>CM057345.1:516935029-518235137 GCA_030015575.1 Agapanthus africanus | reverse complement strand
AGACAGGTGTTTCGTGGAAACGCAGGGTCCGAATTTGGAGAAGTTATTGGTATTTGAATAGAGTGGAGAACCAGGTGTCACAAGTATCGGGATTCTTCAAAGTGATCGAAGATGTAGATACTTGTGTATGGTATTCAGTTGATAGTAATAATAAAGAGATCTTGCTTCTCTTTCAGGTTACTCATAATTGGAAGTATTCCTAAGTTGAGTAACGCTGATCGGCCTCCTTCCATTTAGTTGACATGCGCTGGGGACAGCTGCATGATTTGAATCTGGTTCAATTAAATCAGTGCCTCTGTTTCTATATTGGATATAGAACAGTTCATATCTTAACAATGTTAAGGTACGGGGAGTTGTCCGGTTTATGATTAAAACCAGACACTGGACAACTCAAGGCACGTTTCTGTAATGGCTGTTTGTGGGTTGACCCAGGCTATGACGAGGGTTGACTTTCTACCATCTGGATGAACAATAGCGATATTGTTCTAGACTCGCCACAGTTTTATTAAAAATGGATTTTTTTTCAGAAAACAGTAGTGGGAGTATGGTAGAACTGGAAGTGATTCCAGAACCACAAACGATTACTGAAGATTTGATAAGGAACCTAAAGATTCAATCTGGATTGACATTCCATTGGCCACTCCGCAGATAAGGTGGGTAACTTCAGGCACCCGAGAGGTACTATAGTAGCCTCAAGGACGGTGACAGGGAAGTTCTTGTTTACCCACAATTGCCATTGCTGTTGTTCCAGGTTACGAGACCCGGCGGGAGGATGAGTATAGCGTCGATTCTAAAACTAGTTTTAGAAGTGTACGTCTATATGACTCTGCCAGAGGGTTGTCGAAGTCAGTGGGAGCAGCGGAAGCATTGGTGGACAGGTTGCTTATGTCTATTTATAGACTAGAGCAGATGTAGCGGAGATAGATCATCTATTTCTGACGTGACAGTCATGGGTTTGACTTCATCAGAATAGGGGATGTATCTGTTGAGAAGGTAGTAGGAAATGATATTCCTTTACTACGATCGGTTATACTATGGTCGTCACACAGTGGTTTCTCCACAAAGGACATGGATTTTATATCAGACATACTGGTTACTAGATCTATGGTTTTAGATCTAGATTTGGGTGGTTTCCTAATCAGGGTACTTGACAGCATTCTAAGAGTATTTAGGATGGACGACTCCTGGCACGGTAGTGTACCTGCAGGTAATGGAGTCACCCTCTCCAAAGGAGTCTTACAGACTAAAGGGGAGAGGGACGCGCATGATTGACAGATCACTTGCTCAGGCAATTGAGTCAATCGTAAGATGTCAAGTACCACACCAGATGTTGTTCTTGCACTAGATGCAATAAGTTGACATTAATCCAATCCTGGAGAAACAGTCGGAAGCAAGTTTTAGAACATAAGTGGGTGTTCTAGGGATATGATAACGACAGCCTCATTTAGGAGACAGTTATCATTCCAGGCTTCCAAGGTGACATGGACGACAAGGAGGTTGTCAGAATTATAGTTTTCCTTCTGATGAGGGGCAGTATTTTGGACAGGTGGTCCAAGGCAATACTGAGGGAGGCATGGCGCGCAGGATACTGATTAAGTTCAGTTGACGATACAGTCTAAGAAGTTTGGATTTGGAGTTCATTTATGAGCTATGTCCCATCAGACATCCAGACACATTCTAAGACAGGTATTGCTCATTTCGGGAGATGGGTTTCTCCGCGAACTTGAGATATAGAGAGACATAGAAAGAAACTACTAAGCGGATCCACTCACTGAGGCTATTCCTCGAACGCAATAGTTCCGCAAACGAGCTTTGTGAGACTGACTAGTAGAGGAGTTGGATGTTCGGTATCACACGGGCTGTGAGTATGCGACATCGCAATAATTAGCCTTGAGTGCAAGTGGGAGATTGTTGGAGATAGTGCCCTCAGAGTCAATTATTAGGTCACAGGTACGTGATTGTAATGATTGAGGGAGGACCTATCCCGGTAGGACAGTCTTACTCGAGATGATAGTATGCTATCTGGTTTACCTTTATCATCGTGTACTGCTTTAGGTGACATGACACGTCGCTATTACACGTTGATAGAGCCCCTAGGATTCTTGCTTGACCACCAGCAGTATGAGGGCGATCATATAAGTGGGAGCTGGGGGTCTACAAGCATATCCTTAAAAGGTCCCTAGTCGTGGGAGTTTCGAGACCGGGCATCGATACTCCATTAGTAGACTAGTGTATACAGTCGAGACCCCGACGAGGGGCGGTGGCCGGTCTCACAAGCCACTGGTGTCAGTTGGATCACCTAAGATGTATACAGGTGCTCATTGGGTTATGAGTACACCGGACAGGACTCGCCGGGAACATGCTAGTTGGTCATATACCAGACGTCAGATGGCAGTTCCCTGGTGACATGTGTGCAGGTTAGTTCATCGACCTGGGGATCGTCATTTGTCTCGTGTGAGTTCCCACTGTACTTTGATTACTACCCTACCACGGCTCAAAGGAGTCGTGCAAACAGGTTTTAGTTGGGTACAGTCCCGAGCCACATGGAGGCAGTGAGCGTATCTTCAGGGGTTCGTCTCTCCCGGTATTGGGGGTGAGGTCGTGCTGTGTCTAGGAGAGCCATTACACAAAGTCCTTGGCCAAGGCAAGGAGATTTACTGGTAGGTATTCCAGTAGTATCTCAGGGTGTTCTGGGCTACACTCCGACACGACTTGTACCGCTTTTGGGGGTCTGACTTTTACCAACCCCCTAGGCCCGCCATGCGATGCTCATAGACGAACAGACCGGACTGCACGGATATTGTCACTGACAGGCTCTGTAGGGTGTCAGGATGAGTTCGCTCATCGACGTCCCTTTTAGTCAATAGCTGGTGTCCCGTTACGTATTGGCTTATACCTCTGACGTGCTAGTGGTTAAATCCACAGCCATAGTATTGACGAGTCTTTAGAGTCCACCACACTTTCAGTTACTCAGCTTTCGGGCGAAACGCTGTAGAGGCCGTATGGAGATATGGCAGGGTCCGATCAGATACGTGCGGTATTGCACGGATCAGGATCGGACGGTTTGTACTAGTAGCCGTATAGGTATATGGCAGGGTTCGATCAGATACGTGCGGTATTGCACGGATCAGGATCGGACGGATTTTACTAGCCGGCTTTGGTTTAAGCCGGTCCTAGTTTAGTACAGTGTAGATTTTGTCTCTTTGCATTTGTATCCGGACGGAATACAGATGCGGGTGTGTATGCACAGTATCGGGGTTTTCCTGTAATTTATTACGGGACCAGTTTTCTGGAGTTGCCAGTTTGCATTCCGTTCCGGCCGGTTTTCCTTTGTTCTTTCCCGGCCGGACTTTTCCGATGGAGGGGGTTATTTGCAGTTTTGCAAATAACACTTTGTGGGGGGGTTTCTTGCAATTGTATTGATTATGATGGCTTTCATATCTTGCACCATTGACTTGCTTTTTATTGTGATTGAAAGGGTATGGGTTTAATAGTAACAAGCATGGTTGTATGTTTCTTTGTCCCTTGGATGTGGTCACCTCTTCTTCACTCCTACACTCACCTCCCTCATATGATATATGGTTTTTCCTCCACCATTCTTCTCACTTGATGATAAGTCTTTCATGGTTGTGAGAAGAAGAAGAGAGAGCTTCATTCATGAGAGTTTTCTTTCTTGATCTAGTTTTCATGCTAGAAAAATGCAAGCACCATTTTTCTAATCCTTGTTTCCTCCATCATCCTCATTGGCAACAACATAACCCCAAAGAGACAAGCATCTTCTACACTACATTCTACAGCATATCTTGAGCATGTCGAGTTGCCGGCTTCATGCTCGAGTTGCCTCGGTATTGAGGCGGGAGCCCGTAAAAGACGAAGGCGATGTGGTGCCCTTTCCGGCGAGGAGGCGACGAGGAGGAGAAGGACGGAGATCCCGCGAGGAGATCGGAGTGGAGATGAAGACCGGAGGACTTGGATCGTCGGTATACATCTCTTCCCTTTCTTTTTAGTAGCGTAGACTAGTTAATGGTTCGATCCGGAGTTTAGTGCGCGGTGGTGCCGGTTTGCAAAGTCCGCAAAATTTAAGTTTATCACCGTTTCCGCATTCCGGCGTCGGATTGACGGCCGGGGCGCCGCCGTGCACTTACATATATATAGTCACATACCCATGTGTTTATATATATATATATAATGTGTTTATATATATATATATATATATATATATATATATATATATATACGCACGAGAAAAAAATCAATGTATGCATGTGTGCGTGTGCGTGTAGGTATAAACCTATTCTAGGATTCGCGACTAAGAAGCTATGCTAGTTTACTTCTAATTACCCCAAACTAAACTATGAACACATAGTCACATCTTGATAAACATCCACGTATCATGAATCACATATATAAATATATTTATATATATCATAACTATACTACGAACTGCGGGGGTGCTATACGCCATCCACCCGACTTCCCCCGTAGATATATATCTACTCACGTTGCTCTTCGCTTGCTAGAGTTGATGATGCCACGCTCATCCTCGTCGTCTCGATGTCTACGTGGGGTACCTACAACCAATACACAATCGCAAACACGTATTAAAACCAAGTCGGAAAACCAAAACGGCACACGTTTCGCCCATAGGTCAAAACCTATAACTTCGCGTGCAAAACCCGACCAATAACCTTATTCGTTGGCGTTCATATGCTACACGATGGAAACAAAATATCAAATACTAAATTCCAAATCATTAAAAGCCGCAAAACGAATTCAGAAACTTCACAAAACACTTCCAGATTTTGTTTCAGGTGAAATTAGCAAATTCTGCATATGGGGTAGTTCTAATTTGCCTAAAATGAAGCCATGGACCAAGCACGGGACGATTCCAAAGTACCAAGGCAGTAAATTGCGGCCCAAATGAGTAAAATTGCGGCCTAAACATGAGTATATGGTCTCGGTTTTTGGGTATAGGTTCTAGGTTGCCTGCACATCTCTCAGTCTTCGCTAAATATTTTTTAGGTGCCCCGGTTCATAGCAGATACCAATATACCCTCACAGAATCCACAATTCTCCGATATCGGGGTTTCCAAGTTTGTGTTTTGGGGTTTAAGTTTATGGTTTAGTCCAATATACTGTCACTAAAGGGATTGTATAATCTCTACTAACCTCAATTACACAATCCCAATTAAAAATTCCTTAACCCCTAACTTGGAATTTCCAAACCCCGCTAAACATCACAATACCACTTCTAAACATGCATGGATGTAAAAGCAATGGTAATACTATGCTAATGGTTAAGAAAATATCTCATTTGGCACTCATAAATCCCCTAGAGCACCAAAATGTAAACTTTCTTGGTCCAAAGTGTAGCTTGTGAGCTTGTGCACATATTTTGTGAAGTGGGGATGGACTTTTGGTAAAGTTTTGATGATGTAGTGAGGGTAGAAGAGGGGGAGGGAGGAGGTGCTGCCATGGGGATGAGAGAGGAGAAAGATGAAGAGGAAAATGAAGGGAACAAATGGGTATGGCTCTCTTGACCCCTCACAAACACTCTCTCTCTTGCCCATGCTTAATAGTTTAATCCTTTTTCCTTTTCTTTTTCTTTTCTTTTGTTTTCTTTTCCTTCTCATTCTATTAAAATTTGGAATAGAAAACCCAAATGAAACCATGGTAGAAACATGCAACAAGTGTGAAAAATGACTTTGTGCATGTCATCCGCACAAAACACGCTTAATACGCGATTAGCGATATTTAATCGCGATTAGCACAAAATTAGTGTATAATAAATCATAAAATTTCATAATTTTCTTAAATCACATAAAGTACCCTCTTTTCAGTAATTTCCATAATTTTCCAAATTTTTCCCAATTTATCGGTATTTAATTATACCACTCTATTAAAATATTTAATATTTTATTATTAAATTATAAAAATTCCCAAAAATAATATTTTATTTTTCTGAAATATTACAGTTTAATCTGCTAGTTAAGGTTTGAGTAGGCCCTGATACCACTGTAAGTCGATGTCGCACACCCCATGCACTTGTGGGGAGGCGGAATTTACAAAAAAAAAATTCTTGACTTTGCAACACCGGCCTAAACTCCAGGATCTTTACGGAAATCTTAACTAGCTATACTACTTGGTGATTCTAACTACTCGGTAAGAGTTTTATACCTCCTAGGTACTTATCCTTCGGGTCTTCTTCTCCTCCTCTTCTTGAGCTCCTCGAAGATCCGGATCGCGCTTGAACGTCGGTCTCCTCGTATCAAAGACGATCCACCCGAGAGTCTATGGTTCAGGATCCAACCTCTAAACCGAGGTAACTAAAGTACCTAGTTCGCTAATTTAGGTAGCTTAGAAGATGTAGAGTATTTATTGGAGTGTTTTATCTCAAGTGACCCTATGGTTCACAACTCATGTGAGGGTTAGGGTCTTAAGGAAGAAGGAGAAGAAAATGGAAATTTTCAAAATGAGCTAAGTCTTATGCTAGTGAAGGATGGCTCATTCTCTATCTCACATGAAGCATGGATTATTTTCAATAGAAAATAACAACCATGCTTCAATAGTAAACCCAAACACATAAAATAATAGAATAACCCATACTCCACCATGCCATAAATATCTCCATCTTCCACCTCATTAATCTATTTGCAAAAATAGATAAATCTAAATAATGAGGTCTCCCCTTCTAGAAGCATCTCTTATAAAATTACAAGAATGCCCTCACCGTATACACATACCCGTATTCGCACTCCAAAAAATACGAATACAATGAGATAATAATAATCCAATAATATAATACTAGAATCCGGTTTAAACCAAATCCCACTAGTATTATCCGTCCGAAACAACATCCGTGCAGCTAGTACACGTATATGATCGGAACCCTGCACGTAAAACTATACGACCTCTACATCGTTTCACCTGAACCAGAAAAACCCTCTGTGTGGGACTCTAAAGACTCGACAGTACACTGGTAGGGGGTTTAACCACAAGTCCTTCAGTGGCACTAGCTGTACGTAGCGGCTACCCAGGTATCTGTCGATAAGAAGGTCGATGAGCAAACTCATCCGAACTCTTACTGAGCCTATCTGTGATAATCTTCGTATAGTTCGGTATGTTCGTCTAAGAGTATCGCATATCGGGCCTAAGGGGATCGTAACCGTCAAACCCCTAATAGCGCAACAAGTCATGCCAGTGTAGAGCCCAATACACCCTGAGAAACTACTGGTGTACTACCAATAAATCTCGCTTGCCCTGGCCAGGAACTTTGTATAATGGCTATCCGAACACAACGCGATATCAACTCCCAATACTAGGAGAGACGAATCCTTTCTATCCACTACTGCCTCCAAGCACTTCAGGAATGCACCCAATCACTACCTGTTTGCACGGATCATTTAAGCCGTGGTAGGGTAGTAATCTAAGTACAGTGGGAACACACTCGAGACGAATAATGATGTCAAGTCAACAGACTAACCTGTACTCATGTCACCCGGGAACTGCTAACCGACGACAGGTATAATACCAACCAGCAGTTCCCATCGATTTCGTCCAGTGTAACTCATAACCTAATAAGCACCTGTATACTATCTCCGGTATCGCATACTAATGGCTACGGGATAGGCCATCTCCCTGACTGGGATGAGAAGCGTATACACTAGTCTACTCTGGAGTATCGATGGCATGTCTCGATAATCCTACGACTAGGGACAATCTTAAGGATGTGGTTATAGACTACCCAACCCCCACTAGTGTGACTTCCATCACAACGCTGGTAGTCAAGCAAAGATCATAAGGGCTCTATTAATATGTATTAGCGATATGCTAAAAGAAACATATACACATATTAAGATAGAATCAAACCAGATAGCATACTTTCATGTTGAGTAAGACTTATATCTATATATATCCCAAGCTTCCAAAATGTAATATACAATCCAGTACTATACAATAATGGCCTCTAGGGCATATATCACTGACAATCTCCTACTTGCACTAAGGCCATGTATTGACATATCGTAGACCCATCATCTCGAATAGCCTCTCGAATTGCGTCTGAGGGATGGTCTTTGTGAATGGATTTTCAGTGTTGTTCTCTATGTCTACTCTCCTCACCTCGATCTCCCGGCGATCAATGATCTCATTGATCAAGTGATACCACCTCAAGATATGTCTGGACTTCTGATGGGACCTTGGTTCCTTCGCTAAAGCTATAGCCCTGTTGTTGTCACAATACAAAGGTATTGGATCAACAATGGATGGAACCACCTGAAGTTCTGTTATGAACTTTCTCATCCAGACTGCTACTTTTGCGGTGTCACATGCAGCGATATACTCCGCTTCCATCGTCAAGTCAGCAACGGCGTCCTGCTTGGAGCTCTTCCAATAGACCGCCCCTCCATTGAGAGTAAAGACATAACCTAGCATGGACTTAGAGTCATCCTTGTCACTCTGGAAGCTGGAGTCAGCGAAGGCCTTGATCTGGAGGTCTTTACTGCCGTACACCAAGAACATCTCTTTAGACCTTCTCAGGTACTTGAGAATGTTCTTAACTGATATCCAGTGCTTCTCTCCAGGGTTTGACTGATACTTACGCGTATACAACATTTGGTCTGGTACAAAACATCACATACATTATAGAGCCTACCGCAGTAGCGTAGGGTATAATACTCATGCAATCCCTTTCCAAATCAGTGTAAGTCGATGTCGCACACCCCGCGGGTTCGCGGGACGGCGGAATTCATAAAAAACGATTTTTAACTTGGAACATCGACCAAAACTCCATGATCTTAATGGAAACCCTAACTAGCAAAACTACAAAGAGGTTCTAAATAATTTGTGAAAGAGTTTATATCTCTAGAGTTCAAGTCCTTCAGGTCTTCTTCTCCTCTTCTTAAGCTCCTAAACAGTTTGTATCAAACTCGGTCGTCAGGCTCCTTGTGTCGAAGATGATCCACTCGAGAGTCTTTGGTTCAAACTTCAACCTCAAGAATGATGTAACTAAGGTATCTAGTTTGCTAATCTAGATAGCTTAGGAGATATAGAATGTTAATTAGACTATTTTATCTCAAGGAAACCTAGAATTCACAACACATGTGAGGGTTAAGGCTTGAAGAAGAAGATGGAGAGAAAAATGGAGAGAGAAAGATCAAACACAAAAGAGCTAGAGTCAAGAGGCAAGTGAGGAATGGCTAAGTCATTCACAATAATCAAGCACGCAATATTTTCAATAGAAAATTAGCAACCATGCTTGAATAGCAAAGTCAAATGCAATAAACAAATGAATTAGCCATGCTTCAACCATGCCACAAATATCTACATTTTCCACCTCATTAATTTATTTCCAAAAATAGATAAATACAATAATGAGGTGTCTCCTTTTAGAAGCATCTCTTGTGAAATTACAAGAATGCTCTCACGGTATATACATACCCATATTCGTACTGCAAAAAATACGAATACAATGAGATAATAATAATCCAA
Source organism: Agapanthus africanus (assembly GCA_030015575.1). Taxonomy (NCBI): domain Eukaryota; kingdom Viridiplantae; phylum Streptophyta; class Magnoliopsida; order Asparagales; family Amaryllidaceae; genus Agapanthus; species Agapanthus africanus. Next base: position 518,225,648 of record CM057345.1, on the reverse strand, counting down.
TAATATAATACTAGAATCTGGCTTAAACCAAAGCCTACTAATATTATCCGTCCGAACAACATCAGTGCAGCTAGTGCAGGTATATGATCGAAACCCTGCACATAAAACCATACGGTCTCTACATCGTTTCGCCCGAACTAGGGAAACCCTATGTGTAGGACTCTAAAGACTCGACAGTACGCTGACAGTAGGTTTAACCATAGGTCCGTCAGTGGCAATAGCTGTACGTAACGGCTACCCAGGTACCTATCGAAAAGAAGGCCGACGAGTGAACTCATTCGTACCCCTACCGAGCCTGTCCATGACAATCTCCGTGCAGTCCGGTCTGTTCGTCTGAGAGTATCGCATGCCGGGTCTAGGGGGTGGAAAACGTCAGACCCTTAATAACCTGACAAGTCGTGCCTATGTGGCTCAAGACCATCCAAGAATCTACCGGTCCAACTACCAGTAATTTTCAATCCGCCTTGGCCAGGGACTTATGGTGTTAGCCAACCGATCACAGTGAGACATCGAATCCCTATACCAGGAGATACGAATCCCCAACAGTCGCTCATTGCCTCCATGTGGCTCGGGACTGTACCCAACTAAAACTTATTTCCACAACTCAGTAGAGCCGTGGTAGGATAGTAATCAAAGCACAGTAGGAACTCACACGAGACAAATGACGACATCAGGTCGACAGACCGTCTGCACTCATGTCACCATAGAATTGCTATTTGATGCTAGGTATAATACCATCTAGCCAGTTCTCGACGAGTCCGTCCAGTGTACTCACCCCTAGTAAGCACCTGTATACAATCTTAGGTGCACCATACCAATGGCTGCGGGACCAATCCATCGCCCCTCGTATGGGTCTAAATATGTATACACTAGTCTACTCTGGAGTATCGATGTCAGTCTCGATACTCCCATGGCTATGGAAATTTTAAGGATGTGCTTATCGACTACCCAGCTCCCACAAGTATGATTGCCGCCACAACGCTGCTGGTTAAGCAAGGATCCTACGGGCTTTATCAACATGTATACAAGATATGAAATAATAAGTAAAATACATCACATATTAAGATAAAGACAAACCAAATAGCACACTATCATATCGAGCAAGATTGTCCTGTACATACATATCTCTAGCATCCTATACAATGAAGGCCTCTAGGGCATACATATCCAACAATCTCCCACTTGCACTAAGGCCTGTAATTGGCGTATTAAGTACCCAACGTCTGCACTAGAGCCAGTTGCTGGTGTACCGCATACCCAATATCTCGAATAGTCTCTCGAACTGGACTTGAGGGATGGCCTTGGTGAATGGATTTGCCGTGTTGTCCTTTGTATCTACTCTCCGCACCTCGATCTCCTGGCGATCCACGATCTCCCTGATCAGGTGATACCGCCTCAAGATATGTCTGAATTTCTGATAGGACCGTAGTTCCTTTGCCAAAACCATGGCTCCGTTGTTATCGCAATACAAAGGTATTGGATTAGCAATGGATAGAACCGCCTGGAGTTTAGAAACGAACTTCCTAATCCAAACTGCCTCTTTTGCGGCATCGTTAGCAGCGATGTACTCAGCCTCCATCGTCGAGTCTGCTACGGTGTCCTGTTTGGAACTCTTCCAACAGACCGCCTCTCCGTTGAGGGTAAACACATAAACCAAAATAGATTTAGAGTCATCCTTATCATTTTGGAAGCTAGAATCAGTAAAAGCCTTGATCTGGAGGTCCCCATTACCGTACACCAAGAACATCTCCTTAGTCCTTTTTAGGTACTTAAGAATGTTCTTTACTGCTATCCAATATTTCTCATCTGGGTTGGACTGATACCTGCTTACAACGCTAAGTGCGTAAGCTACATCTGGTCTGGTACATAACATCGCATACATTATCGACCCTACCGCCGAAGCGTAGGGTACTATGCTCATGCCTCATCAGTCTTGGGAGACATCTCATTGGAGAGGGTGATTTCGTGACAAGCGGGCAAATTACCGCACTTAGAATCTTCCATACTAAACCTCTTTAGTACGGTGTCTATGTACCTTGACTGTGAAAGTCCCGACATTCTTTTAGATCTGTCACGATAGATCTTAATCCCAGAATGTACGAAGCATCACGCAGGTCATTCATAGAAAACTTCTGTGACAAGAAAAACTTGGCCGATTCTAGCATACGAATATCATTTCCTATCAGAAGAATGTCATCTATGTATAAAACGAGGAATACTACAGTTTTTCCTACAATCTTTTTATCAACACAAGGTCCATCTACATTTTTGATAAAGTCAAATTCCTTGACCGTCTCATCAAAGCAGATGTTCTAACTCCACGATGCCTGCTTTAATCCATTAATGGATTTAAGCAACTTGCATACATTTCCGCTGCTCCCACTGTCTATGAAACCATCTGGTTGATCCATGTAAACACACTCTTCTAAACTTCCATTTAGAAAAGCGGTTTTAACATCCATCTACCAGATGTCATAGTCATGGAAGGCAGCAATGGCAAGTAGAATCCGAATGGATTTAAGCATAGCCATTGGTGAAAAAGTTTCGTCATAGTCCAATCCTGTTCTTGGACGAAAACCTTTAGCAACAAGTCCAGCTTTGTAGGTTTCTACCTGACCATCTGCACCAATCTTCTTTTTGAAGATCCATTTGCATCCTACGGGTTTTACCCTAGTAGGAGCAAAATCCAAAGTCCATACTTGGTTTGTGTACATGGATTCCATTTCGGATCGCATAGCATCCAATTACTTCACCGAGTCTCTACTCGTGATGGCTTGCTGAAAACTAGTCGGCTCATCATTGTCGATGATGCAATCTTCTCGATCCCAGTCAACTAGAAAACTGTAGTATCTCTCGGGAGGATGAGACTTCCTACTAGATTTGCGGAGTGGCGTAGGTACGTCCAGTTCCATTGAAATCTCTGGTTCTACTAAGTTTTCAGTAATACTTTGTGGTTCTCGAATTTCTTCCAGCTCTATTGCGTAATACCCCATAAAATTCTTGGGGTATCCTGCAAACTTATACAATACTGAACGTGCCTCGAGCTTGTCCGGATGAACCTTTTTGACAAAAGCAGGACAACCCCATATCCTTAGATACTTAAGACATGGTTTCTTCCCACTCCACATTTCATATGGAGTGGTAGGCACAGACTTAGTTGGAACTTTATTCAATAAGTATGCTGTAGTTTCTAGTGCATAACCCTAGAAGGAGGGCGGCAGCTCAGCATTACTCATCATGGAACGCACCATATCAAGTAAGGTGTAATTCCGTCTTTCTGATACACCGTTGTGTTGTGGTGTGCATGGAGGAGTAAGCTAAGAGAGAATTCCATTCTCTTTTAGATATTCCAGGAACTCGGCACTTAAGTATTCACCACCCCGATCAGATCGGAGCATCTTGATACTTTTACCGGTTTGCATTTCCGCTTCATTCTTATACTCTTGGAATTTCTCAAAGGCCTCAAATTTATTTTTCATTAAGAATATATGTCCATACCTTGAGAAATCATTTGTAAAAGTAATGAAGTAGGAATAGCCACTTCTTGCATGCATAGATATTGGCCCACACACGTCGCTATGTATGAGTCTCAGGAGCTCAGGATCTCTTTCTCCGTGTCCAGTGAACGGATTTTTTGTCATCTTCCTCTGATACATGATTGACAAGTTGCATATGATTGATACTCAAATGGATCTAAGTATCCATGTTTATGTACCTTAGTCAGTCGTGTTTCATTGATATGACCAAGTCTATAATACCATAAGAAAGCTATGCGATCCGAAAGTGTATCCACCTACTAATGCAAATCACCCAGAAGAAAGCGGTGTGCCAGCAAGTCGCTACTGAATCCGTGCAGTCAACCCTGCAAGAAAACTGTGGCACAACAAGGGTGAGTTGCCAACTCGTGAGTAGAAGACATCATCAGGTAGAAATCAAATGTATGGCGATCTCTTAGGTCATACAGTAATATAATAAAATAATAATATTGTGTGGTAACTCGGATGATCATATATACATAAGCATGATAAACATATAAAGTCGAGTGGTAACGAGGGTGATAGTGTAAACATAAGTATAATAATGATAATGTAACCGTGCCCGTGTCATAAAATGGTACTATGTCATCTGTCTCAGTGTGTGTGTGTGTGTGTGTGTGTGTGTGTGTTATCCAACGTGTGTCTATCAAGGACACATCAAATCATCATAAAAACCTGAGTGCCCAGTATCGACACTCGAAAACATCATACAACCCGTGTCCAGTATCGACACGTAAATCCTCATACCTCAGGCACCATCTCAATGGATCGGCCCTCATATCCATCTGTCTCAATCGCTTCGGTCGGTATCCTCCAGATATCTGCCGAGTCCAGTACTATCACTGGTAGGTAGTGTTCCCCTGCCGGGCTCAACGTCTCTTTATACGATCTTCTAGCCCTGAGGTACCGTACTGGGTCCACCATGTACCCGCAGATGGTGCCTCCTCTCTCCTCGAATCGGGTATACACATAACTCAGAATCGAGAAACCTCATGATGGATGCCACACATCATATAAAGAGAAACCGCGTTTTTAAAACAATCATAAGTTTTCAAAATGTATCTGCGGTTTCTCAAATCTAGAAATCTCATGAAAACCGAATCTCATAAGCATGAGCCAATAATGAAACAATGAGTACAAGGAAGTATGTATTTACTCAGAAGGAATTGAATATGCGGCAGAGAAGATGGATAGAACTTATGGTGGACTTCGACATCAACCTACAATATCACCCAGGGAAGGTGAATGTAGTTCCCGATGCACTTTGTCGCCAGCCGTTATCAATGAATCTCACCGTACAGTAGAAGCTACAACAGGAATTGCACAGGATGGATATAGAAGTGGTTATACCAGGTAACGCTTCGTATTTTATGAACTTACAAGTTCAGTCTACTATTGTCAATCAGATCAAGGCAGCTCAAGCAAGTGGTGCCAAGCTGCAAAAGATCTGAGAACAAGTAGAAAGTGGACTGCGAGCAGACTTCATCATCCACGAAGTTGGATCTTTGAGTTATGGAAGCAGGTTGTGTGTACCACAAGGTTCTATTCGGGAAGAGTTGATGAAAGAAGCTCACAGCTCTCCTTACTCAGTACACCCTGGTGGTACAAATATATACAAAGATCTACGGCAACATTACTGGTGGCATGGAATGAAGCGTGAAGTAGCCAGAAGCGTAGCCAAGTGCTTGGTGTGTCAGCAAGTCGTCTCACTTCATCCCATTTCGAGTTGGCCAATCTACTGAGACACTAGTAAAGAAGTACATGAAGGTAAGCATGAATCTAATGTAAGATTTAACCTCAAGATGTACTATTTCTGATACCCATGAACTCATGCAGGAGATCATGACATTATATGGAGTACTAGTTTGCATCTTCTCTGATCGTGATACTAGATTCCAATCGCAGTTTTGGCAAAGTCTGCAAGCTATCATGGGAACGAGTCTGAACTTCAGCACAACTTACCATCCACAAACAGATGAAAAATCTAAGCGAACAATTCAGATTCTAGAAGAAATGCTAAGAGCTTGTATGTTAGACTTCGGAGGATCGGGAGAAGATCACCTACATCTTGTGGAGTTTTCATACAACAACAACTACCAGGCGAGTATTGGAATTGCACCATTTGCAGCTCTCTTTGGAAGGAAGTGTCATTCACCACTAAGTTAGGACGACATCGGAGATCAGGAACTCCTTGGACCAGAGATGATCATGGCAACCGTGGATGTAGTTCGTACGATCAGGGAAAGAATGCGCATAGCCCAAGACAGGAAGAAGCACTGGACTAATGCAAAACGCCGTCACCTAGAGTTCCAACCTGGAGATCATGTCTTCTTAAAGATCTCTCTAAACCGAGGAGTAATCCTCTTTGGCAAGAGGGGTATGCTCAGTCCGAGATATATAGGACTGTTCGACATTCTCAAACGAGCTGGAGAAGTGGCATATCGTTTAGCACTACCACCCTCATTGGAAGGAGTGCACAACGTGTTCCACATATCCCAGCTTCGAAGATATGTGAGCGACCCCAGCCACATCCTTTATCACTCCGAGCTCACTGTACAGATAGATCTATCTTATGAGCAACAACCAATTGAGATTCTGGACCGAAAGGTAAAGTCACTGAAGAAAAAGGAGTAAACTTGGTCCGAGTGATGTGGAGAAAAGATTCACCAGGAGAATCAACGTGGGAACGAGAAGATAACATGCGTGCAAGATACCCTTACTTGTTTGTAAATTAGTAATTGTAAATTTCGAGGACGAAATTTTTATAAGGAGGGTAGAATGTAACGACTCTGATTTTACTGTACGAAAATTTTTAAGTTAATGTACAGAAAGGAGTTCCTTAGCCTGAGTACCGGTTATAAATTGAATTTGTTTAAGAACAACAAGAAAGCGCTTGTAGCTTATTGGTAAAGCCTTGCACTGCTGTGACATAGCCCATGTGTTAGAATCCCATCAGCCACATATTATTTTTCTGATTTTTCTTTTAAACTTCTTGGAAGCCCAAAAGTTTACACGTTCACTACACACAAAAATGAAAAGTCTAAGAAATCTAACATGTGCAAAATTATATTAACAGCGAGTAGAACACGTGGCAAGCACCCGACGGTACTCTTACATTGTTTGGCCGACGAGATGTTTTTTTGGGCCAGCGGCATCAGGCCCCCCATAGACAATAACCCCCGTGCTCTGCACACAAGACCCTTGGCCTACCCCCATTACCCATGCACTGTTTGCTTTCTCTACAATTTAATAGAGAAGTCAATTTTCCAATTAATCCAATTTTAAATGCATTTTAATTCATTCTTTCAATTCCAAAAACCTAATTCCACACTATAAATACAACCCCATACACTAACCTCTTCTCATTCTGAAATCCATAGACAAAATTATCAAATTTTTCTAAGTACAAGTGGAGTTAGCCCAATGTCAACTTCCGGTGAGGATCTACGCAAGTTCCGGCGACCCCACGACGCCACGAAGGCTACCACCTTTTCTTCTACTTTTCCTTCCTCTTTCTTGCTAGTAAGTCCCACCCCCTTCTTCTCTTTCTACATAAAAAGTCTCTTTTATAAAACATGTCGGAAGTGGAGTTAACATCGACATCTTCTTTAAAAATCTTATAAATTCCACTTTTCTTACATTTTCTTCATGTATATTCCTACACCATACTTATTAATCATGAAAACTATTAATTAAAAACAATTTTCACCTTAAAACTTCATGTTATATAACTTTAACCTAGCTTCTACATGAAAATACCATGAACTTCATATATTCATCTTTTAGTTCTTTTGATAACTATTACCTCTAGATAACTTCACGGGGTAATGACTTACCCTCATATACACACATATTGACATAGCACGATACTCTTGGAAACCTATTTTTTTGGCGATTACAACATTTCATTAAAATACCTTGAACTATAAAAACCCGGTTTTCTTTTAAATAGTATTATTAAACTCTTTGCAATTATGCCTCTACAACCTATGTTTGGGAACCTGCTATTGGATGATGCAGATTATCGCACATCCTTAGGCTAGTAGAGCGAAATGCAGACCTCCTCACGGAGCATTCGGTTTCGAAAGATTTTTAAAACGATTTTTAAGAAAAACGAGATTTTCTAATTAATATTAAAATTAATTTTTATAATTATATAAATATTATCAAACCACATATTTTCAAGATATAATAAAATTTTATATTTTCTAAAAATAAAAAGAATGACAAGTTTCACCAGAATACCATCAAGTATCAATACATGACAACTATTTCACTAAAATACCATGAACAATTCAAGCTAAGTTAATATTCACTATAATACTCCACATTATTAAAATTCACAAATTATGGAAATACTAAATATAATAAATAAATACTCGAGGTTTATTTTTAAAGTATATAAAATATTTTTCATAAAACCCCCTTGAGTTATATAAAATTACATTTAAGGACTTTAGTAAATATAGATTTAAGTGAGATCAATTCTTTTGAGCCTCAGAGAGCCGGAGAAAGTGAGTGCTTGCCTAATTAAGGTAGAAAAACTCAACGGAGTTATCAATGGTAATTGTCTGGGTAAAAGACACAAATCCTGCCGTCTATATGCAGCAGTTACCGATAACACCCAAACCTAATTCAGGATCAAAATTCTGTTTAAAGTGTCTGACTCAAGTATGAGTCTGAGTCTAATATGAATCCAATCCAAACATGAATCCAAATCTAACATGAATCCAACATGTTTATTTGAACCTGAACCAGAATACCAGAACAATATCAACATGCAAACATGACTTGACTTGACTGAACTATGGCTATGACTTAACTTGACTACATGACTACTTGATACATCCTGAAACTGTTTACATGAACAACTTATATCCATGGTCTCGGCAAGTCTGATAATTAAAATTTATACAATATACATTATGGGGTTTAACGGGGTAGACTGGTACAGAATGTATTAGAAGTAGAACGAGATGGTCACTAAAAGACACCTACCTGAACATCCGTGCCGTTGTCCCGTGGATTTTGACAGGGCCTTGTACTACCGATTACCGTAGTCCACGGAGCAAGTTGGACTCCTTTCATATACAATGATACATTCTGTACCAAGCTATAAACAACTACGTTAGCATAACAAACATATACTTGTACCAATTTCCAGTTCTGTTCCTTTTATTTGAACTATTCCTATTTTTTTTTGGGGCTTACCGAGCGCTAGTTCGTTGACGACATTCCTGTTTATTTCTTTCTTTGGATTGTTCGTCAGTAGGACCCAACTCTCAGGAGACCGAACCTAGCCAGGAGGACTTGGATCAATTCACAGAGGAGCCAGAATTTTAGCTTTTACTTGTACTTACCTTTTTATTTGTATGCCACTGTTTAGTCATTTCTTTTATCATTGTACATTTCCTTTTCAAATCAGTTGTAATGTAAAGAAAGAATGTTAATAAAAGTCGTTTTTTTAATTTTTACATCTCTTGTTATTCTTGTGTATTCATTTATATTGCTTATTCACGCTTAACGTATTTATTTATGAGTAAATACGTTGCGGCCCGTCACGTCTACTTCCCCGTACACTGGGAAGCGGGGCGTAACAGGTTTTGTTGGTGGCCTATGCAGGTCAGTTCTGCATAGAATCCTAAGCAATATATATCATAAGAATTATAAGAATCAGCAACTATACATTCTTTACATTTCAAATTCCTTGAATCTATCCTAACCTTTCTTTTTCTATCAAGGTTATGGAATCTCCCAACAACACGAGTACCAACGTCAACGGCAACACCTCACCACCTCCTCTACCACCACCACCACCTACCGTTACAGCTCCTATCAATGAGCAGACGGTACTGCTTGAGGCAATAAAGAGCCTCTTGGAGGGTTAGCAGCAGCAGACTGCTATCCTCTTGCACCGCCCAGAGACCGAGGCACCCGGAGTCAAGCAATTCCGGGTACTGCATCCGAAGCATTTCTCTGGGAAAGAGAGCCCACTAGAGGAAGAGGAATGGGCTCAATCTATAGAAGATGACCTGGCAGCAGCAAAAGTGCCAGAGATTGCTTAGGTGAGAGTTGCGAAGCTGCAGCTCACCGATAACGCCAGAGTCTGGTGGAAGGCTGAAGAAAGTCGACTCGCCCAACCGATTGAATGGAAGACATTTCGCGACATGTTCGACGTGAAATATTTCCCTGAGACTGCCCATTTCAACATGGAACAGCAGTTCATCCACTTGCAACAAGGTTCGATGTGAAGCAAATCTGTGGATGAATATGATGCTGAGTTTACCATGCTTAGCAGGTTCGCGGCACACCTGATCCCAACTACTGAGATCAGGGTATGAAGATTCCAGCAAGGGTTGGACTCGGAGATCCAAGCTGCACTAGCTACAGGGGATTTCCCAACCCATGATCTTGCGCTGAAGGCTGTCCGAAGATATGAAGTAGTAGTGAATAGGAAGGACAGACCTCAGACTACCGGTGTGAAATGCCCTGCCACTTAGATGGCAGGAGGAGCCTCTTCCAGGCCTACTTTTGTACCCAGAAGACCGGGAGTACCATTTAACTGGCCCAATCCAGATTCTTTGCTTCTACTGCAAGAGGAATGGACACCTGGTAAAGGACTGCAGGCGTGCAAACGGCCTGTGCTTAGTTTGTGGCGCATCCACTCACAACATTGTAGAATGTCCTCATAGACTCAATCCAAATCTAGACCCCAAACCAGCTGTCACCTTTCCGCAGCGGCTAGCTATTCAAGCTCCTGCACCTCGCTTAGCCCTACCTGCTCCACCTCCACGTGGACCTCCTGCACAGCCTCCTTGTCAGTCTATCAATTCCAGAGGAACATGCCTCAAGGGCAGAAGAACATGCCCCAAGGACAGAGGAATGTGCCTCCAGCAAGGAGAAATGTACCTCGGTGTCAGGCTTTCACAATGACCGTGAAAGAAGTTGAAACCACTGGCCAAGTCATCCCTGGTAACTCCCAATCTTTCAAACCTTTTCAATCCTTGTATATATCAATATATTTTTTCTATACCTAAACATATTCCACACAACTTAGGTACAATCATAGTAGCCTCCCTACCCGCTTTAGCACTGTTCGACACTGGAGCATCACATTGCTTTATATCGCAACGGTTCGTCCGAACTCATGCGATTCCAGTTAAACCGCTCGTATCCAGCTGGAATGTCAGTTCAGATAATGTCGTTCTAAAGGCAACTATGGGATACGATCTGTATCCACTGTTCGTCTGTAGCAGAGAATTCTATGTGGACTTCAAGGTGCTGGACATACCAAACTTCGACGTAGTCTTAGGAATGGACTGGCTAGGAACTTTCTTCGCTACCACCGACTGTTGTCAAAGGAGGGCAGTGTTCAAGATACCAGATCATCCGATCTTTTATTTCAAGAGTGGAGACCGTACCTGGAACCTAGCACCTACAAGGTTAAACCAAAGAAGGCAGTGATTGCAACATTACAGGCGGAAGAAGACAAGCCAGAGGTAGTTTGAGAGTTCGAGGACATATCCCCTGAAGACATCTCAGGTTTGCTTCCCGATCGAACTATTGAATTCAGCATTGACTTAATCCCTGGTGCGCAACTGGTGATCAAAGCTCCATACTAGTTAAGTCCAGAAGGATTGAAGGAGATCCGTACTCAGTTGGACGAACTTCTGAAGAAAGGTTGGATTCGTCCCAGTACTTCAAGTTGGTGATCTCCAGTTTTGCTCGTGAAGAAAAAATAAGGTTCATACAGAATGTGTATAGACCACCGGTGATACGGAGCCAACAACCTTTGTTTGATGTAATTTCCAATAGTGAACACTCTTCTCTTCCCAGCACCCTCTAGCGTTGCGGCTAATTGGCCTGTCTTTACTGGGGCATCCGCTGCGGAAAGATCACAATAGTAATTCTTCGTACGAGCCTCAACAAAGTCCACCTAGGGAAAAGGTAGTTCAGCTCGCTCGACCCGTTAGGTAAATAGAAATATAAAACAGGAAAGGTTCATCGTTTAGGGCGAGCAGCCAATACAGATCGGTGGTATTTAGAGAAATCAAAAAAAGACCTGGTTTGAGGGGGAAAGAATATGTAGTCCTCAACCCAGTCGAATATAAATGTTGAGACCAGCTCCTCTGTCTGTGAAAACTTTCCTGTCCGTCCGGTGATCCCGAACCAGTGAGTGGTTGCCCAGTAGGCAAGCACGAATGTCTCTTGTTGTTTGTCCGGTGGGCCCGGGGAAGTCCAATAACTGGACTTCCTAGCTACAAAAAAACCTGTCGAAGAGATTTCGGAGCAGGACAAGTTCTATAGGTATTGAATTATGGGCCTTTGCCAATCATCTTCTTGAATGAATCTTGACGTCCATAACTGTTATGTCATAAAAAGAATGAGTAATAGGCCCGGCCCGAGGGCAGATAACGGTAAGGGAATACCGGACCATATCTGCTTTTGCGCCATGACAATCTCACTCGAATTACAGGGACCTACACATATTAGTACAGTATACCGGTCATCTTCTGCTGGTTCTTTCGTCTCATCCGAGATTGACCCCGGATTGAAAGTAGCAAGATCTTCTTGCTCTGAACGAAGTGACGATAAAGAACAAGTATCCACTACCGCGTATCGACGATCTGTTCGATCAGCTAAGTGGGTCTTGTGTTTTCTCAAAGCCAGATCTTCGTTCGGGTTATCATCAGGTGAAGGTCAAAGAGTCTGATATTCCGAAGACGGCATTCAGGACTCGCTATGGTCATTATGAGTTTCCCGTGATGCCATTTAGAGTGACCAATGCACTTGCTATATTTATGAAACTGATGAACCGGGTTTTCCGAGAGTACCTAGACAGTTTTGTTGTTATTTTCATCGATGACATCCTGGTGTATTCAAAGAATCGGAAAGAACATGCTGAGCATTTATGGATTGTTCTGGAGACATTGCGACAGCATCAACTCTATGCCAAGTACAGCAAGTGCAAATTTTGGCTAGATTAAGTCGAATTTTTCGGACACATTGTTTCAGGCGAAGAAATATCAGTAGATCCAGCTAAGGTGTCAGCTGTCAGCGAATGGCCGACACCAAAGACGGTGAAGGATATTTGAAGTTTCTTGGGATTAGCAGAATACTACCGAAGATTCATAGAAGGCTTTTCGAAGATTGCAGCACCCCTGACCAAGATCATACGTAAAGATGAAGCATTCGTATGGTCAGAAGCATGTGAGCAAGCTTTTGTAGAACTCAAGTCAAGATTGACATCGGCTCCAATTCTCGTAATAACAGACCAATCTGGAGGATTTGTTGTGCATTGCGATGCATCCGGGATTAGGATGCGTTCTACACCAGCATGGAAAAGTTGTAGCCTTTGCATCAAGACAGTTGAAGGTTCGTGAGCGCAACTATCCAACACATGACTTGGAGTTGGCAGCCGTTATCTTTGCACTTATGATTTGGTGCTATTATCTTCTGGGAGAGCGAGTGGATATATACACTAACCACAACAGTCTGAAGTATGTATTTACTCAGAAGGAATTAAATATGCGGCAGAGAAGATGGCTAGAACTTATGGCAGACTTCGACATCAACCTATAATATCATCCAGGGAAGGTGAATGTAGTTCCTGATGCACTTAATCGCCAGCCGTTATCAATGAATCTCACCGCACAGTGGAAGCTACAGTTGGAATTGCACGGGATGGATATAGAAGTGGTTATGCCAGGTAACGCTTCGTTGTTTATGAACTTACAAGTTCAGTCTACTATTGTCAATCAGATCAAGGCAGCTCAAGCAAGTGATGCCAAGCTGCAAAAGATCCGAGAACAAGTAGAAAGTGAACTGTGAACAGACTTCATCATCCACGAAGACGGATCTTGGAGATATGGAAGCAGGTTGTGTGTACCACAAGGTTCTGTTCGGGAAGAGTTGATGAATGAAGCTCACAGCTCTCCTTACTCAGTACACCCTGGTGGTACAAAGATGTACAAAGATCTACGACAACGTTACTGGTGGCATGGAATGAAGCGCGAAGTAGCCAGAAGCGTAGCCAAGTGCTTGGTGTGTCAGCAAGTGAAGGCTGAACATCATAAAACTGCTGGTTTACTTCAACCGTTACCTATCCCAGAATGGAAATGGCAACACATCACCATGGACTTCGTGACTGCCCTTCCTCACAGCACGAAGGATAACGACGCAGTATGGGTTATTGTGGATCAACTCACCAAGTCGGCTCACTTCATCCCATTTCGAGTTGGCCAATCTACAGAGACACTAGCAATGAAGTATATGGAGGTAAGTATGAATCTAATGTAAGATTTAACCTTAAGATGTACTATTTTTGATACCCATGAACTCATGCAGGAGATCGTGAGATTACATGGAGTACCAGTTTGCATCGTCTCCAATCGTGATACTAGATTCCGATCGCAGTTTTGGCAGAGTCTGCAAGCTAGCTTTGGAACGAGTCTAAACTTTAGCATAGCTTACCATCCACAAATAGATGGACAGTCTAAGCGAAAAATTCAGATTCTAGAAAACATGCTAAGAGCTTGTATGTTAGACTTCGGAGGATCGTGTGAAGATCACCTACATCTTATGGAGTTTTCATACAACAACAACTACCAAGCGAGTATTGGAATGGCACCATTTGCAACTCTCTTTGGAAGGAAGTGTCTTTCACCACTAAGTTGGGACGACATCGGAGATCGGGAACTTCTTGGACCAGAGATGATCGTGGCAACTATGGATGTAGTTCGCACGATCAAGGAAAGAATGCGTATAGCCCAAGACAGGAAGAAGCACTGGGCTAATGCAAAGCGCCGTCATCTGGAGTTCCAACCTGGAGATCATGTCTTCTTAAAGATCTCTCCAAACCGAGGAGTAATCCGCTTTGAAAAGAGGGGTAAGCTCAGTCCGAGATATATAGGACCATTCTAAATTCTCGAACGAGTTGGAGAAGTGGCATATCGTTTAGCACTTCCACTCTCATTGGAAGGAGTGCACAACGTGTTCCATATATCCCAGCTTTGAAGATATGTGAGCGACCCCAGCCACATACTTGATCACTCCGAGTTTACTGTACAGACAGATCTATCTTGTGAGCAACAACCCATTGAGATTCTGGACTGAAAGGTAAAGTCACTGAGGAACAACGAAGTAAACTTGGTCCGAGTGATGTGAAGAAAAGATTCACCAGGAGAATCAACGTGGGAACGAAAAGATAACATGTGTGCAAGATACCTTTGCTTGTTTGTAAATTAGTAATTGTAAATTTTGAGGACGGAATTTTTATAAGGAGGGTAGAATGTAACGACTCTGATTTTACTATACGAAAATTTTTAAGTTAATGTACAGAAAGAAGTTCCTTAGCCCGAGTACAAGTTATAAATTGAATTTGTTTAAGAACTGCAAGAAAGCACTTGTAGTTCATTGGTAAAGCCTTGCACTGCTGTGACATAGCCCCTGTGTTCGAATCCCATCAGCCACATATTATTTTTCTGATTTTTATTTTAAACTTTTTGGAAGCCCAAAAGTTTACACGTGCATTGCACAGAAAAATGAAAAGTAAGTGAAATCTAATATGTGCAATTTATATTAACAGCGAGTAGAACACGTGGCAACCATCCGATGGCTCTCCTACATTGTTTGGTTGGCGAGATGTTGTTTTGGGCCGGCGGCATTGGGCCCCCCGTAACTAATAACCCCCGTGCTCTGCACACAAGACCCTTGGCCTACCTCTATTATCCCTGCACTGTTTGTTTTCTCTGTAATTTAACAGAGAATTCAATTTCCCAATTAATCCAATTTAAATGCATTTTAATTCATTCTTTCAATTCCAAAACCCTAATTCCATACTATAAATACAACCCCATATCCTAGCCCCTCCTCATTCTGAAATCCTTATCCAAAATTATCAAATTTTTCTAAGTACAAGTGGAGTAGAAGTGGAGTTAGCCCAAGGTCAACTTCCGGCGAGGATCTACGCAAGATCCGACGACCCCACGACACCACGAAGGCTACCACGTTTTCTTCTACCTCTCCTCCCTCTTTCTAGCTAGTAAGTCCCACCCCCTTCTTCTCTTTCTACATAAAAAGTTTCTTTTTATAAAACATGTCGGAAGTGGAGTTAACATCGACATATTCTTTAAAAACCTTATAAATTCCACTTTTCTTACATTTTCTTCATGTATATTCTTACTCCATACTTATTAATCATGAAACTAATAATTAAAAATAATTTTCACCTTAAAACATCATGTTATATAATTTTAACCTAGCTTCTACATGAAAATACCATGAACTTCATATATTCATCTTTTAGTTCTTTTGATAACTATTACCTCTAGAAAACTTCACGGGGTAATGACCTACCCTCACATACACACATATTGATATAGCACGATACTCTTGGAAACCTATTTTTGTGGCGATTACAACATTTCATTAAAATACCTTGAACTATAAAAACTCGGTTTTCTTTTAAATAGTATTATTAAACTCTTTTCAATTATGCCTCTACAACCCATTTTGGGGAACCTGCTATTGGATGGTGCGGATTATCGCACATCCTCAAGCTAGTAGAGTGAGATGCGGACCTTCTTATGGAGCATTCGGTCTCGAAAGATTTTTAAAACGATTTTTAAGAAAAACGAGATTTTCTAATTAATAATAAAATTAATTTTTATAATTATATAAATATTATCAAACTACATATTTTCAAGATATAATAAAATTTCATGTTTTCTTAAAATAAAAAGAATGACAAGTTTCACCAAGTATCAATACAAGACAAGTATTTCTCTAAAATACTATGAACTATTCAAGCTAAGTTAATATTCACTATAATACTTCACATTCTTAAAATTCACAAATTATGGAAACCTTAAATTTAATAAATAAATACTCGAGGTTTATTTTTAAAGTATATAAAATATTTTTCATAAAACCCCCTTGAGTTATATAAAATTACATTTAAAGCTTTAGTAAATATAGGTTTAAGCGGGATCAATTCTCTTGAGCCTGAGGGAGCCGGAGAAAGTGAATGCTTGCCTAATTAAGGTAGAAAAACTTAACTGAGTTATCAATGGTAATTTTTCTTGGAAAAAGACAAAAATCCTGCCGTCCGTGTGCAGCAGTTACCGATAACACCCAAACCTAATTCAGGATCAAAATTCTGTTTAAATTGTCTGACTTAGTTTGAGTCCGAGTCTAATATGAATCTAATCCAAACATGAATCCAAATCTAACATGAATCCAACATGTATACTTGAACCTGGACCTGAATACCAGAACAATATCAGCATGCAAACATGACTTGACTTGACCGCACCATTGTTATGACTGGACTTGACTACTTGATACATCCTGAAACTGTTTACATGAACAACTTATATCCATGGTCTCGGCAAGTCTGATAACTAAAATTTATACAATATACATTACGGGGTTTAACGGGGTAGACTGGTACGGAATGTATTAGAAGTGGAACGAGATGGTTACTAAAAAACACCTACCTGAACATCCGTGCTGTTGTCCCATAGATTTTGACGGGACCTTGAACTACCGATTACCATAGTCCACGGAGCAAGTTGGACTCCTCTCGTATACACTGATACATTCTATACCAACTTACAAATAATTACGTTAGCATAACAAACATATACTTGTACCAATTTCCAGTTCTGTTCCCTTTATTTGAACTATTTCTATGTCACGACTCGTAATTTAGTACTTGACCGGCACTTAAATCACGCCACGTCTAAAGGCATAACGTAATTCAAGTAAGCCGAAGCCCAGTAAATCTAAACCTTTTTGCGGAAAATAGTGGGGCGTGCAGTTTTGAAACATCGTCATTAGAAATTCAAGCCTTCATTTTTAAAAATATAAGTTATATAATATAAAAAGGCAATGAATGTATACTATCTTTGAAAACATTTTTGTCCTTGAAATTTTGGGCAGCACCACCCTTGTATGTTTTGATCCAAAACTATATACATAACAATATATAGGCATCCCCAAGCAGGAGCTAGCACTTCGCCAATTGGCAGAATCACAACCACGAAAGAAACATATATACGACACCCTACGGTGAAGATCAAACACAGAAAGAACAATAAATAAAGCAAGACATCAAAACCTCAAATAGCGAACATACACCTATTGCTCTAAATCTCGCAACACAAGTCTGACTAGGTATACCAATATACAAATTTTAGTTTCTAATTGTTAGAGTTTATCTAGATACAATAGAATATAAAGGGTACAAAAGTGGTCACGATCCAGCGTGTGTCCCACCTACCAAAGCAAAACACCCTGAAGGAACTGTGTGCCAGCGATGCCGCTACTGATCCAAGCGGTCAAACCTGCAAGAAAACTGTGGCACAACGGGGGTGAGTTGCCAACTCGTAAGTAGAAAATATCAGTAGGTAGAATCGAATAAACAGCGATTCCTAGGTCATACTATATCATGAAGGTAATACTATGATATCTAGGGTGACCATGTATGCATATATGTCAATAATGGAGTCAATGCAAATGACATATACAAATAAACATCTGAAATCATATGCATGTATGCATGTGGATATCATCCACATGTATCCATCAACGATACAATCAATATCATGGAACCTGAGTGTCCAACATCGACACTCGATTTATCATGAAAACATATGCATGTATTTATGAGGATATCAACCAACGTGTGTCCATCAACGACACCTCAATATCATGGAACCTAAGTGTCCAACATCGACACTGAAAACATCATGAAAACCCGTGTCCAGCATCGACACATAAATCGTCATATCTCAGGTGCCGCATCCTCTGATCGGCCCTCAAATCCATCTCACGACTCCGGTCGGTATCCTCCGGATAACCGCCGGGTCCAATCTATCACCGGTAGGTAGTGCTCCCTCCTGCCAGGCTCATCGTCTACATCTCGAGCTTCTTGTCCCGGGATACCATACCGGGTTCACCATGTACCCGCAGACGTCTCATCCAACTCCTCGAATCGGGTCTCAAAAACAAGCTCAGAACCGAGAAAACTCATGGTGGATGCCTCGAAATCATATCACGAGAAACCACGTTTTTAAAACAATTCATAGTTTCCTTTGAAATATATCCGCGGTTCTTAAATCCAGAAATCTCATGAAAACAGTATCTCAATGCATGCAACCATAAGGTACGATATATGCAACATAGAACGGTAATGTGATCATATCAAGTATATCATGTAAACATGTTATATGATAGTACTGAACAATTAAGAATAATATCATGATATAGTCATTCTACTGTGTAAGTGGCATAGCAATTACCGATGATGAATATGTGAGCCGGCAAATCTTTGTAAGTGTAACATGTGCATCATCGGTAATTGTGCATGTATACTAGCAATGATATCATAAAGCTGTAAATACCGGAAACATAACACGCATCTCACGAGGGATAATCCAACATAAACATAAACAATAATAAGGTATACAATTACACATGAACTATACGATCAGTTTTAAAGATACGAATCATGGTTTTGAAAGTGGGGGCTACGGTAATTTTGAGGAAAAGACATCATTTGAAAATCCGTAACTTCCCTTGAGGTTTCCAGTTAAAAGTGCATATGATTCGTCCGTTTTGGAAATAAGTATGGTTCAGGTGACATCTTACGTCGGCGATCCAGCCTTATAGTATCCGATATGGCAATATCCTCGATCATCATCCTCAAATCACGAGCGAGGATCAATCATCCGGTATAACTCATCGCGTACGGTAATCTATCGTATGGTGGCATAAATCTAGATTAAAGATCTATCGTCCTATTCATCGATAAGGGTACGGATCTATGGTCTCGTAAATCCTGTCTTATCGATCTCATCACATCTCTATCTCAATCTCATATCGTATTTACATCGATCTCATCTCATATCGATATCGATCTCAAATCATGTCACTATCAATCTCATCACATCGCTATTAATCTCATTATATATATATATATATATATATATATATATATCTTGGCACATGTATTTGGGCATCTATACCGCCTCACAATCTCATGTCAAGCATATCCGCTCATATCATCATATATCATTACATTGACACCTAAATTCACGTCATCTTGTAATAATCATATCATCTCATGTTAACTCTTTGATCATATCCGTAATTCATACTTAGGTTTCTCCAAACTATAATTCGTATATCGGTTCTTTCACCATTAGTTGCGGGGGTGCTATACGCCATCCACCCGACTTCCCCCGTAGATATAAATTTACTCACCTGCAATCTCCTTGCTTAGTCGAAGTCGATGTGCTTCTTGATCTCCATCGTCGTCTCGGAAGTCTACGCGAAGGTACCTACATATCAACACGCGTCGTAACATTATTAAAACCAAGTCCGAAAACCAATACGGCACACGATGTGCTTATAGGTTAGAACCTATAGCCTATGCATGCTAAAATAGCCAAATAACCCCCGTCGTTGACGTACAAACGTCCAACGACAAAATACAATATCAAATACCAAAACCCAAGTTCAGAAATCGGAAAACACGAAATCAACAACCTAAGAAATCTCTCCCAGATTTTACCCTAGGACAAATTAGGACATTTTGCATATAGGGTAGGTTTACATATCAGATAACAAAGCCACTCACCAAAATCCACACCGTAACCTACTGCTCTGGCCGCAAATTGCGGCCTCAGGTGATAAATCTGCGGCCTGAAACAATGGGGAGGGGCTCATATTTCTAGATTAGGTTCTAGATTCCTGCTCGTCTCACTGTGATGGGAACTTATTTTATGGTGGTATCAGGTCATAGCAGATCATACAGAGATGTCACAATTTACCAAAAACTGATATCGGGGAAATTCTAAGTTCGTGTATTGGGTAATAGTCTCTGGTCTTGGCCAATAAAAATATCACTAAGGTCTTGCAACCACTCACTAAACCTCAATTTACCACTCACAAGTCCAAACTTCCACTAAACATGAACCTAGAAAATTCTAAGATCACAAATCTCACTAAAACGAACTCTAAACTAAACTAGAAGGTTAAGAAACCAATTAAGATGAGAAGTGGAATTATACCTCTTGAAAGAAACTCAAGAAATACCCTAAATGCTCAAAGTGCCTAAAATCCAAACTTAAGCTCACTAGGTGGTGTAGGATGAGGTGGGGATCATTTTTAATGAAGGGAGTGTGGGGTTTTGGCAAGGTTTTTGAGGTGATTTCATGAGGTAGAAGAGGTGGAGGTGTTAGTTATATGTATGCCCTAGAGGCCATTACTGTACATAGGATGTATATTGTAGTGGATGCT
This sequence comes from Agapanthus africanus, assembly GCA_030015575.1. Classification (NCBI taxonomy): domain Eukaryota; kingdom Viridiplantae; phylum Streptophyta; class Magnoliopsida; order Asparagales; family Amaryllidaceae; genus Agapanthus; species Agapanthus africanus. The sequence continues at coordinate 518,204,805 of CM057345.1, read as the reverse complement.
GGGACATATATAGGGAGGACTTTCTTGCTCGACATGATAGTATGCTATCTGGTTGCTCTTTACCTTAACGTGTATACCGATTGTCTCTCTGTTACATGTTGGTAAAGCCCTTAGGATCTGTACTTGACTACCTGGACTATGATGCGGATCATACTAGTGGGGACATGGTAGTCCATAAGTACATCCTTCAAAGTCCCTACTCGTGGGTGTATCGAGACGGGGCATCGATATACCAGAGTAGACTAGCGTATACCTTCTCGACCCATACAGATGGGCGATGGATGATCCCATATCCATTGGTGTTTGACATCAGAGGAGATATACGGGTGCTCAGTAGAGACTGGGTACACTGGACGGACTCGCCGAGAACTCCCAGATGGTATTATACCTCACGTCAGATGGCAGTTCTCTGGTGACACTGGTACAGAGTAGTCTGTTGACCCGAGATCGTCATAGAGTCTTGTGTGGTTCCCACTGTGCTTTGATTTCCATCTTACCACGTCCAAGAGGGCGTGCAAAACGGTGGTTTTTGGGTACAGTCCCGAGTCACATGGAGGCAATGAGCGATAGGAGGGGATTCGTCTCTCCCGGTATAGGGAGTTGATGTTGCGCTGTGTTCGATTGGCTATAACAGGAAATCCCTGGCCAGGGTTGCTGAGATTTACTGGTAAGTGTTACCAGTAGTTTCTCGAACAGTTATAGACCTCATATCGACACGACTTATCGAGCTATTGGGGTCTGACGTTTACCACCCCTAGGCGAGATATGCGACATATCAGACGATCAGACCGGACTGTACGGTAGTGTTACTGGTCGGATTCACTGGAGTGTGAGCGGGCTTGCTCGTCGATCTTCAGATCGCTCAATACCCGGGTGGCCGTTACGTTTAGCAGACCGCTTGCGGCTTGTAGGTGTTTGATATGATCATCGCCTGCTGCCGGCGTATTGACGAGTCTTTAGAGTCCTACACAGAGGTTTCCTGGCTCAAGCGAAACGAAATAGGAGCGCATATGAGATATGTGCGGGACCGAGAATAATACGTGTATGTGATACCGTATTACATTCTCGCGATGGATGTATCGGAAAGGTTGTATGCGATATAACCTAGTTACCGATTCAAGCGTTGATTCGATAAGCCGATACATTGAATACTAGTCGGTTGTGTGCGACATGACCGAATCATTGAATCAAGTGTTGATTTAATGATTTAATGCATAATTATATATTTGATATGTTACTTTGCACTAACTAGTATTGGTTCACTTTAAACGAATTTTCTCACTTGGATTGTGCACATTGTATATGTGATATATTTTTGTGCACTTGTATGTATCATGTTTGATGATGCATGCTAACTTGTGTTTTGTGTGAAGATTAAACCATGGTTGTGAGAGTGGTTAGGGTTTTATTTTCCATTACTTATTTATTCATTTATTTATTTGTTTATACATTTTGGAAAATAAATGGAAAAGAGAAAAGAATGGTGGCTTTATTTGTTCTTTAGTTGAAGCTTCATGAAGCTTTGATAAAGTCAACCATTCTTATCTCATCCTTAACCCTAACCATTCCCACTAACCCTAGTTTAGTCTCTACACTTGACCATGGTTAATTTTATGATAAGAATTCATTTTCTTTTCTTTTTCTAAAAACTTATCATATCATTTTTCTTCTTCTTCTTCCTTGAACTCAAGAAGAAAAGCTTAGGTCATCAATGGTGATTGATGATAAAGAGTGAGAAATCCAATTCTAAATTGAACCCACTTCCTATTTCTTCATCCTCTACCTCTTGCCAAGTAGTAGAGTGTGTTTTCTTCACAAGTTTCATGACTTGGTGAAGTGAGAGCTTGATCTTGCGATGCTTCGACGTAGATCATCTTCGGCATGGACATCGACGACCTTGCTTGCCCATTCTCCGACGAAGCCGACGCTAGAGCCCGGATTTGATTTGGACAGCGGAGAGGACTTCGTTGCGGAGCTATGGAGGTGGAGCACCGGATCTACAAAGGTTGTATTTCCGTTAAACTTTTAGTTAAGTGTTAACTAGTTAGTTTTTCGCCTAAACTTCTAGCCGACGATCCGTAGTCGGGTTTCTCGGCACCGTTAAAATTTTAATTTGGCATGTTCGATGCCTTGTGAGACCTCTTGGGTGTGCCTAGGAACCCTACAGTGGTATCAGAACCTAGCTAGAGCCTTAGGCGAAGTCCAGACGGAATTCGAAGTCCGAACGAACCCGGAACCCCAAAACAAATATGCTCTCTGTACTTTTTCCGAGAATGCGGATTTTTGTGTATTAAAAATGCCTAAAAAATTCAATAAACAATTATAAGAATTACTGTGCAAACTCAGGTGAATAATTCATCAAACAGAGCGCGGAACCGCGGCAGAAGCCCAGCTTCTGCGGCGGTTCCGCGGCTAAGTGATGACGTCATCCTCCAAGATCTGCACAGTAACTCTTATTATTTTATGTTGGATTTTCTGGGAATTTTTAATACTTATTCAAGAGTTGAATTTTCTGCAGTTGTTTTGGGGATTCGGTGTTTCGATCGGGGTATCAAATTTTGTCTATTTGGCTTTCCGGGTAAATTTTAGAATATGTTAAAAAGTTCGACCGGATATAAATACCCAATTTTTCCCCTGTCGGGAAATTTCCAAGTGTTGGATTTTTCCGTAGTTTAACGACGTTCTAAGTAGTGCAAGTAACGCGATGGTCCCTCTAGAAGACAACAAACCTTAACTCGATTATGTGACCGTCTTGAACTGCCCTTTGAACCTTCGGGTTTGGGGCAGTACGGCGTGCCACATGTGAGGCGTTGGCTTGACCCTTCTACGGCTGGACCGTTGGTACTGAGGTACGAACTGAATGTTGTTAGACTAGTTTCATGTGTTGATCTGTATCGGGAAAACTTGGGTGTTAGAATGTTCGATCGAAAAGTTTAGCATTTTCTATTTATCTGGAATGTGATACAATAATTGGAATTCACAATGAGTTATGAGATAACTGAATGAATGTTATAAACATAGCAGTTTAGTCTCACTTGATCGGTTGCCACGGAATTTTGATGTGATCAAAAGTCCGTCGCAATCACGTAGCGTACGCGGATACTCGCCGGGTAAACTTAATAGACAGCCTCACTCCATAGCCCCGACCAAGTGACTGTAGGAGAACCCCGTCGCCGAAAGCATCCGTTCGGGTGCTCGCGGCAGCGGTGTTCCGCCTTGGTGCACTTCGTCGACGGTATCAGGGGTGCGGCCGTCTACTGAAGTTTGCGACGAGCATTCGATCAGGATGTCGGGAATCTTGTTGAATTGCCCGACTTGGTATTGAAAAGAGTTTTCGATTTTGAGACTGAAATGCGGGGTTTATAATTGTTAGGCATGCGATGTCTAAGGAATTCATTTGGTCAGGCATGCGATGTCTGAGGTGGTTGAGGATTCCAACTGTTGTAGTTTTACACTTTCTTTTCTGTGACCGTAAGTGTAATATGTGATATCGCCGGTTTCGTTGCTATATGTCAACGACAATTGGGATGCGCATATTTACTTACGTTGATGACATGTGATGTTATGTGTTGCTGGATATGTTATATTGGATCGTCGTGTTTGAATAGCCGGGGGTTTTTATGTGAGATGAGTGTTTTTCATTTTCATTCATGTAAAAACTTGTATGTAATATTCTTTTATTGGGGCGCTTCCAGGTTGCAGAAGTTGTCACCGTTTGTATATTATTTACTTTTCTGCACTAGGATAGACCCAAGGAGGAGGGCACAAGTAACCGGGTTCTGGGGTCCAGTGGGAGGCCAACTCGAGGAGTCGAGTCCGGGTCTCCTAACTCCAGAATTGGTAGGGTTGCTTGCCGCTCTCGTAGGGGTCTAGGGGTGTGGGTTTGGCTATTCATCACGACCGTGGAATCCGTGTTTTATACTGGCTCGTATTGAAAACACGGACGTCCTAGTATATCCAATATTTCATATGATTCTTCTGCTGCGATATCTGTGATGTGATCATGTGATGTTCTTTGATAGATACAGTATATAGTATATATGATATATTATATAGGCGTTACTTATGTTTTACACCCGCGCTAGCCCTGCCCTGCTCTGTCGTTAGTCACCTAACCTAACGGTGCACGAGGGGACATCGAGGCGAATGCGGATGGCATAAGTGTACGTCGTATTTATCTGTGATGTTTAGGTACATAATTGATGGGACTTCATTAATGTGATTAATGAAATAAAAGAAACCTAAGATGTTGTAGAATCGAATTTCAAAAATAAAACAGGTAGCTACAGTTCTTGCTTTGCACAGCGGTATATATGATATATCCTGCACCTTATTCGATGAGGAAAGGACCAAGATCCCTTCACCGGGAGTGATTCCTTTAGCAATAACTGGCTGATGCTACACACTCGGTTTGTCTTTTGATTGCTTTTAAGAGTTTTTGCTTTGCACAGTGATATATATGATATATCCCGCACCTCATTCGACGAGGAAAGGACCGACGATCCCTTCACCGGGAGTGACTCCTTTAGCAAAACTAGAAAAGCCTCAAAGACACTCCATTTCAAAATCATTTGATTCTACAACGATATCAAGTTCATTACGCAATGGGTTTTCTGAAAAACCCGTCGTAGCCCTCCGTCATTTCAGATAAGTACTGGTTAGTATTCGTGCTACGTTTGTTGACCTTAGCCAAGGCGTAGTGTGCGGTAGCTGATTAGTGCTTATCTGTATAAGCATATGATGCGATTGAGTTAGGGTAGTCGTGCGACTTTGTTGACCTTAGCCAAGGGTCGTGCGGGTGGGTTTAATTCAATCAGGAAATGACGGGTTGAACTTGGCTAGCACTTATGATTTGTTGACCTTAGCCAAGGTCATAAGCTGCTAGGGGCAAAATATTATCGGGAATTTCAAGTGTTGAAATTTGCAATGAGATTGCATACCTTCTATGAGATAGTTGGATCCCGATACCCGCTGCGAGTAAGAGTTACTCCTGGGAGAGTTTTATACATTACAATTAGCCGATCAAGTAGGTGTCTAGAAAAGTGTTAACGAGGTTACGCCTCTGGGAAAACGAGGTTTACATTAATTAGGTTCGTGCGAAAGCACGGGGGACCTCCCTCAAAGTACCGACACTGGCCTGGCTGAAAGATTGGCGAACTTGTAGTGTGTAATTAATCCCGGCTAGTCTTTCCTTTTAGGGTTTGAAGGAAGATTTGATAAAAAGCAGTGGGAGCCATCCTGATTAGGTAAAATAATAACCAATCTATTCTTGCAAGAGCGCACGCTGAGTGTTTTCTTCTCTCTCTCTCCAGGTAGCGACCATATCACGCCTTAATCAAGATAATAATACGGAATATTGACCGAACCCGCTTGTTATACTGAGCTGGGGAACGTTGGTCCCGCTCCAACTTATAATTGTTATAAGACAGAGCAGGAAATTGGGGAATACCAGATTTCCCGTGCCGCCCAAACGAAGAGAGTGCATGCTGATGCATCATCTTCGGGTGTGTTCATTACAGAGAACTGTTTCTCAGTGTCCTTTACGTCCTGGGTATGTGATACCAGATCAGGATCCCAGATATGTAATCTGTTACATGGGGCTACAGAAAGAGTAGAAAAACTGAGAACGGGTGATAAGTTTCATGAGACAGAAAACGGGGCAAGTGTTGCAGCCAAGTCTGTTGGTCACTGTCACCCTGTATTGTAATACATTGATTCTGAACGAATGACATTAGATACCGAACCTGATATACAAAATTATATCTGTCTCTTTATTAGTAAAGAAACGATAAAATTTTGTATTGTTGGATAATGTTTTGAACATTTCCTATATCAAAAGTTGATCGGTTCAGGCACGTTATCTAAAAGCATTTATGTTCTAAATCAAACTACAGTTCTTAGTATATGCAACACACACAAGAGGAAGAGTTCAGAAATGAACGAATTCTTCTTGAGGTATTGTAGACTAGGTCAGATCGAAGTGAGCCGACTAGCTAGAGTTACATATAGATGCATATTTAAATCAGTTTGAATTTACATCTTGTGAAACTCGCCAGTCATGTCATAAAGATAAGATGACCATAGCTCCGTTTATTGGAAACAGAGAAAGAGTTAGTAAACTCTTGGGATGATACATGTTGATGTATGTAAGGTCCCCTGTCTACATATGCCAAGACTGCTTCTTTATACTTCATTACGTTCTCTGATGATCTCTTTAGATTCAGACATATGTTCTTGTTGAAACACAAGTCCAAACCTTTTGAGATATTCACAGAATATAAGTTAGAAGTAGAGAACTAATACGGGTATAAGTATTATGTCCTTTGATGTGATCAGGGAGGAGAATACTTGAGCACGGAATTCCTGGACTATTCTAAAGGAGAATGAGATTCTCTCTCAGCATTACTCCTCCGTATACACCATAGCACGATGGTATATCGGGGCGGAGCAATCATACCCTATATGATAAGGTGTGCTCTATGATGAGTACTACTGAGTTACCTGTTTCCTTATTGGGAGTTATGCACTTGAGAAGCTGCATACCTATTGAATAGGGTTCAAATCAAATCAGTTGCCCACCACTTCATATTTGATATGATAAGGGAAGAGCCCATCTCTTAAGTTAGTTAAGATTTGGGGTTGTCCGGCCTATGTCTAAAAGCAAATTCCGGACAAGCTCGAGGCAAGATCTGTTATGTAGAACTGGAAATGTTCCAGCTATACAAACAACAGCACATGATTCGATAGAACCAAAGGATTCAGTAGATTCCAACGAACCTCAGCCTCTCCGCCGATCTAGTAGGGTTCCTCACCCACCTGAGAGATACTTCGGTTTCTCTATGACAGTGGGATCGAGGATTGCATCATGAGATGATGACCCAACTAGTTTCGAGCTGGCCATCGAGAGTAGGGACTCTGTAAGAATGGCTGGATGCTTAGCGATCTGAGATGGAATCCTTATACACCAACAAAGTATGGACTTTGGTTGCAATATCTGAAGGGTTAAATCCCCATCAGGAGCAAGTATATCTTGAGAAGATTGCTTGGTGTAGATGGAAAAGTTGAGACTTTCAAAGCTAGACTTGTTAAAGGTTTGCATTATTGACCAGATATGGATCATAATGTTAAAACCTTTTCAAGTAACTATGCTTAAGTCCATCCAGATCCTACTTGCCACGGCTACATACCATGACTGCGATATCTGGTGGTTGGGTGTCATGACAGCTTTTCTAAATGATGTTTTAGAAGAGAACGTCTATAAGTACACAGCCAGAGGGCTTCGTAGACAGTGGGAGCAGCGGAAACGTGTACAAGATGCTTTATAGGATAAAGCAGGTATCGCGGAGTTGGAACATCTGTTTTGATGCATTAGTCAAAGAGTTTGACATCATCAAAATGGTAGATGAACCTTGTATATACAAAAAGGTAGTAAGGAGTATGGTGACGATCCTCGTAGAGTACGTGGATGACATACTCTTGATAGGGAAAGAGTTTCCTATGCTACGCTCGGTCAATCTCCGTTTATCACAATGATTCTCCATATAGGATCAAAGTGATACCTCCTAAATCCTGGGTTTTGGATCTATGAGATAGATCTAAATGGATGTTAGGATTCTCACTAGTTGTAGTGAGATGGTATCAATCGATCCTGGGGAGAATCACTGGAAGGGTTCCAGGGTGATAAAGACGACTGAATGCCAGTCGCAGGCATTGTCTTTACCCTCAGTACAGGGACGGTATGTTGGAAGAGTTCCAAGCTAAATACCGTGACATACTAGACGATAAAGGCAGGATACATCGCTACTTAAGATGCTACCAAAGAGGATGTTTGGGTGTATATTAGTTCATGAGATGAACTACGTTCCTGCCATTGTGAGACAATGGAGTTATGGCTCATGCCGAGGAACGCCGGTCCCATCAGTGATCCAGACTTATTCTAAGGCAGCATCGCCTGATCATGGAGATAGTTGATCTCCAGGGTGATCGAGGTTAGGAGAGTAGACTCAGAGGACAACACAGCGGATCCACTCACAAAGGCCTGTTCCCAGAGAGAGAGACTTTTATGGGATGGTTGAGTATGAGATACTGCAACCACTGCTATCAGATGGCCCTAGTGCAAGTGGGAGATTGTTAGTTATATGTATGCCCTAGAGGCCATTACTGTACATAGGATGTATATTGTAGTGGATGCTGGGACATATATAGGGAGGACTTTCTTGCTCGACATGATAGTATGCTATCTGGTTGCTCTTTACCTTAACGTGTATACCGATTGTCTCTCTGTTACATGTTGGTAAAGCCCTTAGGATCTGTACTTGACTACCTGGACTATGATGCGGATCATACTAGTGGGGACATGGTAGTCCATAAGTACATCCTTCAAAGTCCCTAGTCATGGGTGTATCGAGACGGGGCATCGATATACCAGAGTAGACTAGCGTATACCTTCTCGACCCATACAGATGGGTGATGGATGATCCCATATCCATTGGTGTTTGACATCAGAAGAGATATACGGGTGCTCAGTAGAGACTGGGTACACTGGACGGACTCGCCGAGAACTCCCAGATGGTATTATACCTCACGTCAGATGGCAGTTCTCTGGTGACACTGGTACAGAGTAGTCTGTTGACCCGAGATCGTCATAGAGTCTTGTGTGGTTCCCACTGTGCTTTGATTTCCATCTTACCACGTCCAAGAGGGCGTGCAAAACGGTGGTTTTTGGGTACAGTCCCGAGTCACATGGAGGCAATGAGCGATAGGAGGGGATTCGTCTCTCCCGGTATAGGGAGTTGATGTTGCGCTGTGATCGATTGGCTATAACAGGAAATCCCTGGCCAGGGTTGCTGAGATTTACTGGTAAGTGTTACCAGTAGTTTCTCGAACAGTTATAGACCTCATATCGACACGACTTATCGAGCTATTGGGGTCTGACGTTTACCACCCCTAGGCGAGATATGCGACATATCAGACGATCAGACCGGACTGTACGGTAGTGTTACTGGTCGGATTCACTAGAGTGTGAGCGGGCTTGCTCGTCGATCTTCAGATCGCTCAATACCCGGGTGGCCGTTACGTTTAGCAGACCGCTTGCGGCTTGTGTGTGTTTGATATGATCATCGCCTGCTGCCGGCGTATTGACGAGTCTTTAGAGTCCTACACAGAGGTTTCCTGGCTCAAGCGAAACGAAATAGGAGCGCATATGAGATATGTGCGGGACCGAGAATAATACGTGTATGTGATACCGTATTACATTCTCGCGATGGATGTATCGGAAAGGTTGTATGCGATATAACCTAGTTACCGATTCAATCGTTGATTCGATAAGCCGATACATTGAATACTAGTCGGTTGTGTGCGACATGACCGAATCATTGAATCAAGTGTTGATTTAATGATTTAATGCATAATTATATATTTGATATGTTACTTTGCACTAACTAGTATTGGTTCACTTTAAACGGATTTTCTCACTTGGATTGTGCACATTGTATATGTGATATATTTTTGTGCACTTGTATGTATCATGTTTGATGATGCATGCTAACTTGTGTTTTGTGTGAAGATTAAACCATGGTTGTGAGAGTGGTTAGGGTTTTATTTTCCATTACTTATTTATTCATTTATTTATTTGTTTATACATTTTGGAAAATAAATGGAAAAGAGAAAAGAATGGTGGCTTTATTTGTTCTTTAGTTGAAGCTTCATGAAGCTTTGATAAAGTCAACCATTCTTATCTCATCCTTAACCCTAACCATTCCCACTAACCCTAGTTTAGTCTCTACACTTGACCATGGTTAATTTTATGATAAGAATTCATTTTCTTTTCTTTTTCTAAAAACTTATCATATCATTTTTCTTCTTCTTCTTCCTTGAACTCAAGAAGAAAAGCTTAGGTCATCAATGGTGATTGATGATAAAGAGTGAGAAATCCAATTCTAAATTGAACCCACTTCCTATTTCTTCATCCTCTACCTCTTGCCAAGTAGTAGAGTGTGTTTTCTTCACAAGTTTCATGACTTGGTGAAGTCAGAGCTTGATCTTACGATGCTTCGACGTAGATCATCTTCGGCATGGACATCGACGACCTTGCTTGCCCATTCTCCGACGAAGCCGACGCTAGAGCCCGGATTTGATTTGGACAGCGGAGAGGACTTCGTTGCGGAGCTATGGAGGTGGAGCACCGGATCTACAAAGGTTGTATTTCCGTTAAACTTTTAGTTAAGTGTTAACTAGTTAGTTTTTCGCCTAAACTTCTAGCCGACGATCCGTAGTCGGGTTTCTCGGCACCGTTAAAATTTTAATTTGGCATGTTCGATGCCTTGTGAGATCTCTTGGGTGTGCCTAGGAACCCTACAGGAGGAACTTGAGATGAAGAAGAAGAAGGATGAAGAAAATGAGGTGAAGAAAGATGGATGAAGGAATGGTCAAGGTTAAGGAGCCATACCCTTTCACACTCTCTCTCTCTCATGTCATGCTTCATGTGATCATTTTGTCCCCTCTCTCTCCCCTCAATCATGCTCTATTTTCTTTTCTTTTTCTTTTCCTTTTCCCCTCACTCATTTAAAACCAAACATAAAGCACAAATACAAAGAAACAAACATGCAACAAAATGCAACATGTCATGGTGCACTAACCATGGCTAATTAAAAATACGGATTTGGCTTAATCGTGATTAGTAGTGCACTAATCAAGTTTAATTTAAACTTTTATATAATTAATTATAAAACGCCCAAATCCAATAAATACCTTTTTAATAAATAAATCATTTTAATTTCCAATTATTTTCCAAATATTGGTATATAATTATACCCTTTTACAAAAACCCCAATTCGCAAATCGAATAGTTTTCATGAAATATATTATTTTATTATTTAAATTCCAAAAATAATATTATATATTTTTGAAATGTTACAATCTTCTCCCTTAAATAAATTCGGTCCCCGAATTTAAATTTAAACCCCCAAATACTAAAACATTTTAATAATCAGTCCAACTCAACGTGGCTCCGAAATCACGGAATACACAAAAATACCACAGCGCATTAAGTGCGCATGAAAACGAGTGCAAAACTCAAAATCAAACTCCTTCAAGCATCACGCAATCACTGGAGTTATAAAGGAGATGCAAATCTCGAAATCCACTACTGAAATCCAAATATATTATAGTCAAAATCATAATACGTATATAGTACACAACCCTTTAAAACCATTTTAAAAGCTGAATAAAACATATGCAAAATCTTTTCCGAATCGTCGTGTGATGTGTAACTTACGGCACAAGTGGTGGACGCTCATTTATAAAGTAGTAAATGTACGTTCATATTTGTTTTGCTCAAAATATGCGTCCCGCCTATTTGAAATATCCCAAAAGGTTTTCCTTGTGAAAGTTCGTGTCACTCCTGGGCACGTAGGAAATAGCAAGACTATAGCTCCATTTTGAAAACCTCTTGGTAAACTTTTTATGCATGCAAAGGTACTCAGGTACTGTCCTCAGATTAGACCAGCTCGGCTACCATATAATATAGTACCCATCATGAAAACATGATGCTCATGAGTAAAATCAGCTTCAAAAGGTGTATCCAACATCACGTGCGTCTGGTGTGCACGAAAATCAAAGTCAAATACAAGTGACACGAATGTGCACAGAAGCAAAAAATAAGTGCAACGGGTGTGTACGAAAGCATCTGTCAAGTGCAACAGGTGTGCATGACAACAACATTAATTGCATCTAGAGTGCACGAAAATCTCAATCAAGTGCAACTAATATGCACGAATAAAATCTCAATCAAGTGCATCTGGTGTGCACAAAATCTTATCCCATGCGCCCAATGTGCACGGAAATCTAAATCAAGTGCATCAGGTCCGCATAAAATATCTAGTGCAGTAAATGCACGGAAATATAAATCTGGTGCAACAAATGCACGAATATGTAAATATGGTGCAACAAATGCACGAAAAAAATATCAGGTGCGCTAGGTGCCCGACTACCCGTCAATGTACCAAAAGCGCACAAAAACAACACCGAGCATGCCAAGGTGTATAGAATCATAAACGTGTGCAACTGTGTGCACAAAACATGTATCAATGCACTGCAAGCACATGTGAGCTATACCGAGTGCATAAATCAAGTCAAGTGCATATATCATGCACGGAATCAAATCGACAGTATCGAAATCCACGGAATCATAAATACGTGCAGCCAAGGCACAAAATCGATATCAAGTGCAATAGATATGCACAAATCATAAACCAATGTAACGATGTATAAAACATAAATCAAGTGCAATAACTGTGCACAAAATGTAAATATCTAGTAGGTGCAGCCATGGTGCACGAAAACAATATCACGAAACCCAATCATCAAAACTCAAGTCCAAGCAATAAAAGTGTGATACTCGGATCACAAAACGCAAATCGCAATAAATGACATTGAGATACACCTCCTTCAATGTCGAAAAATGCCGGTGCGCCCAAAGCTGGCAGAGCAAAAACATCCGCATGCCTCCTGCTCACGGTCTGGCCTCCTCTGTCTCTAGGTCCTTGTTTTCTCTGTGGAATACCAATCTCGCAATCCTTCTGCCCGTCGGCCCGGTAGGTGTGATAATGGAACAGTTCCGCTATGGCACTCCGCTGATCCTCTCTTAGCCAATTAACATGACCACTCGTAAAGCAGCACGTTACTGATAGAGGCATATGGCCCTCTGAATACGTGCGATAGAACTGATCTTGGATGCAAATCTTTATCGCTGCGGCCTCCTGGAAGAACCTATATAGGGTCTCTTCCGATCTCACTTAAGCCAAACTATACGGAGGTTGGCTCTTTACTAAACCTTTTTCTTATATCCGGACGGCTGCGTCCTCAGCACGGCTTTCCTCTGGAATTTAGCCGTATCCAACGCCTCTACATACATATCGATCCTCTGGTATCAACGGGGAGTAAAAACATCTCGTTAACATCCCGCATGAACCTCTTGTTCCACCCGTTTTCATCATCATCCACTTCGATATCATAGCTTGCGGGCTAAGCGCTGCAATTTGTTCTCGGCTACAATCAATCCGGAGTCTCTCATACGGACTCAAAATGCGAACTCGGGTATCTTCACCACCCTGTGGAAGATATCTAGCCGACTACATCTTCGGGAACTTGTCTAATTTATCGGAGGAATACGCTTCATTCGTCCATTCTCGATCAACTAACAATGCATCTGGGTGAGGTCTTTCTATCCGAAGCTGGTAAACTTATCGATCTCACATCGGAGCATCAAACGATAATGTCCTCTCTTGATCGATTTACTCTAGATCTGAGTCAGATCCTTCAAACTGGAATTCTTCAACTTAACTGAGCCTGCGTCGGCGTATCAGATAAGACGAATCATCTTAGTCGCTCAACTCAAGATGGACTAGTTATCTTCTGTCATATCTCTGTCTGAAAGCTCCAGCGGTTTCAGCCCATAAACTCTGGAGGCGACATCCTATCAATCTCAGCAACAACTGGGTCATCTGTCTGCACGGTAGACAATATCGCGACCTCTGGGGTAGGCTGTACATCAACAGTCCTCTCAATCTGGCAGCCTCTATCAATGACCCGATCATCCGGTGCAAATCCGAACGCTCACCTCAACAAGGGATCTCAACACAAACACTATACCGATATGTTGCTATGTCACCAGAAAACATCATGGTCAGCCCTCGTCCATGACGAGCTCGCTCTGACCGCAACTCTAGCAGCAGCTCTTTCTGCGCTCAACACCTTGGTGACAGGAATTTCAAGCAGGTATCGATGAAGATAGATCAAAGAAACGAAAGGAATCGATAGGTCCGAAACGGATATATGATCATAGGAAATAATGAAATCAATAGAAGTATGATCATAGGAACGAATAGAATCGATGATCTCAAGTAATGTACATCCTAAGGTCACTTAAGCGGAGCAGCGTGTCATAAGTATGCCGCGGAACATACACACGGTACGTCACTCTACTCAAGCTACCTACTCCATCAACTAAGGTCAACCTATGCGACGAAAGTTCGGGTCTAATACCCCCTCAGTCAAGTCTATGTTCCATAAGGTCAAGCCTAAATTTGAACCAAGGTTAAACCTAACGCTCTGATACCAAATTTGTCACGATCCGTAATTTCGCACGTGACTGGCACTTAAATCATGCCACGTCTAAAGGCGTAACGTAATTCAAGTAAGCCGAAGCCTAGTAAATCTAAACCTTTTTGCGGAAAATAATGGGGGATGCAGTTTTGAAACATCGTCATTAGAAATTCAAGCCTTCATTTTTAAAAGTATAAGTTATATAATATAAAAAGGCAATGAATGTATACTATCTTTGAAAACATATTCGTCCTTGAAATTTTGGGCAGCACCTCCCTTGTATATTTTGTTCCAAAACTATATACATAACAATGTATAAGCATCCCCAAACGGGAGCTAGCTCTTCGCCAATTGGCAGAATCACAACCACGAAAGAAACATATATACGACGCCTTACAGCAAAGATCAAACACAGAAAGAACAATAAATAAAGCAAGACATCAAAACCTCAAATAGCGAATATACACCCATCATTCTAAATCTCGCAACACAAGTCTGACTAGGTTTACCAGTATACAAATTCTAGTTTCTGATTGATAGAGTTTATCTAGATACAATAGAATATAAAGGGTACAAGAGTGGTCACGGTCCAGCGTGTGTCCCACCTACCAAAGAAAAACACCCTGAAGGAACAGTGTGCCAGCGATGCCGCTACTGATCCAAGCGGTCAAACCTGCAAGAAAACTGTGGCATAACGGGGGTGAGTTGCCAACTCGTGAGTAGAAAATATCAGCATGTAGAAATCGAATAAACAGCGATTCCAAGATCATACTATATCATGAAGGTAATACTATGATATCTAGGGTGACCATGTATTCATATATGTCAACAATAGAGTCAATGCAAATGACATATACAAATAAACATCTGAAATCATATGCCTGTATGCATGTGGATATCATCTACGTGTGTCCATCAACGACACAATCAATATCATGGAACCTGAGTTTGCAACATCGACACTCGAATCATCATGAAAACATATGCCTGTATGTATGAGGATATAAACCAACGTGTGTCAATCAACAACATATCAATATCATGAAACCTAAATGTCCAACACCGACACTCGAAACATCATGAAAACCCGTGTCCAGTATCGTCACGTAAATCCTTATATCTCAGGCGCCGCATGCTCAAATCGGCCCTCAGGTGTCGCATGCTCAGGTCAGCCCTCAGGCGTCGCATCTGTTAGTTGTATGTATGCCCTAGAGGCCAGTATTGTACAGATGATGTATATTATATTGGATGCTTGGACATATATAGAGATGACTTTCTTGCTCGATATGATAGTATGCTATCTGGTTACTCTTTATCTTAACATGTACACTTGTCTCTTTAAACTGTTTTATAGTTACATGTTGATAAAGCCCTTAGGATGTGTACTTGACTACCTGGACTATGATGCAGATCATACTAGTGGGGACATGGTAGTCCATAAGTACATCCTTCAAGGTCCCTAGTCGTGGGTGTATCGAGACGGGGCATCGATATACCAGTGTAGACTAGCGTATACGCTTCTCGACCCATGAGATGGGCGATGGATGATCCCATATCCATTGGTGTTTGACATCAGAGATGGTGTACGGGTGCTCAGTGGAGACTGGGTACAATGGACGGACTCGCCGAGAACTCCCAGATGGTATTATACCTCACGTCAGATGGCAGTTCTCAGGTGACACTTGTACAAGTTAGTCTGTAGACCCGAGATCGTCATAGAGTCTTGTGTGATTCCCACTGTGCTTTGATCTCCACCTTACCACGTCCATGAGGGCGTGCAAAACGGTGGTCTTTGGGTACAGTCCCGAGTCACATGGAGGTAATGAGCGATAGGAGGGGTTTCGTCTCTCCCGGTATTGGGGGTTGATGTTGCGCTGTGCTCGATTGGCCGTAACAGGGAAGTCCCTGGCCAGGGCTGATCAGAGATTTGCTGGTAAGTGTTACCAGTAGTTTCTCGACCCGTTATGAGCCTCACATCGGCACGACTTATCGGTCATTGGGGTCTGACGTTTACCACCCCTAGGCTTGATATGCGACATATCAGACGAACAGACCGGACTGTACGGTAAGTGTTACTGGTTGGATTCACAGTAGTGTGAGCAGGCTAGCTCGTCGATCTTCTGATCGCTCAATACCCGGATGGCCGTTACGTTTAGCAGACCGCTTGCGGCTTGTGGGTGCTTGATATGATCATCATCTGCTACCGGCGTATTGACGAGTCTTTAGAGTCCTATACAGAGGTTTCCTGGCTCAAGCGAAACGAAATAGGGGCGCATATGAGATATGTGCGGGACCGAGAATGATGCATGTATGTGATACCGCATTTCATTCTCGCGATGAATGTTTCGATTGGTTGTATGTGATATAACCTAGTTATCGAATCAAAGATTGATTCGATAAGTCGATACATTGGATACTAGTCGGTTATGTGCGACATGACCGGATCATTGAATCAAGTGTTGATTTAATGATTTAATGTATAATTATATATTTGATATATTACTTTGCATTAACTAGTATTGGTTCACTTTAAAAGGATTTTCTCACTTGATGTGCACATTGTATATGTGATATATTTTGTGTGCACTTGATTTTATCATGTTTGATGATACATACTCACTTGGATTTGTGTAAAGACTTAAACCATGTTTAGTGAATGGTTAGGGTTTCATATTTTCAATTGATTATTTATCTTTTCCTTTTTGAGAAAAAGATAATGGAAAACAAAATGGTTTCTTTTATCATGAAGCTTGTTGAAGCTTCATGAAGCTTTGACCAAGTGACCACTTTGTCTTCTTCTCCTAACCCTAACCACTCATCTAAACTATAGTTAACTCTCTACACTTGACCATGGTTAGAAGATGATAAGTATTGATTTTATTATTCTTTTTACACAATACTTATCATATCTTTTCTTCTTCTTCATCATCTTCATCAAGAAGGAAAGCTTGTCTTCATCAATGGCATATTGAGCATAAGTGTGAGAAATCCAATTCTAAAGTGAACCCACCTCCTATTTCTTCACCCTCTACCTCTTGCCAAGTAGTATAGGGTGTTTTCTTCACAAGTTTCACAACTTGGTGAAGTCGGAGCTTGATCTTGTGAAGCCTCGACGTAGATCATCTTCGGCATCGTAGCCGACGACTATTCCGCTCATTTCTCCGATGAAGCCGATGCTAGGGTCCGAGATCCGACTTGGACAGCGGGAGGAAGTCTACGTGGAGCTAAGGAAGTGGAGAACCGGATCTACAAAGGTTGTAGCTTCTCACTTTTAGTTAAGTCGTTAACTAGTTTATCTTTTCGCCTAAAATTCTAGTTGACGATCCGTATTAGGGTTTCTCGGCACCCATAAAATTTGAAATTGGCATGGTTGATACTTTGTGAGACTTCATTAGCGTGCCTAGGAACCCTACAGCATCCTCTGATCGGCCCTCAAATCCATCTCACGACTCCGGTCGGTATCCTCCGAATAACCGCCGGGTCCAAACTATCACCAGTAGGTAGTGCTCTCTCCTGCCAGGCTCATCTTCTACATCTCGAGTTCTTGCCCTGGGGTACCATACCGGGTCCACCATGTACCCGCAGATGGCCCATCCAACTCCTCGAATCGGGTCTCGAAAACAAGCTCAGAACTGAGAAAACTCATGGTGGACGCCTCGAAATCACATCACGAGAAACTGCGTTTTTAAAAAAAATCATAATTTCCTTTGAAATATATCCGCGGTTCTCAAATCCAGAAATCTCATGAAAACAATATCTCAATGCATGCAACCATAAGGTACGATGTATGCAACATAGAACGGTAATGTGAGCATATAATATATATCATGTAAACATGTCATATGATAGTACTGAACAATTAAGAATAGTATCATGATATAGCCATTCTACTGTGTAAGTGGTATAGCAATTACCGATGATGAATATGTGAGCCGGTAAATCTGTGTAAGTGTAACATGCGCGTCATCGGTAATTGTGCTGGTGTACTAGCAGATGATATCATAAAGAGGTAAATACCGGAAACATAACACGTATCTTATGAGGGATAATCCAACATAAACATAAGGTATACAACTACACATGAACCGTACGATCAGTTTTAAAGATACGAATCGTAGTTTTGAAAGTGGGGGCTACGGTGTTTTTGAAGAAAAGACATCATTTGAAAATCCATAGCTTCCCTTGAGGTTTCCATTTAAAAGTGCATACAATTCGTCAGTTTTGGAAATAAGTATGGTTCAGGTGACATTTTACGTCGGCGATCCAGCCTCATAGTATCCGATATGGCAATATCCTCGATAATCATCCTCAAATCACGAGCGTGGATCAATCATCCGGTATAACTTATCGCGTACGGCAATCCATCATATGGTGGCATCAATCTAGATTAAGGATCTATCATCCTATTCATCGATAAGGGTACGGATCTATGGTCTCGTATATTTTTTCTTATTGATCCCATCACATCTCTATCTCAATCTCAAATCGTATTTACATCGATCTCATATCATATCAATATCAATCTCAAATCATGTCACTATCAATCATCTCATCGCTATTAATCTCATTATATATATATATATATCTTGGCACATGTATTTAGGCATTTATACCACCTCACAACCTTAATTAAGCATATTCGCTCATATCATCATATATCATTACATTGACACTTAAATTCACGTTATATTGTAATAATCATATCATCTCATGTTAACTCTTTGATCATATCCGTAATTTCATACTTAGGTTTCTCCAAACTATAATTCGTATATCGGTTCTTTCACCATTAGTTGCGGGGGTGCTATACGCCATCCACCCGACTTCCCCCTTAGATATAAATCTACTCAGCTGCAATCTCCTTGCTTAGTCGAAGTCGATGTGCTTCTTGATCTCCTTCTTCATCTCGGAAGTCTACGTGAAGGTACCTACATATCAACAAACGTCGTAACGTTATTAAAACCAAGTCCGAAAATCGATACGGCACACGATGTGCTCATAGGTTAGAACCTATAGCTTACGCATGCTAAAATAGCCAAATAACCCTCGTCGTTGACGTACAAATGTCCAACGATGAAATACAATATCAAATACCAAAACCTAAGTTCAGAAATCGGAAAACACGAAATCAGCAACCTAAGAAATCTCTCCCAGATTTTACCCTAGGTCAAATTAAGACATTTTACATATATGGTAGGTTTACATATCAGATAACAAAGCCACTCACCAAAATCCACACCCTAACCTACTGCTCTGGACGCAAATTGCGGCCTCAGGTAATAAATCTGCGGCCTGAAACAATGGGGAGGGGCTCAGGTGTAAGTCGATGCCACGCACCCCACAGGTTCGCGGGGAGGCGGAGTTTGTAAAAAACGATTTTTATATGCTTTGTAACATCGACTAAACTCCAGGATCGATACTAAACCCTAACTAACAAGCTAACTAAAAGGTTTAACTACTATGTAAGAAAGTTATATCTCAAGTTACTGGTCCTTCTTGTTCTTGCTATCCTCCTCCTCTTCATGAGCTCCTTGGAACGTGTATGGATCGCGCCTCCTCTTCGACCTTCTCAAGTCAAAGATGATCCACCCGAGAGTGCCTACCTTGAGCTTCTCCTTTTAAGATGAGGTAACTAGGTTACCTAAAGTGCTAATCTAAGTGACCTAGAGAATATAGAGAGTGACTAAGGATTAATAAGTCTCACTAACCCTAGGATTCTCAACACATGAGACAATTAGGGTTTGAGGGAGAAGAACAGAGCTCTTGAGGTGAGAGAGTGTTTGAGATAATAATGAAATGAATATGGCTACTTGAGATGATTATGAAGCATGCCAAAATATCTCACAAAATATCTGAGTCCACTCTTGCCTCAATAGTCATCCATGAGTCACCAAGTAGCCATGCTTCATTTATCACAAAATAACACCTCATACCTCCACCTCATTTATCTTTTTATCAAAAGATAAAAGCACAAATGGGGTGTCCCCTTCTAGAAATATACTTGAGTAAATTACAAGAATACTCCTCATCGTATATACATACCCGTATCCGTATTCCGAAAACCACGAATACAATGAGACGAAACTAATTCAATAATCTAATACTAGGATCCGGCTTAAACCAAAGCCCACTAGTATTATTTGCCCGAACATCCTACGTGCATAAGTACACGTATGTGATCGAACCTTGTCGTAAAACCATACGACCTCTATATTGTTTCGCACGAAGCAGGGAAACCCTCTGTGTAGGACTCTGAAGACTCGACAGTACGCTGGCAGTGGGTTTAACCACAAGCACGTCAGCGGTACTAGCTGCACGTAACGGCTACCCAGGTATCTGTTAGGGATATGTATGCCCTAGAGGCCATTATTGTACATTGATATATATTATAGTGGATGCTTGGACATATATATAGAGGACTTTCTTGGTCGACATGATAGTATGCTATCTGGTTACACTTTATCTTAACATGTTCACTTAGTATTTTTATACTGTCTCTCAAATACATGCTGATAAAGCCCTTAGGGTGTAGACTTGACTACCAGGACTATGATGCGGATCATACTAATAGGACATAGGTAGTCCATAAGCACATCCTTTAATTGTTCCTAGTCGAGGGTATATCGAGACAGAGCATCGATATTCCAGAGTAGACTATTGTGTATGTTTCTTGACCCTGTATGGGGGCGATGGTTGATCCTATATCCATTGGCGTTTGACATCAAAGATTGTACACAGGTGCTCATTAGAGAATGGGTACACCGAACAGAATTCGCCGAGAACTCCTAGTTGGTACTATACCTATTGTCAGATAGCAGTTCTCTGGTGACACTGCTATAGGTTGGTCTATAGACCCGAGATCGTCATAGAGTCTTGTGTGGCTCCCACTGTGCTTTGATTTCCTCCCTACCATGTTTCAAAGGAGTCATGCAAACGGGTGGATTTTGGGTACAGTCCCAAGTTACATGGAGGCAATGAGCGATAGGAGGGGTTTCGTCTCTCCCAGTATTGGAAGTTGATGTTGCGCTCTGCTTGATTAGCTATAACTGGAAGTCGCTGGCCAAGGCTGTTGATGAGATTTACTGGTTAGTGTTATCAGTAGTTTCTCAAACCGTTATGAGACATACATTGGCATGACTTATCAAGTTACTGGGGTCTGGCGTTACCACCCCTAGAATCGTTATGTGACATATCAAACGAAGAGACCGGACTGTACGGTAAGCGTTACTTATAGGCTTCATGAGATTTTGGACAAGCTTGCTTGTTGATCTTCTAATCGCTCAATACGTGGGTATCCGTTACGTCCAGCTAGTACCGCTGACGGATTGTGGGTGACTGATGTGATCATCACCTACTGCTGGCGTATTGACGAGTCTCTAGAGTCCCACATAGAAGTTTTCTGGTTTAAGCGAAACGAAATAGGGCACATATGCTGATATGTGCGGGGGGCCTGATTAAATACGAGTATGTGATACTGTATTATAATCTGGCGGTTATTTGTTATCGGTTAGGTTATATGAGATATAACCGGATTATCGAATCAAGTGTTGATTTGATAATGTGATATACAGATAAATAATATTAGTCGGTTATATGTGATATAACCGGATTATTAAATCAAGTGTTGATTTAATATGATATATATTATATCTGATATAATTATATCTTAACTAATATTAATGCTCACTAAATAGTTTCTTATGGATTAATATATATATATATATATATATATATATATATATATATATATATATGAGGCATGGCATGGATTTTCTATTTTTGAAAAATAGAAAAAGAAGTGGAAAATGAGGAGCATGGGTGAAGCATAGCTTTTATCATTATTCTATTGGTCTTGACTCACTATTGAGGCATTGTTGCTTTTGTTTATTTATGGAAATTGGATGCTTCAATTATTGTGAGAATTGATAATCCATTCTTCGCTTCATTCTTCATGAGTTGTTCTATTTTTTTCACTTGAGCTCATATGCTCTCTAGCTCTTCATCTTCCATCTTCATCTTCTTCCAGGCTCAATACCTCACATGTGTCGTGAAACCTTGAGCTTGTGAGAAGCTGAATGATCTAGTTTCTCGATGTGTATGGAAAAGTGTAAAGATCATAATCAAAGAAATTTATACCGCAATCAATTAACGGTGTCGATGTAGCGCGTTAATGAATATGGATCGTCCACTGAGATGTGTGTTTTGATCTATCTTTGTTTTAGATGAGTCGAAATGAAAAGATAAAAGAAAATTGCAAGAAACTTGATTCAAGATTTGTATGATTTGATTTTAAGAAACATCAAGAAAATTGTAGATCTAGAATCGAGAATCAATAAAATGTCCCAATCACTTTGATTTATCAAGATAATGAAGAATAGCTTGTAGGATTCGATTGAGTTAATAGTTAATGATGAATCTAATAATTCCTAATCTTATCTATTGATAATTTGTAGCTAGATTGATGATGATGAATGAAGATTAGGGATCTATTGAAGAAACTAGGGTTTCTCCTTCTATCCCTTGTCTTTTCAATCATAATCATTCGGATCTAGCCTCTAGCAAAGAAAATCATCAATCATTTGATCCCTAATTTGCAACGAAATTCGCAAGAATGTGATCTCGATCCAAATTAGGTCATTGATGATTCTTTTTCCTAGAGTTCACAAATCTCATAAGACTTAAAAATTAGTATTAAGATTTGATCATCATTAGATCCATCAATTCTCTCGAATCCTCCACAAACGGAGATTTACTCAAACATCATGAAAATAATATAATCAAACATCAAGAAATTCCATAATGCAAGAATGTAAAGAAAGCAAGAATAAAGATCTTCACCTTTTATTAATCAACGTTTCGTTACAATTCACTCAAAGACTACAAGAATTGAGGAGAGAACTAGATCGTCGAATTTAGCTTTGCATCGTCTTCTTGAGTCACGGATCGTCGTGGATCACTTGCTCAGATGAAGATCAGCGTTGCTTCAAAAGGCTCGTTGATTGCTTGCTCGATTTGGTACTCGATGAATCTTGATTTGCCTCTTTGAAAATGGATTTGGGGCTAGGGTTTTGAATTACAAGTTGTGTCACTCAACTTATGGAAATTTGGCTCAATTTTCAACAACCTCAAACCCTATATCTAGATCTCATTTTATAACCACCTCATTTGAATCTTCCCTCCAAAGCTAGGTTGTTAGGGAGAGTCTTCTAGAAGAAGTTTGTTGGAGGGAATATTCTAAAATAAGGTATATTCTAGGATAAGGTTGTTAGGCCGAGCCTTCTGGATGAAACCACGTGGTCTTTCGGAGTCTTCTGGAAGCTTGGCCGTTACAATAAGGCATGTGGGAAAATCTCGGTTGATGACGTGTCCATCTAGCCGCGGATCCGCGGCCATATAGGTGAGTTGATGCATGGTTTTCTCAGGTTTGTTTGGTGCTGGATTTTGGGTCTTCATGGGATGCTTGGAATATTTTTATACTTTCTGAATCATTGCCAGATTCCAAGTCATGGACTTGATGTATTTTATCAGCACTTTTAGCAGTTCCGGCTTTTTACCTGGAGAATTTCCTGCACATAATCTCGAGACAAGTGTTGCAATATACAAAGATAATGCGTGCAATAATAAACACTCAATTTCCCTCAAAATGCCGGTTATAATGTATAACACATGTTATTTGGTATTTTACAGATAAATTGCTAATATGTGCTATATTCATACCGAACACCTTTAGATGATTGCAAATAGTAGGGAAATTGATGCGTTAAAAATGCAATATTTTCGACTGATCAGAAACCTATTGATCTTTAGAACCCTTACTTCACCATCCCACACTAGATTAGCACTTTGGTATGATGTGTTTCTTTCACTAAAGTGTTTAGTGAAGAGGTAGCTTGGATTGGCGGACTTTGGGTGGATTATCTTCGGCACGAAGGTCATCGGAGAAAGCTTGCACCATCTTCAAGTGGAGCCTAGTGGAGTCGCGTGGACTACTACCTGAAGCATTAGAAGAGAAGGACACGGTCATCAAAGGTTGTAGCCTCTTTCCCTTCTCTTAGTTTTTCATATCATCATTGTTAAACCATAATATTCTAGTTAAGATCTTGTTAAGTGTTCATTAGCACTACAAATTTTTGAAAATTGCATGTGTGATGCCCGTTTAAACCACATCTCGGTGCAAGTAGACACTTTCATGGTATCAAAGCCAAGCTAGAACATTTGGGTAGGTCTTTACGGTGTTAAAGTGTTCGATCGATTCTTCGAAGCCGCAAAATATCATGGTTTTGTCGATTTTTCAAAAGTTGGAATTTTGGTGATTAAAAATATGCAGAAAATCGTGCAGGGTTTTCTATGGAGCCCTAAGAAATTTGAAGCCCTAATTCCCTTAAAGCGCCGCGGAACCGCGGCCCAAACCCTAGTTTGGCGCCGCCGTTTTAGGGTATTATGGGGTCATGTTTCTTATGCTGCTCTATCGTTACATTTGGCACTTTCTGGGTGTTTTTAATGATTCTCAAGTTGTTGAGGTCTCTGGAATTTATGTGTGTTAGTTATATGTATGCCCTAGAGGCCATTACTGTACATTGGATGTATATTGTAGTGGATGCTGGGACATATATAGGTAGGACTTTCTTGCTCGACATGATAGTACGCTATCTGGTTACTCTTTATCTTAACATGTATACTTTTTGTCTCTCTGTTACATGTTGATAAAGCCCTTAGGATGTGTACTCGACTTCCAGGACTATGATGCAGATCATACTAGTGGGGTCTGGGTAGTCAATGAGTACATCCTTCAATGTTCCTAGTCGTGGGAATATCGAGACGGGGCATCGATATTCCAGAGTAGACTAGCATATATCTTCTCGACCCATGTGATGGGCGATGGATGATCCCATATCCATTGGTGTTTGACATCGGAGATGGTATGCGGGTGCTCAGTGGAGACTGGGTACACTGAACGGACTCGCCGAGAACTCCCAGATGGTATGATACCTCACGTCAGATGGCAGTTCTCTGGTGACACTGGTACAGCTTAGTCTGTTGACCCGAGATCGTCATAGAGTCTTGTGTGTCTCCCACTGTGCTTTGATTTTCACCTTACCACGGCTCTACTGAGTCATGCAAACAGGTGGTTTTTGGGTACAGTCCCGATTCACATGAAGGCAATGAGCGATAGGAGGGGATTCGTCTCTCCCGGTATTGGGGGTTGATGTTGCGCTATGCTCGACTGGCCATAACAGGAAATCCCTGGCCAGGGTTGCAGTGATATACTGGTAAGAGTTATCAGTAGTTTCACGATTGTTATGGACCTCACGTCGGCATGACTTATCGAGCTACTGGGGTCTGACGTTTACCACCCCTAGGCGAGATATGTGACATATCAGACGAACAGACCGGACTGTACGGTAAGTGTTGCTGGTTGGATTCACAGGAGTGTGAGCGGGCTTGCTCGTCGATCTTCTGATCGCTCAATACCCGGGTGGCCGTTACGTTTAGCAGACCGCTTGCGGCTTGTGGGTGCTTGATATGATCATCATCTGCTGCCGGCGTATTGACGAGTCTTTAGAGTCCTACACAGAGGTTTCCTGGCTCAAGCGAAACGAAATAGGAGCGCATATGAGATATGTGCAGGACCGAGAATAATGCGTGTATGTGATACCGTGTTTCATTCTCGCGATGAATGTATCGAATGGTCGTATGTGATATAACCTAGTTGTCGAATCAAGGATTGATTCGATAAGCCGATACATAGGATACTAGTCGGTTATATGCGATATGACCGGATCGTTAAATCAAGTGTTGATTTAATGATTTAATGTATAATTATATACTTGATATATTACTTTGCATTAACTAGTATTGGTTCACTTTAAATGGATTTTCTCACTTGAATATCACAAGTTGTATATGTGATATACTTTTGTGCACTTGATTGTATCATGTTTGATGATACATGTTTACTTGGTTAAGTGTAAAGAATTAAACCATGGTTAAGTTAATGATTAGGGTTTTCTTTTTCTTACTTATTTTTTTATTTATTTATTTTGGAAAAGATAAGAAATGAAATGGTTGCTAGTTTTGTTTTTCTTTGAAGCTTCTTGAAGCTTTGACTAAAGTGACCATTTTGTCTCATACTTAACCCTAACCATTCCACTTAACCCTAGTACATTCTCTACACCTAACCAAGGTTAGAAAATGATAAGTGTTGATTTTATTTTCTATTTTTAATAACACTTATGATATCTTTTCTTCTTCTTCTTCATCTTCAACATGAAGAAAACCTAGTTACCATCAATGGCAACTAGTGAAAATGAGTGAGAAATCCAATTCTAAAGTGAACCCACTTCCTATTTCTTCATCCTCTACCACTTGCCAAGTAGTATAGGGTGTTTTCTTCACAAGTTTCATGGCTTGGTGAAGTTGGAGCTTGATCTTGAGTTGCCTCGACGTAGATCATCTTCGGCATCGAAGCCGACGACCAAGCCCGCCCATTTTTCCGATGAAGCCGATGCTAGAGTCCGGGATCCGATTTGGACAGCGGAGGGACATCATCGTGGAGCTTAGGAAGTGGTGGACCGGATCTACAAAGGTTGTAGCCCCTTTCCTTTAGAGTTAAAGTCGTTTACTCGCATCGCATCGTCTATATATCTAGTTAACGATCCGTATTAGGGTTTGTAGGCACTTGGAAAATTTCGGATTGGCCATGTTTGATCACTTGTGAGACCTCTAGTGTGTGCCTAGGAACCCTACAGTGGTATCAGAGCCTAGCTAGAGCCTTAGGCGATGCGTAGACGGAATTAGAAGTCCGATCGAACCAAAACCCAAACCCAAAAATGCTCTCTGTACATTTTCTGAAATCGTGGTTTTTTGAGAATTAAAAATATGCAGAAAACTCAGCAGGGGATTCTAAGAATTACTGTACAAAACGGGACCCATGATTCGATCATTCCGCGGCGGAACCGCTGCATTAGCATGGCTAATGCGGCGGTTCCGCGGCCATTTAATCTCTTCATTCAAAACATTTTGCACAGTAACTTCTTTCTTGCATTGATGAGTTTCCTGGGAATTTTTAAATCTCACTTTGGAGTTGAGTTTTCTGGGTTGTATTGGGGGTTCGGAGATTCGATCGGACTGTCTAATTTTGTCAGTGTGTTTTTCCGGATAATTTTAGAATATGTTAAAAAGTTCGACCGGATATAAATACCCACTTTTTCCCCTGCCGGGAAATTTCCAATTGTTGGATTTTGCCGTAGTTTAATGACGTTCTAAGTAGTGCAAGTAACGCGATGGTCCCTCTAGAAGACAACAAACCTTAACTCAATTATGTGACCGTCTTGAACTGCCCTTTGAACCTTAGGGTTTGGGGCAGTACGGCGTGCCACATGTGAGGCGTTGGCTTGACCCTTCTACGGCTGGACCGTTGGTACTGAGGCACGAACTGAATGTTTTTAGACTTATTTCATGTGTTGAGCTGTATCGGGAAAACTTGGGTGTTCGATTGTTCGATCGAAAAGTTTAACATTTTCTATTTATCCGGAATCTGAAACAATAATTGGAATTCATAAGTAGTTATGAGATAACTGAATGAATGTTATAAATCTAGCGGTTTAGTCTCACTTGATCGGTTGCCACGGAATTTTGATGTGATCAAAAGTCCGTCGCAATCACGTAGCGTACGCGGATACTCGCCGGGTAAACTTAATAGACAGCCTCACTCCATAGCCCCGACCAAGTGACTGTAGGAGAACCCCATCGCCGAAAGCATCCGTTCGGGTGCTCGCGGCAGTGGTGTTCCTCCTTGGTGCACTTTGTCGACGGCGTCGGGGGTGCAGCCGCCTACTAAAGTTTGCGACGAGCATTCGATCAGGATGTCGGGAATCTTATTGAATTACCCGACTCTATATTGAAAAGTGTTTTCGATTTTGAGACTAAAATGTGGGATTTATAATTGTTAGGCATGCGATGTCTAAGTATTTCATTTGATTAGGCATGAGATGTCTAAAGCGGTTGCGGATTCCAATTGTTGTAGTTTTACACTTTCTTTTCTGTGACCGTAAGTATAATATGTGATATCGCCGGTTTCGTTGCTATATGTCAACGACAATTGGGATACGCATGTTTACTTACGTTGATGACATGTGATGTTATGTGTTGCTGGATATGTTATATTGGATCGTCATGTTCGAATAGCCGGGGTTTTTTTTTATGTGAGATGAGTGTTTTTCATTTTCATTCGTGTAAAAACTTGTATGTAATATTCTTTTATTGGGGCACTTCCAGGTTGCGGATGTTGTCACCATTTGTATATTATTTACTTTTCTGCACTAGGATAGACCCAAGGAGGGGAGCACAAGTAACCGGGTTCTAGGGTCCAGTGGTAGACCAACTCGAGGAGTCGAGTCCGGGTCTCCTAACCCTAGAATTGGTAGGGTTGCTTACCGCTCTCGTAGGGGTCTAAGGGTGTGGGATTGGCTATTCATCACGACCGTGGAATCCGTGTTTTATACTGGCTCGTATTGAAAACACGGATGTCCTAGTATATCCAATATTTCATATGTATCTTCTGCTGTGATTTATCTGTGATGTGATCATGTGATGTTCTGTGACAGATATTGTATATAGTATATATGATATATTATATAGACGTTGCTTATGTTTTACACCTACACTAGCCCTGCCTCGCTCTGGCGTTAATCACCTAACCTAACGGTGCAGACGGGACATCGAGGCGAATGCGGATGGCATAAGCGTACGTTATATTTATCTGTGATGCTTAGGTGGACTTAAATGATGGGATATTCATTAATGAGATTAATGATAGAAAATAAACCTAATTGATGTTGTGGAATCGAATTTCAAAATAAAAACAGGTAGCTACAGTTCTTGCTTTGCATCGCGGTGTTCCTTGTAGAACATCCTGCACCTTATTCGATGAGGAAAGGACCGAGATCCCTTCACCGGGAGTGACTCCTTTAGCAATAACTGGCAGATGCTACAACCCTCGGTTTGTCTTTTGATTGATTCTATAGTTTCTGCTTTGCACAGTGATATATATGATATATCCCGCACCTCATTCGACGAGGAAAGGGCCGACGATCCCTTCACCGGGAGTGACCTCTTTAGCAAAACTAGAAAAGCCTCAAAAACATTCCATTTAAAAACCATTTGATTCCGCAACGAGATCAAGTTCAAAGCGTTAAAGGTTTTCATAAAAACCATTCACAACCCTCCGTCATTTTAGGAAGTAGAGTACTTAGTATTCGTGCTGTGTTTGTTGACCTTGGTTAAGGCACAGTGTACTGTAGCTAAGTGATGTCTTCCTACACCGCATATGATGCGATTAGTTAGGACAGTTGCGTGACTTTGTTGACTAGTGCTTATGATTTGTTGACCATAGTTAAGGTCATAAGTGCTAGGGGTAAAAATCTTTATCGGGAGTTTCAAGTGTTGAAATTTGCAATGAGATTGCATACCTTCTATGTGATAGTTGGATCCCGATACCCACTGCGAGTAATTGTTACTCCTGGGAGAGTTTTGCACTTTGCAATTAGCCGATCAAGTAGGTGTCTAGAAAGGTGTCAACGGGGTTACGCCTCTGGGAAAACGAGGTTTACTGTAATTAGGTCCGTGCGAAAGCACGGGGAACCTCCCTCAAAGTACCGACACTGGCCTGGCTGAAAGATTGGCGAACTTGTAGAGTGTAATTAATCCCGGCTAGTCTTTCCTTTTAAGGTTTGAAGGAAGATTTGATAAAAACAGTGGGAGCCATCCTGATTAGATAAAATAAAAACCAATCTGATCTTGCAAGAGCGCACGCTGAGTGTTTTCTTCTCTCTCTCCAGGTAGCGACCATATCACGCCTTAATCAAGATAATAATATGGATGTATTGACCGAACCCACTTGTTATACTGAACCGGGGAACGTTGGTTCCGCTCCATTTTATAATAGTTATAAGACCGAGCAGGAGTTAGGGGAATACCAGAATTCCTATGCCGCCCAAACGAAGAAAGTGCATATGATGCATCTCCTTCGGGTGTGTTCATTATACAGAACTGTTTTCTCAGTATCCTCTGCATCCTGGGTATTTGATACAGGATCAGGATCCCAGATATGTAATCTGTTACATAAGGCTACAAAAGGGTAGAAAACTGAGAACGGGTGATAAGTTTCATGAGACAGAAAACGGGGCAAGTGTTGCAGCCAAGTCTGTTGGTCACTGTCACCCTGTATTGCCGATACATTGATTCTGAACAAATGTTATTAGATACCGAACCTAATATACAAAATCATATCCATCTCTTTATTAGTAAAGAAATGATAAAATTTTGTATTGATGGATAATGTTTTGAACATTTCCTATATCAAAAGTTGATCGGTTCAGGCACGTTATCTAAAAGCATTGACGTTCTAAATCAAACTACAGTTCCTAGTATACAGAACACACACAAGAGGAAGAGTTCAGAAATGAACGAATCCTTCTTGAAGCATTGTAGACTAGGTCATATCAATGCGACCCGACTGGCTGAAGTTACTTTTTAGATGCATATTTAAATCAGTTTGAATTTACATCTTGTAGAACTTGCCAGTCATGTCACAAAGATTAGATGACCATAGCTCTGTTCATTGGAAACAGAGAAAGAGTTAGTAAACTCTTGGGACTGATACATGATGATGTATGTAAGGTCTCCTGTCTACACATGCCAGGACCGGTTCTTTTTACTTCATTACATTCTCTCAAGATTCAGACATATGTTCCTGTTGAAACACAAGTCCGAACCTTTTGAGATATTCACAGAATATAAGTTAGAAGTAGAGAACCAAAGTACAGGTATAAGTATTATATCCTATGATGAGATCAGGGAGGAGAATACTTGTGCATAGAATTCCTGGAATATTCTAAAGGAGAATGAGATTCTCTCTCAGCATTACTCCTCCGTATACACCATAGCACGATGGTATATCGGGGCGGAGCAATCACACCCTATATGATATGGTGCGCTCTATGATAAGTACTGCTGAGTTTCCTATTAGGGAGTTATGCACTTATGAAGTTGCATACCTATTGAATAGGGTTCGAATCTGTCACGACCCGCAGGGTACGGAACGTGACTGGCACTTAAGTTTACGAAACGTCTAAAGGCGTCCGTAAAATAAGTAAGCCAAAGCCCAGAAAACAAAACCAATTAAGCAAAAGAGTGAAGAAAACCCAAACATTTGAAAGCAAGCTTATCAAATAAGTCATATAAAACCCCCTTTAAAAACAATACTAATTTTTCCGAAAATTTCGGCAGAGTCTCCTTTGTAAATACTGGCCCCCAAAAATGGGTACAACAAAATATATACATGAATCCACAAAATAGGGCATCCCCAAGCGGGAGCTAGCTCTTCGCCATACGGCGGTCACAAATCCCACGCAATGTAAATGACAACAAGCATAATAAAGCATAAGGAAGCATGAAAAAGTAGCATGTCGGCTCAAGTGAGCTCGACCCCAAATACAGTATAAAATCCACAAACCTCACAGTCTCATCTCTAGGTCAATATACAATAATCTGGTAGAACAGTAGATGGAGTACACTAGATACAAGAATATACAAGAATATACAAGGTGGTACAAAAAATAACATAACCCACCTATGAGCAAATCTCGAGCTCAGGCAAAA
This sequence comes from Agapanthus africanus, assembly GCA_030015575.1. Taxonomy (NCBI): domain Eukaryota; kingdom Viridiplantae; phylum Streptophyta; class Magnoliopsida; order Asparagales; family Amaryllidaceae; genus Agapanthus; species Agapanthus africanus. The sequence goes on along the minus strand of CM057345.1, from coordinate 518,173,041 downwards.
GAGGCAAAAGACAAGTGCGCCCGCCGCTACTGAACTGACGGAGCGGACCTGCAAAAGACTGTGGCACAACGGGGGTGAGTTGCCAACTCGTGAGTAATAAATAGCATCTACAAAGGCTATCGTATGCATGCACACAAGCATCCTAGCATCTAAAATACAGGTATGACTGGATGCACTAGCAGGTGTGTATATCATATCAGTGTGCTAATATGTATGCAACATGAAAATCTGAGGTCTCAATAGGTATATATAAGAATCATTTTATCTCTTTTTGTTTTTTTTTTGAAACTCTTTTAGAATGCCAGCATAATGTCAATGAATCGACGAAAATCGGTGTCCAGCAACGACACCCAAAAGCTGTCTCAAATCTCATAAATGTATCTCTGGCCTCAGCCGTCCGGCTGACCCATCTCAAATATCAATATCTCATCATCTAGCGGCCACGGTCGGTATCCTCTGGATATCCGCCGTCCCAAACAGTCACCGGTAGGTAATCCGTCCCCTGCCAGGCTCAACGTCATCACCACATTCCTCTTGCCCCGGGGTACCTTACCGGGCCCACCATGTACCCGTGCCGGTTCCTCCACTCCTCGACACGGATTTCCAAAGCCACAGCAAACTCATGGTGGACGACACTTACATCACTAGAAAACCGCAATTTACATGTTTTAAAAATATCATAAGTTTGGAAATTTTGCGGCTTTCCCCCGAAATCCAGCAATATCATAAAATCTCAAGAAATCCTCATAAGTGCATATATCAATGCTAATGAATGCGTATGATATCAAAAATCAAGTTGCGATATGTGATTAATGTATTAAGCATGAACAATGAATATGATGAAGTACATGCACATGAATAGCAATCCTACGGTTTCATTTTAAGGAAATAGCACAATTTAAGTATCAATTAGTAAAAGGTTTAAATTAAAGGTTATCTAGTGTGGTGGCATGGCAATTACCAGGGTGTGTGTGTAAACATGAATAGTGCTCGTGCTGCATATAAAAACCTGGTAATGGTGCATGTGTCCTACAATTGAGTTTGCGTATATGGGTATAACCTATTGATCTAATTGCAGCAATTATCATGCCAGTATTATTATTCTAATGTCACAAGTGGTTATCCAGTTTACTATTTTATTTTCAGTTTACTAAATCTATCGGGCGACTTGCGCCATCCAAACGATCGTCCCCCCGTAGATGTTAAATCTACTCACCGGGATTCCTGGCTAGTTGTGTCCAATCACCGCCTTTCCCTTTCGCGCCGCGTCTGACGTCTCCGCGACCGAACCTGGAATTTACATCAATACCAAACATAAGGTTACGTATCAAGAACGACGCAAACCCCAACGAAACTACTAAAGTTCGCTAGCTAGGGACAACGTGCACAAAGTGCGCGGAACACACGCGAAAATCGCAAAAACTGCCAAAAACGCCGATTTGGGTCACCCGGCAAAACTAAAACCCGACTACCCAAAAACCGCACTCACGCATCCTAAAAGTCGTAGGACAAGCCATTACAATCATCAAGATGCCACAATTAATTCATCACATAGCTTTTATAAAAATCTAGTAAGCAGAAATTGCAATTTGATGCAAACATCGACAATTTAGCGACAAAGTCAACACCACCCAACACCAACATCCAAACTAACCAAATAGCTAGCCAATACACAATTTCTAAACCATTAACTAAGCTTAAAAACCTAATTTACATAACAAAACCTTCTCTTGAAATTTCAAAACAACAATTCCACCCTTCTAAAATTAACTAATTTAGCAAAATTGAAAGCTATATCAACAAGGTAACTATATAGATTAGTCATTAACAACAAGATTAACTATAAAATAACTTAATTAACGATTATGGCTTTCAAACCCTAGTTAGAATTTTCAAACAAAATCTAAGAAAACTAGATTAAACTACACTAATTTAACACTAAACCATAAAACATAAGCACTTAAATAAGGAATTTAACAAGATAGAAATTATACCTCTTGATCAATGGATCAAGCAAGAAAGTTTGCTCCAAAAATGCCTCCTTTCCACATGATTTCAACTATATTAGGCTTGAGAAGAGGTAGCACAAGGATTTTATGTTGAAAAAGAGAAGGATTTGTGGATTTTTATTGAATTTTGTTGCAAATTTTGAAGAAAATGAGAGAGAAAGAGAAGGAAAATAATGGAGGTGGGAAATGGTGCAGGTTTCGGCCAGAATGGAGGGATGGGGGAGGGTGTGGGCAAGTGGGGAAAGTCATGGTCAAGTTTCCAAAGTCAAATGTATCATACATTATCCATTTTAATCAAAATAATACCATAAACTATCAAATTAACTCAAGAAAGAAACCAAGAAGAGAGAGGCCAGAATTTCTGGACTTGGCCAAGGCTTGGGCTGTCCTAGGGCTGAGAAAAAAGATAGAGGGGTTTTACAAAAGAAATTTTATGCAAAAAGGCCCCCTACAACTCAAAAATTGCAAGTTTTAGCCCAAAATTCAATAAATTCGTTTCAATTCATAAAAATTTGTTAAAAATCAAAATAAATTACTAAAAATTCATGTTATCACTAGATTATAATTATCATAATTTTAGAGATTAAAATTAGCCCGGAAAAATTTGTATTTATCGCTTATTTAATGTATTTTCTTACCGGCTTAAAATAATATTAAAAAATGAAAAATAGGGAAAAAATTTTAAATGACCAAAATTTCATAATTAACTCATTAGTCACTAAAAACAAGTAATTACCTATCCATTTAAGGTATAATTAGCCCTAAACTGCAAAATATCGAGAAAGACGGTTTTCGGAAAAATACCGAATTTTCACCGAATTTCAGGAAAACACCAAAACGACTTTTCAAGACGCTACAGAATCAAGTCAGTGCCTACCACTCCATATGAGATATGGTGTGGGAAGAGCCTATCTCTTAAGTAAGTTAAGATTTAGGATTGTTCGGCCTATGTCTAAAGCAAAATCCGGACAAGATCGAGGCAAGGACAGTTCTGTAGAACTGGAAAGGTTCCAGCTGTACAAAACTGCTAATGATTTGACAGAACCAAAGGATTCAATGGTTTCCGACGAACCTCAGCCTCTCCGCCGATCTGGTAGGGCCCCTCATCCGCCTGAGAGATACCTCGGTTTCTCGATGACAGTGGGAGCGAGGAATGCATCATGAGATGATGACCCAACTAGTTTCGAGCAGGCCATCGAGAGTAGGGACTCTGTAAGAATGGCTGGATGCTTAGCAATCTGAGATGGAATCCTCATACACCAACAAAGTATAGACTTTGGCTGCTATATCTGAAGGGTTAAATCCCCATCAGGAGCAAGTATATCTTGAGAAGATTACTTGGTGTAGATGGAAAAAGTTGAGAATTTCAAAGCTAGACTTGTTAAAGCTTTTCGTCATCGACCAGACGTGGATAATGATGAAACCTTTTCAAGTGGCTATGCTTAAGTCCATCCAGATCCTACTTGCCACGGCTACATACCATGACTACGATATCTGGCGGTTGGGTGTCATGACTGCTTTTCTAAATGATGTTTTAGAAGAGAGAGTCTATAAGTACACAGCCAGAGGGCTTCGTAGACAGTGGGAGCAGCGGAAACGTGTACAAGATGCTTTATAGGATAAAGCAGGTATCACGGAGTTGGAACATCTGTTTTGATGTAGTAGTCAAACAGTTTGACATCATCAAAATGGTAAATGAACCTTGTATATACAAAAAGGTAGTAGGGAGTATGGTGATGATCCTCGTAGAGTACATGGATGACATACTCTTGATAGGGAAGGAGTTTCCTATGCTACGCTCGGTCAATCTCCGCTTATCACAATGATTCCCCACATAGGATCAAAGTGATACCTCCTAAATCCTGAGTTTTCATCTATGAGATAGATGTAATTGGATGCTAGGATTCTCACTAGAAGTAGTGAGATGGTATCAATCGATCCTGGGGAGAATCACTGGAAAGGTTCCAGGGTGATAAAGACGACTGAATGTCAGTCACAGGCAATGTCTTCACCCTCAGTAAAGGGACGGTATGTTGGAAGAGTTCCAAGCTAGATACCGTAACAAACTAGACGATAGAGGCTGGTAACATCGCTATTAATGATACTACCAAAGGGGTAGTTTGGGTGTATATTGGTTCATAAGATGAACTAGATTCCTACCATTGTGTGACAATGGAAGTATGGATTTGGCCCGTGAACCCCGATCCCATCAATGACCCAGACATATTCTGAGGCAGCATCACCAGATCATGAAGATAGTTGATCTCCAGAGTGATCGAGGTTAGGAGAGTAGACTCAGAGGACAACACGGCGGATCCACTCACGAAGGCCTTTTCCCAAAGAGAGACTTTTAGGGAATGGTTGAGTATTAGATACTACAACCACTGCTACAGATGGCCCTAGTGCAAGTGGGAGATTGTTAGTTATATGTATGCCCTAGAGGCCATTACTGTACATTGGATGTATATTGTAGTGGATGCTGGGACATATATAGGTAGGACTTTTTTGCTCGACATGATAGTACGCTATCTGGTTACTCTTTATCTTAACATGTATACTTTCTGTCTCTCTGTTACATGTTGATAAAGCCCTTAGGATGTGTACTCGACTTCCAGGACTATGATGCAGATCATACTAGTGGGGTCTGGGTAGTCAATGAGTACATCCTTCAATGTTCCTAGTCGTGGGAATATCGAGACGGGGCATCGATATTCCACAGTAGACTAGCATATATCTTCTCGACCCATGTGATGGGCGATGGATGATCCCATATCCATTGGTGTTTGACATCGGAGATGGTATACGGGTGCTCAGTGGAGACTGGGTACACTGAACGGACTCGCCGAGAACTCCTAGATGGTATGATACCTCACGTCAGATGGCAGTTCTCTGGTGACACTGGTACAGCTAAGTCTGTTGACCCGAGATCGTCATAGAGTCTTGTGTGTCTCCCACTGTGCTTTGATTTTCACCCTACCACGGCTCTACTGAGTCGTGCAAACAGCTGGTTTTTGGGTACAGTCCCGATTCACATGGAGGCAATGAGCGATAGGAGGGGATTCGTCTCTCCCGGTATTGGGGGTTGATGTTGCGCTATGCTCGACTGGCCATAACAGGAAATCCCTGGCCAGGGTTGCAGTGATATACTGGTAAGAGTTATCAGTAGTTTCACGATTGTTATGGACCTCACGTCGGCATGACTTATCGAGCTACTGGGGTCTGACGTTTACCACCCCTAGGCGAGATATGCGACATATCAGACGAACAGACCGGACTGTACGGTAAGTGTTGCTGGTTGGATTCACAGGAGTGTGAGTGGGCTTGCTCGTCGATCTTCTGATCGCTCAATACCCGGGTGGCCGTTACGTTTAGCAGACCGTTTGCGGCTTGTGGGTGCTTGATATGATCATCATCTGCTGCCGGCGTATTGACGAGTCTTTAGAGTCCTACACAGAGGTTTCCTGGCTCAAGCGAAACGAAATAGGAGCGCATATGAGATATGTGCAGGACCGAGAATAATGCATGTATGTGATACCGTGTTTCATTCTCGCGATGAATGTATTGAATGGTCGTATGTGATATAACCTAGTTGTCGAATCAAGGATTGATTCCATAAGCCGATACATAGGATACTAGTCGGTTATATGCGATATGACCGGATCGTTAAATCAAGTGTTGATTTAATGATTTAATGTATAATTATATACTTGATATATTACTTTGCATTAACTAGTATTGGTTCACTTTAAATGGATTTTCTCACTTGAATATCACAAGTTGTATATGTGATATACTTTTGTGCACTTGATTGTATCATGTTTGATGATACATGTTTACTTGGTTAAGTGTAAAGAATTAAACCATGGTTAAGTTAATGATTAGGGTTTTCTTTTTCTTACTTATTTTTTTATTTATTTATTTTGGAAAAGATAAGAAATGAAATGGTTGCTAGTTTTGTTTTTCTTTGAAGCTTCTTGAAGCTTTGACTAAAGTGACCATTTTGTCTCATACTTAACCCTAACCATTCCACTTAACCCTAGTACATTCTCTACACCTAACCAAGGTTAGAAAATGATAAGTGTTGATTTTATTTTTTGTTTTTAATAACACTTATGATATCTTTTCTTCTTCTTCTTCATCTTCAACATGAAGAAAACCTAGTTACCATCAATGGCAACTAGTGAAAATGAGTGAGAAATCCAATTCTAAAGTGAACCCACTTCTTATTTCTTCATCCTCTACCACTTGCCAAGTAGTATAGGGTGTTTTCTTCACAAGTTTCATGGCTTGGTGAAGTTGGAGCTTGATCTTGAGTTGCCTCGACGTAGATCATCTTCGGCATCGAAGCCGACGACCAAGCCCGCCCATATTTCCGATGAAGCCGATGCCAGAGTCTGGGATCCGATTTGGACAGCGGAGGGACATCATCGTGGAGCTTAGGAAGTGGTGGACCGGATCTACAAAGGTTGTAGCCCCTTTCCTTTAGAGTTAAAGTCGTTTACTCGCATCGCATCGTCTATATATCTAGTTAACGATCCGTATTAGGGTTTGTAGGCACTTGGAAAATTTCGAATTGGCCATGTTTGATCACTTGTGAGACCTTTAGTGTGTGCCTAAGAACCCTACAATGGGTGTTTGTGAAATCGATCGAAATGTTTAACATCATATAGATCTTGATGATATGTGATACAATTGTTAGAATCCGGAATAATTAGTTTTATGAAAACTAGTTAGTATATTGTAAATCTAGCCGTTTAGTCTCATTTGATCGATTGCCACGGAGTTTTGATTCGGATCAAAACTCCATCGCAACTGCGTATAGTACGCGATCACTTAGTCGGGAATCTTGTTGAATTATTCGACATCTTATTGAAAAGAGTTTTCAATTTAAGACTAAAATGCAAGGTTTATAAGTTAGGCATGAAATCCGTAATATGAGATATTCCGGGTTTATGATATCTAAGGATAAGCGGATTCTAATTATTGTAGTTTTTTCATTTCTTTTCTACGACCGTAAGTGTAATATGTGGGGTATCCCGATCTCATTGCTATATGTCAACGACTTTCGGGATACACATATTTACTTACGTTGGTGATATGTGATATTATGTGTTGCTATGATATGTTATATTGGATCGTTGTGATTGAATAGCCGGGGGGTTTTGCGTGAGATGAGAGTTTTTCATTTTCATTCATGTAAAATCTATATGTAATATTCTTTTATTGGTGCACTTCCGGGTTGAGGATGATGTCACCACTGATGTGTATTATTTACTTTTTCGCATTAGGATAGACCCAAGGTGGGGGGCATAAGTAACCGGGTTCTAGTGTCCAGTGGGAGACCGTCTCGAGGAGTCGAGACCGGGTCTCCTAGCTCTAGAATTGTTAGGGTTACTTGCCGCTCTCGTAGGGGTCTAGGGATGTGGGTTTGGCTATTCATCACGACTGTGGAATCCGTGTTTTTCATTACTGGCTGAATTTAAAACACGGACCTCCTAGTATATCCAATATTTCATATGTTGCTTCTGCTGCTTGGTTATGTGATGTGATCATATAACTGCGTGAGACGAATGCTATATATATATATGATATATATAATAAACGTTGCTTATGTTTTGTACCTGCGCTAGTCCAGCCCCCGCTCTGCCGTTAGTTAAGTAACCTAACGGTAAATGACGGGGCCCCGTGGCGAATGCGGATGGCATAAGCGTACGTTCTATTTTCGTTTCATTTTTCTTTGATGTTTAGGAAGCATTAATTAATGGGACTTCATTAATGAGATTAATGAAAAGAAAAGAAACCTAAAGATGTTATAGAATCAAATTTTTTTAAAAAAAGGGTAGCTCTAGTTTTTGCTTTACATAGTGGTATTCCTTGATGAATATCCAGCACCTCATTCAATGAGGAAAGTGCCGAGATCCCTTCACCGGGAGTGACTTCTTTAGCAAAACTAGCAAATTCTACAACCCACTCGGTTTTGTTTTTATAGCTTCTCTAGTTCTTGCTTTGGATAGTGGTATTCCTTGATGAATATCCAGCACCTCATTCGATGAGAAAAGAGCCGAGATCTTTTCACCGGGAGTGACCTCTTTAGCGAAACTAGCAAATGCTACAAAAACACTCCTTTTCAAATCACTAGATTCTATAACGATATCAAGTTCATTACGTTAAAGGTTTTCTTCAAAACCAGCCGTAGCCCTTAGTCATTTCAGATAAGTGTCATTTAGTATTCGTGCTATGTTTGTTGACTATGTTAAGGCATAGTGTGCGGTAGCTAATTAGTGCTTATCTGTAACCATATGATGTGATTGGATTAGGGTAGTCATACGGCTTTGTTGACTATGTTAAGGGTCGTATGGGTGGGTTTAATCCAATCAAGAAATGACGGGTTGAACTTGACTAGAGCTTATGATTTGTTGACCTTGTTAAGGTCATAAGTGGCTAGGGGTAAAAACAATTATCCGGAATTTCAAGTGTTGAAATTTGCAATGAGATTGCATACCTTCTATATGATATTTGGATCACGATACCCACTGCGAGTAAGAGTTACTCCTAGGAGAGTTTTGCACTTTACAATTAGCTGATCCTGTAGGTGTCTAGAAAGGTGTCAACGGGGTTATGCCTATAGGAAAATGAGGTTTATTTTAATTAGGTCCGTGCGAAAGCACGGGGAACCTCCCTCGGAGTACCGACACTGGCCTGGCTGACCGGTTAGCGAACTTGTAGGGTGTAATTAATCTTGGCTAATCTCACCTTTTACGGTTTGAAGGAAGATTTGATAAAAATAGTCGGAGCCATCCTGATTAGATAAGATAATATCCAATCCAATCTTGCAAAGAGCGCACGCTAATGCGTTTCCTTCTCTCTCTCTCTCTCTCTCTCTCTCTCTCTCTCCAGGTAGCGACCAATGACACGCCTTAATCAAGATAATAATATAGATGTATTGAGTGAACTCGGTTATTATACTAGGCTAGGTTCGGCTATCTTATGATTGTCATAAGTCTGAGTAAGGAATAAGGGAATATCCGGATTCCCACGCCACCCGAACGAAGAATAAGCATGTTGATGCATCGTCTTCGGGTGTGTTTGTAACCGAGAACTGTTTCTCAGTTTTCTCTATGTCCTGGGTATTGGATACCGGATCAGGATCCTACGTATGTAATTTGTTACATGGGCTAAAGAAAGGTAGAGAACTGGGAAAATATGATAAATCTCTAACAGTAGGGAATTGAGCAATTGTTGTAACCATAGCAGTTGGCGAATATCACCTAGTGTTACCAACTGGTAATACATTTATTCTGAACGACTGTTACTACGTACCAAAGATGATATGCAATATTATATCAGTTTCTTTGCTAACCAAAGAAGGATATAATTTCGCATTAGAGGATAATGTTATGAACATTTTTCTAAATCAAGTGTTGATTGGGTGTAACGTTTTAGAAATCGTTTTGCGAATTTTTCGTTTTTAGGGTAAAATAGTCGGTGTTTTCCGTTTAACCCGATTATGATCAAACTTCTGTATAGACTTGTCGGCACCTAGTTTAGCTAGAATGAAGCTAGTGCGCGGACTTTGGGGATCAATGGGAAGTTTTGGTTCACATAGAATTTTTCCCTAATTAAATGTTATTTTAATGCTTTATTTGTGCACTTTATTAGTGGTAATTACTTTTTGGCTTGGGTTAATTACTACTAATGTGGTTTTATGCTAATCTAATCACTATATATTTTGTTAAACCTTCCCTTTTAATATCTAGATATTTGTGAGCAAATGGATTTAATTTTAAAAAGAAAAGAAAAGAATGAAATTGTGGCATTTGCATTTAATGAAGCATTTAATGTTTTGTGCCAGAAATTTCTTCACATTTTGCACAAAACCCCCCCATTCCCTTCATGGTCGAGCCCTTCTCTCCAATCTACCCATTTCTTTTCCAAGCCCAATTCCATCTCCTCCAAGCTCAATAAATCTCCAAAAATTCTTGAATAAATCCACAAAACTCTTAAACAAAACATAACCCTTTATTCTCCATCACTAATCTAGCTTGGATCTTCACAAAAGTCTTGGTTTTTGGAGGCAAATTTTGGTTTTCTAGTTGCAAGTTTCAAATCAAATTTGGAGGTATAAAATCTTAACCCTAATCACTTGTTGTTCTTATACTTTAATTAGCTTATTAGTTGTTAATTTAAAACTATTAATTGCATGTTTAGAATTTCTAGAAAGGGTTTTGGTAATCAAGTTAAGGTTTTGATTAGTAATAAGATTAACTAGTATGTTAAGCTTAAAGAAAACATAACCAAGTTGCTAATTTGTTAATTGATATTTTCCTAATTAGCTTAATTACAAACTATACTTTTACTAATCCTAATTAAGTGAGATTAAAATTATAGTAAAAGTTTAAATGGTTTAACCTTGCTATTTAGTGATGTTTGTAAATACTAGTTTGGTAAAAAAGTTGTAGTTTTGTGATAAAATGATATATTTTGCTTACTAGGTTTTTCTAAAACATATTTGAGCGAGTTTAAAATTTTGATAGTGGTTTGGATAACTTAGTTAAGTTGTTTTAAGATATTTGATATCGCTAGAATTGTGTTAGCTGTAGACTTGTGTTTTGAATGCGCGATCGGTACGATCAGGGTCTAGACTTGGTAGTTGTGTCGCTTTGCGTTCCTAGCTAGGGTCGTACCGATGTCGTCCGTGTCTTTGTGTAGCTTTTGCTCTTGAGTTAGTTTCATAGTGTCGCTACGCGCGTTGTAACAACCCTAAATTTCCTATACAATTTTTTTTCAAAATACTTTTTTCAAAATCCATAAAGGGGTATTTTAACCTGAGCACAAGATATAAGTAATTATTTTGCTTTTTAATTACAAGTTAAAAGAATGTAACAACTCCATTTTTAGTGTACAAAATTTGCTTAAAAATTAATGTATACTTGGGGTATTTACATTTACTATTATTACTTTAAATAATTAATTAGCTCTATAATTATAAGAAGGAGCTTGTAGCTCATTGGTTTCCTTGCATTGCTGAACCAAGCCACAAGAGTTCAAATCCCATACCCCACACTATTTTTAATATTGATTTTTTTTAAAAACCTTTAGAATACCAAGGGTTTACACGTGCATATCTCATAAAAACCTCACTACACCCAAAAATGTAACATTGCCAGAGAATAGATGAACCGTCGGGGGGGATTCCGGCCGCCGGACTCGGCCGGAAATTAGCCAACTCGGTCTCGACTCGGCCGACTCAGTCCTCCGACCGATTCATGGCCGAGTCACCCCCGAGTCGGCCGATTCCGGCGACGACCCCAACATGAAAATTGTGTCTTTTCACATTCCCTACACACCTGCAAAATTTTAGCCTCAGACCATTTCCAGAGCTCTTTTAAAACCCCAATTACTCCACTTTTAATACATTTTTATTATATTTTATCATATTTTTATTTTAAACATTTCATCTACCCTAACCCTATAAATACCAACCCTACACACTACCCTCTCACCCCCAAACTCTGAGCCAACTCTCTAAAATTTCTAAGAAAGCTTGTGTACTTTGAAAACGAGCACAAAGCGAAGCTACGGCGAAATTTCCGACCAACTTCCGGCGATCATTCTTGGAGGTCCCAGCGACGAAGCGACGCATCGACGACTCCTCCCATTACATCTCCCTCTTCTAGTTGTCCAAAACCCTTAAGTCCCATTTCTACCTCTCTTTTCTTTTCTAAAATACGGATTTACAAAACCCGACGGAATCGGAACAAATCTGATTTCCGATTCGGTTTCTTCTTAAAACTTCACTTCTCGTTAATACAATTATGTTTAAATCCTTCATATTGACTATTAAACACTAATCAAGCAGATTGATCATGTTTCATATCACAAAACAATTGCTATTTCATTTTACAGCAATTTTCATGTAAATACCCCATAGTTTCAATTCCACCTTTAACATCACAATACTTGCTATACCTTTAAGTAGATCACGAGGTAACGACCTACCTCCTCACACACTCATATGCAACATAACACGATACCCTCGAGAACATAGAATACGGGAAAACGACACTGTTTCATATAAATACCATTTACTTAATAAAACCGTTTTCTAAAAGATTTAGTATTTATACAATCTTTGCAAAGCGCCGCTACAATCCATTTTGGGGAACCCGTTCGGGATGGTGTGGGTTATCGCACATTCTCGGGATTAGTAGTGCGAGATTCAGATCTCCGCAAGGAGCATTCGGTTTCGAAAGATTTAAAATACGACATCTTAAGAAAATGAGAGTTTTAGAATATAAAATATATATATTAAAACTATTTTTGTATAAATATATGTATAATTATCATTAAAATACTTATTTTGTTATGATATAAATATTCCATATTTTTCTAAAAATCACAAGAATCAATTTTACACTAAAATACCATGAATTCTATATAATCCATATTACAAATAAATACCTCTATTTATGAAATTAGGATATCTTCACTAGAAATATCCAAATATAAAATTCACATTCATTATAACTCTAAATACAAATAATAAATACTTAGGGTGTATTTTGAAAAGTATATAAAAGTATTTTTACATAAAACTCTCTCAAGTTCTGTAAATTACCCTAAGGATCCTAGTAAACATAAGTTTAAGCGGGACCAATCTCTTGAGCCTCGGGGAGCCGGAGAAGTGGATGCTTGCCTATCTAAGGTAGACAACTTAACAATGGTGTTATCAAACGGTAATCGTCTTTGAAAAAGACACAAATCCTGCCGCCCATGTGCAGCGGTTACCGATAACATCAAAACAATCAGGACTTCAATTTACTTCTCTAATTGTCTGACTCAGTTTGAGTCTCATTATAATCTGACTTGAATATGAATCAAGTACAATCTATAATTTACAATATTACAATTCAAAATGAATCCATGAATCCATTATTCAATCTATTAACTTGACTGAACCAAACCATGGATATACATTCAATTTACATGATTCTCCAGTTACATCCATTTACATGATTCTACGGTTACATCCGTTTACTGATATCATGGTTTCGGTCAGTCAATCAATTATACAATCAATATAATTTACAAAACAAACAATACAAACAAGACATCTTGGGGTTTAAGGGGTAGATTAGTACGAAAGGTGTTAGAAGTGGCATGAGACAGTAAGACTTAATACACCTAACATGAATCCAGTTGCTGTTGTACCGTGGCATAAACGGTTCCTTGTACTATACTTGCCTCTAGTCTCTGGCATATAGAGACTCCTCTCGTATACATTGGCATTCTTCTGTACCAAGCTACAAACAACAGCGTTAACACAACACTACAACAATATAATACAACTTTAAAAGATACCTTCTTATTCTGTCCATTCTATTTCTCGCTTATCTTTGGGACTTACCGAGCGACCTGTTCGCTGACGACATTCTCTTTCTTTCTTCTTTGAATGTCGTCAGGTGATCTGGACACGTCAGAGATCGAGCCCACGAGTGAAGACTTGGACCAATTCAGTGAAGACCCCGAGCTCTAGTTCATTGTATACTTTCCATTTCAGTACTTTTCATTTCTTCCATTGTTTAGGCATCGCTTTTTATTTCAGTTATATTTACTTTCCATGCATTGTACAGAAAGAATGTGAATAAATAAAGTTGTTATTTTATTATAACTTGTCTCTTGTGTATTTACTTTTATATTGTTTAGATATGTTTAGCGTATTTACTACACAGTAAATACGTAGCGGCCCCGTCCCGTCCCCTTCGCCGTATACCGGGAAGCGGGGCATGACAGGTTTTGTTGGCGGCCCATGCAGGTCAGAGTTGTATGGAACACTGCCATGCAATTCTGTTCTGCATGAACAACCTAAGCAATATAACACAAGAACCAGCAACTAAAACATTCTTTACAATCATGTTCCTTGAATCTTATCTTTCATATTCCTTGAATTATATACTTTGAATCCGTCCTAACCCAAAATTCCTTCACCTCTTTTACAATCTTACCAAAACCTTCGCATTCTTTCATTCCTTCACCCATTTTTCACATTTTTAAAACCCTTGCACCACCTTGTTAGTTTTTTTTCACACACTGTCAGTACTTCAGTCACTAAACTTTCTTGAATTTGTTACACCTTTCTTTTACAAATTTCGAGGACGAAATTTTTATAAGGAGGGTAGAATGTAACAACCCTAATTTCCTATACAATTTTTTTTCCAAATATTTTTTCCAAAATCCATAAAGGGGTATTTTAACCTGAGCACAAGATATAAGTAATTATTTTGCTTTTTAATTACAAGTTAAAAGTATGTAACAACTCTATTTTTAGTGTACAAAATTTGCTTAAAAATTAATGTATACTTGGGGTATTTACATTTACTGTTATTACTTTAAGTAATTAATTAGCTCCATAATTACAAGAAGGAGCTTGTAGTTCATTGGTAATACCTTGCATTGCTGAACCAAGCCATCAGAGTTCAAATCCCATACCCCACATTATTTTTAATATTGATTTTTTTAAAAACCTTCAGAATACCAAGGGTTTGCACGTGCATATATCACAAAAACCCCACTACACCCAAAAATGTAATATTGCCATAGGATAGATGAACCGTCGGGGGGGGATTCCGGCCGCCGGACTCGGCCGGAAATCAGCCAACTCGGTCTCGACTCGGCCGACTCAGTCCTCCGAACGATTCACGGCCGAGTCACCCCCAAGTCAGCCGATTCCGGCGACGACCCCAACATGAAAATTGTGTCTTTTCACATTCCCTACACACCTGCAAAATTTTAGCCTCATACCATTTCCAGAGCTCTTTTAAAACCCCAATTACTCCACTTTTAATACATTTTTATTACATTTTATCATATTTTTTATTTTAAACTTTTCATCTACCCTAACCCTAGCCTAACCCGATAAATACCAACCCTACACACTACCCTCTCACCCCCAAACTCTGAGCCAACTCTCTAAAATTTCCAAGAAACCTTGTGTACTTTGAAAACGAGCACGAAGCGAAGCTACGGCGAAATTTCCGGCGAACTTCCGGCGATCATTGTAGGAGCTCCCGGCAACGAAGCGACGCACCGGCGACTCGTCCCGTTCCATCTCCCTCTTCTAGTTGTCCGAAACCCGTAAGTCCCATTTCTACCTCTCTTTTCTTTTCTAAACTACAGATTTACAAAATCCGACGGAATCAGAACAAATCTGATTTCCGATTCGGTTTATTCTTAAAACTTCACTTCTCGTTAATACAATTATGTTTAAATCCTTCATGTTGACTATTAAACACTAATCAAGCAGATTGATCAAGTTTCATATCACAAAACAATTGCTATTTCATTTTACCGTATTTTTCATGTAAATACCACATAGTTTCAATTCCACCTTTAACATCACAATACTTGCTATACCTATAAATAGATCATGAGGTAACGACCTACCTCCTCACACACTCATATGCAACATAACACGATACCCTCAAGAACATAGAATACGGGAAAACGACACTGTTTCATATAATACCATTTACTTAATAAAACCGTTTTCTAAAGGATTTTGTATTTATACAATCTTTGCAAAGCGCCGCTACAACCTATTTTGGGGAACCCGTTCGGGATGGTGCGGATTATCGCACATCCTCGGGATTAGTAGTGAGAGATTCAGATCTCCGCAAGGAGCATTCGGTTTCGAAAGATTTAAAATATGACATCTTAAGAAAATGAAATTTTTAGAATATAAAATATATATATTAAAACTATTTTTGTATAAATATATGTATAATTATCATTAAAATACTTATTTTGTTATGATATAAATATTCCACATTTTTCTAAAAATCACAAGAATCAATTTTACACTAAAATACCATGAATTCTATATAATCCATATTACAAATAAATATCTCCATTTATGAAATTAGGATATCTTTACTAGAAATATCCAAATATAAAATTCACATTCATTATAACTCTAAATATGAATAATAAATACTTGGGGTGCATTTTGAAAAGTATATAAAAATATTTTTACATAAAATCCCCTCAAGTTCTGTAAATTACCCTAAGGATCCTAGTAAATATAGGTTTAAGCGGGACCAATCTCTTTAACCTCGGGGAGCCGGAGAAGTGGGTGCTTGCCAATCTAAGGTAGACAACTTAACAATGGTGTTATCAATACGGTAATCGTTTTTGAAAAAGACACAAATCCTGCCATCCATGTGCAGCGGTTACCGATAACATCAAAACAATCAGGACTTCAATTTACTTCTCTAACTATCTGACTCAGTTTGAGTCTCATTATAATCTAACTTGAATATGAATCAAGTACAATCTATAATTTACAATATTATAATTCAACATGAATCCATGAATCCATTATTCAATCTATCAACTTGACTGAACCAAACCATTGATATACATTCAATTTACATGATTCTCCAGTTACATCCATTTATATGATTCTACGGTTACATCCGTTTACTGATATCATGGTTTCGTTCATTCAATCAATTATACAATCAATACAATTTACAAAACAAACAATACAAACAAGACATCTCGGGGTTTAAGGGGTAGATTAGTACGAAAGGTGTTAGAAGTGGCATGAGACAGTAAGACTTAATACACCTAACATGAATCCAGTTGCTGTTGTACCATGGCATAAACGGTTCCTTGTACTATACTTGCCTCTAGTCTCTGGCATATAGAGACTCCTCTCGTATACATTGGCATTCTTCTATACCAAGCTACAAACAACAGCGTTAACACAACACTACAACAATATAATACAACTTTAAAAGATACCTTCTTATTCTGTCCATTCTATTTCTCCCTTATGTTTGGGACTTACCGAGCGACCTATTCGCTGACGACATTCTCTTTCTTTCTTCTTTGAATGTCGTCAGGTGATCTGGACACGTCAGAGATCGAGCCCACGAGTGAAGACTTGGACCAATTCAGTGAAGACCCCGAGCTCTAGTTCTTTGTACGCTTTCCATTTTAGTACTTTTCATTTCTGCCATTGTTTAGGCATGGCTTTTTATTTCAGTTGTATTTACTTTCCATGCATTGTATAAAAAGAATGTGAATAAATAAAGTTGCTGTTTTATTATAACTTGTCTCTTGTGCATTTATTTTTATATTGCTTAGATACGCTTAGCGTATTTACTTCACAGTAAATACGTAGCGGCCTCGTCCCGTCCCCTTCACCGTATATCGGGAAGCGGGGCATGACATGCATTAGCCACTTGACAAACACTTGAGAGTATGTTTGGAGTTGGTGCGTCGGTCAAACGTAGTTGGTACGTGTTATTGGTCGATTGCTAATATATACTTGTTATATTGTTATATGTTTTCAGGATCGCAGGCGGGGACTTCGGGCGCTGCGAACAGGGGAAAGCGAGTGGTAGGCTTTACTTAGCCAGGAGCGTTGGTGAGTAGATTTAACATCTACAGGGGAATCGCCCGCATGGCGTTATGCATCTGGGCTAGAGATGTTATGAATTGTCGCATATTCTATTTCATATATAGAGTTGCGTATACACCCAATTGCTTAGTTATTTGTTATGCTTGGATTTGTACCTTTAGGACACTGCACTATTATTGATAGCTCATGTTGCACGAGCACTGATTGTATGCCACATACACCATCAATAATTGCCATGACACGCACAACACCCATACTTATATGGTATTGTTTGGTTAGGGACATTGCGACATTGATTCATATTTCTTTATGCATATGACATATAGCATACTTGTATACCTACATGCTTACACATATAACTTGACATGCTTACATGCTAGTTACCTGTATATGTATAGGGTATTGTACCATTAGTAATAGGTATATTTCACACATAATGGCATAGCTACATGTATACCTTGCATACATACTTTACTTATACCTGGAGGGTATATTACATCATTATTGATAGGTAGATACATATACCTTGGTATACCTTCATGTTTACACACATATCTGGTTATAGCTACATGTTTACCTTTATTTGATGTTATATAGACTTAGAGAAATTAGAAACCGCATATATATATTTTTAACTTGTTGCAGTTAATTAGCGTCTTTTCCTTTATATGCTCATATTACAGTTTTATGTTGCATATATTATATTCATGGATTTTCGCATTGAGATATGGATTTTTCATGATATTTTCTGGATTTGAGGACCGTGGTAGTTTCATGAAATTATGCATTATTTGAAAAACACGGTTTCTCTTGGTATGATATTTCAGCATCCACCATGAGATTTATCGGTTCTGATATATAAATACCCCACGCGAGGAAAGGAGGGGGCCGTGTGCGGGTATATGGTGGGGCCCGGAGGTACCCGGGGCAAGATTTTAAGTTAGTGGGGGAACCATTCCTTCCGATGACAGTACCTATGACTCGGCGGTTATCGTGGGGATACCGACGAGAGTCATGTACGTATGGATACGTCGAGAGGCGAGGGTCAGAGCTAGGCACTCGAGCTTTCGGTATAGCGTATGATGCGTACCTATCAGGGTGCCAGTCGTGGTGACAGCACCTGATAGATCAGCATTTTTGTGTTGATGCTTGACACATTGGTTTCATGATATTTTTACTCCTAAGTATATATAACAGTAGAATGGGACGTTGCTATATATATATATATATATATATATATATATTAGTGGATTGGGACGCTAATATATATGTATACATATCAATTCATATACATAATCATATTTATTCATGCAAATATATTTAGGATATATGAGATTCACTTGATATTGGATTCATGATATATGAGATTCACTTGATATTGGATACATGATATATATGAGATTTGCTGATTTTGTACATTCAGGATATATGAGATTTACTTGATATTGTACATTCAGGATTTCTGAGACTTACATGATATGAGGGCTAATTTGGGGGCAGATTTGAGGAAATTGGGATTTGGATTGTCTTGATGGACTTTGGTCCTACCACGATGTCAGGATTCTGTGGAAATGACAAGTTTCATCCCATACTTCACATTTATTGCTTATGCACTGCTTCATGTATTAGTAGTACCTGATAGAGTACCTTTCATACTGTTGCATATATACATTGTCATATCATCGCTTCATGTATTAGTAGTACCTGATAGAGTACTTTTCATGACTGTTGCATATATACATTGTCATATCATCGCTTCATGTATTAGTTGTACCTGATATAGTACCTTACATGATTGTTGCATACAGATTGTCATATTATTGCTTCATGTATTAGATGTACCTGCTAGAGTATCTTTCATGACTATTGCATTCATATGACCATTTGTTTCGTAGCTTACATATGTTAGATTCGCGCTGTACGTGCATACTTGCAATTACCTGCTTATGTTATTGACTATTCACGAGTTGGCAACTCACCCCCGTTGTGCCATAGTATTTGCAGGTTGTTCCCCATAGTAGTCGAGGCAGGCTGTTCATCTATCACATTATCTTTTGCAGCGGATACCGCTTTGGCTCACAGTGTGCAGTTTTGCTTAGATGGGTTTTACGGTTATCCAAGGTTGTTTATTGTATATTGGTTGTATCCATGTACTCTTCATCTACCATTATCTTGTATGACTTAGAGACTTGATGTGAGAACGATATTGTGTATTATTTTGTGACTTGGAGGTCTTTTATGAAGTTTTACTTCTATCGTCTTTTATTTCTTCGCTACGGCGTCGTATATCTGTTGTGGTGGTTGTTTTCCGCCGTTGGGCATGGATTTGCTCCCGTTAGGGATGCTTTACATATATTTATGTTGTACCCATTTTTGGGGTTGGTTTTTACAAAGGAGGTGCTGCCGAAATTTTTAAAGAGAGTAAAGTTGGACTTTAAAGAATTTAGTTTGAGATTTCAAAAGTTTTGAAAATGCTATTATCACTTACTACTTTTGATGGTTTAGATTGATGGGTTTTCGGTTTACTTAAATTGCGTTACGCCTGTAGACGTTGCGTACTTTAAGGGCCGTCACGTGCCAATTTCGGGTCGTGACAAAGTTGGTATCAGAGCGCTAGATTTTACCTTTTGGAGTGTAGGATGACCTGGGTATGATGGAGTAGGTACCTTAAGCAGAGTAACGTAGTGTGTGTATGTCCGCGGCATACTCACGATACGGTACTCCGCCTAAAGTGACCTACGTACAAATTGCTAGAAATTCCTTGCTTGATGATTCATATCCTTGTGATTCAATTTCCGTGTTCTTATCAAAGCTTATTTCCATTTTTAGCCTTTGCCGCCGATGACTATAGGGACTCAGAGTGATGCAGCGAGGGCCGAGGTCAGAGTTGACTCAGGTAGGACGAGGACTGACTAGGATGGCACGCTCGTTGCACAGGAGCAGATGGATCCGCCTTCGACGGATTGTATTGATCGGCTTGTGGCAGAGATGCAGGATTTGCGTCAGACGATGAGGTCTTTGGCTGAGGCCAGCAGAGCGCAGCGACAGGAGGTTGTCACCCCTGTTACCCAGTTGTTCCTAGCGATCAGCACACAGCATTCCGTCACCTACATAGCACCAGTGGATGCAGTCCCAGTTGACGAGGCACATCTTCCAGAGACTTTGGGAGTTCCGAAATAGGGCAGGACTCATACCGGTATACCAGCCCAGAGACGGAGGCCTAGCCGTCGAGAAAGATTTCGTGTACGTTGCGGGAGTAGCGGAGGCTTAGGATGAAGACAGTCGTTCAGCTCTCATCCCCAGGAGGGTCAGCAGTCATCGCGTGGATGTTTCTGGTGCGGGAGCCTTCATCACCTCATCAGGAATTGTTCCTTAGCACCGCGTCAGACTCGTCTTCGGAGAGGTCGTGGTCGCGATGGGTTCACTCAGAGGGGACAGGTTATCAGAGGAGGATTTCAGCCAGTTGCGGGTAGAGGGCAGACACGAGAGTTTGCTTCTACTCATCGGGACGCGCGGGCGTCCAATGCAGAGTTTTCAGGTATTCTAAATTCGTATGTTCTTTTGATGTACTTGTTTGTTTTACACACTTTGTGCCGTGGTTGGGACAAGAGTCGTGTTAGCTAGATTAGCCATTGTTGTGTTAACTTCTGTCAGCGATTCTTTTGTTGCACGATACGTGTTTCAGTCGTGTGCCAATCGGATAGGAGATAAAGTTTCGACCGTCGTTATGATCCTTCTAGAGATGTTGGATTTGACGTTCTCCTGGGCACGGACTGGTTAGCTACGTGCTAGGCATCTGTGGACTGTCGCGAGGAAACGGTCAGGTTTTGTTTTCCCGGCGAGTCAGTTCTTGTTGTGCATGGGAGAACAGTAGTGCTGCCTCTCACAGCTTGAATTCAGCATTTTTCGCTAGTCGGCTTTTGAGGAGAGGATGTCGAGGAATTCTTGGCGTTCATTCGTGATACCGGAGCCACAGTGGGATTGTTGGACCGGGTTCCTATCTTGCGAGAGTTTTCCAATGTTGTTCCAGATGAGCCGGCGAAGCTTAGGGAGGTTAAGGATTTGCTGCAGAGTTGCTAGATAGGTGTGTCTTGTGTGTCTGAGTGTTTCACTTTGGTGAGCTCCTATTTTGTTCATCAAGAGAAGGACGGCAGTTTGAGGTTGTGTATTGATGGATCGTCAATTGAACCGGCTTACGGTGTGGATAGGTATCCTTTACCTCGCATTGACGATTTCTTCGATCAGCTCCAGAGTGCGAAACTTTTTCTAAGTTTGTTTGGGATCAGGTCATCATTGTTTGCGGGTTCGGAGTGATGTCATTCCGAAGTCTGATTTTGTACGTGCTACGGGCTTTATGTGTTTTGGTAGTGTCATTGGACTCACCAATGCCCTAGCAGCATTCGTAGATATGATGAACCAGATTTCTTCAGGCCATTCCTCGACTAGTTATTGTTGTGTCATTGATGACATTCTGGTATTTTCCAAGAGTCGTGAGGAACAGAAGCAGCACTTAAGGATTTGCTTTGCAGACATTGGGAGAGCCCCAGCGGTTTGTTAAATTCTCGGAGTTTTCCTTCAGGCATGATTGTGTTGACTCCTAGGTCTTGTTGTTACAGGAGACGGTTTTCGTATGGTCCCAAGGAAGATCGAGGCCGTACAGCTTTGGCCCAGACTTGTGTACGGGACGGAGGTCCGTAGATCTTTGGGCTTAGCAGGTTTTTACCGCCGTTTCGTGCAGGATTGCTAGTGTATCGCTGCACCGTTGACTGGACTGACCGGAAAGGAGGTTCTTTTTCTTTGGACTGAGGCATGTGTGCGGAGTTTTCAGCAGTTGGAGATTCGGTTGACAACTGCACCAGTTCCTTCTTTGCTTTCTGGTTCGGGGGACTTTGTTGTTTAACTGTGATGTTTCGCGAGTGGGGCTCGATTTTGCGCTGATGTGGCACTATAGAGTTATCGCTTATGCTTCCCGACAGTTGGAGGAAGTACGAGCAGGATATCCCACTCATGATCTGGAGATGGCCGCTGTGGTCGTGCGTTGAAGATCTGAGGACACTACTTGTTCGGAGAGTCGTGTCAGATTTTCACGGACCACCAGAGCTTAGTGTACATCTTCCTGCAGCGGGTTTTGATTGTTGAGACAGTCTTCTGCAGACTTACAGTTCTTGTGCGATCGTTGAGTATATCTTATGTTCGCCTCTACTGAGAGGACAACTTGCTCATGTCCGGGCCCGACCACTTTTCCTTAATCGCTTTCGTGAGGCACAGCCCGCCGATGCCCGTTCGTCAGAGATTGTCGAGCATACTCGGCTGGGTAATGATTCAGAGTCCTCGATTTGTGACTAGGGTGTGCTACGTTTAGGGACGCGTTTGTGTGTACCTGTTACTGATGGGTAGAGACGCGAAATTCTAAAGCAGGAACATCAGTCGGCTTTCTGTGTTCATTCAAGTCCACCAATATGTGACGTGACTTGTGAGATAGTTACGGGTGGGTAGGGATGAAGAGTGAAGTTTTGGATTTCGTTTCAAAGTGTCTGTCTTGTTGTGAGCTAAGGTTGAGCACTTGAGACAGGCTGGAGAGTTGCAACCTTTAACCGTTCCAGAGTGGGAATGGGAGCAGATCTCCATGAATGTCGTTGTGGTGTCTACCCAGGTTTAGACAGGGTGTGACTCCATTTGGGTGTTTGTTGTCCGGTTATGCTCAGTTTTCTCAGTTGTTCTTTGTTAAGTTTGTGCGTTGCACGGAGTTCCTTCTTATGTTGTATCCAATAGAGGCACCCTGTTCGCTTGCCGTCTTGGGCAGAAGCTTCAGGAAGCCTTGGGTACTGGTTGAGCTTTAGCTCCGCTTTTCCATCCGCAGGACGAGGGTTTATGAGAGCGGGCTATACAGACTCTGGAGGATATACTTGTGCGTGCGTACTAATTGTTGTCGGCAGTTGGGATCGTCACTTGCCATTGTTAGGATTCTCCTTCGATAGCAATTATCAGGAGACACTCCAATTGGCAACCTTTAGGTTTTGTTTGTTAGGTCGTGTCGATCGCCATTCTGTTTTTCTGACTCTGCGAGAGTAGGATTTTTGGACCCCAGCTAGTCTAGAGACTTCGAAGATGATCCAGTTGGTTCAGGTCAGGATGAGAGCAGCCCAGTGTAGACAGAGGTCTTATGCCGACCGTGGTGGTCGCAGACTTGAGTTCGCAGTGGGAGATCATGTATTCCTATGGATTTTCCGATGAATGACATGTTGAGTTTTGGGAAGCTTATCCCAGAATTGTAGGTCCTTTTGAGGTTCTCAAGCGAGTTAGTTCCGTTGCCTATAAATTGGCACTTTCGCCCAGATTTTTGAGTATTCACCCCATTTTCCTTGTGTCGATACTTCGCAAATACCTTCATGACCTTTCTCATATGATTCAGCACCAGACCATTTAATTGGGACGCGATCTTTTCGTTCACCGGCAGCCAAATGTGTTAATGGATCGGCAGGTGGAGAAATTTCGGTCAAGGGCCTTGCCATCTGTGGAGGGTTTTGTTTGGTGTAGCCGTATAGTGAGGTGATCACTTGGGAGGCTACGAGCGAGATTTGAGAGTTTTGTACTCGTCTCTTTGAAGGTACGCTTAGTGAGAATTTTAAATTCGGGGACCGAATTTCTTTAAGGGGGGAAGATTGTAACGTTTTAGAAATCGTTTTGCGAATTTTCCGTTTTTAGGGTAAAATGGTCGGTATTTTCCGTTTTAACCCAATTGTGATCAAACTTCTGTATAGACTTGTCGGCACCTAGTTTAGCTAGAATGAAACTAGTGCGCGGACTTTGGGGGTCAATGGGAAGTTTTGGTTCACATAGAATTTTTCCCAAATTAAATGTTATTTTAATGCTTTATTTGTGCACTTTATTAGTGGTAATTACTTTTTGGCTTGGGTTAATTACTACTAATATGATTTTATGCTAATCTAATCACTAGATATTTTGTTAAACCTTCTCTTTTAATATCTAGATATTTGTGAGCAAATGGATTTAATTTTAAAAAGAAAAGAAAAGAATGAAATGGTGGCATTTGCATTTAATGAAGCAATTAATGTTTTGTGCTAGATATTTCTTCACATTTTGCACAAACCCCTTCCCCCCCCATTCCCTTCATGGTCGAGCCCTTCTCCCCAATCTGCCCATTTCTTTTCCAAGCCCAATTCCATCTCCTCCAAGCTCAATAAATATCCAAAAATCCTTGAATAAATCCACAAAACTCTTAAACAAAACATAACCCTTTATTCTCCATCACTGATCTAGCTTGGATCTTCACAAAAGTCTTGGTTTTTGGAGGCAAATTTTGGTTTTCTAGTTGCAAGTTTCAAATCAAAATTGGAGGTATAAAATCCTAACCCTAATCTCTTGTTGTTCTAATACTTTAATTAGCTTATTAGTTGTTAATTTAAAACTATTAATTGCATGTTTATAATTTCTAGAAAGGGTTTTGGTAATCAAGTTAAGGTTTTGATTAGTAATAAAATTAACTAGTATGTTAAGCTTGAAGAAAACATAACCAAGTTGCTAATTTGTTAATTGATATTTTCCTAATTACCTAATTAGCTTAATTACAAACTATAGTTTTACTAATCCTAATTAAGTGAGATTAAAATTATAGTAAAGGTTTAAATAGTTTAATCTTGCTATTTAGTGATGTTTGTAAATGCTAGTTTGGTAAAAAGTTATAGTTTTGTGATAAAATGATATATTTTGCTTACTAGGTTTTTCTAAAACATATTTGGACGAGTTTAAAATTTTGATAGTGGTTTGGACAACTTAGTTAAGCTGTTTTAAGATGTTTGATATCGCTAGAATTGTGTTAGCTGTAGACTTGTGTTTTGAATGCGTGATCGGTACGATCAGGGTTTAGGCCTGGTAGTTGTGTCACTTTGCATTCCTAGCTAAGGTCGTACCGATATCGTTCGTGTCTTTGTGTAGCTTTTGCTCTTGAGTTGGTTTCGTAGTGTCGCTACGCGCGTTAGCCACTTGACGAACACTTGAGAGTATGTTTGGAGTTGGTGCGTCGGTCAAACGTAGTTGGTACGTGTTATTGGTCGATTGCTAATATATACTTGTTATATTGTTATATGCTTTCAGGATCGCAGGCGGGAACTTCGGGCGCTGCGAACAGGGGAAAGCGAGTGGTAGGCTTTACTTAGTCAGGAGCGTTGGTGAGTAGATTTAACATCTACAGGGGAATCGCCTGCATGGCGTTATGCGTCTGGGCTAGAGATGTTATGAATTGTCGCATATTCTATTTCATATATAGAGTTGCGCATACACCTAATTGCTTAGTTATTTGTTGTGCTTGGACTTGTACGTTTAGGACATTGCACTATTGTTGATGGCTCATGTTGCACGAGCACTGATTGTATGCCACACACACCGTCAATAATTGTCATGACACGCACAACACCCATACTTATATGATATTGTTTGGTTAGGGACATTGAGACATTGATTCATATTTCTTTATGCATATGACATATAGTATACCTGTATACCTATATGCTTACACATATGCCTTGACATGCTTACATGCTAGTTACCTGTATACCTATAGGGTATTGTACCATTAGTGATAGGTATATTTCACGCATAATGGCATAGCTACATGTATACCTTGTATACATACTTTACTTATACCTGGAGGGTATATTACATCATTATTGATAGGTTGATATATATATCTTGCTATACCTTCATGTTTACACACATATCTGGTTATAGCTACATATTTACCTTTATTTGATGTTATATAGACTTGGAGAAATTAAGAACCGCATATATATATTTTTAACTTGTTGCAGTTAATTAGCGGTTTTTCCTTTATATGCTCACATTACAGTTTTATGTTGCATATATTATATTCATGGATTTTCGCATTGAGATATGGATTTTTCATGATGTTTTCTGGATTTGAGGACCGTGGTAGTTTTATGAAATTATGCATTATTTGAAAAACTCGGTTTCTCTTGATATGATATTTCAGTATCCACCATGAGATTTATCGGTTCTGATATATAAATACCCCACGCGAGGAAAGGAAGGGGCCGTGTGCGGGTACATGGTGGGGCTCGGAGGTACCCCGGGGCAAGATTTTCATGGAGCAGGCGATGAGTTAGTGGGGGAACCATACCTTCCGGTGACAGTATCTATGACTCGGCGGTTATCGTGGGGATACGGACGGGGGTCATGTACGAATGGATACGTCGAGAGGCGAGGGTCAGAGCTAGGCATTCGAGCTTTCGGTGTAGCGTATGATACGTACCTATCAGGGTGCCAGTCGTGGTGACAGCAACTGATAGATCAGCATTTTTGTGTCGATACTTGACACATTGGTTTCATGATATTTTTACTCCTAAGTATATATAACAGTGTAATGGGACGTTGTTATATATATATATATATATATATATATATATATTAGTGGAATGGGACGCTATTATATATGTATACATATCAATTCATATACATCATCATATTTATTCATACAAATATATTTAGGATATATGAGATTCACTTGATATTGGATTCAGGATATATGAGATTCACTTGATATTGGATACAGGATATATATGAGATTTGCTGATTTTGTACATTCAGGATATATGATATTTACTTGATATTGTACATTCAGGATTTCTGAGACTTACATGATATGAGAGATAATTTGGGGGCTGATTTGAGGAAATTGGGATTTGGATTGTCTTGATGGACTTTGGTCCTACCACTATGTCAGGATTCCGTGGAAATGACATGTTTCATCCCATACTTCACATTTATTGTTTATGCACTGCTTTATGTATTAGTAGTACCTGATAGAGTCCCTTTCATGACTGTTGCATATATACATTGTTATATCATCGCTTCATGTATTTGTAGTACCTGATAGAGTACCTTTCATGACTGTTGTATATATACATTGTCATATCATCGCTTCATGTATTAGTTGTACCTGATATAGTACCTTACGTGATTGTTGCATACAGATTATCATATTATTGCTTCATGTATTAGATGTACCTGCTATAGTATCTTTCATGACTATTGCATTCATATGACCATTTGTTACTTAGCTTACATATGTTAGATTCGCGCTGTACGTGCATACTTGCGATTACCTTCTTATGTTATTTACTATTCACGAGTTGGCAACTCACCCCCATTGTGCCACAGTGTTTGCAGGTTGTTCCTCAGAGTAGTCGAGGCAGGCTATTCATCTATCACATCATCTTTTGCAGCGGATACCGCTTCAGCTCACAGTGTGCAGTTTTGCTTAGGTGGGTTTTACGGTTATCCAAGGTTGTTTATTGTATATTCGTTGTATCCATGTACTCTCCATCTACCGTTATCTTGTATGAGTTAGAGACTTGATGTGAGGACGATATTGTGTATTATTCTGTGGCTTGGAGATCTTTTATGCAGTTTTACTTCTATCGTCTTTTATTTCTTTGCTACGGCGTCGTATATCTGTTGTGGTGGTTGTTTTCCGCCGTTGGGCTTGGATTTGCTCCCGTTGGGGATGCTTTACTTATATTTATGTTGTACCCATTTTTGGGGTTGGTTTTTACAAAGGGGGTGCTGCCGAAATTTTTAATGAAAGTAAAGTTTGACTTTAAAGAATTTGGTTTGAGATTTCAAAAGTTTTGAAAATGCTATTATCACTTACTACTTTTGATGGTTTAGATTGCTGGGTTTTCGGCTTACTTAAATTGTGTTACGCCTGTAAACGTTGCGCAGTTTAAGGGCTGTCACGTGCCAATTTCGGATCATGACATTGGGTTTGATACGTTATGTAATGGTATATACGTTCTAAATCAAACAACAGTTCTAAACGTACAGAACACACACAAGAGGAAGAGTTCAGATATGAACGAAGCCTACTTGTGGCATTGTAGACTAGGTCATATCAATGTGACATGACTAGCTAAGTTACATAAAGATGGATATTTGAATCCGTTCGAATTTACATCTTATGAAACTTTCCAGTCATGTCTCAAAGGTAAAATGAACAAAACTCCGTTTACTGGATACGGAGAAAGAGCTACTGAACTCTTGGGCCTCATACATAGTGATGCATGCGGTCCTATGTCTACTCATGCCAGGAATGGTTCTTCGTACATTATAACATTCACCGATGATCTCTCAAGATACGGACATGTGTTCCTGTTGAAACATAAGTCTGAAGTTTTTGAGAAATTCAAGGAATATAAGTGCGAAGTGGAGAACCAAACGGATAAAAGTATTAAAATACTTCGATCTGATCGTCGAGGAGAATACTTGAGCACGAAGTTCTTGGGTTATTTAAAAGAGAATGGGATTCTCTCTCAGCTTACTCCTCCGTATACACCACAGCACAATAGAGTATCGGAGCGGAGAAATCGCACCCTATTAGATATGGTGTTGTTCATCACAGAAAACCGCATTTCAATACCGCTCATTCATTATCAATTTTGTATAGTATCGGTACTATTAACCCGTGTCTGCTCAATAAATACAGATTATAGGTATTTGTGATAGAACGCTGGAAACACACTCAAATTCACGGGTAAGACATTTGTGAGCCGACACTGCAAACGGAACTGCAAACCGATCTATATTTAAAGAGTTTCTTTTTACAACATGCATATGTACACACTTTTTATCAAAAATGGTCCAACACATACAAGTGTGAACACCTTTTTGTGATGCATGAACCTAGGGGCTGCCCATGGCACAAGTGGGCACAAGTGAGTGTGATGTGTGATAAATGCTAAAAGTTGTGATGTGATTTAAAGCATCAAGATTTCTCTCCAAAACTGCTGAGTACAATCCAGGCTTCTACAAAGAGATCAAACAACACCGGTGTGATTATGGAGAGCACACAACATCACAAAACCACCACGAGCCCCAAAATCATAGATTGGACCGGCGAAATGATCAAAATACCCGGCACCACCGGTCCATTGTTGCCTATTGCACCCCATTTTTCTTCTAGCTGTCCCTTGTTGTCACATAATTCTTACTATATTGTTTGTTTATTCTTATTTTGTGCCTATAAGTACCAGATCAGTGAGCAAGGGATGGAAGATAGATATGCTTTGGGTTATAGTTTAACTCTTTGTTTCATTTTCATTTTGAAGCTTTGTACACAGTAGCTAGTTCACCTTGAGTTCTTTACCTTCACTTGATCTTACAACCTCTTCATTAAGCTTGCAAGTTTAAGTTTTGGTTATTCAACTCATGGTTTGTATCATCACTTGGAATTAATAAAGCTTTCATTTTGCACTTGGGTTCTTAGTATTCATTTTCTATCTCCTTACTTGCAATTTAATTTCTTGCCATTTACTTACTTGCAATGTTGTGTTATTTCTTTTATATCATTTCATTTGCACTTTCTTTTGTTGTTTTGATATTTTGTGGATAATGGTATTGTTAGGAAAAGAGAGTGGTTATGTAAATTAAGGTTTTCTTTGCTCATTTTCTTTGCCTAATATTTTTCCATTGAACTCCGCCCAAATCTTACGCAAGCGCTCCGTTAGGCATCCTACCCTACCAAGGTATCGGTGATCCCTAACCATGACCGGCTGCGTTCGGTTTGGCCGGAGGCGAAAGTCAAGAGACAAGAACGGACGGACAAGGGTCAATAAGCCGGATTTCACTAATACCGTGCTTAAGCACCCTAATCCACGTTGTTGCCGATTACTCTAGCTTAAATAGTCAAGCTCGGCACAAAGGATTGAGTACGGACCTCCCTAACTTACACTAACTTATCTCTATTCCTAACAAACTTATAGTTTGCATATACAACACTTAGGTTAGAATCGAACCGTTCCGACCCTTGCATTAACTCGTGATAACAAGAAAATAAAACGCTCCATCTCCCTGCGGACGACCCGTACTCATCACGGCTAGCTACACCCGACGCCGTCTTGATTGCGGTTAACTTTAAATTCTTTATAAAACGACACGGTGAAAACTTGCTAAATCAAAAGGAGCCGTTGCCGGGGAAACGGTAATGTTTTTATTCTTGTTATTTCGGGTTAATCTCTGTATATCTTGTTTATAAATTTAACACTATCCTAAAAAAACTAAAAAAATTCTAAAAATTCTAAAAACAAAAATTAAAAATTCTAATTTTTTGCTCTCTAGAAATTTGACCTAATAGCATTCTGGGACTAATTAGAAAAGTTAAACAATAACATTGAGACACTAGTAGAACAATAAGATCACTGAAGAAAATTGGAGCCCAATTGCCCAAAAGAGACCGACGAGATTCTCCATATACCCGGCGCCGCCGGTTATTCCTTCCCCATTTGCTCCAAAATTTTGTTCTGTGTTCCATTGTTCTATTATTGTCCCAATTTTATTGTTTGATTTTTATAATTTTGTGAGTGCAAGAGTTTGGGCATTCATATCGCTTTTTCGCACTAAATATCTGTTTTTCCGACATTTGCAGATTTTACGGATTTACGAACTGCGATTGTGTGGAGAAAAGTGTACATTCAAAGCTAAGGTGATTGCGAAGTACAGTGCCAAAGATCCGGGTAGTTTGACCCGCGCAAGCGAACTTTTTCAAGCTAGTCGGATTCAATTCAACGGGGTTTCTTAACCCGAAAACTTATCGGTACGTATTTCTAACACCTTCTTCTCAAATCCGACGCATCCAATATATTGACTTTGCAGGATTCTTTGCAAGTTCGTTGTCAAACGCTAAAAGGGACTAACCCATATTTGTTGCAGTGCCATGCCTAAACATAAAAAATGATTGTTTGATGTTTTGAAACTCTTTCACTGATTTGCGCATTGCATCCACTAGTACGGACTTAAGGGCAAGCGAACCCCACAACATACGGTAAAGGATTTCATCACCTTTTCCGTGGCCCACAAATCACGAAATTGAGCATAACGTTTACCCGCACAAATTTTAAAAGAAGCTAGACTTTAAGCCTTTAAGTACTTCGCTCTCATTAGGGGAAGTTAACTGTGTTTAGAAGACCGCTTAACGGTATATCGTTCACGGGGTGTCTAGGAAAGTGTTTACGGCGAAACCACCAAAAGAGAAAGGGTTATTCTAATTAAGGAACTTCACGAAAGCGTTGGAAAACCTCCCCTTATCTCTGCACTTAGCTGGCCTCGTGATCAATATATCTTGAGCCCGTTTCTCGACACAGTTTTACTTCAGCAATCAAGTTCTTGAGCAGGTCTAGTTTACCTAGATGAACCCTAGACCGATTAGGTGTGTGGTATTGTTTCGTGATTATTTTTTTTTATCTTTTGTGTGTATATTTCATACTTTTGTTAATAACTAACATAAAACAAACAAACAAAAAACCCATTCTTTTTCATCTCCTTTTCTTCTTTTTCTTCTCTTCATATCATGGGTACCCGACATAGAACAACTCTTGCCGAACTTTGGTACCCACAGCCAGATATTACTTCATACGGTTCTTGTTTTTGTAGAACGACAAACGATCCATCCATGCCAAAAATCTCTTTGAAAGATCGGATAGACGCTTCTAGGAAAACCACTTGGACACCACAATCCATATCATATCAACCTTTTCAACCATCCAACCCTCCTCATGTTGATACCCCTTCATTGCTAAACGTATTGCGCAATCCCGTAGCCGATCTTTCACTCCTTTCACCACTTCCAATTCTTTTGATCAACAATTCCAATCACCTCCTTATCATAACGTTGATCTTAATCCTGTCCAACCATTCGATTCCTATCAATCCTACCCGACTTTTACACCATCCCTAGACATTGCTTTTGAACAGCCATTTGGGAGTTTCACGTATCCAAACAACTTTGAATCTTTTACTGAAACCCCTCCACAACCCATGTCTAGTCTGGAACAGTCATTGGAAGAATTTCGGGTAGCGTCGTGCCAACAGATGATGGATTTGAATACGTTCTTGGCCGCCCTCATACAACCTAATGAACCGGCAGCTAGTTTCCAACTAGCTCCGAATTTTCCAATGTATGTTGAGGCGATTGAACAGATTGAGAATTTGAGTAATGAAAGTGAGCGGTACACCCTTCCAAATCAAATCTATCCATTGCAAATTGAATTCCACAACTCCGTTTTTGAAAGTTTATCGAGTGTCCCAAACGATTCACCGATTGAAAATAGAACGTTTAATGAGTTGTGTGACCTTGTAGTGTTTGATTTACCCGATTGTGAAGGGACCCTGTCAAGTGAAACCACACCCAATCCCTTTGACCTCTACACCTCCATCATAGAACCGCAATTGATTAAAATCCATGCTTTTGATGAGGTGTCTGTGAAATTTGATTTTTCACTTGATTGAGGATATCGACGCTGGGAATACTTTAGATGATGAACCCACAGCTTTGGATGAGTTTCTCTCACCAATTCATCATGTCCTTTCACTTCCGTGTGGACATCATCCCGAGTCATTAACAGTTTTTCCCGAACCCCATATGCGTCTAAATTTTGATAATGATAAATGGATGGATGAGCTTAATGTTGAGGAGAATCTTGAGGATAGAATTAAGGGTGAACTAGTTTTATTAGATTAGTCGGATTTTCCAATTCATCCTATCCCTTTCATTGACTGTGTACACCCTCCTGAATCATTAACCAATACCATTCCTCGATCACTCCCCTCCATCCTTTCCGTTGCTCCTACCTTGCAAGACACCGTATCACTTTCATTTCCTGTGTCCGGTTTACCAAGTTCGGTCTACCCATGTTTTCTCACGAATCTTGAAAGGTTTGACCCCATTTCTCAACGGGTTGATAGATTAGTACAATCTCTTTTTACACATCGGTCATTACAAATTGTACTCATTTATTCACTCCATTTTCACCCTCAAGTTCGTATTCCACTTCTTTTTCCCTTCCGCCATTCTTCTCCTCCACCGAGACCGTATCCCGCTTCCATCCCCATACGGTCTAGCGTATTCTCCATTTCATTCCTCTCCGTATTCTTTCACCAACCTGCATATTGTAGCGATAGAAT
The DNA here is from genome assembly GCA_030015575.1 of Agapanthus africanus. Classification (NCBI taxonomy): domain Eukaryota; kingdom Viridiplantae; phylum Streptophyta; class Magnoliopsida; order Asparagales; family Amaryllidaceae; genus Agapanthus; species Agapanthus africanus. The sequence goes on along the minus strand of CM057345.1, from coordinate 518,139,612 downwards.
TTTTGAATGGTTGGTGTTAACCTTTGTCCTGTGTAAGACCTTGTATAGATTGAAATTGTTCCCTCCCATAACCTTGAACTTCAAACGCTCAACGGTGGAAACACTGTTTCACTTACGTTTGGGGGGGGGGGCTTTTTGTGTATATATATTTTGTTTTCTTTTTTCTGCTAATAAATAAAAAAAATGAAAGGAGAACCGACTATTTTGACCCTCCCCCCCCCCGGTAATTTTAACCCTCGTTGTGTAGCTTAGATTTTTATTCCGAAAGTTTAGTTGATACGTTAGAAATAACTAAATCCTAGGCTTAAGAATTGAAAACCCTAAAAATAATCCTTCTTCTGTTTAACCTTGGTAATTACACGTTCTTGCAGTTTTTTTAGAAGTAGGTAATCTTGAGTTCAGTTCTTGAGTTAAGTCGAGATGAAGGGAAAGTATTGAAAACTTTACTGAAGAATAAGTCTGAAAAATAGTTTCTATTCTTGAGTCCAAATTTAGAAAGTATAAACCCTACAAACTGCAAATACACGCACCTTGAAACTTTGGATAGTAGAGAATACCTAAAAATACTCTTGCCTGAAAACCTAGTATGAAAAAAACCTGTATTTAAAGCTAACCACCAAAAGAGCATCATTGAAAAATATATCCGGTCTTGAAAAAGAAAAATAAAGAGAAAAAAGAAAAAATAAATAAAGTCAAGACCTGGAAACTGCTATTTACGTTTTAAGCTCACACATTCAGTAATCGGTTGTTAGTGCCTCAAGAAGTATTAATAGTCGCATGAAAGGTGTGTGAGCAAAACCGTCCATCATTAACGAAATGAAGTAGAATTAGGTATTAGGGCAAGGGTGCTATAGCTTGAATTGAATTCTTAAGTGTAAGGGTGAAATTTTACACATACGTATTATACAATCGATGTTTGGAGGAAAGATAGGAATAAAGAATAAGGCTTATGTTTTCTGTAAAGATGATAAAAATCCCTGATTGGAGACCGCACTTTAGAAGAAAAATTCAGGAGAAACCGAGATCTTTCTAAACTGTAAAAACGTATAGGATCTGAGGTTGAATAAATAGGAGACGTGAAACATAAAGGTTGAATATTTTTAACTTAGGATGATAGAATTTCTAACCTAGATACTAAACTGTAGAAGTAGAATCAACATTAACTTGTGAAACTAGCTTGGCGGGATTTTGTGGGTAGTATCCGCTGAAAACCTTTAGGAGACAACACTCCTCCTACTAGGGACACTTCGAGGTTTAACGGCTTGTTGCACGAGCTCGGTGCAATCGCGTTCCCTGCGAAAGTGAGGTTAGGATTTTGTTTTGCTCGGGACGAGCAAAAGATAAGTTTGGGGGTATTTGTTCATCACAGAAAACTTCATTTCAATACCGCTCATTCATTATCAATTTTGTATAGTATCGGTACTATTAACCCATGTCTGCTCAATAAATACAGATTACAGGTATTCGTGACAGAACACTGGAAACACACTCAAATTCACGGATATGACATTTGTGAGCCGACACTGCAACCAGAACTGCAAACCGATCTATATTTAAAGAGTTTCTTTTTACAACATGCATGTGTACACACTTTTTTTTATCAAAAATGGTCCAACACATACAAGTGTGAACACTTTTTTGTGATGCATGAACCTAGGGGGCTGCCCATGGCACAAGTGGGCACAAGTGAGTGTGATGTGTGATAAATGCTAAAAGTTGTGATGTGATTTAAAGCATCAAGATTTCCCTCCAAAACTACTGAATACAATCCAGGCTTCTACAAAGAGATCAAACAACACCAGTGGGATTATGGAGAGCACACAACATCACAAAACCAACACGAGCCCCAAAATCACAGATTGGACCGGCGAAATGATCAAAATACCCAGCACCACCGGTCTATTGTTGCCTATTGCATCCCATTTTTCTTCTAGCTGTCCCTTGTTGTCATATCATTCTTACTATATTGTTTATTTATTCTTATTTTGTGCCTATAAATACCAGATCAGTGAGCAAGGGTTGGGAGATAGATATACTTTGGGTTATAGTTTAACTCTTTGTTTCATTTTCATTTTGAAGCTTTGTATATAGTAGCTAGTTCACCTTGAGTTCTTTACCTTCTCTTGATTTTGCAACCTCTTCATTGAGCTTGCAAGTTTAAGTTTTGGTTATTCAACTCATGGTTTGTATCATCATTTGGAATTAATAAAGCTTTCATTTTTCACTTGGGTTCTTAGTATTCATTTTCTATCTCCTTACTTGCAATTTAATTTCTTGTCATTTACTTACTTGCAATCTTGTGTTATTCCTTTTATATCATTTCATTTGCACTTTCTTTTGTTGTTTTGATGGTTTGTGGATGGTGGTATTGTTAGGAAAAGAGAGTGGTTATGTAAATTAAGGTTTTCTTTGCTCATTTCTTTTGCCCAATATTTTTCCATTGAACTCTGTCCAAACCTTACGCAAGCGCTCCGTTAGGCACCCTACCCTACCAAGGTATCAGTGATCCCTAACCGTGACCGGTTGCGTTCGGTTTGGCTGGAGGCGAAAGTCAAGAGATAAGAACGGACGGACAAGGGTCAATAAGCCGGATTTCACTAATACTGTGCTTAAGCATCCTAATCCACATTGTTGCCGATTACTCTAGCTTCAATAGTCAAGCTCGGCACAAAGGATTAAGTACGGACTTCCCTAACTTACACTAACCTATCTCTATTCCTAACAAACTTATAGTTTGCATATACAACACTTAGGTTAGAATCGAACCGTTCCGACCCTTGCATTAACTCATGATAACAAGAACGTAAAACACACCATCTCTCTGCGGACGACCCGTACTCATCACGGCTAGCTACACACGACGTCGTCTTGATTGCGGTTAACTTTAAATTCTTTATAAAACGACACGCGCTATCTTTTAACAATCATGTGCGCTCTATGATGAGTACTGCTGAGTTACCTATTTTTTTTTTGGTTATGCGCTTGAGACAGCCACATACATATTGAATCAAGTTCCATCAAAGTCTGTACCTAAAACACCATATGAGATATGGAGTGGAAAGAGACTATATCTTAAACGAGTTAAGATATGGGGTTGTCCTGCCTATGTCAAAAAGCAAAATCCGGACAAACTCGAGGCAAGGTCAGTACTATGTAAGTTTGTAGGATATCCAAAGAATTCATAAGGATATATCTTCTACCACACTGAGGAACATAAGGTGTTTGTTTCTTAATATGCCACCTTTTTAGAAAAGGAATTTCTTATAAAAGGAATTCTTGTAAAAGAAATTAGTGGTGATGAGGTAGAACTGGAAGAAGTTCCAGCTACACAAACTATAACTGACAATTTGGTAGAACCGGAGGATTCAATAATCCCCGACGAACCCCAGCCACTCCGCAGATCTAATAGGGTTCCTCATTCATCTGAGAGATACTATGGTTTTCTCATTGACGGTGGGAGCGAGAATTGCATCATGGAAGATGATGACCCAACTAGTTTCGAGCAGGCCATCATAAGTGGGGACTCTGTGAAATGGCTGGATGCTATGCGATCTGAGATGGAATCCATGTACACCAATAAAGTATGGACTTTAGAAGTTGCTCCTGAAGGGGTAAAACCCATCGGGAGCAAGTGGATCTTTAAAAAGAAAATTGGTGTAGATTGAAAAGTTGAGACTTTCAAAGATAGACCTGTTGCAAAAGGTTTTCGTCAACGACCTGGTGTCGATTATGATGAAACCTTTTCTCCAGTGGCTATGCTTAAATCTATCAGGATCTTACTTGCCATTGCTCCATACCATGACTACGAAATCTGGTAGATGGACGTCAAAACCGTTTTTTTAAATGGTGATTTAGAAGAAAGCGTGTACATGACTCAGCCAGAGGGCTTCGTAGACAGTGGGAGTAGCGAAAGCGTGTGCAAGCTACTTAAATCAATCTACGGATTAAAGCAGGTATCGCGGAGCTGGAACATCTGTTTCGATGAAGCTGTCAAAGAGTTTGACTTCATCAAAAACGTAGATGAACCTTTTATGTATAAGAAGGTTGTAGAGAGTAAGGTTGTCTTTCTCGTATTATACGTGAATGACATACTCTTGATAGGAAACGATGTTCCTATGCTACACTTGGTCAAGCTCTTCTTATCATACAAGTTCTCTATGAAAGATCTAGGTGATGCCTCCTACATCCTAGGGATTAATATCTATAGAGATAGATCTAAATAGATGTTGGGATTTTTCCAATCCAGATACATAGACACCATACTAAAGAGGTTTAGTATGGAAGATTCTAAGCGTGGTAATTTACCCGCTTGCTCAGGAATCACTCTCTCCAAAGAGATGTCTCCCAAGACTGATTTGGAGAGGGCTCGCATGCAAGAGATACCCTATGTTTCGGCAGTCGGGTCAATCATATATACGATGTTATGTAACAGACCGGATGTAGCTTACTCACTAGGTGTAGTGAGTAAGTATCAATCAGATCCTGGGGAGAAACACTGGACAGCTGTGAAGAACATTCTTAAGTACTTGAGATGGACTAAAGAAATGTTCTTGGTATATGGTAACGGTGAACTTCGGGTGGAGTCCTTTACCAATTCGAGCTTCCAGAGTGATAAGGACGACAGCAAGTCGGTCTTGGGTTTTGTATTTACCCTCAATGGAGGGGCGGGATGTTGGAAGAGTTCCAAGAAAGATACCGTAGCAGACTCGACGATGGAGGCTGAATACATCGCTGCCAACCATGCTGCAAAAGAGGCTGTCTGGATGAAGAAGTTCATAGCTAAACTTGGTGTGGTTCCATCCATTGAGCATCCAATACCTGTGTATTGTGATAACAATGGAGCTGTGTCTTTGGCCAAGAAACCCCGATCCCATCAAAGATCCAGACATATTCTTAGGTGGTATCACCTGATCCGGGAGATAGTTAATCGCTGGGAGATCGAGATCAGGAGAGTTGACACGAGGGACAACGTAGCGGATCCACTCATGAAGGCCTTCCCCCAGACGCTATTCGAGAGACTATTTGGTATGTTGGGTATGAGATACTACAACAACTGGCCTTAGTGCAATTGGGAGATTGTTAGGGATATATATGCCCTAGAGGCCATTATTGTACATTGATGTATATTATAGTGGATGCTTGAACATATATATAGAGGACTTTCTTGCTCGACATGATAGTATGCTATTTGGTTACTCTTTATCTTAACATGTTCACTTAGTATTTTTATACTGTCTCTCAGATACATGTTGATAAAGCCCTTAGGGTGTAGGCTTGACTACCAGGACTATGATGCTGATCATACTACTGGGACCTGAGTAGTCCATAAGCACATCCTTTAATTGTTCCTAGTCGAGAGTATATCAAGACATGGTATCGATATTCCAGAGTAGACTAGTGTGTACGTTTCTTGACCCTGTATGGGGCGACGGTTGATCCCATATCCATTGGTGTTTGACATCAAAGATTGTACACAGGTGCTCATTAGAGAATGGGTACACTGAACAGGACTCGCTAAGAACTCCTAGTTGGTACTATACCTATCGTCAGATAGCAGTTCTATGGTGACACTGGTACAAGTTAGTCTATAGACCCAAGATTGTCATAGAGTCTTGTATGGCTCCCATAGTGCTTTGATTTCCTCCTTACCATGGCTCAAAAGAGTCATGCAAACAGGTGGATTTTGGGTACAGTCCCGAGTCACATGGAGACAATGAGCGATAGGAGGGGTTTCGTCTCTTCCGGTGTTGGGAGTTGATATTGCGCTATGCTCGATTGGCTATAACTGGAAGTCCCTGGCCAGGGCTGTTGATGAGATTTACTGGTAAGTGCTATCAGTAGTTTCTCGAACCGTTATGAGCCATACATCGGCATGACTTATCAAGTTACTGGGGTCTGATGTTACCACCCCTAAACTCGTTATGTGAAATATCAGACAAAGAGACCAGACTATACGGTAAGTGTTACTTATAGGTTTCATGAGATTTTGGACAAGCTTGCTTGTTGATCTTCTAATCGCTCAATATCTGGATAGCCGTTACGTCCAGCTAGTACCGCTGACGGTTTGTGGGTGACTGATGTGATCATCACTTACTGCTGGCGTATTGACGAGTCTTTAGAGCCCCACACAGAAGTTTTCTGGTTCAAGCGAAACAAAGTAGGGCAAATATGCTGATATGTGCGGGGGCCTGATTAAATATGAGTATGTGATACCATATTATAATCTGGCGGTTATTTGTTATCGGTTAGGTTATATGAGATATAACTGGATTATCGAATCAAGTGTTGATTTGATAATGTGATATACAGATAAATAATATTAGTCGGTTATATGTGATATAACCAGATTATTAAATCAAGCGTTGATTTAATATGATATATATTATATTTGATATAATTATATCTTAACTAATATTAATGCTCACTAAATAGTTTCTTATATATATATATATATATATATATATATATGAAGCATGGCATGGATTTTCTATTTTTGAAAAGTAGAAAAAGAGGTGGAAAATGAGGAGAATGGGTGAAGCATGGCTTTTATCATTATTCTATTAGTCTTGACTCACAATTGAGGCATGGTTGCTTTTGTTTATTGATGGAAATTGGATGCTTCAATTATTGTGAGAATTGATAAGCCTTTCTTCACTTCATTCTTCATGAGTTGTTCTATTTTTTTCACTTGAGCTCATATGCTCTCTAGCTCTTCATCTTCCATCTTCATCTTCTTCCAAGCTCAACCCCTCGCATGTGTTGTGAAACCTTAAGCTTGTGAAAGGCCTAGTGAGCTTTAGAACCCCTACTTCACCATCCCACATTAGATTAGCACTTTTGTGTGATGTGTTTCTTTCACTAAAGTGTTTAGTGAAGAGGTAGCTTGGATTGGCGGACTTCGGATGGATCATATTTGCCACGAAGGTCATCGAAGGAAGCTTGCACCATCTTCAAGTGGAGCCTAGTGGAGTCGCGTGGACTACTACCCGGAGCATTAGAAGAGAAGGAAACGGTCATAAAATGTTGTAGCCTCCTTCCCTTCTCTTAGTTTTTCATATCATCATTGTTAAACCCTAATATTCTATTTAAGATCTTGTTAAGTGATCATTAGCACCATGAATTTTTGAAAATTGCATTTGTGATGCCCGTTTAAACCACGTCACGGTGCAAGTAGACATTTTCAGTATCTGTCGATAAGAAGGCCGATGAGCAAACTCATCCGAACTTCTACTGAGCCTATCTATGACAATCTACGTACAGTCCGGTCTTTTCGTCTAAGAGTATCGCATATCGGGCCTTGGGGGCGGTAGCCATCAGACCCCTAATAGCGCAATAAGTTATGCCGGTGTAGAGCCCAATACACCCTGAGAAACTTCTGGAGTACCTACTAGTAAATCTCGCTTGCCCTAGCCAGGGACTTTGTGTAATAGATTTCCGAACACAGCGCGACATCAACCCCCAATACTGGGAGAGACGAATCCTATCTAACCGCTACTGCCTCCAAGTGCTTCGGGACTGCACCCAACTACTGCCTGTTTGCGGGACTCATCAGAGCCGTGGTAGGGTAGTAAACACACTCGAGGGGAAGTAGCAGTGTCAAGTCAACGGACTATGCTGTACTCATGTCACCTGGGAACTGCTACCTGATGATAGGTATAGTAGCAACCAACTGTTCCCTACGAGTCCATTCAGTGTAACTCATAACCAAATGAGCACCTGCATACTATCTCCAGTACGACGTACTAATGGCTATGGGACAGACCATCTACCCTACTGGGATGAGAAGCGTATACACTAGTCTACTCTAGAGTATCGATGCCCTGTCTTGATAATCTTACGACTAGGGACTTGTATAAGGATGTGCTTATAGGCTACCCAGCCCCCACTAGTGTGACTGCCATCACAACGCTGGTAGTCAAGCAAAGATCCTAAGGGCTCTACCAATATGTATTAGCGATACGCTAAAAGAAACATATACACATATGAAGATAGAAACAAACCAAGTAGCATACTACCATATTGAGCAAGAATGTCATAAAATCCGTATATCCTAAGCTTCTAATATGTAATATACAAACTAGTACTATACAATAATGGCCTTTAGGGCATATATCACTAACAATCTCCCACTTGCACTAAGGCCATGTGTTGGCATATCGCAGACCTATCATCTCGAATAGTCTCTCGAACTGCGTCTGAGGGATGGCCTTTGTGAGTGGATCTACAATGTTATTCTCCATATCAACTCTCCGTACCTTGATCTCCCGATGATCCACGATCTCCTTGATTAGGTGATACTGCCTCAAGATATGTCTGGACTTCTGATGGGACCTGGGTTCCTTCGCTAAGGCTATAGCCCCGTTGTTTTCACAATATAAAGGTATTAGATCAACAATGGACGAAATCACCTGAAGTTCTGTTAAGAACTTTCTCATCCAGACCGCTTCTTTTGCGGCGTCACATGCGGCGATATACTCCGCTTCCATCGTCGAGTCAGCAACGGTATCCTGCTTGGAGCTCTTCCAACACACCGCCTCTCCATTGAGAGTAAAAACATAACCCGACATGGACTTGGAGTCATCCTTGTCACTCTGGAAGCTGGAGTCAACATAGGCTTCGATCTGGAGGTATTTTCCGCCGTACACCAAGAACATCCCTTAGTTCTTCTCAGGTACTTAAGAATGTTTACTGCTATCCAGTGCTTCTTCCCAGGGTTTGACTGATACCGGCTTTCTACGCTTAGTGCGTAAGCAACATCTGGTATGGTACACCACATCGCATACATTATAGAGCCTACCGCAGAAGCGTAGGGTATAGTTGACATGCGATCCCTTTCCAAATCAGTCTTGGGAGACATCTCTTTGGAGAGGGTGATTCCGTGACAAGCCGGTAGATTACCGTGCTTTGAATATTCCATACTGAATCTTTTCAGTATGGTGTCGATGTACCTGGACTGTGAAAGTCCCAACATTCTCTTAGATCTATCACGATAGATCTGGATCCCCAAAATGTAAGAGGCATCACCTAGGTCTTTCATGGACAACCTTTGTGACAAGAATCCTTTGACTGATTGTAGCATAGGAATGTCATTTCCTATCAAGAGAATGTCATCCACGTACAAGACGAGGAATACAACAGTTCTTGCGTACTATAGATGCATGGTTCATCTGGATTTTTGATAAAGTCAAATTCTTTGACCGTCTCATCAAAACGGATATTCCAAATCCGTGATGCCTGCTTTAATCCATAAATGGATTTAAGCAACTTACACATTTTCTCGCTGCTCCCACTCTGAATGAAACCCTTTGGCTGATCAATATAGACGCACTCTTCCAAATGTCCATTCAGAAAAGCGTTCTTTACGTCCATCTGCAAAATCTCATAATCGTGGAAGGCAGCAATGGCAAGAAGGATCCGAATGGATTTGAGCATAGCTACTGGAGAAAAGGTTTCATCATAGTCCAAACCTGGTCTTTGACGAAAACCTTTTGCAACAAGTCTAGCCTTATAGGTTTCAACATGTCCATCTACACTAATCTTCTTTTTGAAGATCCATTTGCAGCCTATGGGTTTTACTCCTTCTGGAGAAATGTCCAAAGTCCATACTTTGTTGGTGTACATGGACTCCATTTTGGTCCGCATTGCATCCAGCCATTTTACCGAGTCTCCGCTCTGAATAGCTTGCTGGAAGCTAGTTGGCTCATCATTGTCAATGATGCAATCCTCTCTATCCCCGTCTACGAGAAAACCGTAGTATCTCTCGGGCGGATGAGATAGCCTACTACTCCTGCGGAGTGGTGCGGGGATATCCTGTTCTTTTGAAACTTCTGGTTTCACCATGCTTTCAGTAATAGCTTGTGGTTCTGGAATTTCTTCCAGTTCTATTGCGCTCCCACTTATATCTTTTTCTAAAAATTGAGTTTCCAAGAAGTGGGCATGACGAGAACAAAAACCTTTTTTTCCTCTGCGTAATAAAAAAGATACCCTCTGGAGTTCTTTGGGTATCCCACAAACTTACACAGTACTGAGCGTGCCTCGAGCTTGTCCGCATGCTGCTTTTTAACAAAATCTGGACATCCCCATATTTTCAGTATCTGAAAATAGGGTTTCTTCCCACTCCATATCTGATATGGTATGGTAGGCACAGTCTTGGTAGGAACCTTGATCAAAAGATATGCAGCTGATTCTAGTGTATAGCCCCAGAAGGATCACGGTAACTCAGCATTACTCATCATGGAACGTACCATATCCAATAAGGTTAGGTTCTGTGTGTTGTGGTGTGTATGGAGGAGTAAGCTGAGAGAGAATTCCATTCTCTTTTAAGTAATCCAGAAACTCGGTACTTAAGTATTCACCACCTCGATCAGATCTAAGTGTCTTGATACTTTTGCCAGTTTGTTTTTCCACTTCATTCTTATATTCTCGGAATTTCTCAAAAGCCTCGGATTTATATTTCATCAAGAAGACATGTCCATACCTAGAGAAATCATCCGTAAAAGTAATGAAATAGGAATAGCCACTTCTTGCATGTGTAGACATTGGACCACACACGTCGCTGTGTATGAGTCCCAAGAGCTCCCTTGCTCTTACTCCGTGTCCAGTGAACGGAGTCTTTGTCATCTTTCCTTTGAGACATAATTGACAAGTTGCATAAGACTGATATTCGAACGGATCAAAATATCCTTCTTTATGTAACTTGGTCAACCATGTTTCATTGATGTCACCCAGTCTACAATGCCATAAGAAAGCTTGATTTAATTCTAGAGACTTTCTTTTGTGTGTGTTTTGGACGTTGAAAACTTGCAGTTGGATTAATACATATATACCGTTGTTTAGTGTACCCGACCTAATCAAACGATGATTAAGGTGGATGTTTACGATAGCGCTTACAAATGTAAAATCATAACCTTCTTTAGATAACAAAGATACAGAAATGATATTACAAGTCAAACTAGGTACACAAAAATGGTTTCGCAAAACCAAAATATGTCCACTTGTCAATCCTTAGTGATATTCCCCTATGGACACAGCATCCACGCTCGCTTCGTTAGCAACCCTGAGGGTAATATCACCCGCCTTCAAAACTCTATGGCTTCTCAGTGCCCGCAAAGAATTACAGATATGAGATCCTGATCCGGTAGGAAGTAGAGTTGATTGACAGACTGTTTTCAATCACAAAAACACCTGAAGCCGAAGCCACAACCTGCTTCGCACCCTGGTTCTGGGCTTTCCAGGCCCTGCAATATTTCTTCCAATGGCCCTTCTTGTGAAAGTAGAAGCATTCTTCCTTCTCTACCGTCAGCCCCCCAACTCTGTCCTTGCCCCTTGCCTCTACCTTACTAACACCGCCTTTCGGCTTGGTGGGGGGCCTTCTTCTTCTTCCCCTTGGCTTTCGCCTTGGATCTAGAAGAGGAAGATCCTCCAACAAGCAGAGCGGGTGTCTTCCTGGACTTCTGCAGGGTGCCCTCAGTGCTACTCAACATGTTGAGGAGTTCTGGAAGTGTAACTTCCTTCCCTTGATTGTTAAAATTCAAGATAAACTGGGCGTAGATAGAGGGGGGACTGTAGAATCAAGTCTGTATATAGCTCGTTCTCTGTCACGCCTTACTTCTCGGTGTACAGTAAGGAGATGCGACGGATCACGCGGCGTATTTACTCAGAAGTAAACAGCTAAGCGTATCTAAGAAATATAAAGTAAAATGTACACAAGAGACATGAATATAAATGAACAACTTTTATTTATTCAACATTTCTTTACAAGTACAACACTGGAAAGTAAATACAAGTATGGAATGCAATGCCTAAATAATGGCATAACTGAAATGAAAAGTTTGTACAAGTAAAGCCTAATGGCCGTGCTGCTCAGTGGTCTGCTCCAAGTACTCCTGGCTGATCTCGAACTCCTCAGCTCGGGTCCTCCTGACAACATTCAAAAGAAAGAAGAGAAATAGGAATGTCGTCAGCGAACAATCGCTCGGTAAGTCCCAAAGAGAGGTAGAAATAGAATAGAAAGATAAGAAAATATAACTAGTAATGTTTGATTATAATGTTAACACAGTTGTTTGTAGCTTGGTACAGAATATACCAGTGTATACGAGAGGAGTCCAACTTACACCGTGGACTTTGGTAACCCGTAGTACAAGGCTCCGTCGATAAAACCACGGAACAACAGCATGAATGTATAAATACGTCTTTTAGTGACCATCTCGTGCCACCTTTAACATGTTCCGTACCAGTCTACCACTTCAAAACCCCGTAATGTATGTTGTATTGATTGTATTGTTGTAATGTAATGAATGGTTGTATACGACTTTCCGAAATCATGATATCATGTAAACGGAATGGATATAAATGGATAGTCATATAAACAGAGTATATCCATGGTTCGGTTCAAGTCATGTCAAGTTGATATAGATTGTATTCTGGTATTCATGGATTCATGTAGTATTGCAGTTATACTTGAAATGAATTCAAGTCAGATTAATTTCATATTAGATTGAGAATCTGTCTGAGTCAGACACTTTAAAAGAAATTGAAGTCCTGAATCATGTTTTGGAGTTATCGGTAACTGCTGCACATAGACGGCAGGATTTGTATCTTTTTCTAAGATAATTACCGTACTGATAACACCGTTTTTAGGTTGTCTATCTTAGATAGGAAAGCACCCATATTCTCCGGCTCCCTGAGGCTCAAGAGAACTGGTCCCGCTTTAACCTATGTTTACTAGGGTCCTTATTGTAAATTAATATAACTTGAGGGGGTTTTAGGAAAAATAGTTTTGATATATTTTCAAAATACACCTCAAGTATTTAATTATCGTCTTTAGGGTTTTCATAGTTGTAATTTTTATAAAATGAAATACTCTAGTGGATATAGCCTAGATTTCATTGTATATGGTCTTTTAATGTAATATTGGAATTGTATTGAATTGTAATGATAGTTTCATGAAATTGGTGATTCCTTTGATTTAGAAAACATGGAATATATATATTGTATATTTAAAGTAGATATTTTGATAGTATTTATATATATTTATAAAAATAGAACTTATTTATTAAATAGAAATCGCATTTTTCTTAAAAATTGCATTAAAAATTCCATCGAGATCGAATGCTCCTTGCGGAGGTCTGCATCTCGCTCTACTAGGCCCGAGGATGTGCGATAAGCCGAACCATCCCGATCGGGGTTCCCCAAAATGGGTTGTAGAGGCGTATTTGTAAGGAATTAAATAATACACTTTTAAAGAAAACGGTTTTTGAATGTTTATGGTATATAAGTGTAAACTCGAATTTTCCCACAAACTAATATTCCAAAAATCTTCGTTCTATGTCAAGAATGTGTGTTGTAATGAGTTAAGTCATTACATCGTGAGTTTTCTAAAGGTAATACGGTTAAATTGAATAAACAATGTCGTATGTAACATGATGGTATTTTACTGTAAAAGTGAAATAGAAATTGCAATACGAATTATTTTGAGATGAAACTTATTCTAATGTGTTTATTTATGTTTGTTAAACATTATAAGAAGATATGGTAATTTATTGGTTAAGAGAAATTGTTTTTTTAAAGAAAAGAGAGTCGGAAGCCGGAATAACTCCGCTTCCGACGAGTTTTGAAAAGAAGACGTTTAAGACTAGAATTTGAGAAGGGTGAAAGGAACTTACTGATTAAAATTAAAGAGAAGAGATAGGGGAAGCTATTGGAACCGTCATGGCGTCGTTTCGTCGCCGGATTCTTCCCGAAACTTCACTGGAATTTCGACCTTTGCTAACTCCACTTGTACAACTTAGGACTTGGAAATTTTAGAGAGTTTTTGTATAGAATTTTTGAATGAGGAGGGGTGAAATGTAGTGTGGTATTTATAGGAAAAATTAAGGTTTGGGGAATTGAATTGGAGAATTAAAAATGCATTTAAAATGGATTAAAGAGGCGATTTTAATACCTCTGTAAATGTGCAGAAAAATCAAACAATATGGGGGAAGTGGGGTAGACCAAAAGATGCCAGGGTAGAAAAATTGAAGCATTAGCCACGGGGAGGACCGGCGGCGCCGACCCCGAGCCCGATCTCACCGGTCGTTTGGTGGGGTTGGGGGCTTGGATGCTTGCCACGTGTCATGTTCAGTGTGTACAATATTTTCCATATGTTTGTTTTATTTGTGACTTTTCATTTTACGTGTAGTGCTCGTGTAAACCATTGAGCTTCTAAAAGATTAAAAGAAAAATCAATTAAAAATATATGTGGCTGGGGGGATTCGAACACAGGGGCTAGGTCACAGCAGTGCAAGGATTTATCAGTGAGCTACAAGTGCTTTCTTGCTGTTCAAAAGCAAATTAAATTTATAACTTGTGCTCAGGCTTAGGTGTTCCTTTCTGTATTTTGAAAAAAATTTGTACAGAAATTTTAGGGTTGTTATATTCTCCAACGTAGTCCCCAGGTCCGCGAGCTCTTCAATCAAGCTGATCATCTTAAGGATGTTGTCCCCTACAGATGACCCGATAGCCAACCTCGCTTGAAATAGTTCTTCGAGGTCTCATATCTTGCGATACGAGATTGCTTTCCATATAAGTCCTTGGTATGGAGGAAGATGGATTCAAGATCCATCTTCTCGTGCCGCCTCTGGTGTTCATTATCCATAGAGGCCAACACGAGACACTTCTTTCGCAATGTCAATTTCTCAGGTCTTAGGGATTTTCTTATCCGCGACGCTGGAATCTGGACCTGGGACGGCGGGGGGTTTAGTAGTAAGAAGATACCCCAGTTTTTCATATGTGATAGCCATCTGGACATTCCTGAGCCAATCTTTATTGTTTGGCCCCGTCAATATGTTTTTATCTAAAAGTAACTTAAGGCCGGTCATCTTGGTCGCTGCAATTAGGAAAGAGAGAAGAAACACTTTAGCATGATACTCTTGCAAGTTTAGATTGGTTTTTATTTTATCTGAATAGGATGGCTCCCACTGTTTCTTGAATCCTTTCTCAAACCATAAAAGAAGAATTAGTCAGGATTAATCTCACCGTACAATTCTTGCTTAACCTTTCGGCCAGGCTAGTGTCGGTATTTCGAGGGAGGTTTTACAACGCTTTCGTGAAGTTCCTTAATTAAATAACCTCTTTTCCCTGGAGGCGTAGCCCCGCTAACACCGTTTTAGACACCTACTTGGTTTATAGCATTGATCGTTAAGTGAAAAAATCTCCTGAGGAGTTGCGGATACTCACAGTAGGATCGGGATCCAAATATCATTGTGTGATAACCTTGAAGGAATCCTACCAAAATTATCACACTCTAAATAATATGCAACACTAGAAAGTTTTAGTTTCTTTAGAAACTCCCGATGTGGATTTTTTCCCCAAGCTCTTATGACCTTGACGAAGGCCAATATATCATAAATCGCAAGTCAAGTTCTACCCATCATTATCCAGGTTAATTTGAACCCACCCGTACATACCCTTGACGAAGGCCAAAATTGTAGTACGACTGTCCCAAACCAACGCATCTATCTATGAAACAAATGAATATTCATTAGCTACCAATCACTATGCCTTGGCGATGGTCAAAATACATAGCTTGAATACTACTGAATATCTATCTGAAATGATAGAGGGCTACGAATGGTTTTGGCTAAACCGTGAACGTAATGAACTTGATATGATCGAAGGAACCATGATAGCGTTTTAAAAGAGTGGTTTAGGCTCCGCATTTAAAAGTTTGCTTTTTGGAAAAAACCGAGTGGTTTTTTAAATTGTTCCAATAATTCAGCTTTGATTTGTTTGCTTTGCATTAATGAATGCAGTCCCATCAATTACACCTATTATCACAGAGAGAAACGAAAATACAACGTACGCTTATGCCATCCGTATTCGCCACTGGGCCCCGTTTAATACCGTTAGGTTACTTAACTAACGCAAAAGCGGGGGCTGGACTAGCACGGAAGCAAAACATAAGCAACGTCTATTATATAACATATATAATATAAACATTCGTCTCACGCAATAATAGGCATTCCAGATCATAGATGAACATATTGGATATATTAGAAATTCCGCGTTTCGTTTAAGCCAGTAATGAAAGACGGATTCCACGGTCGTGATGAATAGCCAAACCCCACCCTAGACCCCTACGGGTGCAGCAAACTATCCGCAAAATTCCCGAAGTGAATCAATCTCCCTCAGTAAAATGAGTAAGCCACTCGGCATTTCAAAGAACCCGGTAGTTTGTGCACCCCGCCTTGGGTCTATCCTAGGAGCAAAAAACAGTAAATGAACTAATACAACGATGGATACAACCTCAACCCGGATGTGCCCCGCAAAATAATATTACATCAAATTACAATTTATATCGAATGAAAGAAACTCTCATCTCACATCCCTGGCTATTCATCCACGACGATCCAATAAAGTTCATATACACAAACCAATCATCACAGATATGTGCAACCCCCAACTAACTGACATATAGCAATTAGCGGATGTTTACGAACACATATAAAAACTAAAACTAGTTAAACGACGTTAAAAACTGCGACTTCGAAACACTCCATATTGCCACAACAGAGAATTAACAATATAATCAAAATGGTCAAAATCAAACAACACCTAAAACCATAAATCCAAGCAACAAGAACCCGGTACAAAATTCAAGGCATTTCCTCACATTAAAACTGGCCAGGCCGGTTTTATGGGGTGTTTGGCCGGCCAGTTATGTGTGGAATTGTCTCATTTTTGTTCTTTGTTCATTTAACAATCAAAAGAGCACTCTGCAATTGTTTAAAAAAAATTGGAGCCTCAGAAAATTTCAACAGAAACTTGGATCTATGGTTTCGTGTTTCGGAGTTATTTCGGTTTCGTAGTTTTACTTGTCATTTAATCTGTTAGTTATGGTTTCATTGGCTCTGATACCACTGTAAGTCGATACCATGCACCCCACGGGTTCACGGGGAGGCGGAGTTTGCAAAAAACGATTTTTATATGCTTCGTAACATCGACTAAACTCCAGGATCGATACTAAACCCTAACAAACAAGCTAACTAAAAGGTTTAACTACTATGTAAGAAAGTTATACCTCAAGTTACTAGTCCTTATTTTTCTTGTTCTCCTCCTCCTCTTCGTGAGCTCCTTGGAATGTGTATGGATCGCGCCTCCTCGTCGGCCTCCTCAAGTCAAAGATGATCCACCCGAGAGTGCCTACCTTGAGCTTCTCCCTCTAAAATGAGGTAACTAGGTTACCTAGAGTGCTAATCTAAGTGACCTGGAGAATATAGAGAGTGACTAAGGATTAATAGGTCTCACTAACCCTAGGATTCTCAACACATGAGACAATTAGGGTTTGAGGGAGAAGAAGAGAGCTCTTGAGGTGAGAGAGTGTTTGAGATAATAATGAAATGAATATGGCTACTTAAGATGACTATGAAGTATGCCAAAATATCTCACCAAATATCTCACAAAATATCTAAGTCCACTCTTGCCTCAATAGTCATCCATGAGTCACCAAGTAGCCATGCTTCATTTATCACAAAATAACATCTCATACCTCCACCTCATTTATCTTTTAATCAAAAGAAAAAAGCACAAATGAGGTGCCCCCTTCTAGAAGTATACTTGAGTAAATTACAAGAATACCCCTCACCGTATATACATACCCGTATCCGTATTCCGAAAAACAAGAAAACAATAAGACGAAACTAATCCAATAATCTAATACTAGGATCCGGCTTAAACCAAAGCCCGCTAGTATTATCCGCCCGAACATCCTACGTGCACAAGTACACGTATGTGATCGAACCCTATCGTAAAACCATATGACCACTACATCGTTTCGCCTGAAGCAAGAAAACCCTCTGTGTGGGACTCTAAAGACTCAACGGTACGCTGGCAGTGAGTTTAACCACAAGCACGTCAGCGGTACTAGCTGCACGTAACAGCTACCCAGGTATCTGTCGATAAGAAGACCGATGAGCAAACTCATCCGAACTCCTACTGAGCCTATCTGTGACAATCTCCATACAGTCCGATCTGTTCGTCTAACAGTATCGCATATCGGTCCTAGGGGCGGTAGCCGTCAAACCCCTAATAGCGCAATAAGTCGTGCCGGGGTAGAGCCCAAAAACACCCTGAGAAACTACTGGAGTACCTACCAGTAAATCTCGCTTGCCTTGGACAGGGACTTTGTGTAATGGCTTTCCGAACACAGCGCGACATCAACCCTCAATATCGGGAGAGATGAATCCTATCTAACCGCCACTGCCTCCAAATGCTTCGGGACTGCACCCAACTACTAACTGTTTGCACGACTCATCAGAGCCGTGGTAGGGTAGTAATCTAAGAACAGTGGGAACACACTCGAGGTGAAGTAGCAGTGTCAAGTCAACGGACGATGCTGTACTCATGTCACCTGGGAACTGCTACCTGACGATAGGTATGGTACCAACCAACAGTTCCATACGAGTCCGTCCAGTGTAACTCATAACCCAATAAGCACCTGCATACTATCTCCGGTACGACGTACTAATAGATATGGGACAGACCATCTTCCCTGCTGGGATGAAAAGCGTATACTCTAGTCTACTCTGGAGTATCGATACTCTGTCTCGATAATCCTACGACTAGGGACCTGTATAACGATGCGCTTATAGACTACGCAACCCCCACTAGTGTCACTGCTATCACAACGCTTGTAGTCAAGCAAAGATCCTAAGGGCTCTACTAATATGTATTAGCGATACGCTAAAAGAAACATATACACATATTAATGTAGAAACAAACCAAGTAGCATACTACCATATTGAGCAAGGCTGTCATAAAATCCGTGTATATCCCAAGCTTCCAAAATGAAATATACAAACTAGTACTATTCAATAATGGCCTCTAGGGCTTATATCACTCACATCAGGTTTCTAGGGTAGGTTCCTACATACCTGCTCACCTCATTGTGATGGGAACTTATTTTATGGCGGTCTCGGGTCATAGCAGATCCTACAGAGATGTCACAATTTACCAAAAACCGATATCGGGAAAATTCTAAGTTCATGTATTGGGTTCTAGTCTCTGGTCTTGGCCAGTAAAAACATCACTAAGGTTTTGCAACCACTCACTACACCTCAATTTACCACTCACAAGTCCAAACTTCCGCTAAACATGAACCTAGAAAATTCCAAGATCACAAATCTCACTAAAACAGACTCTAAAATAAACTAGAAGGTTAAAAAACTAATTACAAGATGAGAAGTGGAATTATACCTCTTGGAAGCAACTCAAGAAATACCCTAGATTCTCTAAGTGCCCAAATCCAAACTTGAGCTCACTAGGTAGTGTAGGATGAGGCGGGGATCATTTTTAAGGAAGGGAGTGTGGGGTTTTGGCAAGGTTTTTGAGGTGATTTCATGAGGTAGAAGAGGTGGAGGAACTTGAGATGAAGAAGAAGAAGGAAGAAGAAAATGAGGTGAAGGAAGATATATGAAGGAATGGTCAAGGTTAAGGAGCCATACTCTTTCACTCTCTCTCTCTTTTATGCCATGCTTCATGTGATTATTGTGTCCCCTCTTTCTCTTTCCTTAATCATGCTCTCTTTTCTTTTCTTTTTCTTTTCCTTTTCCCCTCACTCATTTAAAACCAAACTTAAAGCATAAATACAAAGAAACAAATATGCAAAAAAATACAACATGTCATGGTGCACTAACCATGGCTAATTAAAAATACGGATTTGGCTTAATCGTGATTAGTAGTGCACTAATCAAGTTTAATTTAAATTTGTATATAATTAATTATAAAATACCCAAATCCAATAAATACCTTTTTAATAAATAAATCATTTTAATATCCAATTATTTTCCAAATATTGGTATATAATTATACCCTTTTACGAAAACCCCAATTCGCAAATCGAATAGTTTTCGTGAAATATATTATTTTAATATTTAAAATCCAAAAATAATATTTTATATTTCTGAAATGTTACATCCTATCTCTCTTTTGGGTCTTACCGAGCGCTAGTTCGCTGACGATATTCCTGTTTCTTTCTTTCTTTGGAATGTTCATCAGGAGGACCCGACTCTCAGGAGACCGAGCGCAGCCCGGAAGACTTGGATCAGTTCATAGAGGAACCCGACTTTTAGCTTTTACTTGTACTTACTTTTTCATTTGTATGCCGCTGTTTAGGCATTTCTTTTATCATTGTACATTTTCTTTTCAAATCAGTTGTAATGTAAAGAAAGAATGTTAATAAAAGTTGTTATTTAATTATTATATCTCTTGTTATTCTTGTGTATTCATTTATATTGCTTATTCACGTTTAAAGTATTTATTTCTGAGTAAATACGTTGCGGCCCGTCACGTCTGCTTCCCCGTACACTAGGAAGCGGGGCGAGACAATGGCCCTTACTTATGATAAAGTTGCATACGTCCTTATGGTGAAAGCCCCCCCTGTTCCTGGTCCAGAATTCTCGGTCGCGGACATTGAGGTCCATAAGACCTGGGGTCTTGATTGCGCGAAAACCAAGTTCCTCGTGCCGGCCTCTATGGATAATGAACATCAAAGGCAACACGAGAAGACGAACCTTACTTCTATCTTCCTCCATACCAAAGATTTATATGGAGAGCAATCTCGTATCGCAAGATACGAGACCTCGAAGAAACTGTTTTAAGCGAGGTTGGCTGTCGGATCATCTGTTGGGGACCGTGTCCTGAAGATGATTACTCTTATTGAAGAGCTCTCGGACCTGGGAACTACGTTGGAGAATGAGTTATATACCGACTTAATTCTACAGTCCCTTCCCTCCACCTATTCCCAATTCATATTGAATTTCAATATGCAAAAACTGGAAGTTTCACTTCCTGAGCTGCTCAACATGTTGAGGGTGGCAGAGGGCACCTTGAAGAAATCTAAGGAAACACCCACTCTGTTTGTTGAGGAATCTTCTTCCACTAAATCTAAGGCTAAAGCCAAGAGGAAGAAGAAGAAGGCCCCTACCAAACTGAGGGGAGGTGTGCAGAAGGTGCAGGGAAAGGGAAAGGAAAAGAATGGGGGGCAGCCACAAAGGAAGAATGCTTCTATTGTCGGAAAAAGAGACATTGGAAGAAGGACTGCCGGGCCCTAAAAGCCAAGAATCAGGACACGAAGCAAGTTGTGGCTTCGGCTTTAGGTGTGTTCATGATTGAAAATTGTTTCTTTATTAAATCTACTCCCTGGGTATTAGATACCGAATCAGGATCTCACATCTGTAATTCTTTGCAAGCACTGAGAAGTCGTAGAGTTTTAAGAAAAGGTGATATGACCTTCAGGGTTGGCAACGGAACCAGTGTGGATGCAGTTGCAGTAAGAGAATATCATCTTGGATTGACGAGTGAACATATTTTGTTGTTACATAACTGCTTTTGTGTACCCAATATGATGTGTAATATTATATCTGTATCTTTGTTATCTAATGAAGAATATAATTTTGCACTTGAAAGCAATGTCATAAACATTCACCTAAATAATGAAATGATTGGGTCGGGTACACTGAATAACGAAATATACGTTCTCAATCAACATCAAGTTTTCAATCTCCAAAACACGCTAAAAAGAAAATCTCCAGAATCAAATCAAGCTTTCTTATGGCATTATATACTTGGTAATATTAATGAAACACGATTAACTAAGTTACATAAAGATGGATATTTAGATCCATTTGAGTATCAATCATATGCAACTTGTCAATCATGTATCGGAGGAAAGATGACCAAAACTCCGTTCACTGGACACAGAGAAAGAGCCACTGAGCTCCTGGGACTCATACTCAGCGACATGTGTGGGCCAATGTCTACATATGCAAGAAGTGGCTATTCCTATTTCATTACTGTTACCAAGGATTTCTCAAGGTATGAACATGTATTCTTAATGAAGAATAAATCCGAGGCCTTTGAGAAATTCCAGGAGTATAAGAATGAAGCGGAAAAACAAACCGGCAAAAGTATCAAGATGCTCCAATCTGATCGGAGTGGTGAATACTTAAGTGCCGAGTTCCTGGAATATCTAAAAGAGAATGGAATTCTCTCTCAGCTTACTAATCCATACACACCACAACATAACGGTGTATCAGAAAGATGGAATCGCACCCTGCTTGATATGGTGCGTTCCATGATGAGTAATGCTGAGTTGCCGCTATCCTTCTAGGGTTATGCACTAGAATATGCTGCATACCTATTGAATAAGATTCCAACTAAGTCTGTGCTTACTACTCCATATGAAATGTGGAGTGGGAAGAAACCCTGTCTTAAGTATCTTAAGATATGGGGTTGTCCTGCTTTTGTCAAAAAGGTTCATCCGGACAAGCTCAAGGCACGTTCTGTATTGTGTAAGTTTGTGGGATACCCTAAGAACTCTAGGGGGTATTATTTCTGTTATGCCGAGGAACAAAAGGTCTTTGTTTCTCATCATGCCCGCTTTATGGAAACTCAATTTCTTGAAAAAGAGATTAATGGGAGCGCAATAGAACTGGAAGAAATTCCAGAACCACAAACTATTACTGAAGAGTTAATAGAACCTGAGATTTCAATAGAACCGGATGTACCTACGCCACTCCACAGATCTAGTAGGCAGTCTCATCCGCCTGAGAGATACTACGATTTTCTCGAAGACGGGGATCGAGAGGATTGCATCATTGATGATAATCAGCCGACTAGTTTTCAGCAAGCCATCACGAGTAGAGACTCAGTGAAGTGGCTGGATTCTATGCGATCCGAGATGGAATCCATGTACACAAACCAAGTATGGACTTTGGATTTTTCTCCTACTGGGGTAAAATCCGTAAGATGCAAATGGATCTTCAGAAAGAAGATTGGTGTAGATGGACAGGTAGAAATCTACAAAGCTAGACTCGTTGCTAAAGGTTTTCATCAAAGACCAGGAATGGACTATGACGAAACTTTTTCACCAGTGGCTATGCTTAAATCCATTCGGATCCTACTTGCCATTGCTGTCTTCTATAACTATGACATCTGGTAGATGGATGTTAAAACCGCTTTTCTAAATGGAAGTTTAGAAAAGTGTGTTTACATGGATCAACTATAGGGTTTCATAAACAGTGGGAGCAGCGGAAAGGTGTGGAAGTTGCTTAAATCTATTTATGGATTAAAACAGGCATCGCGGAGTTGGAACATCTACTTTGATGAGATGGTCAAGATTTCGACTTTATCAAAAATGCAGTTGAACCTTGTATTTATAAGGAGATTGCAGGGAGAACTGTGGTATTTCTCGTTTTATACGTAGATGACATTCTCCTAATAGGAAATGATATTCCTATGCTACAATCGGCCATACTGTTCTCGTCACAGAAGTTCTCTATGAAAGACCTGGGTGATGCCTCGTACATTCTGGGGATTAAGATCTATCGTGACAGATCTAAAAGAATATTGGGACTTTCACAGTCAAGGTACATAGACACCGTACTAAAGAGGTTTAGTATTGAAGATTCTAAGCGCGGTAATTTACCCGCTTTTTACAGAATCACCCTCAACAAAGAGATGTCTCCCAAGACTGATGAGGAGAGGTCTCGCATGAGCATTGTACCCTATGTTTCGGTTGTAGGGTCGATAATGTATATGATGTTGTGTACCAGACCAAATGTAGCTTACGCACTCAGCATTGTAAGTAGGTATCAGTCCAACCCAGGTGAGAAACATTGGATAGCAGTAAAGAATATTCTTAAGTACCTGAGAAGTACTAAAGAGATGTTCTTGGTGTACGGTAATGGGGACCTCCAGATCGAGGCTTTTACCGACTCTGGCTTCCAAAGGGACAAGGATGACTCTAAATCCATCTCGGGTTATGTGTTTACCCTTAACGAAGGGGCGGTCTGTTGGAAGAGCTCCAAACAGGACACCGTAGCAGACACGACGATGGAGGCTGAGTACATCGTTGCTAACGATGCCGCAAAAGAGGCAGTCTAGATGAGGAAGTTTGTTTCTGAATTTGAGGTGGTTCCATCCATTGCTAATCTAATACCTTTCTATTGCGATAATAATGGATCCATGGCTGTGGCAAAGGAACCACGATCCTATCAGAAATCCAGATATATCTTGAGGTGGTATCACCTGATCCGGGAGATCATGGATCGCCGGGAGATCAAGGTGCGGAGAGTAGATACAAAAGGCAACACGGTAGATCCATTCACCAAGACCATCCTTCAAGACCAGTTCGAAAGACTGTTCGAGATGTTGGGTATGCGGTACACCAGCAACTGGCTCTAGTGCAGATGTTAGGTACTCAATACGCCAATAACAGGCCATAGTGCAAGTGGGAGATTGTTGGATATGTATGCCCTAGAGGCCATCATTGTATAGAATGCGATATATATATACATGAAAATCTTGCTCGATATGATAGTATGCTATCTGGTTTGTCTTTATCTTAACATGTGATCTTTTTTACTTAGTATTTCATATCTTGTATACATGTTGATAAAGCCCGTAGGATTCTTGCTTGACTACCAGCATTGTGATGGCAATCATACTTGTAGGAGCTGGGTAGTCGATAAGCACATCCTTAAATGTCCCTAGTCATAGGAGTATCGAGACTGGGTATCGATACTCCAGAGTAGACTAGTGTATACATATCTAGACCCTGACGAGGGGCGATGGATTGGTCCCGCAGCCATTGGTATGGTGTACCTAAGATTGTATGTAGGTGCTCACTGGGGGTGAGTAAACTGGACGGACTTCCCGAGAACCGGCTAGATGGTATTATACTTATCGTCAGATATCAGTTCTCAGGTGACATGTGATTGATCGTGAAAAACAGTTTGTAGTAATCGCAATCAATAACGGTGTCGCGTGTAGCTAACCGAGATGAGTACAGGTCGTCCTCGGGGATTCGTGGAACTTTTAATCTTTCTTTAGACGTGTTGATTAGAAAAGAGGAAGGAGAATAGAGAATAGTGAAGAATAAATTCTATGGTAAATACGGATGTAGAATATATATTTTTCAGATCTAGTTTAAATAAGAATATAGAATATATAAGAAGAAGGTTTGTAGGGTTCGTTAGGATTTAGTAGTCATGGATGACTAATAAAGATGACTCCTTTTATCTATTGACAGATTTAAAATTAGATTGATAGTGATGAATGAGGACTATGGTTTTGGAAGAAACTAGGGTTTCCATACTATTGACCCTTGTCCTTTCATTGATCTCTATTCATGTCTAGCCCTTAACAAAACAATTGTTAATCTGATCTCAAATCGCGGTCGAGACTAAGAATAAATTGGTAGCGCGCCCGATTAGGATATTAACGATTCTTTTGCTAAAGTTTATAAACTTCATAAGACTTAAAAGAAGTTAAAATATTTTCTCATCTATTGTTCTACCCTAATCCTACGAACCCTAGCAAGCTAGGAATTACTCACGCATGTTGTGAGAAGAAGAAGAAAGGATAGAAAATGAGATCATAATTAAAATGCAGAAAGTAAAAATAAATAATTAAACAAATGATCTACCTTTATTAATCAACTTCACAAGTACAAATCCTACGAATTTAGATTATAAGAGGAAGAAGTTGCTCTCGATCTCTGCCTCATAGGAAGTGGATGCTCCGTCGATTTTTACGTCGCCCTATCACGTCGAATCGTGGACCTGTCGTGGATCTCTTGTTCTTTGACGGTGATTTGCTTCGTGTAAAGGTGATGAGTTTTAACATTAGCCCTCGGTCCTATATATAACCCTCAAATCAGAAATCCTAGATCTCATAGGTTTAGACTTACCATAAAGATCCACTTTCCAAGTTTTCAGATCCTACGATTTTATTGGCAGATTTTTTATTCTGACATCTTGAATATTTTGATCTCTTGACCTGAGCTAAATCTGCACAAAATCTCCATGAATAATGTTAGTAATATTTATTAAATTAGAGATAGTATCTTAATTACTTTATATGGTAATAAATCTTTAAGAAACTTGATTAAGAATATTTGGTAAGATATGCATCTATTAATTACTAAAATATTATGCATATATTTTGAAATATTATTCTAACCATTTGTATGATATTATATCTTTTAAGAATTGTGATTAGAATATTTGATATGATATGTATATTTTAATTACCAAAATATTATATAAATATTGTATGCATATATTTTCCTTCATAATGTTAAATATAATGTATAAACATATGGTAAATAGTATTTTGCAGATAAACCCCAAATATATGTTATATTTATAATAAATACCTTTTATTATTTAAGAAAAGTAAAGAAAATGTTATATCAAAAGTGCAGTATTTTCGACTGAACAAATACCCCCAAACTTAATTTTGATCGTCTCGAGCAAACTTGTTATTCAAGAGAAGGAGATAGAAGAAAAGAAAAAGAAAAACTAACTAGCACACTTTCGTAGGCAACACGATTGCACTGAACACGTGCAACAAGCCGTTAAATCTCTAGGTGTCCCTAGTAGGAAGAGTGTTGTCTTCTGAGGGTTTTTAGCAGATTACACCCACAAAATCTTATAATAAAAGAAAGAAGATGAAAGTTACATACAAAGAAAGAACTATAAAAAAAAGAACTTGAAAATAAGAGTTTCCAACTACACCAGCTTTTCAGTTGCCATGAGCCCTATCTTAATGGTCGTGAAAAGATGTTAGAAATCATATCATCTCTCAATAAAACATCGCCTTTAGTCTTCCTCCCCATCTTTCTTCCAAACATCGATCATATACCCCTATATGTGTGTAAAAGACATCTCTACACTTAGAGAATTCAATTCAAGCTATCATACTCTTGTCCATCTTGCTTAGTACTTTTTTGTCGGCGAACATTATCAGATAGAATTGCTCACACATCCTTTGTGCGACCGTTAATACTTCTTGAGGTACTAACCGACCGATTACCAAATGTGCTCGCTTATTTAGGCATAATTCCTCGTATTGCAACACCTAAGGCTTAGCAGTGGCTCCCAAACCAGTTGGTCTAAGGCACTAGGTGATAAAGCACCCTTGCTATATTTTTTTATGCTGCCTTGGTAATTACAAAACCAGTGTTCATTTTTTTCTTCACCACTTTTTTTTATATTTTCCTACATACCAAGGCTTTTAGACAAGAGCATTTCAAGGTATCCTCTACTATCCCAAGTTTCAAGATGTGTGCAAAATCATATAGTAGGGTATCAACATTCAGATGTTTAGATTCAAGAATAGGGACTATTTTTCAGCCTTATTTTTATCATCAGATTAGTAATTTCCTTCATCTTACTAACCCTTGAGACAACGGCTCATAGCTACTTATTACTAGTTTAGTTTAAGAAAACATCTAACTTTCTTGCTTTCCTTAAACTATTCTTATCTTTCATATGTAATTCTTCACTTTCAAACTTTCATTATAATTTTTTTTTGTGCTTATATATAGTATAATGCAAAATAATGCGTAAATAAGCACAAACCTCCCCCAAACCTGTTTGCAGCAGTGTCCTCACTAATGTCATCTGTTAAGCTTAAAGAAACTGTAGACTTGGGAGGAAAAATTATTAATGGGGACAAGAAATAATGAAAGTGAAATTCTCCCCCAAACTTATTTTTGGCTCATAATTTTGTAAAAATTTTATTTTTCTTTCTAGAGCCAAAATATATTTTTCTCCCCCCTAAACTTGAGTAAAATAGTCTTAAGCATTTAAAATTATAGGAGGGTTAAAGTTATTGGTCTATGCAAAGCTTTACAAAGACCAAAATTCAACATCAACCATTCAAAGAATTTATCAATGTAACACACTAGTTGATAGAAGAACCTGTTATATGTAGACAAGAAGTGGGAAGGAGATAAGAGGTGGTATGGTTTACGTCTCGGTTGATAGAGACGAAACAGTGATGGTGAACGGAAACAAGAATGTGAATGATTAGGAATGGGAAGAATAGTCATATTCTCATATGGGATAAGAAGAAATGGTGGTGGTTCAACTTCTTCAGGTAGAGCTTGATTCATCACAACGCCCATGTCTTCTAAGAATGCGAGTTCTTCAGCGATGATTTCTTCAAAGCTTTCATCGATATCCCGAATAATAATTTCATCGGAAAGAACGGGATGATACTCGGACTCCATAAACAGTTCATATTTAACATTAGATGTTGACCCGGACAGCTTGATAGAAGGGTCCGTATGTGTATAATAAAAAGCAGGGTCAAACAACAACGTAATAGCGGAGTCGAGATCAGTATCGTGAAGCTTTTCAAGTTCGCTGCTGTCGGAATTTATCGCTTCGACAGAACATACTTGAGTATAGGGTTCGGAGGGTTCACTTCCCAACTTGTAAATGTTAAGCTCAATTGACATCTTCCCGAAGAATAGGGTCGTAGAACCGTTTCAATAATTGATTGTTGCGTTGGAAGTCGCGAGAAAAGGTCGACCTAAAATCACCGGAATTTGGTTCGTGGGTTCGCTACAGGTTGTGTATCTATAACGATAAAGTCCACAGGGAATATAAATTCCTCAACTTTGATCAACACGTCCTCTAGCTCACCCCTAGATTGGGTGATAGATCGATCTGCCATCTGGAGAGTGCAGTGCGCCGGTTTTAACTCTCCGACCCCTAATTGCTCATACACAGAATATGGAAGCAAGTTAACACTAGCGCCTAAATCGAGTAGAACACGATTGATATTTTTACCCCCAATAGAAATAGATATGGTGGGACTTCCAGGGTCCTTTCTTTTCTTGGGTAGTTGTTGTGTAGAAGCAGTGCTCATGTTACTCGTTAAGAATTTCTTTTTCAGCACTTGAGTTTTTCTCTTCCTAGTGCACAAGTCCTTTAGAATTTTTGCATAAGACGGACTTGTTGAATAGCATCTAGGAGAGGAATGTTTATGTTAACTTTCTTAAAAATTTCCACAATCTTCTCCATTTGTGGACTTGGTCTATTGCCCCTTAACCTGTTTGGATAAGGTGCTTTATCAATAAGGGTTGGGTCCAACATTGGAGAGGATTGTGGGGATGGAATGGATCCCAGAATTGGAGTGGGGACCATTTTAGGTTGACTCGAGGAAGTGGGCGAAGGGTTCGAGCCTTGGAGAAAATGGAGAATAGGCTCGGAAGATAGTGGACTAGACGAAATAGGAGAAGAAGTAGAAGCCGGGGTATCATTAATATCATCAATGTCATCAACATGTTCACCCACTTGGTTATCCAGCACTCTTCCCAATCTCAACGTGGTAATGGCACCCACATTATAATTTTGTGAGTGGCCAGGATTAGGTATAGGTTGAGATGGAAGTTTCCCTTTCTCTCTCGCACTCATCGCGGCATTTAACTGTGCAAGTTGTGCTTCTATCGATTTTATGCTTTCATCGTGGGAAGCGGTGTTCCGCATTAACGTTTGGATAGAAGATGTTAAAATATCAGTCGTTTGCATGGAATGTTTAATAAACGTGTCGAGTACAGAAGATTTATCGGTACCGGCAAAAGAATTATTATAAGGATCAAAGTTGTTGGCCGGGTTTTGCAAAGGTTGCGGTTGAAAGGGGGCTGACTCGGTTGTGGTGGTCGTTGTTGCTGTAGAGGAAGTCTTTCATAATTGCTTTGGAACTGATTTTGATTTTGGGTTTGGGTTTGGTTCCAATAAAAATTAGGATAATTCCTCCATTCCTGATTATATGTGGAAGAATAAGGATCGTTTCTAGGTCGCTGCTGAAAAGTAGCATTAATTTGTTCTTGACATTGAAACGGTGGATTCAAAGGACATTCTTCCGTCAAATGTGATGGGTTGGAACAGCAACCACACACGGTTTTGGGGAGCGTAAATTGGTTTAGGGAGGCTGAAGAGACTTTGTTTTCTATAGCATCTAGTTTCCTTTGTATCGCGGCCATTTCAGCTTTCACTGCGAAGGAAATATCGAGCTGATGGATACCTCCCCTAGACGATGTAGGTCTAACGCTTTCCCACTGCAAAGTGTGTTCAGCGAGATCTTCCAGAAATTTCCAAGCTTCACCATCGTCTTTGGACATGAAATGGCATTGATACATGGTTTCAAGCATCTTTTTTGTTGCTGGATTAACAACCTCATATATAATGCGACAAAGGTCCCATATATTAATTCCGTGATGAGGGCATTATAGAAGAAGATCCTTAAACCATTCAAAGCATTTCCAAAATGGTTCATTAGGAAGTTGGGTAAACTAGTTAATCTCGCTTCGTACGCGGGCGGTCTTATGATTGGGATAAAATTTCTTAAGGAATGCTACAACGACTTCATCCCATTTGGCAATAGAATGTACGGCAGTGTTATAAAACCATTTTTCTGCTAGATCGCACAAAGTAAAAGGGAGAAGACGTAATCTTATAGCATCCACAGAATGTTGTGACATACCAATCATTGCGCATACGTTTTCGAATTTGTTTATAAAAACGTATGCGTCTTCGGATTCAAGCCCGTGAAATTTGGGCAACAGTTTGATGAAGTGGGGTTTAATCTCAAAATTGTTCCCATTGGCTGGTGGAATAGATAGACAAGTAGGAAGGGGTCCGCGCACGGGGTAGCATCTTTCTTGGAGAGAGATGCGCGGTGGATTCTGCGCACCTACGGGTGGTGGCAGGGTGGTGTTATAATCTGATGGAGAACCATCCATCTAGGTCGATGTGGCGGGTAGAGGGAAAAAAGAAGATGAAGAAGTACCGACTTCAGAGTCGATAGCAGAAACGCGGACAAGACGGGCACTAAAATCCCGTATCTAGCCGAGCATGCACTAAGCGGGTTTAGCGCAACTGGCAGCGTGTGTGAGAACTATTAAAAAGGGTTGTTTTGAAAAAGTGTCGGACGTGAGACAAATCACACAAAAATGCACAATCAACCCTAGAACTAGGGTCACCCAGGTCAAGTCACTAGACCGCTCCTAGACTTCCAAAGGATAAGCTGCAGGATCAATCCTCTACCACCTCTTTATCGCTCCTGTAGCCAGGTAAGTACCAGATAAGTGGGAGGTATCCGCTATACGAATCACCGAAATAGCGGGCCTAATTAAATAACCACTTGCCTTAGTCACACTTGCCTATACACCACAAAAGAAATGCGGATAAGAGATAGATTACCCACGACCTTCCTCTGTACTAATTGAGCGCGGCAGTCCCTAGAGTCTTGCTCTAGATATTTTTTAATTAATGTAAGGTGGTGCAGATGCTTGTTTTGTGATTTATGGGGCCTAGGAAGGGTGATGAAATCCCCACCTAATCTGAATTTTGGTCTTTGCCTCTTAAAGTCCGTATTAAAATATGCACAAACAACCCAATTTCAAAACATGCAAAAAGATTTTTGGCGGCGATATTTTGCAAAGAATCCTGCAGAAAAATATATTATTGGAATTTTCAGAGGAGAGAGAAAGAGATAGGAAAGTTACCAGAGAAGTTTGGAACCCTAAGTCCCCAACTATGACGCGGTTCCGCCGCCAAAATAGACTTGTTGCCGCGGTTCCGCCGTGGAGTTGAGAGATCTTTTGAAAAATCTTGCTACAGTGGCCTCCCTTACTCCTCTGGTCCTCTCAGAAAGTCTTTGAATTCTTATCTCCTCGCTAAAGTGACTCCAGATATCCTCGCAAAAATCGCACACTAATCGTTAAATATGCAAGATGCGGTTTTATTTTACTTTTATGATATGGATCGAATAAGAATTCAACATGAATAGGAAGAAAAAAAATATTACGCACGTATCCCCAGCAACGGCGCCATTTGATAGATCGTGAAAAAGAGTTTGTAGTAACCGCCATTAATAACGGTGTCGCGTGTAGCTAGCCGAGATGAGTACGGGTTGTAAGGCTATACCAGCGCCCCGACCATCAATCTGTGACCAAATGCGGAACAAAAACTTTTAAAACTTGGCGCTAACGGAACCCTAATCGACGGATCGTACCATCAACCTATACTAGTTAACTGTAAAGTGGTTTAAGAGATTATACCGATCGATCCGTGTCCTTCGGTCTTCAATCTCTGTCCCAAGCTTGTCGCGGCTGCCTCGAACAAGTTCGCTCTCCAGTCTTCCTCGTCGAAGAGGATCCACGTCGAGGATTCTTTATACGGGCTCCTGCCTCTAAACCGAAGCAACTCGGACATCAAGTTTGCTAGCCTAGATGCCCAAGATGAAGTAGAGAGTGTATATGAATACTTTGTCTCAAAACACCCTAGGTTGCTCAACACATGAGACATGTTAGGGTGGAAGTGAAAGAGTTGCCATTGATGAAGAAGAGTGAACTCAAGTGATGGCTTGTGAAGAAAAAAAAGTATCTGTTGTTTTCTTGAAAAATTGTTTTGGCCAAGTGTTTGTGGGTGTTATATTGTTCTGAGAATTATGAGCAACTCAAGAAACCCGCACATACACACAAAGATCTCTACACTCAGATGCTCATAATAATATCTCACCCACAAAACATCCTAATCAAAACAAAAAACCCTCAAGTCACAATGAATGCCCTAAGCCAAGACTTTCACTCACCTTTTCAACACAATTTAACCATTTAATCTAAATGTTTAAATCCAAATGAAATGGCAACACTAAAGTAAACTTGTAACGGAATACAAGAATACCCCTCATCTGTACATACATACCTGCATCCGCATTCCGACTGAATACGAATACAACGAGACGAAAATAATCCAACAATATAATACTAGGATCCGGCATAAACTAAAGCCCACTAGTATTATCCGTCCGATCATGATCCGTGCACAAGTGCACGAATATGATCGAACCCTTCCATAAAACCATACGGCCTCTGCAACGTTTCGCCCGAACCAGGGAAACCCTCTGTGTGGGACTCTAATGACTCGTCAATACGCTGGCAGTGAGTTTAACCACAAGCACGTCAGTGGCACTAGCTGTACGTAACGGCTGTCCAGGTATTGAGCGAAAGGGAGGCGACGAGCGAACTCATCCTGAAACCCTACTGAGCCTGACAGTGACAATATCCGTACAGTCCGGTCCGTTCGTCTATGAGAATCGCATATTGGGCCTAGGGGGATGGTAAACGTCAGACCCCTAATAGCGGTATAAGTCGTGTCAGAGTGTAGCCCAGAACACCCTGAGAAACTAATGGAATACCTACCAGTAAATCTCACTTGCCCTGGCTAGAGACTTTATGTAATGGCTCTCCAAACACTGCGCGATATCAACCCCCAATACCGGGAGAGACGAATCCCCTGACGATCTGCTCACTGCCTCCATACGGCTCGGGACTGTACCCAACTAAAACCTGTTTTCACGACTCCTTTGAGCCGTGGTAGGGTAGTAATCAAAGCACAGTGGGAACTCACATGAGACAAATGACGATCTCAGATCGATAGACTAACCTTTACACATGTCACCAGGGAACTGCTATCTGACAATAGGTATAATACCAACTAGCATGTTCCCGGCGAGTCCGTCCGGTGTACTCATAACCCAATGAGCACCTGTATACATCTTAGGTGAACTAACTGATACCAATGGCTTGTGAGACCGTCCACCGCCCCTCGTCGGGGTCTCGATCCGTATACACTAGTCTACTCATGGAGTATCGATACCCAGTCTCGAAACTCCCACGACTAGGGACACTTTAAGGATGTGCTTATAGACCACCCAACTCTCACGTATATGATCCCCATCATACTGCTGGTAGTCAAGCAAGAATCCTATGGGCTCTATCAACATGTAATAGTGATCTATAATGTTACCTAAAATATGTACACGATGATAAAGATAAACCAGATAGCATACTATCATCTTGAGTAAGACTGTCCTACTGGTATAGGTCCTCTCTCAATCATTGCAAACACGTGCCTGCGATCCAATAATTAACTTGAGGGCACTATAGCCAACACGGGTCGTCCTCAGGGATTTGTGGAACTTTTAATCTTGCTTTAGACGTGTTGATTAGAAAAGAGGAAGGAGAATAGAGAATAGTGAAGAATAGATTATATGCTAAATACGGATGTAGAATATATATTTTTCAGATCTAGTTTAAATAAGAATATAAAATATATAAGAAGAAGGCTTCTAAGGTTCGTTAGGATTTAGTAGTCATGGATGACTAATAAAGATGACCCATTTTATCTATTGATAGATTTAAAACTAGATTGATAGAGATGAATGAGGATTAGGGTTCTTGGAAGACACTAGGGTTTCCATACTATTTACCCTTGTCCTTTCATTGATCTCTATTCATGTGCAGCCCTTAACAAAACAATTGTTAATCTGATCTCAAATCGCGGTCGAGACTAGCAATAAATTGGTAGCGCGCCCGATTAGGATGTTAACGATTCTTTTGCTAAAGTTTATAAACTTCATAAGACTTAAAAGAAGTTAAAATATTTTCTCATCCATTGTTCTACCCTAATCCTACGAACCCTAACAAGCTAAGAATTACTCACGCATGTTGTGAGAAGAAGAAGAAAGGATAGAGAATGAGATCATAATTAAAATGCAGAAAGTAAAAATAAATAATTAAACAAAATGATCTACCTTTATTAATCAACTTCACAAGTATAAATCCTACGAATTTAGATTACAAGAGGAAGAAATTGCTCTCGATCTCTGCCTCTCGTAAGAAGTAGATGCTCCGTCGATTTTCACGTCTCCCTATCACATCGAATCGTGGACCTGTCATGGATCTCTTGTTCTTTGACGGTGATTTGATTCGTGTAAAGATGATGAGTTTTAACTTTAGCCATCGGTCCTTTATATAGCCCTCAAATCAGAAATCCTAGATCTCATAGGTTTAGACTTTGCATAAAGATCCACTTTCCAAGTTTTTAGATCCTACGATTTTATTGGCAGATTTTTTATCCTGACATCTTGAATATTTTGATCTCTTGACCCGAGCTAAATCTGCACAAAATCTCCATGAATAATGTTAGTAATATTTATTAAATTAGAGAGAGTATCTTAATTACTTTATATGGTAATAAATCTTTAAGAAACTTGATTAAGAATATTTGGTAAGATATGCATCTATTAATTACTAAAATATTATGCATATATTTTGAAATATTATTCTAACCATTTGTATGATATTATATCTTTTAAGAATTATGATTAGAATATTTGATATGATATGTATATTTTAATTACCAAAATATTATATAAACATTATATGCATATATTTTCCTTCATAATGTTAAATATAATGTATAAACATATGGTAAATAGTACTTTGCAGATAAACCCCAAATATGTTTTATATTTATAATAAACACCTTTTATTATTTAAGAAAAGTAAGGAAAATGTTATATCAAAAGTGCAGTATTTTCAACTGAACAACATGAGTACAGATAATCTGTCGACCTAAGGTCGTCATTTGTCTTGTGTGAGTTCCCAATGTACTTTGATTACTACCCTACCACGGCTCTACTAAGTCGTGCAAACATTTTTTAGTTGGGTACAGTCCCGAGCCACATGGAGGCAGTGAGTGACTGTTGAGGATTCGTCTCTCACGGTATAGGGAGTCGATGTCGTGTTGTGTTCGGTTGGCTAACACCATAAGTCCCTGGACATGGCGGATTGAGAATTACTGGTAGTTGGACCAGTAGATTCTCGGATGGTCCTGAGCCATATCGGCATGACTTGTCAAGTTATTAAGGGTCTGAAGTTTTCTACCCCGTAGACCCGGCATGCGATACTTTCAGATGAACAGACCGGACTGTACAGAGATTGTCACGGACAGGCTCAGTGGGAGTTTGGACGAGTTTGCTCGTCGGCCTTCTTTTCGACAGATACCTGGGTAGCCGTTACGTACAGCTAGTGCCACTGACGAGCTTGTGGCTAAACCCACTGCCACCGTACTGTCGAGTCTTTAGAGTCCAACACAGAGGGTTTTCCTAGTTCAGGAGAAACGATGTAGAGGCCGTATGGTTTTACGTGCAGGGTTTCGATCATATACGTATACTAGATACACATATTTTTTATCGGACGGATAATACTTGTAGGCTTAGGATTAAACCACATTCTAGTATTATAATATTGGATTATTTTTGTCTCTTGGATTCATGATACGAATACGGGTATGTATATACGGTGAAGGATATTCTTGTTATTTCACAAGAGTGCTTCTAGAAGAAGACACCTCATTTGTGATTAATCCATTTATTTAAATGGATAATGAGGTGGAGGTATGAGGCGTTATTTGATCATTGTTGAAGCATGGCTACTATGGTGACTCATTCACTTTGGATGACTATTGAAGCATGGTTGTATTATGTTGTTATTATTATTGGATATGGTTCATAGTCATTAACACTTGTCATTCTTCATCTGATTCTCACTTGAACACTCTCTCTCCTCCTTTGCTCTCTTCTTCTTCCTCAAGCCCTAAACACTCTCATAAGTTGAGAAACCTAGGGTTAATGAGATAAAATAATCCAACAAGCATTCTCTGCATATCCTAAGCTACCTAGATTAGAAAACTAGGTACTTTAGTTACCTCATTCTAGAGGTTAGAGCTTGAACCATAGACTCTCGGGTGGATCTTCTTCGACACAAGGAGGCCGATAACCAAGCTCGATCTATACATACGAGGAGCTTAAGAAGAGGATAAGAAGACCCGAAGGACTTGGAAACGAAGGTATAAATCACTTCATAGTAGATTATAACCTTTGTTTGTATTGCTAGTTAGGGTTTCTGATACGATCATGGGGTTTAGGTCGATGTTGCTTGCTACAAAATTATTGTTCGCTAATTCTGTCTCCCCACAAACCCTGTGTGGTGCGCGAAATCGACTTACAAATATATCATATCATATCACATCACTTAGCCTCGTGACATCATGTCCGATCACATCGACTCGTATCATAATAACATGTCATATCCTCATCTCGTGATGTTATATCGAAGTTATCCTCAAACTTACATGTGTGTGTATAAATATATATATATACATGTATATATACATACATGTGTGTGTAACAACATATATACCAAAGGCTCAAAGCTAAGAGAATAAGAACTAAGGACATTCCTCCCTGTGAGTATGCTTACTATAGCCTATAGTCTCCTAGAACCCTATTAACTAAGTATAAATATCTAATATTTATATATATAACTATATACCCAGTACCCTAATACTACGGTTGCGGGGGTGCAATACGCCATCCACCCGACTTCCCCCGTAGATATACATCTACTCACTTACTATCCTCGCTCTAGCCGAATTCGATGAATGCCTTGTTCTCCTTCGTCGTCCTGGAAGTCCACGTGAATGTACCTACAAATCAATGCATATCGTAATGAAATCAAAATCAAATTCGAAAACCGATACGGCATACGAAGCGCACATAGGTTAGAACCTATGGTCCATACATTCAAGAACAACCAAACAACTCCCGACGTTGATGTACGAAAGTCAAACGACTGAATCAAAACTCAAGTACCAAAAACCAAGTTTCCAAAAGTCGCAAAACAAAATCAGCAACTTAGTAAAACATTCCCAGATTTTGGCACAGGTAGTCTTGGACAAAACAAACAATACAGTGGATAAGTTATAAGGAGTGTGAGATATAGGCCAAATCCCAACATCCAATTCCAAAATTCAACCGCCAGAATGTGCTACAGTAATCGCCGGTGGCGGGTGAATTTAAGAATTTGGGTCTCGTTCTTCTGTGGTGGTCTCATAGTGGTCTAACTAGGTCAATGTAATTGTTTATTTATCTTGTAAAGACCCCAAGTTTCTCCAGATTCCATTTGAATATCTATGGTTCAACAAAACCGATATCGGAAAGTTCAAAACTCATCTTTGAATCTTCTAAACTCATCTAGGTCAAGGATTCTATCACTAATAGGGTTATGGTTACTAACTAAGCCTCAACCACATATCCACTACTCATTTGATCCACAAAACCTCACTTTAGAATTTTCAAGACTTCGAGACATGCACATATAACTCTAAACTACTTTATGAGGTTAAGAAACTTAATAACTTGATCAAAAGTGGATGTTTTACCTAATGAAGCAACTCATGAAAATTCCTAGATGGCCTAAAGAGCTCAAAACCCATACTTGATCCCACCAAGAGGTTTAGATTGAGGTTGTGAATATTTTTGTGAAGGTTATGTGAAGTTTTGAGTTGATTTTGGGGTGTTGTAGGGTGGTAGTGAGGTGGAGGAGAATGAAGATGAAGGAGGTGAAGATGAGGAGTGAAATGAAGAAGGAAAAGAAATGAAGGATGTAACCAAGGATGGTTACCATGCCCCTCTCTCTCTCATTCTCTCTCTACCATACCTCTTTGTCCCCCCTCTATTCTTTTCTTTTCTCTTTTCTCTCCTTTCTAAAAAAACAAAAACCATATATCAACACAATATGTGTCATGTCACTCCAAATATTGTTAACAAAATAAAGCTGGGTTAAATGCATAATTAGTGAAATACTAATCAAGTTTAACATTAAACTTGTATGTAAATAATTATATATTAATTTATAAAAAGCCCAAATCAAATAAATGCTTCCATAAATAATAATTCATATTAATTTTCAAATATTATCCAAAACATAGGTATATAATCATCCCATTTTACTAAAACTTATTTCCATACTTGCATAATATTCAGAAAATTTATTATTTTATTATTTAAATTCCAAAAATAATATTTTCTATTTTCTGAAATGTCATAATCTTCCCCCCTTAAATAAATTCGGTCCTTGAATTTAAATTTAAACCCCCCAAATATTACAAATTTCAGTAATTCCATCAATCAATGGGGCTCCGAAATCACAAATACATAAGATATACCATAGCGCAACGCATGTGCATAAAAATGAGTGCAAAACTCAAAAATCGAAACTCCGTTAAGCGTCTTGCAATCATGGGAGTTATGATGAGAATGCAAGTTTCGAAATCTATCGTTAAAATCAAACATAATATAATCAAAGCTATAATATATATATAGTACGCATCCTTGGAAAATCATCTAAATAACTGAATAAAAATGCATGCAAAATCCTTTTCAAATCGCCGTGCGATGCGTATATCACAACATAAG
Organism: Agapanthus africanus; assembly: GCA_030015575.1. Lineage (NCBI taxonomy): Eukaryota > Viridiplantae > Streptophyta > Magnoliopsida > Asparagales > Amaryllidaceae > Agapanthus > Agapanthus africanus. The sequence continues at coordinate 518,100,669 of CM057345.1, read as the reverse complement.
TAGCGGACGTTCATTTTGTAAAGAAATAGATGTATATCTATATACGTTTTGCTTAAATATACGTCTCGCCCCTTTTGAAAATGACTTAGAAAGTTTTTCTTTGTAAAAGTTCATGTCACTCATGGACACGTAGGAAAATATTAAGACTATAGCTCTTTTTGAAAATCCCCTCAGTAAATGTCGATACATGCAAAAATACTCAGGTAGTGTCCTTAGACCAGTCTTGCTCGGTTACTTTATAATATAGTATATGTCATAAAAACATTATGCTCGAAAGAAAAAACCAACCTCAATAAGTGCATATGGAAATACCATGTGCATCTGGTGCGCATGGAAATCAAAGTCAGATCCAAGCGCCACGAATGTGCACGAAAGTAACAACTAAGTGTAATGGATGTGCACGAAAGCATCTGTCAAGTGCAACGGGTGTGCACGACAACGATATCAAGTGCATCTAGAGTGCATGAAAATCTCAACCAAGTGCAATTAATATGCATGAAAAATCTCGATTAAGTGCATCTAGTGTGCACAAAATTACATCAAGTGCGCTAAGTGTGCGCAAAAATCTAAATTAAGTGCATCAGGTCCGCACAAAAGCATCTAGTGCAATAGGGTGTATGAAAACAAATATCAAGTACACTAGGTGCACGGAAACATAAATCTAGTGCACTAGGGTGCATGAAAACGAATGTTAAGTATATGAATCGAAATCAACGGTATACAACATGCAGGAAATCAAAATCAAGTATACCTAGGTGTATGAAATCATAAACATATGCAACTACGTGCACAAAACCCATATCAATGCACTGGAAGCGCACGTGATCTACAACGAGTGCATAAGTCAAAATCAAGTGCATACTATACGTACGAAATAAAAATCGAGTATATCGAAGTGCATAACTCCATTTACATCTTTTAAAGTTTATAAAATTTAGCCACTTGATTGATTCTTGATTTGGAGAAGTAGTGTTTTATGAAGTAGTAACCACAATCAATAACGGTGTCGCTCTTAGCTAGCCGAGATGAGTATGGGTCGTCCTCAGGGAAACGTCAAATATTTTACTTGCTTTAGACGAGTTGATTGAAAATAGGGAGAATAGTTTTTAGATCTATGTTGAACACGGATGTAGAATTTATGAAGAAGAAGCTTGTAGGGTTCATAGAATTTAGTAGTAATGGATGATTAATTAAAAATGACTCCTTTTATCTTTTAATAGATTTAAAACTAGATCGATAGTGATGGATGAAGATTAGGGTTTTTGGAGGGAATAAGGTTCCCACTCTTAACCCTTATCTTTTCATTGACATCTATTCATGTCTAGCCTTTACCAAAACAATTGTTAATCTAATCTCAAATCACGGTCGAGACTATCAATAAATTGGTAGCGCGCCTAATTAAGATGTTAACAATTACTTTGCTAAAGTTTATAAACATTAAAAGATGTAAAAGAAGTTAAGAGATTTTATCATCCATTGATCTATCCTAATTCTATGAACCCTATCAAGCGAGAAATTACTCATGCATGGTTGAGATAGAAGAGAAAATGAAGGAGATCATAATGTAAATGCAGAAAGTAAGATGCAAAGAATTAAACTAAAGATCTTCCTTTTTATTAATCAACTATCATTTACAATTCCATCGAATTTAGAGTACAAGAACCCTAGTTTATGCTCCCGATCTCTGTTCTCGTTGGAAGTAGATGATGCGTCGATTGATCTCCTGGATTCGTGGATCGCTGTGGACCTCTTGATCGCTTCAGATTGATCTTGTAAAGGTGATGATTTTAGTGATTTATTTCGATATAATTTTCATCTAAAACTCTCGGTCCTTTAAATAGACCTAGAAGCAGAAACCCTAGATCCTATGTGTTAGGATTTGTTGTTGTGATTATCCCCAAAAAATCCTAGATCCAACGGCCACAATATGGCCGCGGATCCGCCGCAGATGTAGTGATTTGTCCACGGTTGGGCGGCATGTTGGTGAGATTAGGATATCAAAATTCTTGTGCTGTCTCATGTTGACACATGGAAATTGTTGTGATGTCTGGTTTCTTTAAATCTTCTCGAGTCTCTGCCATTTACGATTTACGATTTGATTTAACTTTATCGGCAGATTTTATTCCTGACATCTCGGATATCTCGCTCTCCAGAACTGAGCTAAATCTGCACAATATCTTAATTCATAGTATTAGTAATATTTGTTATATTTGAGATATTATCCTAATCATTTTATATATGATACAATATTTTAAGAATATTGATTAGAAATATTTGATATGATATGCATATTTAAATAATCAAAATATCATATAAATATTATATGCATATATTTTCCTTCATAATGTTAAGTATAGTATATAAACATATGATAAAGAGTATTTTGCAGATAAACCCACATATGTTCTATGTTTACAATAAACACCTTTAAGTACTTAACAAAAGTAAGGAAAATGTTCCATCAAATATGCAATATTTTCGACTGAACAAATACCCCAAATTTAACTTTGATCGTCCCGAACAAACTAGTTATTCAAGAGAGGGAGAAAAAAAGGAAAAGAAAAACCTAGCACACTTTCATAAGCAACACGATTGCACTTAGCACGTGCAACAAGCCGTTAAACCTCTAGGTGTCCCTAGTAGGAGGAGTGTTGTCTCCTGAGGGTTTTCAGCGGATTACACCCACAAAATCCATAATAAAAGAAAGAAGATGAAATTTACATATAAAGGTAAGGATTATATAAAAAAAAGAACTTGAAAACAAGAGTTTAAAACTACACTAGCTTTTCAGTTGCCATGAGCCCTATCTTAATGGTCGTGAAAAGATGTCAGAAAACACACCATCCCTCAATAAAACATTGCCTTTTGTCTTCCTCCCTACCTTTCTTCCTAGCATCGATCATATACCCCTACGTGTGTGTAAAAGGCATCCCTACACTTAAAGAATTCAATTCAAGCTATCATACTCTTGTCTATCTTCCTTAGTACTTTTTAGTCGGTGAATATTTTCAGATGGATTTGCTCACACATTCTTCATGCGGCCGTTAATACTTTTTGAGGTACTAACCAACCGATAAACCAATGTGCTCACTTATTTAGGCATAATTAGCAATTTTCTCGTCTTTCAACACCTAAGGCTTAGCAGTGGCTCCCAAACCAGTGGGTCTACGGCACTAGGTGATAAAGCACCCACGCTATATTTTTTTTATGCTGTCTTAAGTAATTACAAAACCAGTGTTCATTTTTCTTCCCTATTATTATTATATTTTTTTTATGTTTCACTTTTTTTCCTTTTCATTGATCTTCATACTAAGGCTTTTAGACAAGAGCATTTCAAGGTATCCTCTACTATCCCAAGTTTCAAGATGTGTGCAAGTGCATATAGTAGGGTATCAACGTTCAGATGTTTGGCCTAAAGAATAGGGACTATTTTTCAGACTTAGTTCTATCCTCAGATTAGTGATTTCCTTCATCTTACTAACCCTTGGAACAACAGCTCATGACTACCTATTACTGGCTTCATTATAAAACATCTAATTTTCTTGCTTTTCTTAAACTTTTCCTATCTGTCATGTGTAATTTTTCACTTTCTAACCTTTTATTATCAAAGAAAAAAATTGTGCTTTTATGTAGTATAATGCAAAAATTGATGCGTGAATAAGCACAAATCTCCCCCAGACCTATTTGCAGCAGTGTTCTCACTAATGTCATCTGTTAAGCTTAAATAACCTGTAGACTTGGGAGGAAAAGTTAGTAACGGGGATAAGAATTAATGACAGTGAAAACCTCTTTGGATCATCATTTTGTAAGAATTTTCTTTTCGTTCAAGAGCCAAAATATTCCCCCCCAAACTTGAGTAAAACAGTATTGAGGGGGGTAAAGTTTTTGGTCAATATAAAGTTTTACAAAGACCAAAAGTCAACACCAACCATTCAAATAACACCAAGGTTGGTATAAGATCATGTCACCTATAGACGTGAAGAAGTGGGGAGGAGATAAGAAGTGTAATAGAACGGGTTTACGTCTCGATTTGCAGAGACGCAACAATTATGATGGATTACTCGCATTCTCGTTCTTGATAAGAAGAAGGGGTAGCGGCTCAACTTCTTTAGGTGGGGGTTGATTCATCACAACTCCCAAGTTCCAGGAATGCGAGTTCATCAGCAAAAATGTCTTCAAAACTTCCATCGATATTCCGAATGATAGTCTCATCGGAAAGGAAGGTATGATCCTCGGACTCCATAAAATTTTCATATTTAGCGTTAGATATTGACCCGGACAGCTCAACTAACTCATTCGACAAGTCCAAGGATTCGAACTTAGGTGTGGACTTGTCGATAGAAGGGTCCTCAAGTGTATAATAAAAAGCAGGATCAAATAACAACGCACTAGGTGAGTCTAGATTAGTATCGTGAAGTTTTTCAAATTCGCTAATGTCGGAATCTATCCTTTCGACAGAACACACATGAGTATAAGGTTCGGAGGGTTCACTTCCCAACTTATAAATATTAAGCTCAATTGACATCTTCCCGAAAGATAGATTCATAGAACCGTTACGACAATTGATTACTGCGTTGGAAGTCACTAGAAAAGGCTGACCTAGAATCACCGGGATTTGGTTTTGGGGGTTTGCTACAGGCTATGTATCAATAATTATGAAGTCCACGGGGAATATAAATTCGCCAAATTTGATTAACACGTCCTCTAGCTCACCCTAGGTTGGATGATAGATCGATCAGCCATCTGAAGAATGCGGTACACCGGTTTTAACTCTCCGATGCCTAATTGCTCATAGACAGAATACGGAAGCAAGTTAACACTAGCACCTAAATCGAGTAGAGCACGATTGATATTTTTACCCCCAATAGCAATAGATATTGTAGGACTCCCGGGGTCCTTTCGTTTCTTGAGTATTTGTTGGGTAAAAGCAGTACTCACATTACTCGCTAGGAAAACTTTTTTAGGCGCTTGAATTTTCCTTTTCCTAGTGCACAAGTCTTTTAGAATTTTCGCATAGGACGAAACTTGTTGGATAGCATCTAGGAGAGGAATGTTTATATTAACTTGCTTAAAAATTTCCACAATCTTCTCCATTTGTGGACATGGTTTGTTGGCCCTTAACCTGTGTGGAAAATGAGCTTTATCAATAAGGGTTGGATCCAACTTTTATGGAGAAGTTTGTGGGGATGGAATTGATCCCAGAATTAGAGTTGGGATCGTTTGAGGTTGACTCGAGGAAGTGTGCTGAGGGTTCGAGCCTAGTGGAAAACGGAAATAGGCTCGGAAGAAGTTGTTGGATTAGACAAAGGAGGATCAAAAGTAGAAGCCGGGGTATCATCAATATCATCAACATCAACATGTTTACCCACTTGGTTATTCAGCATTCTTCCCGATCTCAACGTGGTTACGGCACACACATTATGACTTTGTGAGTGGCCAGGATTTAGTAGAGATTGAGATGGAAGTTTTCCCTTCTCTCTCTCGCTCATCGCGTCATTTAACTGTGCAAGTTGTGCTTCTATCGATTTTATGCTTTCACTGTGGGAAGCAGTATGTTGCACTAATGTTTGGATAGAAGACGTTAAATTAACCGTCGTCTGCGTGGATTGTTTAATGAACGTTTCTAAGTTACGTTCGAGCGCAGAGGTTTTATCAGTACCGACTGTTGAAATATTATTATAAGTATCAAAGTTGTTGGCCGGGTTTTGAAAAGTTTGCGGTTGAAAGGGGTGCTGACTCTATTATGGTGATTGTTGTTGCTGTGGAGGAGGTCTTTGATAATTGCTTAGGAACTGGTTTTGATTTTGAGTTTGGTTTTGGTTCCAAGCAAAATTAGAATGATTCTTCCATCCCTGATTATATATGGAAGAATAAGGATCGTTTTTAGGTCGTTGTTGAAAAGCAGTATTAGTTTGTTCTTGACCTTGAAATAGAGGATTCAAAGGACATTCTTCCGTTAAATGTGATGGGTTAGAACAGCAACCACACACGGTTTTAGGGAGCGTAACTTGGTTTAGGAAGGCTGAAGAAAATTTGCTTTCTATAGCTTCGAGTTACTTTTTCATCGCGGCCATTTCGGTTTTCATTGCGATGGAAACGTCAAGCTGATGAATACCTGCCCTCGATGAAGATGAAGTTGGTCTAACGCTTTCCCACTGTAAGGTTTGTTCGGCGAGATGTTCCAGAAATTGCCAAGCTTCGCCATCGTCTTTAGACATGAAATGATATTGACAAATGGTTTCAAGCATCTGTTTTGTCGCTGGATTAACACTCTCATATATAATTCGGCAAAGTTGCCATCTATCGATTCCTTGATGAGGACATTGGACAAGCAGAACTTTAAACGGTTCAAAGCATTTCCAAAATGGTTCATTGGGAAGTTGGGTAAACTGGTTAATCTCGCTTCAAACACGGGCGGTCTTATGATTAGGATAAAATTTCTTAAGGAATGCTATAACGAATTCATCCCATTTGGCAATAGAGTGTGCGACAATGCTATAAAGCCATTTTTCTGCTAGATCGCACAAGGTAAAGGGAGAAAACGCAATCTCATAGCATCCACAGAAAGTTGTGTAGTGCCCAAACGTTTTCGAATTTGGTTATAAAAACGTATGTGTCTTCGGATTCAAGCCCGTCAAATTTGGGCAACAGGTTGATGAAGTAGGGTTTAATTTCGAAATTATCCCCATTGGCTGGTGGAATAAATAGACAAGTAGGAAGGGGACCGCGTATCGGGTAGTATCTTTCTTGAAGAAAGATGTGCGGTGGATTCTGTGCATCTACGGGTGGTGGCAGGGGAAATAGAAGATGAAGAAGTACCGACTTCAGAGTTGATAGCAGAAACGCGGACAAGACGGGCACTAGCCCGTGTCCAGCTAATCATGCACTAAGTGGGTTTAGCGCACGTAGCAGCGTGTGTGAGAACGATTTAAAAAGGTTTGTTTTGAAAAAGTGTCGGACGTTAGGCTTGACTCAACAAATCACAAAATACACAATCAACCCTAGAACTAAGGTCACCTAGGTCAAGTACTAGACCGCTCCTAGACTTCCAAAGGACAAGCCGCAGGATCAATCCTCTACCACCTCTTTATCACTCTCGCGGCCAGGTAAGTGCCAGGTAAGTGGGAGGTATCCGCTATACGAATCACCGAAAATAGTAGGCCTAATTAAGTAGCCACTTTTCTTAGTCACACTTACCTAGACACCACAAGAGAGATGCGGATAAGCGATAGATTACGCATGACCCTCCTCTTTCCTAATTGAGCGCGACGATCCTTAGAGGCTTGGTCTAGATATTTTTTAATTAATGTAGGGTGAAAGTATGCTTGTTTTGTGATTTGTGAGGCCTAGGAAGGGTGATGAAATCCCCACCTAATCTGAATTTAGGTTATTGCCTCTTAAAGTCCGTTTTAAAAATATGCACAAACAAACCAATATCAAAACACGCAAAAAGATTTTTGAGCGGCGATATTTTGCAAAGAATCATGCAGAAAATTATATTATTGGATTTCTAGAGGAGAGAGAAAGATATGAGGAATATACCAGAAGATTTTGGGAGCACAACACCACCAAGCCGCCGCCCAACCGCAGCCAAATGCATACTATTGCCGCGTTTCCACGGTGCTTTAGTGGCTCTTCTGCTGAAATTTCTTCTGTGCACCCTTATACTCCTCTAGTAAATAGGAAAGTCTCTGAATCTCTATCTCCTCGCTCCAGTTACTCCAGATTCCCTCGCAAAATTCGCACACTAATCGTTAAATACACAAGATGCGGTTTTGATTATTTTATGGTATGGATTAATAAGAATTCAACCCGAATAGCAAGAAAAAAAAATTACAGCCATTTCCCCGGCAACGGCGCCATTTTGATTGATTCTAGATTTAGAAAGAAGTGTTTGTGTAAAGTAGTAGCCGCAATCAATAACGGTATCGCTCGTAACTAGCCGAGATGAGTACGGGTCGTCCTCATAGAAACATTGAACCTTTTACTTGCTTTAGACGAGTTGATTGCAAATAGGGAGAATAGTTTTTAGATCTATGTTGAACACGGATGTAGAATTTATGAAGAAGAGGCTTGTAGGGTTCATAGAATTTAGTAGGAATGGATGATTAATTAAAGATGACTCCTTTTATCTTTTAATAGATATAAAACTAGATCGATAGTGATGAATGAAGATTAGGATTTTTGGAGGGAATAGGGTTCCCACTCTTAACTCTTATCTTTTCATTGACCTCTATTCATTTCTAGCCTTTACCAAAACAATTGTTAATCTAATCTCAAATCGCGGTCGAGACTATCAATAAATTGGTGGCGCGTCCAATTAAGATGTTAACAATTAATTTGCTAAATTTTATAAACTTTAAAAGATATAAAAGAAGTTAAAAGATTTTACCATCCATTGATCTACCCTAATTCTATGAACCCTATCAAGCGAGGAATTACTCACACGTGGTTGAGATAGAAGAGAAGATGAAGAAGGAGATCATAATGTAAATGCAGAAAGTAAGATGCAAAGAATTAAACTAAAGATCTACCTTTTTATTAATCAACTATCATTTACAAATCCGTCGAATTTAGAGTACACGAACCCTAGTTTATGCTCCCGATCTCTATTCTTGTTGGAAGTAGATGATGTGTCGATTGATCTCCTGGATTTATGGATCGCTGTGGACCTCTTGATCGCTTCGGATTGATCTTGTAAAAGGTGATGATTTTAGTGATCTATTTTGAGATAATTTTCATCTAAAGCTCTCGGTCCTTTAAATAGCCCTAGAAGAAAAATCCCTAGATCCTATGTGCTAGAATTTGTTGTTATGATCACCCCAAAAAATCCCTGATCCAACGGCCACAATATAGCCGCGGATCCACTGCAAATGTAGTGATTTGGCCGCGGTTGGGCGGCATGTTGGTGAGATCAGGGTATCAAAATTCTTGTGCTGCTTCTTGTTGACACGTGGAGATTGTTGTGATGTCTGATTTCTTTAAATTTTCTCTGAGTCTCTGCCATTTACGATTTTACGATTTGATTCAACTTTATCGGCAGATTTTATTTCTGACATCTCGGATATCTCGATCTCCAGACCTGAGCTAAATTTGCGCAATATCTCAATTCATAGTATTAGTAATATTTGAGATATTATCCTAATCATTTTATATATGATACAATATTTTAAGAATACTGATTAGGAATATTTGATATGATATGCATATTTAAATTATCAAAATATCATATAAATATTATATGCATATATTTTCCTTCATAATGTTAAGTATAGTGTATAAACATATGATAAAGAGTATTTTCCAGATAAACCCACATATGTTCCATATTTACGATAAATAACCTTAAGTACTTACCAAAATTAAGGAAAATGTTCCATCAAATGTGCAATATTTTTGACTGAACAAGTGCACGAGATCAAAATCAACTGTATCGGGATACACAGAGTCGTAAATATGTGCAATAAGTGCACAAAACAAAATCGAGTGCAATGGGTATGCACAAAAACAAAATCAGTACAACTAATATATAAAAATATGAATCAAGTGCAACTGTGGTGCACATAGGAAATATTTGTCAACTGCAACTATAGTGCACGAAAATACCAATCACGAAACTAATCATCAAAACTCAAAAGTCTAAAATGATATGAGCGTGATACTCGGATCACTAAACACAATTCAAAATAAATGACATTGAGGTACATCGTTCAATGTCGAAAGGTGTTGGTGCACCCAAGGCTGGAAGAGCAAGAATATCTACTTGTCTCCTGCCCATAGTCTAGCGTCCTCTGTCCCTGGATCCTTGTTTTTCTCTGTGGATCACCAATTGCATGACTCCTCAGCTTGACAGCCCGTTAAGGGATAGCGACGGAAACAATCCCGCTCTGGCGCTTTTCTGAACATCTCCTGATCAATTTGCATGGCCACTCATAACGTAGCACATCGATGATGGCAGCTTCTGACCTTCTGAATATGTGCGATACAACCAATCCTGGGTCCAAATCTTTATCACTGAAGTACTCCGGAAATTACCTGCCATGTTCCCTTCTAATATCATCTTTGCCGGGCTGCCCGGAAGTTGGCACTCTTTACTTAATCTTTTTCTCGTTCCGGGACAGCTGTATTCTCATCACAACTTTCCTCTAGAATTATAGCCATATCCAACGCCTCTACATACGTATCAACTCTCTAGCTCCAATAGAGAGGAATGACTCATTAAGAGCTCACACGAACCTCTTATCCACTTTTCTTCAATATCGACCAATTTGGTATCATATCTTGGTGGCTGTATAGACCGCAACCTAATTTGGCTATAGTCATATCCAGAGTCTCTTGTAAGGACTCGAAGTTACGAACTCAGGCATTTTCACCACTCTGTAGAAGACATCTGGCCAATTGCATCCTCGGAAACTCGTCTAAGTTATCAGAGGAATACACACTGTTCGTATTCTCTCGATCGACTTACACCAGGTCTAAGCAAGATCCTTCAAACTATAATTATTCGACTTAATTGATCCTGCGTCGGGGCATCCAATTATATGAATTATCTTAGTCACTTTATCTAAGAATGACTAGCGATCTTCTGTCACATCCCTTCCTGTAAACTTATGTGGCTTCAGCTTATAAACTCTGGAGGCGACATTCCGTCAATCTCAGCAACAGCTGGTTCATCTGTCTACACGGTAGACAATACCACGATCTCTGGACTAGGCTGTTTGTCAACAATCTTCACAATCTGGCTGGCCTCAAGCGATGGGCCAATCATCCAGTGTAGATCCCCAACGTTCGTCTCAAACGAGAATTCCTAGCATAAGCAATAACTCAATACGTTCCCACGTCACCGCAATACATCCTGGTCAGTCCTCGTCTCTGACGAGCTCGCTCTGACCGCATCTCTAGCCGCAGTACCCTCTGCTCTCATAGCCATGGTGACAAGAACCGCAATCAAATGTCGATGTGGATAGATCATAAGAACGAATAGAATCACGAATCTCAAGAAATGTACATCCTAAGGTCACTTAAGCGGAGCAGCGTATCGTAAGTATGCCGCAGAACATACACACGATACGTCACTCTAGTTAAGTTACCTACTCTATCAACCAAGGTCAACCTACGTAACAAAAATTTGGGTCTAATACTCTCTCAGTCAAGTCAAAGTTCCGTAAGGATAAGCCTAGATTCTGAAATATATATACACTCTAGACTCCGCATAGTCAAATATAGACTCGAACCAAGGTTAAACCTAACGCTCTAATACCAATTTTGTCGCAATCCAAAATTGGTATGTGACCGGCACTTGAATCACGTGAAGTCTATAGGACCCTACCGTAATCCAAGTAACCCGAAAGCCCAGAAATCTAAACCATTTTAAGAAAATAATGGAGGTGCGGTTTTGAAATAAAGGTATAATGAATTCAAATTCTTTCTTAAAAATTATAAGTAATGTTATATGAAAATACTAGTGAGTTGTATACTATTTTTGAAAATATTTTCGTCATTTGAAAATTGGGCAGCACCTCCTTTGTAAATTTGATCCAAAACCAATACATAACAACAATATAGGCATCCCCAAACGGGAGCTAGCTCTTCGCCAATTCGCGGAATCACAATCACACAAATAAAGATATACGATGCCCCAAGGCGAAGATTAATCATAGAAAAGAAGATAAAGAAAACCAAAGTATCATCAAACCCAAAAATAAAGAATAAATACATATCCGTGACTCTAAGTCCGAAAGAATATACAAATTTATGGTCTCTAAGTCTAGAAAATATATATAGTCTGGTTAATGGAGCTTTTAACTAGATACAACTGAATAAATATATACAAATGGTGGTCGCGATCTAAAGTGTACCCCACCTACTAATGCAAATCACCCAGAAGAAAGCTGTGTACCGGCAAGTCGCTACTAAATCCGTGCAGTCAACCCTGCAAGAAAACCGTGGCACAACGAGAGTGAGTTTCCAACTCATGAGCATAATCTCTTAGGTCATACAATAATATAATAAAATAATAATACTGTGTGGTAACACGGATGATCATATATACATAAGTATGATAAACATATAAAGTCGAGTGGTAACGAGGGTGACAGTGTAAACATAAGTATAATAATGATAATGTAATCGTGCATGTGTCATAAAATGGTACCATGTCCTCTATCTATATGTGTGTGTGTGTGTGTGTGTCATCTAACATGTGTCCATCAACGACACATCAAATCATCATAAAAACCTGAGTGCCCAGTATCGGCACTCGAAAACATCATAAAATCTGTGTCCAGCATTGACATATAAATCCTCATACCTCAGGCGCCGTCTCAACGGATCTGCCCTCATATCTATCTGTCTCAATCGCTCTGGTCGGTATCCTCCGGATACCCGCCGAGTCCAGTACTATCACCGGTAGGTAGTGTTCCCCTGCTGGACTCAACGTCTCTCTATACGATCTTCTTGTCCCGGGGTTCCGTACCGGGTCCACCATGTACCTGCAGACGGTGCCTCCTCTCTCCTCGAATCAGGTATACATATAACTCAGAACTGAGAAAACTCATGGTGGACGCCACACATCATATCAAGAGAAACTGCGTTTTTAAAACAATCATAAGTTTTCAAAATGTATATGTGGTTTCTCAAATCCAGAAATCTCATGAAAACCGAATCTCATAAGCATGAACCAATAATGAAACAAAGAGTACAGGCACAGAAATAAATCTGTAATGCATAACCAGTGTGTTTATATGATCATGGCATCTAACTAGGTAAGAAAATGCGACAACTGAACTAGCAAGTGTGGTATGGTACTAAACAATAATTAAAAAGCTACAGGTTATTAGGTTATACGGTGAAGAGGCGATTTCTAATGTGTACATGGCATGGATATTACCGATGATGAGTGTGTGAGCCTGTGAGTATGTGTACATGCAACATGTGCATCATCGGTAATGGTGCGTGTGTCCTAGCAGACGATGCCATACAAGATAAGGGAAAGGAACGTGGTATGTATAACTCAAAATGAGAATAATACGAGCATAGCAGAAAAAGGAAATTGCAACACAACAGTATAAAATACATAGCTACATATGAGCCATACATTTATAGTTTAAAATAGTAGGAATCGTTATTTTTAGAAAAAAAATAGGGGCTACGGTGTTTTTTGAGAAAAAGATACCATTTGAAAATCCGTAGCGTCGCTTGAGATTATCATTTAAAAATGCATAACGATTCGTTAGTTTTAAAAATAGGTATGGCTCTAATTATATCTTAATATCTACTTAAGTGAATAGAAAACAATAATTTTCCGAGTCGATACATTCATAAGTCGGCGATCCAGCCTCATAGTATCACGTACGGTATAATCCATCATACGGCATCATCAAGTCAAGAGTGCGGATCAATCATCATGTATACCATATCACGTATGGTATAATCCATCGTACGATATCATCAATCAAGAGTACGATTCAATCGTCATGTACATCATATCACGTACGGTATAATCCATCGTACGATATCATCAATTCAAGAGTACGAATCTATGGTCACGTACATCCTATCATCTCATCTAGTCATATATCGTCACATGTTATATCATCTCATATCGCATTATGAACATATATATCGCTTAATCTTTATATAATATATCATATCATATCATGCCATTTCATATCATATCACATAACTTAGTCTCATGACATCATGTCCGATCACATCGACTCGTATCATAATAACATGTCATATCCTCATCTCGTGATGTTATATCGATATTATCCTCAAACTTACATATGTGTGTGTATAAATATATATACATACATGTATATATACATACATCTGTGTGTGTAACAACATATATACCAAAGGCTCAAGGCTAAGAGAATAAGAACTAAGGTATTCCTCCCTGTGAGTATGCTTACTATCGCCTATAGTCTCCTAGAACCCTATTAGCTAAGTATGCATATCTAATATTTATATATATAACTATATACCTAGTACCCTAATACTACGGTTGCGGGGGTGCAATACGCCATCCACCCGACTTCCCCCGTAGATATACATCTACTCACCTACTATCCTCGCTCTAGCTGAAGTCGATGAATGCCTTGTTCTCCTTCGTCACCCCGGAAGTCCACGCGAATGTACCTATAAATCAATGCATATCATAATGAAATCAAAATCAAATCTGAAAACTGATACGGCACACGAAGTGCACATAAGTTAGAACCTATGGTCCACGCATGCAAGAACAACCAAACAACTCCCGACGTTGACGTACGAACGTCAAACGACCGAATCAAAACTCAAATACCAAAAACCAAGTTTCCAAAAGTCGCAAAACGAAATCAACAACTTAGTAAAGCATTCCCATATTTTGGCATAGGTTGTCTAGGATAAAACAAACAATACAGTGGCTAAGTTATAAGGAGTGTGAGCTATAGGACTAATCCCAACATCCAATTCCAAAATTCAACCGCCAAAATGTGCTACAATAACCGCCGGTGGCTGGTGAATTTTGGAATTTGGGTCTCGTTCTTCTGTGGTGGTCTCTTAGTGGTATAACTAGGTCAATGTAATTGTTTGTTTATCTTGTAAAGACCCCAAGTTTCTCCAGATTCCATCTGAATATCTATGGTTCAACAAAACTGATATCGGAAAGTTCAAAACTCATCTTTGAATCTTCTAAACTCATCTAGGTCAAGGATTCTATCGCTAATAGGGTTGTGGTTACTAACTAAGCCTCAACTACATATCCACTACTCATTTGATCCACAAAACCTCACTTTAGAATGTTCAAGACTTGGATACATGCACATATAACTCTAAACTACTTTATGATGTTAAGAAACTTAATAACTTGATCAAAAGTGGATGTTTTACCTCATGAAGCACTTCAAGAAAATTCCTAGATGGCCCAAAGAGCTCAAAAGCCATACTTGATCCCACCAAGAGGTTTAGATTGAGGTTGTGAATATTTTTTATGAAGGTTATGTGAAGTTTTGAGTTGATTTTGGGGTGTTGTAGGGTGGTAGTAAGGTGGAGGAGAATGAAGATGAAGGAGGTGAAGATGAGGAGTGAAATGAAGAAGGAAAAGAAATGAAGGATGTAACTAAGGATGGTTGCCATGCTTCTCTCTCTCATTCTCTCTCTCAACCATACATCTTTGTCCCCTCCCCCCCCCCCCCCTCTATTCTTTTCTGTTTCTTTTCTTTTCTCTTTTCTCTCCTTTCTTAAAAACAAAAGCCATATATCAACACAATATGTGTCATAGCAAGCCAAACATGGTTAACAAAATAAAGCTAGGTTAAATGCATAATTAGTGAAATACTGATTAAGTTTAACATTAAATTTGTATATAAATAATTATATATTAATTTATAAAAAGCCCAAATCAAATAAATGCTTCCATAAATAATAATTCATGTTAATTTCAAAATATTTTCCAAAACATAGGTATATAATCATACCATTTTACTAAAACCTATTTCCTTACTTCCATAATATTCATGAAATTTATTATTTTATTATTTAAATTCCAAAAATAATATTTTCTATTTCTGAAATGTCACACGCCATTTGCTACATTTCACTGCTGTTCCGCCGCCATTTGATATTATCGCGCCTCCATATTTTTGTGCTTTATTTTCTCAATTTTAGTAGATTTTTCTGATGAATATATTTTGAAAATATCTATTTCTCTCTACAATTGCGAGATTCTTCAATTTGTTCTAAAATTCAGCAGATTTAGTTTGCTAACTGGATTTGATGTGGATCTCCTACTTATATTTGTAGCCCTGAATTGATTTATTATTTTAATATTTGTACAATATCTTAAATCAAATTATTAGTAGCATGGTTTATTTGGGATAATATTCCAACCAATTTTTAATTAAATTACTTAATGGATATGATATGATATGATATGCACATCTTAATAATAATGGTTAAGAATATTTGATATGATATGCATATTTTCATAATTTAGAATCACATGGATATTTCATTTAAATATGATATGCATGTATTCCCCCAATTGTATTAATTATAAATTAAGAAACATATGACAAAATCTTTTTACAAATAAACCCACATATGTTCTTAAATTACAAATAACACCTTTCAGTAATTAATAATAATAGGAAAAATGACCGTAAAATGTGCAATAAATATGACAGATTATTGGGTAACGCGAATAAATAACCGAAATGATTAGGCAATCGCGACTTTCGCGATAGGAAAAGCTGAAATGATAGAGGATTCGCAGATAAAAAAAAATTTAAAAATAAAATTTTCCGCCTTGCAAGCTTGTCAATCTCGACTCTTGTATACAATCGACGGGCACAAACAGATGAAAATGAGCAATGTGCTCCACTGAATGCTACCAAGTAAAGAACGCTTCAGTAAAGATTCGAATCTCAACGGCGCTATATAAACTCAAAGACTACGGAGAGCTACTTCGTCCCACGAAGGATTTAGCGGCAGCTTCTTAAGAAAATCAAAAGTGGATTAATAGCAAAATCCTAGCTCCAACTCAACGTTCCTTCTCTTCCAGCAAGGTGCGGATGCAACGTTAACAAAGACCAAAAAGGTCAAATCAAAGATAGAATAAAGGCATATTCCTAACTTCAAGTCTCGATGGAAATATATGCGGCCTAAAGACCAATTCGACGTCCCTCTTACCCCGGTAAAGTACAAAAGTGGTGTCAACAAAGATTTATGGAGCTAAAGAAAAAGTGGAGTGACGGCAAAATCCTAGCTCCATATCTCGATGGCAATATTTACAACCCAGTGATCATCTCGACGTTCCTCCCCATGCCAACAGGATGTGGACGCAACGTCAACAGGGACCAAAGGGTCAAATCAAAGTGGAGCAATAGTATATTTCTAGCTCTAAATCTCGATGGCAATATCTACAGTCTAGAGATCATCTCGGCGTTCCTTCTTATTCCAGCAGGGTGCAGATACGACATCAACATGTACCAAAGGGTCAAATCAAAGCAGAATGATGGCATATTCCTAACTCCGGATCTCAATGGCGATATATACGGTGTTCATTACGAAAAACTGTATTTCAATGCCGCTCATTCATTATCATTTTTGTGTATATCGGTACTATTAATCCGTGTCTGTTCAATAAGTATATATTACGGGTATTCATGTTAAAACACTGGAATCACACTCAAATGCACGGATACAACATGTGTGAACCGAAACTGCAACCGGAACGGAAAACCGATCAATATTCAAGATTTTGCAAAATCAATTCAAGTGTACACATTTTTATTCAAAGTGGTCAACCATGAACCAAGTGTGAACACAACTTTTGTTGATACAAAAAAAAAGTGGGCAGCTGCCATGATGATGACATAAACCAAGTGGGCAAGTGGGCAAGTTGTTAAGGCAAGTGGGCAAGTTGTTAAAGCAAGTGGGCATGGATGATGAGTAGAAATAAAGGTGTGATGTGATTTAAAGGTTGTATTTCCCTCCAAATCTACAGATTAATATCCAAGTATTTATAAAAGAATCAAACAATATCAGAAAGATCATGGAGAGGATATAAGATCACCACAGGAAAACAGGCCCCACCACTCAACAGTAAACCGCCAGAATTGGCTAAATTACCGCTACCGACTGTCCCACCTACTCCAAAGTGCTTCATTTTTCTTCTGGTCATTCCAAGTTGTCACATCATCTCAATTATATTGTTTGTTTTTATTGATTTTGTGCCTATAAATACCAGAACAAAGAGCAAGCTCAAGGCCATACTTTTGTCCAAGTTTCAATCTTCAATCTACAATTTTTTTTTAGTTGGATAGGTTTAATCTTGAGCTCTTTGCTTTTATCTCATCTTTCAATCTCTTAACTGAGCTTGCAAGGTTAGATTTTAGTATTTGAGTTCATTATCTTGTACTCTCATTTTGATCTTGAATGAAACTTTCATTTTTGCACTTAGGTTCTTAGTATCTCTTTAACTTTACTTTCTTGCAATTTCATTTCTTGCAAATTACTTACTTGCATTGTTGTTTTCTTTTATCTCTTCTCTTGTGTATTTTCTTTTAATGTTGGTTATGAATTGTGAATAGTGGATATTGTTAGGGAAAGAGAGTGGTTGTGTAAGTTAAGGTTTTCTTTTTCTCATTTCCTTTGCCCGATACTTGCTTATTGAACTCTGCCCAAATCTCACGCAAGCGCTCCGTTAGGCGCCCTACCCTACCACGGTATCGATGATCCCTAACCGTGACCGGTTGCGTTTGGTTTGGCCGGAGGAAAAATTCAAGAGACAAGAACAGACGGACAAGGGTCAATAAACCAGATTTCACAAATACCGTGCTTAAACACCCTAATCCACGTTGTTGCCGATTACTCTAGCTTCAATAGTCAAGTTAGGCACAAAAGAATGGGTACGGATTTTCCTAACTTACACAAACCTATCTCTATCCCTAACAAGCTTTTATTTTGCATATTCAAACACATAGGGTAGAATCGAACAATTCGGAACTTTGGCTTAACTCGTGAGAATAAGACCTGTGGACGACCCGTACTCATCACGGCTAACTACATGCAACGCCGTTTTGATTGCGGTTACTTTAAAACTTAAGATATGACCTGCGAAATCTCTTTCGATCAAATGGCGCCGTTGCCGGGGAGACGGTAACGTTTTTATTTTTGTTATTTCGGGTTAACTTGTGTATATCTTGTGTATAAATCTAACACCATTCTGAAAAACAGACAAAAAATCAAAAAATATTCTGAAAACCAAAACAAAGATTTAACGTTTTTTGACTTTTTGCTCTCGGTTATTGTGACCTGCTAAAACTCTGTAATTAATTGGAAAAGTTAAACAATAATATTAGGACACTATTAGAACATAAAGAACTCTGTAGAAACTTGGAGACTTGAATCTTTAACAAAACCGCTGGTTTTCTAAAATATCCCGCCACCGGCGGTCAAGTCTTCATGAAATGCTCCAATCTTTTGCCTTAGGCTCTATTGTTCTATTATTATCCCATTTTTATTGTTTGATTTTTATAATTTTGTGTGTGTAGGAGTTTGTGCACTTATATCGCTTTTTCGCACTAAATATCTGTTTTTCCGACATTTTCAGATTTTAAGGAATTACGAATTACGATCGTGCGAAGCAAAGCGTACATTTAAGTTTAATGTGATAGTGAAGTATAGTGACATAGATCCAGGTAGTTTGACCCGCGCAAGCGAACTTTTCAAGCTAATCGGATTCAATTTTACGAGGGTTTCTTAACCCGAAAACATATCGGTACATATTTCCTAACTCTTTCTTTCTCAAATACGACGCGCCCACTATTCTATCTTTTGTAGAATTCTTTGCAAGTTCGCCGCCAAAAGCTAAATTAAATAACCCGTATTTGTTGCAGCACCACGCTTAAACATAAAAAACAATTGTTTGATGTTTCGAACAACTTTTGCATTAATTTGTGCATTGCATCCATTAATACAGGCTTAAGGGCAAACAAACCCCACAACATACGGTAAAGGATTTCATCACCTTTTCCGTGGCCCACAAATCACGAAATTGAGCATAACGTTTACCGACACAAAAAGCCGGCAAATTCTACCCCCAGTCTCTCTACGAGAAGAAAAAAGCGCGGAACAGAAGAGCAGTCCTGTCGAAGAAGGTTCGATCATCCAAGACGAGCCCGATTGGAGAGAACCCTTCATAGAGTACCTCCGATATGACAAGCTGCCCGAAGGAAAATCTGCAAGGATTCAGCTGAAGAAGAGAGCTCTCCGATATGTGTTTGTAAATGACACGCTATACTGCAGGTCATAGGACCAACTCTGGCTCAGGTGCCTGTCATCGGCCGAAGCCCAAACAGTCATGAAAGAAGTTCACTCAGGCGTCTGCGGGGCTCACCAGTCCGGCCCCAAAATGCAGCTTCAGATCAAACAGCTTGGATATTACTGGCCCTCCATGATAAGGGATTGCGAAGAACATGCAAAGAAATGCCATCTCTGCCAAATTCATGGTGATTTCATTCACAAACATCCCAATCCGTTGCATCCTACGGTGGCGTCGTGGCCTTTCGAAGTTTGGGGCACCGACATAGTTGGCCCAATTGATCCTCCGTCATCCAGAGGCCACCGATTCATATTGGCTGCAACTGACTATTTCTCTAGATGGGCTGAAGCTGTCCCGCTAAAAGAAGTCAAGGCAGAAAATATTCTGACATTCTTCCAGCATAATATTTTATACTGCTTCGGTACACCAAGAAGAATCATTTCTGACAACGGGCCTTCTTTCAAGAGCTTCAATGTCTCAAGATTCGCTACTCAACACAAGATAGACTGGAGATATTCCTCCACTTATAATCCAAGAGCCAATGGGCTAGCCGAAGCCTTCAATAAGACTCTATGCAAGCTCCTGAAGAAAAATGCTTCAGCCAACAAGAGAGACTGGAATCTCAAGATTCATGAGGCATTGTGGGCATATCGTACCACGCACCGTACTCCAACTCAGT
Organism: Agapanthus africanus; assembly: GCA_030015575.1. Taxonomy (NCBI): domain Eukaryota; kingdom Viridiplantae; phylum Streptophyta; class Magnoliopsida; order Asparagales; family Amaryllidaceae; genus Agapanthus; species Agapanthus africanus. Next base: position 518,080,177 of record CM057345.1, on the reverse strand, counting down.
CCACTCCATACTCATTGCTCTTCGGAGTGGAGGCGGTCCTCCCTCTCGAAGTCGAAGTTCCAAGCTTAAGAATGGTCGTTCAGCACGAATTGACAGAGGAGGAAAACGTGCTCCTTCGGCTGGAAGAGCTTGACGCCCTCGAAGAAAAGAGGCTCGCGGTGCAGCAAAATCTGAAGCTATACCGAGCCCAAATGTCACGGGCCTATAACAAGATGACCCGTCTCCGAGCTTTCAAGAAAGGTGAATTGGTGTTGGTCCTCAAAAGACCGATCATCCCCAATCGACATGCCAAGGAAAAATTCGAGCCAAACTGGGAAGGACCATACGTCATCGAGAAAGTGTTTGATGGAGGTTCCTACCAGCTGATAAATGCCGAGGGAGAAAGGCCCATGCCACATATCAATGGCCGATATCTCAAGAAATATTACGCGTGAATGCTCCAAGTCACAGGCGAATTGAGAACACAAGCCCTACAGTCTAGATCATACATCCTGTAAAACCGTACACAATCCACGGGCGTAAACAACCCCTATCTCTCTCAAGTCCTGCCGGTGAGGCTACTTTTAAAGTCCCACCAGCGGAAAAAAAAGGTATGTCCACAAGCAAAACGGACACGGATGAAAACCCAAAAGGGCTCCGTAAGTAAAAACAACAGGACTGCCGGCGAGTTTGTGAAAATCCGAAAGGGCGCAAACTCGTGAAAAGAGATAAAATACACTCGCAAAGTCCTCTCGACCTTGTGAGGAGAAAATCCCTGCATGAGATCCTTACGACTCACAAAGTAACAACACACTTAGAAATCCCTACGATTCCTAAGGAGAACATACACCTGCGAGATCCTCTCGACTCGTAGGGAGAAAATGCTTTTATGAGACCCTTACGGCTCATAAAATTGAAAAGCCTTAGGTGATAAGGATCTAAACCTATCTCCTGAGCCATCGCTCCCCAACGGGCAACGGCAAATGATGAGTCGCTCCTGGCATTTCGCTTCAGTGTTAGCGGTGCTGATGCCAACCAAAAACCCAAATCCCAAGTCCTCCTGAGGCAAATGATGAGTTGCTCCTGGCATTATTCCAGTGCAGCAATGCTGATGCCAAACAAGATCCAAATTCTAAGTTCCCAAACGGCGAATGATGAGTCGCTCCTGATATCATATCCCAGTGCAGCGATGCAAACGTCAACCAAAATCCAATCTCCTAAAATTCTCCCAGCCCTACGGTTTGTCCCAAAGTTGACTACCGTATACAATCCACAGGCTCAAATAATTCTCATCGTGCCCATGCCCCACCGCAACCAACAGTTACGCGGCTGGTCTCCGCCCTTGGAATTATGCTCCATTTAGGAAGACCCACTCATGTGTTCTCACAATACATGAGGAGAACAAACTTACGGGATCCTCACGACTCGTAAGAAAACACCTTCGTGGGATCCGTACGACTCACAAAGGAAAAACAGACTTGGGAGTCCCCGCGACTCCTAAGGAGAAAGTACACCTACAGGATCCTTTCGACTCGTAGGGAGAAAATGCTTTATGGGACCCTTACGACTCATAAAATTGAAAAGCCTCTTAGGGACCTAAACCTGTCTCCTAAGCCATCGCTCCCCAACAGGAAAAAGCAAATGATGAATTGCTCCTGGCACATGTGCTTCAGTGTTAGCAACGTTGATGCCTACCCTAACCCCAAAATTCCAAACTCCAATCCAAATGACCCCTAAGTCTTTAAACTGGGAATAGATGACCTCTAAGTCGTTAAACTGGGAATAGATGACCCTTAAGTCGTTAAATTGGGAACGAGGGAAATTTCCTCATGGCAAATGATGATTCGCTTCTGTTACCATATTCCAGTATAGCGATGCTGATGCCAAACCAAAACCAAAATCCCCAAATCCTTTCATGGCAAATGATGATTCGCTCCTGGTACCATTTTCCATCATAGTGATGCTGATGTCGATCCAAATCACATCAAATCAGCAAAACAACCAATGACCTCCCTGGCAGAATCAAGCTTCACCTCGGAAACAAGTCAACTTCATCCCTGACGCCGCAAGAAGCGGAACAAGTCAAATCAAGTCACCGACCGTCCAAGTCGCTAAAAGGGCAGAACCGACCGTCTAAGTCGCAAAAATGGCGGCACCGACCGTCCACGTCGCAAAAAGGCAGCACCGACCGTCCACGTCACTAAAATGGCAGCACCGACCTGTTGGTTATATGTATGCCCTAGAGGCCATTACTGTACATGAGATGTATATTGTAGTTGATGCTTGGACATATATAGGGAGGACTTTCTTGCTCGACATGATAGTATGCTATCCGGTTACTCTTTATCTTAACATGTACACTGATTGTCTCTCTGTTACATGTTGGTAAATCCCTTAGGATGTGTACTTGACTACCTGGATTATGATGTGGATCATACTAGTGGGACAGAGGTAGTCGGTAAGTACATCATTTAATGTCCCTAGTTGTGGGTGTATCGAAACGGGGCATCGATATACCAGAGTAGACTAGCGTATAGCTTCTCGACCTATGTTGATGGGCGATGGATGATCCCATATCCATTGGTGTTTGACATTAGAGATGATATACGGGTGCTCAGTGGAGATAGGGTACACTGGACGGACTCGCCGAGAACTCCCAGATGGTATTATACCTCACGTCGGATGGCAGTTCTCTGGTGACACTGGTACAGGTTAGTCTGTAAACCCGAGATCGTTATTGAGTCTTGTGTGATTCCCACTGTGCTTTGATTTACACCTTACCACGTTCAAGAGAACGTGCAAAACGGTGGCTTTTGGGCACAGTCCCGAATCACATGGAGTCAATGAGCGATAGGAGGGGTTTCGTCTCTCCCGGTATTGGGAGTTGATGTTGCGCTGTGCTCGATTGGCTATAACAGAAAGTCCCTGGCCAGGGCTGCTTCAGAGATATACTGGTAAGTGTTATCAGTAGTTTCTCGACCCGTTATGAGCCTCATATCGACACGACTTATCGAGTTACTGGGGTCTGACGTTTACCACCCTTAGACGAGATATGCGATATATCAGACGAAGAGACCGGACTGTACGGTAGTGTTACTGATTGGATTCGCAGGAGTGTGAGTATGCTTGCTTGTTGATCTTCTGATCGCTCAATACCCGGGTGGCCGTTACATTTAGCAGACCGCTTGCGGCTTGTGGGAGTTTGATATGATCATCATCTACTGCCGGCGTATTGATGAGTCTTTAGAGTCCTACACAGGGGTTTCCTGGCTCAAGAGAAACGGAGTAGGAGCACATATGTGATATGTCCGGGACTGAGATTGATACGAGTATGAGATACCGTATTGTATTCTCGCGATTTGTGACATTGGTCGGTTATATGTGATATAGCCGGATTATCGGATCAAGTGTTGATTCGATAAGTTGTTACACTTGAATTAGTCGGTTATATGTGATATAGCCGGATTATTAAATCAAGCGTTGATTTAATAATTTAATGTATAATTATATATTACATATATTACATTACATTAACTAGTATTAGCTCACTTATGATTCTTTTCTCACTTGATGTGCATATTGTATATATGTGATATATTTTTGTGTACATGTTTTGTGTCATGCTTGATGATGCATGCAAGATGGGTGTATGAGAATTATACCATGCTATGATTAATCCTAGGGTTTTTAATGGATTAAGTAATTCAAAACTAAAGTCTTTAGACAAGGCAAGAAGCTTTTGGAAGCTTGGATTTGCATTGACTAAAGTCTTCAAGTTTTGTTTTGCATTAAGATATTTGTAAACCCTACCCTTAACCGTCGCCCTTGGTTAATTCTCTATAAGAGTTAGGCATGAGGGCTTAACTCACCCATGGTTGCAATAATTCATTTGGATGAGGATTAATTCATATGATGAGTTCAACTTCTTCTTCTTCTTCTTCCAAAAAGCTTTCTAGCTTCAATGGAGGTATGAGAAATAATGTGAGAAAATCAATTCTAAAGTGAGCCCACTTCCTACTTCATCATCCTCTACTACTTGCCATTTAGTATAGGGTGTTCTCTTCACAAAGTTCTTGACCTAGTGAAGAAATAGCTTGGGTTAGTATCTCCTCGACGTAGATCATCTTCCGCCTCGAAGACATCGAAGCAGGCTTGTTCGTTTCTTCATGGGAGCCTCTCTAAAGTCCGGAGTTCACGATCGCAGCGAGGGGACTACTACACAGAGCTATTGAAGTGAAGGACCGGTCTACAAAGGTTGTATTCCTTGCTCACTTCTTATTGCAAAGTATTTGCATTTGTTATTCCGTCGATTTCTAGTTAACGATTCTTTGTTAGGGTTAGCTAAAACGGCAAATTTTTGAATTTGGCATGGACGATGCCTCCCGAAACCTTGCTGCCGTCTTAGGTAACCCTGCACGACCGTCCAAGTCGCTAAAAGGGAAGAACCGACCGTCCAAGTCGCTAAAATGGGCAGCACCGACCGTCCATGTCGTAAAAAGGGCAGCACCGACCGTCCACGTCGTAAAAAGGGCAGCACCGACCGTCCAAGTCGCTAAAAGGGCAGAACCTACAGTCCAAGTCGCTAAAAGGGCAGGACTGACCGTCCACGTCGCAAAAATGGCAGCACCGACCGTCCAGGTCGCTAAAATGGAAGCACCGACCTTCCACATCGCTAAAATGGTACCACCGACCGTCCATATCGCTAAAAGGGCAGAACCGACCGTCCAAGTCGCAAAAAGGGCAACACCGACGGTCCACGTCGCTAAAAGGGCAGCACCGACCGTCCAAGTCGCTAAAAGGGCAGAACCGACCGTCCAAGTCGCAAAAAGGGCAGAACCGACCGTCCACATCGCAAAAAGGGCAGAAACGACCGTCCAAGTCCCTAAAAGGGCAGAACCAACCGTCCAAGTCGCAAAAAGGGCAGTATCGACCGTCCAAGTCGCTAAAAGGGCAGCACAGCACCGGCCGTCCAAGTCGCTAAAAGGGCAGCACCGACCGTCCAAGTCACTAAAAGGGCAGAACCGACCGTCCACAACACTAAAATGGCAGCATCGACCATCCAAGTCGCAAAAAGGGCAGAGCCGACCGTCCAAGTCTCTAAAAGGGCAGAACCGACCGTCCAAGTTGCTAAAATGGCAGCACCGACCGTCCAAATCGCTAAAAAGGCAGCACCGACCGTCCACGTCGCTAAAATGGCATAACCGACCGTCCATGTCGCTAAAATGGCAGAACTGACCGTCCAAGTCACAAAAAGGGCATAATCGACTGTCCACGTCGCTAAAATGGCAGAACCGACCATCCACGTCGCAAAAAGGGCAGCACCGACCGTCCACATCATAAAAGGACAGCATCGACCTCCACGTCGTCAAAATGGAGTCGACCTCCACACGAAAGAAGATCCATCAATTTCATGCACACAAACCACATATGTGGTGTGCATTTATTGATAGGGGACAATTTGTTGGGGTCAAAATTTACACCCCGGTTGACCAAGTCAAAATCAAAGTCAACTCCAAGTCAAGTGGGCCCAAGCCCGGGTCAAGTGGGACAATGCCCGGGTCGAGCCCGAACATGAAGCGGCCGGCCTCCTCCATGCCAAAATAAAAATTTTGTAATAAATAATTTTGGTGTATTTCTTTTTTTTATTTTATGAATAAATGTAAGGAAAATGGGCATAAAGCAAAATTTTTGTAAAGCCCATGGCTTATGTGCAAAAAGAAATAGCATATAAGGCATGGGATGGGCAAAATACCATTTTGTTGTAAAGCCCAAGGGGCTATATGTAAAGTGTATAGCCTATAAAGGCAAAGATAATGAAAATATCTCAACAGCTTTTTCTCTCTCCCAAAAAGAATCAAGATCTATGATCTTTTCCTTCCTCAAGGTTCTAAAACCTTCCTCTCATTTTTGAATTAAATCAAGAGTTTAACTCTTCTTTTCTCAAAAATAAATAGTTTTTCACCACAAAACCCACGAAGGGGAGCTCGGATCTCCAATCATAACTCAAAAAGGGGAGACTTTTTAGTCTCATCCCCTTTTCTCCAAGATCCCGCCAATCAAGAGAAGGAAGAAGGAGACCCATCTCCAAAAATCTAACTTTGGACAGATCCAGGGCTCAAAAGAAGAGCCAAAGATTCCTAAAAGTTTAACTCCTTTCTAGATCTGTTGGAGTTTAACTCCATAAATTAGTTTCTGTCAGGAGTTCAACTCCAAAAACCCCTTTGGGAGTTCAAATCCCCAACCTAGGAGCTAGGCCCCTTCCCACGGGTGTTTCCCATGGTCGCGTGTGCGCACGTAACCCCCGGCGCTAAGGCGTCCATCGGTCACGTGTGCGCCACGTGACCTCGGGGCGCTGAGGCGCCCATCGGTCACGTGTGCGCCACGTGACCCCCGGCGCTGAGGCGTCCAATGGTCATGCGTGCGCCACATGACCCAGGGGCGCTGAGGCGCCCATCGATCACGTGTGCGCCACTTGACCCCGGGGCGCTGAGGCGCCTAATGGTCACGTGTGCGCCACGTGAACCCGGGGCGCTGAGGCGCCCAATGGTCACATGTGCGCCACGTGACCCCGGGCGCTGAGGCGCCCAATGGTCACGTGCACGCACGTGACCCTGGGCAATAAAGCGCCTACATGCGCGCACGTGACTCGCGGGCACTAAGGCGCCCACGTGGGCCTCACGTGACCCGCGGTCGCGTGCAGCACACGTGACCCATGGTCGCGTGCAAGGCGCGTGACCCGCGGGCACTAAAGCACCCACGTGCGCCCCACGCGACCCACTCAGCACCCAGCGGTCGTGTGCAACGCATGTGACCCGTGGGCGCCTCGCAGCCGCGTGCTATGCACGTGACCCGTGGGCACCATGCGCCCACGTGCCACGCATGTGTCTTTAAGACGCTCCTCCCCCCATTTTTTATGTACTCCACATCAAAACACGTCCCCCGTAAGGAAAAATTTTCTAATGGGGCGCTGCCCCGCACCTCGCAAAGGGGCTGCTAGCCCCCTTGACCCCCAGCCCGCTATCCGGGTAGCGGGACCCCCGTAAAAACTCTGCGGGGCCTCGGATATATCTAAAAAAAACCTTTCAAAACACAACACACGTACACTGCACATTGAGTTCGCATGACCAGTTTGACCCGTCAATCGGAGGTTCCCTCGCTCCAAAGGCGAGGGGTAATTAGCGGCTGCCGGAGATTTGGATCCCCACAATCAATAAACCCCAGCCTACCCTAGACAGGGGGAATCTGTAATGTGCCTGACAAACGCACGCGTATTCCTATCTCAATAGGGTGTCGAAAAACACCCTACAGCGAGTATACGCGCACGCTACGTGATTATGACGGACTTTTGATCCACATCAAAATCCCGTGGCAACCAATCAAATGAGACCAAACCGTTAGGTTTACAAAATTCCAATTAGTTTTCAGAAAACTAAATATTGTAGATTCCAAGTATTTTATCACAATCACAGATAACTAGATGATGTTAAACTTTTTGATCGAATCAACAAACATCCAAAATTTCCCAAAGAGCTCAACACTTGAGCGGAGTTTAAAAAGTACATAGAATATGCTACAGCACCTATGGACCAACCGTAGAAAGGTCAACCCTTGCTTCACCTATGGCACCGCGGAACTACCACAAACCCTAGGGTTTGGTGGCGGTTCCGACGGTCACAGAATCGAGTTTGGGTTTCGTTCTTTTAGAGGGTCCATGGAATCACCTGCATGATTTTCTGAAGATTTTAAACTTGGAAAAATCCAACTCTTAGAAAATTTCCAGCGAGAGAGAAAATGGGTTATTGATATCCGTTCAAACTTTTAACGTCGTCTAAATAACCGGAAATGATGTTAGAATTACGACTACGAAATACTCCGAATTGCCTTTACAGAAATATAACATCACATGCAATATCAGTAAAAACAAGCAACACCTGAAACACCAAAACCCAGAGACTGGAACACCATAAAAATTTGAAGCCAGAAGCCCACTAAAAAACCGCCGAGCTCGGAATTTATTGTGATGTCGCCGGATAAAATCCGGTGAGGAGGGCTCAAATTTCTGTAGTGTTCATGCTACATCTCATATAACATTCTGCAATTGCTTAAAAAAATTTAGACACTTTGAAAATTTCGACAGAAACTAGGTTTTTGTTTCGAGTGTTTCGGAGTTGTTTCGGATTCGTAATTCTACAAACATCGTCTAATTCTCTAGCATGGCTCTGATACCACTGCAGTGTTCCCTAGGGTCGCCACTGGGTTTCGGGAGGCATCGACCATGCCGTTTTAAAAAAATGGCGCACTAAAGAACCCTAACCCTAGAATCTTAACTAGAGAATTAGACAATAGAACATGTAAACATCTTTACATCTAAGTGAACAAGGAATACGACCTTTGTAGACCGGTCCTTCACTTCAATAGCTCCGTGTAGTAGTCCCTTCGCTCCAAGTAGTGAACTCCCGGACTCTAGAAAGGCTCCATAAGATGAAAGGAACAAGCTTGCTTGAAGTCTTCGAGGCCAAAGATGATCTACGTCGAGGAGACACCAACTCAAGCCACCTATTCACTAATATGAAATTAGTGAAGCAAACACCCTAAACTAAATGGCTAATCTAGTAGAGGGTGATAAAGTAGGAATTTTGCTCACTTTAAAAATATTTTTCTCACTCATTTTCTTCACCTCCCAAATTGCAAGAGAGCTAGAGGAAGGAGATGAAGAAAAGCAACCATGGAAAAAGATCAAGTGTAGAATGACAACCATGGGTGAGTTAATATCATATACTAACCCTTGTAGAGACTAAACCATGGTTAATCATAATGGTTGGGTTAATAAATATTTTAAGTAAAACAAAATTGGTGGACTTAGTCAATGATTATACAAGCTTCCACTAAGCTTCAACCTTAACTAATTTCCACTCAATTTTGAATTACTTTAAATAAATAAAACCCTTGATTATGTTAAGCATGGTGTGAGTCACATACACCCATGTCACATGTATCATCTAGCATGACACACACAAAAATGTACATTAATATATATCATATATATACTAAATGCACAAGTGAGAAAAAGAAATGCTTAAGTGAGCTAATATTAGTTAATGTAAGTTTATATATCAAATATATAATTATACATTAAATTATTAAATCAACACTTGATTTAATAACCCGCTATATCACATACAACCGACTAATATCAAATGTATCAACATATCGAATCAACACTTGATCCGATAACCCGGCTATATCACATATAACCGTCCGATATCACATATCGCGAGAATAGAATACGGTATCACATACACGTATTAATCTCGGTCCCGCACATATCACATATGTGCTCCTACTTCATTTCGCTTGAGCCAGAAAATCTCTGTGTAGGACTCTAAAGACTCGTCAATACGCCAGCAATAGGTGGTGATCATATCAGTCACCTACAAGCCGCAAGCGCTCTGCTAAACGTAACGGCCACCTGGGTATTGAGCGATCAGAAGATCAACAAGCAAGCCTACTCATACTCCTGCGAATCCAATAAGTAACACTACCGTACAGTCCGGTCTCTTCGTCTGATATGTCGCATATCTCAGCCTGGGAGTGGTAAATGTCAGACCCTAATAGCCCTCATAAGTCATGCCGATGTGAGGCCCATAACGGTTCGAGAAATTACTGATAACACTTACCAGTAGATCTCAGCAACCCTGGCCAGGGATTTCCTATTATGGCCAATCGAGCATAGTGCAACATCAACCCCCAATACCGGGAGAGACGAAATCCTCTCCTATCGCTCATTGCCTCCATGTGACTCGAGACTGTACCCAAAAACCACCATTTTGCAAGATCTCTTGAACGTGGTAAGGTGGAAATCAAAGCACGGTGGGAATCACACAAGACTCTATGACGATCTCGGGTCGACAGACTAACCTGTACCAGTGTCACCAGAGAACTGCTATCTGACGATAGGTATAATACCATCTAGGAGTTATCGGCGAGTCCGTTCTGTGTACCCAGTCTCCACTGAGCACCCGTATACCATCTCTAATGTCAAACACCAATGGATGTGGGATCATCCATCGCCCATCATATGGGTCGAGAAGCGTATACGCTAGTCTACTCTGGAATATCGATGCCCCGTCTCGATACCCCCACGACTAGGAACATTTAAAGGATGTACTTACCGACTACCCTTGCCCCACTAGTATAATCTGCATCATAATCCTGGTAGTCAAGTACTCATCCTAAGGGCTTTATCAACATGTAATAGAGAGACAATAAGTGTACATGTTAAGATAAAGAGCAACCAGATAGCATACTATCATGTCGAGCAAGAAAGTCCTCCATATATATGTCCAAAGCATCCACTATAATATATATCACATGTATAATAATGGCCTCTAGGGCATACATATCAACCCCCAAATACTGAGAGAGACGAATCCAATCTAACCACTACTGCCTCCAAGTGCTTCGGGACTGCACCCAACCACTACCTGTTTGCACAACTCATTTGAGCCATAGTAGGGTAGTGATCTAAGTACAGTGGGAACACACTCGAGACGAACAGTGATATTAAGTCAACGGACTAACCTGTACTCATGTCATCCGGGAACTGCTAACTAACGATAGGTATAATATCAACCAGCAGTTCCCCCGCAAGTTCGTCCAGTGTAACTCATAACCCAATGAGCACTTATATACTATCTCCGGTATCGCATACCAATGGCTGCGGGACATGCCATCTCCCAAACTGGGATGAGAAGTGTAATACCCGGTATCTTGTATATAAAAATCTTGTATATTTTTACAAATTTATTTCCTTTATTTTTCCAAATATTTACCCTATATTCCTCCTATTTCATTTTCCGTTAAATCATATTTTTCCAAATTATTTTCCCACTCTTATTTTAATTTCCTAAATAAATTTTCATCTAATTTTTCTAAACCCTTTTATTTTTCCTAATCCTTATCTTCTAAACCCGGCCCATAACCCAAACCCTAACCCTTTCTTTTTCCAGTTATTTTACCTTATCTATTTTAAACCCCAGCCCAAGCCCCAAGCCCAGCCCAATCCCCATCTCCTTCTTTTCACCTCCAACGCGACCCGACCCGCACCCGCTTTCCCCCTTCATCTCCCTCGTTCGTTCTCCCTTCCCGCTTTTTCCCCAACATCACTCCCCACTCCTCGCACCTCACCCCTACGACTCGCGCTCACTAACCCCTGCATGATTCGTCCCCCCTCCTCCTTCGCCAATGCCCCCATGACTTCCGCGGCCACCCCTCTTTCTCACTCTTCATCTTTCTCTCTCCTTCTCACTCCCTCACTACCGCCCTCTCTCTTTATGCACTCGCTCCCATGATGGAGCCCATGCCCAACTGACCCTGGATCCCCTAACATGCCTCCCTTCTCCCTCAACCCACTGGTCTCCCCTCCCCTCACTGCAACCAAACACCGTCCTCCACTTCACAAACCCATCGCCATCGGAACCTGACCTCGTCGCCCTCGCTTCGTCGCCGCCGACGTCTCCCTCACGCCCTTGCCACCATCTCTCTCCTTGCCCCTTTCCCGAACTCATCTCCATTCCTATGCAAACCCACCAACCCAAGAAGCGCCACCTACAACCGACGAACCCACGACTTTGTTGCCTCACCCGACCTCACCACTGACGACCTCGTCGTCGCCTCCTCCGCTCATCCCCATGACCCCCCGCACCAGGCACGAGCACCGCGGCCGCCACCAACTCCTCTGCCCTCCCCTCTGTAACCTCCCTACCGGCTCACCCCCCTAAACCGCCGTGACCACCTCCTCTCGTTGCCGACCGTCTCTAACCGAGCACCTCCACCTTCGTCTCTCCCTTCACCCACAACTCTGCCGACGAACCCATTGGCAACCTCCCGCTTCAACCCATCTCCTGAGCCCTTGCAACCCCGGAACCCCGCCTGCACACCCCTAACCCATCGAGCTCCCTCTCCTAGTTCTCCTCACTACAGCCACCGCCGGTGACCCCATCTCCCTCTACCTCAACCACACGCCGCTGTCCTCCTCTCTGAACCCTCTACCGACAGCACGCACCACCAACCCTCGCCGGAGCTAACTCCTCCGACAACCGACAACCCAGTACACATCCTGACCCGCCTTAGCTGACTCCAACCCAGCTCCAGTCGCCTTAGCCGTAGCTCCAAGCCGATCTCCCCGTGTCCGAACCAATGAGCTCCCCGACATCGCCGCTACCTGCAACTCACTGCCGACGAGCTCTGGACCCAGCCACCGTGCCCATCTTCCTGGACCACTGTGCTCTGCACCAGTGCCACTACGTGCCCCGACTCATGCCCGTTCCGTGTTTAGCACTGTGTCACCATCACACCATGTAGACGCCACCATCATACCCATTTCCCGTGCCACGTCGTGCCCGCCTCCATTCCACCGTGTACCCAGACGTGTCGCGCCCCGTGCCCAGTCCCCGTGCCACGTCATGCCAACCCCCGTGCCACACCGTGCCCGATCCAGTGCACGCGCTGTGCCGCTCCCGCACCACCCACTAAGTCAGGACCGTGCCCAGTGCCGCGTCGCGCCGTACCATGCACCGATCCAGGACCACTCCCACTACCGTATCACTCCCGCGTCGCCACCGCGCCCAGTACCGGATCTCCACGCATCGCGCTCGCGCCACGCGCCGTGTCCAGCATCGCATCGTCTCGTGTGTCGAGACAAAGTCCGCAAGCGGCGTCACTTCTATATCAAGCAACCGAGGCAAGTGAACTCTCTCACTTGCTAAATCATGCTATATCTATAGATATGATTATGTTAATCGATTTGATAAATGTTAATCTTGATTTAAGTTTGTGTTCTAGAAGATAGCCGCGATTATCATAATTAAAACCCAATTGAAAATACTGGAATTTATAATCAATACATTCCTTTTCTGTTAATAAACGTCACGTAGAAATTTGAATGGATATTATTGATGTTTCATGCATAAAGGAGCATCCCAAGATACATCATAAAATCTGAAAACTGCAATATACCTTGCATTGTAAAATCCATATTATTATGAATACAACTCATAACTTAATGTTCTAGGGCTCATATCGAAGCCAACAGATAAACCTATAGCACCCCATAGTTTGTCTTTGCTTTTTGGTAAGTTATAACAATGAATACTGAGGCGATTCGCGGCCCTGAATTGCAGTCCGGGGCAGCGTTTCGTTTTGTATACCTGGCTTTGGAACACTTGTATACCCCTTCTTTAAACTGAAAATACATGGAGCACCATATGGTCGCATAGATAATTTAGTTAGCTAACACCTTAATCTGGTCCCGTGCTGTTTCACCATCATTTGATATTTAATTTGCATTTTAACGTACCTAGGTGTTCTGCAGTTTCTGCAGTGACTCTTCTTGCATAGCTACACTAGACAGGACATAACTTTTAATACAGAACTGCTATTGATAATCCGTTTAATGCGTTGGAAACATAACAGAAAAATATACATACTATTTAACTGTAGCATCGCCTAATTATGCTCCCAACTAGGAGTAAAACGTATTACGAAACGGACTTCCGGTTCAGAAATTGGATTTCCAGCAGTAAACACTTAAAATAAAATGGCCATAACTAGCGAACCTGAAACCCGATTTACGCGAAACTAATTTTTATGGATAGATAATTAAATATAATGCTTACCCCTTTTGTATTGTTTTGATTAATTCTGCACGTATGATTTATAGTAAATTTTGCAAATGGTATGACACTGGTTGCTATGTTATATTCGCATTATAATTAATTGCATTCTCATCATATCATGTAGCGGTTATATCCTCATTGAATAGTGGTCATAAAGCATTGATAACCTAGTGATCGTGCACATTACCCAATGATAGATATTAGAGTTTGGATTGTTGCAAGTACGTTAGTGTATAAGCGTGATTGAATAGTGAAAGTGACACGTACTTGTACACAATCAACGGAACCAGTTAATTTATTGCATTGTCGACATTTATGGGACATATGTAAGTGTAACTATAAATGGTATGGGACGGTTATGGAAGCACTTATATTAGTGTCATAGGTAAGGCGTCAAACACAGTCCACCTACCAGTCGAGACATGTTTGATGAAGATCCTGTCTCCAGTTCTCGCGTAGACTTGCCATGGACCGACTAGTATTTGGGTTTATGGTCGGTGTTAGATGTAGACCACGGGGTGTGGGGCAGTTTGAGTATAAGTTCAATGGAATCTCGGGAGTCCCATTGCCGGCATATACCGTGATTTTGGGAGTTGTAAAGATGGTGTTACTGATTATTATCGTGGGTGATTCGGGCCCGTCTTCCCTTGCCCCTGAGGCCCTACCCTTGGGTTGGGGATACTCCTGCGTGGTTGATGCTCACACTTGGACTGACGATAGGTTTAGCGACCTGGACAATGAGACTTAGAGACTGATAGGTTTAGTGACATGGTCATGCATTGTTTACTGATTCGATATACCGGCGTTATTGTTTACCTATACCGGTTACTTCATGCTCATGTCATCACTCCGTGCTTATTATTTCATATTCATCATTATTTCACATGTTTACATATGTATTTCTATTTATTGCTTTTGTGTCGCTCTGACGATCTGAGTATGCATGCTCAGAGTGAGAAGTGGACTTAGCTCGGATCAGCACCTGTCGTACCTTGAGGATATTGCGGACATCTAGATCAGCGACATCAGCGCTATCTTTCTCTTGACTATATCTGGTTAGTTTTATATCTGTTTTGATTTAGTGACTACATTTCTCCTTACCTGTGCATTGATTACTGATTACCACGTAAAGCTAGAAGCCGAAGTGTGACTACGACAGGATGTTTCCTTGACCATAAGAGCATGGCTAGCCTTGTCACCCCTCGTACTCCGTATTTTGGGAAGCGGGGTATGACATGGTTTTGTTTGTATCAGAGCCAGGTTTAGTTTAGAATGGGGTTACAATTTCCGAGTAGGGCTTGACAATCTAAGCCACTATTTCGGTCTAGATTGTAAACTTGTTATCCTTGATCTTGATTCATGTAGTGTGTTCTTCTACATATTTTGATCCATCCGTTAGAACTTTTGGGTGACTTAGTAGACTTATGTGATTGTAACTATGAACTACAGCATGGTCACAATACTGTACTCTGTTTGAGTGACTCGGGGTTCTACCTTTGATTCCAACCTCGATTGAATATTACTTTACCTCATAATCTTGTTTAGATCGTCAAACCTCTATCTCCGTTTATATTTTATACTGCCCTCGAGTTTTCAGATCTATTTTACATTTTCATCCCTATACTTTTCTTATTGATCCTACACCTGCTTACGTTTCTTATTGGACTCGTTGCATTCTCACGTCTTCGTTTCTTCAAAGTTATCGTATCGCGTTGCATATTTTAAGTTTCTATCCGAGTGGCGCAGCGGAAGCTGAAACTTGGCTTCCAACGACTCTTCTTCCACCTCCACTCCCCGGAGTCGGACTGTCGAGATTTTGGGCAAACTGCGAGGATTGAGAGAATCCCAGGAAAGGACGAACGGTCTTTTAGTTGAGGGGCTCAGGAGACAGCTAGTTCGCTCACCAAGAGGAGCCTTGATCGTGAGGGAATCCATGTTAATAAAAGAGGAGAGTACAGATGAAGCAGCGGAGAACCCGAGTGTGTGGTTATTGCAAGAGACCAGGACACATTCAAAGGGACTGTCGCCAGGCCAAAGGGCAGTGCCTAATTTGTGGATCCGATGAGCATCTTATCAATGGTTTGCCCTCGAAGGAAAGAGCTACAAGGAGGAGATTCGTCCACACTCTCCACTCCTGCTAAATAACTTGGTTGTTTCGTAGTTCGAGCTTCGAGGATAGTACGGACCCAGCGCAGGATTCAAACTCGCTTGACGAGATCGCAGAGATTTAGATATCGATGCAGAGTTACCACCTTTCCTGCTTTCATAAAGATATCATCACTCTATTTAATAGCTGTTTCCTTTCGTTTAAAATCTTGTATCTGTTGAACTTCTTACCTTGAATGCAATAAAGTTGTGGATTGTGACTAACTACTTTTGTTTGACTCACTACATTTATACCCTAGGCTTAGTCGACATCATGGTTCATCACCGCACCCCCCGGACTCTCTTTTCGATTAGCTTGTATCTTGCCGCATACCCCCGTCTGAAATTGTCGATCCTATACTCCTTATTAACTTATGTCTCTCCCTGATTTTGAATCCGATTTCATCCTTCTATCCTTATGGCATCCTGGGCAACCCAATTCCTCCTCACATTTTTCCATTCGGGTTCTTGCTCACGACGTTGATCTCCAGTAATATATCGCAATCCATTCTCCAGCTAGTCTTCTGTATATTATCAGTGTTATTTTTCTGTTGATATAATTATAATCAGTACGTTTACTATTTTAAAATTTTAGAGTTTTGCCTATTTATATTAAGTTGGATTTTCATTATGTGATAGTAAGTATTTTTAGCTTTACTTACTGTCCCGAAGTTCTCTACTATTTCCAGGCTTTAAATCATTTTGATTTACATTATGTATTTTATTTTTCTAGTGAATTTTTCACACTAATACTTTCAGTTTACATGTCACTTTTGTTGCTTCCATTACTAGCTTGCTTATTCCCCGTTTTATTTTTTCGACAATTTTACCTTATATGTATTCTAAAGTTATTTTCTACTTGTTTGAATTGTAATTTCACCAAACTAGTTTCAATTCTTAAGGCTTATCAGCCAACCTTTCGCTATTGCTTAATGTTGTTATTCTATTTCCTTGTATTGTATGTATAGTTTATTACTATAAATGGTTATATCTCGCGCTTACATTTGACCATTATTTTAGCCGTGCTATTTCGTGTGTGTGTGTGTGTGTGTGTGTGTGTATAAATCTTTGACTTTCATCTAGTTGCTTTTGCATAAATCGCTATATTGTAGTATTTGATTTTGTGGCTTTTCCCATAGTGTTTTATAGCTCATCGTTTATTTTAAATTTCGAGGACGAAATTTTTATATAAGTGGGGTATGATATAATACCCGGTATCTTGTATATAAAAATCTTGTATATTTGTACAAATTTATTTCCAATATTTTTCCAAATATTTACCCTATATTCCTTCTATTTCATTTTTCGTTAAATCCTATTTTTCCAAATTATTTTCCCACTCTTATTTTAATTTCCTAAATAAATTTTCATCTAATTTTTCTAAACCCTTTTATTTTTCCTAATCCTTATCTTCTAAACCCGGCCCATAACCCAAACCCTAACCCTTTCTTTTTCCAATTATTTTACCTTATCTATTTTAAATCCCAGCCCAATCCCTAAGCCCAGCCCAATCCCCATCTCCTTCTTTTCACCCCCAACGTGACCCGACCCGCACCCGCTTTCCCCTTTCATCTCCCTCGTTCGTTCTCCCTTCCCGCTTTTTCCCCAACGTCGCTCCCCACTCCTCCCACCTCACCCCTATGACTCACGCTCGCTAACCCCCGCACGACTCGTCCCCCCTCCTCCTTCGCCAACGCCCCCGTGACTTCCGCGGCCACCCCTCTTTCTCTCTCTTCATCTTTCTCTCTCCT
Source organism: Agapanthus africanus (assembly GCA_030015575.1). Classification (NCBI taxonomy): domain Eukaryota; kingdom Viridiplantae; phylum Streptophyta; class Magnoliopsida; order Asparagales; family Amaryllidaceae; genus Agapanthus; species Agapanthus africanus. The sequence goes on along the minus strand of CM057345.1, from coordinate 518,062,626 downwards.
TCTCACTCCCTCACTAACGCCCTCTCTCTCTCTCACTCTGCACTCGCTCCCATGACGGAGCCCATGCCCAACTGACCCCGGATCCCCTCACCTGCCTCCCTTCTCCCTCAACCCACTGGTCTCCCCCTCCCCTCACCGCAACCAAACACCATCCTCCATTTCACAAACCCATCACCACCGGAACCCGACCTCGTCGCCCTCGCTTCGTCGCCGCCGATGTCTCCCTCACGCCCTTGCCACCATCTCTCTCCTCGCCCCTTTCCCGAACTCATCTCCATTCCCGTGCAAACCTACCAACCCAAGAAGCACCACCTGCAACCGACGAACCCATGATTTGTCGCCTCACCCGACCTCACCGCTGACGACCTCGTCGTCGCCTCCTCCGCTCATCCCCATGACCCCCCTGCACCAGGCACGAGCACCGCGGCCGCCACCAACTCCTCTGCCCTCCCCTCTGCAACCTCCCTGTCGGCTCATCCCCCTAAACTGCCATGACCACCTCCTCTTGTTGCCGACCGTCTCCAACCGAGAACCTCCACCTTCATCTCTCCCTTCACCCGCAACTCTGCTGACGAACCCATCGGCAACCTCCCGCTTCAACCCATCTCCCGAGCCCTTGAAACCCCAGAACCCTGCCTGCATACCCCTAACCCACCGAGCTCCCTCTCCTAGTTCTCCTCACTGCAGCCGCCGCCGGCGACCCCATCTCTCTCTACCTCAACCACATGCTGCCATCCTCCTCACTGACCCCTCCACCGACAGCACGCACCACCAACCCTCGCCGGAGCTAACTCCTCCGACAACCGACAACCCAGTGCACCTCCTGACCCCGCCTTAGCCGACTCCAACCCAGCTCCAGTCGCCTTGGCCGCAGCTCCAAGCCGATCTCCCCGTGTCCGAAACCGACCCCCTCATGAACGAGCTCCCCGACATCGCCGCTACCTGCAACTCACCGCCAATGAGCTCTGGACCCAGCCACCGTGCCCATCTTCCTGGACCACCGTGCCCCGCACTAGTGCCACTACGTGCCCCGACTCATGCCCATTCCATGTCTAGCACCGTGTCGCCATCACACCACGTACATGCCACCATCGTACCCAGTTCCCGTGCCACATCGTGCCCGTCTCCGTGCCACCGCGTACCCAGACGTCTTGCTCCCCGTGCCCAATCCCCATGCCACGTCATGCCAGCCCCCGTGCTACACCGTGCCTGATCCAGTGCACGCGTCGTGCCACTCCCGCACCACGCACTGAGTCAGGACCATACCCAGCGCTGCATCGTGCCGTACCATGCACCGAGCCAAGACCGCGCCCACTACCGTATCACACCTGTGTCGCCACCATGCCCAGTACCGGATCTCCATTTATCGCGCTCACGCCACGTGCCGTGTCCAGCATCGTATCGTCTCGTGTGTCGAGAAGAAGTCCGCAAGCGGCGTCGCTTCTATATCAAGCGACCGAGGCAAGTGAACTCTCTCACATGCTAAAACATGCTATATCTATAGATATGATTAGTTAATCTATTTGATAAATGTTAATCTTGATTTAAGTTTGTGTTTTAGAAGATAGCCGCGATTATCATAATTAAAACCCAATTGAAAATGCTGGAATTTATAATCAATACATTCATTTGCTGTTAATAAACGTCGCGTAGAAATTTGATTGGATATTATTGATGTTTCATGCATAAAGGAGCGTCCCAAGATACGTCGTAAAATCTGAAAACTGCAATATACCTTGCATTGTAAAATCTATATTAATTTGAATACAACTCATAACCTAATGTTCTAGGGTTAGTATCGAAGCCAACAGATAAACCTACAGCACCCCATAGTTCTTCTTTGCTTTTTAGTAAGTTATAATAATGAATACTGAGGCGATTCGCGGCCCTGAACTGCAGTCCGGGGAAGCGTTTCGTTTTGAATATCTGGCTTTGGAACACCTGTATACCCTTTCTTTAAATTGAAAATGCACAGAGCCCCATATGGTCGTGTAGATAATTTAGTTAGCTAACACCTGAATCTGGTCACATGCTGTTTCACTATCATTTGATATTTAATTTCCATTTTAACGTACCTAGGTGTTCTGCAGTTTCTGCGGTGACTCCTCTTGCATAGCTACACTAGACAGAACATAACTTTTAATATAGAACTGATATTGATAATACGTTTAATGCGTTGGAAATATAATAGAAAAATCTACATACTATTTAACTGTAGAGTCTCCTAATTTTTCTCCCAACTGGGAGTAAAACGTGTTACGAAACGGACTTCCGGTTCAGAAATTGGATTTCCAGCAGTAAACACTTAAAATGAAATGGCCATAACTAGCGAACCTGAAACCCAATTTACTCGAAACCAATTTTGATGGATAGATAATTGAATATAATGCTTACACCTTTTGTATTGTTTTGCTTAATTCTGCACGTATGATTTATAGTAAATTTTGCAAATGGTATGACACTGGTTGCTATGTTATATTCGCATTATAATTAATTGCATTCTCATCATATCATGTAACGGTTATATCCTCATTGAATAGTGGTCATAAAGCATTGATAATCTAGTGATCGTGCACATTATCCAGTGATAGACATTAGTGTTTGGATTATGGCAAGTACGTTATTGTAGAAGCGTGATTGAATAGTGAAAGTGAGACGTACTTGTACACAATCAACGGAACCAGTTAATTTATTGCATTGTCGACGTTTATGGGACATATGTAAGTGTAACTATAACTGGTATGAGACGGTTATGGAAGCACTTATATTAGTGTCATAGGTAAGGCGTCAAACACAGTCTATTTATCTTGGGTACTAGTCGAGACATGTTTGATGGAGATCCTGTCTCCAGTTCTCGCATAGACTTGCCATGGACCGACTAATATCTGGGTTTATGGTCGGTGTTTGATGTAGACCACGGGGTATGGGGTAGTTTGAGTGTGAGTTCAACGGAATCTCGGGAGTCCCATTGCCGGCATATACCGTGATTTTGGGAGTTATATGGATGGTGTTACTGATTATTATCGTGTGTGATTCGGGCCCGTGTTCCCTTGCCCCTGGGGCCTTACCCTTGGGTTGGGGATAATCCTGCGTGGTTAACGCTCACACTTGGACTGACGATTGGTTTAGCGACCTGGACAGTGAGACTTAGAGACTGATAGGTTTAGTGACATGGTCATGTGTTAGTGTATATGCCCTAGAGGCCATTACTGTATCATACTAGTATGTATATTACTTGATGGAAACTTGGGATATTCACAGTTGTATAGACAATCTTGCTCGATATAGTAGTATGCTACTTGGTTTGTCTCTGCTTTAATGTGTACATGTGTATTTTTTTATTATATCGCCTATACGCATTAGTAGAGCCCTTAGGATCTTTGCTTGATTACCGGCGTTGTGATAGCGATCACACTCGTGGGGGCTGGGTAATCCACAAGCACATCCTTATTCACGTCCCTAGTCGTGGGATTATCGAGACAGGGCATCGATACTCCGGAGTAGACTAGCGTATGCGCTTCTCATCCTAGCACGGGAGACAGTCTGTCCCACAGCCGTCAGTACGTCGTACTTGAGATAGTATGCGGGTGCTCGTTAGGTTACGAGTACACTGGACAGGACTCGTCGGGAACTGATGGTTGGTATTATACCTATCGTCAGTTATCAGTTCCCAGGTGACATGAGTACAGCTTAGTCCGCTGACTTGACACTGTCACTTCGCCTCGAGTGTGTTCCCACTGTTCTTTGATTACTATCCTACCATGGCTCTACTGAGTCGTGCAAACAGGTAGTAGTTGGGTGCAGTCCCGAAGCACTTGGAGGCAGTGACGGTTAGACAGGATTCGTCTCTCCCGGTATTGGGGGTTGACATCGCGCTGTGTCTAGGAGAGCCATTACACGAGTAGTCCCTGGCCAGGGCAAGCGAGATATACTGGTAGGTTTCCAGTGTTATTTCAGGGTGTTCTGGGCTTCACTCCGACACGACTTGTACCGCTATTAGGGGACTGACGTTTACCGCCCCCTAGGCCCGCCAAGCGATGTATCAGACGAACAGACCGGACTGTACGGAGATTGTCACATACATGCTCAGTAGGAGTTCGGATGGGTTTACCTCATCGGTCTTCTTATGAACATCTACCTGGGGACCGTTACGTACAGCTAGTGCCGCTTGCGGTCTGTGGTTAAAACCACTGCCAGCGTAGTGTCGAGTCTTTAGAGTCCCACACAGAGAGTTTCCCTGCACTGAGCGAAACGTGTAGAGGTCGTATGGTTTTACGGCAGGGCTGCGACCACTTACGTACACTTGTGTGCGTGTGGTGTTCGGGCAAGCAATACTAGTGGGCTTTGGTTTAAGCCGGATCCTAGTATTGCACGGATGGATTTGTTTTGTCTTCTGTGCATCCGCATTCTACGGAATGCGGATGCAGGTGTGTATGCACAGTTTTCCGGAGCGATGAAGGAGGAGGTGCCTCATTAGGGTTTTGGCAGTTGGTTCGGCCAAAACCGTTATGTGGCAGGCTCATTAGGGTTTTGACAGTTGATTCTGTCAAAACCATTTTGAGGCGGACTCATTAGGGTTTTGGCAATTCGTTTGGTCAAAACCATTATAAGCCGCGAACATCATTTACTAATCCTTTTAGTGATAATTTTATGATGGCTAATTGCATTGACCATTTGACCACCATGACCTCTCTTGACTTTGTTGACCGGCTGACCGTGTTGACCATTGACCTTCAAGAGAGGTCTACACTCTTCTTTTCATTTTCTTTTTCTTTTTGATTATGATAATGGTCATTTCAATGTAGCCATCAACTTTATCTTGATAGGATTTGTAATGATGATTTTGTGTATTATTGCAACCATGGTTAATTTCTTTAGCTCATTTTTCTTTTCTCATTCTCTCTCTTGCTCTTTCTCATGAGAAGAAAAGAAATGCTCCATGGTTGCTACCTCCTCCTTCTTCCTCCTCTTGATTCATCTTTTGATCTCATGTGTTGAGAGATAAAAATCCCACAAAGACAAACACCTCCATCTTTCTCTTCTACACAACCTAGGGTACCAAGACTAGCAATCTTGTTGCCCTAGTTACCTCGGTTCGAGGTGGAGCTCGGTGTACATCTCTCGGGTGGATCGTCTTCGACTCAAGAAGGCCGCGGAGGTGACGAAAGTCCGGATCAACCCTCGGAGCATGGATGGACAAACGGCACAGCGGAGTGAAGACCCGAAGGACCGGTGTCTTGAGGTATAATTTCTACGGCATAGTAGTTAGCACCTCTCTTAGTTTGCTAGTTTCTAGTTTAGCAAAGATTCGGCTTTTACGGTCCATGTTACCAAGTCTAGAAAAAATTTTGTTTTACCGTTTCCGCAACCCCGAAAGTACCGGGAGAGGTAACGTGGACCTAACAGTGGTATCAGAGCCTAGCTAAACATAAACTAGCAAGTTAGCAAAGTATCTAGAATTTCGACCGGACGTAAAACCGCAAAACACCCCGGAAAATTCAAGTTTCTGCCGATTTTTAGATCTGTCCAAAAATTAATAAATCATGCACTAAAAATCGGCCCAGGCTTTTTATAGAACACTGGAGAAATTCGATCCCCTAACTCGGTTAAAGCGCCGCAGAACCGCGGTATAAGCTTGCTTATGACGCGGAACCGCGGCCGAGTTAACTCGGTTGGGGATCTTGTTTCCTGCAGTGTTCTTATATGGGTCTTTTGGGATTTTTAGAATATGATTTTTCTGCCCAAATTTTCCAGAAAGCAAAATTTGTTTTTGGGGCTTAAAAATCCGTATTTTTGGTCGATTTTCTGTAGACTTTGGCTAATGGGTTGTATCTGTGATGTGATATGTGTATTGAACGTCTACTAATCGCTATACGTCGATTAGTAGGGGTTATACATATCTGTGATCTGTAATGCTGATGGTTTGTGTATATGAACTCGTTGGATTGTCGCGGATGGATAGCCGGGGTGGATGTGAGATGAGAGTTTCTTTTTCTTTCATTCATGTAAAAAATTTGTAAATTGATGTAATATTATTTGTATGGCCGCACAACCGGGTCGGGGTTGTAGCCGTTATTGTATAATTCTTTTTACTGTTTTTGCTCCTAGGATAGACCCATGGAGGGGGTGCACAAACTACCGGGTATCTCGAAGTGCCGAGTGGCCTACTCATGGTGTTGAGGGAGGTTGCTTCGCTTCGGATACTTGGCGGGTAGTTTGCCGCACCCGTAGGGGTCTTGGGTGGGGTATTGGCTATTCATCGCGACCGTGTAATCCGCTTTTTATTGCAGGCTCGAACGAATCGCGGGTTCCTAGTATATCCAAAGTGTTCATCTGTGATCTGGATTGGCTATCATTGCTATGTATTTATATATAATAACTATTTAGGCGTTGCTTATGTTTTTCAGCCGCGCTAGCCCAGCCCCCGCTCTGTCGTTAGTTAAGTAACCTAACGGGTGATGACGGGGCCCCGTGGCGAATGCGAATGGCATAAGCGTACGTCATATTTTGGTTGTTTTCTGTAATGATAGGATTTAAATGATGGGACGCATTAAAAGAACTAATGCTAGAAAATAAACCTAAAAGACGTTGTTGGAACAATTTTTCAAAAAGCTGTTATTGCAAGGACGTTCACTTTTGTTTTGCATCGAGGTATTCGGTTATGAATGCCCAGCACCTCATTCGACGAGGCAAGGGCCGAGATCCCCTCATCGGGAGTGACCCCTTGGACAAAAGTTTGCGTCAGGGTGATAACTTCACTATAGTCGATTATTCTTGCTTTGCATCGAGGTATTCATCTTATGAATGCCCAGCACCTCACTCGACGAGGAAAGAGCCGAGATCCCTTCACAGAGAGTGACCTCTTTAGCAAAAATTTTCGCCACTATATTTTCAAAAGGGCAATCATGTTCCTTCAACGATATCAAGTTCATTACGTTAACGGGTTTTTCGCCAAAAACCCAGCCATAGCCCTCCGTCGTTTCGGATTAATATTATTTAGTATTCGTGCTGCGTTTGTTGACCTAGTCAAGGCGTAGTGAACGGTAGCTAAATGATATTTTTCTGTGGATTGCAAATGTGATTGGTTAGGACAGTCGTGCGGCCTTGTTGACCTAGTCAAGGGCACGTACGGGTGGGTCTAATGCAATCAGGATAATGACGGGTAGAACTTGAGTAACGGTTTATGGCTTGTTGACCTAGTCAAGGTCATAAACCGTTAGGGGCAAAAACCACATCGGGAGTTTCTAAAGAAACTGAAACTTGCAGATTTAGCATACCTTCTGGAGTGTGGTGACTAGAGTGGATTCCATCTAGGTCATCACACAATGATAGTTGGATCCCGATCCCACTGATGAGTTGGATTACTCTTGGGAAATTATTTCACTTAACGATCAATGCTATAAACCTAGTAGGTGTCTAGAAAGGTGTTAGCGGGGCTACGCCCCCAGGGAAAAGATGTTCTTAAATTAAGGAACTTCGCGAAAGCGTTGGAAAACCTCCCTCGAAGTACCGACACTAGCATGGCTGAAAGGTTAAGCAAGTATTGTGACGTGAATTAAATCCCGACTAGTTCTTCTTTTAAAAGGTTTTAGGAAGAATTTGAGGAAACAGTGGGAGACATCCTGGTTAGATAAACTAATAAACCAATCTAATCTTGCAAGAGCGCATGTTGAGTGTTTCTTTTCTCTCTCTCCAGGTAGCAACCTTTTCACGCACTAATCAAGATAATAAAATGTATCGCTTGACCGATCTGAATTCTTATTCGAGGCTGGGGAACGTTGGTTCAGCTCTAACTTGTGACAACAGTCATAAGTATGAGCAAGGGAAAGGGGATTGTATGGATTCCCAGGATACCCAGTTGAAGAAGAAGCATGGTTTTGCATCTACTTTAGGTGTTCTTGTAATTGAGAACTATTTTACGGTCAGCCCTACCTCCTGGTTACTTGATACTTGATCAGGATCTCATATCTGTAATTTATTGCAGGGACTAAGAAAAAGTAGGAAAGTTGCACCGGGTGATATGTCGCTCAGAGTAGCGAACGGAGCACAAGTTAATGCGGCAGCCGTCGGTGAATATCACCTAGTATTGCCAAATGGCAAGACTATGATTTTGAACGATCGCTATTATGTACCCTCCATGGTTTGCAACATCATATCAGTTTCTTTACTCGATAAAGATGGATATAACTTTGTTCTTGATAGAAATATCATGAACATTTACCTTAATAAAGTACTGGTTGCAGAGGGTACACTGTGTAATGGTATCTACGTTCTAAATCAGAATACAGTTCTCAATATACAAAACACACGCAAGAGGAAGAATTCAGATACGAATGAATCCTACTTGTGGCATTGTAGACTTGGTCATATCGGAGAGAAAAGACTGAATAAGTTGCATAAAGATGGACTCTTGGATGCGTTCGAGTTTTCATCTTATGAAACTTGTCAGTCTTGTCTCAAAGGGAAGATGACCAAATCTCCGTTCACCGGACATGGAGAAAGAGCAACAGAGCTCTTGGGACTCGTACATAGTGATGTATGTGGTCCGATATCTATACATGCAAGGGGTGGGTTCTCGTACTTCATCACATTCACTGACGATCTCTCTAGGTTCGGATATGTGTATCTGATGAAACACAAATCTGAAGCTTTTGAGAAATTCAAGGAATTCAGAAACGAAGTAGAGAACCAGACTGGCAAAAGTATCAAGATCCTCCGGTCTGATAGAGGAGGGGAGTACTTAAGCACGGAATTCCTAGATTACTTAAAAGAGAATGGTATTCTCTCTCAGCTTACTCCTCCTTATACACCACAGCACAACGGTGTATGGGAGAGGAGGAATCGTACCCTTCTGGATATGGTTCGCTCCATGATGAGTAATGCCGAGTTGCCTCTTTCATTTTGGGGACATGCGCTGTTGACAGCAGCATATCTATTGAATGATGTTCCGTCTAAATCAGTGCCTAAGACTCCATTCGAGATATGGAATGGAAAAAGGCCATATCTTAAAAGATTTAAGATATGGGGTTGTCCGGCTTATGTTAAAACGTATAAACCGGATAAATTAGAGGCACGGTCAGTTTTATGTAAGTTTGTGGGATATCCAAAGAATGGTTATGGATATCTATTCTACCACAACGAGGAACAGAAGGTGTTTGTTGCTCAGCATGCCGTTTTCTTAGAAACGGAGTTTCTTGCAAAAGAAATTAGTGGGAGCACGGTAGAATTGGAAGAAATTCAGCGACCACAAACTGAAACTGAAAATTTGACAAAACCTCAGGATTCAATAACCCCAGACGAACCTCAGCCACTCCGCAGATCTGGTAGGATTTCTCGTCCGTCCGAGAGATACTACGGTTTTCTCATAGACGGGGATCGAAAGGATTGCATCTTGGAAGAAGATGACCCTACCAGTTTCAGGCAGGCCATTATCAGTAGGGACTCTGATAAGTGGCAGGAAGCAATGCAATCTGAAATGGAGTCCATGTACGCCAATAAAGTGTGGACCTTGGATATTGCTCCACCTGGGGTAAAACCCGTTGGATGCAAATGGATCTACAAAAGGAAACTTGGTGTAGATGGGCAGGTGGAAACCTGTAAGGCTAGACTTGTTGCAAAAGGTTTTCGTCAAAGACCTGATTTGGACTATGACGAAACTTTTTCTCCGGTGGCTATGCTCAAATCCATTCGGATCCTACTTGCCATTACTGCCTTCCATGACTATGAAATCTGGCAGATGGACGTTAAAACGGCTTTTCTAAACGGTTGTTTGGAAGAGTGCGTTTATATGGATCAGCCAGAAGCTTTCGTAGACAGTGGGAGCAGCGGGAAGGTGTGCAAGTTGCTTAAATCCATTTATGGATTAAAGCAGGCATCGCGGAGCTGGAACATCTGTTTTGATGAGGCAATCAAGGAATTTGATTTCATCAAGAACGAAGATGAACCCTGTGTCTATAAGAAGATTGTAGGACGAACTGTCGTATTCCTAGTCTTGTACGTGGACGACATTCTTTTGATAGGAAATGACATTCCTATGCTATAATCGGTCAAGCTATTTTTGTCACAACGGTTCTCCATGAAGGACCTGGGTGATGCCTCGTACATTTTGGGGATCAAGATCTATAGAGATAGATCCAAGAGACTACTGGGACTTTCGTAGTCCAGGTACATAGAGACCGTACTAAAGAGATTTAGTATGGAGGATTCCAAGCGCGGTAACATACCCGCATTGCACGGAATTACCCTCTCCAAGAAGATGTCTCCTAAGACTGACGAGGAGAGGGTTCGCATGAGCACTATACCCTACGCTTCGCATGAGCACTATACCCTTACGCGCTGAGCGCGGTAAGCCGGTATCAGTCAGACCCAGGTGAGGCCCACTGGACAGCAGTGAAGAACATTCTCAAGTACCTGAGAAGGACTAAGGAGATGTTCCTAGTTTACGGTAATGGAGACCTCAGGGTCGAGTCCTTTACCGATTCAAGCTTCCAGAGTGACAAAGATGACAGCAAGTCTGTCTTGGATTTTGTGTTTACCCTCAACGGAGGGGCGGTATGTTGGAGGAGTTCCAAACAGGATACCGTCGCAGACTCGACGATGGAGGCTGAATACATTGCTGCAAGCGATGCCGCAAAAGAGGCGGTCTGGATGAAGAAGTTCATTAGTGAACTTCAGGTGGTTCCGTCCATTGTTGACCCAATACCTTTGTATTGCGATAACAATGGGGCTATAGCTTTAGCGAAGGAACCAAGGTCCCATCAGAAATCCAGGCACATCTTAAGGCGGTATCACCTGATCAGGGAGATCATTGATCGCCAAGAGATCGAGGTGCGGAGAGTGGACACAAAGGACAACACAGCGGACCCATTCACGAAGGCCTTGCCCCAGACTCAATTCGAGCGGCTGATCGAGATAATAGGTCTTCGATACGCCAGTACATGGCCTTAGTGCAAGTGGGAGATTGTTAGTGTATATGCCCTAGAGGTCATTACTGTATCATACTAGTATGTATATTACTTGATGGAAGCTTGGGATATTCACGATTGTATAGACAATCTTGCTCGATATAGTAGTATGCCACTTGGTTTGTCTCTGCTTTAATGTGTACATGTGTATTTTTTTATTATATCCCCTATACGCATTAGTAGAGCCCTTAGGATCTTTGCTTGATTACCGGCGTTGTGATGGCGATCACACTTGTGGGGGCTGGATAATCCACAAGCACATCCTTATTCACGTCCCTAGTCGTGGGATTATCGAGACAGGGCATCGATACTCCGGAGTAGACTAGCGTATGCGCTTCTCATCCTAGTACGGGAGACAGTCTGTCCCACAGCCGTCAGTACGTCATACTTGAGATAGTATGCAGGTGCTCGTTAGGTTACGAGTACACTGGACAGGACTCGTCGGGAACTGATGGTTGGTATTATACCTATCGTCAGTTATCAGTTCCCAGGTGACATGAGTACAGCTTAGTCCGCTGACTTGACACTGTCACTTCGCCTCGAGTGTGTTCCCACTGTTCTTTGATTACTACCCTACCATGGCTCTACTGAGTCGTGCAAACAGGTAGTAGTTGGGTCCAGTCCCGAAGCACTTGGAGGCAGTGACGGTTAGACAGGATTCGTCTCTCTCGGTATTGGGGGTTGACATCGCGCTGTGTCTAGGAGAGCCATTACACGAGTAGTCCCTGGCCAGGGCAAGCGAGATATACTGGTAGGTTTCCAGTGTTATCTCAGGGTGTTCTGGGCTTCGCTCCGACACGACTTGTACCGCTATTAGGGGACTGACGTTTACCGCCCCCTAGGCCCGCCATGCGATGTATCAGACGAACAGACCGGACTGTACGGAGATTGTCACATACAGGCTCAGTAGGAGTTCGGATGGGTTTACCTCATCGGCCTTCTTATCGACATCTACCTGGGGACCGTTACGTACAGCTAGTGCCGCTTGCGGTCTGTGGTTAAACCCACTGCCAGCGTAGTGTCGAGTCTTTAGAGTCCCACACAGAGAGTTTCCCTGCACTGAGCGAAACGTGTAGAGGCCGTATGGTTTTGCGGCAGGGCTGCGACCACTTACGTACACTTGTGTGCGTGTGGTGTTCGGGCAAGCAATACTAGTGGGCTTTGGTTTAAGCCGGATCCTAGTATTGCACGGATGGATTTGTTTTGTCTTCTGTGCATCCGCATTCTACAGAATGCGGATGCAGGTGTGTATGCACAGTTTTCCGGAGCGATGAAGGAGGAGGTGCCTCATTAGGGTTTTAGCAGTTGGTTCGGCCAAAACTGTTATGTGGCAGGCTCATTAGGGTTTTAACAGTTGATTCGATCAAAACCATTTTGAGGCGGACTCATTAGGGTTTTGGCAATTCGTTTGGTCAAAACCATTATGAGCCGCGGACATCATTTACTAATCCTTTTAGTGATAATTTTATGATGGCTAATTGCATTGACCATTTGACCACCATGACCTCTCTTGACTTTGTTGACCGGTTGACCGTGTTGACCATTGACCTTCAAGAGAGGTCTACACTCTTCTTTTCATTTTCTTTTTCTTTTTGATTATGATAATGGTCATTTCAATGTAGCTATCAACTTTATCTTGATAGGATTTGTAATGATGATTTTGTGTATTATTGCAACCATGGTTAATTTCTTTAGCTCATTTTTCTTTTCTCATTCTCTCTCTTGCTCTTTCTCATGAGAAGAAAAGAAATGATCCATGGTTGCTAGCTCCTCCTTCTTCTTCCTCTTGATTCATCTTTTGATCTCATGTGTTGAGAGATAAAGATCCCACAAAGACAAACACCTCCATCTTTCTCTTCTACCCAACCTAGGGTACCAAGACTAGCAATCTTGTTGCCCTAGTTATCTCGACTCGAGGTGGAGCTCGATGTACATCTCTCGGGTGGATCGTCTTCGACTCAAGAAGGCCGCGGAGGTGGCCAAAGTCCAGATCAACCCTCGGAGCATGGATGGACAAACGGCGCAGCGGAGTGAAGACCCGAAGGACCGGTGTCGTGAGGTATAATTTCTACGGCATAGTAGTTAGCACCTCTCTTAGTTTGCTAGTTTCTAGTTTAGCAAAGATCCGGCTTTTACGGTCCATGTTACCAAGTCTAGAAAAAATTTTGTTTTACCGTTTCCGCAACCCCGAAAGTACCGGGAGAGGTAACGTGGACCTAACATCATGCATTGTTTACTGATTCGATATACCCGCGTTACTGTTTACCTATACCGGTTACTTCATGCTCATGTCATCACTCCATGCTTATTGTTTCATATTCATCATTATTGCACATGTTTACATATGTATTTCTATTTATTGCTATTGTGTCGCTCTGACGATCTGAGTATGCATGCTCAGAGTGAGAATTGGACTTAGCTCGGATTAGCACCTGTCGTACCTTGAGGATATTGCGGACATCTAGATCAGTGACGTCAGCGTTATCTTTCTCTTGAATCTATCTGGTTAGTTTTATATCTGTTTTGATTTAATGACTGCATTTCTCCTTACCTGTGCATTGATTATTGATTACCACGTAAAGCTAGAAGCCGAAGTGTGACTACGACAGGATGTTTCCTTGACCGTACGAGCATGGCTGGCCTTGTCACCCCTCGTACTCCGTATTTTGGGAAGCGGGGCATGACAAGAAGCGTATACACCAGTCTACTCTGGAGTATCGATGCCCTGTCTCGATAATTCTACGACTAGGGACAAGTATGAGAATGTGCTTATTGACTACCCAGCCCCCACTAGTGTGACTGCCATCACAACGCTGGTAGTCATGCAAAGATCCTAAAGGCTCTATCAATATATATTAGCGATATGTTAAAAGAAACATATACACATATTAAGATATAATCAAACCAGATAGTATACTATCATTTTGAACAAGACTGTTATTATATCCGTGTATATCCCAAGCTTCCAAAATATAATATACAATCCAATACTATACAATAATGGCATCTAGGGCATATATCACTAACAAAGAGGACAATGAATGTTTAGATAAAACCTGACATTCTCATGTTGATGAGAATAAATTTACTGTTCATTCCCATGAAGGCGTAAAAATCCTGTCGATATTTTTTTTTTTAAATTTTTTTCAAAATTATATTATATAATAATATTTATTTTTATAAATGAATTTGTGTTCATGAATAATGGAGCTTTAGTCTTGAGCAATTAGGTGAATATAACTTACTCATTTAATAGCTTAAAAATTAAGTAACCTGATGTCGGAAGGGATTGCATGTAAGTTGATATTTATTTTCATCTCACATCATGATAAAGCTTTTATGAACAGTTGGCAAAATGGGTAGTTGACTGTTAAATTAAAACTATTAATTAATTAATTACGAATAATTTAATTGATAGTTGACTCTTGACGTGATACCTTATTGGTTCTATCTATAAGCCTTTCGGTGGAGGATTTAGACACAACCAAATTAAAAAAGTGTATTATTAATAATATAATTGTTATATTATTAATGTTGGGCTTCCCTTGCACCTAGTCTAGGGTTTGGTAGTATCACTCATGCCACATTAAAATTTAGAGAGGTGCAAAGCAAGCAAATCATGAATCTTTACTAGAATTTCTAGGGTAACAAGTTTGTATCACATATAAAGAACTAAAGAGATTAAGATTACAACCTTTGTAGTCCATTCCTTCACTTCATAAGCTCCATGTTGAGGTCCCTTCGCTGCGATCATCAAGAACTCCGACTCTCGTGAGGCTCCAAGAGATGAATGATGCATTTTGCTTGAAGTCTTCTTGATCTAAGATGATCTACCTTGAAAAATATCTAACCCAAGCTTGCACTTCTCTAATCAAGTATTAGTGAAGTGAACACCCGAATCTAAGTGGCTAGAATAGATGAGGATGATGAAGTAGGAATTATGCTCTCTTTTGTTTTCAATTTCTCACACTTAATCATCACAACACAAAAAGCTAGCAAGCTTTTTTTCAAGAGCTAGAAGAAGAAGAAGAAGCTAAACTGATGAATAATGAAGTATTGTTGTGGTTACAATTGCAACCATGGGTTAAGAATGAAAGGCTTAACTCTTGTAGAGAATAAACCATAGGTTAAGGGTTTGGGTTGGGTTAACAAATATCTTCACAAAATATCAAGGGAAAATGACAAAGTCAAAGCTTCATGAAGCATCCATGAATCTCATCCAAAAGTAACCCAAAAGCTAACCCTAATCCAAACTCTAACTTGGTTTAAACTCAACAACCATGTTGCATTTGTAACCCTAACATGTTATAATATTATATATCACATATATAATATATAATGTAACAAAAGAAAATAATACAATTAACATATATCGCATATATATCAATGTATTATCCGGTGAGGAAATGAATCAATAAAGCGAGCTTATATTAGTTAACGCAATGTAATATATCACATATATAATTATACATTAAATTATCGAATCAACACTTGATCCGAAAATCCGGCTATATTGCATATAACCGACTAATATAACATGTACCATTTCATCGAATCAACACTTGATCCGATGACCCGGCTATATCACATATACCCGGCCGATATCTCATATCGCGAGAATAGAATACGGTATCTCATATCGTATTATTCTCGGTCCTGCACATATCACATATGTGCTCCTACTCAGTTTTGCCTGAGCCAGGAAACCTCTGTGTAGGACTCTAAAGAATCGTCAATACGCCGGCAGTAGATGATGATCATATCAAAAACCCACAAGCTGCAAGCGGTCAGCTAAACGTAACAGCCATCCAGGTATTGAGCGATCAGAAGATCAACAAGCAGGCATGTACATTCTCCTGTGAATCCAATCAGTAACACTACCGTACAGTCCGATCTCTTCGTCTGGTATGCCGCATATCAAGTCTGGGGGTGGTAAACGTCAGACCCCGGTAACCGATAAGTCGTGTCGATCTGAGGCTCATAACGGGTCGAGAAACTACTGATAACTCTTACAAGTAGCACTCCATATCAGCCCTGGTCAGGGACTTCCAGTTTTAGCCAATCGAACACAGCGCAACATTAACTCCCTATACCGGGAGAGACGAAACCCCTCCTATCGCTCATTGCCTCCATGTGATTCGGGACTGTACCCAAAAGCCACCGTTTTGCACGCCCTCTTGGACATGGTAAGGTGGAAATCAAAGCACAGTGGGAATCACACAAGACTCTATGACGATCTCGGGTCTACAGACTAACATGTACCAGTGTCACCGGAGAACTGCTATCTGACGATAGGTATATTACCATCTAGGAGTTCTCGGCGAGTCTGTTCAGTGTACCCAATCTCCACTGAGCATCCGTACACCATCTTTGATGTCAAACACCGATGGATATGGGATCATCCATCGCCCATCATATGGGTCAAGATGCGTATACGCTAGTCTACTCTGGAGTATCGATACCCTGTCTCGACACTCTCTCGACTAGGAACAGTTATAGGATGTACTCTTGGACTACCTTGGCCCCACTACAATGATCTCATCATAGTCCCAGTGGTCAAGTATATATTCTAAGGGCTTTATCAAAATATGAGAGTAAGACAGTAAACTAATACAAGTCAACATGTTAAGACAAAGTGAAACCAGATCGCATACTATCATATCGAGAAAGAAAGTCCTCACTATATATATCCAAGCATCCATTATAATATACATCATATGTATAACAATGGCCTCTAGGGTATATATACAACTAACAATCTCCCACTTGCACTAAGGCCAGCTGTTGTAGTATCTCATACCCAACATCCCAAAGTGTCACGCCCCGCTTCCCAGAGTATGCTAAAAGAGGCACATGACATAGCTAACCATGCTACCTGTGGATAGAAAAAATCCTTCCACGGTCACATTACGGCTGTAGAGATATCAAGAACAGGAAAGAAACTAAACTATCTAGTACATGTCCATAAGCCAGAATAAATGAGTCAAGAAATAATATAATATGCGAAAGCAAAAGATCCAATAAATAAAACACCTGGAAAGTAAAACTGGATACCAACAGGATCCTCACCGCTCGGTCTAACTGCGGCAGTACTCCTGATCAGTCTGCAACAAAGGTAGAGGATCTGGGTCATGCAAAACCCAGACGTCAGTGTGTCATAATATCAAGCAATAAAATAAACAGGGGTAGCAAGGCATGCAGGTATGTGTATGAACAGTAAAACAGGTATAACAGTAATATAAATAAGGACAGTGAGGGTAATGTGTAGTGAGTATCTGGACTGGTCTATTAGGTTAACTACTCTCAAGTCTTTGAAATCAATTTGATGTAACTCAATAGTATCCCGTGTGTGCCCGGGATCACGGTGAAGATTCTCGGGCTGAAACCGAGATATGCCGCTAGGCACTAAAAGGAAAAGGTGTAACGATGAATGATGTCCACGGAATCATCCCAAGGCTGGCCTAGCCTCTAAAAAGGTAGTGGATAACGATGGATGATGTCAGCAGCAGCATCCCAAGGCTGGCCTAGCCTTTAAAACTGATCAGTAAAGGTAGCGAACTGTCGAGTTACAAGTCAGATTTTATCATTGATTTCCCCATACCCTAAGTTCTATGTGTTCAAGTCAGGTATTAAAATAATCTGAAGCTAACGCCAACACAGGATCAGGCAGGTACAGGTTTGTCTGGATAGACAACAGGAAATGTCCGTACGGACAACATGTCAGGTTTGTTGGCATTAGTAACAGGATCGGGTAACAGATAAAGCCATAGTACATCAGGTCAAGTCAGGTAGTATATAGGTATCATGTCATGTCAAGAGTTGTACGGTACCATGTCGTGTCAAGTAGTGGGTGAACAAGTCATGTCAGGGGTGCACAAAATGTCATGTGGGTGCTCATAATCAAACTAATATAAGCATGGGTATACAAAACAAGCATGAAGTACTAATGGAACACTAAAATGGAACACTGTAATGTAATATGCAATCAGGTACAGATTAAGGCATATAGATGCACAGTTATGGTTAGGGTTACAGTTAAAGTTCCAATACTAATCAAACTACAATTTATCAAATACGGAATGTTAATATTGTAATATTATATATTCAAGTGATCTATGGATGCAATATTATGTATATTAAACGATATGGATGCAAACAGGTGTTTGAACGGTTATAAACTATTTAAAAGGGTATTATGGGCCATGTAAATAATTATTATGTGATTTAAATACGGATGTGGGTACTAGGTATAGTAAATCAAAATGCAACATGATATGTTCCAAGTTATGAATCTAAAATGAAAAAATGGACATCGTAGTGTTAAAATGAAACAAATGGCCTTAGGTTTAATTTACAGGTTTAATCATGCAACTAAATATGTATAAAATAATATAATAGCATGTAGCAAGTTTTACTTGCCTCGCGGATCCACAGATGCGCGGCATGCAGTAAGAATGCGATAAAACGGAAAATCTCCATTGGGGAATTTCGTCGAACACCTTGCGCGCACAAATACGGAACAGAACCAGGCAATGTAAGAAAGTGACCACGCTGGCTAGGAACGTCCACTGGGTCGCCCGGATCAGCGGCTTCACATCCGGTTTCCGGCGAACTCGAATGCGATGAACGGATAAATCACGACAATGCGATGCTAAGGTCAAGCATGAAGGCTCGGTTATGGGTTCCGGATCTCGAGACGAAGAGGAGGCAATGATGCTTCTGAAGACAAGGTGATGGCCGGAGTTTAGGGTTGTTGCTTCTGCCGACGAAGGTGTTGCGGTCTTGAGGTGGAGACAACGGCGATGAAGGTTGCAAAAGGGGTTTCTTGGTGTGGGGATAGTTCTGGTGTTGAGGACAATGGAATGGAGGAAGAAGATGATGCTGGGATGAAGTCGGGGTCGCCGGCGGTGAGGGAACGACAACGAGGTCGGGGCATTAGGTATGGATAGGGTTGCAGGGAATTCTCGTCGGGTTGCAGCGGGGTTTGAGGAGGAGGAACGAGGGTGATGAGGTGAGGTTGAGGGTGGCGAAACAATTATGATCGGCGGTGAGAGGGTTAACGATGAGGGCCACGTCGGCAAGGAGAGCGTGGGTTGGGTCTCGTCGCGGTTGGAGTGCAGGGAAGGAGAGAAGGCCGGGAGCGGGTGTGGCAGAGGGTGAGGAGATGGAGGCGAGAGAGGTGAGGACGATGGCGTCGGCGGTGGTAGCGACTGCGAGGGATGGTCGATGAAGGTGCAGGCCATGGAGTAAGGTTCGTTTGCAGGTTCTTGGGGGCGTGTAAGGGTTGTGGGCGATGGGGTGAAGGAGGAAGGAGAAGGTGGAGGTCGAGGGGTTGAGGATGAAAGGCGACGGCGAAGGCAGGGTCGACGGCGAAGGCACGCTGGGGTTCGCGAGGGCGGAAAGGGAAAGGAGAAAGAGGATGAGAGAGAGAAAGAGAGAGACGTGAGATTATAGGTTTAAAAAATAATATATATATATATATAATTTTATATTATATATATAAAGGAAGAGAGAGAGAGAATTGTGAGAGAGAGAGAGAAAGAGAGAGAGAGAAAGAACGAGAAGGGAGAGATAGAGAGAGAGAGAGCAAGATCGAGAGGTGAGAGAGAGAGAAAGAAAGAAAGGGGAACAGTAAGGAGAAAGAAATTTAGAGGTTTGTGGGAGAGAGAGAAAGAGAGAAAGAAAAAGAGAAGAGAGAAAGAAAAAGGAGAGAAAGAAGGAGAGAAAGGTAGGGCCACTGTACATAGAGAGGAAGGCTGGAGGTGGCTCCGATTGGTTAGAAAAGATAAAAAAAATTAAAAAGATTTTATATTTAAAATCTGAAAGGATTCGTTTGTTAACGAGATTTTAAAGGAAAATTAAAATAAAATATTGAATAAATTTGAATTTAGGCGGGATACAAAAATATTCCAAAATGCGCCCGGGTCGGGTCCAAAATTTCAGATTTAAAATACGAAAATTATATGCAACTTCCAAATTTTAAAATGAATGATTAGATAACAAAAATACATACCCCCAAGAACGGATGCGCGTACATGCGCGTAGCCATCCAAACACGTCCGTTTCACTGAACGGGACGAGAACAAGATGTGCGGATGCTACCACGGGGTTAGGGGTATCAAGCAGGTTATGAAATGCGATTTTAATTCATTTAACATGACCTAAAAATGTTAAATGATAAAAGATGTGATACTAGATAAAATACCAGTATGTACTAAACATGAGATGCACGTGTCCATGCAACAAGTCAAGGTAATCTATAAATAAGAATCAAATAGGTTCAAGCAAGCGGGTCGGGTCGAATGCAATATAAAGTGTAAAATACCATTCGCTCCCACAATACGTTAAATCAAGAATATCACGAATAAAGAAATACGAGAACTGGAATTGGTATAAATGAACTCGGTTGTTACATTATACCCAACTACAAAAAGAATTTCATCCTCGAAATTCCAAGAACAAGAAAGGATAAAACAATCAAGAAACTACAAAAATAGATGTGGAACCTTCTGTCAGATTTCATCTTCTCGTTCCCAAGTTGACTCTTCATGTGCGCGATTACCCTAAGAAACAAGTACAATAGGGATAACCTCGTTCTTAAGAACCTTTTCCCTTCGATCCACAATCGACATCGGTCGTTCCTCAAAGGTTAAATCTTCTCGTACAGTCAGCTCCGATTGATTCAACACATGTGTTTCATCTCGAACATACCTACGGAGTTGAGGTATGTAAAATACGTCATGAACATTCTCCAAAGATTGTGGTAACGCCAAACGATATGCTACTTCTCCAACACGCTCCAAAATCTCGAAAGGTCCGACGAATCGAGGAGTAAGCTTGCCTCGACTCCCGAAACGAATAACTCTTCTAGTTGGTGATATCTTCAAATTTCCAAATCACTAACCACGAACTCCAGAGATCTCCTCGATGTATCCGCCCAACTCTTCTGTCGGTCTTGTGCTGCTTTCATATGATTCTGGATAGTATTAACCTTCTCAACTGTCTGCACAACTAAATCTGATCCCCACAATCTCCGTTCACCCACATCGTCCCAACAAACAGGTGAACGACACTTGCGACCATATAAAGCTTTGAATGGAGCCATCCGAATAGTCGCCTGGAAACTGTTGTTGTAGGAAAACTCCACCAAGTGTAGATGATCCTCCCATGAATCCTTGAAGTCTAACATGCAAGCTCTCAACATGTCTTCAAGAGTTTGGATCGTTCTCTCCGATTAGTCATCCGTCTGAGGATGATAAGCTGTGCTAAACTTCAAACGAGCCCCCAAACTTTCCTGTAAGCTCCTCCAAAAGTGTGATAAGAAACGAGTGTCACGGTCGGACACGATGCTCACCGGTACTCCATGCAATCTTACAATCTCCTGCATGTACCGTTCTGCCAAAGTTTCTGTTGATTGACCAACCCGAGAAGGGATAAAATGAGCTGCCTTGGTCAATCGATCAACAATCACCCAAACTGCATTGTTGCCCTTTGGACTCCGCGGTAGAGCCGTTACGAAATCCATGGTTATATGTTCCCACTTTCACTGAGGAATCGGTAGTGGTTGCAATAAACCAGCAACCCTTTGATGTTCAGCCTTAACTTGCTGACACACCAAGCACTTCGCTACAAAGCGGGCAATCTCCCGTTTCAGGCCTTCCCACCAGAAATGCTGTCGTATATCTCGGTACATTTTTGTGCCTCCTGGATGCACAGAATATGCTGAACTTTGCGCCTCCTTCATAAGTTCTTCGCGAGTATCTTCCCTTTGGCACACACAAACGGCTACCACATCGCAACGAACAATCTTCATGAATCAACAAGTCCGTTCGAAGTCCCGCTTCAACCTGTTCTCGAAACTTCTGCAATCTTGGATCATGTGACTACGCTGCTTTAATATTCTCGATCAATGACGATTGTACTTGTAGCTGGATCAACTGCCCCGAAGAATGCGGTAGCATAATCTCCAAATCGAATCTCTGAAAATCTTCAATGAGTTCCTTCTGTGCAGTCAACATCTGGATTGCTGGCAACCGACTAAGCGCATCCGGCACAACATTAACTTTTTCCGGATGGTACTTAAGATCAAGATCATAGTCGACCATCAGCTCCAACCATCTACGCTGCCTCATGTTAAGCTCTTTCTGCGTGAACACATACTTTAGGCTTTTGTGATCGGTGAATACTTCGACTCTTTCGCCCAATAGATAGTGTCTCCAAATCTTCAAAGCGAACATCACAGCTGCTAGCTCCAAGCCATGAGTTGGGTAATTCTTCTCATGGGTCTTCAACTGTCTCGACGCGTAAGCTACAACCTTCCCATGCTGCATCAAAACACATCCCGATCCTTTCCCAGATGCGTCGCCGTGAATCTCCAATCCTCCTGAATTGTCTGGCACGGTCAGAATAGGAGCGATTATCAATTTCTGCTTCAACGCCTCAAAAGCTGACGCACACTTATCCGTCCACACAAATGGTACTTCTTTGCGCGTAAGCTTGGTCAAAGGCTCCGCCAGACGAGCAAAGCTCTCCACGAACCTTCTGTAATACTCGGCAAGTCCAAGAAAGCTTCTGATCTCTGCAACGTTCTTCGGAATCTGCCAATCTCGAACTGCTGTAATCTTTTCGGGATCAACGGCGATTCCATCTCCAGATACGACATGCCCCAAAAACTTCACTTCTTCAAGCTAAAACTCGCACTTGCTCATCTTTGCATACAATCTTTCTTGCCTCAATGTCAGCAGTGCGATCTTCAAGTGTTCCGCATGCTCTTCAATGCTCCTCGAGTAGACCAGAATATCATCAATGAACACTACTATAAACTGGTCCAAGAATGGTGAAAAGATTCGGTTCATCAAGTTCATAAATATCGCCGGTGCATTCGTTACTCCGAAGGGCATCACTAAATACTCATAATGTCCATACCGAGTTCGGAACGCAGTCTTGCAAATATCTTCTGGTTTAACTCGGACCTGATGATATCCGGATCGCAAATCCAGCTTCGAGAATACCCTCGCACCACTAAGCTGCTCAAATAATTCGCCAATGCGAAGGATCGGGTACTTGTTCTTAATAATCACCCGGTCTAATTCTCGATAATCGATGCATATCCTCCTTGTGCCATCTTTCTTCTTTACTAGAAGAACTGGAGCTCCCCAAGGTGAGTTACTGCTGCGAAGCTAATCCTTCTCAAGTAATTCAGTAACCTGCTTCCTGACTTCTTCCAACTCCACTGGTGCCATTGGATCGTACGCTTTAGAGACTGGCGCTGCACCAGGAACAAGATCAGTCGCGAACTCCACATCTCGTTTTGCGGTAAACCCGAGATGTCCTCGAATATGTCCATGAACTCTCGAAATAGCCGGCGCTTCTTCCTTATCAACTTCCATCGACGAAAGAACATTATTTGTCGGCCTAGCCCTAAACTCGACTGGCCCGACAGAACTCCTTCCTCCAGTAAAGATAAACTCTGGATGTCCGAAAATCTGGAAAATCACTTTCTTTGCCCTAAAATCAATGTGAGTGTGGAAAGTGCCGAAAAATCCATTCCTAAGACAACAACAAACAAAGGGATGCACCAGAATTGAATAATTCTAATGCGGGAAAGACATGATCAAGTAGGATACCTGAAACGATTTCACCTGAAGCCAAACACTGAAGAAGATAAGCACGGTAAACAGAATTCAAGCTTGCGATAAAATATGAACTGGAAAGCAAGAGAAACAAGGCAATATAACGACCATGAAACAAAGCAGTGAATCAAGACTAGGACTCCAAGTTACTTAAATAGAGTACCGCATTGTAACCATGCTGCAGTTCATGGGTACAATTACATAACTCCACTCAAGTCGCCCAAATCCTAGTATCAGAATCAAGAAATAGGGAGAAACAATAGAGAACCAAAAAGGTTTCAAGTCGAGATGCAAAGTGGTTTGCATATCGATAAGGCAAAGGATAAGAGAAAGATATGATTCAAGCATCACGATAACAAGGTGGAAGGACATGTTCCTAATCACGAGTATTCTGATTCGTGTATTGGGTCCAATACCCAACTACAAAAGAATCAAACTCGATTAACCTATATCCTATGGCTCTGAAACCAAACAAACCATGTCACGCCCCGCTTCCCAGAGTACGCTAAAAGAGGCACGTGACATAGCCAACCATGCTACCTGTGGATAGGAAAAATCCTTCCACAGTCACATTACGGCTGTAGAGATATCAAGAACAGGAAAGAAACTAAACTATCTAGTACATGTCCATAAGCCAGAATAAATGAGTCAAGAAATAATATAATATGCGGAAGCAAAAATCCAATAAATAAAACACCTGGAAAGTAAAACTGGATACCAACAGGATTCTCACCGCTCGGTCTAACAGCGGCAGTACTCCTGATCAGTCTGCAACAAAGGTAGAGGATCTGGGCCATGCAAAACCCAGAAGTCAACGCGTCATAATATCAAGCAATAAAATAAACAGGGGTAGCAAGGCATGCAGGTATGTGTATGAACAGTAAAACAGGTATAACAGTAATATAAACGAGGACAGTGAGGGTAATGTGTAGTGAGTATCTGGACTGGTCTATTGGGTTAACTACTCTCAAGTCTTTGAAATCAATTTGATGAATTATCGATGTAACTCAATAGTATCCCGTGCGTGCCCGGGATCACGGTGAAGATTCTCGGGCTGAAACCGAGACATGCCGCTAGGCACTAAAAGGAAAAGGTGTAACGATGAATGATGTCCACGGCATCATCCCAAGGCTGGCCTAGCCTCTAAAAAGGTAGTGGATAACGATGGATGATGTCAGCAGCAGCATCCCAAGGCTGGCCTAGCCTCTAAAACTGATCAGTAAAGGTAGCAAACTGTCGAGTTACAAGTCAGGTTTCATCATTGATTTCCCCATACCCCAAGTTATATGTGTTCAAGTCATGTATTAAAATAATCTGAAGCTAACGCCAACACAGGATCAGGCAGGTATAGGTTTGTCTGGATAGACAACAGGAAATGTCCGTACGGACAACAGGTCAGGTTTGTTGGCATTAGTAACAGGATCAGGTAACAGATAAAGCCATAGTACATCAGGTCAAGTCAGGTAGTATATAGGTATCATGTCATGTCAAGAGTTGTACGGTACCATGCCGTGTCAAGTAGTGGGTGTAACAAGTCATGTCAGGGGTGCACAAAATGTCATGTGGGTGCTCATAATTAAACTAACATAAGCATGGGTATACAAAACAAGCATGAAGTACTAATGGAACACTTAAATGGAAAACTGTAATGTAATTTGCAATCAGGTACAGATTAAGGCATATAGATGTACAGTTAGGGTTAGGGTTACAGTTAAAGTTCCAATACTAATCAAACTACAATTTATCAAATGCGGAATGTTAATATTGTAATATTATATATTCAAGTGATATATGGATGCAATATTATGTATATTAAACGATATGGATGCAAACAGGTGTTTGAACGGTTATAAACTATTTAAAAGGGTATTATGGGCCATGTAAATAATTATTATGTGATTTAAATACGGATGTGGGTACTACGTATAGTAAATCAAAATGCAACATGATATGTTCCAAGTTATGAATCTAAAATGATAAAATGGACATCGTAGTGTTAAAATGAAACAAATGGCCTTAGGTTTAATTTACAGGTTTAATCATGCAACTAATATGTATAAAATAATATAATAGCATGTGGCAAGTTTTACTTGCCTCGGGGATCCACAGATGCGCGGCACGCAGCAAGAATGCGATAAAACGGAAAATCTCCATTGGGGCATTTCGTCGAACACCTTGCGCGCACAAATACGGAACAGAACCAGGCAATGCAAGAAAGTGACCACGCTGGCTAGGAACGTCCACTGGGTCGCCCGGATCAGCGGCTTCACATCCGGTTTCCGGCGAACTCGAATGCGTTGAACGGATAAATCACGACGATGCGAACCTAAGGTCAAGCTCGAAGGCTCGGTTACGGGTTCCGGATCTCGAGAGGGAGAGGAGGCAATGATACTTCTGAAGACAAGGTGATGGACGGAGTTTATGGCTGTTGCTTCTGCCGACGAAGGTGTTGCGGTCTTGAGGTGGAGACAACGACGATGAAGGTTGCAAAAGGGGTTTCTTGGTGTGGGGATAGTTCTGGTGTTGAGGACAATGGAGTGGAGGAAGAAGATGATGCTGGGATGAAGTCGGGGTCGCCGGCGGTGAGGGAACGACAACGAGGTCGGGGCATCAGGTATGGATAGGGTTGCAGGGAATTCTCGTCGGGTTGCAGCGGGGTTTGAGGAGGAGGAACGAGGGTGATGAGGTGAGGTTAAGGGTGGCGAGACGATTGTGATCGGCGGTGAGAGGGTTAACGATGAGGGCCACGTCGGCAAGGAGAGCGTGGGTTGGGTCTTGTCGCGGTTGGAGTGCAGGGAAGGAGAGAAGGCTGGGAGCGGGTGTGGAAGAGGGTGAGGAGATGGAGGCGAGAGAAGTGAGGACGATGGCGTCGGCGGTGGTAGCGACTGCGAGGGATGGTCGACGAAGGTGCCGGCCATGGAGTAAGGTTCGTGTACAGGTTCTTAGGGTCGTGCAAGGGTTGTCGGCGATGGGGTGAAGGAGGAAGGAGAAGGTGGAGGTCAAGGGTTTGAGGATGAGAGGCGACGGCGAAGGCAAGGTCGACGGCGAAGGCACGCTGGGGTTCGCGAGGGCGGAAAGGGAAAGGAGAAAGAGGAAAAGAGAGAGAGAGAGAGAGAGACGTGAGATTATAGGTTTAAAAAATAATATATATATATAAAATTTTATATTATATATATAAAGGAAGAGAGAGAGAGAATTGTGAGAGAGAGAGAGAAAGAACGAAAGGAGAGAGATAGAGAGAGAGCGAGATCGAGAGGTGAGAGATGTTGGATATATGTATGCCCTAGAGGCCATTATATGATAGTGGATGTATTTATACATGTATATATATATTCAGTGTACATTCTTGCTCGACATGATAGTATGCTATCTGGTTCTTCTTTATCTGACATGTTGATTTGATCATGCTTTTATTCATTCACACATGTTGATAAAGCCCTGAGGATATAGGCTTGACTACTGTGATTATGATAGAGATCATACTAGTGGGACATCTGTAGTTTATAAGCATATCCTGGAATGTCCCTAGTCGTAGGTGTATCGAGACGGGGTATCGATATACCAGAGTAGACTAGCGTATATGATACTAGACCCATATGATGGGCGATGGATGTTCCCACATTCATCGATGTTTGACATCGAGATCGTATACGGGTGCTCAGTGGTGACTAGGTACACTGGACGGACTCACCGAGAACTCCTATATGGAATTATATCTATCGTCGGATAGCAGTTCTCAGGTGACACTGGTGCAGGTTAGTCTGTAGACCCGAGATCGTCATAGAGTCTTGTATGTTCTCCCACTGTACTTTGATTATCACCCTACCACGGCTCTACTGAGTCGTGCAAACAGGTGGCCGTTGGGTACAGTCCCGAGACACACGAAGGCGATGAGCGATAGGAGGGGTTTCGTCTCTCCCGGTATTGGGAGTTGATGCTGTGCTGTGCTCGATTGGCTATATTAGTAAGTCCCTGGCCAGGGCTGCTGAGATTTACTGATAAGTGTTATCAGTAGTTTCTCGATCTGTTATAGACCATTCATCGGCACGACTTATTGAGTTATTTGGGTCGACGTTACCATCCCTAGACTCGATATGCAGCATATCTGACGAAGAGACCGGACTGTACGGTAGTGTCGCCGGTTGGCTCGACGGGAGTTGAGACAGGTTCGCTTGTTTTCTTCTGATCGCTCAATACCCGGGTGGACGTTATGTTTAGCTGACCGCTTGCGGCTTGAGGGTGCTTGATATGATCATCATCCACTGCCGGCGTATTGACGAGTCTTAGAGTCCCACAATGGAGTTTCCTAGTCTAGGCGAAACGATGTGGTGCGCATATGCGATATGCGCGTGGACCCGGTTAAAATGCGCGTATGAGATACCGCATATTAATCGGGCTGTTTGCTTTTGGTCGGGTCGTATGCGATATGACCGGTTTGTTAAATTAAGTGTTGATTTATCATTAACCATTAGTTTCTCACTTTAAATCATTTCTTGTCTTTTTGTATGCATGCATGTATGCACTTATTCTCATTCATGCACATAGGATGTGCATGCACACATACATGCATACATAATGTTATCATGAATGTTGATGTAGTGGATGGTGGCAATATAAAACTCACACCATTTGTAAAATATATGGATATTAATTTTTGGAAAAAGAAAAATGGAAATGGAAATTGATTATCATGGTTTAATTTTATATTCTTGCACTAACCCTTTGTTTTAACCATGATTCATTTTCCATGGTCATTTTTGTTCCAAACTAAAATATCTAGATATTTTATAACCATGGTTGAGAATGAGAGAGTGAAAATATATATATTTTCATTTTCTCATTTTATTCATATGCTTATCATTATCTTGAGTTTTATAAGCCATCATCTTCTTCCTCCTTTCTCTCTTGCTTTCTAAGTTTCTCATGTGAGCAAAAGAGTCACCAAGTTAGGATTTTGAAGTGAGAAAACCAACCACAACACCATTCTACACTAGTCTTGCCCATTAGTGTAGAGTGTTAGCTTCCATTTCTTCTTTTGATCTTGTGGAGTTTCAAGCTTGGACAAAGAGGACTCCGGGTGGATCGTCGTGGACCTAGACGATCTCAAGCGGACCTTTTTCCAACCCTCAAGTAGCCAAGGAGTCTAGCGTAGGGAGCTACAAAGGTTGTACTCTCAAAACCCTAGCTTTTACTACTTGTGTTTGTGTTAAAGTTTAGTTGCCCTAATTTTTCTAGCATGATCCTTAAGATTGTTTCTTTAGCACCATGTAAATTTTAAATATGGTATGTGTGTTGCCTCCAAACCCTTGTAGTGGTGCTGTAGGAAACCCTTCTAGAGAGAGAGAGAGAGGAACAGTAAGGAGAAAGAAATTTGGAGGTTTGTGGGAGAGAGAGAAAGAGAGAAAGAAAAAGTGAAGAGAGAAAGAAAAAGGAGAGAAAGAAAGAAAGAAAGGTGGGGCCACAGTACAGAGAGAGGAAGGCTGGAGGTGGCTGCGATTGGTTAGAAAAGATAAAAAAATTTAAAAAGATTTTATATTTAAAATCTGAAAGGATTCGTTTGTTAACGAGATTTTTAAAGGAAAATTAAAATAAAATATTGAATAAATTTGAATTTAGGCGGGATACAAAAATATTCCAAAATGCGCCCGGGTCGGGTCCAAAATTTCAGATTTAAAATACGAAAATTATATGCAACTTCCAAATTTTAAAATGAATGATTAGATAACGAAAATACATACCCCTAAGAACGGATGCGCGTACGTGCGCGTAGCCATCTAAACACGTCCGTTTCACTGAACGGGACGAGAACAAGATGTGCGGATGCTACCACGGGGTTAGGGGTATCAAGCAGGCTATGAAATGCAATTTTAATTCATTTAACATGACCTAAAAATGTTATATGATACTAGATAAAATACCAGTATGTACTAAACATGTGATGCACGTGTCCATGCAACAAGTCAAGGTAATCTATAAATAAGAATCAAACAGGTTCAAGCAAGCGGGTCGGGTTGAATGTAATATAAAGTGTAAAATAACATTCGCTCCCACAATACGTTAAATCAAGAATATCACGAATAAAGAAATACGAGAACTGGAATTGGTATAAATGAACTCGGTTGTTACACGAAGAGTCTCTTAAATTGTATCTGGGGAATGGCCTTCGTGAGTGGATCCGCAGTATTGTCCTTCGTATCAACTCTCCTGAACTCGATCTCGCGGCGATCAACTATCTCCCGGATCAGGTGATACCGCCTCAGAATATGTCTGGACTTCTGATGGGACCTGGGTTCCTTGGCCAAAGCCACAGCTCCATTGTTATCACAATACAAAAGTAATTGATGCTCAATGGAAGGAACTACATCAAGTTCAGTGATGAACTTCTTCATCCAGACAGCCTCTTTGGCAGCATCGTTGGCAGCGATGTATTCAGCCTCCATCGTCGAGTCCGCCACGGTTTCTTGCTTGGAACTCTTCTAACAAACCGCCCCTCCATTCAGGGTAAAGACAAATCCTGAGTGCGACTTAGAGTCGTCCCTATCACTTTGGAAGCTCGAATCGATAAAGGACTCCACCTGGAGTTCTCCGTTACCATACACCAAGAATATCTCCTTAGTTTTTCTCAAGTACTTGAGAATGTTCTTCACAACTGTCCAGTAATTCTCTCCTGGATCTGCTTGATACCTACTCACTACACTTAGTGACTATGCTACATCGGGTCTGGTACATAGCATCGCGTATATGATAGAGTCTACTACCGAAGCATAGGGTACTCTTGCATGCGAGCTCTTTCCAAATCAGTTTTGGGAGACATCTCTTTGGAGAGAGTGAGTCCAGAGATCGTGGGTTGGTTCCCACGCTTGGATTCTTCCATACTAAACCTTTTTAGTATGGTGTCAATGTACCTGGATTGGGACAATCCCAATATCTGTTTAGATCTATCTCTATAGATCTTGATTCCCAAAATGTAGGAGGCATCACCTAGATCTTTCATTGAGAATCGATATGATAAGAAGAGCTTGACCGAGTGCAGCATAGGAACATCATTTCCTATCAAGAGTATGTCATCCACGTACAATACGAGGAAGACGACCTTACTCACTGGAACCTTCTTGTATATACAAGGTTCATCTACGTTCTTGATGAAGTCAAACTCTTTGACTACAACATCAAAACAGATGTTCCAACTCAGCGATGTCTGCTTTAACCCGTAGATGGATTTAAGAAGCTTGCACACCTTTCCGCTGCTCCCACTATCTATGAAGCCCTCTGGCTGAGTCATGTACATGCACTCCTCTAAATCACCATTTAGAAAGGGGTTATTAACATCCATTTGCCAGATTTCGTAGTCATGGTATGCAGCAATGGCAAGTAAGATCCGGATGGACTTAAGAATAGCCACCAGAGAATTCCAAGGCGGGAGAAAATCTCCCTTTCAAAGCAAAGCTCTGTTCAAATTCCAAGACGGGAGATGAAGCAACGCTTCTGTTTCCCCCAATCAGAGCGAGACTCTGTTCTGAAAATTAAAATAAAAAAATTAAAAATTAAAAAATTAAAGAAGCAACGCTTCAGCTGACTTGCGCTCTGCGCTGCATGCCACGTGGCAGCGCAGTTGCGCTGCGCGACACGTGGCAGCGCAGATGCGCTTGCGCAGTTGCGCTGCGCTCTGCGCTGCGCGACACGTGGCAGCGCAGTTGCGCTGCGCTCTGCGCTGCGCGACACGTGTCAAGCGCATGCGCGTTTGCGCCAAACAGAATTAAAATTCTAGTAAGATCTTTCTGTTCTTATTAAAACAAGAAGATTGTCTTCTGTAAAACAGAAGCCCTTGGATCAAAGATCCAACGGTGGGGAAAAATCCCCAAATCACTCAGAGAGAGATCTCTTTAACTAATTTAACAAATTAATTGGCACTATATAAAGGCCCCTAGACCCCAATTCAAAAACAACAACACAGAGAGAAAAACAGAGAACTCCTCTAAAGAAAATTTTGAGAAGAGCTCAGAAAAAGAAAAGGTAAAAACCTCTGAATAAAGAAGAATTTCTTCTAAAAAGATCATTGATCTAAGAACAAGATCAAAGATCTTCAATAAAAATATAATAATAAAGACATTGCCTTTTGATGAACCACTGGTTCTTTGAAAACAAGAAAATTTGTTTTCTTTGATCTAAAATTGATCAAAATAATAAAACAGTGCCCTGCACTTGCAAAATATGCACTGTTGCGCTCTCGGGTCGACGCAAGCCACCAGAGAGCGCCACGTGTTAGCCCCATAATGATCTGCGCTATGCGCTTCTAAAAACAGAGCACTGCTCTCATTGGCGCAACTCACCAGAGCGCGCCACGTGTCAGCAGCGCAACAGCGCGGCGCACTGTCGCAGCGCACTGCGCTTGCGCTCATCAGAGCGTGACACGTGTCACCTCCACATGCGCTTGCGCTCATTGATTGGCGCAAAGCGCTTGACAGGCCACGTGGCACTCTGTCAGTTTAATCGATGCTCTGCATTATTTAAAGAAGGGCTGAGCCCAATTAAAAAGCGCCTGACAGGCCTAATAAAATGCAATGCATTATTTTAAAAAGGGCAGAGCCCAAACAAAAACAGATGCTATGCATCATTTAAAAGGGACAGAGCCCAAATCAAAAAAGCTTAGCAGGCCAAAAGAAAATGCAGTGCATTATTAAACAAGGGCAAAGCCCTAGCATAGGCCTAATAGGCTAAAGACAAATAAAAACGTTGATCATCTTCAACTGGACTTAGCCCAATCATGGCCGTAAGTCCTCAAATTAAATTGACTGAGCACGAATGCTCTCCTAAATCAATTTACACCTGGTTCGAGGGTACATCTCCGAACTCCTCTGACATTTGTTGTTGTAATCCTTCAATGATGTCAGAGAGGTGACGGGTTCCGACAACCACACATCAGTATGGACTTAAGCGTCCTTAAACCAACTCATGGACTCAAGCGTCCTTAAACTCCCGGACTCAAGCGTCCTTAAACTTCCGGACTCAAGCGTCCTTAAACCAACTCATGGACTCAAGCGTCCTTAAACTCCCGGACTCAAGCGTCCTTAAACTCCTGGACCACTACGTCCCTAAACTGGAACAACAGAGCCCCTAAATGTTCTTTTGTCGGATCTAAACGATCCCGTTTAAGTTGATCTTAACCTTAAATATGGCTAACGTATCCTTAAACCTTCAAACAGACTTTAGTCCCAAATTGGACTATAGATCCCCCCAATCAACTTTGGTTCAAGGGTACATCTCTGAACTCCTCTGACACCTGTCGTTGTAATCCTTCAACGACGTCAGAGAGGTGACGGGTCCCGACGGCCATACATTAAACATGGACCACCACGTCCCTAAACTGGAACATGGACCCCCATGTCCCTAAACTGGAACATGGACCACTATGTCCCTAAACTGGAACAATAGAGCCAATTGCTCTCTTGTCGGATCCAAACGATCCCGTTAAGTTGATCTTAGTCTGGAGATTAGGCTAACGTATCCTTAACAAACGTTTAAATTGATCTTAGCCTCAAATATGGCTAACTTATCCTTAAACTAAAACCCCAAACCCAAATCTAAGAAAATACGGATTTGGACTAATCCACGTCCTACGGACGACGACATAAATTAGTCTCCGTATACGATCCACGGGCAACCACAAACAAAACAAACACCCACGACACGAAGTGAAATTCTGGAGAAGGAGAAAGTTGTTACCGCGATGCGGTAGCGTAATTAACTGCAGGGGCTTGCGCCTGCAGGGAAGAGCGTCCCTACAATCAAAAACCCCTCAAGCGAGGGGGAATCTGACGAAGTCTAGTACATCGGCCGCATCCGCCCAAACCTCCGATATACGGTGCCATAAATCAACTTGGCATCTTCGGAGAGGTGGACGGATAAAACTAAATAGCATCTGCCCCGAATCTCAGGCAAGACGTCCAGTCTTGCGCCGTCTTTCGGAGGGGAATAGATTCTGGCACGCCCGGTGGGACCTCTTCCTCTTTCCACTCCACACTTCGTGTGTCGTGTTCGCAAACGAATCACGGTTTGCTATGATTGCCTGTGGATTCGAGGTACTAAGATTTGGTGTCTTGCTCCGTGCAGAAAACAGAAGATCAATGGCTTCAAACTGCACTACCTGCAACTGCAACTCTCGCTCTGTCCTTGCTGGAGGAGTGACTTATGGGCCCCAAGCGGCCTCCATCTTCGCTATGTCGGCGGAACAGGTGACTCAGGCCACCACTGGGCTATTCTTCGGGACCATGATCCCACCAATGAGCTTCAATGCCTCATTACCATCGCAAGAAGCTCCGAAGAAGTCGGTCTTCGATCGGCTTACAACTATCGTGGCCCCTCTCAACGGGTCGCCCAAGCCCAATGCCTCAGCTTTCAGCAAACTGGGCCAAAACTCATGTGGGTCCATGAAGAAGCCTGCAATACCAGAAAAGGTTGTTCCGAAGAGGATAGCCATCCCTGTTCCTGAAGTCGTCAAGGCGGCTTCTCCTGCCAAAGGGTCGGTCTTCACAAGACTAACTATTCCGGCTCTCGTTCCTGCTCGAAGGTCTGTTTTTGATAGATTGGATACCGCTACTCAAAAGACGTCAGTCTTCAAGAGACTGGCACCAGCAGCGCTTCATTTGGACAGGGGGCAAGACAAAGCCTCCCCATCGCTGAACCAACGCCGTCCACTCGACATGCCAGCCGTCATCACTGGCGCCGGGTGAGGAAGGCTGGGGGCAACTCCCCCTCTGGGATAACTGCACCAGCTCCGACAGTGGAAGTTAATGCTGCTGTTCCAACCGGGAACAACTTTGAACTACTTAACAAGGTGCGCAGGAACTCGCCAACTGCTGTGCTGAAAAGATCTACTCCACCTATGGAGAAGTCCCCAAAGGCGAAGCTGGAGCAGCCCCCTCAGCGGCTGTCCTCTAAGATTTACAAGGTCTGGCGTCAAGTCCAAGACTCCGTGATGGATCAAGACTATCTCTGCCGACAGAAAAAGATGAAGCTTCGGCGGGAGAAGGACTGCTCTGTCAAGCCAGAAAAAGCAACAGCTGGCTGGATTCTCACTACAACGGCTCCCTCAACGTCAATCACTCAAAAGAAAATGAGGCCGCAAAAAGCCCTTATGAACATGGCGAACCGTAAAAGAGCTAAACATAAACGCCCCAAGTCTGGTGGCATGGTAGTGCACACCGTTTATATGGCTTCCGGAAAGGAGGAAAGCCATGCTTCGACGGGTCACCGACCGCTCACCCGATCCTTGACGAAAGCCCAAGAACAGCAGCAGAAGCTTCAGGAAATGATGACTACTATGGCCGCACTTACCAGGCCAAAAGAAAGCTCGGAGGCATCGTTAGAACAGCGTCACGAACAAGAAACTGACACTGACTACCTACGCAGAGTCCTCGAAAAGAAGGACAAAGAAGCCGCAGAGCAAGCGGCTAACATAAAACAAATGGCACTCCTCTTCCAAGACATGATAGGGATAATGTCACAGCCGGACCCTCCAGCTGATAACCCTCCAATCATTGTTGAAAACGATAAAGGGGAGACATCTAATCCTCCTCCAGCTCTTTCAGCAGCCAAGGAAGAAGCCATTTCCAAGGCCGCACTGGATGACTATATAGCTCAGCAAATACGAGCTCATCAGGCGAATGAGGCGGCTGGGCAAATTGCTAGAACCGGACGACCCTACCCGGGCTGGTATGACCAAATCAGTTACCCGCCGGGATATAAGATCCCTAAATTCCATGTGTACAAGGGGACAGGGAATCCACATCAGCATATCGCTCAATTTAGGGCCTTATGCGGCAACACGGGAGGCGACGACAAACTGTTGCTTCGCCAGTTCGTCGGCAGCTTAGCGGAAACAGCCTTTGAGTGGTATTCGGAGCTATCTAATGACTCTGTCAAAACATTTGTGGAGATGGAGCTACTTTTTACACAAAAATTCGCGAGTGCTAGTGAACGCACCCTGATAACAGCACTGATCAATGCCAGGATAAGGCCAGGCGAAACGTGGGTCTAATACGCAACACGATGGCGGAACCTATGGTCGAAGTGCGAACAACGCATCGAAGAAGCACCTGCGGTAGGCATGTTCGTGGGCACTCTTGATCCGCAAGCGACCATCTCGCAATTCATGATGTTCTTCAGGCTGACTACCTTACAGGCCTTGATCGACAAATTAGCCCAAATGGACCAGATAGGCCATGGACCGTCTCCTCCAAAACCAGACTCTCGAAATGAGAAGGGGAAAGGGAAAGCAACTCTCGTCGCTAATACTCAGCAACGGCCGAGCAACTTAAAGCCGGTTGTTCGCCAAAACAACGTGCGTCCACGCCCATCCCTCGAGGAGAGACTGGGATGTCCTTACTCATTTCCTCAAAATAAAACGAGAAAATTGTTCGAGCTGGCCACGCGCAACGGACTCATCAATCTGCCGAGTCTGAAACGTCCGTTGCAGCCAGACGATCTCAACAATCCTAATTACTGCCTTTACCATCAAACGGTAAGTCACCCGATCGAGGAATGTTTCGTCTTTAAGGGATGGATCGAGGATCAGTACCTACAAGGCAAGTTCGCGCTGTCTGAAAAGTGGAAAGTAAACCCACCACACCCGCACACTTCAAAGAAGACGGACACGCCGGGGGCAGCTTGTTCTTTTGTTGAGGACGAAAACAATAGAGAAGACTCATCATACGAATCCGAAGACTACATAGCGAGTTGTCATGTAATCTCTCACTCACTGATAGATGATGAAGAGGCTCCTTGCGCCGAGAAACCGAGGGTGGACCCTGAACCAGAAATTCTGCGGCCGTCAGACAAGATGATCGATGCCTTCCTGAATGAGATTCGTCTGAAAGTTAAAGCCAATCAAGAGCATGAGATGGCCATACTGGAAGGAGCCAAACACCGCCGACTAGACGAAAGAGTCGAGGCATTCTCGTCAAATCAAAAGACATCCACTGCCGATAAAAACAAATTCAAGACGAGGAAAAGGTTTGCTAAAGCCATATCAATGGGAATGAAAGCTACCGCCCTCTGAAGAAAATACTCTCGATGGAGTAGAGATGCATCCTAATTATTGCTTGTATCATCAGAAGATCGCACATCCCACTGAAGACTGTGACTCCTTTAAGTGTTGGTGGCAAGGGTATGTCGCTCACAGGCAACACGTCAACAGAACAAAGTGGGAAGCTCGTAGACAGCGAAAAAATACGATAGATGAGCATAAAAGAATCGCCGGCAATTGTCATAGGGATGATCTCGGGGGATCACGAGTTCTCACCTTCGGGAGTGACTCCGATGAAAAAGTAGCCCTTAGCCCTCTCCTCAAGGAGTCCATCTCTGAAGAATTAAGGAATTGCGAGAACATTCAGCCGTGCAATGGCACGATACCCGGAAAGAATCTCAGACCCGCAAACGACGGAGCAAACGAAATGAGAAAGGAAAAGGGAAAAACGGCCTTTGTTGCCAACACTCAACAACAATCAAGTGGCCCTAGACCGGTTGTTCGTCAAAACAATATGCGTTCACGCATATCCCTCGAAGAGAGGCTAGGACGTCCTTACTCGTTTCCTCAGGATGAAACAAGGAGACTGTTCGAGCTGACAGTGCGCAACAGGCTTATCACTCTACCGGAGCCAAAACACCAGCTACAACTGAATGATGTCAACGCTCCTAATTACTGCCCTTACCACCAAGTATTGGGCCATCCGATCGAAAACTGCTACGTTTTCAAAAACTGGGTTGAAGACCAATACCAACAGGGCAAGTTCGCGTTGTCCGAAAACTGGAAGGTGAGCCCGCCACAACCACATGCTCCGAGAAAGATGGATATGTCGGGGGCATCATGCTCATTCATAGGGAAAGCCCCATAGACCGAAAAGTCAGTAAACTAAAGATTCGCCTCAGATACGGTGACGGCGGACCGAAATGTCCTTAAACTAACGACGGACCACTACGTCCCAAAACTAGATGACGACCGAAACGTCTTTAAACTACTACCGCAGCATTCTCAGGCTGACGAGATCAAAAAAAAAAGAGAATAAAAAAAATATTAAAAAATAATAATAAAAAAAAGACGGTATGTCCATAAGCGAAATGGGCACGGATGAAAACCCGAAAGGGCTCCGTGAGTAAAAATAGCAGGGCTACCGGCGAGTGTTCGTGAAAACCCGAAAGGGCGCGACCTCATTAGAAAAAAGAATTAAAAGAATTAAAAAAAAAAGAGACGGTATGTCCATAAGCAAAATGGGCACGGATGAAAACCCGAAAGGTCTCCGTGAGCAAAAACAGCAGGACTACCGGCGAGTGTTTATGAAAACCCGAAAGGGGGCAACCTCGTTAAAAGACACTTACAGGGTCCTCTCGACCTTGTAAAGAGAAACCACCCGCATGAGATCCTTACGACTCATAGGGAAGCAACACACTTAGGGATCCTCACGATTCCTAAGGAGAAATTACACTTGCGAGATCCTCACGACTCGTAAGGAGAACTCTCTTATGGGACCCTCACGGCTTGAGTATCAAAATGCTTCGATCAGATCGAGGTAGGGAGTACCTCAGTACAGAGTTTGCAAACTTCCTAAAAGAGAATGGGATTCTCTTTCAGCTCACTCCTCCTTATACACCACAGCACAACGGTGTGTCTGAACGACGGAATCGGACCCTATTAGATATGGTCCGATCCATGATGAGTGATGCTGAGTTACCCGTCTCATTTTGGGGCATGCATTGGAGACTGCAGCATTTCTACTGAACAGGGTCCCAACCAAAACCGTGTCTACCACACCATATAAGATATGGCATGGGAAGAGACCATCTCTTAAGAGAATTAAGATTTGGGGTTGCCCGGCCTATATTAAAAAGCAGAATCCGGACAAACTCGAGACACGGTCGGTCATGTGTAATTTTGTGGGGTATCCAAAGAATTCTTATGGATATCTATTCTACCACAAGGAGGAACAAAAGGTGTTTGTTTCTTAGTATGCCACATTCCTGGAAAAAGAGTTTTCACAGATAAAGCTGATGGCAATGTGGTGGATCTAGAAGAGGTTCTAGAAATACAAACTACAAATGACGACTTGGTTAAACTGGCTGTTGCAATAGAAACTGAGGAACCTCGACCACTCCGTAGGTCTGGTAAGACTTCTCGCCCACCTGAAAGGTACTACGGTTTCCTCATTGATGGTGACAGAGAAGACTGCATCATGGAGGATGATGATCCTACCAGCTTTCAGTAAGCTGTCACGAGTGGAGACTCTGTGAAGTGGCTGGATGCCATGAGATCCGAAATGGAGTCTATGTACACCAACAAAGTATGGACTTTGGACGTTGTACCCCCTGGGGTAAAACCTGTAGGGTGCAAATGGATCTTTAAAAGAAAGATTGGTGTAGATGGGCAGGTAGAGACCTATAAGGCAAGACTTGTGGCGAAGGGTTTTCGTCAAAGACCAGGTTTGGACTATAACGAGACTTTTTCTCCCGTAGCC
This sequence comes from Agapanthus africanus, assembly GCA_030015575.1. Lineage (NCBI taxonomy): Eukaryota > Viridiplantae > Streptophyta > Magnoliopsida > Asparagales > Amaryllidaceae > Agapanthus > Agapanthus africanus. The sequence goes on along the minus strand of CM057345.1, from coordinate 518,023,524 downwards.
ATGCTTAAATCCATTTGGATCCTACTTGCTATTGCTTCTCACTACGACTATGAAATCTGGCAGATGGACGTTAAAACGGCATTTCTAAATGGAGATTTAGAAGAATGCGTTTATATGGATCAGCCGGAGGGCTTCGTTGACAGTGGGAGCAGCGGGAAAGCATGTAGATTGCTTAAATCCATATATGGGTTAAAGAAGGCATCACGGAGTTGGAACATCTGTTTCGATGATGCTATCAAAGAGTTTGATTTCATCAAAAATCCAGATGAACCTTGTGTTTATAAGAAGGCTATAGGGAGAGCTGTCACATTCCTCGTATTGTACGTGGATGACATTCTTCTGATACGAAATGATATTCCTATGCTACAGTCGGTCAAATCTTTCTTATCACTAAGGTTCTCCATGAAGGACCTGGGTGATGCCACATACATTCTGGGCATTAGGATCTATAGGGATAGATCCAAGAGGTTATTGGGATTGTCCCAAACCAGGTACATCAACACCATCCTAAAAAGGTTTAGTATGGAAGACTCCAAGCGGGCTGCCTTACCCGCTTGCCATGGCGTCACTTTCTCCAAGGACTCTTGCCCAAAGACCGATGAAGAGAGAGCTCGCATGAGCATTATACCCTATGCTTCGGCAGTAGGATCTATAATGTATGCGATGTTATGTACACGCCCAGATATAGCTTATGCACTTAGTGTTGTAAGCAAGTATCAATCCAACCCAGGGGAGAATCACTGGATAGCTGTGAAGAACATTCTTAACTACTTGCGAAGGACTAAAGAATTGTTCTTGGTGTATGGTAATGGAGATCTCCAAATGGAGGCCTTTACCAATTCGAGCTTCCAGAGCGATAAGGACGACAGCAAATCTATCTCCGGGTTTGTATTTACCCTCAATGGAGGGGCGGTAAGTTAGAAGAGTTTCAAACAGGATACCGTTGCAGACTCTACGATGGAGGCTGAGTACATTGCTGCGAATGATGCCTCCAAGGAAGCCATCTGGATGAAGAAGTTCGTCTCGGAGCTAGGAGTAGTTCTAACCATTATTGATCCAATACCATTCTATTGTGATAATAATGGGGCTATGGCGTTAACCAAAGAGCCCAGGTCCCATCAGCGGTCCAGACATATCCTGAGGCGTTTTTATTTGATCCGGGAGATTGTAGATCGTCGCGAAATCGAGATTAGAAGAGTAGACACAAAGAATAACACCACGGATCCATTTACCAAGGCCCTCCCTCAGCCGCAGCATGAGCGACTTTTTGAAATGTTGGGTATGAGATACGCCAATAACTGGCCTTAGTGCAAGTGGGAGATTGTTGGATATATGTATGCCCTAGAGGCCATTATATGATAGTGGATGTATTTATACATGTATATATATATTCAGTGTACATTCTTGCTCGACATGATAGTATGCTATCTGGTTCTTCTTTATCTGACATGTTGATTTGATCATGCTTTTATTCATTCACACATGTTGATAAAGCCCTGAGGATATAGGCTTGACTACTGTGATTATGATAGAGATCATACTAGTGGGACATCTGTAGTTTATAAGCATATCCTGGAATGTCCCTAGTCGTAGGTGTATCGAGATGGGGCATCGATATACCAGAGTAGACTAGCGTATATGATACTAGACCCATATGATGGGCGATGGATGTTCCTACATTCATCGATGTTTGACATCGAGATCGTATACGGGTGCTCAGTGGTGACTGGGTACACTGGACGGACTCACCGAGAACTCTTGTATGGAATTATATCTATCATCGGATAGCAGTTCTCAGGTGACACTGGTGCAGGTTAGTCTGTAGACCCGAGATCGTCATAGAGTCTTGTTTGTTCTCCCACTGTACTTTGATTACCACCCTACCACGGCTCTACTGAGTCGTGCAAACAGGTGGCCGTTGGGTACAGTCCCGAGACACACGAAGGCAATGAGCGATAGGAGGGGTTTCGTCTCTCCCGGTATTGGGAGTTGATGCTGTGATGTGCTCGATTGGCTATATCAGTAAGCCCCTGGCCAGGGCTGCTGAGATTTAATGATAAGTGTTATCAGTAATTTCTCAATCTGTTAAAGACCATTCATCGGCACGACTTATTGAGTTATTAGGGTCGACGTTACCATCCCTAGACTCGATATGCACCATATCTGACGAAGAGACTAGACTGTACGGTAGTGTTGCCGGTTGGCTCGACGGGAGTTGTGACAGGTTTGCTTGTTTTCTTCTGATCGCTCAATACCCGGGTGGCCGTTACGTTTAGCTGACCGCTTGCGGTTTGGGGGTGCTTGATATGATCATCACCCACTGCCGGCGTATTGACAAGTCTTAGAGTCCCACAATGGAGTTGCCTAGTCCAGGCGAAACGATGTGGTGCGCATATGCGATATGCGCGTGGACCCGGTTAAAATGCGCGTATGAGATACCGCATATTAATCGGGCGGTTTGCTTTTGGTCGGGTCGTATGTGATATGACCGGTTTGTTAAATCAAGTGTTGATTCATCATTGACCATTAGTTTCTCACTTTAAATCCTTTCTTGTCTTTTTGTATGCATGCATGTATGCATTTATTCTCATTCATGCACATAGGATGTGCATGCACACATACATGCATACATAATGTTATCATGGTTGTTGATATAGTGGATGGTGGCAATATAAGACTCACACCATTTGTAAAATATATGGATATTAATTTTTGGAAAAAGAAAAATGGAAATGGAAATTGATTATCATGGTTTAATTTTATATTCTTGCACTAACCCTTTGTTTTAACCATGATTCATTTTCCATGGTCATTTTTGTTCCAAACTAAAATATCTAGATATTTTATAACCATGGTTGAGAATGAGAGAGTGAAAATATATATATTTTCATTTTCTCATTTTATTCATATGCTTATCATTATCTTGAGTTTTATAAACCATCATCTTCTTCCTCCTTTCTCTCTTGCTCTCTAGTTTTCTCAAGTGAGCAAAAGAGTCACCAAGTTAGGATTTTAAAGTGAGAAAACCAACCACAACACCATTCTACACTAGTCTTGCCCATTAGTGTAGAGTGTTAGCTTCCATTCTTCTCTTGATCTTGTAAGTTTCAAGCTTAGACAAAGAGGACTCCGGGTGGATCGTCGTGGACCTAGAGGATCTCAAACGGACCTTTTTCCAACCCTCAAGTAGCCAAGGAGTCTAGCGTAGGGAGCTACAAAGGTTGTACTCTCAAAACCCTAGCTTTTACTACTTGTGTTTGTGTTAAAATTTAGTTGCCCTAATTTTTCTAGCATGATCCTTAAGATTGTTTCTTTAGCACCATGTAAATTTTAAATATGGCATGTGTGTTGCCTCTAAACCCTTGTAGTGGTGCTGTAGGAAACCCTTCAAGAGAGAGAGAGAGAGAGAGAGGAACAGTAAGGAGAAAGAAATTTGGAGGTTTGTGGGAGAGAGAGAAAGAGAGAAAGAAAAAGTGAAGAGAGAAAGAAAAAGGAGAGAAAGAAAGAAAGAAAGGTGGGGCCACAGTACAGAGAGAGGAAGGCTGGAGGTGGCTGCGATTAGTTAGAAAAGATAAAAAAATTTAAAAAGATTTTATATTTAAAATCTGAAAGGATTCGTTTGTTAACGAGATTTTTAAAGGAAAATTAAAATAAAATATTGAATAAATTTGAACTTAGGCGGGATACAAAAATATTCCAAAATGCGCCCGGGTCGGGTACAAAATTTCATATTTAAAATACGAAAATTATATGCAACTTCCAAATTTTAAAATGAATGATTAGATAACGAAAATACATACCCCCAAGAACAGATGCACGTACGTGCGCGTAGTTATCCAAACACGTCCGTTTCACTGAACGGGATGAGAACAAGATGTGCGGATGCTACCACGGGGTTAGGGGTATCAAGCAGGCTATGAAATGCAATTTTAATTCATTTAACATGACCTAAAAATGTTATATGATAAAATATGTGATACTAGATAAAATACCAGTATGTACTAAACATGAGATGCACGTGTCCATGCAACAAGTCAAGGTAATCTATAAATAAGAATCAAACAGGTTCAAGCAAGCGGGTCGGGTCGAATGCAATATAAAGTGTAAAATACCATTCGCTCTCACAATACGTTAAATCAAGAATATCACGAATAAAGAAATACGAGAACTGGAATTGGTATAAATGAACTCGGTTGTTACACGAAGAGTCTCTTAAATTGTATCTGGGGAATGGCCTTCGTGAGTGGATCCGCAGTATTGTCTCTCATGACCCGAAAGTACGGAACGTGACCGGCACTTAGATTACGAAGCGTCTAGAGGCGCAACGTAACCTAAGTAAGCCGAAGCCCAGAAATCTAAACCATAAAAGAAGAAGAAGAAGTGAAAGAAACATGAAGGAAACAAGTTTAAAAGCATCAGCAAATTTCCCAAAAATTTCGGCAGAGTCTCCTCTGTAAAAACTGGCTCCAAACGGGTACAACAAGTATAATATACATAAACAATAAAAAGCATCCCCAAACGGGAGCTAGCTCAACGCCAACAGGCGGAAACAACCACAACAAGTACAATAATATACAACGCCAAAGGGTGAGGCTCAAAACTCAAAAGAAAACAAATCCACCAAATCAGAATAATACACGCGACTCTAAGGTCGAAATAAATAACTGGTCCAGTAACTGCCAAATAATACAGGTTTGGTTGATGGAGCTTTCTTGATACAATTGAAATAATAAAAATACAACGGCGGTCCAGATACAAATGAACCAACCTACCGTGCAAATCACCCGGAAAGAAATCATGTGCCAGCAATCTGCCAAGAAACCATGTACATCAACCTGTAATGAAATTTGGCACAACGGGGGTGAGTTGCCAACTCGTGAGTAGAAGACATCTACGAAAAGAAATCGAATGCACGACGCTATCCTAGGTCATAATAATACACTACTATATCCCAATCACCTAGTAATAGCAGGGTAATACTACGTGTAAATGCAGATACTCCGTGCTCGTGTCAGTGTCTCATATAGTACTATGTCATATGAATAGATATGCATACACCATGAATGTAAAATAACCAATCCTGAAATCCAGATATATCTGTATAAGAAATCTTTAGCTGTTATCATAGTAAAATGTGTATAGGGATCTGAAATCTCAACAATGAAATCCATGGAAATTCGTGTCAAGCATCGACACAAACATGTAAATCTCAAGTCTCATAGTCTCAATATCTCGGGCTCCGTCAGTCCGGATCGGCCCATATCATCAAATCTCACGACAACGGTCGGTATCCTCCGGATATCCGCCGCGCCAGACATCACCGGTAGGTAGCCTTCCCCTGCCAGGCTCATCGTCTACAGCTCGATCTTCTTGCCCTGGGGTACCATACCGGGCCCACCATGTACCCGAGACGGTTCATCCACTCCTCAATCGGGTCTCGAAATCCAACAGAAAACATGAAATCTCATGGTGGACGACACATACATCACGAGAAAACCGCATCGTATGTTTTAAAAAGAGAGGAGGAGAGAGAGAGACATTTTTATATATTCTTGCGGTTTTCCCCAAAAATCCAGAAATCTTATAGAAATCCAAATCTCAAAATCATGAGTAAGTATATGATAAGTGTCAGCATATGCCCCATAATACTGCATGATAACATGAAAATATGAATGCATGAATGTCTAAGTAATAAATGCCATGTCTATACTAACACCAGAGAGTAATCACAATATTATATCGATCTAGCTGTTTGCTGATTCTATCAATAAAAGATAATATGATCTAAAGTGTACGTGACATAGCAATTACCGATGATGATGTGTGTGAGCCGGCAAATAAGTGTGCGTGGAATATGCGCGTCATCGGTAATGGTGCTGGTGTCCTAACAGGCAGAGTTTTATGCTGATTACAGAAACATATGAATAAACATGCACCATGATGATTACAGTGTGAAAGTAAAGACGGATGTGTGGTATCCACTCATTTGATATACAAATACCACTACCACTATATGACTCGAACCTAACCTAATGTCCATCTAACCCCCCTAAGGAAAACTAAACCTAAGAACTGGTCGATAGAAGTACACCTAAAGCCTGAGTCCATATCTCTAATAGTCGGCGATCCTGCCTCAATAGCGTCACGTTCATAGTACGACTTCCTCAAATCAAGAGTGCGGATCAATCATCACATCTATGCCTCGTACAGTAAAATCCATCGTACGTCATCCCAATATCGGGGTACGGGTCAACTGTCACCTACGTGTCTCATTATTCGTATAATATTATCATCAACAAGTGTCAAGATCAAGGTGCTATACTGTAATCGCATACATCAATCATATATCATTGCCATCATAAATATACATCATTAGTTTATCCTCAGAAATATCATGTCATATGTATCATATTGTGATTAAGTCACACTTATATCATATCATCATCAATTCACACCTATATGATGTCGTAATTAAGTCATACATATATCATATCGTGATCAGTCACAAGTTACAGTCCGGGTACTATATTAGAGTCCCATGTACGTCAATATCATCACCACCCATTATAATTTATGTATACATGTTCATTATCTCATTCTCTAATGATCCGCCAACGCTTTAATACAACTGTATAGCCAAGAATCATGGCATCAAGCCCAGTTATACTGTTTCATTCCCGTGTATCATATCACATCAATGTATCCCATATACGTGTTGTATATATATATATATATATATATATATATATATATATATATCTATACCTAGTCCTATATATATATACACACATACACGTATACACCATGTCGAGTTTCAGTGTGTGCGTGTGTGTTTCTACCTGAAACCTACGAATCTCTTCCAAGGTATTCATCCTCTGGTATGGTCTTCCTAAATCAGTCTAGTCCAGCCTAGGGTCATTACTAGGGTCCTACTCATTAAGAATCTAGGGTCACATCTGGTTTCCTAATGACAATAAGTACTATTCCTATTCTACGTTGCGGGGGTGCTAAACGCCATCCACCGGACTTCCCCCCGTAGATATACATCTACTCACCTGGTCCATGGCTGCCGAAGACGGTGTCGTCATCCTCCTCTTCATCGCCCGCAGTCCACGTGAGGGGTACCTAAACGCAAACATATAAATAGTATCGTAAACTGAATCACATACAAAAGTCAAAACGACGCAAGGAACAAGTATAGGTTAAAACCTATGTCCCGTCCACGCAAAAGAACCAAATATCGCTCGATATCGGCGTACAAACTCCGATGGATCGAGATAACATCAACAAATAACTCATAGTTTTAAAACTCGTTACTTATAATATATAACATGAATAAATCCATCGAAACCCTAAAAATCGATCAAACCGTCCAATTTCGTAAAACCCGAAAATGCCAATTTACCGTTTTTCTTCAAAACTTGACATTTAAATGAAACCAATGGTCATAAAACTCATTAAATAGCATAACTAGACTATACAACCCATTACTATATTTTTATTACACAAATTTGTATTAATTTGAAATTTCTAGTTTGCAACCATTAGCAATTTTCAACATCTTACAAGCAAAATGTCACAATTCCGCAACAAAACTTGATTTTGCATGAATTAACGTATTAAACTACAATTCATGATGATAATGATATAATGAAACCATAATTATATTTTTAATCTCATTTATTTAGGAATTTCCAAAATCTAGTTTACAAAAATAGCATTTTATTAGTATTTTCCAATTATCAAAAGAGACTAGTGATCAAACTAAGTTTTTCATTCCATTAACATGCTAATATTCTCATTAAAACTACAATCTAATGATAATAACCTTAATAAGAATTTTATATTACCCACATACACATTTTATAAAAACCTAGTTAGCTAAATAGCTTAATTAAAACAATTTGAATAAACAAATTATTGTACAACAACCATGCACGATTTTTCCACTCTAAAAAAATGTTAAACTAGCTATTATAACCTTATTTAATTAATAAAAACCACAACTTAAATTTACAAACCCTAACTTGAATTTTAAAATTTGCAAATAGAATTAATTTAATAAATCTAATTATGCTTTAAAAGAAATATCTAATAGAAATAAATCAAAAGAGAAAGATTTATACCTCCACAGCATAAAGTCCAAACATGAAAATGAGCCTCCAAAATGCATGCTTTCTCACTCCAAAATTCATGTAAAGAAGAGCAAAGAATAAAGGGTAGGAAATAAATAGGATTTTGTGGATTTTTATTGAATTTTTGATGATTTTTGGAGTTAAAATAAAATTGGAAAATGGGGGGGCTGCCATGGGGGTGAGGCCGGCCAAGTTTGGGAGGTGAGGGAGAGAAAGAAATGAGTGATGAATTGTGTAGAAGTTTCCCCCAAAATATCACTTCATTATGTCTTTTCATTAATTTATTTAATTTTCTTTTATTTCTTTTCTAAAACAACTCAAGAAAACTCTAGAATTTTGGAAAAATTTGCAAATAAATTTTGCATGAAACACACTAAATTCTAATATGCCATGGTTCATTTTTACAAATTAAAACCATTCAAATTTGTAATTTACACCAATTTAGTGTAAAATAAAGCTTATGTTAATATTTAAAATAATTAATTTAGGAAAAATATTTAATTAAACTAAAAATTTATAAGTGGCTAAATAAACACCATTTACTAGTGATAACATAATTAAAATAGGTATTTTTAAATTTATAGTGAAAAATAATTACAGTTTTGTTTTACGAAAAATACATTTTACTTTACCGAAAATCCTAAAATTCACTTAAACAAATTTTATTTATTTAATTATTTTTAAAATGTTACATTGTATTTCGTATCAACTCTCCTGAACTCGATCTCGCGGCGATCAACTATCTCCCGGATCAGGTGATACCGCCTCAGAATATGTCTGGACTTCTGATGGGACCTGGATTCCTTGGCCAAAGCCACAGCTCCATTGTTATCACAATACAAAAGTATTGGATGCTCAATGGAAGGAACTACACCAAGTTCAGTGATGAACTTCTTCATCCAGACAGCCTCTTTGGCAGCATCGTTGGCAGCGATGTATTCAGCCTCCATCGTCGAGTCCGCCACGGTTTCTTGCTTGGAACTCTTCTAACAAACCGCCCCTCCATTCAGGGTAAAGACAAATCCCGAATGCGACTTAGAGTCGTCCCTATCACTTTGGAAGCTCGAATCGGTAAAGGACTCCACCTGGAGTTCTCCGTTACCATACACCAAGAATATCTCCTTAGTTTTTCTCAAGTACTTGAGAATGTTCTTCACAACTGTCCAGTGATTCTCTCCTGGATCTGCTTGATACCTACTCACTACACTTAGTGAGTATGCTACATCGGGTCTGGTACATAGCATCGCGTACATGATAGAGCCTACTGCCGAAGCATAGGGTACTCTTGCATGCGAGCTCTTTCCAAATCAATCTTGGGAGACATCTCTTTGGAGAGAGTGAGTCCAGAGATCGTGGGTTGGTTCCCACGCTTGGATTCTTCCATACTAAACATTTTTAGTATGGTGTCAATGTACCTGGATTGGGACAATCCCAATATCTGTTTAGATCTATCTCTATAGATCTTGATTCCCAAAATGTAGGAGGCATCACCTAGATCTTTCATTGATAATCGATGTAATAAGAAGAGCTTGACCGAGTGCAGCATAGGAACATCATTACCTATCAAGAGTATGTCATCCACGTACAATACGAGGAAGACAACCTTACTCTCTGCAACCTTCTTGCATATACAAGGTTCATCTACATTCTTGATGAAGTCAAACTCCTTGAATACAACATCAAAATAGATGTTCCAACTCCGCGATGTCTGTTTTAACCCGTAGATGGATTTAAGCAGCTTGCACACCTTTCCGCTGCTTCCACTATCTATGAAGCTCTCTGGCTGAGTCATGTACATGCACTCCTCTAAATCACCATTTAGAAAGGTGGTCTTAACATCCATTTGCCAGATTTCGTAGTCATGGTATGCAGCAATGGCAAGTAAGATCCGGATGGACTTAAGAATAGCCACTGAAGAAAAGGTTTCGTCATAATCCACACCTGGTCGTTGACGAAAACCCTTTGTCACAAGTCTAGCTTTGTAAGTCTCAACTTTTCCATCTACACCTAGTTTCTTCTTAAAGATCCATTTGCTCCCAATAGGTGTTACCCCTTCAGGAGCAACTTCCAAAGTCTATACTTTGTTGGTGTACATGGATTCCATCTCAGATCGCATTGCATCCAGCCACTTCACAGAGTCCCCACTTGTGATGGCTTGCTCGAAGCTAGTTGGGTCATCATCTTCCATGATGCAATCCTCACTGCCACTGTCTATGAGAAAATTGTAGTATCTCTCAGGTGGATGAGGAACCCTACTAGATCGGTGGAGAGGCTGGGGTTCGTCAGGAACTACTGAAGCCTCTGGTTCCACTAAATCTTCAGTTGTAGTTTGTGGTGCTGGAACTTCTTCCAGCTCTACTGCTTCTCCACTAATTTCTTTTACAAGAAATTCCTTTTCTAAAAAGGTGGCATATTGAGAAACAAACACTTTTTGTTCCTCGGTGTGGTAGAAAATATATCCTTGGGAATTCTTAGGATATCCCATAAACTTGCAAAGAACTGATCGTGCCTCGAGTTTGTCCGGATTTTGCCTTTTGACATAGGCCGGACAACCCCATATCTTAACTCGTTTAAGATAAGGTCTCTTCCCACTCCATATCTCATATGGTGTGGTAGGTACAGATTTAGATGGAACTTGATTCAATAAGTATGCTGCTGTCTCAAGCGCATAACCCCAGAAGGAAATAGGCAACTCAGCAGTGCTCATCATAGAGCGCACCATATCTAATAGGGTGCGATTCCTCCGCTCCGATACAACGTTGTGCTGTGGTTTATAGGGAGGAGTAAGCTGAGAGAGAATCTCATCCTCTTTTAGATAATCCAGGAACTCATTTCTCAAGTATTCTCCTCCTCGATCTGATCGAAGGATCTTAATACTTTTGCCCGTTTGGTTCTCTACTTCGTGCTTATATTCTCTGAATTTCTCAAAAGCTTCAGACTTTTGTTTCAATAGGAACATATGTCCGTATCTTGAGAGATCGTCAGTGAATGCAATGAAGTAGGAAGAACCGTTCCTGGCATGTGTAGACATGGGACCACATACATCACTATGTATCAGTTCCAAGAGTTTTGTAACTCTTTCTCCGTGTCCAGTAAATGGAGTTTTGGTCATCTTGCCTTTGAGACATGACTGGCAAGTATCATAAGATGAAAATTTGAATGGATTCAAATATCTATCCTTATGTAACTTAGCTAGTCGTGTCGCATTGATATGACTTAGTCTACAATGCCACAAGAAGGATTCGTTCATTTCTGAACTCTTCCTCTTGTGTGTGTTTTGGACATTAAGTACTGTAGTTTGGTTGAGAACGTATATGCCATTATTTAACGTCCTGATCTAATCAACTTTTGATTCAGGAATATGTTCATAACATTATCCTGTACTACAAAATTATATCCTTCTTTGCTCAATAAAGAAACTGATATAAGATTGCATATCAGGGTCGGAATATAATAGCATTCGTTCAGAACCAATGTATTACCATTTGGTAACACAAGGTGATATTTGCCAACTGATTTGGCTCCAACATTTGCACCATTCCCTACTCTTACGGAATGATCACCCTCTCCCAATTCCCTAACTTTTCGTAGCCCATGTAACATATTACATATATGGGATCCCGATCCGGTATCTAATACCCAGGACGTAGAGTGAACTGAGAAACCGTTCTCGATAACTAACACCCGTGAAGAAGATGCATCGACATGCTTATTCTTCGTTTGGGTGGCGTGAGAATCCAGATATTCTACTATTCCCTACTCAGACTTATAACAATTATAAGTGGGAGCGGGACCAACGTTCCCCTGCTCAGTATAACAAGCGGGTTACATCCATATTATTATCTTGATTAAGGCCTGACAAGGTGGCTACCTGGAGAGAGAGAGAGAGAAGAAAAACACTTCAGCGTATGCTCTTGCAAGATTAGATTGTTTATTATCTTATCTAATCAGGATGGCTCCCACTGCTTTTTATCAAATCTACTTAAAATCCTAAAAGGTAAGACTAGCCGGGATTAATTACACTTTACAAGTTCGCCAATTTTTCAGCCAGGCCAGTGTTGGTACTTTGAGGGAGGTTCCCCGTGCTTTCGCACGGACCTAATTAGAATAAATCTCGTTTTCCCATAGGCATAACCCCGTTAACACCTTTCTAGTCACCTACTTGATCGGCTAATTGTCCTGTATAAAATTCTCCCAGGAGTAACTCTTACTCGCAGTGGGTATCAGGATCCATCTATCTCATAGAAGGTATGCAATCTCATTACAAATTTCAACACTTGAAATTCCCGATAATGCTTTTGCCCCTAGCAACTTATGACCTTAACATAGTCAACAGATCATAATTGCTAGCCAAGTTCAACCCGTCATTTCCCGATTGAATTAAACCCACCTGCACAACCCTTAACATAGTCAACAAAGTCGTACAACTACCCTAATCCAATCACATCTCATGTTTTAGCAGATAAGCACTAATTAGCTACCGCACACTACGCCTTAACATAGTCAACAAACGTAGCACGAATACTAAGTAGTACTTATCTGAAATGACGGAGGGCTACGCAGGTTTTTCAGAAAACCATAAGCGTAATGAACTTGATATCGTTGTAGAAACAAGTGATTTTGAAAAGGAGTGTTTTTGAGGCTTTCCTAGTTTCGCTAAAGAGGTCACTCCCAGTGAAGGGATCTCGGCTCTTTCCTTATCGGATAAGGTGCAGGATATTTTACAAATACCGCTGTGCAAAGCAAGAACTATAGAAGCAATCAAAAACTAAACCGTGAGTTTGTAGCATCTGCCAGTTTTGCTAAAGAGGTCACTCCCGGTGAAGGGATCTCGGCTCTTTCCTCATCGAATAAGGTGCAGGGTATATCGCATATACCGCGGTGCAAAGCAAAAACTGTAGCTACCCTTTTTGAAAATTTGATTCTACAACATCTTTTAGGTTTCTTTTCTTTTATTAATCTCATTAATAAATCACATCATTTATGCTTCCTAAGCATCACAGAATAAACGAAAATACAACGTACGCTTATGCCATCCGCATTCGCCACAATGTTCCGTTATGAACCGCTAGGTTACTTAATTAACGACATACAGGGACTGGACTAGCGCGGGTGTAAAACATAAGCAACGTTTATTATATATCATATATACAATAATAAAGCATTCGTCTCACGCATATAAAATGATCACATCACAATATATCAGCAGCAGAAGAAACATATGAAATATTGGATATACTAGGAGGTCCATGTTTTATTTCGAGCCTGTATAAAACACGGATTCCACGGTCGCGATGAATAGCCAAACCCACATCTCTAGACCCCTACGAGAGCGGCAAGTAACACTGCCAATTCTATGGTTAGAAGACCCGGTCTCGACTCCTCGAGATGGCCTCCCACTGGACCCTAGAACCCGGTTACTTGTGCTCCCCTCCTCGGGTCTATCCTAATGTGGAAAAGTAAATAATATACAATGGTGACATCATCCTCAACCCGGAAGTGCCCCAATAAAAGAATATTATATACATTGAATTTTACATGAATGAAAATAAAAACCCCCATCTCACATAAAACCCCCGGCTATTCAGAACACGACGATCCAATATCACATATTACAGCAACACATAATATCTCATATCATCAACGTAAGCAAGTATGCGTATCCCGATTGTCGTTGATGTATAGCAACGAAGCCGGATATACCCCATATACTACACTTACGGTCGCAGAAAAGAAAGTGAAAAACTACAACATTTGGAATCCACGGTCGCCTTAGACATCGTAAACCCGAAATATCACATATTACGGATTTCATGCCTAACTATATGAATTCCACATATTGTATCACAATCACAGAATATCATGACGATGTTTAACGTTTCGATTGAATCAACATACACTCACAAATTACCCCTGTGAGCTCAACACTTGAGCAAAGTTAAAACACTCAAAAATCGTGCCACAGTGTCTATGGACCAGCCGTAGAAGGAGTTAACCAACGCCTCACCTATGAAACCACGGAACTACGGCAAACCCGAAGGTTCGAACGTGGTTTCGTGGGCATAGAATCGAGTTAAGGTTATTATAGTCTTCTAGGGGGTCCATAGGGGTACTTGCACGATTTTACAAATATAGTCAACTTCGGAAAATTACAACACTTGGAAATTTCAGCGGGGTACAAAATGTGGTGTGCGAAATTCGATCGAACTGCTAAAAATAGTCAAGGATACCAATACAGTGTTAAAATATACGATTATGAAGCACTACGAATTAGCCCCAGGTCAAACTAATCATCACATGAAAATTGGGCTAAACAAACAATACTAGGAAACCCAAAATGGAAACATGAGAGCACAGGGGGAATACGGGGGGCAGAGAAGCCCTTGGGGCCAGCCTGGCCGAAAATTTAGGCTTGGGGCTCGGCCAAAATCTGAGCCCCTCCCTCCGTATTCCTCCCATGTTCTTAGAATGCCCTAAATATCATTCTGCACCTGTTTGAAAAAATTTTAAAGGACTTTTTACAAAATTTACAGAGAGCAAAATGGGGGTTTCATAATATCGTATTTCGGAGTGGATTTCGTTTTCGTAATTGTTTTAACACTGTATCTAGAATTCTAATTTGGCTCTTATACCACTGTTGGGCTTCCCTTGCACCTAGTCTAGGGTTTGGTAGCATCACTCATGCCACATTAAAATTTAGAGAGGTGCAAAGCAAGTAAACCATGAATCTTTACTAGAATTTCTAGGGTAACAAGTTTGTATCACATATAAAGAACTAAAGAGATTAGGATTACAACCTTTGTAGTCCGTTTCTTCGCTTCATAAGCTCCGTGTTGAGATCCCTTCGTTGCGATCATCAAGAACTCCAACTCTCATGAGACTCCAAGAGGTGAATGATGCATCTTGCTTGAAGTCTTCTTGATCTAAGATGATCTACCTTGAAAAATATCTAACCCAAGCTTGCACTTCTCTAATCAAGTATTAGTGAAGTGAACACCCTAATCTAAGTGGCTAGAATAGATGAGGATGATGAAGTAGGAATTATGCTCTTTTTTGTTTTCAATTGCTCACACTTAATCATCACAACACAAAAAGCTAGCAAGCTTTTTTTCAAGAGCTAGAAGAAGAAGAAGAAGCTAAACCTTTTGTGATGAATAATGAATTATTGTTGTGGTTATTGTTAGTTGTATGTATGCCCTAGAGGCCAGTATTGTACAGATTATGTATATTATATTGGATGCTTGGACATATATAGAGATGACTTTCTTGCTCGACATGATAGTATGCTATCTGGTTGCCATTTATCTTAACATGTACACTAGTCTCTTTATACTGTCTTATAGTTACATGTTGGTAAAGCCCTTAGGATTTGTACTTGACTACCTGGACTATGATGCAGATCATACTAGTGGGGACATGGTAGTCCATAAGTACATCCTTCAAGGTCCCTAGTCGTGGGTATCTCGAGACGGGGCATCGATATACCAGAGTAGACTAGCGTATACGCTTCTCGACCCATGTGATGGGCGATGGATAATCCCATATCCATTGGTGTTTGACATCAGAGATGGTATACGGGTGCTCAGTGGAAACTGGGTACACTGGACGGACTCGCCGAGAACTCCCAGATGGTATTATACCTCACGTCAGATGGCAGTTCTCAGGTGACACTTGTACAGGTTAGTCTGTAGACCCGAGATCGTCATAGAGTCTTGTGTGATTCCCACTGTGCTTTGATCTCCACCTTACCACGTCCATGAGGGCGTGCAAAACGGTGGTCTTTGGGTACAGTCCCGAGTCACATGGAGGCAATGAGCGATAGGAGGGGTTTCGTCTCTCCCGGTATTGGGAGTTGATGTTGCGCTGTGCTCGATTGGCCGTAACAGGTAAGTCCCTGGCCAGGGCTGATCAGAGATTTGCTGGTAAGTGTTACCAGTAGTTTCTCGACCCGTTACGAGCCTCACATCAGCACGACTTATCGGGTTATTGGGGTCTGACGTATACCACCCCTAGACTTGATATGCGACGTATCAGACGAAGAGACTTGACTGTATGGTAAGTGTTACTGGTCGGATTCGCAGGAGTGTGAGCGGGCTAGCTCGTCGATCTTCTGATCGCTCAATACCCGGGTGGCCGTTACGTTTAGCAGACCGCTTGCGGTTTGTGGGTGCTTGATATGATCATCATCTGCTACCGGCGTATTGACGAGTCTTTAGAGTCCTACACAGAGGTTTCCTGGCTCAAGCGAAACGAAATAGGAGCGCATATGAGATATGTGCAGGACCGAGAATGATGCGTGTATGTGATACCGCATTTCATTCTCGCGATATATGTTTCGATTGATTATATTCGATATGACCTAGTTATCGAATCATTGATTCGATAAATCGATGCATTGAATATAGTAGGTTATGTGCGACATGACCGGATCATTGAATCAAGTGTTGATTTAATGATTTAATGTATAATTATATATTTGATATATTACTTTGCATTAACTAGTATTGGTTCACTTTAAACGGATTTTTCTCACTTGGATTGCACATTGTATATGTGATATACTTTCGTGCACTTTTTTGTATCATGTTTGATGATACTTGATCATTTAGTTAAGTGTATAAAATTAATCCATGGTTAATATGATAATTAGGGTTTTGCATTTTCATTTATTTATTTATTTGTTTATTTATTTATTTGGAAAAGAATATGATAAGAATGGTGGCTAAGTTTGTTTTATATTGAAGCTTCATGAAGCTTTGACTTTGCTAACCATCCTTATCTTCATGCTTAACCCTAACCCATCAAAGTGACCATGGTTAATTCTCTACACTTAACCCTAGTTCAAGTTATGATAAGTATTTGATTTTTTTTTATTTTTAATACAAGACTTATCATAATCTTTTCTTGAGCTCATCTTCTTCTTCTTCAAGCTTGCTACAAAAATGGCAAGTTGAGATCTAGTGAGTTAAATCCAAATCTAAAGTGAACCCACCTCCTATTTCTTCACCCTCTACCTCTTGCCAAGTTGTTTTGGGTGTTTACTTCATAAGTTTCACAAGTTTGTGAAGTCGGAGCTTGAGTTTGTGCAACCTCGACGTAGATCGTCTTTGACACAAAGCCGACGACCTATTCCGCTTGCTTTCCCGATGAAGCCGACGATCGAGTCGAGGATTCATGATGGACAGCGAGGACATGACGTTGCGGAGCCGTGGAGGTGGATATCCGGATCTACAAAGGTTGTAATTTCCGTATCATAGCAGTTAACTGTTAACTAGCTTTCTATTTCGCCTAAACATCTAGTTAAAGATCCGTAGTCTAGGGTTTCTCGGCACTAAAAATTTTAATTTGGTATGTTCGATGCCTTGTGAGAACCCACTAGGGTGCCTAGGAACCTTTCACTGGTATCAGAGCCTAGCTAGAGCCTTAGGCGAAGTCCCGACGACGTTTGAAACCCGATCGAACCGAAATCCAAAACCTAAAAATGCTCTCTGGACTTTTTCTAAAAATTCGGATTTTTGTCAATTAAAAATATGTAGAAAATCAAGCAGGGTGTTATATGAATTACTGTGAAATACGAGGACTTGATTCAATATTTCCACCGCGGAAGCGCGGCACATGCTAGGCATGTGCGGCCCTTCCGCGGCCGTACTGTTCCTTTATGGTATTTTTCCTGCACAGTAACTCATATAATTCAATGCTGAGTTTTCTGGGATATTTTTATTGTGACTTTACAGAAGAGTATTTTGGGGTACTATTGGGAATCTGTATTTCGATCGGATTATCAAATTTCGTCTTTAGTGTTTTTCCAGATAATTGTAGAATATGTTAAAGAGTTCGACCGGATATAAATACCCAGGTTTTCCCCTGCCGGAATATCCAAGTGTTGGATTATTGTGTGGTTAAAAGACGTTCTGAGTAGTGCAAGTAACGCGATGGTCCCTCTAGAAGACAACAAACCTTAACTCGATTATGTGACCGTCTTGAACTGCCCTTTGAACCTTCGGGTTTGGGGCAGTACGGCGTGCCACATGTGAGGCGTTGGCTTGACCCTTCTACGGCTGGACCGTTGGTACTGAGGTATGAAGTGAATGTCTTTGAACCTATTTCATGTGTTGATCGGTGTCGGGAAAACTTGGGTGTTCGAATGTTCGATCGGAAAGTTTAATATATTCTATTTATCCGGAATTGGATACAATAATTGGAATTCACAAACAGTTATGAGATAACTGGATGAATGTTATAAATCTAGCAGTTTAGTCCCATATGATATTGAAAAGAGTTTTCGATAATGAGACTAAAATGCGGGATTTATATCTGTTAGGCATGCGATGTCTAAAGTTGTTGCGGATTCCAATTGTTGTAGTTTTACACTTTCTTTTCTGTGACCGTAAGTGTAATATGTTCATATCGCCGGTTTCGTTGCTATACATCAACGACAATTGGGGTATGCATACTTACTTACGTTGATGACATGTGATGTTATGTGTTGCTGGATATGTTATATTGGATCGTCGTATTTGAATAGCCGGGGGTTTTTATGTGAGATGAGTGTTTTTCATTTTCATTCATGTAAAAATTTGTATGTAATATTCTTTTATTCGGGGCACTTCCAGGATGCGGGAGTTGTCACCCTTTGTATATTATTTACTTTTCTGCACTAGGATAGACCCAAGGAGGGGAGCACAAGTAACCGGGTTCTGGGGTCCAGTGGGAGACCAACTCGAGGTGTCGAGTCCGGGTCTCCTAACCCTAGAATTGGCAGGGTTGCTTGCCGCTCTCGTAGGGGTCTAGGGGTGTGGGATTGGCTATTCATCACGACCGTGGAATCCGTGTTTTATACTGGCTCGTATTGAAAACACGGACGTCCTAGTATATCCAATATTTCATATGTTTATTCTGCTGCGATATCTGTGATGTGATTCTGTGATGGCTATAGTATATAGTATACATGATATATTATATAGACGTTACTTATGTTTTACACCCGCGCTAGCCCTGCCCTGCTCTGTCGTTAGTTACCTAACCTAACGGTGCACGAGGGGACATCGAGGCGAATGCGGATGGCATAAGTGTACGTCATATCTATCTGTGATGTTTAGGTATTTAAATGATGGGACTTCATTAATGTGATTAATGAAAGATAAGAAACCTAAGATGTTGTAGAATCGAATTTTAAAATAAAACAGGTAGCTACAGTTCTTGCTTTGCACAGCGGTATATATGATATACCCCGCACCTTATTCGATGAGGAAAGGACCGAGATCCCTTCACCGGGAGTGACTCCTTTAGCAGTAACTGGCAGATGCTACACACTCGGTTTGGTTTTGATTGCTTTTAAGAGTTTTTGCTTTGCACAGCGGTATATATGATATATCCCGCACCTCATTCGACAAGGAAAGGACCGAGATCCCTTCACCGGGAGTGACTCCTTTAGCAAAACTGGAAAAGCCTCAAAATCACTCCATTTTAAAATTTCATTTGATTCTACAACGATATCAAGTTCATTACGCTCATGGTTTTATGAAAACCTGCGTAGCCCTCCGTCATTTCAGATAAATCCTACTTAGTATTCGTGCTACGTTTGTTGACCTCCGTCAAGGCGTAGTGTGCGGTAGCTAACTAGTATTTATCTGCTTATGCATATGATGCAGATTGGATTAGGGTAGTCGTACGACCTTGTTGACCTCCGTCAAGGGTCGTGCGGGTGGGTTTGATTCAATCAAGAAATGACGGGTTGAACTTGACTTGCACCCTGTGGTTTGTTGACCTCCGTCAAGGTCATAGGATGCTTGGGGCAAAATATTATCGGGAATTTCAAGTGTTGAAATTTGCAATGAGATTGCATACCTTCTATGAGATAGTTGGATCCCGATACCCGCTGCGAGTAAGAGTTACTCCTGGGAGAGTTTTACACAGTGCAATTAGCCGATCAAGTAGGTGTCTAGAAAGGTGTTAACGAGGTTACGCCTCTGGGAAAATGAGGTTTACAGTAATTAGGTTCGTGCGAAAGCACGGGGGACCTCCCTCAAAGTACCGACACTGGCCTGGCTGAAAGATTGGCGAACTTGTAGTGTGTAATTAATCCCGGCTAGTCTTTCCTTTTAGGGTTTGGAGGAAGATTTGATAAAAAGCAGTGGGAGCCATCCTGATTAGATAAGATAAAAACCAATCTGATCTTGCACGAGCATACGCTAAAGTGTTTTCTTCTCTCTCTCTCCAGGTAGCGACCATTTCATGCCTTAATAAAGATAATAATATGGATGTATTGACCGAACCCGCATGTTATACTGTGCTGGGGAACGTTGGTTCCGTTCTTTCCTATAAGAGTTATAGGACTGAACAGGATATAGGGGAATGCCAGGATTCCCATGCCACCCGAATGAAGAAAGTACATGATGATGCATTTTCTTCGGGTGTGTTCGTTACTGAGAACTGTTTCTCCATTTGCTCTACGTCCTGGGTATTGGATACCGGGTCGGGATCCCATATATGTAATCAGTTACATGGGCTAAGGAAAGGTAGAGAACTTGGAGAAGGTGATAAAGACATTAGAGTCGGAAATGGTGCAATTGTTGCAGCTAAGACTGTCGGGGAATATCACCTTGTATTACCAACTGGTAATACATTGGTTCTGAACGAATGCTATTACATGCCGAACCTGATATGCAACATTATATCGGTTTCTTTATTAAATAAAGAGGGATATAATTTTGTATTACAGGACAATGTTATGAACATTTTCCATAACCAAAAGTTGGTTGGATCAGGCACGTTGTGCAATGGCATTTATGTTCTAAACCAATCAACAGTCCTGAGCATAACAAACACACACAAGAGGAAGAGTTCTGAACTCAACGAATCCTTCTTGTGGCATTGTAGACTGGGTCACATCAATGCGACACGACTAGCTAAGTTGCATAAGGATGGATATTTAAATCCGTTTGAATTTTCATCCTATGACACTTGCCAGTCATGTCTCAAAGGCAAGATGACCAAGACTCCGTTTACGGGACACGGAGAAAGAGTTACCGAACTCTTAGGACTAATACATAGTGATGTATGCGGTCCCATGTCTACACATGCCAGGGATGGTTCTTCGTACTTCATTACATTCACTGACGATCTCTCTAGATTCGGATATGTGTTCCTGATGAAACACAAATCAGAAGCTTTTGAGAAATTTAGAGAATATAAACAAGAAGTTGAGAACCAAACCGGAAAAAGTATTAAAATCCTTCGATCTGATCGAGGAGGTGAATACTTGAGCATTGAATTCCTGGACTTCCTAAAAGAGAATGGGATTCTCTCTCAGCTAACTCCTCCATATACACCACAGCACAACGGTGTATCGGTGCGGAGAAACCGCACCCTATTAGATATGGTGCGCTCTATGATGAGTGTAGCTGAATTGCCTATTTCCTTCTGGGGATATGCGCTGGAAACAGCAGCATACCTACTGAATAGGGTTCCCACCAAATCTGTGCCTACCACACCATATGAGATATGGGAAGGGAAGAGACCATATCTAAATTTTATAAAGATATGGGGTTGCCCGGCCTATGTCAAAAGACAAAAACCGGACAAACTCGAGGCAAGATCTGTTTTGTGTAAGTTTGTTGGATATCCCAAACATTCGCGAGGGTATATCTTCTACCACAGTGAGGAACAAAGAGTATTTGTTGCTCAACATGCCACCTTTTTAGAAAAGGAATTTCTTGCAAAAGAAATTAGTGGCTCTGAGGTAGAACTGGAAGAGGTTCCAGCTGAACAAAACACAACAGAAGATTTAGTGGAACCAGAGCATTCAGTAGCTTCCGACGAACCTCAGCCTCTCCGCCGATCTGGTAGGGTTTCTCGTCCACCTGAGAGATACTACGGTTTTCTCATTGATGGTGGAAGCGAGGATTGCATCATGGAGGATGATGACCCAACTAGCTTCGAGCAGGCCATCACGAGTGGGGACTCAGTGAAATGGCTGGATGCTATGCGGTCCGAGATGGATTCCATGTACACCAACAAAGTATGGACTTTGGATGTTGCTCCTGAAGGGGTAAAACCCATTGGGAGCAAGTGGATCTTCAAGAAGAAACTTGGTGTAGATGGGAAAGTGGAGACTTTCAAAGCTAGACTTGTAGCAAAGGGTTTTCGTCAAAGACCAGGTGTGGACTATGACGAGACCTTTTCTCCAGTAGCTATGCTTAAATCCATCCGAATCATGCTTGCCATTGCTGCTTTTCATGACTACGAAATCTGGCAAATGGATGTTAAGACCGCCTTTCTAAATGGTGATTTAGAAGAGTGCGTGTACATGACTCAGCCAGAGGGCTTCGTAGACAGTGGGAGCAGCGGGAAGGTGTGCAAGCTGCTTAAATCCATTTATGGATTAAAGCAAGCATCGCGGAGTTGGAACATCTGCTTTGACGTCGTTATCAAAGAGTTTGATTTCGTCAAAAATCCAGATGAACCTTGTATCTACAAGAAGATGGCAGAGAGTAAAGTTGTCTTCCTCGTATTGTACGTGGACGACATACTCTTGATAGGAAATGATATTCCTATGCTGCAATCGGTCAAGCTCTTCTTATCACAAAGATTCTCAATGAAAGATCTTGGTGATGCCTCCTGTATATTGGGAATCAGGATCTATAGAGATAGATCCAAACGGATTTTGGGATTGTCCCAGTCCAGGTACATTGACACCATACTAAAGAGGTTTAGTATGGAAGAGTCCAAGCGTGAGAACATGCCCACGATCTCTGGAGTCACTCTCTCCAAAGAGATGTCTCCCAAGACTGATTTGGAGAGAGCTCGCATGCAAGGGATACCCTACGCTTCGGCGGTAGGCTCTATCATGTATGCGATGCTATGTACCAGACCCGATGTAGCATACTCACTAAGTGTAGTGAGCAGGTATCAAGCTGATCCTGGAGAGAGTCACTGGACAGCTGTGAAGAGCATTCTCAAGTACTTGCGAAGGACTAAAGATATGTTCTTGGTGTATGGTAACGGAGAACTCCAAGTGGAGTCCTTTACCGATTCCAGCTTCCAGAGTGATAAGGACGACTCTAAGTCGCAGTCGGGTTTTGTCTTTACCCTTTACGGAGGGGCGGTTAGCTGGAAGAGTTCCAAGCAGGAAACCGTAGCAGACTCGACGATGGAGGCTGAATACATCGCTGCCAACGATGCTGCTAAAGAAGCTGTCTGGGTCAAGAAGTTCATTATTGAACTTGGAGTGGTTCCATCCATTGAACATCCAATACCTTTGTATTGCGATAACAATGGAGCGGTGGCTTTGGCCAAGGAACCCAGGTCCCATCAGCGATCCAGGCATATTCTGAGGCGGTATCACCTGATCCGGGAGATAGTTGATCGCCGGGAGATCGAGGTCAGGAGAGTTGACACGAAGAACAACACGGCGGATCCACTCACGAAGGCCATTCCTCAGATACAGTTTGAGAGACTCTTCGGGATGCTCGGTATGAGATACTACAGCAGCTGGCCCTAGTGCAAGTGGGAGATTGTTAGTTGTATGTATGCCCTAGAGGCCAGTATTGTACAGATTATGTATATTATATTGGATGCTTGGACATATATAGAGATGACTTTCTTGCTCGACATGATAGTATGCTATCTGGTTGCCATTTATCTTAACATGTACACTAGTCTCTTTATACTGTCTTATAGTTACATGTTGGTAAAGCCCTTAGGATTTGTACTTGACTACCTAGACTATGATGCAGATCATACTAGTGGGGACATGGTAGTCCATAAGTACATCCTTCAAGGTCCCTAGTCGTGGGTATCTCGAGACGGGGCATCGATATACCAGAGTAGACTAGCGTATACACTTCTCGACCCATGTGATGGGCGATGGATGATCCCATATCCATTGGTGTTTGACATCAGAGATGGTATACGGGTGCTCAGTGGAAACTGGGTACACTGGACGGACTCGCCGAGAACTCCCAGATGGTATTATACCTCACGTCAGATGGCAGTTCTCAGGTGACACTTGTACAGGTTAGTCTGTAGACCCGAGATCGTCATAGAGTCTTGTGTGATTCCCACTGTGCTTTGATCTCCACCTTACCACGTCCATGAGGGCGTGCAAAACGGTGGTCTTTGGGTACAGTCCCGAGTCACATGGAGGCAATGAGCGATAGGAGGGGTTTCGTCTCTCCCGGTATTGGGAGTTGATGTTGCGCTGTGCTCGATTGGCCGTAACAGGTAAGTCCCTGGCCAGGGCTGATCAGAGATTTGCTGGTAAGTGTTACCAGTAGTTTCTCGACCCGTTACGAGCCTCACATCAGCACGACTTATCGGGTTATTGGGGTCTGACGTATACCACCCCTAGACTTGATATGCGACGTATCAGACGAAGAGACTTGACTGTATGGTAAGTGTTACTGGTCGGATTCGCAGGAGTGTGAGCGGGCTAGCTCGTCGATCTTCTGATCGCTCAATACCCGGGTGGCCGTTACGTTTAGCAGACCGCTTGCGGTTTGTGGGTGCTTGATATGATCATCATCTGCTACCGGCGTATTGACGAGTCTTTAGAGTCCTACACAGAGGTTTCCTGGCTCAAGCGAAACGAAATAGGAGCGCATATGAGATATGTGCAGGACCGAGAATGATGCGTGTATGTGATACCGCATTTCATTCTCGCGATATATGTTTCGATTGATTATATTCGATATGACCTAGTTATCGAATCATTGATTCGATAAATCGATGCATTGAATATAGTAGGTTATGTGCGACATGACCGGATCATTGAATCAAGTGTTGATTTAATGATTTAATGTATAATTATATATTTGATATATTACTTTGCATTAACTAGTATTGGTTCACTTTAAACGGATTTTTCTCACTTGGATTGCACATTGTATATGTGATATACTTTCGTGCACTTTTTTGTATCATGTTTGATGATACTTGATCATTTAGTTAAGTGTATAAAATTAATCCATGGTTAATATGATAATTAGGGTTTTGCATTTTCATTTATTTATTTATTTGTTTATTTATTTATTTGGAAAAGAATATGATAAGAATGGTGGCTAAGTTTGTTTTATATTGAAGCTTCATGAAGCTTTGACTTTGCTAACCATCCTTATCTTCATGCTTAACCCTAACCCATCAAAGTGACCATGGTTAATTCTCTACACTTAACCCTAGTTCAAGTTATGATAAGTATTTGATTTGGCATGTTCGATGCCTTGTGAGAACCCACTAGGGTGCCTAGGAACCTTTCAGTTATAATTGCAACCATGGGTTAAGAATGAAAGGCTTAACCCTTATAGAAAATAAACCATAGGTTAAGGGTTTGGGTTGGGTTAACAAATATCTTCACAAAATATCAAAGGAAAATAACAAAGTCAAAGCTTCATGAAGCATCCATGAACCTCATCCAAAAGCTAACCCAAAAGCTAACCCTAATCCAAACTCTAACTTGGTTTAAACTCAACAACCATGTTGCATTTGTAACCCTAACATGTTATAATATTATATATCACATATATAATATATAATGTAACAAAAGAAAATAATACAATTAACATATATCGCATATATATCAATGTATTATCCGGTGAGGAAATGAATCAATAAAGCGAGCTTATATTAGTTAACGCAATGTAATATATCACATATATAATTATACATTAAATTATCGAATCAACACTTGATCCGACAATCCGATTATATTGCATATAACCGACTAATATAACATGTACCGTTTCATCGAATCAACACTTGATCCTATGACCCGGCTATATCACATATACCCGGCCGATATCTCATAACCCGAGAATAGAATACGGTATCTCATATAGTATTATTCTCGGACCTGCACATATCACATATGTGCTCCTACTCCATTTTGCCTGAGCCAGGAAACCTCTGTGTAGGACTCTAAAGAATCGTCAATACACCAGCAGTAGATGATGATCATATCAAACACCCACAAGCTGCAAGCGGTCAGCTAAACGTAACAGCCACCCAGGTATTGAGCGATCAGAAGATCAACAAGCAGGCATGTACATTCTCCTGTGAATCCAATCAGTAACACTACCGTACAGTCCGGTCTCTTCGTCTGGTATGTCGCATATCAAGTCTAGGGGTGGTAAACGTCAGACCCCAGTAACCGATAAGTCTTGTCGATGTGAGGCTCATATCGGGTCGAGAAACTACTGATAACTCTTACAAGTAGCACTCCATATCAGCCCTGGCCAGGGACTTCCAGTTATAGCCAATCGAACACAGCGCAACATCAACTCCCTATACCGGGAGAGACGAAACCCCTCCTATCGCTCATTGCCTCCATGTGATTCGGGACTGTACCTAAAAGCCACTGTTTTGCACGCCCTCTTGAACGTGGTAAGGTGAAAATCAAAGCACAGTGGGAATCACACAAGACTCTATGACGATCTTGGGTCTACAGACTAACCTGTACCAGTGTCACCGGAGAACTGCTATCTGACGATAGGTATATTACCATCTAGGAGTTCTCGGTGAGTCCGTTCAGTATACCCAGTCTCCACTGAGCACCCGTACACTATCTTTGATGTTAAACACCGATGGATATGGGATCATCTATCGCCCATCATATGGGTCAAGATGCGTATACGCTAGTCTACTCTGGAGTATCGATGCCCTGTCTCGACACTCCCTCGACTAGGAACAGTTATAGGATGTACTCTTGGACTACCCTGGCCCCACTAGTATGATCTCATCATAGTCCCAGTAGTTAAGTACATATCCTAAGGGCTTTATCAACATGTGAGAGTAAGACAATAAACTAATACAAGTCAACATGTTAAGACAAAGTGAAACCAGATAGCATACTATCATATCGAGCAAGAAAGTCCTCACTATATATATCCAGGCATCCATTATAATATACATCATATGTACAGGAATGGCCTCTAAGGCATATATACAACTAACAATTAATATGTGGGTTTTTAGTCCCACATCGGATATTTGGCTTTGAGGTATCATACCACAATCATATATAAAAGGGCAATGGTTTGCCATGAGATAAATAGAATTTAAAAAATATATATATATTTCTCTTAAAAATATTAAATGGATGCCTATCAATCCATAAGAATGTCCATCTTCCACAAGGCTTGATGGACTTCAATTGAAGGCTTTTACGTTTGTAGAGCCTACCTTAAAAGTTCTTCTGAAAATTGATGCATACGTTTCTGCCATAGGCATGCATACGTTCCTTCACATATGGCTTTTCTTTGAGAGGGCCTGACATGATTCGTAAATCAGTAGAAATATTTGTCTATGTACAAAATATGGTAAAAATATGATTAGTTAACTGCTAATTAAATTTTTGTCATTTTTAGAATTGTGGATCCTAGTTAATATGGTGTGGGTGCGAGTATGGAATAGATTAGCCTCTATCAGAAGACTAGTGGCTCCGACTATACGATCAAAAATTATAGTTTGGGTGTTTGGCTATGGGTATTTTACTTGTAGCCCTCTCAAATATAGCAAATTTCTTTCTATCTCAAAAATTTGGTATTTACTTTTTACCCAAAAAACTAATAAGATATATAATTTTACCCCCTTTACGATTTCCATCAAATTTTAACAACATAACATCAGGGTTTTTTTTAAAAATATCACAACCTCTCTTCTTATTCTGAAATACGCAATTTCTTCCCAGAATTGAAATTTAGGTTTCGGTTGCATCTTTCTCAAAATCGGCCATGAAATCATGAGTATCTTTAATATACTTTTCCACCTATGAAGAAGTTGAATATTTCTGCGGTCTTATTTGTCGTTTTCGGGTAAATGGTAAATCTAAAATTTATGGAGAAAAATTAAAATTAAAATTAACGAGGTTTTTTTGACAGAAATCGTAAAGTGGGTAAAATGATATATTTTATTAATTTTGACGGTAAAAAGTAAACACCAAGTTTTGGAAGATTAGAAAAGAATTTGTTATATTTTGAGGGGCCAACAAGTAAAAAACCCTTTGCTTATTTTCTCCTCTATTGGGTAGCATTAATGGAGAATGATGGCTCAATAACTGCAATGCATACAAACGCCAATAATGGTATGTAATTGTAACCCTTCGAAAATCGTTTAGGCAGTTTTTCGGTAATCGGCAAATTTTTCGGCTTTTTCCGTAAAAAGTCAAAATAGGTATTTTTCATTGTAGACCTAATTATACAAAATTTAGATAAGATATTACTATAATTTTGTCACTAAAATTTCACTTATAATTTTCTAGTTAAATAAAAAAAATTCGTAATTAATTAATTTTTTATTATTTTAAGCCTTTTTAAATACATTAAATTAGTGATAAATACAAATTTAATTAGGTAAATTTCATAATTAGGAATCTTTATAAGCTAAAATATGGTGTTAATAAAATTATATCATGACTTGCAAAATTTTAGTTTTATGGTGTGAAAATTATGAAAAAAATGATGTAAAAAGGGTTTTTTTTGTAAAAAGTTAATGTGAAATGCATTAAATGAGAACATGGGATGTTTTTAGACCTAGAAACTTCTCCAAATTTCCCCACCTCCTCTCCCTCACCTGCTGGCCGACCCCAAACCTGCAGAATTCCCCATTTCCCCACTTCATTTTGCTTCAAATTTCATGCTAAATTCATAAAAAATCCACAAATTCATTAACCCATTCAAAGTAAAACCCTAATCCACTCTCTCTTCAACCCAAATTAGTTCAAAAACTAGAAGAAAGGAGGCTTCTTTGGTGGCTTGATCATGCTAGGGTTCCATTTGTGAGGTGAAATTCTAAACTAGTTTGTTAACTTGTAGTTTATGTGTGCTAAAATTCAATTTTGAAGTATTAATTTAGTTGTAAATTCTTGTTCATAAAAATCAAGAATGGGATTTGGTGTTGAACTAGGGTTTGAAGTATGGTTGTTAGAGTTAAGTTAGGGCTTTGGTTACCTATTTGATTAGAGTGGTTAATTGCGGAGGGTTACGCTCGCTAAGTCGTTAAATTGCGACGTTTGCATCGAATCGGTTTGAAATTTGCTTACTAGATTTTTACAAAAATTAGAATGCGATCAAATTGTGTTATGTTAGCGATATAATTAGCTTCGTATAGGACTATTAGAGTGCGTGAACGCGGGATTTCGTCTAGTCGGGTTTTAGTTTTGTCGATTTCCCCGAAATGACGATTCTAGTTAACGATTAGCGATTTTCGTGCGTTTTCCCGCGCACTGAGTGTATGTTATGTTTAATTCGAGAGCGTCGATAATTGTATATTGTGACTTGCATCGTTTAAAGTTTATTAATCTTATGCTTGGTGTTGTGCAAATATAGGATCGGTCGGGGAAACATCGGACACGGCACGTAAAGGCAAGGCGGTGGTCGGATTGGGTTAGCGGGGATTTCAGGTGAGTAGATGTATTCATCTATAGGGGAATCATCTGAATGGCGCGAGACGCCCCCCTAGTTAGGGTTACCCTATTTCGTACAAGACTTGTATTGCTAGATAGCTTACCCCTTTATTGCATTGCATACCCTCACAGCTAACCGTATACTAGATTGCATGGACATTCATCTATACTTATGCGATATCACTTCGTAGGACACGAACACCATTACCATTGGCATCTGTTGCACGCGCACTATTCATGTGACACACATGCCTTTAGTAATTGCCATGCCACGTGCATTATAGAACCTGTTTAACTTAGTATCGCCACGTGCATTCATACATGATATATGAAATTGCAGAGCATGCATATACCTCGCATTATCATCATATTTACATAGATTTCTATCCAAAATTCACATCATATACATTGATATCATAGACAATTATCATATATAACATGTGAACATTATGATTTTCTTGAGGATTTCAGTATTGCTGCGATTTCTGGATTTTTGGGGAAAACCGCAAGAATTTAACAAAAGCTTATATTTATCATTTTTAAAACAAAGTTGCGGTTTTCTCGTGATGTATGTGTCGTCCACCATGAGTTTTCATGTTTTCTGTTGGATTTCGAGACCCGATTCGAGGAGTGGATGAACCGTCTCGGGTACATGGTGGGCCCGGTATGGTACCCCGGGGCAAGAAGATCGAGTTATAGACGATGAGCCTGGCAGGGGAAGACTACCTACCGGCGATGTCTGGCGCGGCGAATATCCGGAGGATACCGACCGTTGTCGTGAGATTTATGATATGGGCCGATCCGGACTGACGGAGCCCGATATTGAGACAGATATGATTCCTATTTGGTGTCGATGCTTGACACGGGTTTTCAGATGATTTCTTGATGGTACTTAGCTATTATACAGATATTCATTTTCTAAAGTTAAGAACGCAGTACTCTTAGCATTTAAAACACTTAAAGAGTTAAAAATGACATTGCATACATGTGCATGCATACTAGAGCTATTATAATCACATATGGACATGCATGTTGTTGTGCATTGCGTGCATTCTTACGATTGCCTTATTAGATGTTATATTTACTCACGAGCTGGCAACTCACCCCCGTTGTGCCACAGTGTCTTGCAGGTCGGACTCATCAGTCTTGTAGCGGCGGCTATCTTATCATCAGCTTCTTTTGCTCAGACTCGCGACATCACCCGTAGGTGGGTTGCGAGCACACTTTATTTCTTTTGCTTTGTCATTGTATCTAGTATTCTCCATCTACCACTTTATATTGTATATGCAACCTAGTGATGAGACTGAGAGATTTGTATATTTGTGGTTTCTTTTGGGTCGAGCTCACTTGAGTCGACGTGTGTTTTCTGATATTTTGCGTTTCTTTTATGCTCTTTTCTTGATATTACTTATATATTGCATGTGGTTGTGATCCTCCTTGGACGAAGAGCTAGCTCCCGCTTGGGGATGCCATTTTTATGATTACAGGTTTATTATCTTGTTGTACCCATTTTGGGGGATAGAAAATACAGGGGAGACTCTGCCGAAATTTTCGGGAATTTTTGATGTTTTTTTTTAAAAGGGATTCTATGCAACTTAATTGATTTCAAAACCGTTTTCATTTAAGGTTTTCCTTCACTCTCTTTTGATTTTGGTTTAGATTCTTCTAGGCTTTGGCTGACTTAGGTTACGGTATGCCTTTAGACGTCTCATAATCTAAGTGCCAGTCGCGTTCCGTACTTTCGGGTCGTGACAAAGTTGGTATCAGAGCGTAGGTTTTACCTTTCTGAGTGTAGGACGACCTTGGTAGATGGAGTAGGTGACTTAAGCAGAGTGGCGTAGCGTGGGTATGATCCGCGGCATACTTACGATACGGTACTCCGCCTAAGTGACCTTAGGACATAATTGCTTGTATTTCCTTTCTTGATTCCTTGCATTCCTTGATCCAATTGCGATGTTCTTATCAGTCCTGTTTCTTATTCCAGTTTCGATGCCGCCAAAGACTACGAGAGCTCAGCGGGCTGCCGCTAGGGATGCGATTCGGGCGGGCCCGTCTGAGGCGAGGATCGAGCAGGATGATACACCTACCCCTCAGGGTCATACTGATCCGCCTTATCCAGATCGTATTGCCAGACTAGAGGCCGGCATGCAAGAGTTGCGGCAGATGATGGGATCTTTAGTTGAGTCCAGCCGGGCACAGAGATCCGAGGACGTTCCTTCCACCGCACAGACCACGATCGTACCTGCTGCACAGATGGTCACTCTTGCTGCTACTACGGAGACTATCCCTGTTTCACTACAGGAGTTCATGAGATTGAGACCTCCAGCTTTTACCGGTACAGATGCGACAGAGGACCCACAGGCATTTCTTGATAGGATGGCTCGGATTTGCCGTTCGTTGAGGTGTTCCGAGGATAGATTGGTGGAGTTTGCGAGTTTTCGTCTGGAAGGTCTTGCCCAGACATGGTACGATTCAGTAGAGAGAGGCCGAGCTGCAGGTCTGCCTTCTATGACCTGGGATGAGTTTACAGCTGCATTTCTTGCCCGTTTTCTTCCGGAGAGTGTCCGAGATGCTCGAGCCCGTAGTTTTGAGTCTTTCCGCAAGACTCCCGGGATGACGGTGTCGGAGTATGATATACAGTTTACCCAGTTATCTCGATATGCTCCGTACCTAGTAGACACAGAAGAGAAGAGAATAAAGCGGTTCGTGCGAGGGCTTGATACACAGCTATTCCTTGCCATCGGCACCCAGCACTTTGATACATACGCAGCCGCGATGGATGCAGCCTTACTTTTGGAGGAGCGTATTTCTGAGACTCCAGTCGTTTCTGGGCCGAAGAGGATCCGTACTGATACGCCAGCTCAGCGGCAGATGGGCAGACACCGCGATAAATTATTTCCGGGAGATGGTGGAGGCAGAGGATTGAGACGAGATCAGTTATTTGGTTCATATCCACAGACCCAGCAGTCGTCTCCAGGATGTTTTCGGTGTGGGAGTCAGTACCACCGTGTCAGAGACTGTACCATGGGACGTCCGGGCGCGGCGACAGTCCCACATGTGACTTTACCACCCTCACCACCTTCTCAGAGAGCTTTACTTCCTACTCCTGATGATGCTCCATGCCAGTCAGATGCTTCTAGAGGTCGTGGGCGTGGCGGTCCAGTTTTGAGAGGACGAGGCGACAGAGGCAGAGGCCGAGGCCGAGGTAGAGGCAGAGGACAGCCAGCTATTAGTGGTGGACAGGCCCGAGTGTTCGCGTTGACTCCTCAGGATGCATAGGCATCCAATGCCGTCGTGATAGGTACTCTGCCAGTATGTTCTTTTGATGCACGGGTATTATTTGATCCAGGCTCCACACATTCCTATGTTTCCACGTATTTTGCACCGAGGTTGGGCCGAGAGTCTTCTCCGTTAGATCAGCCGCTTGTCGTTATTACCCCGGTAGGCGAGTCTTTTGTTGCCCGTTTTGTGTACCGATCGTGTTCCGTTCGTATCGGGGAGAGAGACTCTTCAGTTGATTTGATTCTCCTCGATATGCTAGACTTTGACTTTCTTCTTGGTATGGACTGGCTAGCCACCTGTTATGCATCCGTGGACTGCCGTGAAAAAGCAGTCAGATTCAGTTTTCGTGGTGAGCCGGTTCTTGTTATTCAGGGAGATCGTAGTGCTACCCTTCCCAGCTTGATTTCATCTCTTCGCGCTGGTCAGCTCTTAAGGAAAGGGTGTCAGGGATTCTTAGCCTATGTTTGTGATACTAGCTCCACAGAGGTTCCGTTGGACCAGGTCCCTGTTGTGAGAGAGTTTCCTGATGTATTCCCTGACGAGCTGCCTGGTCTGCCACCAGAGCGCGAGATTGAGTTCTGTATTGACTTGATCCCCGGCACGGGGCCTATCTCTATACCGCCTTATCGGATGGCCCCGGCAGAGCTGCGAGAGCTAAAGGATCAGTTACAGGACTTGCTGGATAAAGGGCTTATCCGACCGAGTGTGTCACCTTGGGGTGCTCCCGTCTTGTTTGTTAAGAAGAAGGACGGAAGTATGCGTTTATGCATTGATTATCGTCAGCTGAACCGGGTTACTGTGCAGAACAGGTATCCCCTACCCCGCATTGATGACTTATTTGATCAGCTCCAGGGTGCAGGGTTTTTCTCGAAGGTTGATTTACGGTCAGGTTATCACCAGTTGCGGGTTCGGAAGGAGGATATTCCGAAGACCGCTTTCCGTACTCGATATGGTCATTATGAGTTCTTGGTGATGTCGTTCGGGCTCACCAATGCCCCGGCAGCATTTATGGATTTGATGAACCGTGTATTCAGGCCGTATCTCGATCAGTTCATTATTGTGTTCATTGACGACATCTTGGTTTATTCTCGGAGCCGGGAGGAGCATGAGCAGCACTTACGTATCACATTGCAGACTTTGAGGGAGCATCAGCTGTTCGCCAAATTCTCCAAGTGCGCATTCTGGTTAGACAGTGTCGACTTCTTGGGTCATGTGGTGACGAGAGACGGTATTTGTGTGGACCCGAAGAAGATCGAGACAGTTCAGCGTTGGCCTAGACCAGTATCAGTTACAGAGGTTCGCAGCTTTCTAGGTCTGGCCGGCTATTATTGACGTTTTGTCCAGGATTTCTCCCGCATTGCTGCACCTTTGACCGGGTTGACCCGGAAGGGGGTTTCTTTTGATTGGACCCAGGCGTGTGAGGATAGTTTCCAGCAGTTGAAGACTCATCTGACTACTGCACCGGTGTTAGCATTGCCTTCAGGATCAGGCGGGTTCATGGTTTTTTGTGATGCTTCTAGAGTGGGGCTGGGATGTGTATTGATGCAGCACGACAGAGTTATCGCGTATGCTTCTCGGCAGCTGAGGAAACACGAGCAGAACTACCCCACCCATGATGTAGAGATGGCTGCAGTGGTATTTGCACTTAAGATCTGGAGACATTACCTATACGGTGAGTCGTGCCAGATATTCACTGACCATAAGAGTTTGAAGTATATTTTCCAGCAGCGAGATCTGAATCTGAGACAGCGCCGTTGGATGGAGTTGGTGAAAGATTATGACTGCGAGATTTTATGCCATCCGGGCAAGGCGAATGTGGTGGCGGATGCTTTGAGTAGGAGGCCCGGAGGTAGCTTATCTTGTTTGAGCGCAGTACAGATGCAGTCGACGGCGGATTGGCAGGTGTTATGTGACAGCAGAGTGCAGTTCGAGTTTACTCCTACAGGGGGACAGCTGGCCCATTTCAGAGCACGCCCACAGTTACTTGACCGTATCCGCGAGGCACAGTCCGGCGATGCCCGTATCTTAGAGATTATTGAGCAGATTCGGCAGGGCAGAGTTTCTGAGTTCGTGATTGATGATCAGGGGATACTTCGATTTGGGACTCGACTGTGTGTGCCAGATTCAGAGGGACTGAGGCGTGATATTCTCGAGGAGGCACATAGATCAGGATACAGTGTTCACCCAGGTTCCACCAAGATGTACCGTGATTTGAGAGAGGTTTACTGGTGGGACGGGATGAAGAAGGATATTACAGACTTTGTGTCGAGATGCCCGACTTGTCAGCAAGTCAAGGCCGAGCACCAGAGGCCAACCGGCGAGTTACATCCTTTGCCCATCCCTGAGTGGAAGTGGGAGCAGGTCTCCATGGACTTTATTGTGGGTCTACCCAGGACCAGTCGAGGGTACGACTCTATTTGGGTGATTGTGGATCGACTGACGAAAGCGGCTCACTTTCTGCCAGTGAAGACCACTTTTGGATTTTCTCAGTACGCTCAGGTTTATATTGATGAGATAGTGCGACTGCATGGTGTTCCGACTTGCATCGTGTCCGACCGGGGCACCCAGTTTACCAGCCGATTGTGGCAGAAACTTCAGGAAGCATTGGGCACCCGATTAAGTTTTAACACAGCCTTTCATCCGCAGACTGACGGCCAGTCGGAGCGTACGATTCAGACTCTTGAGGACATGCTCAGAGCTTGTGTTTTAGATTTCGGTGGTAGCTGGGATCGTCATTTGCCTTTGATCGAGTTTTCCTACAATAATAGCTTCCAGGAGACGATTCAGATGGCACCTTTTGAGGCTTTATATGGGAGGAGATGTCGATCGCCTGTATGTTGGACAGAGCTCAGGGAGAGCAGTATTTTGGGGCCGCAGATCGTACAGGAGACGACCGAGAAGATACAGCTGATTCGAGACAGGATGAGAGCGGCACAGAGCAGGCAGAAATCATATGCTGACAAGCGTCGTCGCCGACTCGAGTTCGCTGTTGGCGATCATGTTTTCCTGAAGGTCTCTCCGATGAAAGGTGTGATGAGATTTGGGCGGAAAGGGAAACTGAGTCCTAGATATGTTGGTCCTTTCGAGATCCTAGAGCGTGTTGGTCCAGTCACTTATCGGTTAGCTCTTCCGCCTAGCTTCCCCGATGTTCACCCCGTATTCCATGTCTCGATGCTCCGCAAGTACTTTCATGATCCTTCCCAGGTGATTCAGCACCAAACGATCCAGTTAGAGCGTGATCTTTCTTTCACCGAGCAGCCGGTTGTCATTTTGGATCGGCAGGTGAAGAAATTGAGGTCGAAGGTTATACCGTCCGTCAAGATCCTTTAGCGTGGCCCGAACAGCGAGGAGGTCACCTGGGAGACCGAGGTCGAGATGAGGAAGAGATATCCCCATCTTTATGAAGGTACGCGTAGTTAAATTCTAAATTTGGGGACCGAATTTCTTTAAGGGGGGAAGATTGTAACCCTTCGAAAATCGTTTAGGCAGTTTTTCGGTAATCGGCAAATTTTTCGGATTTTTCCGTAAAAAGTCAAAATAGGTATTTTTCATTGTAGACCTAATTATACAAAATTTAGATAAGATATTACTATAATTTTGTTACTAAAACGTCACTTATAATTTTCTAGTTAAATAAAAAAAAAATCGTAATTAATTAATTTTTTATTATTTTAAGCCTTTTTAAATACATTAAATTAGTGATAAATACAAATTTAATTAGGTAAATTTCATAATTAGGAATCTTTATAAGCTAAAATATGGTGTTAATAAAATTATATCATGACTTGCAAAATTTTAGTTTTATGGTGTGAAAATTATGAAAAAAATGATGTAAAAAGGGTTTTTTTTGTAAAAAGTTGATGTGAAATGCATTAAATGAGAACATGGGGTGTTTTTAGACCTAGAAACTTCTCCAAATTTCCCCACCTCCTCTCCCTCACCTGCTGGCCGACCCCAAACCTGCAGAATTCCCCATTTCCCCACTTCATTTTGCTTCAAATTTCATGCTAAATTCATAAAAAATCCACAAATTCATTAACCCATTCAAAGTAAAACCCTAATCCACTCTCTCTTCAACCCAAATTAGTTCAAGAACTAGAAGAAAGGAGGCTTCTTTGGTGGCTTGATCATGCTAGGGTTCCATTTGTGAGGTGAAATTCTAAACTAGTTTGTTAACTTGTAGTTTATGTGTGCTAAAATTCAATTTTGAAGTATTAATTTAGTTGTAAATTCTTGTTCATAAAAATCAAGAATGGGATTTGGTGTTGAACTAGGGTTTGAAGCATGGTTGTTAGAGTTAAGTTAGGGCTTTGGTTACCTATTTTATTAGAGTGGTTAATTGCGGAGGGTTACGCTCGCTAAGTCGTTAAATTGCGACGTTTGCATCGAATCGGTTTGAAATTTGCTTACTAGATTTTTACAAAAATTAGAATGCGATCAAATTGTGTTATGTTAGCGATATAATTAGCTTCGTATAGGACTATTAGAGTGCGTGAACGCGGGGTTTCGTCTAGTCGGGTTTTAGTTTTGTCGATTTCCCCGAAATGACGATTCTAGTTAACGATTAGCGATTTTCGTGCGTTTTCCCGCGCACCGA
Source organism: Agapanthus africanus (assembly GCA_030015575.1). Classification (NCBI taxonomy): domain Eukaryota; kingdom Viridiplantae; phylum Streptophyta; class Magnoliopsida; order Asparagales; family Amaryllidaceae; genus Agapanthus; species Agapanthus africanus. Next base: position 517,986,113 of record CM057345.1, on the reverse strand, counting down.
GTGTATGTTATGTTTAATTCGAGAGCGTCGATAATTGTATATTGTGACTTGCATCGTTTTAAGTTTTGTAATCTTATGCTTGGTGTTGTGCAAATATAGGATTGGTCGGGGAAACATCGGACACGGCACGTAAAGGCAAGGCGGTGGTCGGATCGGGTTAGCGGGGATTTCAGGTGAGTAGATGTATTCATCTATGGGGGAATCGTCTGAATGGCGCGAGGCGCCCCCCTAGTTAGGATTACCCTATTTCATGCAAGACTTGTATTGCTATATAGCTTACCCCTTTATTGCATTGCATACCCTCACAGCTAACCGTATACTAGATTGCATGGACATTCATCTATACTTATGCGATATCACTTCGTAGGACACGAACACCATTACCATTGGCATCTGTTGCACGCGCACTATTCATGTGACACACACGCCTTTAGTAATTGCCATGCCACGTGCATTATAGAACCTATTTAACTTAGTATCGCCACGTGCATTCATACATGATATATGAAATTGCAGAGCATGCATATACCTCGCATTATCATCATATTTACATAGATTTCTATCCAAAATTCACATCATATACATTGATATCATAGACATTTATCATATATAACATGTGAACATTATGATTTTCTTGAGGATTTCAGTATTGCTGCGATTTCTGGATTTTTGGGGAAAACCGCAAGAATTTAACAAAAGCTTATATTTATCATTTTTAAAACAAAGTTGCGGTTTTCTCGTGATGTATGTGTCGTCCACCATGAGTTTTCATGTTTTCTGTTGGATTTCGAGACCCGATTCGAGGAGTGGATGAACCGTCTCGGGTACATGGTGGGCCCGGTATGGTACCCCGGGGCAAGAAGATCGAGTTGTAGACGATGAGCCTGGCAGGGGAAGACTACCTACCGGCGATGTCTGGCGCGGCGGATATCCAGAGGATACCGACCGTTGTCGTGAGATTTATGATATGGGCCGATCTGGACTGACGGAGCCCGATATTGAGACAGTTATGATTCCTATTTGGTGTCGATGCTTGACAAGGGTTTTCAGATGATTTCTTGATGGTACTTAGCTATTATACAGATATTCATTTTCTAAAGTTAAGAACGCAGTACTCTTAGCATTTAAAACACTTAAAGAGTTAGAAATGACATTGCATACATGTGCATGCATACTAGAGCTATTATAATCACATATGGACATGCATGTTGTGGTGCATTGCGTGCATTCTTACGATTGCCTTATTAGATGTTATATTTACTCACGAGCTGGCAACTCACCCCCGTTGTGCCACAGTGTCTTGCAGGTCGGACTCATCAGTCTTGTAGCGGCGGCTATCTTATCATCAGCTTCTTTTGCTCAGACTCGCGACATCGCCCGTAGGTGGGTTGCGAGCACACTTTATTTCTTTTGCTTTGTCATTGTATCTAGTATTCTCCATCTACCACTTTATATTGTATATGCGACCTAGTGATGAGACTGAGAGATTTGTATATTTGTGGTTTCTTTTGGGTCGAGCTCACTTGAGTCGACGTGTGTTTTCTGATATTTTGCGTTTCTTTTATGCTCTTTTCTTGATATTACTTATATATTGCATGTGGTTGTGATCCGCCTTGGGCGAAGAGCTAGCTCCCGCTTGGGGATGCCATTTTTATGATTACAGGTTTATTATCTTGTTGTACCCATTTTGGGGGATAGAAAATACAGGGGAGACTCTGCCGAAATTTTCGGGAATTTTTGATGTTTTTTTTTAAAAGGGATTCTATGCAACTTAATTGATTTCAAAACCGTTTTCATTTAAGGTTTTCCTTCACTCTCTTTTGATTTTGGTTTAGATTCTTCTGGGCTTTGGCTGACTTAGGTTACGGTACGCCTTTAGACGTCTCGTAATCTAAGTGCCAGTCGCGTTCCGTACTTTCGGGTCGTGACAGTAATTTTTGTTTGTTGATAGACGTCAATAATGTCGATGCTGTCTCGGCATGCCGATTTGGGTGAGCTTCTTCCAGGCCATCACCCGTCTAAAACCCTTATATCGCGCTTCCAGGCTCATCATATGTCCATATTACATTTCATTACTGATGATGCTCAATATCGGTGATCTCCCAGATCATGGTACGTGGCAGATGACATGTCCCAGAGTATGCAAGAAAGGGCCTACAGTGGCCGACCAGACCACACCTATGCTCGTCCTACCGAGCAAACGCTGGCTCACCTACGAGCCCCCTGCATAACCGGCCTCCTCGGCCTCACAGCTCGTCCTCGGGCTACAGCAGAACCAAGATACCTCGGCTCTCCCGCTCGTCCGCGAGCTCTCCTGCCGAGGTCATCTTCCTCAGTCTCATCGACCAACCAACGGCACCGCTCACAGGCGCAACCACCATCCCACGAATCTCGCCATGCGCGAGATATCTGCCGGCCACCTCCCACGTTCCATGCCATCACGATTCCCATTAACGAGCCTGTCTCGCCATTAATGGGAGATCCCGCTCATCACGCGGGCATGACGTCGGGAGCGTAACGGGCGGCGTGATTCTCGCACCTACCCTGCTTACTACCACCGCTATATAAACCCCTTCTTCAGACGGTCCAAGTAAACCATTTCTACTCCACTAAGCCGTTACTCTGCTCGGATTTCCTCTCTAACTTGATCGTCGGAGGGTCCTCGGTGGTACAACCACCTCGGGACTTTCTTGCAGGTAGCTTGGCAACAACCAACTTCAAACCCATTGAGATCCACATGCTTCAGGAGCTTGCTTCCAGATCCAATCTCAGCTACCCATCGTAGCCATTAGCATATCAACGGAGGGCAACATCTGAAGGAGATCTACGCCTCCATCAGCTGGCGCCGTCTGTGGGAAACCTTTAATTCCACAAAAACAAAAGTTCGCCTTCCGATCTCAACCTAATGGAGAGCGATCATCACGATGATCCAAGCACCAGTCGCCACCTCCCCCTCAACGGAGGCGCGGACTAACCTCCTCCGCTGAATGCCATCAACGCCCTCGCTGGCCGCATAGACCGATTTGCGTCTGTTGTGGAGGCGCTGATCCGCGTCCAAACGGTGGGGCAAGATCACCAAGTCGTCGCTCCCCCGCCTCAGGACCAAGACCCCTACCGGGAGAGAGAAGACTTTGTTCACGTCGGCGCTGCCGACCACCACCTCCCTACCTCCCGCGGCCGCAGATCTCCCGGGCCAATACGTTCTGAGACCCGCTGGACGCCCCACAGTTCCACGCCGAGGTCCATCACCAGAGCACCTCGCCCTGAGGTCCTCCGCGCACCTATCCCTCCCGAGGAGATGTCTGTCAGCTCGCCTGTTACCAGGCATGACGACACTCCCTCCCTCGACGGGGTCGCGCGGACGGGACCCACCGCGGCCGCTCGAAGGCCACCTCACCGGAGGATCTAAGGAACCTCATTGAGAGGAACTGGAGCCGCGGCCAGACGCAGGCCTCCAACAGTAGAGGCCTAGGATCGAAATGCGCCAAATCGTCGGGGTTCCACGGCCGACTCGACGCCCTCGAGAAGAAGATCGAGGGTATGCATCGGGAAGGTCACCACTCGAGCGACGGGGCTAAGTACGCCGCCGACTCGCTCACCAAACCGTTCACAGAGGAGCTGCTCGCCGTACACGTCTCCTCTCGCAACAAGCCCCTGAAGGTCTCCCTCTTCGATGAAAAATCTGACCCGAAGGACCACTTGGATGCATTCACCGCGGGAATGAGCTTCCAAGACAACTCCGATGCCGCCCAGTGTCGAGCCTTCCCGACCACTCTCATCCGATCGGGACGAGACTAGTTCCGAGGACTCGAGCCACGCTGGATCTCAACCTTCGACGAGCTGGCTACCCAATTCCTCGGCCACTACGTCGGGAACAGGCGGCAAAAACGCACAGTCGACCATCTCTTCACGATCAAGAGCGGGGACAAAGAGACGTTCAAAGCATACGTCACCCGCTTCTACAACGCCCTTCTCAAGGTCCCAGAGCACCGAAACGAAACGGTCATCACAGCACTAAGGTCTGGTCTTAGGCATAAGGAGTGGTTACGCTCCTTTGCATTAGCGCAACCTAAGACCATGGCCAAGGTAAAGGCCTGGACCGAACGCGAGGTCCAGCTCGAATCCGAGGTGAACGCAAATCTCCCCCCGACAGAGCAAACCGACCAAAAGAAAAGGGCAAGAGAAGAGAGAAGGGGGCCTGAGCGGCAAAAACCCTATCTCCCAAAATTCTAGGAGTACACCCCGCTCAACGTCTCCCAGGCGGTGCTACTAGAGGAGGCCAAGGGCGAGGGGTTCTTCAAGCTTCCCCCGATCCCGCGCATGGCCTCAAAGCGAACCCGGGGCCCCTACTGCGGTTTCCACAGGTCGCTAGGCCACTCCACGGAGAGTTGTAAACAACTCCGAGACTACATCGAGGAGCTCATCCGTTCGGGGCACCTCGCAGCGTACTTGAGGGACAAGCGGCAAGCTGATCGCGACCAGGAGCAGCGTCCACCTCCTGCCGAGCTGACCATCGGCCAAATCATGGTCGTGTCAGCCGAAGATACGTCTGGTACACATGAAGCTCGGTGCCCTATGCCGGGCATAGATGCCAGCAGACATTCGAGAGGCTCAAGCTGTGTGAATAAGATCATCTACAAGCATATATTTTCTTTCCAAAGCGATGTACGCCTTTCTTGAGATCTTTTTGTTTATATAATGAAAAGGGTCAATAAAGCATTGCAACAAAAGAAAAAGAATCTTATTCATTCAAAGGGTACCATAGGCTCCTCAGTCGTACAAAAAAAGGGGGCGGAATAATTACAACAGCGGGGGAATGGGGGTGCAGAGAGCACTGCTCGTGGTACTCTGAGCATATTTCCTCCAGCCGAGCCCTCGCGGCGTCTAACCTCTGCCTCCGACTCCACCCGCGAGCGTCGGCATTATGCCTCAACTGGTAACACTCAAGGACGAGCGCCTCTGAGCAATTTAGTCGACTCGCAGAAATCAGGCTGAAACGCCAGAGACCTCAGCTTTCCAACGGCCTCGTCTTTCAGCTGTTCGGACAAGGGGTTGTAGAGCCCCAGCGACGCCCTCCAAATGGAGTATATCAACAGCTGAAGGAGGGGGGAGCGCTGTTCATACCAGAATATTATATTTTATACCGTCCATTCTTACGCTCGTTTGTTTATCGGTAGGTACTCTTGAGCCGTGTTTGTTAGTTAATTGCAGGATACTGGTTCTCAGCTCTAAACAGTGAAATTCATGGAAAAGCACGACAAATTCCGGATTACTGCCAATCACAGATAAAACACGAGTCTCTGCTCTTTATCCATGTTGCCGCACACCAGTTTAAGGGAAAAAATGGCAAATCGATTGTTATTTTCATGCACAAAGCACAATGTCAATACAAATTCCAAGAAATCTACGCGGAGCTCAAGGAAATCATGGCAAAAGATCCACATCACATCACCTTTTTGATATGCTGAAATTCTGGAAACATTGTGAAGAGATTCTGAGAAAAAACATATACCACACTAAAGAGTACAGACAACCAGGGCACACGACAAAAGATGAAGGCCCAAGCCCTCTTTATGGCCGCGGTTCCGCGGCATAAGCATGCTCAACCCTACCAAGGTAACCGCGCTCCGTTAGGCAACCTACCCTACCAAGGTAACGGTGATTCCTAACCGCGACCGGTTGCGTTCAGTTTGGCCGGAGGCGAAAGCGAGAGACAAGAACGGAAGGACAAGGGTAAATAAGCCGGATTCCACGAATACCGTGCTTAAATCCCCTAATCCACGTTGTTGCCGATTGCTCTAGCTTCAATTTGTCAAGACTCGGCTCAAAGGTTTTGAGTGCGGATTTCTTTAGCTTACGCTTTCGTATCTTTTTCTTAACAACTTTATACTTGCATATAAAACACATAGGTTAGATTTGAACAAACATATACAAATTCTTCATTGACTCGTCTAAAACTCGAACGGACATACAACCATTTCCCTGTGGATTGACCCGTGCTCAACCGGCTAGCTGCATAGCGACACCGTCCTGATCGCGGTTATAACTTTAGAACTTTGAACATCCGACACGCCAAAAGCGTGCGATCAAATGGCGCCGTTGCCGGGGAGACGGTAGCGTATTTTCTTTCTTGTTATTCGGGTTAAGATTCTTTTTGTATATATTTATAAAAAAAAATCTTTTTGTTATTTTTTGATCATTTTTGTGTGCAAGTGTGCAGATTTGCAAACTGCGATTGTGGGGAGCAAAGTATACGTTCAAGGTTAAGGTAATTACGAAGTACAGTACCAAAGATCTGGGAAGTTTGACCCGCGCAAGCGAACTTTTCAAGCTTACCGGAATTGATTCAACGGGGGTTTCCTAACCCAAAAACTTAACGGTACGTATTTCTTAAACACCTTCTTCTCAAATCCGACGCATCCAATATACTATTCTTTGCAGGATTCTTTGCAGGATTCTTTGCAAGTTCGCTAGCAAACGTTAAAAATTAACTAACCCGTATTTGTTGCAGTGCCGCGCTTAAACTAAAAAAAAACAATTGTTTGATTCTTTATAGAATTTTTATTGAATTGCGCATTGCATACATTAATACGGACTTAAGGGCAAGCGAACCCCACAACATACGGTAAATGATTTCATCACCTTTTCCGTGGCCCACAAATCACGAACTTGAGCATAACGTTTACCCGCACAAACTTTAAAAGAAACTAGATTTTAAGCCTTAAGGACTTCGCGCTCACTAGGAGAAGTTAACTGTGTTTAGAACCTCGCTTAACGGTATATTGTTTACGGGGTGTCTAGGAAAGTGTTAACGGCGAAACTGCCAAAAGAGAAAAGGTTATTTAATTAAGGACCTTCGCGAAAGCGTCGGAAAACCTCCCCTTATCTCTGCACTTACCTGGCCTCGTGATCAGTGTATCTTGAGCCCGTTTCTCAACACAGTTTTACTTCGACGATCAAGTTCTGGAGCAGGTCTAGTTGACCTAGGATAACCCTAGAACGATTAGGTGTGTGGTATTTTTGTGTCGTGATTGTTTTTGGTTCAGATTCTTTTTGTGTGTATATTTCAATCTTTTGTTAATAGCTAACTAAAAAATTTTTTAAAAAAATTAAAATAAAATCACATTCTTTTTTCCCCTCCTTTTCTCTGCCTTTCTTTCTTTCTCACTTCATATCATGGGTACCCTACCTCGCAAAACTCTTGCCGAACTTTGGTACCCACAACCAGACATAACTTCTTACGGTTCTTGCTTTGGCCGAACATCGAACGACCCCTCCATGCCCAAAGTGTCATTGAAAGATCGCATAGACGAGTCTAGGACAAACACTTGCCCTCCGCATTCCACTTTGTATCAACCTTTTTAACCTCCCGCACCCGCTTATGTTGATACCCCTTTTGCAAGTCGTCCTTTGTCCATCGCTGAACGTATTGAACAATCTCATAGCCGATCTTTCACTCCTTTCACCACTTCAAATTCTTGGGATCAACAATTCCATTCACCTTCATATCCAAATGTTGATCCTACCCCTGTCCACCCATTCAATTCCTACCAGTCCTACCCGACTTTTACACCTTCCCTAGACATTGCTTCTGAACCGTCATTTGGGAGTTTTCAGTACCAAAATAACTTTGAATCTTTTACTGAAACCCCTTCACAACCCATGTCTAGTCTGGAACAGTCATTGGAAGACTTTAGGGTAGCGTCGTACCAACAGATGATGGATTTGAATGCTTCCATGGCTGCCCTCATACAATCTAGTGACCCGGTAGCTAGTTTTCAACTAGCTCCAAATTTTCCAATGTATGAAGAGGCGGTAGGACAGGTTGAGAATTTGAGCGGAGAGAGTGAGCCATATACCCTTCCAAATCAAACTTACCCGTTTCAACTTGAATCCCACAACTCCTGTTTTGAAAGTCTATCGAGTGTCCCAAATGATTTATCAATTGAAGATAGAACAGATAATGAGTTGTGTGACCTTGTAGTGTTTGATTTGCCCGATTGTGAAGAGTCCCTTTCGAGTGAAACCGCACCCAACCCTTTTGACCTCTACACTTCCATCTTAGAACCTGAATTGATTGATATCCATGCTTTTGTTGAGGTGTCTGAGAATATAGATTTTCACTTGATTGAGGATATTGACGCTGGGAATATTTTGGATGATGAACCCGTAGATTTAGCTGAGTTTTTCTCTCCAATTCATCATCCCGAGTCATTAAATTTTTTTCCCGAACCCCATATGCGTCTGGATTTTGAGGATAAACGCATGGATGTGCTTAACTTTGAGGAGACTATTGAGGATATTTTTTAGGATGAACCAGTTTTAATTGATGAGTCGGATTTTCCAATTCATCATGTTCCTTTCATTGACTGTATACACCCTCCTGAACCTTTAACCGATAACCTTCCTCAATCACCTACCTCCATCCTTTCCATTGTTCCGACATTGCAAGAAACCGTATCATTTTCACTTCCAGTGTCTGGTTTACCAAGTTCGGCGTACCCATGGTTTCTCACGAATCTTGAGGGACTTGACCCCATTTCTCAACGGGTTAATAGATTAGCACAATCACTTTTTACACATCGGTCATCACGAATTGTGCTAATTTATTCTCTCCATTTCCACCCTCAAGTTCGTATTCCACTTCTTTCTCTCTTCCGCCATTTTTCTTCTCATATACCTAGACCGTATACCACTTCTATCTCCATACGGTCTCGCGTATTCTCCCTCTCTTTTCTCTACGCCTTCTTCCACCAACCTGTACATTATAGCGATAAAATCTTTGAATGGTTGGTGCTCACTTTTGGCCTGGGTAAGGCCTTGTATAGTTTGAAACTGTTTTATTTCCCCCTAATCCTGAACTTCACCGCTTAAACAGTGGAAACACTGTTTCACTTAAATTTGGGGGGAACCCTTTTTTGTATATATCTTTTTTGGTTTTCTTTTTGTTTTGTATAAAATTTTCTTTTGGAGAGAGCCGACAATTTTGACCCTCTTGGTGTAGCCTGACAGTGAGGGCACTGTCAAATTTAAGTTTGGGGGTGTGCTCGGTAAGTTTTCTACCTTCGCATTCATTTGTATATTTTGCATTTGCATACCTATTTAAAAATCCATAAAAATCAGAAAATTTTCTAAAAACATAAAAACTTTTTGTCAAGTTAGCTAGTGGGAGAACTCTGATTCAACATTTCGACGGTTTTGTTTGATAAGATAAGAATAACTAAATCTTATTTTTAGATTTTGAAAACCTGAAAGATAACTCTCCTTTGAAGTTAACTATAGCTGATATACGTCTTTACATCACACTACACGTGTCGTGAGTTTTGGAAATTAGATGACAAGTCTATTATGTCTAAAAACTTTTAAATGGATAAATGATTTTCTGAGGATCAAATAGGTTTTTTCTGAAATAAGTAATATCAAGAATAGTTTATGAAGTGAAGCGCAAATGAAGGAATGTTATTGATGCCTTAATTGGAACTAATTCTGAAAAATAACCCATCTGGAACTTGATTGGAATGATTACACACCAAACCTACTAAACATGTCTTTTATCCAAAAAAAAATAACTGAATTGCCGGTTATATCTCCGTTCGCATTGAATCATCATGATTTTCACGCTAAATTGTCTTTTGTTTTTGGGCCTAGGTAACTTGAGTAATTAAGTCCGCTGGGGTGTCTCTACACCTAATGCCCTAAAGCCAACTGGTTTGGGTGCATTGGCCCAAAGCTCGTTAAGAAGCCTAGAAAGTCCAGATTAAAACAAAGTCAAGCAAATGTTCTCTCCGAGTTAAAATTCCTAACGGTTCTTTGTGTGAGAATAATCTTGACAAAAGACAGGTTTTTATAAAAAATATTTCTAGCGGAGATATGAAGGTTTTATTCTATGATAAAGACTATTGCACGTTCACAGAGGTGTGTATGAAATGAAAACAAGAAAAAGGTGGAGTGAAAAATAAGACCTGGTTTCCTGTTAGGGAAGATAGAAAATCTGAAGTTGAAACTTTACTGGAAAACGAAACTTGAAAAATACTTAACTCTTTATAAAACTTATGTGATCCTTTTAAAAATTTTATCTGGGCTTTATTATGTGACATGATGACTTTAATCGATCCTTCTGGAACTTAACGACACTATTTGCACTGCACGTAAATACATATAAAATCTTTAGTTAAATAAGAAGCGAGGTGTGAAAAATAAGGGTTCGATAGTCTAGACTTAGGATCATAGAATTGTTATTTTCTGAAACAAAGCTTTAGGGTTTGAATCATAGTTATTTCGCAAAACTAGCTTGACCGGATTTTGTGGGTGTAATCCGCTGAAAACCCTCAGGAGACAACACTCCTCCTACTAGGGACACCTAGAGGTTTAACGGCTTGTTGCACATGCTCAGTGCAATCGCGTTCCCTGCGAAAGTGAGGTTAGGATTCTTTTTTGTGAATAATTGGTTTTACTCGGGACGAGCAAAAGTTAAGTTTGGTGGTATTTATTCATACCAGAATATTGTATTTTATACCGCCCATTCTTACGCTCGTTTGTTTATCAGTAGGTACTCTTGAGCCGTGTTTGTTAGTTAATTGCAGGATACTGGTTCTTAGCTTTAAACAGTGAAATTCATGTAAAAGCATAACAAATTCCGGATTACTGCCAACCACAGATAAAACACGAGTCTCCGCTCTCTATCCGTGTTGCCGCACACCAGTTTAAGGGACAAAATGGCAAATCGATTGTCATTTTCATGCACAAAGCACAATGTCAACATAAATTCCAAGAAATCTACGCTGAGCTCAAGAAAATCATGGCAAAAGATCCACATCACATCACCTTTTTGATATGCTGAAATTCTGGAAACATTGTGAAAAGATTCTGAGAAAAAACATATACCACACTAAAGAGTACAGACAACCAAGGCACACGACAAAAGATGAAGGCCCAAGCCCTCTTTATGGCCGCGGTTCCGCGGCATAAGCATGCTTAGGCCGCGGAACCGCGGCCATACAGGCTTGTCAGTTGATCAATTTTTAGGGGAAGTTTGGTAATTTTATATAGTGCCAGAATATTGCCCTAGGTTCTCTGTTTCCTGCCTATAAATAGCCCAGAACTTGCCAAGTCAAGGGGGTTCTTTTCATGCCTTCTTTTTGTTAGCTTTTAGTTTTCTTCTTCTTCTTCTTCTTCTTCATCTTTCCTCCATTAAATTGTTGTGAGAGCTTTTGAGTGGATGTTAAATGAAGATGAGGGTTTTTGTATCATTCTTTTGCTTAGCTTCCCCCTTGAGCTCTCTACCTTAACTTGATCTTGCAACCTCTTAAGTGAGCTTGCAAGTTTAAGCTTTGGTCATTGATTTCAAGGGGTTGTATCATTTTGTTCTCTCTTTTGTGCTTCATTCTCCATGAGTTCTTTGCCTTTTCTTGATCTTGCAACCTCTTAAGTGAGCTTGCAAGTTTAAGATTTGGTTATTGAACCCATGTCTTGTATTTGGTTCTATAGTTCGTATTGTTATTTTCTTGCTTATTTCTTTCTTGCTTTTTATTACCTTGCTTTACTTTCATGCACTTAAATTCCATGCACTTTTAATTACTTGCTTGTAATCTTTTCTTTTCTTTGTTTATCTTTTCTTTTGCTCTTTTTGGTTCGTTTTGTGAATGGTTGTAATATGTTGTTGTTAAGAATAAATACAATATTGTAAGTTAAGGTTTCTTTCCTCATTTCCTTTTCCCGTTATTTTCCTTTGAACTCCGCCCAAACGTTACGCAAGCGCTCCGTTAGGCACCCTACCCTACCAAGGTAACGGTGATTCCTAACCGCGACCGGTTGCGTTCGGTTTGGCCGGAGGCGAAAGCGAGAGACAAGAACGGAAGGACAAGGGTAAATAAGCCGGATTCCACGAATACCGTGCTTAAATCCCCCAATCCACGTTGTTGCCGATTGCTCTAGCTTCAATTGGTCAAGACTCGGCTCAAAGGTTTTGAGTGCGGATTTCTTTAGCTTACGCTTTCGTATCTTTTTCTTAACAACTTTATACTTGCATATAAAACACATAGGTTAGATTTGAACAAACATATACAAATTCTTCATTGACTCGTCTAAAACTCGAACGGACATACAACCATCTCCCTGTGGATCGACCCGTGCTCAACCGGCTAGCTGCATAGCGACACCGTCCTGATCGCGGTTATAACTTTAGAACTTTGAACATCCGACACGCCAAAAGCGTGCGATCAAGCGCCGGAGGAGCAATCGGCCGAAATGATCCTCGATGCGGCCTATCACCAACTGCACTGTGTCATCAGTGCAGTACTGGTCGTAGAGGTACACATCCTCGAAGTTTATGATATCGGGGATGGTGAAAGGGACATCCTCCATTCTGGCGTTTCGGGGTGAGGAAAGGAGTAATCAACACTCCCTCTATTTTATAGCCCACAACGCCTGGGAGTCTAACAGTCACCCGCCCGTTTCACCCGCAACACAGGCGCCACGCGGCAAACGTCGCGCCTCCCCATACGAAACCGAAACGACGCAACTCCGGCGCTTCGCCTTCACTACGCCCTCGTGACACGTGTCTCCTGCGACTGTCCAACTCCTCGGTGCCCACCTTGGGAAGAGCAGACAGAACCTCGCCAAGAGGCAACCGAGCAGCTTCACTGCTCAGTCCTTCCTCATGGATCTAAGCCCTCACTAAGAGGCAGCCGAGCGGCTACCCCGCTCGGCTATCCCTGGCCGGTAGCTTCCCTAACCCAACAACGCCAGGGATCAAAGCCCTCAACAAGAGGCAGCCCAGCGGCTACCCTGCTCGGCTATCCTTGGCTGGTAGCTTTCATACCCCACAACGCCAGGGATCTAAGCCCTCAACAAGAGGCAGCCCAGCAGCTACCCTGCTTGGCTATCCCTAGCCGGTAGCTCGCCTACCCTACAATGCCAGGGATCGAAGCCCTCACAAAGAGGCAGCCCAGCAACAACCCTGCTCGGCTATCCCTGGCTGGTAGCTTCCCTACCCCACAACGCTAGGGATCAAAGTCCTCGCCAGGAGGCACCGGACAGCAACCCTGCTCGGCCATCCTTAAGGACAAAAAGCCCTCGCCAAGAGGCACCGGGCAGCAACCCTGCTTGGCCATCCTTAGTAGGCCACTTACGGCCCTTCCCGCGCTAAGGATGAAAAGTCCTCGAAAGAGGCAACCGGGCCTGCCTTTGCTCGGTTATCCCTGGCTGGTAGCTCCCTACCAAACCAGGGATCAAAACCCTCGCCAAAAGGCACCGGGCAGTAACCCTGCTCGGCCCGTCCTTAAGGATCAAAGCCCTTGCCAAGAGGCACCGAGCAGCTACCCTGCTTGGCCCCATCCTTAGTAGGCTACTCACGGCCCCTCCCGCGCTAAGGATCTAAGCACTCAAAAAGAGGCAGCCCAGCAGCTACTCTGCTCGGCTATCCCTGGCCGGTAACTCGCCTACCCCACAACGCCAGGGATCTAAGCCCTCACAAAGATGCGACCGAGCAGCTTCACTGCTTGGTTCATCCTTGGCTGGCCTCATACGGCCTCTCCAGCGCCAAGGATCGAAGCCCTCACGAAGAGGCAGCCGAGCAGCAACCCTGCTCGGCTATCCCTGGCTGGTAACTTCCCTACCCCACAATGCCAGGGATCAAAGCCCTCGCCAAGAGGCACCGGGCAGCAACCCTGCTCGGCCATCCTCAAGGACAAAAAGCCCTCGCCAAGAGGCACCGGGTAGCAACCCTGCTCGGCCATCCTCAGTAGGCCACTTACGGCCCTTCCCGCGCTAAGGATGAAAAGTTATCGAAAGAGGCGACCGGGCCTGCCCTTACTCGGTTATCCCTGGCTGGTAGCTCCCTACCCTAACAAACCAGGGATCAAAGCCCTCACCAAGAGGCAACCGGGCCCGCCCTTGCTCGGTTATCCCTGGCTGGTAGCTCCCTACCAAACCAGGGTTCAAAGCCCTCGCCAAGAGGCACCGGGCAGTAACTCTGCTCGGCCCATCCTTAAGGATCAAAGCCCTCGCCAAGAGGCACCGAGTAGCTACCCTGCTCGGTCGATCACCAACCCTGCTCGGTCGATCACCAACATGCCTCTCCAAGCTTCCCACGCTAAAGAACATGACCTCACCATGAGGCATCCGGCTCTACGTCTCAGCAATCTCCACCTCGACTTTGGGGCCATGGAGATACCGTCTTCGCACCGATCTTTGCACATTCGGCAAGCGAACAGATTCACCTCGATGTATGATCACTAGACAGAGAACCGACATAAAATGAAGGCAGTACCGCGCAAATACGAGTGTTTAACGACAAAGGAAAATACAAGCACAAATACTACTGCAAAAACAAAAATCTTTATTCACAAAGTCAAAGCTTTTACAAGGGTGCTGTGGGCTCCCCAGCCTTACAAAAATGCCCGAAGGCCTACAAAATACCCGAGGCAACTAAAAGAATAAAAAAGCATGAAGACAGGGGGGTTCAGGCCTCATGGCCGGGCGCAACCTCGGGAAGCCCAGCGCCCACCATAGGAGCCTCGGCGTCGCCCTCGTCGGGTATCTCCCCGGGCCCATCCTCCTGCTCGTCATCCTCTCGGGGATATTCGGCTCGGAGATCTTCGTCAGCGAACTCCGGCATCCGAGCCTTGAGGGCGTCGAGGGCCTCGTGCCAGATGGCGGTGATGCCCGAAGCTAGGACGGTGTAGAACTGTTCCGATTTCTGGAAGTTCTCCACCGCCTTCGCCGCTTTGAGGTCGGCTCGCTTCGCCGCCTCTCCCGCAGCCGCCAACTCCTTCCGGAGGGTGCTCACGGACTTCTTCATGGTGCCGACGAGCACCCTGGAGTCCCGAAGCTCAGCCTCAGCAGCCTGGGCGGCCTCACGGAACCTGGAAACCTCCTGCCTCGCGGTAGCCGCCTCCTGCCTCGCGGCCGCCGCCTCGCCCTCAAGGCCAACGACCCTCGCCATCGCCGCCTCCATCTCCCATTTCGAGCTCTCTCCCAGCGAGGAGAGCTCGCCCGCGGCTCACATCGCCGGGGCTATCTCCTCCTCCTCCATACGGGCGACGACAGCGACGTGCTGGAGGACCAGAGGAAATTGGAGGGGAGTCAGGAAGAAAAAGGGGCACCAAATCTCGCAAGCAATGAAACGATGTACGGGCACTAACCTGCATGATCTCTTGGGCGATAGACGCCATTTGTGCCTTCAGCGTCCTCTCATGGACCCGGCCCTCGGCCGATCTCTCCATATCATGCAGCAAGCTGTCAGCAATGGAGAGTCCCGAGGGCACCTCAAAGCGGAGCTCCCCCTCGTCCACCAAGATCGGAGAGGCGGGGGTCCGCGGAACTGTTCGGGGGAACCTCTTGAGAGACGACGATGGGGAGCTCATCTCTACCTCCGAAGCCTGGGCATCCTTTCCCCGAGCCCTTTTTCTGCTCGGCGCCTGGCCGGGCTCCGAGGTGTGACCCGCACTCGAGCGTTGGGGCAAGACGGCTGCGGGGGGAGCCGGGACCGACGTCTGAAAAGAAGAGCTGGCCCCTCCAGCCTTCGACCCTTTCTTCGGCTTGCGCATGGCTGCTTGGAGGAGGTCCACGTCCATGGTTTCTGCACAAGCCAAGATATAATGGAATCAGCGACACAAACAGAAATAGAAACAAATGCAAGCCTAACTTACCGACGAACTGGGCGGGGCTGAGCCCGGCCCAACTAAGGGCCCGCTCAGAAAGCAGCACGTCATCCCAGGGGATAGGCCCCCACCCCGCCACCCTCACCGCGTCGGGGTCATTGGATAGATTTCCCTGCCAGCACCTATCCTTAGACCACTGGATGGGTACGGGCCAGTCCTCACCCTCTAGCGGCCCGACGAAGAAAAACTTCTTTCTTCCAATCATGGATGGAAGAAGGCAAGACGACAACTCCTGACCCGGCTACACTCCCCCGTTGCTTCCTAAAGGAGAGGTAAACCCACCTCGGGTCGCCCGCGCGAGTTCCGGGGTGACTTTTGTAGACGAGAGAGGAGGCAAGGATGGACAGACTAAAGGGGATCATCTGTAGCTTCAGCCGGACTAGAAATCCTAGGAGAATCCTCTAGGAGTTCAGCACTAGCTGGCCCGGGGCTAGCCCAAAGTAATTTAGCGCAGATACAACCTCGGGAGAGAAAGGCAGGCGCATTCCGGCCCAAAGGGCTTCCAGGTATAAGGCGATCTCTCTACCCCGCACCTGATCTGCCCTCTCTCCTTCCTCGGCCAATCGTAGCGTGTAGCCGGAAGGAATATGGAAACGAGCCCGAGCGGTGACAAGCTCGTCCTCATATTTCACTGAGGACGACGCATTAGGGACGTCCGCCGCCACAGCTCCGGGAACCGCCCCAGACGCACGACCCCGGGAAGAGGATCTGACCCCAACTTCCCGAAAGGGCTCCAACCCAAGGGAAGAATCCCTAGTATGTACCCCTACGACATCTACAAACTCCTCAAAACAAGACATCTAACCTGATGGGAAGAAATCCTCGAGAAGAGAAAACGCAAAATCCGACCTAAAAGGGGAGAGCGCCGGGTTAACAAGACTCAGAATGAGAAAAATGTGAAGAGAGAGATCCCGAATCAGGCCTCCCCTCGATTTATACTGCCGGCGTCCTCATCCAAAGGCGACGGTCGGCTCCTGCCAAAAACAACTCTTCGCATTCAACGGCCACGATCGCTTGACCTGCTGCACGCACATTGGCTGGATTCCATCAGACGTCAGAAGTCTGCAGCCCGTCACATCAGCCAACCAACGCCCGACACGTGGGCTGTCGCTTCAGCAAAAGTACGCACGATCCGACGTACCTTCTTTAATGCAAAAGATCTCTCTCTGATTCGCTGGCATCATCCAGAAAATACAACGGATTACCCTGGGACACGCCCGACGATATCTTCGAAGAAGAGCTCACCTCGGGGGACCCGGCAGACCACTCTCGACCCGACCCATCAGCTGGTCGGGACAAGAGTAGGGGAACTAATGATGATGCTCAATATCGGTGATCTCCCAGATCATGGAATGTGGCAGATGACGTGTCCCAGAGTATGCAAGAAAGGGCCTACAGTGGCCGACCAGACCACACCTATGCTCGTCCTATCGAGCAAACGCTGGCTCACCTACGAGCCCCCTGCATAACCGGCCTCCTCGGCCTCACAGCTCGTCCCCGGGCTACAGCAGAACCAAGATACCTCGGCTCTCCCGCTCGTCCGCGAGCTCTCCCGCCGAGGTCATCTTCCTCGGTCTCATCGACCGACCAACGGCACCGCTCACAGGCGCAATCGCCATCCCGCGAATCTCGCCATGCGCGAGATATCCGCCGGCCACCTCCCACATTCCACACCATCACGATTCCTATTAACGAGCCTGTCTCGCCATTAATGGGAGATCCCGCTCATTACGCGGGCGTGACGTCGCGAGCGTAACGGCCGGCGTGATTCTCGCACCTGCCATGCCTGCTGCCACCGCTATATAACCGCAGACGGTCCAAGTAAGCCATTTCTAATCCACTAAGCTGTTACTCTACTCGGATTTCCTCTCTAACTTGATCGTCGGATGGTCCTCGGCGGTACAACCACCCCGGGACTTCCTTGCAGGTAGCTCGGCAACAACCAACTTCAAACCCATTGAGATCCATACGCTTCAGGAGCCTGCCTCCAGATCCAATTTCAGCCACCCATCGCAGCCATTAGCAGATCAACGGAGGGCAACATCTGAAGGAGATCTACGCCTCCATCAATTACATCGCATTTGTATCATGATTGTCATTCAAGCACGTTTTTTAGGGACTTAGTTTTTTGTCAGCAGTACTTTGGTTCGCATCTCTTTCTTTCACCTTATAACTCCATTTCAGTTGCAGGTTGTGGATTCATAATCATTGTTATGTTCAACTTCTATTTATCGCAAAACCACCGCTCGATTGAATATCCGAAAAGACATTTTGTATATCGGCCATATGTACATGTTACGTAACAAAAAGAAAGACGATCATGGACTCATAATACTGCCCAACATTATGTCATAGCTCCCTCTCTCTCTCCCTCTCTCTCTCTTCTCCAAGTATATTATATCCGACGCACAAATAGTTCATTTAAAATACAAACTCGTTCAAAAAGACCCGTCCAACCCGAACCTGTGCTCCATTGAACCGCCGACCGTATCCGGTTCACAAAACCAGACCGGTCCATCCCGTTTCAATCTCTGGTCAACGGTCAAGCCTCCACGCAACCAGACAAGCCCAACAACCTCCTGAACCCGCACAATCAGCCGAAACCAAAACCCACATGCGCGACACACGCCGTGCAATGGCCCAACCGTAATTACTCCCAAACCCCAAGGACATTTCCAATTTTTTTTAAAAACAAACAACCATTAAAAATATTCGTAAAAAGTCGCAATTATCTTTGCCGATCACACCCATCTCTTTAATTAAATAAATAAATAAATAAACAATTTCCTGTGATGGATGCGGTACCTAAAAAATAAATATAAATAATTATTTCCAAAAGCGCAGGCCGCATATTTCGGATTTTGGGCTGCAAACGATTACAATATTCCCCCTCAAATCAAAATCCATCTCCTTTATTACCCATTAATTAAATAAATATTATTCATTTTATTAAATATCATACGCTAATTATTTTCTTTTCTTTTCGTTTCTCTTTTTCTCCATCTTCAAAGTTTCTCCCCTAAAAATTCTCTGTTCAAAACAGTGGTGATTTTCCGACCTTGGAGAAATCGGAGGTTTGAAGAATTTACTGAAAAGCCCTAGGAAGAGAGAAAATACCGGGTGTGTCCCTACCTCACTGGAGCTCGCGGTAGCTCTCGCAAACCCTAGGAGGCTAGATCAAAGAAAATCGAGGGTTTGTTGTTCAAAAAAGAGGTTTTTTAAAGGGTTTATATATGTCTAATGGAGGAAAGGGAAGAGGTTAGTAGCATAACAACGCCGGCCATGGGGCCGGCGGCGGCGGAGAGACATCAGCCTCCTCCGGTGGCTGCGTTAGCAGCTGCGGCGGCGGCAGTGGTGATGACGCCGGTGGTGGTGGGGGACGCGGCGGCGGGGACTGAGGGGGTGAGCCCTGTGAAAAAGAAGAGGGGGAGGCCGAGGAAGTACGCGCCAGATGGGAGCGCGGTGGCGCGGCCGCTGAATCCGATGCCGATCTCGACGTCGCGGCCGTCCGGGGAGTTTCCGCCGGCGGCGGCGAAGCAGCGGGGCAGAGGGAGGGCAAGCGGTGTTGTGAGCAGCAGCAGCAAGCATCATCAGGTGCATCAGCAGCCCAGGGTTGAGTTTGAGAGTTTAGGTAATTTTTTTTGCAAAGAACCCCTTAGTTTCTAATTTTTTTGCATAGATCATTGGCCGTTGGCTTTGGATGGTGCTAACTGCTAATGTGTGGATATAGTCTCTGTCTTTCTTCTGTTGCTTCCATTTTTCTTCTTGTTCTCTTGCTTCTTATTTTGATTCGGTCTGTGGTTAGATTTTATTTGTGAGTTGTGGGACCACTGGACCAGGGTCTTCATAATATAGAACTCGGTTTCTGTCCCTTTGAATTTGGTCCATCTATTTGGTGGTTTTAGATTTGAGTTTTCGTCTTAGTGTATTTAATGTGATGTATATATGTTTACTTGTTTATAGGAGAGTTATATGAAAATCTTAAAAATATATGGTTATTTAGTTTACATATGATATGTTATCTCAACTATTCTCTACTATTACAGGGGAAAAAGAAAGATTCTCCAATTTCGAAATCAATTTGGTGATGTGGAATTTTTATTTGCAAGAGAAATAAAAAAAATAACTCTAAAAAGTCAAATCAAATTTCCGCAACTACCGAATTTAATGGATGCAATTTATTTTCTTTTTTCTTTCTCCTCGTAAAACTCTTCCCACTAATCCATCTCTCTCTCTTTATAGAAACCGTTGCCACTATCAAAATGAACTTTGGTCTCTAAAAATTCTAATTTATTAAATGCGTGCCGTGCACGTGCAAAACACTAGCCTTTTTAAGGAAAAAAGGCATTTATTGGAATACAAAACAATCTATGGATGTAATTAGTACATGGATGTAAATAATTGTGTTTGCATGCTAAAAGGAAAGAAGAAATAAATGATGGACAAAGCATATAGTAGAATGTAATCTATCGATGGAGAGATTATTCGGTAATCGGGTGCAATGCACCCGAGGGAGAAAAAGATGAGATTTTTTGGGCACCTTCACGCAATTTTGTTAGGGTTCTTGTGTTTCTCACTCTCTCTCCCTCCGGGCACATGCACCTGGTATGAAAGAATTCTTCTTTAGATGAATGGAAAATTGTAATTGCTTGTGAATGTTCTTATAAGTGAAGAATGAAAAATTGGTAAATTACATATAACCGCTTGTGATTGCGCGGGATGGGAGAAGGAGGGGGTTTGAGCACTTGTGCCTCCTCCACTATGAAAATAGTCACTAAAACCCCCTTTACAGAAAACTCCCTACAGTTTTGGATCAAAATCAGAAAACTCCCATTATCTTTGAAACTATCTAAAAATTAGCATGATTTGACGGCCAACGTTACTGATTATGTCAAATAACCATTTTGCCCTTATAATATAATTAGTTAATTATAAATTATATTTTAAATAATTTAATAATTATCAAATATTAACTACATAATTAATATATGGGAGACAGAGCTATGCGCTCGGCGGGCTAGCGGCGGTAGGGTCCATGGCGGCGGCAGAGGAGGAGATGAAGAGGTTGAGAGAGGAGAGGGAGGAAGTAGAAGAAGAGGAGAAGGGGAAGGATTTGAGAGGAGTGAGAAATGAGGTGGTGGTGATGATGGTGGTGGTGATAGGTTGAAGAAGAGGTGGAGGTTGATGATGGTGGTGATGATGATGATGGTGGTGACGATGGTGAGGTCGGGAAAGGGGGTCGGGGCAGGGATGAGGGTGAGGGCGTGTAAGGGGGGGCAAGGGAGGGGGTGAAGGCCAGAGGTAGGGGTGAGGGGGGATGATAATGAAGAAGATGAGATTAGGATGATGATGAAGATGATGAGGGTGGAGGGGTGAGGAGAAGGTAGGGGGATGCTGGAGATGGGGGAGGCCGGTGATAAGAGTGAGGAAGAAGAAGGGGGTATTTTGGGGGTTTTAAATTTTTTTGATGATGTCACAACTTAAGTGATGTGGCACAGACGGTACTGACGTGTCATCGTTAAATTTGGTAGTTTCTTGATTATTTCAAAGGTAATGGGAGTTTTGTTAAAATGACACAAATATGTTGGGAGTTTTCAGTAAATAAGCTTTCATCTTTTCTTTTTCTTCAACCCTACACAACGGTTTTTAAACCCAAATCAAAAAACTTAATGATCCTGGTCATCCATTCCTTCTGGATTCATTTCTCCATTACAATTTCAATCTCCTCTCAATCTTCTTTGCTCACAACCAAAAGTTATTATTATTGTTAGGGTTATTTTGATATACCCCACCCAAAACTTTCACATTTTGATAAATCACACTCAAAGTTTGGTATTTCTAAACACCACATCCAAAAAATAAAATTAAACCAAAACCAACACTATGTTAACTTATGTTGGTTTAAGTTGGGTAATTAAGTTGATTTGGGTTAAATTAGGGTCCATAATTCCTTACCTACCATGTTAACTACTTTCTTATCATTTCTCAAGTCCAAATCCAGCATTATCTCCCCAGTGGATCTTTCCATCCTCTACCCATCTCGGCCTTAAAAAAAATAGTGCAAACAAGACTGAGGAGACAGAAAGATTGAGAGAGGGGGGTGGGGAAGGTCAGGAGGGGCAAAGGTAGAATTGAGGAAAACAATGGCAAGAGAAAGGGGTGGGCAGGGAAGATTGAGGAAAACAATAGGGAGGGAAGGAAGGAGAGAGATTTGAATAGACGACGACAACAACAGAAGGAAGAGAAAAACATGCGTATAAGAGAGAAAAAGAGGAGACTAAAAGATGTTGAAATCAAGATATACCCTGAGGGGTATTTAGGTTTTTCCATCCCTTTAACGGCTATATTTAACAGCGACTTAACGAAAAACTAATATAACTTAACCAAAGTGTTGTTTTTAGTTTAATTTTAATTTTTGGGAGTGATATTTAGAAATACCATCTTTTGAGCGTTTTTATCAAAATATGAAATTTTTGGGTGAGGTATATCAAAATAACCCTTATTTTTATCCAATTTCTTCTATGACGGACCTTTTATGTTTTTTTTGACTTGCGATTTGCTTTAACTAGTAGTATTAGTATTACTAGTATTCTTCTTCCGTTTTGACATTTTATGTTACGGATATGAATTATTGAAGGTGAAGAAAAAGTGGGCAAATAGAAATTAATAAATCATTTTTCAATGGAAGGGGATTTAAGTGCATGTTTTCATAATTGAAGGGGTATAAGCACTCAACCTCTTATAGCATAGGAGTTATGAGCAATCAACCCATAAAAAAGTTATGGAAGACAAAGCACCAACTGAATATAATTAATAGATTAATAGATACCATGGATTGTATTTGCATGTCAAATGCTAGTAAATAAAGGAATGAAAAAATTAATCAAAGGAACAACAATCAATGAAATGCACAACTATAGATGGAAAAATAGCTTTCTTAATTTTCAAATAAATAAATAAAAATTTATTCTCTCCATAGTTAAAAAAGAAAGCATAATTGGCAAGTTAAATAATATTCAATGAATATGGAATATATAAATATATAATATATTAGCTTTTCACCATTCTTTTCCTTTTTTCTGCTTCGCTACCCTCTTAGCACTTTTCTTCTCCTTTTTCTCTAATGAGCAACAAGCTTGAAGTAATGACGATCGATCAATCTTCACTAGGCAATCTCTCTCTACTCTTTTCTTCTCTTTGCAAATAATTTCTTTTTCTTCTCTTTCCTTATACTTTTTTGTTTGAATATCTGTCAACATATCCATTCAGCTAAAACTTATTATTTCATTCTCCAGATGTCTTGTGATGAGATAGTTTTTTTGAAAATAGGAAAAAGGCAATCTATAGTGGGGTTATCTTGGGAATTTAAGAACTGAAGCATCTTGCGTTAATTTCTTGCAAGTCTAACTAGGATTATTGTTGTGTATATGCCTAAACAGGGGATTAAAGGCTCACCAGGACATAGATTAGTGAATATGCCTAATGTATCTGCTCGGATTCTCAAGTCAGAGTGGATTCGCTCCGTTTCGTGTATTAGAGTCGTGATTCCCGATTTCCGTAAATCATAAAATAATTCAGATATTTTATGGTTCGACCCGATTCGTGAATTAGATTCACGTTTTGGGTTTGATCATTTGAAGTGATTTGTAGGTACAATTTGTGGATCATTTAATGGTTTTGGCATGTGGTTTGGGTTGATCATTTAAATTGAATTTTACTTTAGAAATATTCAGCTTCTCTCCACAAAAGTTAGGTGTTTCCCCTACAGTAGGTAAGCTGACCACGGGTCCAGGTTGCCTATATATATAGAGAGAGTAATGGATGAAAGGTGCCATGGGAGGGAATTTCCTCCTATGGCGTCGAAAAAATACACCCTCCACGATTTTTTCCGACGATCGGCATTCATTATCTTCATCTTTATCATTTAAGATGTGGATACACCAAACTTCATGTGACTCTACAACTTTTTCACCGTTGAATTAGCAATGTAAAATGTTGTATTGTCGTTAAACCGTTAATTTTGCACTCAATGGTGAAAAAATGGTAGCGAATCATATGAAATTTTGTGTATCCACATGTTACATGATAAAGATAAAGATGGGTTCCGATCGTCGGAAAAAATGAAGGGTGTGTTCTTTCAACACCATAAAAGGAAATTCCCTCATATGGACTCTTTTCTGCATTATTCTTATATATATATATATAGAGAGAGAGAGATGAGGTGACGGCCTTTTTTTCAAAAAGGCCTCCGTCTCAAACACACATATCCTCTATGCTTTTCACCGATTCAAACCGGTCATCTTGATCTACGTATCATAAAATCTGTGTACAAAAAATCTGTTGATTTAATGACCACATGTGCATCAAGCGGATAGAAAAATTAACGGCTATCGATATATAATAAATACGATCGCTTGATGGACGCGCTAAAGATCTTTAAATCCCAAGATTTTTTTGTACATAAGGGTTTTATAATACGTAAATCAAAATGACCGGTTTGGATCGGTGAAATGTATAAGGGTAGGTGTATTTTGAGACGGGCCCCTTTGTTGAAAAGGGGCCGCCACCTTATATCCCTTTTCTGTATGTGTGTGTAAGCTTAGGCCTTCGAATTGTTTATTAGTATTTTTATTATTTGTAATTATTAATAAATATGAAATAATAATTAAAAATTTTGATATAAAAAATGCATCTCTATAATTTCAATGTAGGAGAGATCAAGAAGATGTAGGGTCGTTCATCTACTTAGCTAGTCAAGCATGTTTCATTTCGTCCTTGGCTATATTCGTGTCTTACAGCTGAACATGATTCCATGTATCAAATATACTTTTTTTTTCCTTTCTTAGACTTCTCCTTGTCGATGAGAATTTGGTGGATGCCCACTGGACATTTAGGACTATGACAAGTCCTCTCTCTTGCTATAGTTTTGAATCAGAAATTCGACACTTATTGAAAATGGTTGATGTTAAGTCGACAACCGGACGTAATACTTTACCAAATCTTTACTAGAGCTTTGTTTCATAGCGAACCCCACGTGAATGGGAAAAATATTCTATGCTGATGATATAAAAATGCATCCCCTTTCCTAGGGTTTAATAAAATTGTGAATCCTCGTATCCTATATTTGTATCCAAATCTGTGCTATATAAAGGGGTTATATCCATTTTCAATCATCACCGGACAGTTAGTGCCATGGTTAGGATCTTAATTCTTGAAGCTCCATTTTGTGGGATGTTGGAAGTTGGAACTTCCTTGTCAATGATTTCTTTTATTAAATAAATTACTTGTCGTCGACTATATTTTATAGTTTAAGTCCCATAATGGTCGAAGATTCATCTACCTCTTCTATTTTATCCATCACCATCATTCAACCCTTCCTGCCAATGAGTTTTTGCTGTCTATTTCACCACATACATTTTTTGTGTGATAATTTCTTCTTTTATGCTGTTTAGACGCATAATATAATTGGGAGCAGTTCGTTGATTTTTGTTCCTTGGTTTACCTTGCTTACTATAATTAAAGCGGGCCACTTGTGCTTACAACATATCTGCTCATTCTTATTATGGTATTTATTGCAGGCGAAATGGTAGCGTGCTCTGCTGGTGCCAATTTCACACCTCACATCATCGCTGTTCCAGCCGGTGAGGTATGGCTTGTGAGAACTCCAACTTCTTTCCTGTTTGTAAAATCTATGATTTGTTTGAACATTAGTCTTTCGGTGGAAACAATAAAAGTAATACTAAAATCACATAGAAACAAATCATTCGTTTCATAAAATTGTTTGGGTCGAAATTTACATCCCGCTGCCGAAATTAAAAATAAAAAAAATATAAAAGTTAAAAAGCCAAAGTCAAAAGTCAAAATGTCAAAGTCAACACTCAGACAAGTGGACGGAGTCCAACCAATCCGAGCTCAAGCCCAAGCAAATGGGCCCACGCCCAAGCCGCTTCAAGCGTAAGCGAAGCCGGCCGACCATCGAAGAAGAAATAAAAAGAATTTTGTAATAAATAAATTTTGTATGCAAATAACTGAAAATGTAGTACAAATAGGTAAAAAGCCAAAATTATATAAAACTCATGGCTTATGTGCAAAAAGAAATCAACACATGGGTACGGGATAAACAAAAAACAATTATATAAAGCCCAAGGGCTGAGTTGCAAATTGTAATGGGTATTTAAACCCAACTATAACAAGAAATGTTAAGCTTTCCCCATTTCCACAAAATACTAGGGTTTGTGCCTCCTCTCTTTGCCACGTCCCAGTACGGATGGTATTGTCTGCTCTAGCCGAAGCCACACAGTTTTGTCCGCTCTGGCTGGACTCGAGAAAGGGCCACTTCCCAGGATGTCACTCATCCTAGGATTTCCCTAGCACGAGCATGCTTAACTACGGAGTTCTTCAAATTCCGGAGTGTCGGTTCATCCAAAAGGCATCTCCGTAATTGAAGGTGACATTATTACATATACAATGTAGTTCGGTCCTCTTTCAGAATGCGCTTCAGGGACCCAATCCCATTATTCTGAAGCGGCTCCACACTCAGATCACCATGTATCTGCAACAGACCGTACTGAGTGTGGACAGAGCAGATCACCATGATGTCCGAAGACCGCATTGCTCTGGGGTATTACTTTTTTTTTTCTTCTCCAAATAAAATAAGAGGAAAACCTCTCTTTTTCTTAAAACATTTAACAAGAACCCATAGATTTATTGGAAATGAGCTTTTTTCTTCCATCAAATCCCATAAAGAAGAGCTTTTGGGCATCCTCCTTGATGCTCTTCCTCAAATCCAAAGAAACGTGAAGAATAAAATATAACCCATATCCCAAAACACCACTACTTCAAGATTCAAGGCATAAAAGAGGAGAAAGGAGCCCTTTTCCCTCATACAAGATCCCAATCTCAATTCCACAAGAATCAAAAGAGCAATTTTGACAAAAATAAAGAGAAGCTTGAGGGCGACTCCACCAAAAGAAAGGCATTTAGGCTTCTCCCTCGGGAAAACCCTTGGGGATGTGGATTTCGATTCGTACTCTCCTCTTAAACGCGGATCTCCATCCGTGCTTCTTCCAAATATGTGGAAACATAGGCTTCAACATATGTTCTCCAAAATAAAACGAAAACCAACGAAATCTAGTGGTTATGTTGCCGAAATTTCGTTTAAATCCGCACACTTGGTCTCTTTAAAAAACTAAGCTAAAAGATAATAAAAAGGAAATTAAAATAAAAGATAACAAAAATATAATAAGCCGGAAAAATCAATCGCCGTGGGGATGCCCGACGCGGGCACTCCCTCTCTCCAAACGCCGCCAGGGACCCCCAAAAAGGGGTACCCGCTCCCTAAGGGGAGCTGACTCCAGGGGGAGCCGATCAAAGGGAGAGCCGATCCTTCCCTAAGGCAGGGAGGGGCCACTCCGGCTTCCCCCAAGGGGCGACCTTAGGTTCGGGTTCCCCTCCCCGAGGGCATCCAGACCTTTCTTCTTTAAAAAATTAAATAAAAAAATTTAAAAAATATAAATGAACAAAAAAATGAATGGACAGATTTGTATTTCTGTTCAAACACACATTTCACATTGAGTTCGCATGATCGTAAGACCCGTTAATCGGAGGTTCCCCTGCCTCAAAGTGAAGGGTAATTAACGACAACTTTGTTCGCGGCTGCCGGAAATTAGAATTCCCAAAATCAATAAATCCCCGTCTATCATCGAGTGGGGGAATCTGTATAAATATCTGACAAGCGAGCGCATCTATTCTAATGGACAAAGAAAAACACTTTACAGATTCTGGCACGTCCGGTGGGATCAGTCACTCCTATCTTTCGGGTCAAACGCTTATGCGAACTTGTTAAACATATACATTGTTTGTACTGAAATCATGTTTCTTTATGAAACAATCATCTTTCAATGAACAACAATCAATATCACTCAACGATACCTCAGCAAACAAGATCAGCTTCCAACGCGACCCCAGTCACGTACACGCTCAAGACAACTGCCAAAGTGACTCTTCCGTCAAGTCTCATGCAGCAGTGGACATTATATTCTACTCAGTCTCTACCAACGCTTTCACCGTAGAGGCGCCAGCGAACTAAATAGTCAAACCGACCTCAAGGGGGAAAAGGCCGAATGTTATAATTGCAAAGATACCCAAGTCAGCATGCAAATCTGTGTTCGATCGGCTATCTGTCGCACCAACTGGGGGCAAAGCTGTCGACTCAAAGAAGGCAACAAGCTATCCAGGGTCGGCCAAGGCAAGGCCCATAACAACCACTCTTAAGTGTACTCTCTAGACTCTCAGTCAGTCAGCCTACGACAACAGCCAAGAAAACAGATGCTCGCTAAGTCCTCAAAACTGAGAAATTAAGGTATAAACGGTTTAGATACCAAGCTAATAAAAAGGTCGGGGCTCCTGCTAAATTAGACTTTGTGAAGTTCCAAGAACATGGTTACCCCGTGACGAAAGTCGAACCAGCCATAAAAATCTACAACTTTTTTGAACCGCTAAAATTCGTTCAGAAAAATGCTATGATCATGAAGATACCCAAGCCAAAGCATAAGTTGGTTTTTGATCAGCTTTTTGTAGTTCCAATTGGAGGCAAAGCCGTCAACTCACAGGGGCAACAAAACGTCCTAGGCCAGCCCAGACAAGGCCCATGACGATCGCAAATGTAAGTGTCTTCTCTAGACTCTATCTGTCAGTCCAAGACGGCGGCCAAGGAAGCAGATGCCTGCTAAGCCCTTAAAACCGAAAAGTTGAAGCAGAAACGACCCAGATATAGAGCCAATAAGACAGCTAATGTATCTGCTAAATTGAAATTCATCAGGTTCCAAGAACATGGCTACCCTGTGACAAAAATTGAACCCGCTATAAAAATCATTAATTCTTTTGAACCCTTAAGGTCGACGCAGAAAAATACTACGGCCGCAAAGAGCATGAAGACGACAATTCAAAGAATCCGGTAAAGAGGCGAGTCTAAGCCTCAGAATAAAAAACATGACACGGTCTCATCAAGAGACTACCAACCGCTTCTTGCCGTGCGGAAGCAACAAAAGAAATCCGAGCAAAGAGTACCGGTTTTATCCAAAGCCCCGGTTAGACCGACTGCTCTCAGTCGTTTGTCCTTCCCTGAAAAGTGCGAACCACGGCAATGGTCCGAAAACCCCGCAAATATATTACCGATTACGAGACAGTTGACGGATACACAACCCATACAGTCTACATGGTGGGATCTGAAAGAACAAGTCCTAGGCTTCATAGTCAGGATAAAGATATTACTGCTGTGCAATCCCAGCTCGGTTCAGACGATATTGAATCCTCTACTCAGGCGGTTAAGCAAAAAGAAGTCACCATTCCTGAAGGGTCGGACGTCAATAATAGCCTAACCTTTCTTCCTGAAAACACGGATCGAATGTTGTTTTGGGACCTTCAGAAGCAGCTGCATGACAGAGACGAGGTGTTGGCCAAGATCTACTCCAAAATTGACGATTTGATGAACATCGTGGCGAACTTCACAACTCAAGTCGTTCGGATGCAATTGCAGCAAAATCAAGACTCAGTCCGTGGACTAGGGATTGACATCTTGAAACAACCAATAGCTATTCCCTCCAACCCAAGAGCGGGGCATTTTCACGAAAGTCAACTGCTTTCGGCCTCCAACCCAATAGCGGGGCATTCTAATGCTTGACCGCAGCAAATTGACACAAGACAAAATCAAAAGCAAATTATTAGTAGTCGAAGCCGAAGTGCAAAAAGGTTGCACCAATAATGGGAGATCATATCCCGCCGAATACGATCTTGTGGAATATCCCCTTGATTATATCATCCCTAATTTCGAAAGGTTCAACGGGATAGGAAACACCGATCAACATATTGCCCACTTCAAGGAGTCATGTAGAAACACAGAGGGCAATGACGTGCTGCTCCTCAGACAATTGCCAAAACACCGGTACACAAGTATACCAAGCAACTCGGTCAAGACATTTGTTCAAATGAAATCACTGTTCAAACAAAGATTCATGAGTGTCGGTAATAAAATCACTATGGCTGACCTTGTAAAGACTAAACAGGATAAAAATGATAGCATTGCCGATCATGTAAACCGATGATATAATCCTCGCACCAAATGCGGGCCGATAGAATAGGGGCAAGCCGTCAGTCTTATCAGGGGAAATGTCGATAACTGAATGGCCCTCTCCTTATCCAAGGCAGATCTTAAAGTTCTTCGGGATGTGACTGAAAGGGTCTAGATGATTGAGCGTGCAAATCACGAGTTCACCCCGGACCTTCAGAGTAATAATAAATCCGGATACTGGAAGGACAACAACAGCCGATTCGGAAGTTCCAGCAATACCAACTTCTTCAATACGTCTGCTAACAGGTGCAAGCAAGTAGCGAGCGGACCCAAAACTGATCGGCTTCAAAAATCAATATTAGAGGAAGAATTGACTCCGATGGAAAGAAAGAACAAAATCTACTCTTTCAGAAAAGATAAAGTCCGCAAGATATTTAAGAATGCCCTGAAGAGCGGTCTACAGCTGCCGGTGCTAAAAAGACCGCATGAAGCAAAAATGACCAATGACCCCAATTACTGCACTTATCACAGTTTGTTAGGGCATACAATCGAAGAATACTATGTTTTCAAAAACCGGGTCAAAGAATGATACAAGACGGGAGAAATATCGCTGTCCTCCGGCGTGCTGACGAGCAATCAAGCCATGATTGCCAACATTATACAAACGAACGCTGAAATCATCCGGGAGCAAACAATTCAATCGCCCGCTCCAAGGATGACTCGGACCTGTCTCAGCCTTTGTGGGATATACGCTTGGCCAAAGGACGAAAAAATATTGAAGCTGCTTTAGAATGAGCCAAGGATCAAATGAAAGAATTAAATAAGGCCTACTGTCTTGGCCATCGATCCAACTCCATCAAATTCAAAAATCCGAGAATTTCAAATAAATTTGCAAAAGGTGCTAATGACGCCAGAAAAAGAACAAGTACAGTTTTGACCCCTAAGTCGTTAAACTGGGAATATAAAAAAGAAGGAAAAAGAAAGAAAAAGAAATAAAGGGTCAGTCTATAAGCAGAAAGGCATGAATGAAAACCTGAAAAGGTTTTGTGAACAAAAACAGCGACGCTACCCGTGAGCTTGTGAAAACCCGAAAGGCCACAAACCCGTAAAAAAAGTCCTTTCTATAGCAAATGATGAGTCGCTCCTGAAGCCTATGTTTCAGTGTTAGCGGTGTTGATATAAACCTAATGTCCAACAAATTCCCAATTCCCTCCAAAGGTGAATAATGAGTCACTCCTGGTATCTATTCCAGTGTAATAATGCAGACACCAAACACAAAAAAACTCACAAATCACCAACTCCTTCTAAAGACGAATGATGAGTCGCTCCTGGCATCTATTCCAGTGTAGCGATGCCGATGCCAAAGTGAAAAGTCAAAATGAAAAGTCGGTCAAAGTCAACACCTAGACAAGTGGACCCAAGTCCAACCAATCCGGGTCCAAGCCCAAGCAAATGGGCTTATGTCCAAACCGCCTTAAACCCAAGCGAAGCTGGCCGACCATCGAAAAAGACGGAGAAAGAAATTTGTAATAAATGAATTTATATGCAAATAAGTGTGAAAATGTAATACAAATATGTAAAAATCCAAAATTATGCAAAAAGAAATAAGCACATGGGTATGAGAGAAACAAAAAGCAATTATGTAGATCCCAAGAGCTAAGTTGCAAATTGTAATTGGTATTTAAACCCAACCATAACAAGAAATGTTAAGTTTTTCACATTTCGACAAAATACTAGGGTTTGTGCTTCTTATCTCTCTTTTTCTTCTCCAAATAAATCACGAGGAAAACCTCACTTTTTCTTAAAATAAATAACAAGAACTCATAGATCCATTAAAAGGGAGCCCCTTTCTTCCATCAAATCTCATAAAGGAGAGCTTTTGGGTATTCTCCTTCATCCTCTTCCGCAAATCCAAAGTAAGGAAGAATAAAAAAGAACTCATCTTTCAAAACACCACTACTTCAAGATCCAATGCATAAAAGAAGAAAGGATTCTCTTTTCCCTCATAAAAGATCCCAATATCAACAACTTAAGAGAGCATTTTTGATAAAAATAGAAAGAAGGTTGAGAGTGACTCCACCATAGAAAAGACCTTTGGGCTTTTTCCTTGGGGAAATTCTCGAGAATGCGGATTTCAATCCGTACTCTCCTCTTGAACGCGGATCTCCATTCGTGCTTCAACCAAATACGCGGAAATATAGGTTTCGGCCTATGTTCTCCAAAGTAAAACGAAAATCGACGAAATCTAACAGTTATGCTGTCGAAATCCACACACTTAGCCTCTTTAGAAAATTAGGCTAAAAGATAATAAAAAGAAAAATAAAATAGAAGATAACAAAAAAATAATAAGTCGGAAAAACCAACCCGCTGCGGGTGCGCCTGACTCGGTCACCCCTCCTGCCAAACATTGTCGGGACCCCCAAAAGGGGTACCTGCTCCCTAAGGGGAGCTGCCCCCTGCCCCAGTGAGGGGGAGCCGACCCCGGCTCTCCTAAGGCGGGGAAGGGCCACCTCGGCTCCTCCCTAAAAGGGGGGCCGACCCTGGGTCCGGGTTCCTCTTTCCGGGGGCATCCAGACCTTTCTCCTTTAAAAAATAAAAATAAATAAAAATAAAATATAAATAAAAAAATGAATGAACAAATTTGTATTTCTTTTCAAACACACATTTCACATTGAGTTTGCATGATCGTAAGACCCCTTAATCGGAAGTTCTCCCGCCTCAAAGCGAGGGGTAATTAACGGCAGTTTTGTCCGCGGCTGCTGGAGATTAGACTTCCCATCCTGCCTACTATCGGGTGGGGGATCTGAACAATGCCTGACAAGCGAGCGCATCCATCCCAATAGGTGACGAAAACCACTCAACAAATATATATTTATTGCATATTGGTGCCGGCTAGCTTTTCTTATTGTTTTTCTCATATACCTACTGTGTTTCCTTGTCTTGGCTTGAAATTACAACAAATGTTTTTTTCGCCTAATAAGAGCTTTGTTTTCAGATAAACAGCTTGGAAAACTCAAACACTGTTTGATTTTGATAGTTAAGTTATAAGAAAATAGGTGTGCTTTTGGATTTGATAATTACACAGAAAAATTAGTCTCATTAAAATTCTCAGGGTCGGGAGAATTTTATTTGATGGTCTTTCCTGCATCATCGAGTTATCTTTGAGCCTTTGAACTAATCAGTCCCCATTTGGGTATGGAGTTAGGAAAATAAGAGTTTATTTAAGTGGAGGTAGAGGCTATTCAAATTCTAGTTGTTTGGCTTTGATGAGATTTTTGGCTTTGAAGCTATCTAAACTTCAAAATGTTGTGTTGGGAGTTTTATACTCAAAAATGGGTGTTTTCTTCACCGTTTTTGGAACCTAGAAAACTCAGGTTGGATTAGAGTCTTCAAAACTCCAGTTAACCCAACTTTGGAGTTTAGATAACAGGAGTTTTTTAAAAAACCAATATGAAAGCCAAATGGTGCATAGATAGGGTTTTGGAGTCAAGTTTCGATAATCTTATTACTCAGGTTATCCTAACTTAAATCCATACCCATACAGGTCCTTATAGGAAGATCTTGTATTTTAATCATGTTTCCTGAATATACCTCCTTTATTATTGTAAGGGTGATGGAGCCAAAACATGCATGTAGGATCTTTTTTTTTCCTCCTTCTGAAGGTTAATTTTTTTATGGTAACCACTTATCGAGTCATCTCTAGATTTCTGCAATTGCAATAAAGTTCACGTAATTGGGTTGTAATTTTACTAGGTGGTGGTATGATCTTTACGAAATCTAAATTACAGGATGAAAGAGCAGTCATATATGACAATATTTGCTTAGAAAAAAAAATTATTTTTCTAATATATGGAAAATATTTGCTTATTTCCCCATGTTCATGAAGCTTCGGTTGGTAACTTTGATTATCTGCTATTGAATATTGTTGTTAACAGACCCTTTTGTTGGCTTTTAGGATGTTGCTATGAAGATCTTAGCCTTTTCTCAGCAAGGGCCTCAAGCCATTTGTATTTTATCTGCTAATGGTATCATTTCAAATGTGACTCTCGGCCAACCTAATTCATTTGGGGGCACAATGACTTATGAGGTATGTTATTTCCTCTGTTCTGTCGCACTTGTGACATTTTAAGATTTTTATATACTGGATTGAATGCTTGATGAATAGGGTGTATAGTATTCAACAAATCAGTCGCTGATTACCTATTCAATTCAAATCTGGAAACAACCAGTTCCTTTTCATATCGAATTTTTGGTCAAGTTACTGCTTAATGCAAATACGGTTTCCTTTTTTGCTTATTTGCTTGAACAAGATTGGTTATATTAGAAAGTTCAATCTGGTACGTATTTAATTAAGAATTTCTGTTACCTGTTTTGCTGATATACATTTTGCTGTATTTGTGTATTGATTAAGACATTTTTGGGATGCTTTATTCCTCTATGACATTGAAGTTCAGGAAGATCTAAATATAACTTCCATTAGAAGGTATATTACATGACCAAAGTCTCTCTGGGTTATTGTTTGAATACTCAACCTAGCATTTACCTCTGAGAAACAGAAACATTCCACCAGAAACTGTATTCTCATAGAGAAACTGAATTTCAGCTTGTCAACGAGAGGAGATTTGTTAGATCCTGCCTATAGGCAAACTAGGATGCATCTTCTTTACCCTTATAATATTAGAACCCTAGAGCAAGAGCTTCGAAGCAATGTAATTTGCAGAAGGACAATAGATTAAATTAGTTTAAAAAGTTGGGACTGGTCAATTTGAGTCTGATACCCCAGATGAAAGAAATGGCTATTTGCTCAGATTCCCTCACAAAAATATGTAATAGCATATTTATCATTTGTAAGTTTGGATTGCATGTAGATTGCCCTGTAATAATTTTTTTCCTTAAGGTATACCTGCTCAGTTCTCTTGTTTTATTAATAAAAATCAGGTCTATACCAAAAAAAATATGCGAATTAGCTAATATGATATGTTGAAGGGTATAATAGGATTTAGTGAAATTGGGCTAGCTGTCAGACACTAGCAAGGTTGGAAATTTAAGTTTTAGTTGTTCTAATTCTAATATTTTACTGGAAATAAAGTGGTAAGAACAATTTTTAAGGCAAGTGGCTGAAAATTTATGGAAGGCAAGATGAATTCTTTGAGAGTTTAATGTGGATTGACACTAGCATTTGAATGGTCGAAGAAAATTTCTACCAAAAAAGATGTCTATAATCTAATGTTAGAACACAAAACAATGCAACGTATTCAAAAGAGAAGAAAAAAATAGTCGATTGCGATATGACTGATAACACGGCCAATAGGACATAGCAAGTTGCATGCTTCATTCATATAATTATGTCTATGAACCATGACTTAAAGGTTTTTAAGTAAGATTCTATAGCAGGAAATAAGGGTTACACTAAATGTATCATTAATCTTGTCACTTCTGAAAATTGACAATGGCTGGGTGTCCGTTAATTTTATTTAGAAAAATAGACAAGAAAAGTTGGCTGCTACATACAATCATGTGCTTATTGAAGCTAAATTGGATACAGAGGTGGTTACTTTTCTTAAATCTGAGCGTGTCTTTTTCCTCTTCCTTTTGTTGGAAATTTTGTTTAAATTATCATGAAAAACCAATTTGCGAGTTTGTATTAATTTATTTAGCCAGGTTTTAACCATTTTTTCTTTTTGGAATAATTAAAAGGGTTGTTGATTTTGGCATTAAACCCTTAATAATGGTATTTGATTCAATGTCATTATTTTCTGCCGTGAGTTGTTTATTTAGTATATAATTAAAGATGAGAATAATTACCTTATTGCACCTGTGATAGATAACCGAAAGGATGAGTTGCTTATTTGAATTCAAGCCTATACATAGAGCTAAAATTCTTAGCAAACAAGGACATATGTTTCGTGTTAGAATTTCATTCCATTAACTATGTCTATCAAATACTTCTCAAATCATTATTTAAAAATATTCCAGCGATCTCACTATTTATTTTATTATGTTTTGGGCATCTGACGTAGTGTGTTGAAGTCTCGATCTCTCGCAAATTGTCGAGACCCTGGCAAAGAAGGTTTCATACCGTTAGAGATCTTGATATTATATTGGCATGTACGAGAGTCAAAAATTAAAATCGTTAGTATATAGATCACCCACTTGACCTTTTAGGCCAGATAATTTTCTTCTACAACTGTCATTTACATTTATTAATGTATATTTATTGTGGTATCTATTTTGACAAGGTTGATTTGATGTATTTCTTGCATAATTTAGTAAAAGACGGAATAAACCCTAGGCCCATGGCAAAGCCCAAAACCTTAAGGCTTTCTCTTAGATGAAATTAGTAAAGAACCTAACTTGATTGAAGTATTTGACAGATAAATAAAATAGTAACCAATACATGTTAACTAAAACTAAAATGATTGAGCCAAAAGAGCATTTATAAAGCAACATACAACAAATTAAGTCACAGAGTCTATTCAAAACTAATATTAATCGAAACACCAATACATACTTGCATAAATAGAATCATCTTTTCCAAGATCAAAATTCTTTGATTGATAGCAAATATTTCTAATTTAAAGAAGAAATAAATTAAATTAACTTTGTCAAGATAGAATATCATAATGAATAAATATTGATAAAATGCAAATAAAAGTTTGGAAGGAAACTTTCTAGCCTTAGAAGTCAAGCTAGTGATGTCAGACCAAAGAATTTTGATTTATGTTTCTTATGTAGGCCAACAAGATATTAAGATCTTTTGTGGTAGACAAACCCCTCGCTAGAGTCCCTATTGCACACCCGATGATCTGGAAATCTCAAAATTGTTAAATCGTGATTCGAATCGTATATCGTTTTTTTTATTGTATCTATATCGTAAGATACGATGGTAACTTGTGTCAATACCAAGCAATTAAATATATAGCTATTTATTTCATAACTGTATGATTAAATGAGCAATATAAAATAATATATTGAAAAAATATAATGTTTAGCATACTCGCAGTTGCAGTCGTACACCATAATAAATGTTTACATATATGCAAGCATAATACATATTAATTACCAAAAATCATATGAACAATCATAATAAATAAGATAATTAAGCAAAATAATACCATATAGTCTTAAATATAAAACACATATATCAAGATTAACACAAGCTTCATAATGAAAATATTTTTTAAAATCAATTTCACAAACCATAAACCATAAGGTTTAATTTTCTTGCTAAGTTCACAAATAATAAACCACAAGCTTCAAAAAACTCAAAAGGTAGCAAAAGATTACAACAAATCATTAATACTCCCTAATCGATCCATTACTATTATCATCTTCAAGGAGAATGTCTTCATCTTCCTCATCTTCAAAGCGAGGTGAGCGAGACGGAAAGACAAGGAGTCTTCTCGAGCGAGGAGGCTAGGCGAGGAGGCAAGGTAAAGATTCAAGTAAGGAATTTGGGAGCGGCTTGAAAATTCAGGGTTTTGAGAGAGAAATTTGGTATATGTTTGGATCTTTAAACCCAAATAATTCAGACCCGACCCGTTAAGCTTATATCCAACCTGTTAAACTGAATCACATCATATCGTGAATCGTATTGAATATTCGAATCATGAATCGTACGATTCGATGAGTAAATCGATATATCTACACGATGTGTCGAAAAGGCCCTAAATCGTATTATTCAGATCGTGAATCGTACGATTTTAACAACAATTTCTCGAATACCAAATATCTATTCAGATGCTGGAATATTATAAAGCAAACAGCAAAATGGTTGGATTAAATTTGAACAATGATTTGAAAAGTACTTGAGGGTCATACATGAAATAACATTCTGACTGAAAAAATATTGTTAGTCTCTCCTTTGAATTTTTTCTCTATTTATAAGCCCAAACCAAAGTCTGCAGCTCACATGTTGTGCCTCAGCCTATGGCTATTTGAGGTTAAATGTGCAAAATAACTTTATCATTACTTATATGATAATCAATAGCTAACGACAAAAAAATGATGTCATTGAATATATATCATTATTAAAGATGTAATGTTAAAATCAATGACCTTTTTTATTATCCAAAAATAAAAGGATGGTTAAAAACTTGTCTAAGCAAATTAATATAATCCCAGCAAAATTGGTTTCTTTCAAAATAATTTTAAACAAAATTTAACACTTTTAATCAAGTATGTTCAATTTGTTTACCGTAAAAAACTATATTGGAAATATCAGGATCGGCTACTTGGACCTTAAAGCACCTGAACCTATGAAATCCCTTCCAGTGCGCCAAAACTCCGAATTTATGACGAGGACTGAGGGACATTCTAACACATCCCCGCAAGTCGAAGGCCTTTTGGGCTGAAACCTGGGCTTCTGCCCAGTGGTATTTTATTTATTTAAATAAATCCGCATGTAAGATGCGTCTGGTAGGAAACGATCTGGGTTGCTTCGATACCATGGAAAATGTCTTTTTCCACCGCACCAAAATTTTGCAGTTATGATGAGTGTATGCTTTATTTTTATATTCTAACAAAATCTTCCTTCGCTAATCAATCATTCTAAGAAAAGCATACACACGAGAGGCTAAGATTTGTGCAAATACATTTCTTATATAAGGAATCTAGGACTTATACCGCTAATTGTCTATGTATATTGTTGAAAGTAAAAACCAAATGATGGGATTTTAAAGATAGTCCCACATTGGAAACAACAAAAGAAATACATGGGTATAATATATAAAGATGAGTCAAATCTCAACAAGGTTTGAGTTATTGTTGGAACCCACTTATCATTAAAGGTCCATATGGACTTTAAATACTCTAAATTCTAAAATGGCATCAGAGCCAATGGCTTGATTCTCCACGTGACAAGGCTTGAGTTTTATTGTTGGAACCCACTTATATCAAAGACACATGTATACCTATTAAAAAGCCCAGCACTCCAACTTTAAATACTCTTAAACACATATAAACCTTACAAATCCACCTGCAATCTAAAATCTCTTTTATTGGTGAGTTGAATTCTTTTTAGATGTAGACTATGAATCACTTGCTTTATTTTCAGGGGCGTTTTGAGCTGTTGTCATTATCTGGATCATTCATGCCCACTGAGAATGGAGGAACAAGGAGCAGATCTGGTGGGATGAGCGTCTCATTAGCAAGCCCTGATGGTCGAGTTGTTGGCGGAGGAGTTGCCGGGCTTTTGATTGCTGCAAGTCCCGTGCAGGTAATGTTGTGTTCTGCTTGTAAAGTTCATCTTATATATTCTCTCTTTTAATTTTCCCTTTGTATAATGTATGAAACTAATGAATATGTTGCTAGTTCTCGTACGCTGTATTAGCAGAAGTTAGAATAGCCTCTACTGTAAAATTGTTTGTGAAAACCGAGAGGCCTTGGTACAATTGTTAGGGGAATATAGATCAAAGGTAGACCAATTTTTGTACCCTAACAGGGGCAAACCAATTTCTCATAATGGAGAAATTCCACTTTAATTATTACAAGTCTTCTGGTAAGATGGTATCTTGAGTTTTCCATTTCAACATTTCCCTTGTTTTAAAAGGTTATATTTTACTAAGGTTCTGCAGCTAAGAAGTGCTCCTCTGAGATCAGATCCATTTTTTGTTTTTTTTTTTTGGTTCTCTTTTTCCAGTGTGGGTTGGGGTGGATAGCATTCTTATTGTTAAGTTTCAATTGCACCCTTCACCTATACTCCCATTCGGCACTTACAGACTGTTTCCTGTGTTTTTAGCAGTCAATACCCTGAATTTGATGTCTAAGCTGTAGTACATTAAAATTAGATATGGCTCCTGACTATTTTAGGTGCGTCGAATGCTAAAAGCCACTTTAGTGGTTGATGTGGTAGTTAGGTGTACATAAATAGTGTTGTATGAAATTAATACTATCTCTGAAAGATCCCCTTATGAATCAAGGATGGGTATGCATGAAAAAAAGAAGATATAAGGACCTATAAGATTTAGAATTGCTGCTATCAAATTTTCAATCAGCTTATCTAACAAACTATAACTATTGGTTTCACACTATTATTCATATTATAGGTGATGGTGGGTAGCTTTCTGCCAAGTTACCAGATTGAGCAGAAAACCAAGAAGCCAAAATATGAGTCGACATCAATATCTATTCCATCTGCTCAAATCCCGATACCAAAAACCGAGGCTGGGGAGACAAAGCCAAGCTTTGTGGCTTCTTCATCTTTCAAGGGAGAAAATAACTGGTCGGCTACTCTACACACAGTAGTACCTGAAACAAGGAATAACAACAATACTGATATTAACATTACTTCGCCAGGAGCCTGAGAAAACAACTGGTGCTTTTTCCGTTGCAATGCCTGTGTAACTTTTCATTTGGATTTGGTTTTCAATTGATGAAGTTTTGTTTGGATGAACTTCTTTTAGGGTTGTAGGTTTGCTTTTTTATCGGACTTGTCTTTTTTGGTTCTGATGTTAATTTTTGGTTCTGATGTTAATTGTTGTGCTATTTGTAGCTGTAACGATTGATTTTACTTCCATTGTGCTTGAACTCAAGCGGGAGCAGTTTCCATATAAATGTTATTTCAAATTATATTTTGATATAAATGTTATTTCAAATTATATTTTGTCCAAGTAGCAAGTCTAGTGACATGTTGAACTATCTGTCATCTGTTCGATTAAAATCAAACAGGATCCTCTCTATATGTGCTCTCTTCGAAACTGAAATTTCAACTGGTTCATGTTTTGACAATTTTTGTATATGTTATCCTCTAATTCATGTTGTGTTTATTGGAGCAGCATCAGTGGTTATTAGCCCCCAATAAAAACATCTCTTTTAAATTTATGTGTGGCAAAATGGTACTTTAATACACGTTTTGCTAATATAGCACTTAAATACATAAAGTTAAATGAGTACGGATCTGTTAAGATGGGTTCGTGTTTTTAAATTCACAAACCGTAATAACAGCCGTTGGATCTAGCTTTGCTTTCGACAGTTCAGATTAAAATAACTTAAAAATCTATCAAATAAAAAATTAAATCCATTAAAATCAGAATATCCAACAAATTCCCATGATTCCAATCAATATTACCCAAAGATAAAATATCAAAACATTCAATAAATCCAAGCCACATGGTTCATAACAATGTTACCTAAAATATTCCATGAACCCAAAAATAAAAATAAAATTCTGAACATCTCACAAATCCTCATGAATGCTATATGTATGTATTTACTTTCTTATTTAATTTGTTTTAACGTGAACCATCAAAAGCAAAGAATAGATCGAACGACTGTTATTAAGAATGGTGAATTTAAAAACACGAACCCGACTTAACGGCTCTGTACTCAAGTTAAATAGTTGTATTTTATTACCTAAAGTTGCCTTCTAGTCCTTGTAGATATCCAATGGAAAGAAAAAGTCACATGAAAAACACAGAAAAATCTAAAAAGGAATTTATACAATATTTTGGGATAACGGTACGATAGTAATTAAAGTGCCGAGGAAGTAAATTTTTGGTGTTAAAGTATTAAACTGTCACTACTACAATGAGGGGTTGCCCCTACAGATAGAGGAATTCGTAGGGACGACTTTTTATTGCCCCTACGAGTTACTCCGTAGGGACATAAGTAAATTAAAAAAATATTAAAATGCAATCTCTTGCTTTGGCACGCTAGCTAGCGGGGAAGAAGTCCCTTAAGAAGGCGACCAATAGCAAAGATCAGACATTTCATAAGTCCCATTCCCAGGAGAAGGAACACACATCAGTCGGAACTAGATCACCCAACGTCAAGTGAGTCTTGGCGACAAACGCATTAGATGGGTGAAGACAATGCAGAGTAGTACCGTCCACAGTCCAGAAGACTACGGGTTCCACTAAAAATAAGTCGGGTATATACTTTCTATTATACTCGTAAAAATCTTATGTCTTTCACATATGAGTGAGAAAGCGCTTTCCTCAGAGCAAACGATTTCATGGGAGGGGCCGCTATCAATCTTTCCGTTTTTATCTGGATAGCCAGGTGTCGATAGCATTAGTATGTCGTCTGCGTATAACGCGTCTACGCTGGAATTGTAGCGCCGAGATGGTCTCCGTCTTCTCCGCGCCCGTGTTCACTGCTGGTCAATTTCATTTATTTACCAGCAAGAAACCTTAGAAACTTGCGCTAGCGCTCAATTGGTTTTCATAACGCGTGCTATATTTCAAAGTCTTGCATATAATCCGTTTTCTTGCTGGGAGTAGAAGTATAAAACTCTGTTGATGCCTGTCCTGGAAAGGAAAAAGCTCCCACAGAGTCAAAATATAATAAAGGAAAGCTTCAGTAAGAATGACGAGCATAAAGGCAGTGATGACGAATGGAAGGACTTGTGCCGGAGCTTGTGCCACAGGCAATTGAAGTCCAGTCCACCTGAAGGTGCAGAGGGATCTGGATAAACGTTCACTGGGGATCCTTACATTCCGAATTGTTAGTCCAACGCTTAGATCTTGTAAAGTTCTTTCATGCAGTTCCTTCTTCGCCCATCCCTCAGTTCACCTTTGAAATAGAGATAGCCGGCTGGCTTTGTCAATAAGATAGGATGCCGTGACAAAAAATCCTGTTGGACTCTCTCGGAGAGCAACTACAAAGCAAATGGGGCTGATTAGAGAAGGAAGGACTTTTTTATCCTTCACCACTGGTACACCTCTTCGTTCTTGGTTAGCGCTCATGTTTTCCTTGCGTGCTCCTGTGACCCTTCTTCTCGTAGAAATAATATATATATATATATATATATATATATATATATATATATATATATAAGATAAGGGTCTGGCAGTCCTAGATCTGCAGTCACATCTATTGCATGGGCGACCTTCCTAACAAGGCAAAGGCGACATCAAGCGCAGACAGAAAAACACCCCCTACTACATATGAAGCGGCAGTCCGGAATGATTGTTTTTCACCGTCTTTTTCGGTACTGGTTATAATGCTGATACTGGCTACTCCACCTTTTTGTTTTGCTGATGGACCACCCCCTTTTATTCACCCAGGTTGAGGGCCAACCTATACTTCACAACTAGCCCTAGTCGGATGATTCTTCTCTGGTAGAGGGATTTGACTTCCTGATGGAATGAAACCTTTTTTGAAGCTTTGCCCTCGTTTTCATGGGTATTCTCTTTCTAGCTTCGGCTTCTGTCTTAGAGCTAGGTTGGGGTCGCCCTCCCTCCTGCTAATCCAACCATTTTCGAACCCCACCCTTCCTTAAGGTACTTCTAAATTCTTGCGATTCCCGGCCCGGTGCGAAGCGTGGTTATGTACATGTTCCGACTCGCCGGTCATTCTAATGGCATGGCGAGGCGAAGGGATTGGATTTCACCTATGATCAGATCAGTGGGCAACCAATGTGTACTTTTTCATGTTGTTGTCGTTGATGTTGACTTTCAAGCTCATTTTTGAGTAGGCCGGGATTTTCAGAGCTGCTCCCAGCTCACACTATGGTGGCGGAGGTGCCGCCGTGAAGATCTAGGAGTGTGAGCAGTACGAGCTGAAAGGCTCTCATACTGTTTGGAGGGCAGGGGCATAGATGCCAAACAAACCTGACCCCTATCTATCGTCATAGAAGCTGTTCCTTTGAAAGATTATGGTTCTCGGGTATCCAATCAATTAATCCTCCAAACCAACTAAACCTGGGAAGCTGAAGCGGAAATGAAATTGTAGGGTGAGGGAAGCTCAAGGAAGGCTTCGCTCACTCAATTCTCTCTAACGCTCGTTTAGTAGACAGCGAGTGGAGGGCGTAGCAACAGCGCCTTACTATACGAGCTCGTAAGTCAGGAACGAGCCTTGTCTACGAAGCTTCGCTTCCTCGTCTTGCTTGCTTCTGGCGAAGCTTGACACGCACTATAACATAGGCATTCTGGTATGGTAGGAAG
Organism: Agapanthus africanus; assembly: GCA_030015575.1. Lineage (NCBI taxonomy): Eukaryota > Viridiplantae > Streptophyta > Magnoliopsida > Asparagales > Amaryllidaceae > Agapanthus > Agapanthus africanus. The sequence continues at coordinate 517,942,497 of CM057345.1, read as the reverse complement.
ACTCCTTTTAAGGCCATAGGAGCGATAGTGAAGCCAAGCCGTCAAATCAAAAGGCGAGCAGTCCTTACAGTAGTAGCAAACCAAACGGCCAACTTATAGCCCTCTTTTTTCTTATTCTGTTTAGTCGCTACTGAACTACTGAAGTCCCAAAGTCGACCGTTCCATAAGATGTGCTTCACCCCAACGAAATCCTTCTCTTCTCGTTCTGTCTTTCCGTTTCACTTCTAGGCGCAAGAAGTGCAAATAAGCGTATGGTTCGTAAGTAGGAAGTCAAGTTGGATGATCATCACTACAATAGGCTTTTTTTTCCAGCCAGACAACACAGGAGATGGCCTGTAGCGATGCATCCACCCATGTGTGGTGGGACGAGTTCCAACCTGAGTCAAGGAGGGCCTTACCCGGTTGCTTCGGTTCAAACAGAGTTGACTCTACTGCTTTCCTCGAACAACTTGACAAAGATCTTTCGTCTGTTCCTTTTGTTTTCGGGTGTGGGCTTATGCCAGCAAGAAAACGGATTATATGCAAGGCTTTGAAATATAGCACGCGTTATTCAAACCAATATGGCGTGCTATATTCAGTCTAGCTCATCCCTTGCTTGTTGGCTCACACAAGTCAGCAAGTCAACTACCTTTGGGATGACTTATCAGGCTCAAACTTTCAGCTACTGGCCCGCTTTCTTATAGCTATAGCCGAAAACCATATACTTAAAGCAAGTAAATCGACTAGTCCTCATACGGGGACCGGGCTGAGGCCATAATGACTATTAGTTTTTGCTCTGCCTGAATATAATCGTCCTATCCTAGATGCCTTTAGTAAGACTTGATCTGATATACGCTTGTACAGAGCGAATCCCATATATTCTGATAATTGCATCCCGAGGACTTTCTTGATTGGCTAAGTAGAGTAGCGTAGACAAGTTCTTTGATTGAAACGAGGTGTGCGAAGGTGAAATTCCTGAGCACGGGTCATGCCTCAATTTTGTGGGATCAAGTCCAAGCAAGGCGTGAGCGGAAAGGAAAAAGGAAGTACATGGGAGAAGATGCGATCGTGGAAGCCCAGGACGCGGAACCCGCACCCCCTGTCCAATAGCTATACTCTTTTTTTTAAAGGAAAAAAAGGCAAAGCGTGGTTCGTGACCATATATAGTGGTTAAAGGGATAGGGGACATAGTGGTGGTATTGTCGCCCGCCCCCATCGCTGGGGTTGGTGCTGGACCCTGATTACGAACACGAAGTCTCAATCTGGATGTTAAGCTTGAACCCCGGCACATAGATTTCTCAATCCAAAATTGATTTCCCCCACCCCCTTGGCTTAATGGATAAGATATTTGTATAACCCAACAGTCGAGTGACTAAAGTCCCAACCAATTTGTTCGAATTTCCAAAATCTATGCATACCCTTTCCTTCCATTTCCCCCGCTAACTGGTAAAAATAGGCTGGGGAACACCTTGCTCTGATCTACCCAGCTGTGAGAATTCATATTTTGCATTGTTCGACTCGCTACGGGATAGCGATATTCTCCATGTGTTGAGGGAAAGGCATTTTCACCAACGGGAGGTTCGGGATAGAGATGTGGATAAAGCCGGCAGAATGAAATTAAGGCCCTTCACTTACAGCCGGTGTGGGATGAGAGGTGGAGACTGAAATTCTTTTTTGGGGAAGAAAGTTTATTGTGTTTAAAAACCGGGATAGACGATGAGGTTCCTTCTTCTCCAACTTCTTGTCTACCCCTCCCTCCGGTATCAGCTGCCTGACCTTTATTGTTCGTTCGCTCCTGACCGATGTTCCCTCCCGTCGAGTTCATAAATGACCTTGCTTCAGCTTTAAGAGGTAGGGCGGAGCCGGTGAGGGAAATCCCGGCGGTAAATCAAACCTCATGATCGTGCTCAATGGGTTCAAAGGTCTTGTCCTTCCGGCCCGCAACAAACACTCACTCGGAAAATGGCTGGCTAGTTCTGTCATCCGAGCTCTAAATTGTGTAAATATTTTCAACGTGAGGAAATTCCCTGTCGTGAGGGCTTAAAACATCCACTGGGGGCACCATTCATAACTCGCCCTGGGGAAAGCATACAACTATCTATAGTGTGTTCTCGTGTTGCGATGAGCTCTCCCCTCTCCCTTACTAAAGAGCGCGTAAACCCCCTCTCCCGGGAAGGAGCGGGAGAAGAAAAGTCGATCGACCTTTTCCAACAATCATTCGGGATTCAATCCAGACATTCAAAAGACCGCCTTATTGGTTGGCGGAGATTGATTCTTTCATCATTCACCCTATCATATCAAAACTCCTACCGGGAGCCTATATAGTGCTTAAAGGGGGCTTGCTTCCTTGTCCAGCACCATAGGTGGGCACTAGCGCACTAGACCGGTAACAGAACGGAAATGTAGGCATAGGTGTGAAGAGAATGCGTGCTGCCCCGACTCTTCCTATCGTGATGATTTGATCTGGGACAAAAAAAGGACTGGTTCCATTGCTTAAAATCTTTTCTTTTGAAACGGAAGGTGCTTACTCATCAAGTGGCGAAGGGAGGGCTAATCAATCAAATGTTCTGCTCTGATCCTGAAGCAGTGAAGTTTGCTTTGCCGCTCTTTCCAATTCTAATTGAAATCTTGAAATCGATAGCTCGAATCCTAACGTAAGATGAGCACCGACCGATGAAGGGGAATCCGCCGAGTAAGTCAACTAACCAGACCTTAAGCACTCTTTTCATTGAGCTCCCAAGCCTAGTCAGTATTAGCTTGTTAACAGGCATAAGTAACAAATAGATATGACAGTCCTACGCCTTCACTGATAGGGAAAAGGAACAGGAACAAGTATACAAGTGGTGCAGTGCAATAAAGCGTATAACGGTTAGGATACAGAAAAGGTGATTTATGGCATGTTAACTAAAGCCGGACCCGCAAGCGAGGGAAACCCCCTTCTTATACTAGAAAGACTTATTCTGCCTCAAGCGAGCGACGGCCCTCCCTTTCCTGGCTTCTCAGACATAATGCGAATCCGATCCCAATGGCGAGATAACTTGCCAATGGAGCCTGTCACCCTGTAACCGGAACTACCTAAGCGAGCGAGCGTGGAGAATCTTTTGACTCCATACTTCTCTCCAAAGGCAACCAGTCCAAAAGTTGAACGAGTGAGCAGAGCTAGCCTGAGGGGATATAGGAGATAAATCCTTTCTGCCCCCATGGACTCTGAATCTCTTAGCAAACTCTAAGGACCCCATCTTTGAGATAAGAGATTTCATTGGTGATATACTAACCTCTAGACGTTTTAAGATATCGCAATACTCCGCCGCAACTAAGCCATCTGTAATAACAATATCGTTACCCATGATATCATAGTTATGAAATGGACGATCCGCTTTGGGATACACCAACTTCGCTGCAAGCCACACAGTCATGTGATGGCACAGGGAAAAGAGTGGCCACGATGCCAGGTATCCTAACGGTTGCCCCACATTGAAATGGTGATGTGGTGCATTTCGTCTTTTTATCAAAGGAGAACCAACGATGAAATCATTGAAACCCAAACACACCTCAGCAACAGCGGAGCCCCGTAGTTTCCCAAGCATTAGTTGTGCTATGGTATTTAATAATGGCAAAGGCCACCGATCGGTTAAAGAAGGAAAGAGCCGATTCGGTATCGTATAATAAGAAAAGACTGAGACCGTAACCGTACTACCAGCCGTGCTACTGAACTGCTACCAATACGTCACTCTGTGCTTCCTTCCTTGACCGGACATTGAGCTAGAAAGCATACCATTTAAACTTGAACCTGTCACTATGTTTAACACATGCAAGTCGTATGAAAGACGCCTACTGGACTGCAACAGATCTTTCCTCATAGATGTGGGGCCCACTTTATGTCTTGGCTCGCGTGGAATGTCTATATCGATTTGACGTTCATCATGTTTATCATCAAGTAATTGGGGAATATCTAGACCTTTCTTTCATGGATCATGGGCAGACTGAAAATATTTTTAAATTCAGGAAGGTGCACGCGAACGCTGTAATGTGGGATGGCAACCTATCCGTATCCCTTCGCATGGTCGTTCTATCGCGAAGTTGGCAGCGGGAGTGGGAAAGAGCGAGAGCTCGGCTATGAGTATCTCCCTTTCAGTGACCTGGGACAGGAGACGATTTTCTGAGTTTGCCTTGTTGGCATGCTCCGTGGTCATAGCGCCTTTGATTGCAATTCAATTTGCACCCGTCTCCCTGTCAGCGCAGCTCTTTTTGGAACGGTACGAGCAGACCACTTAAGCAGATACCTAGACTTCCATTTTGAACCACCAAGCAAGGTAGTTGTATAGGCGGAATAGAGTATCCGTCATCGGAATCAGAACAAACTGAAGGAAGGAGACAGCACTATATCAGCTTTAAAGAGAAAGCAAGAACCACTGAAAGAGGCCGTTTCGTATAAGAATTTGATGCCAGCCAGCAAAGCAACTCATGCACCTGGAGCGAGCCACCTGGCGATTGAGGGGCAGTCATATGCTTCTGTGAAAAAATTCTCCTCTCATTGATGTTCCACCGAACTAAGAAGACTTTCTCATTTAGAAAGAATGGCGAAAGAGGCCTTCTTGCATTGCCCAACTAGAGCGAAAAGCCTTATTGCGTTGCAGCATTAATTGCTTTAGGCAACTATACTAGGGATTCGTGGATCTGGACCTATGAGTCAAAAACCCTAAGTCGCTATGGGGTCTTGATGTACTTGGAACAGAGACCGCTTACCTGAGTATGGCGGTTCGGTAGCCGTTCAATGATAGCATGAGATCCTCGTTTCGGTTCCGGGCTAGATAAGGCTATATCCGTTGACGCCGACAAGGGTTGGCGGATCTGATCAATCCGCACAAGTACGATAAGGTAGCTCGAGAGCAAAGTGAGTTCTCGACTGCATTACTCTTTTCATACCACACTGATGCTCTATGTCATTGAGGGTGCTGATATTGTGACCATGGACTGGTCTACACCTTTTGAGAGTGTAAATGCCTGGCTTGATTTCAAAACCTATCCGCCCCGGGGCATTGGGTCTGCTTTCGATCGCCCTCCTCCTTCGACCGCTTCGTTGCCCTTCTAGGCTGCGTCGACTCGTTGAATACCCGAGTGGAATTGCCCTGGATCAGTCCTATACTAGGTCATAATCAACCCATAACTTCAAATAAAAGACAAAGATCGAAGTCGAGAAGCTCATTGCTCATGCTTCCAACCTGTGCTTTCAACCCCGGAAAGACTTCGCTGACACACACAATATCTTCGCCACCCTCCTGACTCGCGATCCCTAATGTGGCTTTCCTCATCCCCTCAATCGCCGGGGAGGGCTCGCACAAGGTTTTGTTTGAAGAGAACGATTCGCCGTTCACTACACTTCACTCATTACGGTCGGGAAAGAATCCATTCTTCCCTCTCTCTCCACTCGCTTCGTTACGTTCACTCGTTGTGTACCATTCAGTGCTTTTTTCAAGCACCAGATCTAGGGCCTAGCGGTCTCAGGTGCTATCTTGAACTTTCATGTACCAAGCAACAAGGATTGTCTTCTGAGTGATTGAACTGACACAAATTAGGAATAAGACCATTTTCCGAATCGGAGAATCGTCTGCTCGAATTATGTATAGAAAAACAGAGAGAGCAAGCAAGTCTTGCCTCTTAGTTTTTTCTAGAGCTCTTGGATAGCTCTTCGATCTAGCGAAAATGAGTTCTCTTGAAAGGGAGGAGTAGTGAATATTTACTCAAGTCAAGGCTAGAAGTGCTAATGTCGTCAGCTATATGAGAAACATCTTATCACATATAGCTGGCATTTCTCATTTTCTCAATGTCCCTTGGCGCTACATGTCGATTTGCGGTTCCATCTTATCTCATATAGCTGGCATTTCTCATTTTCTCAATTTCCCTAGGTTAAGAAATGAGATTTTTAAGAAAGTGCATTCTTATATAGCTGGCATTTCTCATTTTCTTAATTGACTATCTTATTAAAGAGATTGGAACTCCCAAAATCAAAAGAAACCAATAGGGCTGACAAAAGGCCTTACCTTAGACTGGCTTACAAAGGGGAAGACAGAAGGACTGCCACTAGTAAAGACTCTTACACTTACACTGGGAATAAAGAAAGAAGAGCTACTATTGATACCGAGAATTCATAAACTGCTCCCATTGATACTCGAGAGAACTCAAACCTTAAGGCAGGCAAGGATAAAGATAAAGAGTAAAAGTAAAGGGCAGGCAGGGATTACTTCAGGGATGTTCTAACTCGTACGAAATGTTGAGGGAAACTATTAGGACTGTTCAAACTATATATCTGGCACTCCAACTCCATCAAGCTTTCTCCATCTGGCGCTAGGGAGATGTGATGGGCTATTGACTATTCTGCTTTCACATTCTCTCTACTGATTTAACTATCTTTCAAATCTCTAACTGGATTTTTCATTTACAGCCAGAAGGAAAAAAGAGATATTAAGACTGGCCTTCTACTGGCACTAGACATCTTAACCACATTTGGGCAGGATGTAACAGAACTTGCAGGGCTTAGCAAAAAAGAGGGAAAAGCAACTCCCATAGGAACTGAAACTCAAACTAAAACCCCAAGAGTGGTAGGCAGATATTAGGCCCTCAACCCCTCCTTTCAACATCTCATTCGAGATGGGATGTCTTATCCGTGAATCTCTCAATCCCTCCCCTAACATGGCATTAGCCAATCAAGGAATGAAAGATGGAAAGAAAGGCCCGCATTATACCCCAGGGTCAGGGAGAAAGACTGGAAATGCATAGGGGGAGTAGAGTCTTTCAGTAGCCAGATAATAGTCTATTTACAGTGGAGCAGGCATCGACAGGCATTTCTCATTTTCTCAATTTCCCTAGGTTAAGGAATGAGATTTTCAAGGCTCACAATACATGTTCTTTTAGCGTTTTCTTGCTGCATCCGTTTTCTTGTTGGAATGGACTCCTTCTGCTTGGTATTCAAGGAAAAGACTAGCGTTCTTTTCTTAGAATTACTCTATAGTGGGAGTCACATACTAGTGTTATTTTTCCCTTTTCCCGTAGGGAGGTAGGGACGCCATCCGACTTATACCTGGCAATGATCGCTTTCTTGTCCCGCTGTCATCAAAGGTGCTCCTGCTGTATCAGGTTCCCTAGGCGCGTACTCCCCCTCGGAATGGTTACCGGACAAGGATGGGGCTCTAGCTTGACCCCCGTCAATTCATTTGAGTTTCATTCTTGCGAGTTTTTCAGCTTGGTACTAGCTTTGGAATTGATCCCCCCTTGCATCAGTCCCTCCACATGCATGAAAGGTCTTCTGATGGCCGTAGGTCGGGTCTGCAGTGGTTTGCAGGCGAAAGGTCGGATGTAGGTTCTCACTGGTCTGGCGAGTGAGATGGGCAGCCTAACTGCCAAACGAACTAGCCATTCGTTGTAGTACGCTACGAGCGGAGCACCGATAGTTCTGCACTGGGTATAGATGAATCCGAAAGGATGTTACCCGCGGACTCAAGGCTGTTGTCGACATTTCCGCTCTTTGCATGTTAGCACTTTTACCTGAGCCTTCGTCATTGCTTTTTGATCATGTGGATGCCACTTTTAGAGAATCCGTGAAAGGAAAGGACACTTTGAGGGAGAGGGATATGGAATCAACTGCACATGAAGCTGTGGAATAGAATGCCCCGTTATTTCATCTCCTTTCCTTTCTTTTAGTCCAAACAGAACTGGAACCCGGAGAGCGCTAGCTTGAACTAGGAAGTCAGAGGCGTCGTAACTTGGCGAGAGGGATTTCTTGCCCAAGGTTTTCTCCCGAAATGCCCGGATTGCACTAGTCTCAGGGACATGCCCAGAAGAGGTTCGCACATTAATCTAGTAGAAGAGGATGGCATTGAATCCGCTGTTCTTGTTCGAGAATCCACAGCACATGAATATGAGTAAAAGGAACTGATTGACCAAGGTCTTACAGAAGGAGCTGCTAGAGGCAGTTATGCCAAAAAGACGGACTTTCCTCAACAAAGCAAAGCAGGAATGTCTTTTCTACTTGAATGCATGGGTTCTTCGGTAGTTCTCATTTTGGTGTTTAGTCTACCGGGTACAAGATCGAAAAGAATGCTTCGTATTCCAAGTGAGTGCAGAAGAACTTGAAAAAGATAGAGTGTTGGTCCTACAATAAAATAAAGTGAAATGAAAAAGCTTGATTCAAGCCGTTCACCACTGTCCAATTCATCATCTACTTGTCAACAAAGTCCTCACCGCCAATCAATGGTATACCCAGCAGCAAACAATTGATCTATGGAATTGGAGTTAGAGAAAGCAAGATCTAGTGCCTGCCTCTGTTCGAGCAAGCGTTTTCACCACTCTTTCTAACGGTTGAGCCCATACTCCCTTTTGCTCTCTTTTTTAGAGTCTTCCTTTCGCGCTCAATGTCCACTTATCCCATTTCCTGCGAATGACACACATGATAAAAAGGGTGAAATTCGATGGTTGCTTATCTTCGACCAATGCAAGTGACTCCCCTATCCGAATCTTCGCTGAACGGAACGACGACTGGTGGTATCATATATAAGATTACGGCTGCATTTAGGTTCCCTCTAACTTAAAATTTCATAAGAGAAGAAAGAAAGTAGCGCAGAAAGTCTTGCTTACTATCTCCTCCTAAGAGGAGGTTAAAGCTTATAGGTGTGGCCTAAGCGCTAAGAAGCTCCAATCATGCTACTTCAGCTATATGCTTAACACATGCAGGTCGATCGGTTCGCCCTTAAGAAATAGGCTTAAGTTATCGGTTCGAATCCGAATAAGGGCTTTTTTCGGTATGCCGCTCTGCGAATAGAGCGAATGAACAGAATGTACAGTCGAACATTAATCTCCTTCGCCCGTTATCTCTGAGAAAATGGTTTCAATTGTCCATTCCTATCTTATTCTCTTTCACTATACTTTTGGTTGTCTCTCTTCTTTGTCTGAAACTTGGAAAAATGTCTTTTTTCCAGGCCTGACTTTCAAAGGTAGGGTTCTCTAGGGGGGGCGAGCCCTGGAATTCTTTCTCATCAAGATGGGCTGCTCCCGCTGGATCACATTAGCCATTCATTTTGCGGTGCGTGGTATTGACTGGGAAAGCCCCGATTTGGCTCATTCTATGTTTCCTGGCCCCTCTCATAATGAACATCAACTGTACGAACCTTCAGCTGAGTCATCGTCGGCGCCTTCCGCATTGGACGAGTGAAAGGACGAACTGATTAATGAGAATTTGCAAAAAAGAAAGGGCGCTCTCGGATATGGGCAAGAGGTCTCTGAAGTGCATCAGGCAGTAGAAATAGACTTTCATATACAAAGCCCTAGGGACGAATTCAAGTTAATAAAACAAATGGAAAAAGAAGCAGGGTCTAAAAAAGAAGATTGCCCCGTGACCAAGTCCACCTTTAATGAGGTGAAAGAGTATGAGAGTCAAATCCAAGATCGAAGAGGAGAGGGTAGACCTAACGATTGTTATAGTCAAGAAAAACATACGGCCGATGAATAGCAACAGCTTTAGCTGAAGGAAGGAATATTCAACGGGGATAAGGGACCCCCCGGGTAGAGTGAAAAAGGAAAGAGCACATGGAAAGACTAATCTAATAAATGCTTTTCGCTTTTCACTTACGAGGTGTATTAGTTAAGCCAACTACGTGAGGAGGGATTTTGAAGCAGAATTGGCAGATTCCACTAATGCTGCAAGGTTGGTTAGGGGTAGCATATGTTACGCCAATGCGTAAGTTATTGATTTAGGGTATCCGCCCATGGAAATTTGATTGGTCAACCGCAGAAAGTGCACAACAGTACTCATCCGCTCGGCACCTTCCTGGCTGTAAGCGTATACTTTTCCGGTACATGTTCCACTTGTCTACTCTGGGATACTAGGCTTGTTTCGGTCGGAGCTTAAGCTTAGCTTAGGATCTTATACATGAAGGCCTTCTGCCGTCGATCTTTTCTATCAACTGCGTTCTTTTAACTGACTTTTCTGTTCCAGTTAGGGCCACAAGCGGGTCTCCATTGGCAGGCAATAACCTTATTTTATTAAGTGTATAAGACTTGATTTCTCAAAGAAATAAAGACCAGATCAGATATCGTAACAATGGGGGCAAGATCGATACATCATTATTTAAGTAGAGCGGATTTCTCCCTTGACTTTCTCAATTTCTTTGTTCAAGTATGTGTAAGTCGATGTACTACACCCCAATACTTGTGGGGAGGCGGAAATTTCAAAAACAAACTTGTTTAGTGAACGAACATCGACTAACCGCTTGAATCGAAGCTAAACTATAAATAACCAAACACAAAGTGTTTCTAAACTACTGTGTTTAGGGATTATACCTAATGAACCAACTCCTTCGTCTTTACGAACTCCTTATCCTCCTCGGCCTTCTCTTTGTAGTAGACGATCCACCCGAGAGCAAAACTCCAAGCTTAGCCTCTAAACTTGAGGCAACTAACCTTCTTGGATTGCTAATCAAAGAAGATAGATTGAGATAGAGTGATGGTTATGGATTGTTTAGTCTAACTAATCCTAGATCTCAACACATGAGGGTGAGGATTAGTCTTTTGAAGAGAGAGAGCTTGAGGAGAGAGAATGTATAGATGATAATGATGAATAAGTTATGAGTATCATAATATATATGAAGCATTTTCTAATAAGAAGAAAAGAATAAAGAGTGATGAATAATCATGCTTCATAAAATATCAAGTGGTGATTCATTAGCATGAGTCATTAAGCAATAAATGTGCATTAATGAGATGAATGAATCACCACCATGACTCATATAACTCATTCAATGTATATGACACATAACCCTCCTTAGTCACCATCTTCTAGAAGCTTCTCGTACAATTACGAGAACGCCCCTCCAATCCGCAAAAATACGGAAAAACTTTAGACTGAAAAAATCCAATAACCGGATACCAGTAACTGGCTTAAACCAAAGCCGACTGGTAAAAACTGTCCGAAAGTCGTACGCGCGTAAACGCACGTATGCGTCCGAACCCTTTGTCGCAAAACCATGCGACCTCTATATCGTTTCGCCTGGAGTAGGAAACTCTCTGTGTGGGACTCTAGAGACTCGACTACTATGCTGGCAGTGGGTTTAACCACAGACCGCAAGCGGCACTAGCTGTACGTAACGGTCCCCAGGTAGTTGTCGATAAGAAGGCCGATGAGGAAACCCATCCGAACTCCTACTGAGTCTGATGTGACAATCTCCATACAGTCCGGTCCGTTCGTCCAAGACTATCGCATATCGGGCCTAGGGGGGCGGCAAGCGTCAGTCCCCTAATAGCGGTATAAGTCGTGTCGGAGGGAAGCCCATTACACCCTGAGAAACTACTGGAACCTACCAGCAAATCTCGCTTGCCCTGGCCAGGGACTTTGCGTAATGGCTCTCTGACACAGCACGATATCTACTCCCAATACCGGGAGGGACGAATCCTGTCTAACCGCTACTGCCTCCAAGTGCTCGGGACTGCACCCAACTGCTACCTGTTTGCACGACTCATTTGAGCCGTGGTAGGGTAGCAATCTAAGAACAGTGGGACACACGCGAGGCGAAGCAGCAGTGTCAAGTCTGCGGACTATGCTGTACTCATGTCACCTGGGAACTGTTCACTGACGACTGGTATCAAACCAACCAACAGTTCCCTGTGAGTCCTGTCCGGTGTACTCGTAACCTAACGAGCACCTGCATATTATCTCCAGTACGACGTACTGACGGCTGTGGGACAGACCATCTCCCCAACTGGGATGAGAAGCGTACACACTAGTCTACTCCGGAGTATCGATGCTCTGTCTCGATAATCCAACGACCAGGGACCTGAATAAGGATGTGCTTGTAGACTACCCAACCCCCACTAGTGTGACTGCCATCACAACGCTGGTAGACAAGCAAGATCCTAAGACCTCTATCAATACGTACACTCACATATTAAGATAGAAAAACCAAGTAGCATACTACCATGTTTACCAAGACTGTTATATACATGTGAATATCCCAAGCTTCCATTAAGTAATATACAAACTAGTATGATACAGTAATGGCCTTCTAGGGCATAAACACTAACAATCTCCCACTTGCACTAGGGCCATGTACTGGCATATCGTAGACCGATGATCTCGAGTAGCCTCTCGAACTGAATCTGAGGTAGGGCCTTCGTGAATGGATCAGCAATGTTCTCTTCAGAAGCAACTCTCCGAACCTCGATCTCCTGACGATCAATGATCTCCCTGATCAGGTGATACCGCCTCAAGATGTGTCTGGACTTCTGATGGGACCTTGGTTCCTTCGCTAAAGCTATAGCTCCGTTGTTGTCGCAATACAGAGGTATTGGATCAACTATGGTAGGAACCACCTGAAGTTCTGTTAGGAACTTCTTCATCCAGACTGCTTCTTTTGCGGCATCGCAAGCAGCTATATACTCCGCTTCCATCATCGAGTCAGCAACGGTGTCCTGCTTGGAGCTCTTCCAGCACACCGCCCCTCCATTGAGGGTAAAGACATAACCCGACATGGACTTGGAATCGTCCTTATCACTCTGGAAGCCGGAATCAGCAAAGGCCTCCAACCTGAGGTCTTTTCCGCCGTAAACCAAGAACATCTCCTTAGTCCTCCTCAGGTACTTGAGAATGTTCTTTACTGCTATCCAGTGCTTCTCCCCTGGGTCTGACTGATACCGGCTTACCACGCTCAGTGCATAAGCTACATCTGGTCTGGTACACAACATCGCATACATTATAGAGCCTACCGCAGAAGCGTAGGGTATAATAGACATGCGTTCCCTTTCCAAATCAGTCTTGGGAGACATCTCTTTGGAGAGGGTGATTCCGTGACAAGCCGGTAGATTACCGCGCTTAGAATCTTCCATACTGAATCTTTTCAGTACAGTGTCGATATACCTGGACTGCGAAAGTCCCAACATCCTCTTGGATCTGTCACGATAGATCCGGATCCCCAGAATGTAAGAGGCATCACCTAGGTCTTTCATGGAGAACCTGTGTGACAAGAATCCTTTGACAGATTGTAGCATAGGAATGTCATTTCCTATCAATAGAATGTCATCCACGTACAAGACGAGGAATACGACACTTCTGGCTACAACTTTACTATATATGCACGGTTCATCTGGATTTTTGATAAAGTCATATTCTTTGACTGTCTCATCAAAACAGATGTTCCAACTCCGCGATGCCTGCTTTAGTCCATAAATGGACTTAAGCAGCTTGCATACTTTCCCGCTGCTCCCACTCTGATTGAAACCCTCTGGCTGATCCATATAGACGCTCTCTTCTAAATTTCCATTTAGAAAAGCCGTCTTTACGTCCATCTGCCAGATTTCATAATTATGGAAGGCAGCAATAGCAAGAAGGACCCGAATGGATTTGAGCATAGCCACTGGAGAAAAAGTTTCGTCATAGTCCAAACCAGGTCTTTGACGAAAACCCTTTGCAACAAGTCTAGCCTTATAGGTTTCCACCTGTCCATCTACACCAATCTTTTTCTTGAAGATCCATTTGCATCCTATGGGTTTTACCCCATCTGGAGCAAAGTCCAAAGTCCATACTTTGTTGGTGTACATGGACTCCATTTCGGTCCGCATTGCATCTAGCCATCGTACCGAGTCGCCGCTCTGGATGGCCTGCTGGAAGTCAGTAGGTTCATCATCATCTATGATGCAATCCTCTCTATCCCCATCTATGAGAAAACCGTAGTATCTCTCAGGCGGATGAGACGGCCTACTACTCCTGCGGAGGGGTGCGGGAATGTCCTGTTTTTCTTGAACTACCAGTTCTACCAAACTTTCAGTATTAGTTTGTGGTTCTGGAATTTCTTCCAGTTCTATTTCACTCCCACTTGATTCCTTTTCTAAAAACTGATGTTCTAGAAAATGGGCATTACGAGAAACAAATACCTTATGTTCCTCTGCGTAATAGAATAGATATCCCCTGGAGTGCTTTGGATATCCCACAAAACTACACTTTACTGATCGTGCCTCGAGCTTGTCCACATGCTGCTTTTTAACAAAAGCTGGACATCCCCAAATCTTTATATACTGTAGATGGGGTTTCTTCCCGCTCCACATCTGATATGGAGTGGTAGGCACAGTCTTGGTAGGAACCATGTTCAAAAGATATGCCGCTGTTTCTAGCGCATAACCCCAGAAAGATCGCGGTAACTCAGCATTACTCATCATGGATCGTACCATATCCAATAGGGTTCGATTCCGTCTCTCCGATACACCGTTATGCTGTGGAGTGTATGGAGGAGTAAGCTGAGAGAGAATTCCTTTCTCTTTTAGGTAACCTAGGAACTCGGCACTTAAGTATTCTCCACCTCGATCAGATCTCAGTGTCTTAATACTTTTGCCGGTTTGGTTTTCTACTTCATTCTTATACTCTCGGAATTTCTCAAAAGCCTCGGATTTATGTTTCATCAGATAAATGAATCCGTATCTTGAGTAATCATCCGTGAAAGTAATGAAATAGGAAAAACCACCTCTTGCATGTGTAGACATTGGACCGCATACATCGCTGTGTATGAGTCCTAAGAGCTCGCTCGCTCTTACTCCTTGTCCAGTAAATGGAGTCTTTGTCATCTTTCCTTTGAGACAGGATTGACAAGTGTCATAAGTTTGATATTCGAACGAGTCCAAATATCCTTCTCTATGCAACTTAGTCAACCTTCTCTCATTGATGTGACCCAGTCTACAATGCCATAAGAAAGCTTTATTTAAATCTGGAGACTTTCTTTTTAGTGTGTTCTGGACATTGAAAATTTGGAGTTGGTTTAAAACATATATGCCGTTATTTAGAGTACCGGACCCAATCAAACCATGATTAAGGTGGATGTTAACAACATCTCTTACAAACGTGAAATCATAACCTTTATTTGATAACAAGGAAACTGATATGATATTACACGTTAAGCTTGGTACAAAATAACAGTTATGCAAAACCAAAATATGTCCACTCGTCAATCCTAGGTGATAATCCCCGACGGACGCAGCTCCCACGCTAGCTCCGTTAGCAACCTTTAGGGTCATATCACCTTCCTTTAGCACTCTACGGTTTCTCAGTGCCTGCAATGAATTGCAAATATGAGATCCTGATCCGGTATCCAATACCCAGGAAGTAGAGTTGATCGACAGACAATTCTCAATTACAAACACACCTGAAGTCGAAGCCACAGCTTGCTTCGGTTCCTGGTTCTTGGCGTTCCACGCCTTGCAATCCTTCTTCCAGTGCCCTTTCCTGTGACAATGGAAGCACTCATCCTGGCCAACTACCGGTACTGCAAACTTTTTCTTTCCCTTCCCTCCTACCTTACTAACACCTCCTCTAGGTTTGGGTGCGGCCTTCTTCTTCCTTCCTTTGGCCCTAGCCTTGGACCCGGAAGAAGAAGCACCGCCAACAAACATAGCGGGTGTTTCCCTTACTTTCTGCAAGGTGCCCTCTGCACTCCTTAACATGTTCAGGAGTTCCGCAAGTTCAACTTCTTTTCCTTGAAGGTTGAAGTTGAGGATAAACTGGGCATAGGTGGGAGGAAGGGACTGGAGAATGAGGTCTGTATAGAGCTCATTATCCAAAGTCGTCCCAAGGTCTGCGAGCTCTTCAATATAGCCGATCATCTTTAGGACATGTTCACCTACCGATGACCCGACAGCCAACCTCGCTCGAAACAAGTTCTTAGAGGTCTCGTATCTTGCTATACGAGATTGCTCTCCATAAAGTTCCTTTGTATGGAGAAATATGCCATCTAGGGACATATCCTCGTGCCTCCTCTGATGTTCATTGTTCATTGAGGCAAGCACGATGCACTTGGCTTTCGCGCAATCTAAATCCCAGGTTTTGCGGATTTCCTTATCCGCATTGCTGGATTTGGGACCAGGGACAGCAGGTGCCGTAGCGGTGAGGATGTACCCCAATTTGTCATAGGTCAAAGCCATTTTGACATTCCGCAGCCAATCTTTATAGTTTGGCCCTGTCAGTATATTTTTCTCTAAAAGTAACTTAAGTCCAGTCATTTTCAGGGTCGCTGCAATTAGGAGAGAGAGAAGAAAACTCTTTAGCATGATGCTCTTGCAAGTTTAGAGTGGTTTTTAGTTTATCTAAACTGGATGGCTCCCACTGTTTCTCGAATCCTTCCTCAAACCATAAAAGAAGAATTAGCCAGGACTATTCTCACCGTACAATACTTGCTTAACCGTTCAGCCAGGCCAGTGTCGATACTTCGAGGGAGGTTTTCCAACGCTTTCGCGAAGTTCCTTAATTAAATAACCTCTTTTCTCTGGGGGCGTAACCCCGCTGACACTTTTCTGGACACCTACTAGGTTTATAGCATTGATCGTTAAGTGACGAATATCCTGATAAGTAGCATATACTCACAGTAGGATCGGGATCCAAATATCATCGTATGATAATGTTGAAGGAATCCTACCAACATTCATCAAACTCCAAATGGTATGCATCTCTTTGCAAATTTCAGTTTCTTTAGAAATTCCCGATATATATTTTTGCCCCATGCTCTTATGACCTTGGCGTTAGGTCAAAATGTCATAAGTCACATGTCAAGTTCTACCCATCATTATCTTGTCAATTTGAACCCATCCGTATTTATCCTTGACGTTCGGCCAAAATGATAATACGACTGTCCCAAACTAACTCATCTACCTATGCAACAACTAAATACCCAGTAGCTACCAAACACTATGCCTTGGCGTTAGGTCAAAATACATAGCTTGAATACTACTGAATACCCAGATGAAATGACGGAGGGCTACGAATGGTTTTGGCGAAACCGTGAACGTAGTGAACTTGATATAACCGAAGGAACCTGATAGCTTTTAAAAGGAGTGGTTAAAGCTCCGCATTTAAAAATATCTGTTTTTAAAATTAACCGAGTGGTTTCTTTTAAATTGTTCCAACGATTTAAACTTTGGTTTGTTTTTCTTTGCATTATAGATAATGCGTCCCATCATTAACCTATCATTGCAGAAAACAACGAAAATACAACGTCCTCTTATGCCATCCGCATTCGCCACGGGGTCCCGTCATCACTCGTTAGGTTACTTAACTAACGACAGAGCGGGGGCTGGGCTAGCGCGGGTGTAAAACATAAGTGACGTCTAAATAGCTATCATATATATAGATATTTTACATTCGTCTGACGCAATGATATACATTCCAGAACACAGATAAACAATATTGGATTTGCAAGCAATCTGTATTTCTTTTGAGCCTGCAAGAAAAGACAGATTACACAGTTGTGATGAATAGCCGTTACCCCACCCTCGACCCCTACGGGTACGGCAAACTACCCGCCCGGCAGTTTGTGTACCCCACCTTGGGTCAGTCCTAGGAGCAAAAACAGTAAAATGAAATAATACAACGGTGGCTACAACCGCAACCTGGATGTGCCCCGCAAAAACAATATTACAACAAATTACATTTACAACAAATGAATTAAACAATAACCCATTGCAAATCCCGGCTATACACCACAACAGTCCAATACAGTTTATATGCACAAATAGATATAACCATTACAGAAATGTGCAACCCCCTGCCAACCGACATACTAGCAGTTAGGGGAGGTTTACGAACACATTTAACAATCACAGATATAATCCAACATGCAAATACTGTACAATTTCGATCGATTAAACATCTTTAATATTGCTCCAAAAACTGCTCTGTAAAACTGAAACCTGAGCAAATATTAAATATCCCAGAAAATCCCAAATTACACAGAGAAGCAGCACAGGAAATTTGAGTTCCTGACTCGGCAACTCGGCGGCAGAAGCGCGGCGGATCGGTGCGATCCGCCGCGGTTCCGCGGCCGCGTTGCCGATTCAGGAGCTCAAATTTCTTGGGTGTTCTTCTGGTATCTTTTCAAGCTCTCTGAACTTACCTGAAAAATTTTTAGACTTCATTTTAATTTCGACAGAAACTTGACAGATTTAGGTTTTCCGGCTTCGTTTTTCCGTTCGAAATTCGTACAAATTTGCAATAAAGTTATTTATTGTTTAGCTAGGCTCTGATACCACTATAAGTCGATGTACTACAACCCAATACTTGTGGGGAGGCGGAAATTTCAAAAACAAACTTGTTTAGTGAACGAACATCGACTAACCGCTTGAATCGAAGCTAAACTATAAATAACCAAACACAAAGTGTTTCTAAACTACTGTGTTTAGGGATTATACCTAATGAACCAACTCCTTCGTCTTTACGAACTCCTTATCCTCCTCGGCCTTCTCTTTGTAGTAGACGATCCACCCGAGAGCAAAACTCCAAGCTTAGCCTCTAAACTTGAGGCAACTAACCTTCTTGGATTGCTAATCAAAGAAGATAGATTGAGATAGAGTGATGGTTATGGATTGTTTAGTCTAACTAATCCTAGATCTCAACACATGAGGGTGAGGATTAGTCTTTTGAAGAGAGAGAGCTTGAGGAGAGAGAATGTATAGATGATAATGATGAATAAGTTATGAGTATCATAATATATATGAAGCATTTTCTAATAAGAAGAAAAGAATAAAGAGTGATGAATAATCATGCTTCATAAAATATCAAGTGGTGATTCATTAGCATGAGTCATTAAGCAATAAATGTGCATTAATGAGATGAATGAATCACCACCATGACTCATATAACTCATTCAATGTATATGACACATAACCCTCCTTAGTCACCATCTTCTAGAAGCTTCTCGTACAATTACGAGAACGCCCCTCCAATCCGCAAAAATACGGAAAAACTTTAGACTGAAAAAATCCAATAACCGGATACCAGTAACTGGCTTAAACCAAAGCCGACTGGTAAAAACTGTCCGAAAGTCGTACGCGCGTAAACGCACGTATGCGTCCGAACCCTTTGTCGCAAAACCATGCGACCTCTATATCGTTTCGCCTGGAGTAGGAAACTCTCTGTGTGGGACTCTAGAGACTCGACTACTACGCTGGCAGTGGGTTTAACCACAGACCGCAAGCGGCACTAGCTGTACGTAATGGTCCCCAGGTAGTTGTCGATAAGAAGGCCGATGAGGAAACCCATCCGAACTCCTACTTAGTTTGATGTGACAATCTCCATACAGTCCGGTCCGTTCGTCCAAGACTATCGCATATCAGGCCTAGGGGGGCGGCAAGCGTCAGTCCCCTAATAGCGGTATAAGTCGTGTCGGAGGGAAGCCCATTACACCCTGAGAAACTACTGGAACCTACCAGCAAATCTCGCTTGCCCTGGCCAGGGACTTTGCGTAATGGCTTTCTGACACAGCACGATATCTACTCCCAATACCGGGAGGGACGAATCCTGTCTAACCGCTACTGCCTCCAAGTGCTCGGGACTGCACCCAACTGCTACCTGTTTGCACGACTCATTTGAGCCGTGGTAGGATAGCAATCTAAGAACAGTGGGACACACTCGAGGCGAAGCAGCAGTGTCAAGTCTGCGGACTATGCTGTACTCATGTCACCTGGGAACTGTTCACTGACGACTGGTATCAAACCAACCAACAGTTCCCTGTGAGTCCTGTCCGGTGTACTCGTAACCTAACGAGCACCTGCATACTATCTCCAGTACGACGTACTGACGACTGTGGGACAGACCATCTCCCCAACTGGGATGAGAAGCGTACACACTAGTCTACTCCGGAGTATCGATGCTCTGTCTCGAAATCCAATGACCAGGGACCTGAATAAGGATGTGCTTGTAGACTACCCAGCCCCCACTAGTGTGACTGCCATCACAACGCTGGTAGACAAGCAAGATCCTAAGAGCTCTATCAATACGTACACTCACATATTAAGATAGAAAAACCAAGTAGCATACTACCATGTTTAGTAAGACTGTTATATACATGTGAATATCCCAAGCTTCCATTAAGTAATATACAAACTAGTATGATACAGTAATGGCCTTCTAGGGCATAAACACTAACAGTATGGAATTCTCTCCCAGAGCTGCGAAACTCACGACTCTATTAGAAAGTAGAATGACCAACTTTTACACGAATTTTCAAGGGTATGAGATCGGTCGAGTGGTCTCAGTTGGAGATAGGATTGCACGTGTTTATGGATTGAACGAGATTCAAGCTGGAAAAATGGTTGAATTTGCCAGCGGTGTGAAAGGAATAGCCTTAAATCTTGAGAATGAGAATGTAGGTATTGTTGTCTTTGGTAGTGATACCGCTATTAAAGAAGGAGATCTTGTCAAGCGCACTGGATCTATTGTGGATATTCATGCAGGAAAGGCCATGTTAGGCCGTGTGGTCGACGGGTTGGGAGTACCTATTGATGGAAAAGGGGCTCTAAGCAATCACGAACGAAGACGTGTCGAAGTGAAAGCCCCAGGGATTATTGAACGTAAATCTATGCACGAACCCATGCAAACAGGGTTAAAAGCAGTAGATAGCCTGGTTCCTATAGGTCGTGGTCAATGAGAACTTATAATCGGGGATAGAAAAACTGGAAAAACCGCTATAGCTATCGATACTATATTAAACCAAAAGCAAATGAATGAAAGGGGCACCTCTGAGAGTGAGACATTGTATTGTGTCTATGTAGCGATTGGACAGAAACGATCGACTGTGGTACAATTAGTTCAAATTCTTCCAGAAGCGAATGCTTTGAATATTCCATTCTTGTAGCAGCCACCGCTTCGGATCCTGCTCGTCTGTAATTTCTTGCCCCCTATTCTGGGTGTGCCATGGGGGAATATTTCCGTGATAATGGAATGCACGCATTAATAATATATGATGATCTTAGTAAACAAGCGGTGGCATATCGACAAATGTCATTATTGTTACGCCGACCACCAGGCCGTGAGGCTTTCCCTGGAGATGTTTTCTATTTGCATTCTCGTCTCTTAGAAAGAGCCGCTAAACGATCGGACCAGACAGGTGCAGGTAGCTCGACTGCGTTACCCGTCATTGAAACACAAGCTGGAGACGTATCGGCCTATATCCCTACCAATGTGATCCCCATTATAGATGGACAAATCTATTCGGAAACAGAGCTCTTTTATTGCGGAATTAGACCTGCAATTAACGTTGGCTTATCTATCAGTCGCGTCAGGTCTGCCGCTCAGTTGAAAGCTATGAAACACGTCCGCGGTAGTTCAAAACTGAAATTGGCACAATATCGCGAAGTGGCCGCCTTCGCTCAATTTGGCTCAGACCTTGATGCAGCGACTCAGGCATTACCCAATAGAGGTGCAAGGCTTACAGAAATGCCCAAACAACTACAATATTCACCACTTCCAATTGAAAAACAAATTGTAGTGATTTATGCAGCTGTCAAGGGCTTCTGTAATCGAATGCCACTAGAGAAAATTTCTCAATATGAGAGAGCCATTCCAAGTAGTATAGATCCCGAATTACTAAAATCCTTCTTAGAAAAGGGTGGGTTAACTAAAGAAAGAAAGATAGAACCAGATGCTTCTTTAAAAGAAAGCGCTTTGCCTTACCTATGAGGCCAAAAGAAGGCGAGCGAAGTTCGGAATTTTCAACACAAGAAAATTGTAATAAGGTAATGAGCGTAAAGTACTTCTTATAGGTACGCTATGGCGCGCTATGCTTGCAGCGCCAATGCCCGCTTTCTAATTCTTCAATTAAATAATGTTTGATTTTGTATGGAAAAAAATCCAGACATCGTATAACCTTTGGATATTTGGGTATTCACAGCTTGTCGGGGCGCCCGACTTCGCCAAGCCAACTTACAAATAACTATTTAATTACGAGTTCGAGTGAATATATTTTAAGTGTCTCTACGAGAGCAAATCCGTGCTGAGCATTTTGAAATTATGGATTTTCCCAAACAAAACAAGAAATTTGATCCACAAGGAATGAATCTCGCACAAGGCGTGAAGAGCTTCGATGTCCTAGATAGGATGGTCGAAGCGGATCCTGCAAAACTATAACGAATTTCCTTAGTTACTTTTCAAAAAAATGTGCTTTGCTTCTTTTGGCCAAGCAGTACAGATAAGAAGCATCTTTATGGGTGGTGAAAAGTAAGGAATGGGGGTTAATCTGTCTATTTTGTGTTCTTTTCGTATTTAGTAAGGGCTTAGCCAGTCCTTACTTCAGGGACGTTCTCCAAAAGCTCATGAGTGGCTTGGCGCACCAAGTAATTTTTAGGTAGCTATTATATATGGCCAAGAAAAAAGGAACGTGGAAAAGAAAAAAAATGGACGACCAAGAAAAAGAGCAGCAAAGGAAAGAAAAACGTGACGAGCAAATTCTCGTCTCAAAATAAATGTTAGAAGGTGCTAAATCAATAGGTGCCGGAGCAGCTACAATTGCTTTAGCGGGAGCAGCTGTAGGTATTGGAAACGTCTTCAGTTCCTTGATTCATTTTGTGGCGCGAAATCCCTCATTGGCTAAACAATCAATTGGTTATGCCATTTTGGGCTTTGCTCTAACCGAAGCTATTTCACTCTTTGCCCCAATGATGGCCTTTCTGATCTCATTCGTCTTCCGATCGTCAAAAAAAAGTCAAACATGATCTAGTAACAGAAATTTGACTATCTCATGTGTCAATATCTATTTGTCTTTATCTGGAAACAAAACACACTATAGTATGAATCTCTTTCTCTTTCTGTATTCAAGCCTGTTCCTAGTCGCTCAGACTCTTATTGTATTATGAGCCTTGAAAATACCCGAAGTTAGGAAATCAGCAAGGAATGGGCTATCTAACTCATTCAAGGGACGGGAAGGGCCTTACAAATGCAAAATAGAAGACCTAAGCAGGAAAAGATCTTTACAGAGGGGATCGGTGAGGGAGTGGGAAGAAAAGTGAGGGAATGATATAGCATTCTAGGGAATATGGAATCATATTTGAATATTGAAGCATATGGGAATGCCATAAGAGAGATCAACTAGAGCTTATGCCAAGGATGACTTTACCAACACTAGAATTCCTACTCATGCTTGTGAAAAAGAGGAGAATCTCTAATGACAGGCACCTATGAGAAGATCAATTAAACTGTTATCTGGCTTAAGAAGCATATAAACGACATACTAAGCAGAAGCGCGTAGACTCAAACAAGTAAGGGATGAGCGCAAACTAAGAAAGCCGTTGCTTGCTATAGATAAGAGATTCATGGCTTAAGAGCACCTTAGGTTAGGGTCGCCCGCTTGGTCCTAGATCTGGTGCAACAAGCACTAAATTGAAGACAACGAGTGTAGTGAACGGCTCTCGTTCTTTGTAGCTCCCTTCCTGGTAAAGGTGTCCCTTAGATAGTGCTAGAAACTTCGAAAGCAGTCTAAAAACAGTCTATAGCCTGCCTTGCTTTTCATAGCCCTACCTTAGGATGATTGATGAAGCAACAATTTCCTTATTAGCGGTCTTCCATTAGACCCAGTTCGTTCAGATCAAGCATCACATGGCGTTCTCATCAATGAGCACTTTCTAGAACCCAGGGAATTTTTTCTTATGCAGATTGACCTTTCCAAAAAGTCTCGTTTTGGAAAAGCATGTATTCAACTCAACTAGCTCCTCTCGTAACTGAGGAATCCAGCTCTAATGAGATGACTCTTCCCTTACTTTGACTTTGATACCTTCAAGGTTTCACAAAGAAAGCCTAATATTAATTCCCCTTAAGACCGAAGGAAGACTAGTCATTACTATGACCCCCGTTACGTTTGATAGCTGCTGAGTGATGTCCTCCCGGACGAGTGAAAGCAGCTATCTGCACTCCACTCAATGCACTGCACCAAGGAAAAAGACATCAACCCATGTGTCCCTATGGCTTTCCATTCATGACTCGGTCGGGCACATAGCTACGCTACATATTCTTTATTACCTTTCGCTTGTTGTCTAGATGGAACCTCGGATCCATTCGGAATCTCCCAATGAGGGTAGGCATTCTGAATTACATGGTCATAGTTTGAAAGTTGCTTAGTTAGGCGTAGAAAGGAAAGCAATGGCACCCACATCTTTCTTTTATTATTTAAAGAAATATGATTTCAAACCTCTTTCCTTCCCCTTCAGCTCCAATGCCGGGCTTTCTAACTCGCTCAGGCTCGGATCATTCCGTCATTTCCTTGGCGTGAGATGGTCAAAGGTGGTGAGAAAGCTGACAAACTAGTCCAGTTATCTCTCTCTTGGGAAAGTCATCCAATTGGCAAAACAAATTTCGAAGACTACCTTTGATAGTATTACCTATTAGTGTGCTGACCAAGAGTCAGTGATGACAGTAGTCTTAGAAATGAAGTCGGTTGGACAGAATCTCGTACTATAGACTATAGTATATACCCAGGCTATCCCTGATCCCTATTAAAGAAGGGATAAGATGGGAACCAACCTGGAAGGCTGTACCTAATGGGCTGATCCCTAAGGATGCCCTACCTGAACTTTCTTGGAAGAAAGCTCTTCAGTTTTCTTGCATTACCCTTTGAGTTTTTCGCTTATGGGAGTATGCTTCAGTTAGAACATGCCCTGGGACAGTTCTTCTCATCCAGAATCCTGTGGTAGGACAAGATATGCCTTTGACTCTCGGAATAGACGGATGGCGAACGAGGACCTTGATTGGTTTGAACGGTGGGTTGGTCCAAAACTACCCACTTGCGCTCAGATCGGTTATGCTATGGTGCCTTCATGGGCGGTCAGTGAGTTTGCTTTAGTTGAGGAAGGAGCTAGTAAGAGGAGAATATTCGCCATAGGGAATTATATAAAAGATAGACTCTTGCCACCCTACCATGATTGGTTAATGACCGATTTTCTCGTGCATACCCATGGACGTGACATTTAATCAAACTGCACCTTTAAACAGGAGGAAAGGGAAGAAGGAACTCTTCTCTTTTGATCTGAAAGCTGCTACCGACTCTTTGCCGGTGGACTTAAGCGGATCAATGCTCGCTGTTGGGCGATCGGTTGGCTCAGTCGTGGTCTTATAAATAGAAATCTCAGTCAAGCTAAATGACTCCTATAGGAAAGGAAAAGCACCCTAAAAATAGAATAGGGCTATAGCAAAGGCGTCAAAGTAAAAGCACTATAGAGAGAATGTCACGACCTGAAATATTAGCTCGTGACCAGCACTTGAATCATGCAACGTCTAAAGGCGTAACGGAATTCAAGTAAGCTGAAACCCAGAAATCTAAACCTTTTAAAGAAAATAAAGGAGGTGAAGTTTTGAAATAAAGGTATAATGAAATAAAATTTTCTTAATGCATAGAAAAGGAACATGAAAATGCAAGTGAAATTTACTAGTTTGAAAACATGTTTCGTCTTTTAAAAATTTGGGCAGCACCTCCTTTGTATATTTTTATCCAAAAACCACAAATACATAAAAAGAATAATGGCATCCCCAAGCGGGAGCTAGCTCTTCGCCAAACGGCGGATCACAACCACGCAAGACAGTATATGTAAGTATACGACGCCCAACGGCGAAGTTCACCACAAAAGATAAAGAAATAAGCAAGACATCAAAACCACAAATAGCGGAAAACCCCTCGCTCTAAGTATCGCAACCACAATCTCACTAAGTCTCATTACTTATACAATTTAGTAATTTTGATTGATGGAGTTGACTAGATACAATGTGAAATATAAATACAAGAGTGGGTACGATACAAATGCCCCACCTACCAATGCAAAACACCCAAATGAAGTAATGTGCCAGTGATGCAGCTACGGATACATGCGGTCAACCTGCAAGAACTGTGGCATAACGGGGGTGAGTTGCCAACTTGTGAGTAGAAAAACATCTACAAGTAGAAATCGAATAAACAACGACTCCTAGGTTAACTATACTATAAAGGTAATACTATGATATCTAGGGTGACCGGGTCGTATATGTGCCATCAAGGTAATCAATGCCTATAAGCATGTGGATAACATCCAACAGTATAATCAATGTATGTATGCATGTGGATCTCGTCCAACCATATAATCAATATCTGTATGCATGTAAATATCATAAAAGAGTGTGCATGAAAGTATGAGGATATAAATTAACGGTGTCCCTCGCGACAGATCAAAATCATGGAATCTGGGTGTCCAACATCGACACCCGAAAACATCATGAAACCCGTGTCCAGCATCGACATGTAAATCCTCATATCTCGGGCTCCGTCATTCCGGATCGGCCCACGGACTCCGTCAGTCCGGATCGGCCCATATCATCTCTCGACTCCGGTCGGTATCCTCCGGATATCCGTTGAGCCCAAATACTATCACCGGTAGGTAGTAGTCCCACTGCCAGGCTCACCGTCTGCAGCATAACAATCCGTTCTCTTCCCGGGGTACCATACCGGGTCCACCATGTACCCGCAATCGGCCTCATCCAGCTCCTCGAATCGGGTTTCTCACACGTCTCAGAACCGAGAAAACGCATGGTGGACGCACTAAAATATCATATCAAGAGAAACCGGAGTTTTAAAACAACACATAATCTCTTTTAAAATGTCCACGGTTCTCAAATCCAGAAATCTCATGAAAACAGCATATCTCAATGCGTAAAACCATAGAGCATGATGTATGCGACATATAATAGAAATGTAAGCATATCCGTATATCATGCAACATGGAATAATGATATGACATATTAAGGGTAAACCACTCTTTTAAATGATTCCGGTTTTTAAAATATAACACGGGGTTCCCAATTTCCCAATAAAACTAGTTATCTATATAGGTACAATATGTATATGCGCAAGTATAGAGGTACCAATGTGTATATGCGCCAATATGGGTATGCAATGTGTATATGCGCAAGTATGGATATACCAATGTATGTGTGCATCAATATGGATATACAAATGCGTATGTGCGCCTATATGGGTGTACAGGTGGTATATACGCAAGCATGAGTGTACAATATGTATGTGCGCCAAGATGGGTGTACAAGTGGTATATATACGCAAGCATGAGTGTACAATATGTATGTGCGCCAAGATGGGTGTACAAGTGGTATATATATGCAAGCATGAGTGTACAATATGCATATCATGATGCAGCAACCCTGCTGTGTAGTGACATGGCAATTATCGATGATGAAGTGTGTGAGCCGGCAAATCTGTGTACGTGTAACATACGCATCATCGAAAATGGTGCAGGTGTACTAGCACAGGTATAAGTAATGCAATGCGAATAACATGAATGCAGCATAAGGTAAATCATATGCAAATGCTGACGGGTATACGTATCTATCATGACCGAGTTAGTGAATCTATCAATCGACATCCAGCCTCACAACATCGTGTACGGTACAATCCATCGTACGGCATTCTCTAGTCAAGGGTATAGATCAAACCTCAAGTCAAACTCATCACGTACGGAAAGTCATCGTACGACGGCATTAAACTATCAGGGATCCTATCAACCTATAAGACGAGGAGGGTACGAACCTAACGTCACGTACGGCTAACACTCACGATTCTCAACACATATAAATATCTCTATATACCCATGCCCCAGGTCACATCCGCAACAATCACATATCAGGGGACCGGCAGGGTATCAATCATCTCAATCGACTCGCATCCGTATACCAACATATCATCAAATCATCATATCACGTCACATATTCTTTTCATCGCACTTATATCCCTCATCAAGTTAATTTTATAAATACACTCTACCTTTACTATAAGCATAAGTATCTAATCTAACATACACACCCGAATCACACAATCGGTTTTTAAAAGAAGCGAATCGTAGTTTTGAAAGTAGGGGCTACGGTGCTTTTAAGGAAAAGATATCATTTGAAAATCCGTAACATCCCTCACGATACATGTTTAAAAGATGCATACAATTCTTTAGTTTGGAAATAGGTATGGTTCGGATGACACATCTACGTCGGCTATCTAGTCCTATAGTACTATAAATGACAATATCGTCAAATATCATTCTCAAGTTCCGTCATCACATACTAGTCATATCATATCACTTTTAACTATCCTTAGTTTCTAATATGGTTTATCTAACTATCCTTTAATTCTAACCCAAGTTTTCTACTCTAGGTTTTCTTAACCATATGCTACAAATCAGTTTCCACCAAAACTTTGCGGGGGTGCTATACGCCATCCACCCGACTTCCCCCGTAGATATAGATCTACTCACCTGGTCTTCGCTTGCCGAAATCGATGACGCCACGCTCCGTCGCCTTGGAATCCATACGAAGGTACCTAAAATAATAACACATATAGCAATGCTATTAAAATCAAGTTCTGAAATCCAAACGGTACGCGCATTGCTCATAGGTTAGAACCTATAGCTTACGTGTATAAAACCAACCAAACAACCCTTGTTGTTGATGTACAAACATCCAACAACCCAACACAAATCCAAATAGCAAAACCAAACATTTCAAAATACGGAAAACATAGCCAAAATTACATCAAATTGCTCCCAGATTTTCTCTCAGGTAAAATTGGCCAAATCTGCACATACATGGGGTCTAATTATCAGATCAGTGAACCATATACCAAGAACCAACCCAAAATTTCCTACTGTGGCCGCAATTTGTGGCCACAATGAATAAATCTGCGGCCCAGAGGTTGAGTTGGGGTCTCGGGTCTTGGGGTTAGCTTCCTGGGTGCCTGCATGTGTCACTGTGTTCGCTAAATAATTTTTAGTGCCCCCCGGTTACTCCAGATTTCCATATACTCTCACAAACCAACACAAAACCGACATAATCAATTCCTAAATCCTTATTTTGGTTATTATACTCAAGTCCAGGTCTTGTGACAGCCACAAGAGTTCACCAAAACCACTTTTTAAACCTAAACCCTCTCTAGGGATTTCTACCCTCACAACCACCAAACCAATTCAACTTCTAAACTATCTAAAATACTAGAAATCTCAAAACAAATAAAAATGGAAAGGATTACACCTCATAGATGAAACTCAAGCAAACCCTAGCTTCCCAATGTCACCAAAATCCAACTTTGCTTGGTCCATCTTGTAGAAGATGAAGAGGTGGTCATTTTTTGTAAAAGGGGTTTAGGGTTTTGAGGAGTATTTTGAGATGGATCTAGGGTTGAAGGTGGAGGGAAGCGATGAAGAGAAGAAGGAGAAGAAAAATAATGGGGAGGGGAAAGAATGGCCGCCCTCTCTCTCTCTCCTACTCTCACTCTCTTATTCTCACCCTCCTTTTCTCTCTCTAATCATTCTCTCTTTTTACCCATTTTCTTTTAAAACCAAACCATATAATACCCCAAAACAATACAAGAAAACAACATGTAACCAAAATGCAATATGACATGGTGCACTAGCCGTGAACTGTAGAAACACGGATTTGGTTTAATCGCGATTAGCAGTGCACTAATCGGTTTTTTTTTATCAAAACTGCATATAATGAATTTTAAAAATGTCAAATCCTTTAAATATATTTTTAAATGAATAAATCATTTTAATTTCCATTTATTTCACAATTATTAGTATATATTTATACCCTTTTTCGAAAACCCCAATTTCGCAAATCGGGCAGTTTTCGGGAAATATATTATTTTAATATTAAATTCCAAAAATAATATTTTATATTTTCTGAAATGTTACAATCTTCCCCCTTAAAGAAATTCGGTCCCCGAATTTAAATTTAAACCCCCAAAATCTAAAACATTTCAATAATCAGCTCAAATCAACAGGGCTCCGAAATCACGGAAGATGCAGAAACAGCACAGCGCGTCAAGTGCGCATGAAAACGAGTACAAAACTCAAAATCGAACTCCGTCAAGCGTCACGAAAATCATTGGATTTTCACGCATATCCTCGGAGTTACAATAGAGATACAGATCTCGAAATCCACTACTGAAATCCAATATACATTAGTCAAATACTATAATACGTGTATAGTACGCATCCTTGAAAAACTTTCAAAAAATAAATAAAACTCATGCAAAAGTCTTTCTAAATCGCCGCGTGAATGCGTAACTCATGGCATAAGTGACGGACGCTCATTTTAAAATAATAATATACGTCCATATATGTTTTCCTAAATACACGTTCCGTCGTTTTCAAAATATCCCAAAAGGTTTTCCTTAATAAACGTTCGTGTCGCTCACGGACACGTAGGAAATAACGAGACTATAGCTCCTTTTGAAAACCCTCTTGGTAATCTTTTAATGCATACAAAGTACTCAGGTACTGTTTTCAGATCAGTCCTGTTTGGCTACTACACAACATAGTGCCCAACATGAAAACAAAATGCTCAAAAGTAAAATCAGCCTCAAAAGGCGTATCCAACAATCACGTGCGTCCGATGCGCAAGGAAAATCAATTCCAAATACAAATGCCACAATATGCACAAAAGCAAAAATCAGTGCAACGGGTGTGCACGAAAGTATCTGTCCAGTGCAACGGGTGTGCATGAAAACAATATCTGGTGCATCTATCGTGCACGAAAATCTCAAATCTGGTGCATCAAATGTGCGAAATACAAGTACGGTGCAACCAATGCACGAAAATCACATTAATAACTCAAATGCGTATAAGAACGACACCGAGTGTACCAAGGTGTATAAATAAAAAACGTGTGCAACTACGAGCACAAATCCGTATCAATGCACTACAAGCACATGTGAGCTATACCGAGTGCAAAAATCACATCATCCGTATGAAATCCACGAAATCATAAACACATGCTACGAAGGTACAAAATCGACATCAAATGCAATGGATATGCACAAATCTCAAATCAACACAACGGTGTATAAAATATATATCAGGTGCGATAACTATGCGCAAACATGTAAATACCCAGTAGGTACAGCCATGGTGCACGAAAACGATATCATGAAACTCAATCCTCAAAACTCAAATCCAAGTGATATAAGCGTGATACTCGAATCACAAACGCAAATCGCAACAAATGACATTGAGGTACACCTCCTACAATGTCGAAAAATAAATCGGTGCGCCTAAAACCGGCAGAACAAGAACATCCGCTTGCCTCCTGCTCACGGTCTGGCGTCCTCAGCCTCTGGGTCCCTATCTTCTCTGCAGATTCACCAATTTCACAATCCATCGGCTCATCGGCCCAATCAGGTGTGCTAACGGGGACGATTCCGTTCTGGTACTTCTCTGGTCATCTCTCGGTCAATCATCATGACCACTCGTAAAGCAGCACGTCACTGGCGTCGGCCTCCGGTCCTCTGAATAAACATCACACATCTGATCCTGGGTGCAAATCTTATCGCAGCAGTGTCTTGGAAGGAATCCTGCTCAAGTTCTCTTCCGATCTTGCCCATGCCGAACTGTACGGAGGCTGGTACTCTTACAAAATCTTTCTCGTTTTCTGGACATCTGCGTGTTCTACACACATTTCCTCGGAAACTGGCCGTATCCCAACGCCTCTGTATGCATATCAGATCTCAAATCTCGACGGGGAGTAACAACAGCTCGTCAGCATCTCGCATGAACCTCTGACTCCACTCGTCTTTATCATCGTCCGCTTCGACGTCACGTCTTGCTGTCTGTGTACTGCTACTGTTCTCGGCCACGATCAATCCAAAGTCTCTCACACGGACTCGAAATCGCGTACTCTGTATCTTCATCACTCTGTAGAAGATATCTGGCCGAACACGTCCTCGAGAACTCGTCCCAACCATCGGAGGAATACTCAATACTCGTCCGTTCTTTATCAACTCACAACGCATCTTGGTGAGGTCCCTTATCCGAAGCTGGTCAGCTTGCTGATCTCTTATCACATGATATCCTGACGACGTTAAACCTTTCGATCGAGTCATCGAGGTCCCATAATTTCCCGAAAGCTCAACACCTGAGCACAGTCTAAAAATATCTGGTACATACCACAGTACCTATGGACCAGCCGTAGAAGGGCAAACCCAAGCCTCACTGATGGCACCGCTAAATTGCCGCAAACCCTAAGGTTCAAAGCGGTTCGATGGTCATCATGTAGAGTTAGGGTTTCATTCTTCTAGAGGGTCCACAGAATCACTTGCATGTTCCTCCGAACACTTTAAACTTTGGAAAAATGGTTTTCTGACACTCGTTCGAACTTTTTAGCTTCGCCTATACACATGTGAATACCCTTCGTCCGCATGCTAAATAATGCCTCAATCCTCCAGGAAAGGCGATACATCGACGGTCATCTCTGGATCGGTTTGCTCTAGGTCTGAGTAAGATTCTCTCCATACTGGAAATCTTCAACTCAATTGGGCCTGCGTCGGTGCATCAATCTGACGAATCACCTTCGTCTCTCAACTCGGGGTAGACTAGCTATCGTCTGTCCCATTTTTGCCTGGAAGCTCCAGCGATCTCAGCTCGTAAACTCTGGAAGCGATATCCCCTCAATCTCAGCAACAGCTGGGTCATCTGTCTGCACGGTAGGCGACATCAAAATCTCTGAGGTAGGCTGTACATCAACAGTCCTCTCGCAACTGGCAGCTCCAACAAAGGCCCGATCATCCGGTGTAAAACCAAGCACTCGCCTCCACAAGAGGTCACAACATAACACTACATCGAGACGTTCCCATGTCACCAGAAAACATAATGGTCAGCCCTCGTACCAGACGAGCTCGCCCTGACCGCAACACTAGCAGCAGCTCAAACTGCGCTCAAACCATAGTGACAGGAACCTCAATCGAGTATCGATAAAAACAGATCAAAGGCATGAAAGGAACGACAGATCCAGAATGGATACATGGTCATAAGAAGGAACAACATCAATGAGAGTATGATCATGGAAATCAACGATCTCAAATGGATGTATAATCATGGGTATGAAGAGAATCATAAGTCTCAAAAATATGTACATCCTAAGGTTTTTTAAGTGGAGTATCGTATCGTAAATATAGCGTGGAACATACGTACGGTACGTCACTCTACTCAAGCTACCTACTCCATCAATCAGGGTCAACCTATGTAACGAAAGTTCGGGTCTAATACCCCCCGTTCAAGTCTAAGTTCCGTAAGGTCAAGCCTAGGTTCCGAAATACATACCCGTCCTAGACTCCGCATAGTCAAACATAGACTCGAACCAAGATTAAACCTAGCGCTTTGATACCAACTTTGTCACGACCCGAAATATTAGCTCGTGACTAGCACTTGAATCACGCAACGTCTAAAGGCGTAACGGAATTCAAGTAAGCTGAAACCCAGAAATTTAAACCTTTTTAAGAAAATAAAGGAGGTGAAGTTTTGAAATAAAGGTATAATGAAATCAAATTTTCTTAATGCATAGAAAAGGAACATGAAAATGCAAGTGAAATTTACTAGTTTGAAAACATGTTTCGTCTTTTAAAAATTTGGGCAGCACCTCCTTTGTATATTTTTAACCAAAAACCACAAATACATAATAAGAATAATTGCATCCCCAAAAGGGAGCTAGCTCTTCTCCAAACGGCGGATCACAACCACGCAAGACAGTATATGTAAGTATACGACGCCCAACGGCGAAGTTCACCACAAAAGATAAAGAAATAAGCAAGATATCAAAACCACAAGTAGCGGAAAACCCCTCGCTCTAAGTCTCGCAACCACAATCTCACTAAGTCTCATTATTTATACAATTTACTAATTTTGATTGATGGAGTTGACTAGATACAATGTGAAATATAAATACAAGAGTGGGTACGATACAAATGCCCCACCTACCAATGCAAAACACCCAAATGAAGCTATGTTCCAGTGATGCCGCTACGGATCCATGGGGTCAACCTGCAAGAACTGTGGTACAACAGGGGTGCGTTGCCAACTCGTGAGTAGAAAAACATCTACAAGTAGAAATCGAATAAACAACGACTTCTAGGTCAACTATATCATAAAGGTAATACTATGATATCTAGGGTGACCGGGTCGTATATGTGCCAGCAAGGTAATCAATGCCTATAAGCATATGGATAACATCCAACAGTATAATCAATGTATGTATGCATGTGGATCTTGTCCAACCATATAATCAATGTCTGTATGCACGTAAATATCATAAAAGAGTGTGCATGAAAGTATGAGGATATAAATCAACGGTGTCCCTCGCGACACATCAAAATCATGGAACCTGGGTGTCCAACATCGACACCCGAAAACATCATGAAACCCGTGTCCAGCATCGACACGTAAATCCTTATATCTCGGGCTCCGTCAGTCCGGATCGGCCCACGGGCTCCGTCAGTCCGGATCGGCCCATATCATCTCTCGACTCCGGTCGGTATCCTCCGGATATCCGCCAAGCCCAAATACTATCACCGGTAGGTAGTAGTCTCACTGCCAGGCTCACCGTCTGCAGCACAACAATCCGTTCTCGCCCCAGGGTACCATACCGGGTCCACCATGTACCCGCAATCGGCCTCATCCAGCTCCTCGAATCGAGTTTCTCACACGTCTCAGAACTGAGAAAACGCATGGTGGACGCACTAAAATATCATATCAAGAGAAACCGAGTTTTTAAAACAACACATAATCTTTTTAAAAATATCCACGGTTCTCAAATCCAGAAATCTCATGAAAACAGCATATCTCAATGCATAAAACCATAGAGCATGATGTATGCGACATATAATAGAAATGTAAGCATATCCGTATATCATGCAACATGGAATAATGATATGACATATTAAGGGAAAACCGCTCTTTTAAATGATTCCAGTTTTTAAAATATAACATGCGGTTCCCAATTTCCCAATAAAACCAGTTATCTATGTAGGTACAATATGTATATGCGCAAGTATAGAGGTACCAATGTGTATATGCGCCAATATGGGTATGCAATGTGTATATGCGCAAGTATGGATGTACCAATATATGTGTGCACCAATATGGATATAAAAATGCGTATGTGCGCCTATATGGGTGTACAAGTGGTATATACGCAAGCATGAGTGTACAATATGTATGTGCGCCATGATGGGTGCACAAGTGGTATATATACGCAAGCATGAGTGTACAATATGTATGTGCGCCAAGATGGGTGTACAAGTGGTGTATATACGCAAGCATGAGTGTACAATATGCATATCATGATGCAGCAACCCTGCTGTGTAGTGACATGGCAATTATCGATGATGAAGTGTGTGAGCCGGCAAATCTGTTAACATACACATCATCGATAATGGTGCAGGTGTACTAGCACAGGTATAAGTAATGCAATGCGAATAACATGAATGCAGCATAAGGTAAATCATATGCAAATGCTGACGGTATACGTATCTATCATGACCGAGTCAGTGAATCTATCAATCGACATCCATCCTCACAACATCGCGTACGGTACAATCCATCGTACGGCATTCTCTAGTCAAGGATATAGATCAAACCTCAAGTTAAACTCATCACGTACGGAAAATCATCGTACGACGGCATTAAACTATCAGGGATCCTATCAACCTATAAGACGAGGAGGGTACGAACCTAACGTCACGTACGGCTAACACTCATGATTCTCAACACATATAAATATCACTATATACCCATGTCCCAGGTCACATCCGCAATAATCTCATATCAGGGGACCGACAGGGTATCAATCATCTCAATCGACTCGCATCCGTATACCAACATATTATCAAATCATCATATCACATCACATATTCTTTTCATCGCACTTATATCCCTCATCGAGTCAATTTTATAAATACACTCTACCTTTACTATAAGCATAAGTATCTAATCTAACATACACACCCGAACCACACAATCAGTTTTTAAAAGAAGCGAATCGTAGTTTTGAAAGTAGGGGCTACGGTGCTTTTAAGGAAAAGATATCATTTGAAAATCCGTAACATCCCTCATGATACATGTTTAAAAGATGCATACGATTTTTTAGTTTGGAAATAGGTATGGTTCGGATGACACATCTACGTCGGCTATCTAGTCCTATAGTACCCTAAACGGCAATATCGTTAAATATGATCCTCAAGTTCCGTAATTACATACTAGTTGTATTATATCACTTTTAACTATCCTTAGTTTCTAATATGGTTTATCTAACTATTCTTTAATTCTAACCTTAGTTTTCTACTCTAGGTTTTCTTAACCATATGCTACAAATCGGTTTCCACCAAAACTTTGCGGGGGTGCTATACGCCATCCACCCGACTTCCTCCATAGATATAGATCTACCCACCTGGTCTTCGCTTGCCGAAATCGATGACTCCACACTTCGTCGCTTTGGAATCCACGTAAAGGTACATACAATAATAACACATATCACAACGCTATTAAAATCAAGTTCTGAAATCCAAACGGCACGCGCATTGCTCATAGGTTAGAACCTATAGCTTACGCGTATAAAACCAACCAAACAACCCTTGTTGTTGATGTACAAACATCCAACAACCCAACACAAATCCAAATAGCAAAACCAAACATTTCAAAATACGGAAAACATAGCCAAAATTATATCAAAGTGCTCCCAGATTTTCTCTCAGGTAAAATTGGCCAAATCTGCACATACAGGGGGTCTAATTATCAGATCAGTGAACCATATACCAAGAACCAACCCAAAATTTCCTAATGTGGCCGCAATTTGCGGCCACAATGAATAAATCTGCGGCCCAGAGGTTGAGTTGGGGTCTCGGGTCTTGGAGTTAGCTTCCTGGGTGCCTACATGTGTCACTGTGTTCGCTAAATAATTTTTAGTGCCCCCGGGTTACTCCAGATTTCCATATACTCTCACAAACCAACACAAAACCGACATAATCAATTCCTAAATCCGTATTTTGGTTTCTATACTCAAGAAGAGGTCTTGTAACAGCCACAAGAGTTCACCAAAACCACTTTTTAAACCTAAACCCTCTCTAGGGATTTCTACCCTCACAACCACCAAACCAATTCAACTTCTAAACTATCTAAAATACTAGAAATCTCAAAACTAACAAAAATGGAAAGGATTATACCTCATAGATGAAACTCAAGCAAACCCTAGCTTCCCAATGTCACCAAAATCCAACTTTGCTTGGTCTATCTTGTAGAGGATGAAGAGGTGGCCATTTTTTCTAAAAGGGGTTTAGGGTTTTTAGGAGTATTTTGAGATGGATATAGGGCTGAAGGTGGAGGGAAGCGATGAAGAGAAGAAGGAGAAGAAAAATAATGGGGAGGGGAAAGAATGGCTGCCCTCTCTTTCTCCTACTCTCACTCTTTTTTTCTCACCCTCCTTTTCTCTCTCCAATCATTCTCTCTTTTTAACCATTTTCTTTTCTTTTAAAACCAAACCATATAATACCCCAGAACAATACAAGAAAACAACATGTAACCAAAATGCAACATGACATGGTGCACTAGCCGTGAAAACTGTAGAATCACGGATTTGGTTTAATCGCGATTAGCAGTGCACTAATCGGGTTTTTTTTTATCAAAACTGCATATAATGAATTTTAAAAATGCCAAATCGTTTAAATATATTTTTAAATGAATAAATCATTTTAATTTCCATTTATTTCACAATTATTGGTATATATTTATACCATTTTTCGAAAACCCCAATTTCGCAAATCGGGCAGTTTTCGGGAAATATATTATTTTAATATTAAATTCCAAAAATAATATTTTATATATTCTGAAATGTTACAGACAACTATTACTCTTCCTAGATATCTTACTTCATACTTCGGTAAAGGAACAATAGATCTTATAGCTAGTACTACTACCCAAAGGAAGAGACAAGAGACAGAGTCTTTCCTGTCAAAGAAAGGAAAAAAGTCATTAATATAGTAAACTGCCTTTCTTTTCGTACTTCGGGCACGCCATGGAATTACGAAAGAGTTTCATCGTCTCCAGTTCACCGCAAGCTTACGCGGTCTGTAAGTTGTATGAACTACTCTAGATGTGATAATTCGTGACACTAAGCATGAGTTTCATTGTAAGGAGTAAAAAAGGAAGAGAACTCAAACATAAAGGGGAAGACAGAAGGACTGCCACTAGTAAAGACTCTTACACTTACACTGGGAATAAAGAAAGAAGAGCTACTATTGATACCGAGAATTCATAAATTGCTCCCATTGATACTCGAGAGAACTCAAACCTCAAGGAAGGCAAGGATAAAGATAAAGAGTAAAAGTAAAGGGCAGGCAGGGATTACTTCAGGGATGTTCTAACTCGTATGAAAGGTTGAAGAAAACTATTAGGACTGTTCAAACTATATATCTGACACTCCAACTCTATCAAGCTTTCTCCATCTGGCGCTAGGGAGATGTGATGGGCTATTGACTATTCTTCTTTCACATTCTCTCTACTGATCTAACTATCTTTCAAATCTCTAACTGGATTTTTCACATACAGCCAGAAGGAAAAAAGAGATATTAAGACTGTCCTTCCACTGGCACTAGATATCTTAACCACAATTGGACAGGATGTAACAGGACTTGCAGGGCTTAGCAAAAAAGAGGGCAAAGCAACTCCCACAGGAATTGAAACTCAAACTAAAACCCCAAGGGTGGCAGGCAGATATTAGGCCCTCAACCCTTCCTTCCGACATCTCATTTGAGATGGGATGGCTTATCCGTGAATCTCTCAATCCCTCCCCTAATATAGCATTAGCCAATCAAGGAATGAAAGATGGAAAGAAAGGCCCGCATTATACCCCAGGGTCAGGGAGAAAGACTGGAAATGCATAGGGGGAGTAGAGTCTTTCAGTAGCCAGATAATAGTCTATTTATAGTGGAGCAGGCATCGGCTGGCATTTCTCATTTTCTTAATTTCCTTAGGTTAAGGAATGAGATTTGAAAGGCTTACAATACATGTTCTTTGAGCGTTTTCTTGCCTAATCCGTTTTCTTGCTTCTTGAGGACCGCTTTGGGGATGTTGAAGGCATTGCTCCAATAGACATGGAAGGCACAAAGTGTCGATTTCACTAGCTGGAATCTACCAGCCAAAGATAGTAGCTTCTTCTTCCATTGAGCTTGTCTAAGATCGATTGGCACAATGTGGCAATCAACTTCTTGGAGGCAAGAGGTAATCCGTGATATGTAAACGGAAGAGAGACTTCCTCCATGCCAATCAATAATGAGAGCTCGTTCTTCAGGGCACCGAGGCGTCGAAAATGATTTGGCTCTTGTTCCGCTTTGCTTTGAGGCCAGAAATGCTATGGAAGTCAAAGAGGGCTTCATTAAGAGATGGAATGGTAGATGAAGAAGCTTCCTGAGAATCTCATCTGCAAAGAGGAGATTAGAGACATGTAGGCTACTTCTCTCAATAGTGGTGAAGCTACCACTTTGTCATTGATGTTAACCACTTTCGCTTCTTGATAGCGAGGAGAAAATCCATAACTTCAACCACCCCGGTGGAAGACTTTGGTTGAAATAGAATATATATAAAGACCATCTCCGTTGAAGAGATTCACACCACCTCATCCATCTGTGTGTAACTACCACAAACCTTGTCTTCTACCTTTCCGTCATCTATGCTCGGAAGACCGAATCGGAGCGGAGCGCCTTTGTCTTTGGAAGGACTTGAGAAGATTGGCTACCGGTGTTGACAAGCCTTGGATCCTTCTTGGAGACTTCAATTGTACCCATTTTGCTCAGGTTGGGTGAAACCCAGTATCTTATACAATTTTCAATGATTTTAATGATTGCCTTTTCTCAATAGGCGAAGACTGGATCTGGATACACTTCTGAGCTGGTCGGGCTGGTTGGTTCTTCTCTACATCCTCCATAGCTAGATCTCGGGTATAGCTATACTATCAAAAGACTATCTCTAAAGATATTTACAATACCCACTGCTGCACCTGGTTGCTAAGATCAACTATACTCGAAAGACGCACACGAACAAGCACTATTCGCTTTCACTGACTTATTATCGGATTTTTCTTAGTCGAAAGAAGCTGCTAGCTGCTGGCTTTCTTTACTTAATCCACTCACTCTATCTGAGGTGAAACCAATAGCACGGACTCAACAAGACTCTCCAACTGTCTTTCTGAACCGAAAGAAGACTCTATTTACGTTATTGCATTCCGGTGCTATTGCGGCTACACCCTGATGCAGATGGCTCTGGTGGAAACCTCCTTGGAGCTCGGGCTTTGTCCTTCTCTTCCAGTGGTGGTTGATGGGATCTCTTCATGACCCTACCTTTTTGTAAACGGGGATGTGGTTGCCCAGGAGGGACCAGAAAGAAAAGAGAGAGATTGGCCTATACGGGTCCGGGTCAGCTGCAGTAGAGAAGGCTTTAGCTGGCTAAGATCCTAGCTCCAGATAGAAAGCTGCAAACATAGCAATGTAGACTTGGAGTTCTTCACATTAGTGGTTTAGAGTTGTTCCACTGGGAAGAACAGAGAGAAGAGACTTTTCAGCCAAAGCATCGGGTGTGTACGGATCTTGTGATACGTCCTGAATTTAGTTCAAAACCGTCTTTCTCCTCTCCCTTATAGTCGAGCACGTAAACCCCTCCCGCAAGAAGCACCTTCCGATTTCAATTCCATACTTGGATGGATAGGGCCGGGGCCGTGTGCCCTTTCCGAAATGGAGTTCGCTCCCATACTGCAATCAGTTTTCATTCCGTCCTTCGATGTCCCCCTAATCTTAGATGGGTCCTTCGTTCCTCGCGAAAAAGCAGATGCCGGGTACTGAAAGATCGTTGAAAGGAAAGTGCACAATGATTTTGACCGGATGAATTAACCAAATGCTTTAAAATCTTCCTGCGAATTCATCAACCGCTCCGCGGGCTATACACTTATTCTTGATCTTCTTCACCTCATCTCTTCCGAGCAATGGCGAAAGACTACTCGACCATCAGTGCTTGCCTAACTAAAAGATCCCCTTCTCTATTTGGTGCCATCCCGTAACTCGGGTGAAACTTCACTTACTAAATCTCCGGTGAGGAAAATAGTTCTTCGCCTGTGACTTATGATGTCTTTCCGCCTAGAAGTGGATTAGAAACTATCCGTAAACTACTCCTCTTTTCCATGCATGCCCGTCTAGTTGATAATGCGATCTCTTGAATTCGCCGACAGCGAGTAAGTAAACCGAGTCTGATCTTCTTTCCCCATCCTCCATGCCCACTATTGGCGGATCGAGAGAGGTATAGATATAGGGCGCGGTTGGTTGATCAAAACGTTTCTCCCGGGGTTGATGCGTATGGAGGCTTTTCGACAACCTCATCTACTTTATTGAATAGCCGGAAAGAGATGCAGTCGATTGGTACCTCGATCTCTATCCAAGATGCAGTTCGTGTAATGCGGTTGATTACGATCTCGATCCAGCGAATGACCCACCACCGACCACTCTCTTCAAAACATCTCGCTCCCCAAAAAGAAGGGGACAATAGTTTGCGTTTTCATGGTGAAAGAATCCTTGCAATGGATGTGGAGTTGGCTGAGATCTTATCCCGTTTAGACTCCTTCGATGGATCGGCTACGGGGCGTATACAGATGGTCCCATTGTCGATGAGCTTTTGCACTCGACTCGCTCCTGGAGGATGAAACAGTCCTGGAGCGGATGATGAATCGTGCGGTGGAACCGACTTTGGGATTCTCAGTCTTATCCACCTCTTCCGGCTTCTTTCTTTTTGGAAGCTGAATGAGCTTCACGGAAAGGAGGACGTAGAGAATGTCATCGAGCTCGTCGTCGGGAAAGTAATATTTCCTCTCGAGACGCTCTTTTAACGACTTCGGTTTATCCTTAGGTTTTTCAGCCTATTTTGGCGCCTTGCCTTTACCAGTTTGGATGACCGTTGTAGCCATGGACTGCTTGGTCTTATTGTTGGATTTAGGCTCCGGCCTCTTGGGTCTATCTCCCTTCGGATTACGAGCGAGATAATTCGAGATAACTGTCGCCCGGGAGGATAAGTCCGCAGATGTTTCGGGTTTGACACCCCTATGTATAGTTGAGTGGCAGTCTACTTTTCCGTGGAATTTGCTTCTCATTATCAGATTCTATTTGATAGTATATAGTCCTAGTTCTACTGAACTGAAAGAGAAGCCTCGTAGACTAGCTAGCAGTGGTGCTCACGGTGTGTCCATCCGAGCGGGAATAAGCAGCAGTCAGTTGTTCTGCCGGTCAGGAGCAGCCAGCAACAGCTTTAGAGATAGGGGCGGTACGGTAAGCTGCAAAGAAAGAGGACCAAGAAGAAGCGCTTTCCTGTCCATGCGAGTTCCTGCCTTGCAGACGATTGTCGCCTTTCTCAAATTCTCCTGCTCTTGACTCATCAAGCCATGGATGGATGGCTGTTCTAGCCGATCACGGGACCTAGCACCTAGCCTCTTTGTCCAATGAAAAGTGAGAGGATTCCTTCTTTGACGACTTCGGTGAACAATGGGCAACTCCTACTACTGAAACCAGTGGATACTGAGCCTTTTCCTCTCATCTCTGGGCTGCTCTTGCTGAATCTTCCCTTGCAAAGGGTTCCCCTACCGAAAAGGGAGAAGGGCATGGAGCTTCTCAACCAACAGAGAAGAGGGGATGGAACTACGTCTTTCATCCCGTATAGGGTGATTGAGGGATGGAGCAGTTCTCTTGATGGAAGAGAGTAGGACCCTGGCTGAGACTGAGTTTGTTCCGATGTTCTGTGTACGAGGTTGGCTTGCTGAGCATCTTCTTTTTACATAGGAACCCAACCACGCTTGCTATCTTTCGCCGATTTCCAAGGTAGTTGACTTGAGCAAGAAAGAGGATTAGGACGGATGCGCTACCGCGCAACTTCACGCTAGGCGCTCACTTCGTTGCTTGGTCTACCGCGCAACTTCGTGCTAGGCGCTCACTCCGTTGCTTGGTCTACCGCTATAGGCTTTCGCGCTAGGCGCTCACTCCGTTGTTTGGTCATTCCGGGTAAGGAGGATAAATAGTGGCTGCGGCGCGTCGAGAATGACCAATATTTGGAAGTGTCTTGTCTTCCTTACAGGTGAAAGTGGCCGTGAGCTTTAGCTAACTTTCTGTATATAGGATACTCTTGTGAAAGCCCTATTATATAGATATATCCTAGTATACCCTACCCTATTCTTTGATTAACGGAGCCCTTTTGGTCCGGCTTTGCATCTCGCGATACCATATTAAGAGGAAGAGAGGGAAATAGCAATCAATAGGAGAATAGAGGATTCTTTTGTTTTGTGGGGAGATCCCTTTCCTTACTTTGTTCGTGTGACCATTGCTATAAGTGGGCCTGCTCTTCGTCCCATTTCATTTACTAACAAATCGGTTACCTTCAGTTAGGTCATCGGCCGGGGGAACTCAATCATTCAATCAATGGAAGGCTACGATGGAAGATGAAAGGTATTTTATAAAGGACTGAAACAAGTTATCGGATTCTTCCCTTTTCCTTGAGCCGGCACTTTACCGCAAGCGCCTTGCTCTGGAACTAGACCTTACGAAGGCAGTCCTGGGCCCAACTAAAATGAAACTATTAGAGAGCTCGCCGCAGGCTCAGAGGCATCCACCGGAGACCGACTTTACTGCTTCATCTTTTTCTTTCACCCTTTCTTATTTCCTCCCTCCTTATCGATCATCAAAAACATATGCTTGATCAGCTTCCCTAGTGGTATTGCCTTGTAACTGCTCATCATATACCTTTCTTAACTCCATTGCTG
This sequence comes from Agapanthus africanus, assembly GCA_030015575.1. Classification (NCBI taxonomy): domain Eukaryota; kingdom Viridiplantae; phylum Streptophyta; class Magnoliopsida; order Asparagales; family Amaryllidaceae; genus Agapanthus; species Agapanthus africanus. The sequence goes on along the minus strand of CM057345.1, from coordinate 517,899,101 downwards.
CTCCCTCAATGCACAGCTATGCAGAGCGGAGGAAGATACTAAGGGCGGAGATTGTAGTTAACAATGTCTCAACTCCTTGCCTTACTCAATGCTTCTCCATCAACTGCAGCGGGAAGGACAGGAATAGGGGAAGGAAGAAAGAGACCATCTTGGCCTGCAGAAAGGAATGCTCTTAACTACCATTGCTATCCATTAATGCACACTATCCATCTGTCTACAACTATCAATGTCAATGGTATAAACTAATATTCATTATATGAACAGGTGAAAAGCAATCAAGGGCCATAGATTCGATCTTCGTCTATGAAAAGCATCCAGTCCGGGAGAGAAACTATGCCATCCTCTACCCAACGGATTTTTCTTTCTGGAAAATCTTAGAAGAAGATAAGGGTTTCAAGGAGATGCTTGATTTTGCAATAAACCCACAGAGAGCCTATCCTACCAGGTATTCATCCCAAAGAATTAGGCCCGGCTTCACGGCCGTGGACCACTTCGATTCCGATGAAGAGCCCTGGGACAATAATACGAATGGAGAGGAGTGGCTTATAAGATGGAAACCGGCACCGCGACAATGCCGAAAATGAGAGGAAGCGAAGCCAGACGGGCAGACCTCATACCACAATTCCGGTAAACAGGGCAACCATAGGTAGACTTGCGGCGGGATGGAATCATACTTATTATAAGAATCTAGTCCAACCTATAGGGAACCGGAATACAACGTCTCGTGTCCTAGAAAGATCTCCAGATTGACAATCAACCTCTTTCGTTAACACGAAGAATTCAAACAGAATGGTAGTACAAGAGCCCAGAAGGAAAGTAGGACTAATTCCTTTCTAAAAGACCATTTAGTTAAGAGGGTGAATGACTACCTAAATCTCAAACTAACTGTTGCTAAGGCGAAGCTAGCCTACAGGAGCATACATGTGTTAACACCCTCCCTGTAGTTAAGCTAAATGACTTTGTAGGTGGTGGTGCCTATTCATGGTTACAGTTGAGAAAGCATGAAACTAAGAAGAAAACCCGGCATTCAGGACGTTTTTGTCTAAAGAAAGATGTTCGGTAAATACTTCGTACCCAAGGATATTATCCATCCCTGATAGATGAGGCTGCAAATGTAAATCTATGTCGACCTTTGACTGTAAGAGGAAATTGAGATAGTGGTGAAAGCGATGCAAACTGATAGGGCCCCCGGTCCCTTCCTCTTAGCCATTCACTAGAGTTCTTTCTTTTTGCCTTCATCCAGTAGAAAGTGTAGGGTTACTAGGCACTGTCACAAGGGTCTATAAGGCATCAACCATGTCCGATTTAAAATTTAGAAGTGCCGAACAACCCAAAGCAAGGATCTTTGCTAGATTATTAGGGTTAAACATGCAAGTAAACACCTTTACAACTAAGAGAGAGGGATTACAACCTTTGTAGTCCACTCCTTCGCTTCATAAGCTCCGAGTAGTAGTCCTTTCACCGTGATCCATGATCTCCCAGACTCAAGAGAGGCTCCACAACCCGAATGATCCATACTTGCTTGAAGTCTTCCTTTTCGAAGATGATCTACCTTGAAGTTTCTTTAACTCAAGCTCTCACTTCTCTAATCAAGTATTAATGAAGTGAACACCCAATCTAATTGGCTAGATTAAATGTGGATGATGAAGTAGGAATTATGCTCTCTTTTATTTTCAAGATCACATACTAATTCATCACAAAATCAAAAGCTAGAAAGCTTTTCAAGGAGGAAGAAGAAGATGAAGTCTTTTGTGATGAACAATGAAAAGTTACTATGCTTACAAATAAACCTTGAGTTAATAATATGAATCATTAACTCATGTAGAGAGTTTACTAGGGTTAAGGGTTTGGGCTGGGTTAGAAATATCGAAGCGAAATATCTAAACAAAATACCTAAGCAAGAAACAAAACAAAAGCTTCTAGAAGCTTCAAGAAAAGACTAACCCAAATCAAACCCTAACCATGTTTAATCTCCACTAATCATGTTGCATTTGTAAACATAACTTGTTACAATATTATATATTACATATATAATATATTTTTGTAACAAAAGAAAATAATACAATTAACATATATCGCATATATATCAATGTATTACCCGGTGAGAAAATGAATCAATAAAGTGAGCCAATATCAGATAATGTAATGTAATATATCACATATATAATTATACATTAAATTATCGAATCAACACTTGATTCGACAATCCGGCTATTTCTCAAATAACCGACTAATATAAACTGTATCAGTTCATTGAATCAACACTTGATCCGATGACCCGGCTATATCACATATACCCGGTCGATATCTAATATCGCGAGAATAAAATACGGTATCTCATATTGTATTATTCTCGGTCCCGCATATATCACATATGTGCTCCTACTCCATTTTGCCTGAGTCAAGAAAGCTCTGTATAGGACTCTAAAGAATCGTCAATACGCCGGCAGTGGGTGATGATCGTATCAAACACCCACAAGCTGCAAGCGGTCAGCTAAACGTAACAACCACTCAGGTATTGAGCGATCAGAAGATCAACAAGCAAGCCTGTACATTCTCTTGTGAATCCAATCAGTAACACTCCCGTACAGTCCGGTCTCTTCGTCTGATATGTCGTATATCTAGTCTAGGGGTGGTAAACGTCAGACCCCAGTAACCGATAAGTCGTGTCGATGTGAGGCTCATAACAGGTCGAGAAACTACTGATAACACTTACCAGTAGCACTCTATAGCAGCCCTGGCCAGGGACTTCCAGTTATAGCCAATCGAACACAGCACAACATCAACTCCCTATACCGGGAGAGACGAATCCCCTCCTATCGCTTATTGCCTCCATGTGATTCGGGAATGTACCCAAAAGCCACCATTTTGCACGCCCTCTTGGACGTGGTAAGGTGGAAATCAAAGCACAGTGGGAATCACACAAGTCTCTATGACGATCTCGGGTCTACAGACTAGCCTGTACCAGTGTCACCGGAGAACTGCCATCTGACGTGAGGTATAATACCATCTGGGAGTTCTTGGCGAGTCCGTTCAGTGTACCCAGTCTCCACTGAGTACCCGTACACCATCCTTGATGTCAAACACCGATGGATATGGGATCATCCATCGCCCATTATATGGGTCAAGATGCGTATATGCTAGTCTACTCTGGTATATCGATGCCCTGTCTCGATACACCCTCGACTAGGAACAGTTATAGGATGTACTCGTAGACTACTCTGGCCCCACTAGTATGATCTCATCATAGTCCCAGTAGTCGAGTACATATCCTAAGGGCTTTATAAACATGTGAGAGCAAGACAATAAACTAATATAAGTCAACATGTTAAGACAAAGTGAAACCAAATAGCATACTATCATGTCGAGCAAGAAAGTCCTCTCTATATATATCCAAGCATCCACTATAATATACATCATATGTACAATAATGGCCTCTAGGGCATATACATAACTAACAATCTCCCACTTGCACTAAGGCCAGTTGTTGTAGTATCTCATACCTAACATCCCGAATAATCTCTCAAACTGTATTTGGGGAATGACCTTTGTGAGTGGATCCGCAGTATTGTCCTTCGTATCAACTCTCCAGACCTCGATCTCCCGGCGATCAACTATCTCCCTGATCAGGTGATACCGCCTCAGAATATGTCTGGACTTCTGATGGGACCTGGGTTCCTTGGCCAAAGACACAGCTCCATTGTTATCACAATACAAAGGTATTGGATGCTTAATGGACGGAACCACACCAAGTTCAGTGATGAACTTCTTTATCCAGACAGCCTCTTTGGCAGCATCATTGGCAGCGATGTATTCAGCCTCCATCGTCGAGTCTGCAACGGTATCCTGTTTGGAACTCTTCCAACACACCGCCCCTCCATTGAGGGTAAAGACAAATCCCGAGTACAACTTAGAGTCGTCCTTATCACTCTGGAAGCTCGAATCGGTAAAGGACTCCACCTGGAGTTCTCCGTTACCATGCACCAAGAACATCTCTTTAGTCCTTCTCAAGTACTTGAGAATGTTCTTCACAGCTATCCAGTGACTCTCTACAGGATCTGCTTGATACCGTCTCACTACACTTAGTGAGTATGGTACATCGGGTTTGGTACATAGCATCACATACATGATAAAGCCTACTGCCGAAGCATAGGGTATCCCTTGCATGCGAGCTCTTTCCAAATCAGTCTTGGGAGACATCTCTTTAGAGAGAGTGAATCCAGAGATCGTGGGTTGGTTCCCACGCTTGGATTCTTCCATACTAAACTTCTTTAGTATGGTGTCAATGTACCTAAATTGGGACAATCCCAATATCCGTTTAGATCTATCTCTATAGATCATAATTCCTAGTATGCAAGAGGTATCACCTAGATCTTTCATTGAGAATCTTTGTGATAAGAAGAGCTTGACCGATTGCAGCATAGGAACATCATTTCCTATCAAGAGTATATCATCCACATACAATACGAGGAAGACAACCTTACTCTCTGCAACATTCTTATAGATACAAGGTTCATCTATGTTTTTGATGAAGTCAAACTCTTTGACTACAATATCAAAGCAGATGTTCCAACTCCGCGATGCTTGCTTTAACCTATAGATGGATTTAAGCAGCTTGCACACCTTTCCGCTGCTCCCACTTGTTGGAGATAGTGCCCTCAGAGTCAATTATTGGATCACAGGCACGTGATTGCAATGATTGAGGGAGGACCTATCCCGGTACAACAGTCTTACTCGAGATGATAGTATGCTATCTGGTTTACCTTTATCATCGTGTACTGCTTCAGGTGACCTGACAGGTCGCTATTGCACGTTGATAGAGCCCCTAGGATTCTTGCTTGACTGCCAGCAGTATGAGGGCGATCATATAAGTGAGAGCTGGAGTCTATAAGCACATCCTTAAAAGGTCCCTAGTCGTGGGAGTTTCGAGACAGGGCATCGATTCTCCAGAGTAGACTAGTGTATACAGTCGAGACCCCGACGAGGGGCGGTGGCCGGTCTCACAGGCCACTGGTGTCAGTTGGTTCACCTAAGATGTATACAGGTGCTCATTGGGTTATGAGTATACCGGACAGGACTCGCCGGGAACATGCTAGTTGGTCTTATACCTGACGTCAGATAGCAGTTCCCAGGTGACATGTGTACAGGTTAGTTCATCGACCTGGGGATCGTCATTTGTCTCGTGTGAGTTCCCACTGTGCTTTGATTACTACCCTACCACGGCTCAAAGGAGTCGTGCAAACAGGTTTTAGTTGGGTACAGTCCCGAGCCACATGGAGGCAGTGAGCGGATCTTCGGGGGTTCGTCTCTCCCGGTATTGGGGGTGAGGTCGCGCTGTGTCTAGGAGAGCTATTACACGAAGTCCTTGGCCAAGGCAGGAGATTTACTGGTAGGTATTCCAGTAGTATCTCAGGGTGTTCTGGGCTACACTCCGACACGACTTGTACCGCTTTTGGGGGTTTGACTTTTACCCACCCCCTAGGCCCGACATGCGATGCTCATAGACGAACGGACCGGACTGTACGGATATTGTCACTGACAGGCTCAGTAGGGTGTCAGGATGAGTTCACTCATCGACGTCCCTTTTAGTCAATAGCTGGTGGCCCGTTACGTATTGGCTTATACCTCTGACGTGCTAGTGGTTAAATTCACAGCCATAGTATTGACGAGTCTTTAGAGTCCACCACTCATTCTGTTACTCAAGCTTTCGGGCGAAACGCTGTAGAGGCCGTATGGAGATATGGCAGGGTCCGATCAGATACGTGCGATATTGCACGGGTCAGGGTCGGACGGTTTGTACTAGTGGCCGTATAGATATATGGCAGGGTTCGATCAGATACGTGCGGTATTGCACGGATCAGGATCGGACGAACATTACTAGCCGGTTTTGGTTTAAGCCGGATCCTAGTTTAGTACAGTGTAGATTTTGTCTCTTTGCATTTGTATCCGGACGGAATACAGACGCGGATGTGTATGCACAGTTTCGGGGATTTCCTGTAATTTATTACGGGACCAGTTTTCTGGAGTTGCCAGTTTGCATTCCGTTCCGGCCGGTTTTCCTTTGTTCTTTCCCGGCCGGACTTTTCCGATGGAGGGGGTTATTTGCAATTGTGCAAATAACACTTTGTGGAGGGTTTTTTTGCAAAAGTATTGATTATGATATCTTTCATCCATGATGCATTTATTGTGATTAGATGAGGGTATGGTTTGGATGTTCATTTGTTATGATAATGTTTGTTTATGGTCACCCTCTTTTCTTCTCCTACACTCACCTCCCTTCATGATATGTATTTGATCCCTCCACCATTTCCATTTAGTTTTAGCCGGCCAAATTTTTGAGAGAGAGAGAGTGGTTCATTTTGTGAGGAGATATATTTGTTCATATCATTTTTGCATGCAAAATTGATAGCTTCATTTCCCTCCAAAGCTCAATCTTCATTCCTCCATCCAAAGGCAACAAACCCCAATGAGACATACACTCTACACTGTTCTACAGCAAATCTTGGGCGCGTCGGTTAGCCAACTTCGCGCCCGAGTTGCCTCGGTATTGAGGTGGGAGCCCGTAAAAGTACCCGGCTTCGTGGTGCCCTTTCCGACGAGGAGGAGACGGACAGAGATCCCGCGAGGAGATCGGTGTGGAGATGAAGACCGGAGGACTTGGATCAGTCGGTATACTTCTCTAACCCGTCTTGTTGTTAGCTTAGACTTGTTAATGGTTACGATCCGAGGTTTAGTGCGCGGTGGTGCCGGTTTGCTAAGTCCGCAAAATTAAAGTTTATCACCGCTTCCGCATTTGGCCGTCGGATTGACGGCCGGGGAGCCGCCGTGCACTTAAAGTGGTATCAGAGCCTCGCCATTAACTTCGTCTAGCTTCGTTTGATGTGTTTGCATTTCCGATCGACCAAAATTTCCAAAAACCGTATTTTTCCTTCACATCAGTTTCTGTCGAAATTTTTTGAAGTCTAAAAATTTTTCAGGTGGTCTCAGAATGATGTGCAGGGAGTTCTAAGAACTATGGGAAAATTCGAGACAGTGATCCCTCAGGTAGAGCGCGGAACCGCGGCAAAACCCCCTTTGTTGCCGCGGTTCCGCCGCAGGTTGGTGGGATCATTGCTTCAATTTTTCCCAGTGGGCTTCTGGGCTTATTTTATGGGTTTTGGAATATTAAAATTGGGCCCAGATTTTCTGTGAGTGCTACAGTATTGCTTGGGGGCCCACTTGTTAATTTTTGATCGATCGGATATTTTAAACACATTTTTCACAGTATTTACATTATATCTGCGACCGTGAATGTCACTCGATCGGTAAATCCGGTCTAACTGCTATAGCCCGGTTAGACGGATTTGCGAACGTGACTTTCACGTTGATGTTCTGTGTTTTGCTGTGTTGTTGCGGATCGGTCGTGGGGGATAGCCTGGATGCAATGCTAGTACAGTGTTGTTGTATTATGTACATTTGATTTTGCGGGGCGAGCGTCCGACATGTGGACTGCCGTCACTGCCTGTTTGTATTATTCTTTTGGGGCACGACCTGGTTGCGGTCGTTGTACCCGTTGTATGTATATTTTACTTTCTGTACTAGGATTGCCCCGCGGAGGGGTGCACGGATAGCCGGGTTCTAGAGGGCAACAAGCCCGCATCTCATGGCATTGAGACGGAGGGGGCTTCACTCTAGAATTGGCGGGCTATTCGCCGCACTCGTAGGGGGTACAGGTTGACCCAGGAGGGGTGCCCAAGTTACCGGATTCCGTGAAGTGCTGGGTGGTCCATTCACGGTGCTGAAGGGGGCTGCCTCGCTTCAGGTTTTGGCGGGTGACTTGCCGCGCCCGTAGGGGTCTAGGATTTCATTGCACAGGCTATCCACACGACCAGGGGAACGTCGGGTTTCAGCAGTGGCTCTGTGAAACCCGGGGATCCCAGATATCTGTATTGTTCTGTGATGCTGTACATTTCTGTGATGTTGCATTTTATTCACGCCTTGAGCGAAATATAATATATTGGTATATATATTAGTAGATGTTGTATATGTTTTTCATCCGCGCTAGTCCAGTCCCCGCTCTGCCGTTAGTTAGCTAACCTAACGGGTGATGACGGGACCCAGTGGCGAATGCGGATGGCATATACGTACGTCAGTATATTTTCGTTCTTTGTGGTGTAATCAATTGATGGGACTGCATTGATTCGGATCAATGCAAGTTAAACAAACCTAATCTGATGTTGTTGGAACACTTTTCAAAAAGCTGTTATTGCAAGGACGTTCACTTTTGTTTTGCATCGTGGTATTCATTTGGAATATCCTGCTCCTCAGTCGACGAGGCAAGGGCCGAGATCCCTTCACCGGGAGTGACCCCTTGGACAGAAGTTTGCATCAGGGCATTAACTTCACTATAGCCGATTACTTTTGCTTTGCACAGTGATATTCGGTTATGAATATCTAGCACCCCATTTTACGGGGAAAGAGCCGAGATCCCTTCACCGGGAGTGACCTCTTTAGTAAAGGTTTTCGTCACTATATTTTCTAAAAAGCTATCCGTTCCTTCAACGATATCAAGTTCATTACGTTAAAGGTTTTCTCCAGAAACCATTCGTAGCCCTCCGTCGTTTCAGACGGGTAGCACGTAGTATTCATGCTATGTTTGTTGACCTTCGTCAAGGCATAGTGTATGGTAGCTGCTTGTTACCTTTCTGCTGGATAGATAGATGTATTGGTTTGGGACAGTCGTATAGCCTTGTTGACCTTCGTCAAGGGCTTGTACGGGTGGGTTCAAATTAACCTGGACAATGACGGGTGGAACTTGACATGTGACTTATGATTTGTTGACCTTCGTCAAGGTCATAAGAGCATGGGGTAGAAATCACATCGGGAGTTTCAAAAGAACTGAAACTTGCCAGATATGCGCATACCTTCTGGAGTGTGATACCGTGAGCGGATTCCGTCACGTTATCATGCGATGATAGTTGGATCCCGATTCCCACTGATGAGTTGGTTTACTCCTCGGGTGACCACGACTAATTCTTCTTTCAGGTTTGGAGGAGAATTTGAGGTACAGTGGGAGGTTTCCAGATTAGATAAATTGGTAACCATTCTGATCTAGGGTAGAGTGCATGCTGAGTGTTTCTTTTCTCTCTCTCTTTGGCAGCGACCATTGACCTGACCCTTAGACTATGACTTAGTGACCAAGTTGACCGAACCTTCTTAACACTGGCTTTTGGATTGTCAGAGTTGCAGACCTCATTGCCACTCCTACTTTTACCTTTTTCTCCAGGACACCCCGCATTACTGCGAACGTCCACTTCCATTGGACAAAACCATCGTATGGTTAGATACGAACTTGAAGGGATTCGAGGATGGTTTCCGGTTTTGGAGAAAACGGATAGGATTATTCAGTTGTCTTTTCCCTTTTACCTTCTCTCAAGTTACGAGTACTCCTTAGTTTAGGAGATAGTACACCTATCACGCAAATTGGATAGTCTTCTTCCAAACCTTAGGCTGGTGCCGACCGGTAGGGAATGAAGAAAACCAATTAGCATAACGATGGTGTGCAGAAGGTATTAGGATTAAGACAAAGCAAGGGATTAGTAAGAGGGCAAAGTAAATTGCAACTGATATTCACGACCAAACCAAGTTTTTCTTCGCCAATCCTAAATCACCTTTGTATTTCTCCAGGACACTCCGTATCACTACGAAGATCCACAGTTTATTGGATACTCCATCGTATGGTTATATACGAACTCGAAAGGAACTTGTTCCAGTTCGGGGATGGATTCTGGTCCAGGAGAAATAGGAATAAGGTTTATTCGGTTATCTTTTATCTTCACCTTCTCTCGCATTGCGAGTGCTCCTAGGACTAGGACAGTACACCCATTATGCTTATTGGATAGTCTTCTTCCAAACCATAGGCTGGTGCCGAACGGTAGGGAAGGAAGAAAACCATTTGGCCTAAGGGGTGTGCAGAAGGTAACGACTAAAGACATATAAAGGGATTTGGAAAGGTGGCAAAGAATTATGCGGTTATAATTGTGAATCTGGATAATGGTAGAGGGATTACTAGGAATACCAGAAAACCCCATCGAAACATTTCAATGTTTCAGTTCAACTGTGTACTGTTAAAAGAAAATTGATTTCCCGATTAGACACTTGCTCCAGGGTATGTATTTACCTGGTTTGATTCTCACATCTGTATGGTTTTACAGATGATGAGTGGGAGTAAGTTATTGGGAATTGGGTGATCATACTCATTATATCAGGATTCGTTGTAATCGGTGATATTTGAGGAGATCATCTGGGCTGTTTTCCGGTCGGCAAATATTTGGTTTTGAATATCCGCTGTTGTGCACCAATTTCAAATTGATATATCTGTACGTCTATTTTCATAGAGTGAGATATACCTTTTGATATTATGTCGATGACATTTACCTATATCAGTGGATGGTTAGGTAAGGAGCATTAAACAGCGGAGTAATTCTTCTTAACCATAAGTACAGTTTTCAACCTACGACACACAGTGAAAGAGTTGTTAGACTCGGCGGACTTATACAGAGTATTGTATGTTGTCCAGTGTCCATTAGGACAGAGGGGTTGGTCCTCATACTATATTCTGTTTACTTTTAACTTCTCTAGTTCTTAGACATGTGTTTCGTAGAAACACAGGGTCTAAGTTTTGAGGAGTTATAGGTATTTGAATAGAGTAGAGAACCAGGTATAGCAAGTATCGGGATTCTTCAAGGTGATCGAAGATGTAGATACTTGTGTATGGTATTCAATTGATAGTAATGATAAAGAGAAATTGCTTCTCTTTCAGGTTACTCATAATTGGAAGCATTCCTAAGTTGAGTAACGCTGATCGGCCTCTCTCCATTTAGTTGACATGCACTGGAGACAGCTGCATGATTTGAATCTGGTTCAATTAAATCAGTGCCTCTGGTTCTATATTGGATATAGTACAGTTCATATCTTAACATTGTTAAGGTACGGGGAGTTGTCCGGCTTATGATTAAAACCAGACTCTGGATAACTCAAGGCACGTTTCTGTAATGGCTGTTTGTGGGTTGACCCAGGCTATGACGAGGGTTGACTTTCTACCATCTGGCAGATCAATAGAAATATTGTTCTAGACTCGCCACAATTTTATTAAAAATGGATTTTTTCAAAAACAGAAGTGGGAGTATGGTAGAACTGGAAGTGATTCCAGAACCGCAAACGATTACTGAAGATTTGATAAGGAACCTAAAGATTCAATCTGATTTGACATTCCATTGGCCACTCCGCAGATAAGGTGGGTAACTTCAGGCACCCGAGAGGTACTCCGGTAGCCTCAAGGACGGTGACAGGGAAGTTCTTGTTTACCCACACTTGCCATTGTTGTTGTTCCAGGCTGCGGGACCCGGCAGGAGGATGAGTATAGCGTCGTTCTAAACTAGCTTTAGAAGTGCACGTCTATATGACTCTGCCAGAGGGTTGTCGTAGTCAGTGGGAGCAGCGGAAGCATTGGTGGACATCAGGCTTATGTCTATTTATAGACTAAAGCAGATATAGCGGAGATAGATCATCTATTTCTGATGTGACAGTCATAAGTTTGACGTCATCAGAATAGGGGATGGATCTGTTGAGAAGGTAGTAGGGTGTGATATCCTGGTTTTGGATGACATACACAAAGTAGGAAGTAATATTCCTATACTACGATCGGTTATACTTTGGTCGTCACACAGTGGTTTCTCCACAAAGGACTTGGACATTATATCAGACATACTGGTTACTAGATCTATGGTTTTAGATCTAGATTTGGGTGGTTTCCCAATCAGGGTACTTTGACAGCATTCTAAGAGTATTTAGAATGGACGACTCCTGGCATGGTAGTGTACCTGCAGGTGATGGAGTCACCCTCTCTAAAGGTGTCTTATAGACTAAAGGGGAGAGGGATGCGCATGATTGGCAGATCACTTGCTTGGGCAATTGAGTCAATCATGAGATGTCAAGTACCACACCAGATGTTGTTCTTGCACTATATGCAATAAGTTGACATTGATCCAATCCTGGAGAAACAGTCGGAAGCAGTTTTAGAACATAAGTGAATGTTCTAGGGATATGATAACGGCTGCCTCCTTTAGGAGACGGTTATCACTCCAGGCTTCCAAGGTGACATGGACGACAGGGTGATCGTCAGAGTTATAGTTTTCCTTCTGACGAGGGGCGGTATTTTGGACAAGTGATCCAAGTCAATACTGAGGGAGGTATGGCGCAGGATACTGATTAAGTTCAGTTGACGATACAGTCTAAGAAGTTTGGATTTGGAGTTCATTTATGAGCTAAGTCCCATCAGACATCCTGACATTCTAAGACAGGTATTGCTCATTTCGGGAGATGGTTTTCTCTGCGAACTTGAGATATAGAGAGACATGGAAAGAAATTTCAAGGCGGATCCACTCGCTGAGGCTATTCCTTGAACGCAATAGTTTCACAAACGAGCTTTGTGAGACTGACCAGTAGAGGAGTTGGGTGTTCGGTATCACACGGGCTGTGAGTATGCGACATCGCAATAATTAGCCTTGAGTGCAAGTGGGAGATTGTTGGAGATAGTGCCCTCAGAGTCAATTATTGGATCACAGGCACGTGATTGCAATGATTGAGGGAGGACCTATCCCGGTACAACAGTCTTACTCGAGATGATAGTATGCTATCTGGTTTACCTTTATCATCGTGTACTACTTCAGGTGACCTGACAGGTCGCTATTGCACGTTGATAGAGCCCCTAGGATTCTTGCTTGACTGCCAGCAGTATGAGGGCGATCATATAAGTGAGAGCTGGAGTCTATAAGCACATCCTTAAAAGGTCCCTAGTCATGGGAGTTTCGAGACAGGGCATCGATTCTCCAGAGTAGACTAGTGTATACAGTCGAGACCCCGACGAAGGGCGGTGTCCGGTCTCACAGGCCACTGGTGTCAGTTGGTTCACCTAAGATGTATACAGGTGCTCATTGGGTTATGAGTACACCGGACAGGACTCGCCGGGAACATGCTAGTTGGTCTTATACCTGACGTCAGATAGCAGTTCCCAGGTGACATGTGTACAGGTTAGTTCATCGACCTGGGGATCGTCATTTGTCTCGTGTGAGTTCCCACTGTGCTTTGATTACTACCCTACCACGGCTCAAAGGAGTCGTGCAAACAGGTTTTAGTTAGGTACAGTCCCGAGCCACATGGAGGCAGTGAGCGGATCTTCGGGGGTTCGTCTCTCCCGGTATTGGGGGTGAGGTCGTGCTGTGTCTAGGAGAGCCATTACACGAAGTCCTTGGCCAAGGCAGGAGATTTACTGGTAGGTATTCCAGTAGTATCTCAGGGTGTTCTGGGCTACACTCCGACACGACTTGTACCGCTTTTGGGGGTCTGACTTTTACCCACCCCCTAGGCCCGACATGCGATGCTCATAGACGAACGGACCGGACTGTACGGATATTGTCACTGACAGGCTCAGTAGGGTGTCAGGATGAGTTCACTCATCGACGTCCCTTTTAGTCAATAGCTGGTGGCCCGTTACGTATTGGCTTATACCTCTGACGTGCTAGTGGTTAAATTCACAGCCATAGTATTGACGAGTCTTTAGAGTCCACCACTCATTCTGTTACTCAAGCTTTCGGGCGAAACGCTGTAGAGGCCGTATGGAGATATGGCAGGGTCCGATCAGATACGTGCGGTATTGCACGGGTCAGGGTCGGACGGTTTGTACTAGTGGCCGTATAGATATATGGCAGGGTTCGATCAGATACGTGCGGTATTGCACGGATCAGGATCGGACGAACATTACTAGCCGGTTTTGGTTTAAGCCGGATCCTAGTTTAGTACAGTGTAGATTTTGTCTCTTTGCATTTGTATCCGGTCGGAATACAGACGCGGATGTGTATGCACAGTTTCGGGGTTTTCCTGTAATTTATTACGGGACCAGTTTTCTGGAGTTGCCAGTTTGCATTCCGTTCCGGCCGGTTTTCCTTTGTTCTTTCCCGGCCGGACTTTTCCGATGGAGGGGGTTATTTGCAATTGTCCAAATAACACTTTGTGGAGGGTTTTTTTGCAAAAGTATTGATTATGATATCTTTCATCCATGATGCATTCATTGTGATTAGATGAGGGTATGGTTTGGATGTTCATTTGTTATGATAATGTTTGTTTATGGTCACCCTCTTTTCTTCTCCTACACTCACCTCCCTTCATGATATGTATTTGATCCCTCCACCATTTCCATTTAGTTTTGGCCGGCCAAATTTTTGAGAGAGAGAGAGTGGTTCATTTTGTGAGGAGATATATTTGTTCATATCATTTTTGCATGCAAAATTGATAGCTTCATTTCCCTCCAAAGCTCAATCTTCATTCCTCCATCCAAAGGCAACAAACCCCAATGAGACATACACTCTACACTGTTATACAGCAAATCTTGGGTGCGTCGGTTAGCCAACTTCGCGCCCGAGTTGCCTCGGTATTGAGGTGGGAGCCCGTAAAAGTACCCGGCTTCGTGGTGCCCTTTCCGACGAGGAGGAGACGGACAGAGATCCCGCGAGGAGATCGGTGTGGAGATGAAGACCGGAGGACTTGGATCAGTCGGTATACTTCTCTAACCCGTCTTGTTGTTAGCTTAGACTTGTTAATGGTTACGATCCGGGGTTTAGTGCGCGGTGGTGCCGGTTTGCTAAGTCCGCAAAATTAAAGTTTATCACCGCTTCCGCATTTGGCCGTCGGATTGACGGCCGGGGCGCCGCCGTGCACTTACACCATTATCTACGAAGCCCTATGGCTGAGTCATGTACACGCACTCTTCTAAATCACCATTTAGAAAGGCGGTCTTAACATCCATTTGCCGGATTTCGTAGTCATGGTATGCAGCAATGGCAAGTAAGATCCGGATGGACTTAAGCATAGCTACTGGAGAAAAGATTTCGTCATAATACACACCTGGTCGTTGACGAAAACCCTTTGCAACTTGTCTAGCTTTGAAAGTCTCAACTTTTCCATCTACACCAAGTTTCTTCTTAAAGATCCATTTGCTCCCAATGGGTTTTACCCCTTCAGGAGCAACTTCCAAAGTCCATACTTTGTTGGTGTACATGGATTCCATCTCAGATCGCATTGCATCCAGCCAATTCACAGAGTCACCACTCGTGATGGCCTGCTCGAAACTAGTCGGGTCATCATCTTCCATGATGCAATCCTCGCTCCCACCATCAATGAGAAAACCGTAGTATCTCTCAGGTGGATGAAAGATCCTACTAGATCGGCGAAGAGGCTGGGGTTCATTGGGAACTACTGAATCCTATGGTTCTACTGAATCTTCAGTTGTAATTTGTTCTGCCGGAACTTCTTCCAGCTCTACCGTATTGCCACTAATTTCTTTTGCAAGAAATTCCTTTTCCAAAAAGGTGGCATGTCGAGAAACAAACACCTTTTGTTCCTTGCTGTGGTAGAATAGATATCCATGTGAATGTTTAGGATATCCTACAAACTTACAAAGAACTGATCGTGCCTCGAGTTTGTCCGGATTTTGCTTTTTGACATAGGCTGGACAACCCCATATCTTAACTCGTTTAAGACATGGTCTCTTCCCACTCCATATCTCATATGGTGTGGTAGGTACAGATTTAGATGGAACTTGATTCAATAGGTATGCAGCTGTCTCCAGTGCATGTCCCCAGAAGGAAATAGGTAACTCAGCAGTGCTCATCATAGAGCACACCATATCTAATAGGGTGCGATTCCTCCATTTCGATACACCGTTGTGCTGTGGTGTATAGGGAGGAGTAAGCTGAGAGAGAATCCCATTCTCTTTTAGATAGTCTAGGAACTCATTGCTTAAGTATTCTCCTCCTCGATCAGATCGAAGGATCTTAATACTTTTGCCCGTTTGGTTCTCTACTTCGTGCTTATATTCCCTGAATTTCTCAAAAGCTTCAGACTTGTGTCTCATCAGGAACACATGTTCGTATCTTGAGAGATTGTCAGTGAATGTAATGAAGTAGGAAGAACCGTTCCTGGCATGTGTAGACATGGGACCGCATACATCATTATGTACCAGTCCTAAGAGTTCCGTAACTCTTTCTCCGTGTCCACTAAACGGATTTTTGGTCATCTTACCTTTGAGACATGAATGGCAAGTTTTATAAGATGATAATTCGAACGGATTCAAATATCCATCCTTATGTAACTTAGCTAGCCGTGTTGTATTGATATGACCAAGTCTACAATGCCATAAGTAGGATTCGTTCATTTCTGAACTTTTTCTCTTGTGTGTGTTTTGTATATTAAGGACTGTATTTTGATTGAGAACGTATATGCCATTATGTAACGAGCCTGATCCAATCAACTCTTGATTTAGGAAGATGTTCATAACATTATCCTGTATTACAAAATTATATCCTTCTTTACTTAATAAAGAAACTGATATAATGTTGCACATCATGTTCGGTATATAATAGCACTCATTCAGAATCAATGTATTACTACTTGGTAATACAAGGTGATATTCGCCAACTGCTTTGGCTGCAATATTTGCACCATTCCCTACTTGTACGGAATGATCACCCTTTCCCAGTTCTCTACCTTTACGTAGCCCACGTAACAATTTACATATGTGGGATCCCGATCCGGTATCTAATACCCAGGACGTAGGGTGAACCGAGAAACAGTTCTCAATAACTAACACACCCGAAAAAGATGCATCAACATACTTGTTCTTTGTTTGGGCGGCGTGAGAATCCAGATATTGTCCTATTCCCTATTCAGTCTCATAACACTTATAAGAAAGAACGGGACCAACGTTCCCCTGCTCATTATAATAAGCGGGTTCAGTCAATACATCCATATTATTATCTTGATTAAGGCCTGACATGGTCGCTACCTGGAGAGAGAGAGAAGAAAACACTTTAGCGTATGCTCTTGCAAGATTAGATTGGTTATTATCTTATCTAATCAGGATGTCTCCCACTGTTTTTATCAAATCTTCCTTCAAACCCTAAAAGGTAAGATTAGCCAGGATTAATTACACCCTACAATTTCGTCAATCTTTCAGCCAGATCAGTATTGGTACTTGAGGGAGGTTCCCCGTGCTTTCGCACGGACCTAATTAAAATAAACCTCGTTTTCCCAGAGGCATAACCCCGTTAACACCTTTCTAGACACCTACTTGATTGGCTAATTGTCCTGTGTAAATTCTCCCAGGAGTAACTCTTACTCGCAGTGGGTATCGGGATCCAACTATCTTATAGTAGGTATGCAATCTCATTGCAAATTTCAACACTTGAAATTCCCGATAATGCTTTTACCCCTAACCCCCTATGACCTTGACAAAGGCCAACAAACCATAGGAAGCTAGTCAAGTTCAACCCGTCATTTCTTGATTGAAATAAACCTACCCGCACGACCCTTGACAAAGGCCAACAAGGTCATACGACTACCCTAATCCAATCGCATCACATGCTTAAACAGATAAGTACTAGTCAGCTACCGCACACTACGCCTTGACAAAGGCCAACAAACGCAGCACGAATACTAAATAGTCTTTATCTGAAATGACGAGGGCTACGCAGGTTTTTCAGAAAACCATGAGCGTAATGAACTTGATATCGTCGTAGAATCGAGTGATTTTTGAAAAGGAGTGTTTTTGAGGCTTTTCCAGTTTCGCTAAAGAGGTCACTCCCGGTGAAGGGATCTCGGCTCTTTCCTTATCGAATAAGGTGCAGGGTATATCATATATACCGCTATGCAAAGCAAGAACTATATAGAAGCAATAAAAAACTAAACCGCAAGTTTGTAGCATCTGCCAGTTTTGCTAAGAGGTCACTCCTGGTGAAGGGATCTCGGCTCTTTCCTCATCGAATAAGGTGCGGGGTATATCATATACCGCTGTGCAAAGCAAGAACTATAGCTACCCTTTTTATAAAGTTTTGATTCTACAATATCTTTTTAGCTTTCTTTTCTTTTATTAATCTCATTAATAAATCCCATCAGTTAATGCTTCCTAAGCATCACAGAAGAAACGAAAGCAGTAATATTTATATATCAACACATATATATAGTATAAGCATTCATCTCAGGCAGTAATATGATCTCATCACAGAACATTGCAGCAGAAGATAACATATGAAATATTGGATATACTAGGACGTCCGTGTTTTATTTCGAGCCTGTATAAAACACGGATTGCACAGTCGCGATGAATAGCCAAACCCACATCCCTAGACCCCTACGAGAGCGGCAAGTAACACTGCCAATTCTAGGGTTAGGAGACCTGGTCTTGACTCCTCGAGATGGCCTTCCACTGGACCCTAGAACCCGGTTACTTGTGCTTCCCTCCTTGGGTCTACCTAATGCGGAAAAGTAAATAATATACAATGGTGACATCATCCTCAACCTGGAAGTGCCCCAATAAAAGAATATTACTTACAAATGAATTTTACATGAATGAAAATAAAAACCCTTATCTCACATAAAACCCCCGGCTATTCTGAACACGACGATCCAATACAACATATCACAGCAACACATAATATCTCATATCATCAACGTAAGCAAGTATGCGTATCCTGATTGTCGTTGATGTATAGCAATGAAGCCGACGATACACCACATACTACGCTTACGGTCACAGAAAAGAAAGTGTAAAACTACAACATTTGGAATCCACAATCACTTTAGAGATCGTAAATCCGAAATATCACATACTTTGCATTTCATGCCTAACTATATGAATTCCACATATTGTATCACATTCCAGATAAATAGACAAAGTTAAACTTTCCGATCGAATAATCAAATACGCAAGATTTCCCAATTAGCTCAACACTTGAGCGGAGTTCAAAAAATCCCAGAACATGTCACAGCCCCAGTGAACCAGCCGAAGAAGGGTCAAACCAATGCCTCACATGTAGCAACGCCAAACTACCACAAACCCAAAGGTTCAGTAGAAGTTTTGACGGTCACATAATCGAGTTAAGGTTACGTTCTTCTAGAGGGTCCACAGATATGCTTGCATTTTTTTTGAAAGTTTTAAACTTAAGAAAAAACCAACACTTGAAAGTTTTTTGTATCGGGAAAAAGTGAGTTATTGATATCCGTTCGAACATTTTAACACGTTCTAAATTATCCGGAGAAACAAAACGAAGTTAAACTTTCCGATCGAATCAACGAATACAAAGAATCTCCAGAACACTCAACACTTGAGTAATATTAAAAGTTCCCAGAAGTATATACAAATACCTACGGATAAATCCTAAAAATATGAGTCTATAATTCCCAAGTTCGGCCGCGGAACCGCCGAGTAAAGCATATTCTTACTGCGGTTCCGCGGCGACTTCAGGGAATTAGGGTTTCGTCTTTTAGAGTAATCCTTAGAATTCCCTGTTGAATTTTCTGAGTATTTTTAATACGGAAAAAATCATATTTTAAAAAAATTTCCAGAGAGGGGTCAAAATACGACGTTTCGGGGTTCGATCGGACTTTTAACTTCGTATACACGTCGCCTAATGCTCTAGCTTGGCTCTGATACCACTGTAGGGATACTAGGCACTGTCACAAGGGTTTATAAGGCATCAACCATACCCGATTTAAAATTTAGAAGTGCCGAACAACCCAAAGCAAGGATCTTTGCTAGATTATTAGGGTTAAACATGCAAGTAAACACCTTTACAACTAAGAGAGAGGGATTGCAACCTTTGTAGTCCGCTCCTTCGCTTCATAAGCTCCTAGTAGTAGTCCCTTCGCCGCGATCCATGATCTCCCGGACTCAAGAGAGGCTCCACAACCCGAATGATCTATACTTGCTTGAAGTCTTCCTTTTCGAAGATGATCTACCTTGAAATTTCTTTAACTTAAGCTCTCACTTCTCTAATCAAGTATTAATGAAGTGAACACCCTAATCTAATTGGCTAGATTAGATGAGGATGATGAAGTAGGAATTATGCTCTTTTTTATTTTCAAGATCTCACACTAATTCATCACAAATCAAAAGCTAGAAAGCTTTTCAAGGAGGAAGAAGAAGATGAAGTCTTTTGTGATGAACAATGAAAAGTTACTATGCTTACAAATGAACCTTGAGTTAATAATATGAATCATTAACTCATGTAGAGAGTTTACTGGGGTTAAGGGTTTGGGTTGGGTTAGAAATATCTAAGCAAAATATCTAAACAAAATATCTAAGCAAGAAACAAAACAAAAGCTTCTAGAAGCTTCAAGAAAAGACTAACCCAAATCAAACCCTAACCATATTTAATCTCCACTAATCATGTTGCATTTGTAAACATAACTTGTTACAATATTATATATCACATATATAATATATTTTTGTAACAAAAGAAAATAATACAATTAACATATATCGCATATATATCAATGTATTACCCGGTGAGAAAATGAATCAACAAAGCGAGCCAATATCAGATAATGTAATGTAATATATCACATATATAATTATACATTAAATTATCGAATCAAAACTTGATCCGACAATCCGGCTATTTCTCAAATAACCGACTAATATAAACTGTATCAGTTCATCGAATCAACACTTGATCCGATGACCCAGCTATATCACTGTAAGTCCATGCTACCTCTCCCGGTACTTATGGGCTTGCGGAAATGATGAAAAACAATTTTCTAGAGGCGGTAACATGGACTCAAAACGGATCTTTGTTAAACTATCTAGCTAACAACCTAACTAGAGTTTTACCTATTCGGTTAGGGGGCTATACATTTCTTGAACTCCTTCGTCTTCCACTCTTTCCGGTGTACGGATCGGCCTCACCTCGTCGCCTCCTTGTGCCGAAGATGGATCCACCTGATGTTGGAGATAGTGCCCTCAGAGTCAATTATTGGATCACAGGCACGTGATTGCAATGATTGAGGGAGGACCTATCCCGGTACGACAGTCTTACTCGAGATGATAGTATGCTATCTGGTTCACCTTTATCATCGTGTACTGTTTCAGGTGACCTTACAGGTCGCTATTACACGTTGATAGAGCCCCTAGGATTCTTGCTCGACTGCCGGCAGTATGAGGGCGATCATATAAGTGAGAGCTGGAGTCTATAAGCACATCCTTAAAAGGTCCCTAGTCGTTGGAGTTTCGAGACAGGGCATCGATTCTCCAGAGTAGACTAGTGTATACAGTCGAGACCCCGACGAGGGGCGGTGGCCGGTCTCACAGGCCACTGGTGTCAGTTGGTTCACCTAAGATGTATACAGGTGCTCATTGGGTTATGAGTACACCGGACAGGACTCGCCGGGAACATGCTAGTTGGTTTTATACCTGACGTCAGATAGCAGTTCCCAGGTGACATGTGTACAGGTTAGTTCACCGACCTGGGGATCGTCATTTGTCTCGTGTGAGTTCCCACTGTGCTTTGATTACTACCCTACCACGGCTCAAAGGAGTCGTGCAAACAGGTTTTAGTTGGGTACAGTCCCGAGCCACATGGAGGCAGTGAGCGGATCTTCGGGGGTTCGTCTCTCCCGGTATTGGGGGTGAGGTCGCGCTGTGTCTAGGAGAGCCATTACACGAAGTCCTTGGCCAAGGCAGGAGATTTACTGGTAGGTATTCTAGTAGTATCTCAGGGTGTTCTGGGCTACACTCCGACACGACTTGTACCGCTTTTGGGGGTCTGACTTTTACCCATCCCCTAGGCCCGACATGCGATGCTCATAGACGAACGGACCGGACTGTACGGATATTGTCACTGACAGGCTCAGTAGGGTGTCAGGATGAGTTCGCTCATCGACGTCCCTTTTGGTCAATAGCTGGTGGCCCGTCACGTATTGGCTTATACCTCTGACGTGCTAGTGGTTAAATCCACAGCCATAGTATTGACGAGTCTTTAGAGTCCACCACTCATTCTGTTACTCAAGCTTTCGGGCGAAACGCTGTAGAGGCCGTATGGAGATATGGCAGGGTCCGATCAGATACGTGCGGTATTGCACGGATCAGGATCGGACGGTTTGTACTAGAGGCCGTATAGATATATGGCGGGGTTCGATCAGATACGTGCGGTATTGCACGGATCAGGATCGAACGGATATTACTAGCCGGCTTTGGTTTAAGCCGGATCCTAGTTTAGTACAGTGTAGATTTTGTCTCTTTGCATTTGTATCCGGACGGAATACAGATGCGGGTGTGTATGCACAGTATCGGGGTTTTCCTGTAATTTATTACTGGACCAGTTTTCTGGAGTTGCCAGTTTGCATTCCGTTCCGGCCGGTTTTCTTTTGTTCTTTCCCGGCCGGACTTTTCCGATGGAGGGGGTTATTTGCAATTGTGCAAATAACATTTGAGGAGGGGGTTTCTTGCACTTGTCTTCATTATGATAGGATTAGAATCCTTCATCCATACTTTTGCATTAATGAAGTTAAGGTGTGAATAGAAGTGAAGTATGGTTGATGTTTTTGGATGTGGTCACCACTTGCTTTCTACTACACTCACCTCCCTCTTTGATAATGTTTGATTATCTCCACCATTTCCCACAAGTATTGGCCGGCCACATTTTGAGAGAGGAGATGAGAAAAATGAGAGAGATTCATTTTTGTGTATAGCATTCTTCATCTCATTCCATTTGCTAGAAAATTGAAAGCACCAATTTTCTTTAGACCATTCCTCCGTCTATGGTAACCAACCCCAAAGTGACATACTCTACACTACATTCTACAGCACTTCTTGGGCATGTCGACTTGCCAGCTTCATGCCCGAGTTGCCTCGGTATTGAGGTGGGAGCCCGTAAAAGATGCAGGCGATGTGGTGCCCTACCGGCAAGGAGGCGACGACCGGAGTTTCCGCAGAGGATCGGGATGATGACGAGAAGACAGGAGGACTCGGATCACTCGGTATATCTCTTCCCATCTTGTAGTTAGCTAGAATAAGTTTAATGGCCCGATCCGGGGTTTAGTGCGCGGTGGTGCCGGTTTGCAAAGTTCGCAAAATTAAAGTTTATCACCGTTTCCGCATTTGGCCGTCGGATTGACGGCCGGGGCGCCGCCGTGCACTTACAGTGGTATCAGAGCCTCGCCATTAACTTCGTCTAGCTTCGTTTGATGTGTTTTGCATTTCCGATCGACCAAAATTCCAAAATCTACATTTTTGTTCACGACAGTTTTCTGTTGAAATTTTTTGGTCTCCAAAAATTTTTCAGGTTGTATAAAAGTACTGTACTAGAAGACCTAAGACTTCTGTAAAAATTCGACGCAGTCAGTCGACACCTCAGGCGCGGAACCGCGGCCAAACCCCCCCTTGGGCCGCGGTTCCGCCGTACTTTTGTGTCTTCACTGTGTCCAAATTTTCCAGTGGCCTTGTGGGCTTATTTTGGGGGTTTTGGGATATTGAATTTGGGCCCAGATTTTCTGTGACTGCTACAGTATTGCTTGGGGGCCCACTTGTTAATTTTTGATCGATCGGATATTTTAAACACATCTTTCACAGTATTTACATTATATCTGCGACCGTGAATGTCATTTGATCGGTAAATCCAGTCTAACTGCTATAGCCCAGTTAGACGGATTTGCGAACGTGACTTTCACGTTGATGTTCTGTGTATTTGCTGTGATGTTGCGGATCGGTCGGTAGGGATAGCCTGGATGCAATGCTAGTACAGTTTTGTTGTATTATGTACATTTGATATTGCGGGGCGAGCGTCCGACATGTGGACTGCCGTCACTGCCTGTTTGTATTATTCTTTTGGGGCACGACCTGGTTGCGGTCGATGTACCCGGTGTATGTATATTTTACTTTCTGTACTAGGATTGCCCCGCGGTGGGGTGCACGGATAGCCGGGTTCTAGAAGGCAACAAGCCCGCATCTCATGGCATTGGGACGGAGGGGGCTTCACTCCAGGATTGGCGGGCTATTCGACGCACTCGTAGGGGGTACAGGTTGACCCAGGAGGGGTGCCCAAGTTACCGGATTCCGTGAAGTGCTGGGTGGTCCATTCACGGTGCTGAAAGGGGCTGCCTCGCTTCAGGTTTTGGCGGGTGACTTGCCGCGCCCGTAGGGGTCTAGGATTTCATTGCACAGGCTATCCACACGACCAGGGGAACGTCGGGTTTCAGTAGTGGCTCTGTGAGACCCGGGGATCCCAGATATCTGTATTGTTCTGTGATGCTGTACATTTCTGTGATGTTGCATTTTTATTCACGCCTTGAGCGAAATACTATATATTGGTATATATATTAGTAGATGTTGTATATGTTTTTCATCCGCGCTAGTCCAGTCCCCGCTCTGCTGTTAGTTAGCTAACCTAACGGGTGATGACGGGACCCAGTGGCGAATGCGGATGGCATATACGTACGTCAGTATATTTTCGTTCTTTGTGGTGTGATCAATTGATGGGACTGCGTTGATTCGGATCAATGCAAGTTAAAACAAACCTTATCTGATGTTGTTGGAACACTTTTCAAAAAGCTGTTATTGCAAGGACGTTCACTTTTGTTTTGCATCGTGGTATTCATTTGGAATATCCTGCTCCTTAGTCGACGAGGCAAGGGCCGAGATCCCTTCACCGGGAGTGACCCCTTGGACAGAAGTTTGCGTCAGGGCATTAACTTCACTATAGCCGATTACTTTTGCTTTGCATCGTAGTATTCATTTGGAATATCCTGCACCCCATTCTACGGGGAAAGAGCCGAGATCCCTTCACCGGGAGTGACCTCTTTAGTAAAGGTTTTCGTCACTATATTTTCTAAAAAGCTATCCGTTCCTTCAACGATATCAAGTTCATTACGTTAAAGGTTTTCGCCAGAAACCATTCGTAGCCCTCCGTCGTTTCATATGGGTAGTCAATAGTATTCAAGCTGTGTTTGTTGGCCAAAGTCAAGGCACAGTGTTTGGTAGCTGTTGGGTATTCATATGCAGCATAGATAGATGCGTTGGTTTGGAACAGTCGTACTGCCTTGTTGGCCAAAGTCAAGGGTATGTACGGGTGGATTCAAATTAACCTGGAGAATGACGGGTAGAACTTGACATGTGACTTATGATTTGTTGGCCAAAGTCAAGGTCATAAGAGCATGGGGTAAAAATCACATCGGGAGTTTCAAAAGAACTGAAACTTGCCAGATATGCGCATACCTTCTGGAGTGTGATACCGTGAGCGGATTCCGTCACGTTATCATGCGATGATAGTTGGATCCCGATTCCCACTGATGAGTTAGTTTACTCCTCGGGTGACCCCGACTAATTCTTCTTTCAGGTTTGGAGGAGAATTTGAGGTACAGTGGGAGGTTTCCAGATTAGATAAATTGGTAACCATTCTGATCTTGGTTAGAGTGCACGCTGAGTGTTTCTTTTCTCTCTCTCTGGCAGCGACCATTGACCCGACCCTAAGACTATGACTCAGTGACCAAGTTAACCGAACCTTCTTTACACTGTCTTTTGGATTGTCAGAGTTGCAGACCTCATTGCCACTCCTACTTTTACCCTTTTCTCCAGGACACCCCGTATTACTACGAACGTCTACTTCCATTGGACAAAACCATCGTATGGTTAGATACGAACTCGAAGGAATTCGAGGATGGTTTCCGGTTCTGGAGAAAACGGATAGGATTATTCAGTTGTCTTTTCCTTTTTACCTTCTCTCAGGTTGCGAGTACTCCTTGGTTTAGGAGATAGTACACCTATTACGCAAATTGGATAGTCTTCTTCCAAACCTTAGGCTGGTGCCGAACAGTAGGGAATGAAGAAAACCAATTAGCATAACGATGGTGTGCAGAAGGTATTAAGATTAAGACAAAGCAAGGGATTAGTAAGAGGGCAAAGTAAATTGCGACTGATATTCACGACCAAACCAAGTATTTCTTCGCCAATCCTAAATCACCTTTGTATTTCTCCAGGACACTCCGTATCACTACGAAGATCCACAGTTTATTGGATACTCCATCGTATGGTTATATACGAACTCGAAAGGAACTTGTTCCTAGTTCGGGGATGGATTCTGGTCCAGGAGAAATAGGAATAAGGTTTATTCGGTTGTCTTTTATCTTCACCTTCTCTCGCATTGCGAGTGCTCCTAGGATTAAGACAGTACACCCATTATGCTTATTGGATAGTCTTCTTCCAAACCATAGGCTGGTGCCGAACGGTAGGGAAGGAAGAAAACCATTTGGCCTAAGAGGTGTGCAGAAGGCAACGACTAAAGACATATAAAGGGATTTGGAGAGGTGGCAAAGAATTATGCGGTTATAGTTGTGAATCTGGATAATGGTAGAGGCATTACTAGGAATACCCAGATACCCCATCGAAACATTTCAATGTTTCAGTTCAGCTGTGTACTGTTAAAAGAAAACTGATTTCCCGATTAGACACTTGCTCCAGGGTATGTATTTTCCAGTTTTGATTCTCACATCTGTATGGTTTTACAGATGTTGAGTGGGAGTAAGTTATTGGGAATTGGGTGATCATCCTCATTATATCGAGATTCGTTGTAATCGGTGATATTTGAGGAGATCACCTGGGCTGTTTGCCGGTCGGCAAATATTTGGTTTTGAATATCCGTTGTTGTGCACCAATTTCAGATTGATATATCTGTACGTCTATTTTTATAGAGTGAGATATACCTTTTGATATTATGTCGATGACATTTACCTATATCAGTGGATGGTTAGGTAAGGAGCATTAAACAGCGGTGTAATTCTTCTTAATCATAAGTACAGTTTTCAACCTACGACACACAGTGAAAGAGTTGTTAGACTCAGCGGACTTATACAGAGTATTGTATGTTGTCCAGTGTCCATTAGGACAAAGGGGTTGGTCCTCATACTATATTCTGTTTACTTTTAACTTCTCTAGTTCTTAGACATGTATTTCGTAGAAACACAGGGTCTAAGTTTTGAGGAGTTATAGGTATTTGAATAGAGTAGAGAACCAGGTGTAGCAAGTATCGGGGTTCTTCAAAGTAATCGAAGATGTAGATACTTGTGTATGGTATTCAGTTGATAGTAATGATAAAGAGAAATTGCTTCTCTTTCAGGTTACTCATAATTGGAAGCATTCCTAAGTTGAGTAACGCTGATCAGCCTCTCTCCATTTAGTTGACATGCACTGGAGACAGCTGCATGATTTGAATCTGGTTTAATTAAATCAGTGCCTCTGGTTCTATATTGGATATAGAACAGTTCATATCTTAACGATGTTAAGGTACGGGGAGTTGTCCGGCTTATGATTAAAACCAGACACTGGACAACTCAAGGCACGTTTCTGTAATGGCTGTTTGTGGGTTGACCCAGGCTATGACGAGGGTTGATTTTCTACCATCTGGCAGATCAATAGAAATATTGTTCTAGACTCGCCACAGTTTTAATAAAAATGGATTTTTTCAAAAACAGTAGTGGGAGTATGGTAGAACTGGAAGTGATTCCAGAACCGCAAACGATTACTGAAGATTTGATAAGGAACCTAAAGATTCAATCTGATTTGACATTCCATTGGCCACTCCGCAGATAAGGTGGGTAACTTCAGGCACCCGAGAGGTACTCCGGTAGCCTCAAGGACGGTGACAGGGAAGTTCTTGTTTACCCACACATGCCATTGTTGTTGTTCCAGGCTGCGAGATCCGGCAGGAGGATGAGTATAGCGTCGTTCTAAACTAGCTTTAGAAGTGCACGTCTATATGACTCTGCCAGAGGGTTTTCGTAGTCAGTGGGAGCAGCGGAAGCATTGGTGGACATCAGGCTTATGTCTATTTATAGACTAAAGCAGATATAGCGGAGATAGATCATCTATTTCTGATGTGACAGTCATAGGTTTGACGTCATCAGAATAGGGGATGGATCTGTTGAGAAGGTAGTAGGAAATGATATTCCTATACTACGATCGGTTATATTTTGGTCGTCACACAGTGGTTTCTCCACATGGGACTTGGACATTATATCAGACATACTGGTTACTAGATCTATGGTTTTAGATCTAGATTTGGGTGGTTTCCCAATCAGGGTACTTTGACAGCATTCTAAGAGTATTTAGAATGGACGACTCCTGGCACGGTAGTGTACCTGTAGGTGATGGAGTCACCCTCTCTAAAGGTGTATTATAGACTAAAGTAGAGAGGGATGTGCATGATTGGCAGATCACTTGCTTAGGCAATTGAGTCAATCATGAGATGTCAAGTACCACACCAGATGTTGTTCTTGCACTAGATGCAATAAGTTGATATTGATCCAATCCTGGAGAAACAGTCGGAAGCAGTTATAGAACATAAGTGGATGTTCTAGAGATATGATAACGACAGCCTCATTTGGGAGACAGTTATCATTCCAGGCTTCCAAGGTGACATGGACGACAAGGAGATTGTCAGAGTTATAGTTTTCCCTCTGACGAGGGGCAGTATTTTGGACAGGTGGTCCAAGGCAATACTGAGAGAGGCATGGCGCAGGATACTGATTAAGTTCAGTTGACGATACAGTCTAAGAAGTTTGGATTTGGAGTTCATTTATGAGCTAAGTCCCATCAGACATCCAGACATTCTAAGACAGGTATTGCTCATTTCGGGAGATGGTTTTCTCCGCGAACTTGAGATATAGAGAGACATAGAAAGAAACTTCAGAGCGGATCCACTCGCTGAGGCTATTCCTCGAACGCAATAGTCTCGCAAACGAGCTTTGTGAGACTGACTAGTAGAGGAGTTGGGTGTTCGGTATCACATGGGCTGTGAGTATGCGACATCGCAATAATTAGCCTTGAGTGCAAGTGGGAGATTGTTGGAGATAGTGCCCTCAGAGTCAATTATTGGATCACAGGCACGTGATTGCAATGATTGAGGGAGGACCTATCCCGGTACGACAGTCTTACTCGAGATGATAGTATGCTATCTGGTTCACCTTTATCATCGTGTACTGTTTCAGGTGACCTTACAGGTCGCTATTATACGTTGATAGAGCCCCTAGGATTCTTGCTTGACTGCCGGCAGTATGAGGGCGATCATATAAGTGAGAGCTGGAGTCTATAAGCACATCCTTAAAAGGTCCCTAGTCGTTGGAGTTTCGAGACAGGGCATCGATTCTCCAGAGTAGACTAGTGTATACAGTTGAGACCCCGACAAGGGGCGGTGGCCGGTCTCACAGGCCACTGGTGTCAGTTGGTTCACCTAAGATGTATACAGGTGCTCATTGGGTTATGAGTACACCGGACAGGACTCGCCGGGAACATGCTAGTTGGTCTTATACCTGACGTCAGATAGCAGTTCCCAGGTGACATGTGTACAGGTTAGTTCATCGACCTGGGGATCGTCATTTGTCTCGTGTGAGTTCCCACTGTGCTTTGATTACTACCCTACCACGGCTCAAAGGAGTCGTGCAAACAGGTTTTAGTTGGGTACAATCCCGAGCCACATGGAGGCAGTGAGCGGATCTTCGGGGGTTCGTCTCTCCCGGTATTGGGGGTGAGGTCGCACTGTGTCTAGGAGAGCCATTACACGAAGTCCTTGGCCAAGGCAGGAGATTTACTGGTAGGTATTCCAGTAGTTTCTCAGGGTGTTCTGGGCTACACTCCGACACGACTTGTACCGCTTTTGGGGGTCTGACTTTTACCCACCCCCTAGGCCCGACATGCGATGCTCATAGACGAACGGACCGGACTGTACGGATATTGTCACTGACAGGCTCAGTAGGGTGTCAGGATGAGTTCTCTCATCGACGTCCCTTTTGGTCAATAGCTGGTGGCCCGTCACGTATTGGCTTATACCTCTGACGTGCTAGTGGTTAAATCCACAGCCATAGTATTGACGAGTCTTTAGAGTCCACCACTCATTCTGTTACTCAAGCTTTCGGGCGAAACGCTGTAGAGGCCGTATGGAGATATGGCAGGGTCCGATCAGATACGTGCGGTATTGCACGGATCAGGATCGGACGGTTTGTACTAGAGGCCGTATAGATATATGGCGGGGTTCGATCAGATACGTGCGGTATTGCACGGATCAGGATCGAACGGATATTACTAGCCGGCTTTGGTTTAAGCCGGATCCTAGTTTAGTACAGTGTAGATTTTGTCTCTTTGCATTTGTATCCGGACGGAATACAGATGCGGGTGTGTATGCACAGTATCAGGGTTTTCCTGTAATTTATTACGGGACCAGTTTTCTGGAGTTGCCAGTTTGCATTCCGTTCCGGCCGGTTTTCTTTTGTTCTTTTCCGGCCGGACTTTTCCGATGGAGGGGGTTATTTGCAATTGTGCAAATAACATTTGAGGAGGGGGTTTCTTGCACTTGTCTTCATTATGATAGGATTAGAATCCTTCATCCATACTTTTGCATTAATGAAGTTAAGGTGTGAATAGAAGTGAAGTATGGTTGATGTTTTTGGATGTGGTCACCACTTGCTTTCTACTACACTCACCTCCCTCTTTGATAATGTTTGATTATCTCCACCATTTCCCACAAGTATTGGCCGGCCACATTTTGAGAGAGGAGATGAGAAAAATGAGAGAGATTCATTTTTGTGTATAGCATTCTTCATCTCATTCCATTTGCTAGAAAATTGAAAGCACCAATTTTCTTTAGACCATTCCTCCGTCTATAGCAACCAACCCCAAAGTGACATACTTTACACTACATTCTACAGCACTTCTTGGGCATGTCGACTTGCCAGCTTCATGCCCGAGTTGCCTCGGTATTGAGGTGGGAGCCCGTAAAAGATGCAGGCGATGTGGTGCCCTACCGGCAAGGAGGCGACGACCGGAGTTTCCGCAGAGGATCGGGATGATGACGAGAAGACCGGAGGACTCGGATCACTCGGTATATCTCTTCCCATCTTGTAGTTAGCTAGAATAAGTTTAATGGCCCGATCCGGGGTTTAGTGCGCGGTGGTGCCGGTTTGCAAAGTTCGCAAAATTAAAGTTTATCACCGTTTCCGCATTTGGCCGTCGGATTGACGGCCGGGGCGCCGCCGTGCACTTACACCTGAAAGCTTCTACCTTTGGCTTCTTCTTCGAACTTTGATGAAACTAGAACACTTGGCTTGCTAGGCCTTGTGAACTAGAATGAGTAGAGGATTATTTTGGTGTCTTTTTTATCTCTAAGGCAATGAGTCTCAACACATGAGAATGGTTTTTCTTGAGCTAGAGAGAGCAAGAGGAAGAGGGAGAGCTTGAGAATGAGAGAGCTCAAGAGAGAGAAAGCAAATGAAAGAATGAGTAACTCTTTTCTCATCCGCCCTCTCATAATCCAAAAGCCATCATAACAAAAATAGTAATCAAGTATTGTGTGATGGTTTAAGTCAAAATGGCTATATCATTTCATGCACTCATTTTGCATAAATAAACAAGCAAGCAAAAGTCTTTGCCATGGAATGATAGCCATTGTCATGATGATGGTCAACTAGTCCAACCTAGTCAACCGGTCAACAAAGTCAACAAGTCAACAAAGTCAACCCCTCAACAACCATGTCACTACAATACTTAATTTATATTATTGTTAATCATATATCTTATTCTCATTAGGGTTTAGTCAAAAGTCAATAGTCAACAGTCAACAACCCCAATGAGAATCCTCTGCCTCTGTCTCTCTGTCAACTGTGCATACACATCCGCATCCGCGTTCCGAGGAACACGAATACAAACGAGATAAAACCAATCCCAAAACGTACACTAGGATCTGGCTTAAACCAAAGCCGCTAGTGTTAATTGTCTGGATACCAAACGTGCACAAGTGCACGGATGTGACCGAACACTGTCGCAAAACCATGCGACATGTCGCAAAACCATGCGACCTCTACTCTTTTACCTATGGGCGAATAGCTTTCTGTGTGGGACTCTAAAGACTCGACACTACGCTGGCAGTGGGTTTAACCACAGACCGCAAGCGGCACTAGCTATGCGTAACGGTCCCCAGGTAGATGCCGACAAGAAGACTGACGAGGTGAAATCCATCTGAACTCCTACTGAGCCTGAATGTGACAATCTCCGTACAGTCCGGTCTGTTCGTCTGATACATCGCATGGCGGGCCTAGGGGGCGGTGAACGTCAGTCCCCTAATAGCGGTACAAGTCGTGTCGGAGTGAAGCCCAGACACCCTGAGATAACACTGGAAACCTACCGGTATATCTCGCTTGCCCTGGCCAGGGACTACTCGTGTAATGGCTCTCCTAGACACAGCGC
This sequence comes from Agapanthus africanus, assembly GCA_030015575.1. Taxonomy (NCBI): domain Eukaryota; kingdom Viridiplantae; phylum Streptophyta; class Magnoliopsida; order Asparagales; family Amaryllidaceae; genus Agapanthus; species Agapanthus africanus. The sequence continues at coordinate 517,867,006 of CM057345.1, read as the reverse complement.
GATGTCAACCCCCAATACCGGGAGAGACGAATCCTGTCTAACCGTCACTGCCTCCAAGTGCTTCGGGACTGCACCCAAAAACTACCTGTTTGCACGACTCCTTTGAGCCGTGGTAGGGTAGTAATCAAAGTACAGTGGGAACATACTCGAGGTGAAGTGACAGTATCAAGTCAGCGGACTAAGCTGTACTTATGTCACCTGGGAACTGATAACTGACGATAGGTATAGTACCAACCAACAGTTCCCGACGAGTCCTGTCCAGTGTACTCGTAACCTAACGAGCACCCGCATACTATCTCAAGTACGACGTACTGACGGCTGTGGGACAGACCGTATCCCATACTGGGATGAGAAGCGCATACGCTAGTCTACTCCGGAGTATCGATGCCCTGTCTCGATAGTCCTACGACTAGGGACCTGTATAAGGATGTGCTTATAGATTACCCAGCCCCCACGAGTGTGACTGCCATCACAACGCTGGTAATCAAGCAAAGATCCTAAGGGCTCCACTAATGTGTATAGGTGATATATTAAAATAAACACATGTACACATTAAAGCAGAAACAAACCAAGTAGCATACTACTATATTGAGCAAGATTGTCTATACAAGGTGAATATCCCAAGCTTCCATTAAGTAATATACAAACTAGTATGATACAGTAATGGCCTCTAGGGCATATACACTAACAATCTCCCACTTGCACTAAGGCCATGTACTGGCGTATCGAAGACCTATCATCTCGATCAGCCGCTCGAACTGAGTCTGGGGTAAGGCCTTTGTGAGTGGATCAACAGTGTTATCTTCCGTAGAAACTCTCCGAACCTCGATCTCCTGGCGATCCACGATCTCCCTGATCAGGTGATACCGCCTCAAGATGTGTCTGGACTTCTGATGGGACCTGGGTTCCTTCGCTAAAGCTATAGCCCCGTTGTTGTCGCAATACAGAGGTATTGGATCAACAATGGACGGAACCACCTGAAGTTCAGTTAAGAACTTCCTTATCCAGATGGCTTCTTTTGCGGCATCTGCAGCAGCGATATATTCCGCTTCCATCGTTGAGTCAGCAACGGTTTCCTATTTGGAACTCTTCCAATACACCGCCTCTCCATTGAGGGTAAAGACATAACCCGACATAGACTTGGAATCATCCTTGTCACTCTGGAAGCTGGAGTCAGCAAAGACCTCGATCTGGAGGTCTTTTCCGCCATACACCAAGAACATCTCCTTAGTCCTTCTCAGGTACTTGAGAATGTTCTTTACCACTATCCAGTGTTTCTCCCCAGGGTTTGACTGATACCGGCTTACCACACTCAGTGCAAAAGCTATATCTGGTCCGGTACACAACATCGCATACATTATAGATCCTACCGCAGAAGCGTAGGGTATAATAAACATGCGATCCCTTTCCAAATCTGTCTTGGGAGACATCTCTTTGGAGAGGGTGATCCCGTGACAAGCCGGTAAATTACCGCGCTTGGAATCTTCCATACTGAATCTTTTCAGTATGGTGTCGATGTACCTGGACTGTGAGAGTCCCAGTATCCTCTTGGATCTGTCACGATAGATCCAGATCCCCAGAATGTATGAGGCATCACCCAGGTCTTTCATTGAGAACCTGTGTGATAAGAACCCTTTGACAGATTGTAGCATAGGAATGTCATTTCCTATTAAGAGAATGTCATCCACGTATAAAGCGAGGAATACTACAGTTCTCGCTACAAATCTACTATAGATGCATGGTTCATCTAGATTTTTGATAAAGCCAAATTCTTTGACCGTCTCATCAAAACAGATGTTCCAACTCCGCGATACCTGCTTTAGTCCGTAGATGGACTTAAGCAACTTGCACACCTTTCCGCTGCTCCCACTCTGAATGAAACCCTCTGGCTGGTCCATATAGACACACTCCTCTAAATTTCCATTTAGAAAAGCGGTCTTTACGTCCATCTGCCAAATCTCATAGTCGTGGAAGGCAGCAATGGCAAGAAGGATCCGAATGGATTTCAGCATAGCTACTGGAGAAAAGGTCTCGTCATAGTCCAAACCAGGTCTTTGACGAAAACCCTTTGCAACCAGTCTAGCTTTATAGGTCTCAACCTGTCCATCTACACCAATCTTCCTTTTGAAGATCCACTTGCATCCTACGGGTTTTACCCTATCTGGAGCAACGTCCAACGTCCATACTTTGTTGGTGTACATGGACTCCATTTCGGTCCGCATTGCATCCAGCCATTTTACCGAGTCAACGCTCTGAACGGCCTAATGGAAGCTAGTAGGCTCATCATAATCAATGATGCAATCCTCTCTATCCCCGTCTATGAGAAAACCGTAGTATCTCTCGGGTGGATGAGACTTCCTACTACTCCTGCGGAGCGGCGTGGGAATGTCATGTTCTTTCGAACCCTCTGGTTCTACTAAGCTTTCAGTAATAACTCGTGGTTCTGGAATTTCTTCCAGTTCTACTGCGCTCCCACTAATTTCCTTTTCCAAGAACTGGTGTTCTAGAAAGCGGGCATGACGAGAAACAAAAACCTTTTGTTCCTCTTCGCAATAGAAAAAATATCCCTTGGAGTTCTTTGGATATCCCACAAACTTACACTGTACTGAGCGTGCCTCGAGTTTGTCCGCATGCTGCTTTTTGACAAAAGCTGGACATCCCCATGTCTTAATGTGATTAAGATAGGGTCTCTTCCCACACCATATCTGATATGGTGTGGTAGGCACAGTCTTAGTTGGAACTCGGTTCAAAAGGTATGCAGCTGATTCTAGTGCATATCCCCAGAATGATCGCGATAACTCAGCGTTACTCATTATGGACCGTACCATATCCAATAGGGTTCGGTTCCGTCTCTCCGATACACCGTTATGTTGCGGAGTGTATGGAGGAGTAAGCTGAGAGAGAATTCCATTCTCTTTTAAGTAATCCAGAAACTCGTCACTCAAGTATTCACCACCTCGATCAGATCTCAGTGTTTTGATACTTTTGCCTGTTTGTTTTTCTACTTCATTCTTATATTCCTGGAACTTTCCAAAGGCTTCGGATTTATGTTTCATTAAGAAGACATAACCGTACCTTGAAAAGTCATCCGTAAAAGTAATGAAGTAAGAATAACCGCTCCGTGCATGCGTAGACATTGGACCGCACACGTCGCTGTGTATGAGTCCCAAGAGCTCGCTCGCTCTTACTCCGTGTCTAGTGAACGGAGTCTATGTCATCTTTCCTTTGAGACAGGATTGACAAGTGGCATACGATTGATATTCGAACGGGTTCAAATATCCTTCTGTATGTAACTTCGTCAACCTTCTCTCATTGATGTGACCCAGTCTACAATGCCATAAGAAAGTCTGATTTATTTCCGGAGACTTTCTTTTGTGTGTATTCTGGACATTGAAAATCTGTGGTTGGTTTAGTACGTATATACCATTGCTTAATGTATCTGACCCAATCAGAACTTGATTAAGGTGAATGTTTACAACATTACTTACAAACGCAAATTCATAACCTTCTTTAGAAATCAAAGATACAGAAATGATATTACAAGTTGCGTTGGGTACAAAAAAGCAATTACGTAAAACCAAAACATGTCCATCTGACATTCCCAGGTGATAGTCCCCTACGGCCTTAGCATCCATGCTAGCTCCGTTTGCAACTTTGAGGGTCATGTCACCTGCCTTCAAAACCCTACGGTTTCTCAACGCCTGCAAAGAATTACAGATATGAGATCCTGATCCGGTATCCAATACCCAGGAAGTAGAGTTTATTGATAGACAGTTTTCAATAACATACACACCTGAAGCTGAAGCCGCAACTTGCTTCAGATCCTGTGTTCTGGCTTTCCAAGCCCTGCAATCTTTCTTCCAGTGTCCACTCTTATGACAGTAAAAGCATTCTTCCTTATCCACAAGCTTCCCTACTTTCTTTGTTGCTTTTCCTTTCCCTTCATATCCACTTTACTAACACCGCCCCTTGGTTTGGCGGGGGCTTTCTTCTTCTTTCCCTTGGCTTTCGCCTTGGACCTAGAAGAGGAAGATCCTCCTACAAACAAAGTGGATGTTTCCCTACCTTTCTGTAGGATGCCCTCTGCACTCCTCAGCATGTTGAGGAGTTCTGAAAGTTCAACTTCTTTTTCTTGCAAGTTGAAGTTCAGGATAAACTGGGTGTAAGTGGAAGGAAGGGACTGAAGAATCAAGTCCGTATAGAGCTCATTCTCCAACGTGGTCCCAAGGTTCGCGAGCTCCTCAATGAAGCCAATCATCTTAAGCACGTGTTCCGCTACCGATGATCCGACGGCCAACCTTGCCGAAAATAGCTTCTTCGACACTTCGTGTCTTGCGATACGAGATTGCTCTCCATACAGTTCTTTTGTATGGAGAAATATGGATTCGAGGTCCATATTCTCGTGCCTCCTCTGATGTTCGTTGTCCATAGAGGCAAGCACGAGGCACTTGGCCTTCGCACAATCGATTTCCCAGGTCTTACGGATTTCCTTATCCGCGACGCTGGTTTTGGGACCTGGGACAGGGGGAGCTTTGGTGGTAAGAAGATACCCTAACTTGTCATAAGTGATTGCCATTTTGACATTCCTGAGCCAATCTTTGTAGTTTGGCCCTGTCAGTATGTTTTTATCTAGTAATAACTTAAGTCCGGTCATGATGTTTGGTCGCTGCAATTAGGAGAGAGAGAAGAAACACTTTAGCATGATGCTCTTGCAAGTTTAGAGTGGTTTTTAATTTGTCTAAACAGGATGGCTCCCACTGTCTTTCGAATCCCTCCTCAAACCAAAAATGAAGAATTAGTCAGGATCAATCTCACCATACAATTCTTGCTTAACCGTTCGGCCAGGCTGGTGTCGGTACTTCGAGGGAGGTTTTCCAACGCTTTCACGAAGTTCCTTAATTAAATAACCTTTTTTCCCTGTGGGCGTAGCCCCGCTAACACCTTTCTAGACACCTACTTGGTTTATAGCATTGATCGTTAAGTGAGAAATTTCCCGAGGAGTAGCATATACTCACAGTAGGATCGGGATCCAAATATCATCGCGTGACAAAACTGAAGGAATCCTACCAGAATCATCACACTCCAAATGGTATGCAGCGCTAGCAAGTTTCAGTTCTTTTGAAACTCTCGATGTAGATTTTTGCCCCATGCTCTTATGACCTTGACTTTGGCCAAAATATCATAAGTCACATGTCAAGTTCTACCCGTCATTCTCTAGGTTAATTTGAGCCCACCCGCACATACCCTTGACTTTGGCCAAAATGGTAGAACGACTGCCCCAAACCAACACATCTATTTATGCTGAACATGAATACCCAATAGCTACCAATCACTATGCCTTGACTTTGGCCAACATACATAGCTTGAATACTATTGACTATTCATGTGAAACGACGGAGGGCTACGAATGGTTTTGGAAAAACCGTGAACGTAGTGAACTTGATATAATCGATGGAACGAGATAGCTTTTAAAAGGAGTGGCTCAAGCTTTCATTTAAAAGTTGGTTTTTGAAAAGAACCGAGTGGTTTTGAAAGTGTTCCAACGAATTTTACTTGGTTTATTTTCTTGCATTAGTTCTTTTAATGCGTCCCATCATTTAATCCTACCATGGCAGAAAACAACCAAAATATGACGTGCGTTTATGCCATTCGCATTCGCCACGGGGCCCCGTCATTACCCGTTAGGTTACTTAATTAACGACAGAGCGGAGGCTGGGCTAGCGCGGCTGAAAAACATAAGCAACGCCTAAATAATATCATATATAGATATATTGCAATGATAGCCATTTTAGATCACAGATGAACACATTGGATATACTAGGAATCCGCAATTCGTACGAGCCTGTAACAAAAAGCGGATTACACGGTCGCGGTGAATAGCCAATACCCCACCCAAGACCCCTACGGGTGCGGCAAACTACCCGCCAAATATCCGAAGCGGAGCAACCTTTCTCAACAACGTGAGTAGGCCACTCGGCACTTCGAGATACCCGGTAGTTTGTGCACCCCACCATGGGTCTATTCTAGGAGCAAAAACAGTAAAAAGAAATTATACAATGACGGATACAACCCCGACCCGGTTGTGCGGCCATACAAATAATATTATATCAATTTACAAATTTTACATGAATTGAAAGAAAAGAAAACTCTCGTCTTACAACCCCCCGGCTATTCACCCGCGACAATCCAATGAATTCATATACACATACCAACAACATTACAGATCACAGATTTGTATAACCCCCACTAATCGACATATAGCGATTAGCAGACGTTCAATACTAATAACACATCACAGATATATACCCGTCAGCTTAAGTCTTTAGAAGTTCGATCAAAAATACGGATTTTTAGGCCCCAAACACAAATTTTTCTTTCTGGAAAATCTGGGCAGAAAAAAATATTTTAAAAATCCCAAAACAACCCTAGAAACAAACTGCAAGAAACATTTTCCTCGACCGAGTCAACTCGGCCGCGGAACCGAGGCGGGAGCAGGCTCCCGCCGCGTTTCCGCGGCGCTTTGATCGATTCGACGGACCAAATTTCTTGGGTGTTTAACAAAAAGCCTGAGCCGATTTTTAAGATAATATTTATCATTTTTTGAACAGAAAAAAAATTCGGCAGAAACTTTGATTTTCCGGGTTCGTTTCGTGACTTTTTCTTTGATCGATCTTCTAGTTACTTTGCTAACATGTTAGATAGAGTTTAACTAGGCTCTGATACCACTATAAGTCCATGCTACCTCTCCCGGTACTTACGGGCTTGCGGAAATGATGAAAAACAATTTTCTAGAGGCGGTAACATGGACTCAAAACGGATCTTTGTTAAACTATCTACCTAACAACCTAACTAGAGTTTTATCTACTCGGTTAGGGGGCTATACCTTTCTTGAACTCCTTCGTCTTCCACTCTTTCCGGTGTACGGATCGGCCTCACCTCGTCGCCTCCTTGCGCCGAAGATAGATCCACCTGAAAGCTTCTACCTTTGGCTTCTTCTTCGAACTTTGAAGAAACTAGAACACTTGGCTTGCTAGGCCTTGTGAACTAGAATGAGTAGAGGATTATTTTGGTGTCTTTTTTATCTCTAAGGCAATGAGTCTCAAAACATGAGAATGGTTTGCCTTGAGCTAGAGAGAGCAAGAGGAAGAGGGAGAGCTTGAGAATGAGAGAGCTCAAGAGAGAGAAAGCAAATGAAAGAATGAGTAACTCTTTTCTCATCCACCCTCTCATAATCCAAAAGCCATCATAACAAAAATAGTAATCAAGTATTGTGCGATGGTTTAAGTCAAAATGGCTATATCATTTCATGCACTCATTTTGCATAAATAAACAAGCAAGCAAAAGTCTTTGCCATGGAATGATAGCCATTGTCATGATGATGGTCAACTAGTCCAACCTAGTCAACCGGCCAACAAAGTCAACAAGTCAACAAAGTCAACCCCTCAACAACCATGTCACTACAATACTTAATTAATATTATTGTTAATCATATATCTTATTCTCATTAGGGTTTAGTCAAAAGTCAATAGTCAACAGTCAACAACCCCAATGAGAATCCTCTGCCTCTGTCTCTCTGTCAACTGTGCATACACACCCGCATCCGCGTTCTGAGGAACACGAATACAAACGAGATAAAACCAATCCCAAAACGTACACTAGGATCTGGCTTAAACCAAAGCCCACTAGTGTTAACTGTCCGGATACCAAACGTGCACAAGTGCACGGATGTGACCGAACCCTATCGTAAAACTATGCGACCTGTCGCAAAACCATGCGACCTCTACTCTTTTGCCTAAAGGCGAATAGCTTTCTGTGTGGGACTATAAAGACTCGACACTACGCTGGCAGTGGGTTTAACCACAGACCGCAAGCGGCACTAGCTGTGCGTAACGGTCCCCAGGTAGATGCCGACAAGAAGACTGACGAGGTGAAACCCATCTGAACTCCTACTGAGCCTGAATGTGACAATCTCCATACAGTCCGGTCTGTTCGTCTGATACATCGCATGGCGGGTATAGGGGGTGGTGAATGTCAGTCCCCTAATAGCGGTACAAGTCGTGTCGGAGTGAAGCCCAGAAAACCCTGAGATAACACTGGAAACCTACCAATATATTTCGCTTGCCCTGGCCAGGGACTACTCGTGTAATGGCTCTCCTAGAAACAACGCGATGTCAACCCCCAATACCGGGAGAGACGAATCCTGTCTAACCGTCACTGCCTCCAAGTGCTTCGGGACTGCACCCAAAAACTACCTGTTTGCACGACTCCTTTGAGCCGTGGTAGGGTAGTAATCAAAGTACAGTGGGAACACACTCGAGGCGAAGTGACAGTGTCAAGTCAGCGGACTAAGCTGTACTTATGTCACCTGGGAACTGATAACTGACGATAGGTATAGTACCAACCAACAGTTTCCGACGAGTCCTGTCCAGTGTACTCGTAACCTAACGAGCACCCGCATACTATCTCAAGTACGACGTACTGACGGCTGTGGGACAGACCGTCTCCCACACTGGGATAAGAAGCGCATACGCTAGTCTACTCCGGAGTATCGATGCCCTGTCTCGATAGTCCTACGACTAGGGACCTGCATAAGGATGTGCTTATAGATTACCCAGCCCCCACGAGTGTGACTGCCATCACAACGCTGGTAATCAAGCAAAGATCCTAAGGGCTCCACTAATGTGTATAGGTGATATACTAAAATAAACACATGTACACATTAAAGCAGAAACAAACCAAGTAGCATACTACTATATTGAGCAAGATTGTCTATACAAGGTGAATATCCCAAGCTTCCATTAAGTAATATACAAACTAGTATGATACAGTAATGGCCTCTAGGGCATATACACTAACAATCACATATACCCGGCCGATATCTAATATCGCGAGAATAGAATACGGTATCTCATATCGTATTATTCTCGGTCCCGCACATATCACATATGCTCCAACTCCATTTTGCCTGAGTCAAGAAACCTCTGTGTTGGACTCTAAAGAATCGTCAATACGCCGGCAGTAGGTGATGATCATATCAAACACCCACAAGCTGCAAGCGGTCAGCTAAACGTAACAGCCACCCAGGTTTTGAGCGATCAGAAGATCAACAAGCAAGCCTGTACATTCTCCTGTGAATCCAATCAGTAACACTCCTGTACAGTCCGGTCTCTTTGTCTGATATGTCGCATATCTAGTCTAGGGGTGGTAAACGTCAGACCCCAGTAACCGATAAGTCGTGTCGATATGAGGCTCATAACAGGCCGAGAAACTACTGATAACACTTACCAGTAGCACTCTATAGCAGCCCTGGCCAGGGACTTCCAGTTATAGCCAATCGAACATAGCACAACATCAACTCCCTATACCGGGAGAGACGAATCCCCTCCTATCGCTCATTGCCTCCATATGATTCGGGACTGTACCCAAAAGCCACCATTTTGCATGCCCTCTTGGATGTGGTAAGGTGGAAATCAAAGCACAGTGGGAATCACACAAGACTCTATGACGATCTCGGGTCTACAGACTAACCTGTACCAGTGCCACCGGAGAACTGCCATCTGATGTGAGGTATAATACCATCTGGAAGTTCTCGGCGAGTCCGTTCAGTGTACCCAATCTCCACTGAGCACCCGTACACCATCCTTGATGTCAAACACCGATGGATATGGGATCATCCATCGCCCATCATATGGGTCAAGATGCGTATACGCTAGTCTACTCTGGTATATCGATGCCTTGTCTCGATACACCCTCGACTAGGAACAGTAATAGGATGTCCTCATAGACTACTCTGACCCTACTAGTATGATCTCATCATAGTCCCAGTAGTCGAGTACATATCCTAAGGGCTTTATCAACATGTAAGAGCAAGGCAGTAAACTAATATAAGTCAACATGTTAAGACAAAGTGAAACCAAATAGCATACTATCATGTCGAGCAAGAAAGTCCTCTCTATATATATCCAAGCATCCACTATAATATACATCATATGTATAATAATGGCCTCTAGGGCATATACATAACTAACAGAAAGTGGAATTCACCTAGGTTTGCAAAACTTATGTTGTAGGTGAGTCACCACTTCAATAGGAGACCGAACAAGGCTTCTTTCGGGTGCTGAGGATCGCTTTGTGCCTGACTCCACTCACTACCTTTTTTTTAGCGTGATCGGATAAAGATAGGCCATCAAAGAGCTCGGTACCAAACAGGCACAGCTAAGGAATCGTGCACTCAAAGGAATATGTCATCGACGAGTTTTCAACATTCACTCTCGAGCGGGGAGCGAGTCCAAGACCAAAGAAAAGAAAGCCAGAGCATCCCTTCCTTTTCGCCTTGCCTCGAGGGCTTACGGGTCCGTGGGCACAGTTTTTCAAGCCTCGTATTCAGATACTCCACCTGAAGAAGAGGTGGAAAAAGGCTATACCATAAACAAAAGTCAGAAATAAGAATATAAAGAACTATAGCCAGAAGAACAAAGGAACTGTACATTCAGTGTTGTGTAACCATAGCCAGAAGAGCAATCTCGTATAGCTAGATACGAGACCTCGAAGAACTTGTTTCAATCGAGGCTGGCCGTCGGATCATCTGTATGGGAACATGTCCTTAAGATGATTAGCTATATTGAAGAGCTCGCAGACCTCGGGACAACATTAGAGAACGAGCTGCATACACACTTGATTCTCCAGTCCCTTCCTTCCACATACACCCAGTTTATCTTGAATTTCAACATTCAAGGTAAAGAAGTTGAACTTCCAGAACTCCTTAACATGTTGAGGTGTGCAGAGGGCACCTTGCAGAAAACAAGGGAAACACCCGCTATGTTTGTTCGTGGTGCTTCCTCTTCCAGGTCCAAGGCAAGGGCCAAAGGAAGGAAGAAGAAGGCCACTACCAAACCCAGAGGTGGTGTTGGTAAGGTGGAAGCCAAGGGAAAGGCAAAGGTTGCGGTGCCGGTAGTGGCAAAGGACGAGTGCTTCTACTGTCGTAGGAAAGGCCATTGGAAGAAAGATTGCAAAGCTTGGATTGCCAAGAACCAGGACTTGAGGCAAGTTGTGGCTTCGGCTTCAGGTGTGTTTGTAATTGAAAATTGTCTGTCAATCAACTCTACTTCCTGGGTATTGGATACCGGATCAGGATCTCAAATATGCAATTCATTGCAGGCACTGAGAAACCGTAGAGTGCTGAAGGTTGGTGATATGACCTTCCAGGTTGCTAACGGAGCTAGCGTGAATGCTGTGTCCGTAGGGGATTATCATGTAAGTCCACGTTGCGACCCCCGGTTCTTACGGGGAGGCGGAAACGGTATAAAATCAAAATTTTAACGCAAGAGGCAACATGGACTAAGCTAGGTCGGGATCTTTACCTAAACTAAAACTAGCAAACTAAGCTAAAGATATTTAGCTACTCGGATGAAGATGGTTATACCTAGCTTGTCTTGAACTCCTTCGTCTTCAAAGCTCCGATGGTGGTCCGATGGCTTCTTCTCGTCGTCTCCGTACGCCGAAGACAGATCCACCTGAAAACTCCAACCTTTAGCTCCTTCTTCGTTCTTTGAAGAAACTAGTTCACTTGGTTTGCTAAACCTAGTGAACTAGAATGAGTAGAGAGGAAATAGAATGGGATTTTATCTATGGTTCTTGATTCTCAACTCATGAGACAAGAGAACCATAGATCAAGAGAGGGAGCAAGAGGTTGAGGGTGAGAGCAAGAGGAGAGCTCAAGAACAAGAGAGAGAATGAGCAAGAAAGAATGAGCAAGTATTTTGTCTCTCACCCTCTCATAATCCAAAGCAATGATAACTCATCATATCAACAAAAGTCTTATGTGATGGTTGAAGTAACCATAACCTTATCATGTCATGCACTCATTTTACTCAAATGAACAAGCAAGAAAAAGTCTTTGGCATGAAATGATAACCATGGTTATCATGATGGTCAACTAGTCAAGCCTAGTCAACCGGTCAACAAGTCAACAAAAGTCAACAAGTCACAAAAGTCAACAAGTCAACAAAAGTCAACAAGTCAACAACCATATCACCATAATACTTAATTAATATAATAGTTAATCACATATCATATTCTCATTAGGGTTGAGCATAAAGTCAAAAAGTCAACGGTCAACTGTCAACAACCCTAATGAGAATCCGCTGCCTCTGCCTCCCTGTCAACTGTGCATACACACCCGCATCCGCGTTCCGAGGAACACGAATGCAAACTGGATAAATCCAATCCCATAAGGTACACTAGGATCTGGCTTAAACCAAAGCCCGCTAGTGTAAACTGTCCGGACACTGTACGTGCACAAGTGCACGGATGTGACCGAACGCTGTCGCAAAACCATGCGACCTGTCGCAATACCATGCGACCTCTACTCTTTTGCCTAAAGGCGAAAAGCTTTCTGTGTGGGACTCTAAAGACTCGACACTACGCTGGCAGTGGGTTTAACCACAGACCGCAAGCGGCACTAGCTGTGCGTAACGGTCCCCAGGTAATGCCGACAAGAAGACCGACGAGGCGAAACCCATCTGAACTCCTACTGAGCCTGAGTGTGACATTCTCCATACAGTCCGGTCTGTTCGTCTGATACATCGCATGGCGGGCCTAGGGGGCGGTAAACGTCAGTCCCCCAATAGCGGTACAAGTCGTGCCGGAGTGAAGCCCAATACACCCTGAGATAACACTGGAAACCTACCAGTATATCTCGTTTGCCCTGGCCAGGGACTACTCGTGTAATGGCTCTCCTAGACACAGCGCGATGTCAACCCCCAATACCGGGAGAGACGAATCCTGTCTAACCGTCACTGCCTCCAAGTGCTTCGGGACTGCACCCAACCACCACCTGTTTGCACGACTCCTTTGAGCCGTGGTAGGGTAGTGATCAAAGTACAGTGGGAACACACTCGAGGCGAAGTGACAGTGTCAAGTCAGCGGACTAAGCTGTACTCATGTCACCTGGGAACTGATAACTGACGATAGGTATAATACCAACTAGTCAGTTCCCTACGAGTCCTGTCCAGTGTACCCGTAACCTAACGAGCACCCGCATACTATCTCAAGTACGACGTACTGACGGCTGTGGGACAGACCGTCTCCCACACTGGGATGAGAAGCGCATGCGCTGGTCTACTCCGGAGTATCGATGCCCTGTCTCGATAGTCCTGCGACCAGGGACCTGAATAAGGATGTGCTTATAGATTACCCAGCCCCCACTAGTGTGACTGCCATCACAACGCTGGTAATCAAGCAAAGATCCTAAGGGCTCCACTAATGCGTATAAGTGATATACTGAAATAAACACAAGTACACATTGAAGTAGAAACAAACCAAGTAGCATACTACTATTTTGAGCAAGATTGTATATACAAGGTGAATATCCCAAGCATCCATTAAGTAATATACTAGTATGATACAGTAATGGCCTCTAGGGCATATACACTAACAATCTCCCACTTGCACTAAGGCCATGTACTGGCGTATCGAAGACCTATCATCTCGATCAGCCGCTCGAACTGAGTCTGGGGCAAGGCCTTGGTGAATGGATCTGCAGTGTTATCTTCTGAAGCGACTCTCCGAACCTCGATCTCCTGGCGATCCACGATCTCCCTGATCAGGTGATACCGCCTCAAGATGTGCCTGGATCTCTGATGGGACCTGGGTTCCTTCGCTAAAGCTATAGCCCCGTTGTTGTCACAATACAGAGGTATTGGATCAACAATGGACGGAACCACCTGAAGTTCTTTCAAGAACTTCCTCATCCAGACAGCTTCTTTTGCGGCATCAGATGCAGCGATGTATTCCGCTTCCATCGTCGAGTCTGCAACGGTTTCTTGTTTGGAACTCTTCCAACACACCGCCCCTCCAGTGAGGGTAAAGACAAAACCCGACATGGACTTGGAATCATCCTTGTCACTCTGGAAGCTGGAGTCAGCAAAGGCCTCGATCTGGAGGTCTTTTCCGCCATACACCAAGAACATCTCCTTAGTCCTTCTCAGGTACTTGAGAATGTTCTTTACCGCTATCCAGTGTTTCTCCCCAGGGTTTGACTGATACCGGCTTACCACACTCAGTGCATAAGCTACATCCGGTCTGGTACACAACATCGCATACATTATAGAGCCTACCGCAGAAGCGTAGGGTATAATAGACATGCGATCCCTCTCCAAATCAGTCTTGGGAGACATCTCTTTAGAGAGGGTGATCCCGTGACAAGCCGGTAGGTTACCGCGCTTGGAATCTTCCATACTGAATCTCTTCAGTATGGTGTCGATGTACCTGGACTGTGAAAGTCCTAATATCCTCTTGGATCTGTCACGGTAGATCCGGATACCCAGAATGTACGAGGCATCACCCAGGTCTTTCATGGAGAACCTGTGTGACAAGAACCCCTTGACAGATTGTAGCATAGGAATGTCATTTCCTATTAAGAGAATGTCATCCACGTATAAAACGAGGAATACTACAGTTCTCGCTACAAATCTACTATAGATGCATGGTTCATCTGGATTTTTGATAAAGCCAAATTCTTTGACCGTCTCATCAAAACAGATGTTCCAACTCCGCGATGCCTGCTTTAGTCCATAGATGGACTTAAGCAACTTGCACACCTTTCCGCTGCTCCCACTATGAATGAAACCCTCTGGCTGGTCCATATAGACACACTCCTCTAAATTTCCATTTAGAAAAGCTGTCTTTACGTCCATTTGCCAGATCTCATAATCATGGAAGGCAGCAATGGCAAGAAGGATCCGAATGGATTTCAGCATGGCTACTGGAGAAAAGGTTTCGTCGTAGTCCAAGCCAGGTCTTTGACGAAAACCCTTTGCTACCAGCCTAGCTTTATAGGTCTCAACCTGTCCATCTACACCAATCTTCCTTTTGAAGATCCACTTGCATCCTACGGGTTTTACCCCGTCTGGAGCAATGTCCAACGTCCATACCTTGTTGGTGTACATGGACTCCATTTCGGTCCGCATTGCATCCAGCCATTTCACTGAGTCAACGCTCTGAACGGCCTGCTGGAAGCTAGTAGGCTCATCATAATCTATGATGCAATCCTCTCTATCCCCGTCTATGAGAAAACCGTAGTATCTCTCAGGCGGATGAGACTGCCTACTACTTCTGCGGAGCGGCGTAGGAATGTCCTGTTCTTCCGAACCTTCTGGTTCCACTAAACTTTCAGTAACAGTCCGTGGTTCTGGAATTTCTTCCAGTTCTACTGTGCTCCCACTTATCTGGTTTTCCAAAAACTCAGTTTCCAAGAAGTAGGCATGACGAGAAACAAGAACTTTTTGTTCCTCTTCACAGTAGAAGAAATATCCTTTTAAGTTCTTTGGATACCCCACAAACTTGCACTGTACTGAGCGTGCCTCGAGCTTGTCCGCATGCTGCTTTTTGACAAAAGCTGGACATCCCCATGTCTTAATATGCTTAAGATAGGGTCTCTTCCCACACCACATCTCATATGGTGTAGTAGGCACGGTCTTAGTAGGTACTCGGTTCAAAAGGTATGCGGCTGATTCTAGCGCATATCCCCAGAATGATCGCGGT
This sequence comes from Agapanthus africanus, assembly GCA_030015575.1. NCBI lineage: Eukaryota > Viridiplantae > Streptophyta > Magnoliopsida > Asparagales > Amaryllidaceae > Agapanthus > Agapanthus africanus. Next base: position 517,851,463 of record CM057345.1, on the reverse strand, counting down.
AACTCAGCGTTACTCATCATGGACCGCACCATATCCAATAGGGTGCGGTTCCGTCTCTCCGATACACCGTTATGTTGCGGGGTGTATGGAGGAGTAAGCTGAGAGAGAATTCCGTTCTCTTTTAAATAGTCCAGGAACTCGGCACTTAAGTATTCTCCACCTCGATCCGATCTTAGAATCTTAATACTTTTGCCGGTCTGTTTCTCTACTTCATTCTTATACTCCTGGAATTTTCCAAAGGCCTCGGACTTATGTTTCATCAAGAAGACATAACCGTACCTTGAGAAGTCATCCGTAAAAGTAATGAAGTAAGAATGTCCGCTTCGGGCATGTGTAGACATTGGACCGCACACGTCACTGTGTATGAGTCCTAAGAGCTCGCTCGCTCTTACTCCTTGTCCAGTAAACGGAGTCTTTGTCATCTTTCCTTTGAGACAAGATTGACAAGTGGCATACGATTGATATTCGAACGCATTCAAATATCCTTCTGTATGTAACTTAGTCAACCTTCTCTCATTGATGTGACCCAATCTACAATGCCATAAGAAAGTTTGATTCATTTCCGGAGACTTTCTTTTGTGTGTATTCTGGACATTGAAAATCTGTGGTTGGTTTAACACGTATATACCATTACTCAATGTACCTGACCCAATCAGAACTTGATTAAGGTGAATGTTTACAACATTACTTACAAACGCAAATTCATAACCTTCTTTAGAAACTAAAGATACAGAAATGATATTACAAGTTGCGTTGGGTACAAAAAAGCAATTGCGCAAAACCAAAACATGTCCATCTGACATTCCCAGGTGATAGTCCCCCACGGCTTTAGCATCCATGCTAGCTCCGTTCGCAACATTGAGGGTCATGTCACCTGCCTTCAAAACACTACGGTTTCTCAACGCCTGCAAAGAATTACAGATATGAGATCCTGATCCGGTATCCAATACCCAGGAAGTAGAGTTTATTGAAAGACAGTTTTCAATAACATACACACCTGAAGCTGAAGCTGCAACCTGCTTCAATTCCTGTGTTCTGGCCTTCCAGGCCCTGCAATCATTCTTCCAGTGTCCTTTCTTATGACAATAGAAGCATTCTTCCTTATCCACAAGCTTCCCCGCTATCTTTGTTGCTTTGCCTTTTCCCTTCGTATCCACTTTACCAACACCGCCCCTTGGTTTGGCGGGGGCCTTCTTCTTCTTTCCCTTGGCTTTCGCCTTGGACCTAGAAGAAGATGATCCTCCTACAAACAAAGTGGATGTTTCCCTACCTTTCTGTAGGGTGCCCTCTGCGCTCCTCAGCATGTTGAGGAGCTCTGATAGTTCAACCTCTTTTTCTTGTAGGTTGAAGTTCAGTATAAACTGGGCGTAAGTGGAAGGAAGGGACTGGAGAACTATATCCGTATATAGCTCACTCTCCAATGTGATCCCTAGGTCAGCGAGCTCCTCAATGAAGCCGATCATCTTTAGCACATGCTCGGCTACTGATGATCCGAGGGCCATTCTTGTCGAAAATAACTTTTTCGACGCTTCGTATCTTGCGATACGTGATTGCTCTCCATACAGTTCTTTTGTATGGAGCAATATGGACTCCATGTCCATATTCTCATGCCTCCTCTGATGTTCGTTGTCCATCGAGGCAAGCAGGAGGCACTTGGCCTTCGCGCTATCAATCTCCCAAGTCTTGCGGATTTCCTTATCCGCGACACTGGAAGTTGGACCAGGGACAGGGGGAGCTTTGGTGGTAAGAAGATACCCCAGCTTGTCATAAGTGATTGCTATCGTGACATTCCTGAGCCAATCTTTGTAGTTTGGCCCTGTCAGTTTGTTTTTATCTAGGAGTAACTTAAGTCCAGTCATGTTGATTGGTCGCTGCAATTAGGAGAGAGAAGAAGAAACACTCAGCATGATGCTCTTGCAAGTTTAGAGTGGTTTTTAGTTTGTCTAAACAGGATGGCTCCCACTGTTTCTCGAATCCCTCCTCAAACCATAAAGGAAGAATTAGTCAGGATCAATCCCACCGTACAATACTTGCTTAACCGTTCAGCCAGGCCGGTGTCGGTACTTCGAGGGAGGTTTTCCAACGCTTTCGCGAAGTTCCTTAATTAAAGAACCTCTTTTTCCTGGGGGCGTAGCCCCGCTAACACCTTTCTAGGCACCTACTAGGTTTATAGCATTGATCGTTAAGTGAGAAATTTCCCGAGGAGTAGCATATGCTCACAGTAGGATCGGGATCCAAATATCATCGCGTGACGAAACTGAAGGAATCCTACCAGAATCATCACACTCCAAATGGTATGCAAATCTAGCAAGTTTCAGTACTTATGAAACTCCCGATGTGGATTTTTGCCCCATGCTCTTATGACCTTGACTTTGGCCAACAAATCATAAGTCACATGTCAAGTTCTGCCCGTCGTTCTCCAGGTTAATTTGAATCCACCCGCACCTACCCTTTACTTTGGCCAACAAGGCAGTACGACTGTTCCAAACCAACGCATCTATCTATGCTGCACATGAATACCCAATAGCTACCAATCACTGTGCCTTGACTTTGGCCAACAAACACAGCTTGAATACTATTGACTATTCATGTGAAACGACGGAGGGCTACGGATGGTTTTGGCAAAACCGTGAACGTAGTGAACTTGATTTGGTCGATGGAACGAGATAGCTTTTAAAAGGAGTGGCTCAAGCTCCGTATTTAAAAGTTGTTTTGAAAAGAACCGAGTGGTTTTTCGAAAGTGTTCCAACGACTTTAACTTGGTTTATTATCTTGCATTAGTTCTTTTAATGCGTGATATTCTTGCATTAGTTCTTTTAATGCGTCCCATCATTTAATCCTACCATTGCAGAAAACAACCAAAATATGACGTACGCTTATGCCATTCGCATTCGCCACGGGGCCCCGTCATTACCCGTTAGGTTACTTAACTAACGACAGAGCGGGGGCTGGGCTAGCGCGTCTGTAAAACATAAGCAACGCCTAAATAATATCATATATAGATATACTGCAATGATAAACATTTCAGATCACAGATAAATACATTGGATATACTAGCAATCTGTAATTTGTACGAGCCTGTAACAAAAACAGATAACACGGTCGCGGTGAATAGCCAAAACCCCACCCAAGACCCCTACGGGTGCGGCAAACTACCCGCCAAGTACCCGAAGCGTAGCAACCTCCCTCATCTCCATGAGTAGGCCACTCGACACTTCGGCATACCCGGTAGTTTGTGCACCCCTCCATGGGTCTATCCTAGGAGCAAAAACAGTAAAAAGAAATTATACAATGACGGCTACAACCCCGACCCGGTTGTGCGGCCATACAAATAATTATTACATCAATTTACAAATTTACATGAATTGCAAGAAAAGAAAACTCTCGTCTCACAACCCCCGGCTATTCACCCGCGACAATCCAACATATTTATATACACATTCCAGCACATTACAGATCATGTATAACCCCGACTAATCGACTTATAGCGATTAGCCGACGTTCAATACATGCAAACATTACAGATATAACCATCATAGTCAAAGTGCAGTGAAGTTCGGAAAAAATACGGAATTATAGGACCCCAAAAGGAAATTTCTTTTCTGGAAAATCTGGGCACATATAATATATTCCAAAAATCCCAAAACCAACACAGACACACACTGCACGAAAAACGATGCACAGAGGACTACAACGCGCGGCGCTTCCGCGGCGGATACCAGGCTCACGCGGCGGATGGGCGGCGGTTTAGAGGAATTACTGCATCGTTTTTCTTGGGTGTTCTCACAAAACCCTGAGCCGAATTTAGGAGTATAAAGTTTTTCATTTTGACCAGAAAAAATTTCAACAGAAACTCAGTTTTAGTAAAAGTTTGGTTTTTGGATTTTTCCGGTTCCGAACTTCGTTACACTTCACTACCAAGCTAGTTTAAGTTTAGTTAGGCTCTGATACCACTGTAAGTCCACGTTGCGACCCCCGGTTCTTACGGGGAGGCGGAAACGGTATAAAATCAAAATTTTAACACAAGAGGCAACATGGACTAAGCTAGGTCGGGATCTTTACCTAAACTAAAACTAGCAAACTAAGCTAAAGATATTTAGCTACTCGGATGAAGATGGTTATACCTAGCTTGTCTTGAACTCCTTCGTCTTCAAAGCTCCGATGGTGGTCCGATGGCTTCTTCTCGTCGTCTCCGTACGCCGAAGACAGATCCACCTGAAAACTCCAACCTTTAGCTCCTTCTTCGTTCTTTGAAGAAACTAGTTCACTTGGTTTGCTAAACCTAGTGAACTAGAATTAGTAGAGAGGAAATAGAATGGGATTTTATCTATGGTTCTTGATTCTCAACTCATGAGACAAGAGAACCATAGATCAAGAGAGGGAGCAAGAGGTTGAGGGTGAGAGCAAGAGGAGAGCTCAAGAACAAGAGAGAGAATGAGCAAGAAAGAATGAGCAAGTATTTTGTCTCTCACCCTCTCATAATCCAAAGCAATGATAACTCATCATATCAACAAAAGTCTTATGTGATGGTTGAAGTAACCATAACCTTATCATGTCATGCACTCATTTTACTCAAATGAACAAGCAAGAAAAAGTCTTTGGCATGAAATGATAACCATGGTTATCATGATGGTCAACTAGTCAAGCCTAGTCAACCGGTCAACAAGTCAACAAAAGTCAACAAGTCACCAAAGTCAACAAGTCAACAAAAGTCAACAAGTCAACAACCATATCACCATAATACTTAATTAATATAATAGTTAATCACATATCATATTCTCATTAGGGTTGAGCATAAAGTCAAAAAGTCAACGGTCAACTGTCAACAACCCTAATGAGAATCCGCTGCCTCTGCCTCCCTGTCAACTGTGCATACACACCCGCATCCGCGTTCCGAGGAACACGAATGCAAACTGGATAAATCCAATCCCATAAGGTACACTAGGATCTGGCTTAAACCAAAGCCCGCTAGTGTAAACTGTCCGGACACTGTACGTGCACAAGTGCACGGATGTGACCGAACGCTGTCGCAAAACCATGCGACCTGTCGCAATACCATGCGACCTCTACTCTTTTGCCTAAAGGCGAAAAGCTTTCTGTGTGGGACTCTAAAGACTCGACACTACGCTGGCAGTGGGTTTAACCACAGACCGCAAGCGGCACTAGCTGTGCGTAACGGTCCCCAGGTAATGCCGACAAGAAGACCGACGAGGCGAAACCCATCTGAACTCCTACTGAGCCTGAGTGTGACATTCTCCATACAGTCCGGTCTGTTCGTCTGATACATCGCATGGCGGGCCTAGGGGGCGGTAAACGTCAGTCCCCCAATAGCGGTACAAGTCGTGCCGGAGTGAAGCCCAATACACCCTGAGATAACACTGGAAACCTACCAGTATATCTCGTTTGCCCTGGCCAGGGACTACTCGTGTAATGGCTCTCCTAGACACAGCGCGATGTCAACCCCCAATACCGGGAGAGACGAATCCTGTCTAACCGTCACTGCCTCCAAGTGCTTCGGGACTGCACCCAACCACCACCTGTTTGCACGACTCCTTTGAGCCGTGGTAAGGTAGTGATCAAAGTACAGTGGGAACACATCCGAGGCGAAGTGACAGTGTCAAGTCAGCGGACTAAGCTGTACTCATGTCACCTGGGAACTGATAACTGACGATAGGTATAATACCAACTAGTCAGTTCCCTACGAGTCCTGTCCAGTGTACCCGTAACCTAACGAGCACCCGCATACTATCTCAAGTACGACGTACTGACGGCTGTGGGACAGACCGTCTCCCACACTGGGATGAGAAGCGCATGCGCTGGTCTACTCCGGAGTATCGATGCCCTGTCTTGATAGTCCTGCGACCAGGGACCTGAATAAGGATGTGCTTATAGATTACCCAGCCCCCACTAGTGTGACTGCCATCACAACGCTGGTAATCAAGCAAAGATCCTAAGGGCTCCACTAATGCGTATAAGTGATATACTGAAATAAACACAAGTACACATTGAAGTAGAAACAAACCAAGTAGCATACTACTATTTTGAGCAAGATTGTATATACAAGGTGAATATCCCAAGCATCCATTAAGTAATATACAAACTAGTATGATACAGTAATGGCCTCTAGGGCATATACACTAACATATCACCTTGGATTGACGAGTGGACATATTTTGGTTTTGCGCAACTGTTTTTGTGTACCTAGTTTAACGTGTAATATCATATCAGTATCCTTGTTATCAAAAGAAGGTTATGATTTTACGTTTGTAAGCGATGTTGTTAACATCCACCTTAATCATGGTTTGATTGGGTCCGGTACACTAGATAACGGTATATACGTGTTAAACCAATTACTGATTTTCAATGTCCAGAACACACTAAAAAGAAAGTCTCCAGATATAAATCAGGCTTTCTTATGGCATTGTAGACTGGGTCACATCAATGAGACAAGGTTAACTAAGTTACATCGAGATGGATATTTGGATCCGTTCGAATATCAATCTTATGCCACTTGTCAATCATGTCTCAAAAGAAAGATGACAAAGACTCCGTTCACTGGACACGGAGTAAGAGCGAGTGAGCTCTTAGGAATCATACACAGCGATGTATGTCGTCCAATGTCTACACATGCAAGAGGCGGTTTTTCATATTTCATTACTTTTACGGATGATTTCTCTAGGTATGGATTCATTTTCTTGATGAAACATAAATTCGAGGCCTTTGAGAAATTCCGAGAATATAAGAATGAGGTAGAAAACCAAACCGGCAAAAGTATCAAGACACTGAGATCTGATCGAGGTGATGAATACTTAAGTGCCGAGTTCCTGGGTTACCCAGATCTAGCCATCGTAACGGCAAAAGTATGGACTTTGGACTTTGCTCCAGATGGGGTAAAACCCATAGGATGCAAGTGGATCTTCAGAAAGAAGATTGGTGTAGATGGACAGGTGGAAACCTATAAGGCTAGACTTGTTGCAAAGTGTTTTCATCAAAGACCTGGTTTGGACTATGACGAAACTTTTTCTCCAGTGGCTATGCTCAAATCCATTTGGATCCTTCTTTCCATTGCTGCCTTCCATGATTATGAGATCTGGCAGATGGACGTAAAGGCGGCGTTTCTAAATGGTAATTTAGAAGAGTGCGTCTATATGGATCAGCCAGAAGGTTTCAATCAGAGTGGGAGCAGCGGGAAAGTGTGCAAGTTGCTTAAGTCCATTTATGGACTAAAGCAGGCATCGCGGAGTTGGAACATCTGTTTTGATGAAACGGTCAAAGAATATGACTTTATCAAAAATCCAGATGAACCATTTATATATAGTAAGATTGTAGCACGAACTGTCGTATTTCTCGTCTTTTACGTGGATGACATTCTCTTGATAGGAAATGACATTCCTATGCTACAATTTGTCAAAGGATTCTTATCACATAGGTTTTCCATGAAATACCTGGGTGATGCCTCTTACATTCTAGGGATCCAGATCTATCGTGATAGATCTAAGAGGATGTTAGGACTTTCGCAGTCCAGGTATATCAACACTATACTGAAAAGATTCAGTATGGAAGATTCTAAGAGCGGTAATTTATCGGCTTGTCATGGAATCACCCTATCCAAAGAGATGTCTCCCAAGACTGATTTGGAAAGGGATCGCATGTCAGTTATACCCTACGCTTCTGCGGAAGGCTCTATAATGTATGCGATGTTGTGTACTAGACCAGATGTAGCTTACGCACTGAGCGTGGTAAGCCGGTATCAGTCAGACCCAGGGGAGAAGCACTGGATAGCAGTAAAGAACATTCTCAAGTACCTGAGAAGGACTAAGGATATGTTCTTGGTTTACGGCGGAAAAGACCTCCAGATCGAGGCTTTTGCTGACTCCAGCTTCCAATGTGACAAGGATGACTCCAAGTCCATGTCAGGTTATGTCTTTACCCTCAATGGAGGGGCGGTGTGCTGGAAGAGTTCCAAGCAGGACACAGTTGCTGACTCGACGATGGAAGCAGAGTATATCGCTGCTTGCGATGCCGCAAAAGAAGTTGTCTGGATGATGAAGTTCCTAACAGAGCTTCAGGTGGTTCCTACCATTGTTGATCCAATACCGCTGTATTGTGACAACAACGGCGCTATAGCTTTAGCGAAGGAACCTAGGTCCCATCAGAAGTCCAGACACATTTTAAGGAGGTATCACCTGATCTGGGAGATCATTGATCACCGGGAGATCGAGGTCCGGAGAGTTGCTACAGCGGAGAACACTGCAGATCTATTCACAAAGACCTTACCTCAGACACAGTTCGAGAGGCTATTCGAGATGATAGGTCTTCGATATGCTAGTAAATGGCCCTAGTGCAAGCGGGAGATTGTTAGTGTATATGCCCTAGGTGCCATTATTGTATCATACTAGCTTGTATATCACTTAATGGAAGCTTGGGATATTCACAGTTATATTGACAGTCTTTCTCAACATAGTAGTATGCTACTTGGTTTATATCTATCTTAATATGTGTATATGTTTCTTTTAGCATATCGCGAATACATATTGATAGAGCCCATAGGATCTTGCTTGACTACCAGCGTTGTGATGGTAGTCACACTAGTGGGGGCTGGGTAGTCTACAAGCACATCCTTTTTCAGGTCCCTAGTCGTAGGATTATCGAGACAGGGCATCGATACTCCGGAGTAGACTAGTGTGTACGCTTCTCATCCCAGTTGGGGAGATGGTCTATCCCACAGCCATCAGTATGTCGTACTGGAGATAGTATGCAGGTGCTCGTTGGGTTACGGGTACACCGGACAGGACTCGCAGGGAACTGTTGGTTGGTATTATACCCGTCGTCAGTTAACAGTTCCCAGGTGACATGAGTACAGCATAGTCCGTAGACTTAACACTGCTGCTTCGCCTCGAGTGTGTTCCCACTGTTCTTAGATTTCTACCCTACCACGGCTCAAAGGAGTCGTGCAAACAGGTAGCAGTTGGGTGCAGTCCCGAAGCACTTGGAGGCAGTGGCGGTTAGATAGGATTCGTCTCTCCCGATATTGGGAGTTGATATCGCACTGTGTTTAGAGAGCCAATATGCAAAGTCCCTGGCCAGGGCAAGCGAGATTTACTGGTAGGTTTTTCAGTAGTTTCTCAAGGTGTAATGGGCTTCACTCCAACATGACTTATACCGCTTTTAGGGGACTGATGCTTGCCGCCCCCTAGGCCCGATATGCGATAGCCTTAGACGAACAGACTGGACTGTACGAAGATTGTCACATCAGGCTCAATAGGAGTTCGGATGGGTTTCCTCATCGGCCTTCTTATCGACATCTACCTAGGGACCGTTACGTACAGCTAGTACCGCTTGCGGCCTGTGGTTAAACCCACTGCCAGCATAGTGTTGAGTCTTTAGAGTCCCACACAGAGAGTTTCCCTGCTTCAGGCGAAACGATATAGAGGTCGTATGGTTTTACGACAGGGTTCGGACATATACGTGTACTTGTGCACGTATGATGTTCGGACAGATTATACTAGCTGGCTTTAGTTTAAGCCAGATTCTAGTATTCGATTATTGGATTTATACAGTCTCAGTTTATCCGTGTTTTTCGTAAATACGGATGGGAGGGGCATTCTCGTAATTAGTCGAGAAGCTTCTAGAAGATAGGTGACTCATTTAGTTTTAATTCATTTATGAATTAAACTAAATGAGGTGGAGAGGTGATGTGTTATTTGCATTAAATGTTTTAATGACTCATGAGATGATTCATCCAAATGAGTTAATGAAGCATGGTTGATATTATTATTTGGATAATTATCATGCTTCATATATTCACAAATGAGTTATTAATTCATATCATTCTCACATACACACTCTCTCTCCTCAAGCTCTCCTCTTCTTCAACCTAACCCTAATCCTCTCATGTGTTGAGATCCCAAGGGTTAGAAAGACTAATAGATCCTTAATCCACTTCTATATCTTCTAGGTCACTTGGATTAGCAATCCTAACCACTTAGTTACCTCAAGTTAGAGGTTAAAGCTTGGAGAAGGAACTCTCGGGTGGATCTTCTATTACATCGAGGAGGTCGACGAGGAGGTGAACAACAAGAACAAGAAGGACTAGTATCTTGAGGTATAATCATCTATCATAGTAGTTTAGCACTTCTAGATAGTTTGTTAGTTAGGGTTTAGCAAAGATCCGTAAAGTTAGTCGATGTTAATTTGAACAAAATGATTGTTTTACCTATTCCGCCTCCCCGCATCTTGTGGGGTGTGTAACATCGACTTACAGGGATTAGATTAGCAGACTATGGATGGGGCAAGACGTCGAGAAAAGTCTCTGTTATCTGGCTCCTTCTACGCAAGACGACTAGGATCAAATGGTTTACAATAATGCTAAGAAAGAAGAAGATCGTGACCATTCTTTTTTAGACAAAAAAGCTTGACTTCTATCGGGTCAGCGTAGAGGGAGAGTACACCAACTAGTTGGCTATGTAAAAAGAGAGTGGGCTAAAGAGGCATTTTCTGACCTAGAATCATGAAGATGTCGACTTTGTGCTATGCCATACGATCTCAGGATTGCTTCGATTCCTTGACGTTATGTGGGAGAACCCAACCAAGCAATCGGTGGTTCATCAGAGGATGAAATTTGAGAGAAAAAGCAAGGAGAGTGGGAAAGCTAAACTACCCTTCCGTTCGCTGAATCTGACCTTCGTCCAAGAGTTCGGGCTTCTACGCGAGGAATGTGCTTTCTGACATCGAGTTTCAGCTATGCCAAGAGATTACTACTTTGATACGATCGGTTCCATTGGTCATTCTTCAGGAGAAGTCCCGAAACTTAACTAGTCTACTGATAGGATCATTGCTAACCTATTGGCTTCATCGAGATCGGACAGCGCATAAGAGGGAATTTCATGAATGAGAAGATTCTCTTTCTACACTCTAGATATATCCTGTGCCTCTTCCTTCCCTTTCTTTCACTTCACCTTATCGGCTTGGCGGGCTATCTCGTCTGGGCAAAGTGTAGGAACACAAAATACAGGGGCATATACTTAATAGTACGGGACGGGCGAGCTGCTAATCTAATACAGGTCCCTGACCACAGTGACTAAGGTGGATGCTAGGCCACCAGATGGTAATGTCGTTAAGCAATCAAACTATTTCCATGTCAACAGGAGCCGATTCACTTTCCCCTTCTCGAGTTTGTTAATCAAAGGGAAGTCCATGAATTCGGGCTGATCAGTCGGCGAGTTCATGCCAGGATAAAGAGCAAGACGATGAATATCCGTGCGAGGACTAAGCAGACATAGCTAACGGTCGTGAGCTACAGGCTGGAATAAGGCGATGTAATCGTCTAGCCCTTCTATCCTCCAATTGGCAAAGAGTGTCAAGAGGAGGGCTTTGTGCTGGAAATGAGTAGTCCCAGTAGTAGTGAAATAGCCCGATTGCCTAGCCCTAGCGGAAGCAAGCTCTGTATATCGCAATTATCGGCAGATGACATCGATCGCACATTAGCAGTCTACAAACCAGCAAGAAAATGGATTATATGCAAGGCTTTGAAATATAGCACGCGTTATTCAAACCAATTGAGCGCTAGCGCAAGTTTCTAAGGTTTCTTGCTGGCATTTCCCTAGGCGTCGATTTGCAGAAAAATCTTATCTCATATAGCAAGCAAGGGATGTGCGCGCTAGCACGAAAGCCGTTGCGCGCTAGCGCAAGTTTATATATAAGGTTTCTTGCTGCTTAAGTCATAGAAAATAGAAGTTTCCACTGCCCCCCTTGAGGAAAGTCTTCTTAGTTTTCGTATAAGGGCAAGTCTTTCTTTAGCATTGAGAAAAAAGACTATCGAAACGGAGAAGAGCATCCGATGTGGAAGGTTGACTTCGATGGTGTCGTCAACAAGCACGGGACCTAGAATCTCCGCAGGGATTCCATCGCCTCAGTACACTTTGATTAACAACATGGCTGAAGCTTGCATCTTGGGACTAAAAACGTCGGGACTACTCGACTCCAAGTATTTGGTCCTTATCATAAGCCAAATCAAAGGAAGACGCGATCTCATTCCCTATTTCGAGTATCTTGAGAAACCCATTGAGAATTTTGAGGCGCTGCTAAGCCCTACCTGTCCAAAAACTCTTATTCCGATGCCACTGACACAGCATGGATGAAAGTCTTAGAAGGGGTCGTGGAAGTCAGTGAAGAGCCAGCATATTGTCTTCAAATTGAGCCAGCCATCTCTTGTGGCATGCCTCAGAGAATACGTCTAGCATTTCTCAACTGAGCTACGATTTCCGAAGACTCTCATAGAAAGACCTTGCTATCGCGAAGTCGTTTTTTTCTGAGTGAAGGAAGAAGAGAAGCAAGGGGCTTGTGGTGGTCTTTGCAGCCGATCGAGAGAATGGATCCGGGAATTTTGTCAAAATCCTATCCTAGAAAACTCGCTTCGACAGTTATGATTGCGCTTTGAGGAAAGTGCCTGGAATACCATCTTTAAGAGAGAAAGTTCCTTGCCGAAAGCAATCCAAGGCTCTCAGGCAGAAGAGGAATCAGATATTCTGCTTATTGCTGTCCTTTTTGGAGTACGGGGGACTACCTCGGATGTGAGGGATGCCCTGTAAGATTCGCCTTCGGGACCTTCGCGAAGGCTCCTCCGCTCTCAGTTTACTTTGTCTTAGTTGTTTAAGAATAGCTTTCAGTATCCGTTCACTCGCGAAGTCTCCTTCGCTCTCTCACTCTTAGTTTCATCATCTTAGTGGTTTTGTTCAACAACTCAAACCTGTAAGAAAGGGAAGCTATGTATACTTATGAGCGCTGTTACCACTTAGGCAAGGTTAGTCACTTTCTCTTTTCACTACTAGCTCATACTAAGGGGCTTCGCTCCGTTCTTGAGGAACTCCGCAACGTTCCAGGGATGGATTTACCCTTCACTTCGTTCACTACAGTAAGAAGTGCTTGTCGATATTACTTGCTCTGTTCACTCGCAAAGGGACCTCCGCTCTCTCACTCAGTTTACTTACTGAAAGTGTCAGTTGTTCTTGGAAAAGAAAACTACTCGACTAAAGCTTAACTCTCTAACCAAGGATGGGAGATTAATGGCGTTACATGCAAAGGTTGCTTGCACCTACTGAGAGGAAAAGTGCTCACCCACGGGTCACAAATGAGATCAAGAGAAGACAAACTACTAACAGAGCACCTCAACCCATGGCATATGACTTTCTTTCCCAAGCATACCGCATTCCATGCACGTGAGGAGTCCTTCTTGGGTCCCAAACAGAAGACGGACTTAAACGGAATCATTCGAGACCATAGATACCCCCGATTAGTATATAACTTCATCAGCTCTTTACCTCATGCAAGGGTCGAAGTTTCCTCACACCGAGGCTACCATACTTTGCTAAGAAAGTCTCACAGAGAGGTTACATCCGAAGAAATATAAGTAGAACTGATCTCTCTCTCAACTCTACTATATTTATTGAGGGAAGTTAGAGAAAATGAGGCTGGTTCTCACGGCTCTCATTGGCCAACCAGTCTGGACCCTGCTTGCCTTCTCTGCAAATGTGTGATATCTTGACTTCAGTAAGTTACTGAATCATAAGGCGCGAATCCATAAAGATGCAATCCATTGCCGATCTTTTACGCCGCAAAAGAGCATTGATGACAAGCATAGATAGAGTCGCTTTCAATCCAAAGCTTGGCATTGATAGATAGCGCAACGCCCAGAGACCACGAGTCTCAACTTCAGTCACACCATGGCCATGGAAAGAAACTTCCCCTGCAGCAACAAGTCTGAATATGTGCTTTTCTAATCGTGAAATCGGTCAAATGACCAGTCGAAGTTTCATTTCATCCAACCGGTAGGGACTACTTAACTAACTTAGGCTCATAAGGCTGGCTATATACTGATTTAAAAGCCCAGCTCGCCCATAACCGCTCGTCTGCATAGGAAATTAGATCATCCTCACCAAGTGAGAACATATCCACAGTCTTTGCAACCTCTGTAACATTGTCTTCTACCCCATTAAAGACGAATCTCTTCCTTTATACAACAACAACCAACTAGCATAGGCAATAAAACCTTGCTGGAACTCTTTCACCGTCGACCTCACTCGAGAGAATCTTCCACCATTCAGATAGGTTGCAACTAAGTTCCAACCTCTCCCAAACACACGCCTATAGTTTTCTTGAGAGAACGGGCAGCTGCAAAGAAGATGAGCCAAGTCCTCCACCTGACCATTACATCTTGGACAAAGCACACAAACAGTGTGACCTTTCTATCCGCTGTTTGCACTCCCCAATCTTCCATATCCACATTCTAAGGAGTGGTCTTTAGCCTCCAAATCCAGTTCCACCCTATCCCCACATCTAGATTAGACTCTGGCTAGTCTTTGCTTATTAAGAAAGAAGATAAGGCTCTGACAGAGAGCTTAGAAAAATGCATTTTCCATTCCAGTAGAGTTTATCTTGAACATCACCTCGAGGATGGCTCTGACCTGCTGCTGAACTTATTCAAAAAAAAGATTTGCAATCCTACTAAGATCCCACTACTTGTGCTCATTCAAAAGATCTGCTACTAAAGTAGTGTGGTCACAGGCTTCCGTCTTTACTATAGTTGCACTATGACTAAGAAGAGAAGAGGAGTAGTAGTGAGCCAAGGGTCTGTAAGCACTCTAATCCTTGAGCCATTGCCCACTGCCCGCCTTGTACTACCTCCGCACCTTTGCAAACCGAATGCCAAGCCCAAGAGCAGCCTGGTCTCATCTCTTATAAAAGTTCCAAACTGAGGGATTGTCTCGCCTATCCTTCTGACGAACTACTTGAGCCAAAACACTGTCTTGACACTGCATAGCCCGAACCAGATCTTTGCTCATGAAAGCCATGTGCAGGGGGGCGTCTCATTCCTAGTCAACTTCTCTTTCTGCCAGTACAAACTTGATTCCAGCCAGCTCCTTCCAACACCATCCTTACCCCATAATCAAGCTCGGAAATCACCTTCAAGATTATTTAGCACAGAAGCCCGCCCAGTAGAAAGCATATAACCCACCAGAGACTGAAGCACAGATCTAAGGAGGGTGACGCGCCCAGCAAAGGACAGAGACGCAAGCGCCTTCCATCCTTCTTCCTCACTCTATCAAGTACAGGATTCAAGTAGTTCACCGGGATCCTTTTCCCATCCAGAACAAGGCCTAGATCTTTCATGGGCAACTTCCCCTCCCGGACCTACCCCCCAACCTAGAGTAGCTAGGTGCGGAAGTAAAATCAATCCTTGCTCATACATGGGTTTCTCTGGAACGAAATGAGCTACTTCAAATAGGTTCATTGCTCCGGCCCAGAATACGATTAATTCGGCATAGGCTACATGAGCCCCCAAGTAGTTTACCGGACAAATTGATAAGTTTGGCATTCCCGACCCACCAAGCGAAACCGGTGGTTTCTTGGTCACGACCAGCTAAAGCTAAAGTTCCATTAAAGAGCGTTTCCATGGGCCTCAGAGAATATAAGGTTTTCATGAGGCTGATCCTGAGCCGTCATCCAAGTACGAATACCTTCGTTTAATAGAATATTTTTGGTGTAGAAAGTCTCAAATTCAGGATCTTCCGCTGCGCGGATTTCTTGGGACACAAAGTCATAGGCACGTAGGTTCAAAGCCAGACCGACTACCCCAAAGCACTCATCCATAAATCGGTTACTGGTACAAATAACATAAAGAAATGTAACCAACATTTATTGGAAAAAGCAACCCCAAAGATTTGGGACCAAAAGCGGTTAGCAGTGACTATTGAATAAGTCTCTTCGGCTTGAGTTGGGTTAAAAGCACGGAATGTATTTGCACCGTCACCATCTTCGAATAAAGTATTTTCTACGGTAGCACTATGAATAGCGCATAGCAGAGCAGCGCCTAATACTCCGGCAACTCCCATCATATGAAATGGGTTCAACGTCTAATTATGAAACCCTTGGAAGAAGAGGATGAATCGAAATATAGCTGCTACATCAAAACTGGGCGCAAAGAACCAACAAGATTGACCCAGTGGATAAATCAGGAATACAGAAACAAAAACAGCAATTGGACCAGAGAATGCGATTGCATTATAAGGTCGCAGTTGAACAGATCGAGCAAGTTCGAATTGGCGTAACATGAAACCTATTAGTCCGAAAGCACCATGGAGAGCAACAAAAGTCCACAGCCTTCCTAATTGACACCAACGAGTAAGATCTTATATATAGGTCATTCGGAAAGGGCTCCGTATAGTTCTATTTTAGGGCGTAACGTTGTGGTTGTTCCTTCGACTGACCGAGAAAAAACGACGTTCCAGAGGCATCTTCCATTCATTTGGATTTTGGTTTTTCCGCACCATATTTAGATCTGCCACTTCTTCGATCCGGAATTCCCAGCAAATCCTTGACTCCTCGAATACAGTAGGATTTCACACCTGGCGAATCATTCACTCTACCTCCTCTGACTAAGACTATAGGATGTTCCTGCGAATTATGACCTTTGCCCGGAATGTGAGCAAATATATCATGTCGATTGCTCAAGCGTACTTTGGCTATCTTACGTAGAGCTGAATTTGGTTTTTTCGGTGTTCTCGTTAGAACACGCAGGTATACTCCTTTCTTCTGGGGACATTGATCCGAAGCTCGAGTACGGTCCGTGCGCCGTTTTTCTTCTCTACCATGATGAAGAAATTGATTGAATGTAGGCATCCATCTTTCCTATGTCCTTCCCCCCTTTCCCCTATCACTAGTGGTTACTCCCGATCCGAAGCACCCTTTTTCCATTCATAGAGAGATCCAATCGTCAAAATCAATAAAAAGGCCATCATGGACCAAGATGCAAACGGATCAATCTTGTTGGGAGGTACTGCCCAAGGAGAAGAAAAGGTTACTTCCAGATCAGGGATAATAAATAAAATAGGAACCGGATAAAATCGTATATCGAAACGACTTCTGGCATCACCGGAGGGATCGGAACCACATTCGTGGGCCGACAACTTTTCTGGACAGGTCGAACTATTGGAAGCAAATGGAAAAGGAACACCGAGTGGGATCAAAGAAACTAGCGGACTCATCACTAAATAGATACAAATAGGTGCAAATTCTGATATCACCAAAGCTCACTTCGTTCTCTCGCTCTGCTCGCGGCGCTCCTTACTCGCGGAGCGGCATACCGAAAAAAATGCACTTCCCCCTCCTCTCCTAACCTTGGGTTGATTGGCACAACTTTTAATCATCCCCTCTCCATATTATTTTGTGGAGATCAAAAGTTCAGGATTGCTGTGTTTGAACGCAATGTGGTTACCGTGATTCAAGTATTTGGTAATGAGGTCTCGCAGGTGCTGTAGTAGCTCTTCGTGAAACGAAGTACTACTGCGGTTCAAGGCGAACTCCTTATCCAGTATGACATCTAGTTTAGCCTTTCTTATACTGCCTTGGCTTTAGGAGGTTCTTTGGAATGTTCTTAGTAGGGTTCTGGTTTATGATTGACAGCTTCATTCCGAACATTTAGAATCGCTGTTCCATACTAAGGAGGATTTCCGTCAGAGTGTCCACTTTTGACTCCAGGACCCTGAGCTGATAGTACTTTCGCAGAAAAGTCATGCTTCAATGTGTCTTAAGGTGGGCTACTTATGAATATAAAAAGTTTCTGAAGGACCTCCTCGGGGAAGTATTCTTGGAAGGTGACTTACTAAAGACCTTTTTTCTGGACATCGGAATCTGTGTATTCTTCCAAGGAGGATTTC
Organism: Agapanthus africanus; assembly: GCA_030015575.1. Classification (NCBI taxonomy): domain Eukaryota; kingdom Viridiplantae; phylum Streptophyta; class Magnoliopsida; order Asparagales; family Amaryllidaceae; genus Agapanthus; species Agapanthus africanus. The sequence goes on along the minus strand of CM057345.1, from coordinate 517,833,749 downwards.
TTATGCTTTAGTTGAGCAGGTTCAACAGGAACGGATTTTCTACCCGCACACCCGAGGGGAAGTGGAATAATCTGAGGGGTTACAAGCCTTCCTGATTGCCATCGAGCCTTTCATGATCAATCCAAACTCATTTTCCAAGAGCAGAAGTGAAGTTAGGCATCATTTGTCTTGGAAAGGAATTTCTCCAAAGTATCCCAACTTGGTCCTCACGGATGCGCTCTAAGAATTCTTTCTCAATTGTTATCTTCAAGACATACATTGCCTTGCCAGCTTTGATACTCCATCGGCCTAACTCTGCAGCATCATTATCTCCGGGTTTGTTGGTCTTACTCCCACCAACTACATCCCCCAAATCTTCACTTTGTAGGTCAGATTTGATGCATGACTTCCAGTAATCATAATTATGATGGTTGAACCGCTCCATTCCTGTAACTGCATTAGCTAGATCTGCCATCATGATTGATGTGATCGCACCTCGATTCGATCCCTACACCAAGAAGGTCAGTCCCGGACTGATCGGCTTAACAGACTCTGACTGCTCGGTCTTTGACGGTGCTCAAATTAGTGTCCGCATGAAGACTATCTTTTATAGGCCAATAGTAGGTTGGGCTCAACTTCTGATTTGATCTGCATGGATCACTTCACTTGGCTGTCTCGGATTGGCTTGCTTGCCTAAGTCTGGTTAGCTGACTTACTGGACTCGCCTTCGGGTAGGGAAGTCACAGGGCTAGAGGGAATAGAAGACATACATTTGCTATTGGGCTTATCAGTTCCCGGGCTCGGCTCGCTACTGGTACTGGCTTGGGTTACCTGACTACCAATGGGATAGCACCAGAACAGCTCCTTCCCCTAAAAGGAAAGAGGAATGTAATGCGGTTAACCACTTTCTAATAGGACAAGAAGAACCGAAAGATACTCTTTTTGAAGACCCAGAAAATAGGTTAAACTATGATAATTGGATCGTGCTTTCGGTCGGTCTTTATTAGCTCCAGCGGATTCGGCAAATGGCCTTGAATTGAAGGACTTGTAGACAAAACTAAAACAATGGCTTACTTTCTTACGTGAGGGGTAAGTTTGATAGAGTAAGCTGCCCTTACTGGGCTTGGGCTTTGGCTATTGACCCCGGTCTTGACTTCTTATAAAGATGAGGTGATCGGAACACAGGACCAACGGCCATAGAAAAGCGGAAAAGCTCTTTTCGCTCCTAGCAGGCACTAGCACTAATGGATCATCAACAATTCCTTAGAAGGTAGTGGGTGGGATCGGTCAAATAAATCGACTTCGAAGGTTCATCTCCAACTTTAGCAATATAATCGGGAGAATCTGGCTATGGATCCATGGAAGCCCTATCACTTCGAGTTAGTGGAAGGCGGAGTGGGGTTAGATGCCGTTACACCGCCTTAATAGGGGTATTTGCTTCCTTTTTAGTGGGATTAGATCTGGGATAAGCTAAGTAACTAGAACTCGGTATTGGGATGGACTCTAAATAGAGTGGAAGGGGATGACTCAGCAGCTGGACTCGAGACGCCACTAAAAAAACGAGAATGAGCATCTAAAATGAAAGATCGTACAGTTACTACAGGAATGGGGCCATGGCAGCTACTTCCTGTTTATGAGGAGTTAAGATCGACGACTGTCGCATCGAATGTTCCCACATATGACCTTAGCCTTAGTGGAATGTAAGACAAACTACTTGCTTCTTCTTCTGTGGAATTTGATCCAACGACTAGGCTTCATGTGCCGCGCCCATAATGAACCAATTGACACTTACAACTGCCGACCTGGCAAAGAAAAGAATTGACTCAATCTGATCATTCAAATAAATAAGGTGCTAGTGTATAGTCAAAGGAATGAAAGCAGACCAATCCCGTTTACCTAGCCTAGAGTTCGAGAAAAAGCATAGACCAAAGTGAAAGTGCCTTCCCTTTTTAGTAAAGCGTCGATCCCCTATAAACAAAGAGGATAGCCCCTCGCCCTAGCAGGATAGCCACACACTCAGATACTTTTCCAGAATTCATCTCGGTTCGAATCCGGCAAATCTCCCTTATAGATCGAAGAGTCGAGGTTGAAGTTCGCTATGCTCACTCGTGGAGAAGCGACTCTTCCTCAACAGGGGATTAAGAGAAGGGCTTTGTTTTTCAAATATGCTCTTTGGCTCTTGTGCTAGAATCGGTATACGAATAAGCTCTTTTAATAATAAGTTATTTTCAAAGAGGGTAAGTACCTTACTGGCTTGGCTTTTGCAAAAGTTGGAGAATAAGCATCCCTTGAAAGAGTTTTTGTCGCAAGTGAATCAGAATAGCTTTGAGGGAGAAGGAATCCCCAGCTATTGAATCCGGGTTAGCTATACATAGTGAAGTGAAAGATCTTTCACTATAATGGTACAAGTGCGGCAGTAAAGGCCACTATGCCGTCGTCAGTCCTCTACCCACAATCTGAACCTTTGTGAAGAACACTAAAGAGCATCGAGATTCAGAGCCTGAACCAGACCTGGAAAATCACCAAGATGACAATCAAGACTTCGATGGCTATGTCAGCAACTCTTCTCAAGTCATTCGGCCAATGCTCATTGCGCCTAGAGTTGAGGAGAAGGAAGGCTGGAAGCGGACCAGTATCTTCTATTCTCAAGTATCCTGCTGTGGCAAGAAGTGTTACCTCATTATTGATGGAGGCAGCAGCATGAACGTGGCATCACAACACTTGGTGGACAAGTTGGGGCTCAAGCCTGTGAAGCATCCAAAGCCATACAATGTCAATTGGATTGATGATAACACACCAAGTGGGAGCATAATAGTATTGTAGTTTTCACTTGTGGAGAAGCGACTTAATAAAGAGTGGAGTTAGCGGTCTTCAATGAACAGAGGCGGGCTAGTAACAGAGGTTAGTCTTCGATTCTGAAGTGAGAATAGCTCTAGTCTGAGAGCTATGAGTTGAAAAGTGAAGTATGAGCATGTACTTCCTCTTTTCTTTAACCACAATCTCACTAACACTCGCCTAGCGCGTAGAGAACAGAGAAGACCACCGATTCGTAATCATTTACTTGCCTTGCCTGCGTTAGGAGAGCGAAGCAAAGGGAGGAACCAACCAGGAGTCTCGTTGCTAATGTTCCTACTCAAAGAAAGGGTAAGAATTACCATTTGATCCCTCGCTTAGTCAAAAATGGGATGAAAATAGAGATTACCCCTGGGAGAGGTGGCTGAGTGGTTGATAGCTCCGGTCTTGAAAACCGGTATAGTTCCGATAACTATCGAGGGTTCGAATCCCTCTCTCTCCATTTTCTTGCTGACAAAAGAACTTCATTGTAGATGACAATTGGTCCTCTTAACTGATCGAACTCAAGCAACCCCAGCGGTATGTTGTGAAAGATTAGCTACTCTTTCGACCATCCATAGCTTTCAGTATCCGTTACTCAAAGCATAAGGTAGTTTTGACTTGCTTACTTTAAAGAGTCATGTCCTGCCTATGAGTTGGGGTTGACGGCTTCGGGAGTGATGAACAAGGATGCGCTCTCTTGGGTTACAGGAGAAAGATCCCATCTTAACAATCTAATCTGATCAGGGAAAGCCTAGTTTCTAAAGACCCTACCCCTTACCTTATACAGGTACAGGCTATGGAAAAAGCAATGGATGACCAGCTATAAAGAAAGTCAAGCCATAACCATAGTGCATTAGAACAAGTAAACAAGCAGACTAGCTAGAATAGAAAAGCGCGTTAGCTATGGAACAAGCCAGACCAGAAGGTGAGGAGCCTTTGCTTTCTCGCTGCGAATCTTTCAGACGAGAGAACTCGCTAGGAGAAGTCCGATGGAAGAGGTTCTTCTCCCATTTTTGCTCTCGTGGCACTATATCTCGCAAGTTCCAACCTTCCTGGATACAGGCATTATTCTATGCAGAGAAAGCTTTCTTTCGATCCAAGTCTTTCACGGCAAGCTAAGCAAAACCATTAGGGCACAAACGTTCATTTTGAATGTTCTTCTCGAGGATGAGACTCTAGGCTTCTAGAGGAATTTCCCTCGTGAACGAAGTCTCGAGCAAATAGTGCCTTATTAGTTAGTCAAGGGCGGGAAGAAATTCACCAAGCAAAGGAAAATCAAAAATACGCATGACCGATGAAGCAAACAACGGATACCAGAAGAGCGGCATCCGTTTTCCACAGGACAGTTGCCAGAGACCAATTCTCCATAAAGGACAGAAGACAGGGCCAGACGAGATATTGAAAGGCTTGAATTGAGAGGTCGGGTCGGGAAAGAAAGAATAACTCGAAACCCATCGTCGATTGTAGTACTTGATTCGCTCTATCTTGAGATCCGCTACCATACTCTGTCTACTGAACTGCCTGTACTACCCACGCCTTGTCTTGTCTCTTTCCTACTACTGAGATGCTACTGCCAATGCTACTTCACTCACAGCTGTGCACTGATTTGCTCTCTCTTGGTTAGCTATTCCTTGAGTTGAACAATTCCTTTCCTTAATCATTCCTGTAATTCCATTTTGATTAAGGACTCCAGTATGCGTGCAAAAGCATGGTCTATAGGGTATGCTTTTAGTATCCTCCTAGGGAATTAATCTATTGATTTGCCCGCATTATCTAATGTCTCGTCAAGGGGATTGAAACTCCTGGATGTGCTCTTTTTTTCATGATGTGGTCCGTATGGCCGGCTGGCATAACGCTGACTTGTGATTGATATCAAGACAACACCTTTGTCAAGATGATCTTTACGGGGTGTACTTCCCTCTTATTGTTATATTTCTAGGCATTGCTTAGAAATCATTATTGGATTTATGAGAAGTGTACGGACCATCTTCGGATTCCATATTTGAACAACTAAAGTCGGGCACTGAAGCCATGAATCTTGACTGTATCTTTCCCCTGTTACATGAATCAAATGTTTCATTTCATCTGGGAAAAGCCATCTCTTTCTCAACAATGTCTTTATCATTTGATCCAATAGCGTTCCATTAGATAGGAAGGGATTTGATAAATACCGATGACTCTCGGATAGAGTATTAGAACGGAAAGATCCATTAGATAATGAACTATTGGTTCTAAGCCATCTCTGGCGATGAATCAACAATTCGAAGTGCTTTTCTTGCGTATTCTTTCTGAGCCAGCGTTTATATATAGATGTAGGAGGATTTGTTTGGGAAGTAATAAGCCCCTTTGACATCTCTTCATCTGCAAAGAATTCTCGACGTGAAAACCTTTCTTATTTGACTTTAACAAAGGGATGATCTTTGAATAGGAAAAAGAATGGATCCACAGGGTCCCAAATGAATTGGCTTATTCGAAAAAATCCTTGTTCTTTGGAAGATCTATCTCGTGTCTGGTACTGCATGGTTCCACTCTGCAAGAACTTTGAATCATTCTTTTGAAGCTCATCCTCTTTATGATAAATGATCCGCTTGCCCCGAAATGACCCGGCCCAATAAGGAAATCCCAATTCAGTGGGCCTTTCGATACAATCCAATAGATTGCTACAAGGGCTCCATATTTTAGGAGCCCAAACTATGTGATTGAATAAATCCTCCTCTATCTGTTGCGGGTCGATGGCCCCTTCCCCTTCTTCAAACTCTGATTCGTATTTTTCATAGAAAAATCAGTCCATCAAGTCAACGATAGAAAAAGATCCATTTTGCATCATATCTAACGGATTCCTTGGTTCGGTATGATTCAATAGAAGTAATGTCACTCGATTATTATCAAATTGACTGCAATCTTTTTCTGTCCGTGAGGATCCCGCCAGAGTGCCTTCTACTTCTAATAGGCCATGAACTAGATCAGAATCATTCTCAACGAATCCGTAAGATAAGAAGTGATCCCCTTTTTTTCACCGGATCCGGGTGAAGACCAAAGATCTTGAGCGAATTATCCGGCAGAATAACTCAAAAGATAAAGAAGTCACGTTAATTTCTTCATGCTCGTTCCAAGAATGGTGTCCAGGGTACCATTTGTACAAATAAGAATCTCCTTCCTTACATGATTTCTTCTTCATATAGATAGATATAGGATCTATGGGACAATTACTTAGAAGTACATTTTGTGCAATAGCCCTTCCTATCTGATAGAAAAGGACCCCATGATCCCGATCTTACCTGGGATTGCAAATCCCAAGTTTGTTTATGAAGAGCTGATCTAATTGTATTAGTTTCTATAATTGATTTCTTCTGTGTAATACTAATTGATAGGGCCTCATTAAGAAAAGTGTGGGGATTGGGTCGAGTCTCCGCTTTCTGCTTTCTTTATACAAACGACCATTGTTGAACAAGAGAAAGGAGGTTGAGCTCCGCTGTGAGATGATATGGATCCAGTGGTTAGGGAGTCAAAAAGTGAATTGGAAGCTAGCTTTGCATTCTATCCATCCTCCAGTGGAATGTGTGGGAGGCGACTCTTTTCCTTTCCCACGCTTCTCAGTCCAGTCCAACGACAAATAATTGATGGGAGGGTCTTCTTCCTACGGCCTCACTTGAATTCACTTTTCGTACCTTCCATCCCCAACACTGCTCGATCTTCTCCCGTCTCATCGTGGAAACTCTTTGCCGGAATGAGTCAAACTCAAATAGAGCTATTACTATAGAAAATCGAGATAAGTAGTTCTCGAACTGACATCAACCGTTCTTGATCGGCCAAATCCACATCTTGTTGAGTAACAGGTCCATCCAAGTAAAAGAACACAAGACGACTGATTCGCTCGAAGAATGGACAGAGGAAGAATAAGAGAGCAAACTTCATTGCTCAAGCTTGATTCAAACCGGCACTTGTTGGCTCGAAAGCTAGAACAACCCTTCCTTAATTGGCAGTTTCGAGGTAAGAGTTGATTATCAAGCCGCTTCCCCTGTAGTTGTCAGCTCGTTCTTGACAAATCCGATCGGGTCTTCATAATTTGTAGTAAAAGGATTCAAACCTTTGCATGCCGGTACTAAAAACCGATGCCTTACCACTTGGCTATACTCCATACGGTCGGTCCCTGGAAGGAGGCCCGGTCGAGTGGTTCGTCGCTCGACCGTAAGGGTTTTGGGAGAAGCAGGGCTCGAAGAAAAAAAATGAGCCGTGTAGTTGTCTCTACGAGGGTATATAGCAAGTAAGCAGCAAGCCCTTTAGGACCGACTACAACAAGCTCGGGACTCTAATCTAATAGAAAAAACGGTAAGCTTTCTTCTCTATTTGCTTGCAATGCTTTGCCTATCAAAGTAGGCGAACGCGCATCCGTTTTCTTGCTCCTCTTGCCCTTGTTACGCAACATGCCAACAAAGAACCTTGGCCCTCTAGCTTAAAGGGCTATATTCGGTCGGAACCGAAGTCGTGTTGCTTTAGAGTCTATAGGTTCTTGAACCTTCTCTCATGGATTCCCTGAATTTCTCACCAAGCCAGCAATCTGCTTTTATCCCTTGGCTTGGTGTCAAAGGGCAAGTTCCTATCTTTTGTCTTGCCCAAAAACAGTCTATCATTGGAGAAAGACTCTCCCGTGGCAAGGCAGTCCAGCTGCTTTCTTTATCTCGCTTGCCGCGTCTAGCTTTGGTGCCCCAGGGGTTAGACTGCTTGGGTTAGATTCCCTTTTCTAGTTGAAGATGCAGTCAACCTTCTTCTCCCATTATTATCGTAAATACTTCCTTTGCTTTTTTTCCTTCTCTCTTCCAGTTATCTCTTTATTTGAGAGGGGCGGATAAGACCACTCTATTGACAAACAAGAAAAAATGCGCTTTCAAATGGTTTGAGCTTGGAAGCAACCGGCTATCTATCGATAGGCGAGAACAGACTGCTATTGGCTTCTTCGCCTATCTATTCTATTATGTATGGCCGGCTTGGAGACATCAGAGGAAGACCATCATCCCTATCTGGGTACGATCAACGCTTCATTCATTTATTGAACCTTAGGGATAACCATTATATTAGCATTGAGATCAATCACCACACTACCTCTATCATACATACGACATTACACGACGCGAGAGTGCATGGTCAACACACACCTACAGCGCTTACGTTCCGCTTGCAGCCAATACAACCACAACCTCACTTGCACGATATTAAACAACCGAAGCTACTGGTAGGAAGGGGGCACGGCATCCTCTTATAATAGTTAGCAGTACTGAACAACCGAGTCATCGGTCCGGGGAAAGAAAAGGAATTCGCTTAACTCGCTAGGCCTTCGAAACTTTCTTCTTTTCATGCTGAAGACGTCATTCTATTCATTTTTTATATAAATAATACATAAAAACTCTTATTCTATTAGAAAGACAAATAAACTCTCGCGGAGGATCTCAATACTCCCATTGAGGCGCTACTTAGCCCTCCGGTTGTGCCACTGGTGACTAAGCATACAAATAAATTATATCATTGTCAGAATGACAGCGCAGTCTTCCGGTCTTACGACCTGGTGCTCTCTTGTGAAGAGCCAACTTGATGTAGGGAGGTTCGGGTTTTTGGAATGCATTGCCCCAGAGAAAACGGAAGGCAACAAGGGAATGGGGGGCTGGCTTTCATCCAAAGTCATCAATTCGATCTGACGTCCTTGCTCTTGTTTTGGTTCCACTACCCTTGTCTAAAGCTCCGATGAGACGATCGATCCGGCTCTTCATTGCCTTTCTCCAAGTCAAGTGGTCCTTTCAATCCTTCTTTGAATGAGTGACTGGAAGAAGCACCAGTGTTTGGTTAAGCAGGCCAAGGAGTCAATCGGGTCATACCAGTCGTCAAGACGCAAATCCTGGTTTTTCTCAGGCTCTCTATTGGCCGCACCTCGCTAGCAAGACTTTGTGGCTTTCGAGCCCTCTAAGTCGAAGCCATACATAGCAAGACCTGTGAAAGGGATTCCCAAATCCATCCACAATTGAGGGATGTCACCAGGGGTTTCACCGCCTTTGCTTTTCTTCTCTCATTCACCCTTCAGTAGGGGTGCAGCTGGGTCGGAGTCGTAGGCCAATCATCTCTTTTGTCAATGAGTAGTTGTACGGGGTCTACCCATCGATAAGACCCTTCTGGTCAGCGAAGGGCCCCCTACTCCTACGCCCAACAGGAAGGCATTAGTGAAGCAAACCGAGGATGATCTGTCTGATGACCAGAAGGAGGCGATGGAATCCAAACATTTACCAGCACCAACCTTTCCCCAAAACGCACCAAAGCTCTTGGGCAGAAACGACTCCTATTCCATAATATCCAGATCAGAGAGAAAGTCAATCAGGATCCCTCTTCTTGGGATAGGAAGGGAAAGAGAAGATTTCGATGAATCATCAAGCCCTTTGTCTTTGGTTTTTGCTATGGTAGGTTCCGCGTAGGAATGAGCACCCATAATTCAAACTTCTTAAAGTAGCAAAGAAAAGGGAATTGAGCCCTACCCCCATCGTGCTATGATTTGGTTTCTAATATGTATGTCATTGTCTAGAGGCTCCTCCTCTGCTGACAAGGGCACTTCAAGCTCATCGAGATACGTTGACACTTGACCCACAGGGGATAGCCAGCGGAAAGAAGGGGCTTTGGTGGATTATCCCAAGTTCCATCTTCTATAGAAGGCGCTCGGAGTCCAATGTCCCTCTTTTCCGAGCAAGTGTCAGCTATCCAATGAAGAAAAGAATGAATTCACTCTAGTCTTTCATCGGTCAACAGAAGCTTTTTCAGAGCACATAGATGGGCTTTCATGAAAAGCCGATCAGTGGTGTCCAGTAGTTCAATCAGACCAGTCAGCCAAGCAAGTCATAGTTAGGGCAGTCGGAATGGGCAGGGAAGCAAAATAGTCAGCAAGCAGTAGTATTGAAGTTCAGTCAGTCAGGAGAGCGCCGCTCCCCTTCTTTCCCTCACTCCGTTCGTTAGCTAGAACAATTAGAGTAGGCGAGGAGAACTGCTTCTGAATGCAGCCGTTCCGTAGGGGCTTTCCTAGAGGATTCAAAGTAGGCTACAAAATCTCCCTCCTGCCCGAAACACTACCGCTTCGGCTCTTTACACTTGCGGTATAGCAGTAGGCGCTTGTAAAGAGCCCTTGCCTGAGCAGTGAATGATGGGTTAAGAGGGCCCCTACTACTATTACTATTAGTAGTCATCTATAGGAATCTGGGATTCGGTATTGAAAAAATTCTTAACTTCGTTCGGTCACTTCAGAAGTAATATAAGATACCTAAATGAAAATCGTTGAGGTATTTCATTTTTGAACTCCTTTACATTGTTGTTCACATTCAGTAACAGCTTGCCGGTGTCCCTTCAGGTCTGGAACTCCTGCAATAGTCCCCTCATGGAACTAAAGAACACTACTCTCATCTCTCTTCCCGAGGTATCTACTATTTGTATCCGTGCTCCTTAAGTCGATTAAGACCTGTATATAAGTCTGATTAAGGAAGGCTCTGCAAGACCATAATATGAGTACTCTTAACGTTCAGTAAGGCGCTGTTAAGCCCTATAGCATTAACCAAACAGCAACAGTTGGCCGGTATTCAACCTAAAACAACAGGTGCCTGCTGGTGGATAAGCTTCGACGCTCTCAACCTGCTTTGGATCATTTGACTATGGCGACGCCTTCTTTACAATAAGAAGCTCGATCACTAGGGTCTCTAGCTCAAATTGAACAACGAACTACTGCATTCACCTTAACTACTTGCTCTGTTGTTTTCTCGAAACAAATGTAAATAATGCATTATGACCACTGGCGGTATTCTTTGGTGTTTGGCCCCGGGTATCCTTTAACTAGCCGAGCTACGCGGATAGATATTGCCTTGTCAGCTACGTGTGGGGTTGTTTATCAAGTCACTTTCGAATAGACTCTTCTACTAGCTCAGATACGTCTTCACTGAGGGGCTTGCGGTGTCTTTTTTGCCGATCAGGAGCTCAAAACAATTTGTGAATCATTGCACCCGAAAACGAAGAAGGTCATTCTTATCTCACATCAATGAAGTCCTCTCCTGAAGGCATGCCTGCAGTTCTACTTGAAATCTTGTAATTCACTTAGAAGTTCTTGGCCTCAGTCCTTTCGGATGAAGACTTGTTATCTTATGAGTTTTCGTTGAATGAAATGAGAGCTGATTTCACTCTTTCAGCTTACAATTGGATCGGCGAGGCCAGAACGTCATTCAAAAGTGATTATTTACCTGCATCTGGATCCCTCGCTTAATGGTCGATCTAAGCTTTGCCTTTTTAAGCACCTGCCTCTCAAATCTCTTTTGATCAGAGAAGCCCTGAAAGGAGGGATTGTTGCCATATGTGCTGAAACATCCCGTTCTTCCCCCCGTCGCCTGACATCCTCCCTCCAAAGAATCAAACCTTTTGGGGTAGAGAAATGAGTTTCCTTCAAGACGTCCTCCCGGTTCGATTCCTGTATAGTGGGTAGTTAATCCTTGGAATCGGGAGTTGCACCCTTTCCTCCACCGGCTGACACCCAGCGCCTGAGGGTCGTCTTGTAACATTCCTGTAAGGTAGTTGACTTGAGCAAGAAAATGGATGTGCTACCGCACAACTTCGCCCTAGCGCTCACTCCGTTGTTTGGTCGTGCCGGGTAAGGTAGTACCAACTCTTCTACTTGCTCACTGAACTCCCCCAACCTAGTCTCAGGTCAAGAGATAAGAGCGATGGCATACCTTGAGTCACTCGCTTCCATTGGGCAAACTTTCATCTGTTTTCTTTCCTTCCTACCGGCAATCAGTACAGTACCAATGGACTATTCCTCCACCGCTTACTTGGTATTCTTGATGTGGCATTGTCGGGGCCCGGGGACTATTGAATGAATGTACAGTTGAGAATATAAGTCAAAGGGGAAAAAATAGGAAAGAGGATAAGAATGCGTCTGATGTGGAGTAGTCCAAGAGGATGTCGGGCATTCTCCTCTGGCGGATGATGGACCTTCGTGCGCGGATTCAAAGCATCAAAGTGAAAGAGCGCCCCTAGGGAAGGGGAGGGCTCAGACTCTCCCGCGGCTGTGCCAATCATTGTGATTTTCCGAACGCTAAGGTAAATGGTGAGTGGTAATATCATAGTTAAGAGTGACTCGGGCTGTACACGAGAAAGGTGCTTTAATCATTTTCTACGGGAGCAAGTCTGTTGATAACAGAAATAAGGCCATCATAGCATACCGACCTCCACTATAAAGTAAAGCTATATTTGTAGGCTCTGGCACTTGTAGCGCCCCGTCGCCGCGTTAAGGGACTTTGATCCGGGAAGGAATGAATAGCAAGCCTGCCATTTCTAAAAAAAGAAAGAAGAGAGGTTTTGCCCTATTTACCGAGAGAGGCTTCTACCGGGCCAGCAGTCTTTTCTACCTCTAGTCGACCGCCATGGGCTGCCCTTAGGGGAACTCTACTCCTCGCACAAGAAGAGGGCTAAGGCCGAGGTACTCTTCTCTTGTCTCTTGTGAAAAAAACGACAGCCTCTACTGATGTTGAATTCTATTGTTCTAGAATTACAGATAACTTTTGGCTAATGATACCACAGACTTTCCATCTACCTTGGCTAATGGTTATGAAAAGAACATTTCCTTTCATCGATCGAAAGATGCTCTAGACCCGTCCACCGCTCCTCTCTGGAACTATCGCAAAACGTTCTCTCCACCGCCCAACCTCTTTGAATGAAGAGGGGACTCTTTGCTTGCCTATAGGGGTACAAGAAAGGGTGCAAGCAACTAGTGAAGCCTGAGCTCTCGATTCATTCATCTCAATCTCATCTTTGTCAGCTCTTTCTGAGCTATTCTCTTAACACCTTTATCAAAGCCCTCCGATCGAGTAGTAAAGACAAAGGGAAAGGATTTTTTGCAGTTTTTCATCACACCATAAGGGCATCTTATCCCGCATTCGTTCGCACTCCTCGAACACTGTTCCAACAACGTTGCGGAGAAATCGAGGATCTCTCTTTGAATAGAAGGAGCTTGTGGTACAATTTCTTTCGTGCCTTAGAAATTTCAGAGGGCCTTGGAAGAAGAAGCTGACGCCAACAAAAAATGCGTCAGTAAGGAAATGCAAACCAATGATTAATTAAGTAAGGTTTATTTATTTGATTTTCCTACGTAGTTCGTGGGTCAAACCAATGATTCTCTTATCAAAAAAGAAAAGTAAGAGATAGAGTCTTTCTTTTTCTAGTATCACTTCTATCAATGCAATGAAAGAACCATCCCTTCCTATTTGTTTGTCCTATCAGATAGAAAGAAAATGAGACCAAAAAGCCTTCTTTACTATACTTTAGGGGGTGGGGTGAAGGGGGGTTTACATACAACCGGGGCAAAGTGGTCTATGATTGAATCTCAGAGGCATTCTTATCATTTGGTAGATCCAAGTCCATGGCCTATTTCCGGTTCACTCGGAGCTTTGGCAACCACCGTAGGAGGTGTAATGTACATGCACCCATTTGAAGGGGGTGCAACACTTCTCAGTTTGGGCCTCATATTTCTCCTATATACCATGTTCGTATGGTGGCGCGATGTTCTACGTGAATCCACCTTGGAAGGATATCATACAAAAGCTGTACAATTAGGACCTCGATATGGTTCTATTCTGTTTATAGTCTCGGAGGTTATGTTCCTTTTTGCTTTTTTTTGGGCTTCTTCTCATTCTTCTTTGGCACCTATGGTAGAGATCGGAGGTATTTGGCCCCCAAAAGGGATTAGGGTTTTAGATCCTCGGGAAATCCCTTTTCTTAATACCCCTATTCTCCCTTCATTCGGAGCTGCCGTAACTTGGGCTCATCATGCTATACTCGCGGGGAAGGAAAAACGAGCTGTTTATGCTTTAGTAGCTACCGTTTCACTGGCTCTAGTATCCACCGACTTTCAAGGAATGGAATATTACCAAGCACCCTCCACAATTTCGGATAGTATTTATGGTTCTACCTTTTTCTCAGCAACTGGCTTTCATGGTTTTCATGTGATTATAGATACTCTTTTCTTGATCATATGTGGTATTCGCCAATATCTTGGTCATCTGACCAAGGAGCATCACGTTGGCTTTGAAGCAGCTGCCTGGTACTGGCATTTTGTAGACGTGGTTCGGTTATTCCCATTTGTCTCTATCTATTGGTGGGGAGGTATATGAAAGAACGAATAAGTGGATTGAGGAATGAAAGCTCGAAGACAAAGAGAACCGGGCTTTTCCAAAGAATGAAACCCCTTTATTCAAAAAACAAGACTACTTCCCTACAAAATCTCTCTGTATTCTGGCACATAAATGTAAGGATCGAAGAGATTGTGGCATATTATGTTCACCAAGACCCGAAAATGGATCGTCTTTCTTCTCCGAACAAAGAAAATCGAAGAACCTAATAGATCAACTAATCCTTGGCTGCTACGAAACATATCGGCCTTGCGTTGCGGAAGGAACGTTCTGTTCTGATAAGAAGGCTGAGTTTGATAATTGAGCAAGCAACCTCGTTTTGCCGTTTCCTTCGCATTCATGGCCCACCCCTACTCGCCCTTTTGATTTTATAAGGCTTTCTTGGCTGAGCAAACACATCAGTCAGTGCCTTAGTCTTATAAATGGGCAGACCCGTTCCTGCTAAAGGTGAGTTACTCCTCTAACAGTCAAGGGAAGTATCCACATACACCTGCGGCATCCGCGAGTCGTGCATATGACCACATCTGGCTCGTTCGAGGCATCCTTTTGACAGCACACCTCTGGAGCCCCCTACAAGTTAAAGGTTTCCTCCCTTCTTCTTTTCGAATGGAAGGAAGAGAGTAGAGGCGCTGTACCTGTAACACTTTAGTATGCGATTAGAGTAATTAAGCGAATTAATGCGGATTTTTAATAAAATTTAACAAAAATTGTTTTTATATATTTTATTTGAATTAATTAATATTTTATTAAATTATTTTGTGATATGCACACACTTGTGCATGTTAATCTTGGGTTTTGGAGATGTTAACCATGCTAGGTTAACCATGACATTTTACTTTTTACCATGCCATATTAACTTTTACTTACAAAATTTACCTTTATGATAAGTTTTATTTACATTTTCATTAAATATCAAAAATGTTTTATTTTAATTAAAGAGAAGGATTTTAAAATTTGTGGCATGGGAGGCATAAGGAATATGCAAGGTTGTCATGGGGTCAAGGCATGGGTGGCATGAGTGTAAAGCAAAGGGTGGCATGGTGGACACATGCATGAGTGGAGTGGAGAATCATTAAAGAGAGAGGGAGTTTGGCTATAAAAACTCACCCACACCCTCCATATTCTCTCATTCACATTCCTTCAGCCCACACACTCACTCTCCAGAATTCTTCTATCCTCACTTCTGAAATTTCTGATCCAAACAATCCAATTGCTCAAAAATCCATAAAACTTCACAAAAACCTTCAAAATTCATGTTTTTTCTTCATATGATGTCTTGGAGCATGGATGGATAGGAATTCAGTCAAGTTTTGGTGAGGTATGATCTAAAACTATCAATCAGGTTCTTAGAAAGGTTTTGTGTCCGTTAGTTTCTGTTAGATATCGTGATATCTCGTTTTGACACGAAATATTGTATTTCGGTGAGATTTAAGCCTCTGTCAAATCTGCTATTATTGTGATGATCCACTATAAAACCAAACAAGGTAGTAGTGTAGTACTAGATAAACCAAGTGTTCACCTTCAACACCAACCCATGCCATCGGATTTGGGCCGGCGACTGTGAAGGAAATTCCGGCGACCTCAGTTCTTGGTAGGAGTTGGGAGTTGAAACTTTGAGTGTTGTTCTCTAGGGATATTTAGCAGTGTTTGGTATTGTTTAAGTTTTGTGTTTTGGCAGCAGGTAAAATCTGGGAGTGTTTAGCTAGATTTGAGCTTATGATATTACGCGATACGTGTCCGATTCAGTTCTGTGGTTCGAGTCAGTTCTGTACTTCGCGTGATTTCTGCGCGTGCGTGTTTTTCAGTCGTGTCGCTTCACACGTTTAGCCACCGAGCTATCACTAAATATCTTGTGTGAACCAAAGCGTTAGTCAGGTATTCGTGTCTGTATGTTATAGTAAGTTTACTAATATTTGTAAGTATTGGCTTTATTTGTGTGATATTAGGATCGCAAGCAGGGACTTCAGACGAAGGCAGGAAAGGAAAGGAGGTGATTGGATTCACCTAATTCAGGAACGTCTGGTGAGTAGATTTAACATCTACGGGGAAATCGCCTATGTGGCGCTAAGCGCCAAAGGCTAGGATTCAAGTGAATTACTTTAAGTGATATGCCTATTGACCACACATAGATATAAACATATATTAATTTAGTAATAATTAGTACATCACATTTCATGTTAATCATTGATATAATATTGATAGGACACTGCACCATTACAAACGGTTCATGATGCATGAGCACTATATGTTACACACACACCGTTGATAAATGCCATGTCACGCACACTATAGAAATGGCCTTAGATAAATATATTGAACAATATTCACGATTTGTAGTTAGATAGTTATTCTTGTATTAGTTCATGTTCCCCTCCGAAAGACGCGGCGGTGACGCGATGAACGTCTCGCCTGAATTTCGGGGCAGATACTAATTGGTGCTATTCGTCCACCTCTCTGAAGATGCCAAGTTGATTTATGGCACCATGTATCGAAGGTTTAAACAGATGCGGCCGATGTAGCAGACTTCATCAGGTTCCCCCTCGCTTGAGGGGTTTTTGATTGTGGGGACGCTCTTCCCTGCAGGAGCATGCCCCTGCAGTTAATTACGCTACCGCATCGCGGTAACAACTTTCTTCTTCTCCAAATGGTCACTTCGTGTCATGGGTGTTTGTTTTGTATTTGGTTTCCTGTGGATTGTATACGGAGAATAATTTATGTTGTCGCCCGTAGGGCGTGGATTAGTCCAAATCCGTATCTTCTTAGATTTAGGTTTGGGGGTTTGGTTTAAGGATACGTTAGTCTCATTTGAGACTAAGATCAACTTAAACGTTAGTCACATTTCAGACTAAGATCAACTTAACGGGATCGTTTAGATCCAACAAGAGAGCAATTGGACTCTATTTTTTAGTTTAGTGACATTGCGGTCGATAATTAGTTTAAGGACATTACGGTCCAATGTTAGTTTTAAGACATCGCGGTCGAGGTTAAGGACATCATAGTCCGTGAATTTAAGGACCCCACAGTCTGGTGTTAGTTTTAAGATATCACGGTCGAGATTAAGGACATCATAGTCCAAGGATTTAAGGACTCCACAGTCCGACGTTAGTTTTAAGACATCACGGTCAAGTTTAAGGACATCATAGTCCGTGGATTTAAGGACTCCATGTTCCCCTCCGAAAGACGGCGACGACGTGAGGACGTCTCGCCTGAGATTCGGGGCAGATGCTATTTGGTGCTATCCGTCCACCTCTCCGAAGATGCCAAGTTGATTTATGGCACCGTGTATCGGAGGTTTAGACGGATGCGGCCGATGTAGCAAACTTCGTCAGATTCCCCCTCGCTTGAGGGGTTTTTGATTGTGGGGACGCTCTTCCCTGCAGGCGCAAGCCCCTGCAGTTAATTACGCTACCGCATCGCGGTAACAACTTTCTCCTTCTCCAGATAGTTAATTCGTGTTGTGTGTGTTTATTTTGTGTTTAGTTGCCCTTGGATTGTATACGGAGACTGAGTTATGTCGTCACCCGTAGGGCGTGGACTAGTCCAAATCCGTATTATCTTAGATTTGGGTTTGGGGGTTTGGGTTTAAGGATACGTTAGCCTTATTGAGGACTAAGATCGACTTAAATGTTTGATAATGATATGTTAGCCTGATTTTTAGACTAAGATCAACTTAAACGGGATCGTTTAGATCCAACAATAGAGCAATTAAGGGAGCCCTGTTGTTTAGTTTAGTGACATTGCGGTCAATAGGTAGTTTAAGGACATTGCGGTCCAATGTTAGTTTTAAGACGTTGTGGTCAAGGTTAAGGACATCATAGTCCATTGGTTTAAGGACTCCACAGTCCAATGTTAGTTTTAAGATATCACGGTCAAGGTTAAGGACCTCATAGTCCATGAGTTTAAGGACCCCACAGTCCGCCGTTAGTTTTAAGACATCACGGTCAAGGTTAAGGACCTCATAGTCCATGAGTTTAAGGACCCCACAGTCCGTATCAATATTTGGTTATCGGGACCCGTCACCTCTTTGAAGACGTTGAGGAATTACAACGCCAAGTATCAGAGGAGTGAAGAGATGTACCCATAAACCGAGGTAGATTAAATAATCTTTGGCCCAATTTGAAACCAAGACCAATTGATTATATTATTAGCCCATTGGCTCAGTTGAATTTGAATTGAGGACTTATGGCCAGCTTGGGCTAAGTCCAATCATGTTTAGGATATTGGCCCTCTGTTGGTCCATTAGAGGAGAGGCTTTGCCTCTAGACACTTAACCAATGGGGCTAAAGTTAGTGTTAAACACTAAAGATCAATCAGTGTTGAACACTAGGAATAAGATTAACAAGTTAGTGTTAAACACTAGAATATAATCAAAGTTTTCAAATTAGTGTTAAACGCTAAGACAAATCAATGTTAAACACTGGGAACAAAGATCTCAAATCAGTGTTAAACACTAAGACAAATCAGTGTTAAACACTGGGAACAAAGATCTTAAATCAGTGTTAAAACACTAAGGAAATCAGTGTTAAACACTGGGAATAGATCATCAGTTTGAGGCTAAATATTGTAAGAGAAGAGACCACGTGGGGGGCACGTGATGGCATCCAAAAGGTGGGGCCAGATCCCCTTCATTTTGTTCTACAGATAAGTGTTTAACACTTTTAATTCTGAAGGCCATCACGTGTGGGCACGTGATGGGAGCTCACGCTTTGATCGGTTAGAATGTTCATTAGGGGTCACGTGGTGACACGTGAGGGCGCCCCAGAGCTTCTTTTCTTTTGCTTTTTCTTTGCGCGCTTTGGGTCACGTGAAGCACGTGAGGCGTTGCCTCAAAGTTTTAGCGGTGGCTCTTTACAGGGGTCACGTGGTAGCATGTGACCCTGCCTGTTTGAAGATGTGTTTATCTTTTTAAGAATTAAATTCTTTATAGGGTTAAACCCTAGCAATAAACTTTAGAGGAATTAAATTCCTGTTATTTTGACAGATTTGAGTTCTTAACTAGGGTTAACCCTGGTTCTATTCATTTTGAAGGAATTAAATTCCTATGACATAGGGTTAAACCCTAATTTTATTTTAAAGGAATTAAATTCCTATGGTTCTATGAGAATTAAATTCTCAAACTTCCATTTCCTCCCTATGCTTTTGATCTGCATGGCAGGATCTCAACCCAATGAGAATTAAATTCTCAATTCATGGGGAGATGTGCACTTTGCAGATCCTCCACTAAAGAGAGAACTAAGTTCTTCTTTCTAATATAAGAGCTAAACTCTTTTGAGAATTAAATTCTCCTTTGAAGCCTCTCTTTTCTTACCTAGGGATTTTCTTTTGCAGAGAATCAAATTCTTCCTTATGAATTTTTAATACTCCAAAGCTCTATATCTCTCTGTATCTATTGGCTCCTATTTATAGGAGAAGGAGCAGAATCAATTAGTTTTGGTGAATCATTCATTGAGGGATTTGATTTGTATTCGTTAGAGATTTGATTTGCATTCATCATTCATTTAGACTTTTGGATTATTAGGTGAATTTTTTTCACCATTGGATTTTAAATCCAAAAATATTCCTTTGTTATTTCGGTTAGATTTTAAGGGGAAATCTTTCCAAGTTCAAGATTTTTCCATAGATAGGTGATACTTAATCACCTTTAAATCTTTAATCCAATCGGTTCCAAATAATCATTCTCCTTTGGAAAGATTTGAATGCTGTTCAGAATTTAATTCTGTTAAATAGATAGGCTTTGAAAGCCGGTCACGTGTGTCCACGTGACCCCTGGTCACGTGTAGGCATGTGAACCCTGGTCACGTGTAGGCACGTGACCCCTGGTCACGTGTAGGCACGTGACCCCTTGGAACGAGCTTTCCTCTGCTTTCTGCGCTTTGTTTTCTAGCCGCTGTTCTGCCGTCACGTGCCAACACGTGACCCCTGGTCACGTGTGAGCACGTGACCCTTTCTGGAGCCTTTTCTTTGATTTAATCAGGGAGCGAATCTGCCTTTGCCGCTGCTTTTTATTGTCCCGTGCCAATACGTGACTGCTGGTCACGTGCTAGCACGTGATGCTTCTTCCGTAGGCTTTCCTGATTTTAAATCAGGAAACAAATGCCCCCACAGCGTTGTTCTCACGTGTCTGCACGTGAGTGCAACGCTGTCACTCTTGTGACCGTTGGATTCCTCTAGGGCCTCGGGTAGATGAAGCGTTTCCATCACATCCTATAAATATAGAGGTCATTTCAGAGACGCCTCCACTTTGCTTATCTTCCTCCTTTGAGAAATTTTTCCTGAGAATTTAATTCTCTTCTTCCAGAGCTTAGTTCTCTGCCTCAAAAACTTTCCAGAGTTTAACTCTGTTTGATCGTTTCCTCTTCCTCAGGTAATCATCTTGAGCGAACGAAGAACTTTTATACACAATTCTCTGGATTTTAAATCTACCTCAAGGGTTTTACCCTTTTAATATGAACCCATTTTTCCTTTAAGTTTTTCAATCAAAGTAAGAAATAGAACTTTCAACAGTAGATCTTTTTAGGGTTCATATGATCTTTAGGGCGATAATGGTGACGGTTAAAATCTATGGAAAATAATTCCATCCAAAAAAAGTTTCTGGGAATTTAATCCCCTTTTTCTTAATAAGGAATTTAATTCCTACGAAGAACTCAGTTTCTTCATATGGAGGCTTCTTAGGGTCTCTTGGCCCGAGGTTGTCCTTCTGCAATTAATGGAACAGAAGTTTGCAATGATATCTTCTATGGGAATTTAATTCCCTTGATCCCGTTTGATTTGTTGTAGAGTCCAAGGTAGATTTGTCTTCTAGGGGATGTGCAGGGCCACTTGAAACCTACTTTTTATTTAATGAGGGTATCCCCTTTGTCTTATTACAACTGCTTGGTCTCATTATTAACGAGCCGTCATCTTGATTCTGTGGGGCCTATATGTTTTGTAGCCAATGGTCCCAAAAAAAGTCTACTGTTGTTTTCTTCAACTAGTCTTCATGTTCACGCATGGATATATATTGCTGACTTTGCTTTTAACGGTCTTCTTTCATTCGATTTCAGGTGCGATGGCTTCTGCTCCGTGTTTTCCCTTTACTCGTTCGGAGGCCGCTTTTCTTCAATCACCATCCGATGAGGAAGCGATGGCGATGATCCGGGCTCATGACCCGAACTGCACCAACTTGCTTCTATGGGGAACTTGGTACAGTCATATTATCCAAGGTCGCCGGAGTTTCCTCTGCGCAATACCAACAGAGCCTACTTTCCCATTCTTGCCGATGGACCCTCCGAGAACGGTTTTTGCTGTGGAGATGCCCAACTGGACTCTAACGGGGAGGCTCGAGCCTTCGACGACCGGTATCCCGAACCATCCGATCTCGGCTATAGATATCTTGGGGCGGCTTATTTGCCAGGGTGAGGCCAACCCGTGGGGGCAAATTTATAAGATAGGGCTCACTCCTCGACACCCTACGGGCTACCTTCTCCGGGCTCGCTACATCCTTTCTTCCCATCGTGCGTGGCTGCAGAAGGTCGGGCTTTACCAGGCGATATATGCGTCCCTGTTTCACTACCAATCTCCGCATGTTTGGTGGGTTAAGGCGTTCTTGAACCAATGGAATCTTCCCACCAACACTTTCATTCTAGGAGATCACGAGGTCTCGATCTCTCTGGCAGAATTCTATGACATCTCGGGATTGCCAATCAGGGGTAGTCTGTATGAGGAGTTGCTGCCCTCTGACGAGTACATCTTTGAGCCCGAGCCCGCTCCGGTCGATGGCCTATCTGCTGAGAATGCCGTTCGCCACAAGCGTCCCAGTTTGATCAAGGCGCTAGGTATCTTCGACCGATTGTTCACCGAATCTGAAGAGCAGGGTGTTACTTTCAAGAGCTTCATTGCTTGTTTCCTTCGCGAGGATGTCTTGTCGAAGACCGCTCCGAAGTTTGCCAACATTAGAGACCCCTTTGGGTTTGGTCCGAAGAAGCTGCCGACCACTGAATCGGATCTACCACAGTACTACATCCCTATTATATCTCCGACGTCTTTTGAATCCATTGCTGCTCCCGGCATGGACGAGGAGACGTTCTTCGTGGGGTTTGTTAGTGTCTGGCTCAGTTGGTTTGTCATCCCCATGCATCATCGCTTTATGAGAGCTTCGGTTATCTACCCGGCTTATTGTATCGCTGAGGGGACACGGTTGGCCATCGGCATCCTGGCCTTGGCGCACCTTTATCATGGGTTAGGCACCGCATCTAATACGTCTACTCCCGGTGTGGATGTGGTAAACTTTTCGCTTCATTATTTCACGTCCTGGGTCGAAATGCATGTGCTGGGGGCCTTCGCTATGCATCAGAGGCCCGCGTTTTACGACGCCTACCCCTTTCCGCGACTTATGCGATTAGTGGATGCTTCTGCCGCCGACCCGACTCAATTCGGGGACATTCGGGTGCTGATTTCTCCTCACGCCGCCGCTGGCGGGCTGGTTTTTAACGATCGGGTCCTGTCTTCCCCTTCAGGTCCAGTTCAGCAACTCTGGGATCGGTCAAAAGACAATGCACCCTCTCTGAGGCCTCGGGAGGCCATGCACTTGTATACCATTAGACCATGCTATTTGGTATTCCGCCAGGACAGCGCGGCTCTTTTCATGCGGTACAATCCGCATTGCTTCGTTCGACAGCTTGGATACGACCAGGGCGTTCCCTTTGAGGCTTTCATAGTTGCGCCGGTCCCTTCACTTGATGCCGTTCGCAATGCCGCACATCATTTCGTGAGGTTGAACACCAGCTCCCACTTTATGATCCCTGAAGCTGAGCATACGTCCCGGTGCGTGGGGGCGTTTACGGGATGGTATCTCCATCGGGTGAACCCGATTATTCTTGAGAAAAGAAGGGTGCTTCTTGGTCATGATGCCCCTCCTCAGGTTCCGGGAGCTAAGCTGCGACCGAGGGCTCCGGTCCGCTTCCCTCTAGGGAGATTGGCACCGCGCTCATTCCGGGGAGTCAGGGGTGGACCTTACTCCAATAGCTGGTATGCCTCTAGGTACCCGATTGCGGGGTAGACGGGCCCCAGTAGCAGCACCACCGCCTGCGGCAGTATTGCCTCCCGTGGCATCGACAATGGCGGTGTCATCCTCGGTTGTGGCACCAAGCGAGGGTAATAGGGACGATGGTGTTGAAGGCGACGTGGGTCACCGCCGCACCAAAGCTCCGCGAGGAAAGAAGCGGTCGTCTTCGGCGGCCGGTTCTGGATTTAAGAGGCGGAAGAGGGTGGCCACCAACTTACTTGATTCTTTAACGGAGTCGGAGCCCATACTTCCAGATGAGTCGCTGGCCGTGCAAGAGTCAGACGCTGGACTTCTTTTCCCGAGTTCGGCCGATGAGGAAGCCGCACAGTTGGCTGAGGCCATACGTCCTTCCAAAGACATGTCTCATAATCCAGGGTTCCGAAGAAGCCTTATCCCGTTGTAATCTTTTACGAAGACCCCTCATGGATTCGGCGGCGGTTCATTGGCCCTCTGGAGGAATGGGGAGAAAGGGCCCTGAAATAGGCCGCTTCGGAGGATGCTGCGGACGCGCTTTCCATGTGGACCGGCGGCCATGAGTCTACCCTCGAACCTCGGCGAGCACGCCTCCTTGAGAAGGAGCATCAGCTTGAAGAAGCCATACTGAAGTCTTCCCTGCGCATTGGTATGTTCTTATATTTCTTTGCAGTTCTTCAGATTGCTTATGCTTGTATATATGTATCCTTATTTTGTGGGACTTGTGCAGAGTCTTCGGCGTTGGGAGAGATCCCCACTGGCTTGCTGCAGCTAGAGCCCATTAACATTCCCGATGCGGCTTTACTCGATGCGGATGGGGCCGACAATGCTATTCCTCTCGCAATAGAACCTCCGGTGGCGGCTCTTGATTCCAGGGTACTTGCTCCTTTAGGAGAGGTTCCCTTGGTGATCGCCGTCCCAACGACTCTACCCAAAGGCATCCCAGAGGTTGAGATGGAGGTAGTCGGGACTACCCTCCCTTTGTTCGAGCCTGAGGTCATGACAGAGGCCGTTGAAGCTGCTATCCCCCCGGCTCAGAA
Source organism: Agapanthus africanus (assembly GCA_030015575.1). Classification (NCBI taxonomy): domain Eukaryota; kingdom Viridiplantae; phylum Streptophyta; class Magnoliopsida; order Asparagales; family Amaryllidaceae; genus Agapanthus; species Agapanthus africanus. Next base: position 517,809,684 of record CM057345.1, on the reverse strand, counting down.
TGGGAGGAGTGTCGAAGGTAACCTTCCACGTTTTGAGCTAGTAATCTTTCTGTTACCTAAACTCTTTTGTCTTTTCAGAATTGCGTGGACTGGCAGCCTCCATTGTCGATCTGTCTCCTCGGCAATCCTTCCAGCGTCTTTTGGAAATGGCCGCTCCGCAGGCGATATCTCCTCAACGCATCGTCCTCTCATCTGGACAAGGTGAGTGTTGTTCATCCTTCTCATAGCATTGTTGTTATTTTACGTATTGATATTGATGTTCTCTACAGTTTTGGAGGCCGATGATGAGGTCGAGGTTCTCGAAGGGCCAGAGGAACCCTCAGCTCCTACTTGCATGACTGTAGGTAAGTGACATTCCGGTATAGCCTCACTTGTTCCTTTGCTTAAGAGTCTTACTAATATCTTTCAACTCTGAACAGCCTTGCCAGCTCCAATAGCGTTGGAATCGCGTGTCGTCATGTCGCCCGGCCCTTATGCTTTGCGAGCTTCAGAACGCTTGGCTCAATTGAGCCTTGTCTCCCTGTCTTCTTTGATCGAGGAGCTTCGTGCTGGCAGTGCAACCACAGCTGAAGCATTTGCTGCCGAGGCTAATGGTTCTCTTCCTTTTCTTGCCACCTACCATAGCGAAGAGGTGGTGCGAGTCTGGGTGGAGTTCTGTCGGCAGGTGGAGGCTTGCTTGCACGCACTTGAATGTTCCCGTCTTTCCTCAGAGGTCATGGCTGCAAAGGTGGACTTGCGGGGGCTGATAGCGCGGTGCATGGCAAACATGACATCGTGCGAGAAGAGGCTTGGCCGTAAATTCTCGGAGAGGGAGCTGTCTTTTAAAGCGCTGAGCGAGCTTCAAGCGAGTCTTACTGCCAAGGCCAACAAAGCGTATGAACTCTGGCGGGTGCTTCAAGAGTCTATCAGGGAGGTGGTGACTCTTGGTAAAGCTGCCACGTTCACTCGTGAGAGGGTCGAGGCTCATAAGGCCACCGAGAAAGAGCTTGAAGGTCGGCTCGCCTCGTACCAGGCCCAGCAGGCTCAGGCGGAGTCCCGTCTTCTGGCGATCCTGAATCATGAAGCCGTGGCCCAGCAAAAGCAGGATGAGCTGACCAAGCTGCTAAATCGCCCACCGGCTTGAAAACTTGTATCTTTTCCTTTCTTTTTTTTTTGTACCTACTCATGGATAAGAGTATTTTCTTTTTGTTCTTTCATGAATTGTACTTTGTATCCATTTTGGTTTATGAATAAAAGATACAATTTTCTTCTCAATGGTGTGTCTCTTTTCATTGAATGTGTTTTGCGGACAATTTATCTGAATTTCCTTGCAGGGCAGCGATGGCTTAGGATTCAGGGTTAAGATCTGCTTCCTAAGACTTTTGCGCTTTATGAGCCACGAGGGTCTCATAAAGAGTTTTTCTCCCTATGGGTCGAGAGGATCCCATAGGTATAAGTTCTTCTTAAGAACCGTGAGAATTCTTAAGCGGGTTTTCCCTTGAGAGTCGTAAGGATCTCACAAGAGAGTTTTTCTTCCTTATAGGTCGTGAGGACCTGCAAGTGCTGGATGTGGTCGCCCTTATCCGTATTTCACGGGGTCAGGGGTTGCTCAAAGTATCGTAGTTTAAAGACGTTGCGGTCAAGGTTAAGGACGTCATAGTCCGTGGATTTAAGGACTCCACAGTCCGATGTTAGTTTTAAGACATCACGGTAAGGGTTAAGGACGTCATAGTCCGTGGATTTAAGGACCCCACAGTCCGATGTTAGTTTTAAGACATCACGGTCAAGGTTAAGGACGTCATAGTCCGAGGATTTAGGGACTCCACAGTCCGATGTTAGTTTTAAGATATCACGGTCAAGGTTAAGGACCTCATAGTCCGTGGATTTAAGGACTCCACAGTCCAACGTGTGGTTGCGGGGACCCGTCACCTCTTTGAAGACGTTGAGGAATTACAACGCCAGGTATCAAAGGAGTGAAGAGATGTACCCTTAAACCAAGGTAGAATCGGTATAGAATCAGGGTGGTTGATCGTTAGTTTTAAGACATTACGGTCGAGGTTAAGGACATCATAGTCCGTGGGTTTAAGGACTCCACAGTTCGGTGTCTGCTCTGGATGCTTCACACGGGTTCACTGCCGTGCTTGGCGAGGACCAGGCTCCGCTCTGGGCGTTTTCCGCGGGGTCAAAGAGTGACGTTATCCGCGTTCCACGTAACCAGGAATTTTGCACTAGATGCTTCACACGGGTTCACTGCCGTGCTCGGCGAGGACTAGGCTCCGCTCTGGATGCTTCACACGGGTTCACTGCCATGCTCTGCGAGGACCAGGATCCGCTCTGGATGTTTTCCGCGGGGTCAAAGAGTGACGTTATCCGTGTTCCACGTAACCAGGAATTTTGCACTAGATGCTTCACATGGGTTCACTGCCGTGTTTGGCGAGGACTAGGCTCCGCTCTGGATGCTTCACACGGGTTCACTGTCGTGTTCTGCGAGGACCAGGATCCGCTCTGGATGTTTTCCACGGGGTCAAAGAGTGACGTTATCCGCGTTCCACGTAACCAGGGATTTTGCACTAGATGCTTCACACGGGTTCACTGCCGTGTTTGGCGAGGACTAGGCTCCGCTCTGGATGCTTCACACGGGTTCACTGCCGTGTTCTGCGAGGACCAGGATCCGCTCTAGACGTTTTCCACGGGGTCAAAGAGTGACGTTATCCGCGTTCTACGTAACCAGGGATTTTGCACTAGATGCTTCACACGGGTTCGCTGCCGTGTTTGGCGAGGACTAGGCTCCGCTCTGGATGCTTCACTCGGGTTCACTGCTGTGCTCTGCGAGGACCAGGATCCGCTCTGGACGTTTTCCACGGGGTCAAAGAGTGACGTTATCCGCGTTCCACGTAACCAGGAATTTTGCACTAGATGCTTCACACGGGTTCACTGCCGTGTTCGGCGAGGACTAGGCTCCACTCTGGATACTTCACACGGGTTCACTGCCGTGTTCTGCGAGGACCAGGATCCGCTCTGGACGTTTTCTACGGGGTCAAATAGTGACGTTATCCGCGTTCCACATAACCAGGAATTTCGTTGATTGTATTCGCGTTTCACGGAATTGGGATTTGACTTTTCGGTGATCAAGATATCGCCGAGCCATGGAACTGGGAGTTGCCGCTGTTCCGTTTCGCTTGAAGTTGTGTTCGTTGTTATGAGACGAGTGCTGAGATGATCTCTAAGTCATTCGCGGCCCGTCGAGATTTTGCTTCTTCTTATGATGAAACCTGGGGGAGAAGTATGATCCCTTCTTTGTTTACGCCCTTGGATTGTATACAGGGTGTGATGGAACATCACCTGTAGGGCATAAATTAAAACCTTTTTTTTTATTTTATTTCTTTTTCCGCGATGCTCTATCATTTCAGCTTTTATATCGCGGAGGTCGCGATTGCCCTATCATTTTGGCTATTTTTCGCGGTGCCTAATCATTTCGGCTATTTATTTCATTTTTACTCGCTGTTTTTTATTGTGAGTTGCCCCATCATTTCGGCTATTTTGCGTGCATACCTTTTTACTTGCTGCTTTTTATTGCAAGTTGCCCCATCATTTCGGCTATCTCGTATGCACGTGCTGCCTACTAGCTTTTCGCCATAAACCTGAAATTAGACACAGATTTCGGCATCAGCACCGCTACAACTGGGATATGGCCAGGAGCGAATCATCATCTGCCTCTGTCGATGTTGAACAAAGGTGGCTTAGCAAACAGGGTTAGGGTCCCGTCGACTAAGGCTTTTGACTTCATGAGCCGTAAGGGTCTCACGAAGGTATTTCTCCCTACAAGTCGTGAGGATCTCGTAGGTGTATTTTCTCCCTAGGAATTGTGAGGATTCCTAAGTGTATTTTCCTCTGTAATTCGTAAGGATCTTACAAGAGGGCTTTCACCTTATAAGTCGAGAGGACTCATAAGGGTTGTTCACCATGGGGACATATTCCTAGTCACGGGTGTGACTTTGCTGGGGAGGTGTTTATTCACGCCCGTGGATTGTATACAAGGGTCAGTATGAGCCGCTTGTAGGGCAATGTCGAAGGTTGTGGGGGATTTTGCTTAAACACAGGTTTAGGTCTCTGTAACTTAAGACTTTCAAGTCTTATGAGCCGTGAGGGTCCCATAAGAGAGTTCTCCTTGCGAGTCGTGAGGATCTCGCAAGTGTATTTTCTCCTTAGGAATCGTGGGGATCCCTAAGTGTGTTACTCCCTTGTGAGTCGTAAGGATCTCACGCGGGTGGTTTCTCCTTACAAGGTCGTGAGGACCCTGCAAGTGTCCTTTAACGAGGTTGCGCCCTTTCGGGTTTTCACAAATACTCACCGGTAGTCCTGCTGTTTTTACTCACGGAGCCCTTTCGGGTTTTCATCCGTGCCCTTTTTGCTTATGGACATACCGTTTTTTATTATACATTTTTTTCTTTTTTTCTTTTTTACGAGGTCGCGCCCTTTCGGGTTTTCACGAACACTCGCCGGTAGCCCTGCCGTTTTTACTCACGGGGCCCTTTCGGGTTTTCATCTATGCCCTTTTTGCTTACGGACATACCGTTTTTATTTTTATTTATTTTTTTTATTATTATTATTTTTTTTATTCATCTCGTCGGCCTAAGGATGTTGTGGTAGTAGTTTTAAGGACGTTTCGGTCCGTCGTTAGTTTAAGGACGTTTCGGTCCGTCGTTAGTTTAAGGATGTTTCGGTCCATTGTGGAGAGGGCCGGCTAGTACTTATAGAGCTTGAGCTTAGGAGGATAGCGAGCGGACATAGTCGTCGTCATCTATCATTGACCTAGGCTGTGGCCCATTAAGCGTAGTATTTCTTTAGGAAGCGGCCGTTTATTGGCCTGAAAGGCCTTTCACCGTGCATATTCATGAGTAGATAGGCTCCACACTGGTAGACCTTATCTATGATGTACGAGCCTTCATAGTTTGGCTCGAATTTTTCCCGCTTGGAGCGATTGGGGATCATAGGCCTTTTGACCACTAGCACGAGTTCGCCTTGGCGGAATGTCCTCGGCCTGGTCAATCTTTCGTATGAGCGCGTCATCTTTGCTTTGTAAGCTTCCAGGTTTTGTTGCGCTATGAGCCGGGTTTCATCAAGGGCATCAAGCTCCTCACGCCGAAGGTGAGCATTTTCTTCGTCCGTCAGCTCGTAGTGGACCGCCACTCATAGAGAGGGTAACTCTATCTCAAGAGGGAGTACTGCTTCCGTCCCAAATACCAACGCGTATGGCGTTGTGTTCGTGGCCGTCTTGAACGTGGTTCGATACGCCTAGAGAGCTTCTTGCAGTCTCTCGTGCCAGTCTCTCTTATTTCGGGACACCGTCTTTTTCATGATCTTCGTCAGGGTCTTGTTGAAGGCCTCGACTAGACCATTAGCTCGCGGATTGTAAACTGAAGAATATCTCCAGTCTATATTGTGTTGTTGCGCGAAGCGACTGATCTTGTGACTTCTGTAAGCTGGCCTGTTATCGGAGATGATCCGTCGTGGAGTTCCAAACTGATATATGACGTGCGTCTTGAAGAAATGGAGGATATTCTCTGTCTTCACTTCCCTCAATGGCACCGCCTCTGCCCATTTGGAGAAGTAATCAGTCGTCGCTAAGATGAAACGATGTCCCCTGGACGATGCTGGCTCGATGGGACCGACTATGTCAGTTCCCCACATTTCGAATGGCCAGCTAGCCACCGTTGGATGGAGTGGATTTGGATGCTGGTGGATAAAGTCCCCATGGATTTGGCATGAGTGGCATTGCTTCGCATATTCGAGGCAGTCCTGGATCATCGTGGGCCAGTAGTAACCCATCCATTTAATTTTTAACTTCATCTTCGGGCCTGCTTGATGAGAACCACAGATTCCATCATGAACTTCCTGAATGACTCTTTCTGCTTCGTCAGGTCCTAAGCATCTCAGCCATAGAGAATCAAACGATCTCTTGTATAGGGTATCGTTGACGAAAGCGAAAGATAGAGCTCGTTTCATGAGCCGATGTCTTGAGGACGCTTCTTCGGGCATTCGGTGGGACTTAAAGTAGTCTATGAAGACTTCCCTCCAGTCCTCGGCCTTCTCACGGTCTCTTATTTGTAGGGTCGTCTGCTCAGTCACTCCTTTCTCTTCGGTTGATTGCAGAGATATTTCTGCTGGGGCAAGCACCCGACGGCTTTGCACCACGATTTTAACGTCATCAAGGTTCTCGTCAGCCAGTTCTTTAGCGAGCTTGGCCAACGCGTCTGCTTTGCTGTTTTCCGCGCGTGGTATGCTTTCCAGAGTATAGGAGGGAATTTGGGTCAACAGTTGTCGCACCTTTTCACCATACTTCATCAACTCTGGTTTGCACGTTTGGTAGTCACCGTTTACTTGACAAACGACCAGTTGAGAATCCCCGTATATGAGGAGGTTTTCAATTCCCATGCCGATGGCGATCTCGAGGCCTGCTATCAAAGCTTCGTATTCAGCTTCGTTATTCATCCTCGGCTCCGTTAAGGAGAAAGCGAAGCGCATTATTCCTCCCTGAGGAGTTATGAAGATGAGGCCTACCCCCGATTCGATCATTGGGGTACTTTGTTTGTGCTTCTTTACGGAGGATGCTCCATTGAAATAAAGCTCCCATCGGGTATCACCACCATTGATCGTGTCAAACGCATGTTCGTCTGGCAGATCGCAATTCAGAGGAGAACCGGTAGGTACTGGGTGCTCAGCAAGGAAGTCGGCGATGGCTTGGCCTTTCACTGCCTTGAGAGGCTGATATGTTATCGAGAACTCCATCAAGAGCAGGGCCCATTTAGTGAGTCGTCCCGTCAATATGGCCTTTGACATTAAATATTTAAGAGGGTCCACCTTTGAAATGAGACGGACCTCATGCGCCAACGCATAGTGCCTGAGCTTTGTTATCGCGAAGATCAACTCCAGGCAGTGTTTTTCAATGGGGGAGTAGTTGCCTTCTGCCCCCAGTAGAACTCGACTTAAGTAGTAGAGTGCTCTTTCCTTCCCTTGGTTGTTCTCTTATGCCCATAATGCGCCTAAGGAACCTTCGAGGGCGGCTGTGTAAAGAATGAGAGGCTTTCCCTTAACCGGAGCAGCCAACACTAGCGGGTTCTGCAGGTATTGCTTGATCTCATCCAGTGCGCTTTGGCATTTGTGATCCCAGACGAACGGGGTTCCCTTCTTCATCAGGTGACTGTAAGGGTGGCACTTGCCGGAGAGATTGGCTATAAATCACCGGATGTACGCGAACTTCCCTTGGAGATACCGCAACTGTTTGAGGGTCCTTGGCGGTGGCATTTCCATGATCGCCTTGATCTTGGACGGATCTATCTCGATACCTCGGTGTCGGACGATGAATCCCAGGAATTTACCCGAGGAGACTCCGAACACGCATTTGAGGGGATTCATCTTCAAATTATATTGCCGAAGGCGTTGAAATACGGTCTTCAGATGCTCTAAATGCTCTTCATATGACATGCTCTTCACTATGAGGTCGTCGATATAGCACTCAACGATTTCATGTATGAGATCATCAAAGATCTTTGTCATGGCCCTTTGATAGGTAGCACCGGCGTTCTTTAAACCAAAGGGCATAACTTTGTAGCAGAATATACCCAAAGGAGTCCGGAAAGCGGTGTGCTTCTGGTCTTCGGGATGCATCTTTATCTGATTGTATCCTGATGAGCCGTCCATGAAGGAGAAAACTTCGTGAGTGGACGTATTATCTATCATCAGCTCGGTGACCGGCACTGGGAAATCGTCATTCGGGCAAGCTTTATTGAGATCCCGGAAGTCCACGCATATGCGCACTGTCCCATTTTTCTTCATTACCGGGACGATGTTGGAGATCCAGTCAGGATATTGAACTTCTTGGATAAACCCAGAATCAATCAGCTTCTTGACTTCGGCGTTAATGCTCATCTCAAGCTCGAGCCGCATTCTCCTCGGCGCCTGTTTGATTGGTTTGACGCTTGGGGATATCGCCAATTTGTGCACAACAACTTCTGGATCTAGTCCCGGCATTTCGGAATAGTTCCATGCAAAGCAATCTTTATGCTGTACAAGGACGTCTCTTAATGCAGCCACCCTTTCTTCAGATAGTAGCTCGCTGACAAATGTCGGTCGCGGGTCGTTCGCCGTTCCCAACTCAATTTTCTTGAGGTTATCTGCAGTGGTATGTATTCCATCCTCCAGCTTTTTCGGAGCTGGCGGAAATTCTGAGATCACCTCATCATTGCTGTTTTCAAAGCACCAGGGAATGTCATCCCTGTTCTCGGGCTCCTCTTTCAATATTGTAATCATGTGACAGGTGCGAATCCGCTTCCAAGATCGATGTGGATCCGGTTCTGCTCTTGCGGCTTTGGGTTCGTGCTTTTGTGGCGGCGTTACTCTCCAGCTGCTGGATAAAGCAAATCTGCCTTGCTGGTACTGGTCTTCGACCCAGTTCTTGAAGGTGAAGTAGTCTTTGATGGGGTGTCCTATGGCTCTATGATAAGAGCAGTAGCCCGGATGAGAGACCTCGTTAGCTTGCTCAGGGTGTTTAGACTCTGGCAATGTAATCATTCGATGTTTTAAAGCGAGATCAAGTATTTTCTCCGTCTTATCTCGAGGAAAGGAGTATGCTCGACTCATCTTCTTCATGAGGGACAAATCCGGACCGCCCAATTCTCGATTACGTGACTTTCCAGTCCCGCTTTGTCGTTGTCGGATGCCTTTTCCGCTCCTTGACTTATTTCTGCCTCTGCGTCGGGCCTTTTGCACGGCAGGTTGACAGGGAGGAGCATCTTCGTCTTTTGCAGCCTGTTGAAGAAGACGTTGCGTCCTGGCCTTCTCGTAGATGGTCATTTCGCGATTGTGGTCGTCCCGAGCTTTTTGACCCGCTTTCCTGATAAGCTTGTCCATTCTTTCTTCAAATGATGGACTCGGCATTTTGATTGCGAGATCTCGTTTCGACACGGGGTCGGCGCTTTCTGACAGGGAGTCCTCTTCTTCATCGAAGTTATGTATGGCGTAGCTACTGTGGACTCGTTCCCATTTCCCGGATCTGACGTATCCAAGCCCAAGCGTTTCCATTCTCCCGTTGGGCAATTTGCGCTGAGTCCCAGGGACATCCAAAATCCTGTTATAGAATCGAGCTTGTCGAATAGTCTGTTTTAAGGGTACCCCTTGGCGCTTCAATAGCCTTTTCAATCCGTTTGTGTAGTATCTGGGAAAACGGATGGGTGGAAGCTTATCAAGTGTAGAATCCACGCCATGCCAGATCTCTTTCTCTACTCTCGTTTCCGAGGATCGGTAGAATAGGATCACCTTTTCACCCTTTCGCTTGGGAGGGACGTAAAACGTCTGCAGGTCCTGCACATTGTAAGCTTGAAGTGCGCCAAGATTCTTGTAGTGTTCCTGCGGCACCATGGTGATTTGCAAACTCTGATTATCGCTAGGGGATGCTTGTATTGACGGCCGACTGGAGAACACGGCATTAACCTCGTCTTCCGAGTCACTTCCGAAGATCAACATGGGGGCGGACGGTCCCGGGTTGTTGCGTAGAGACGGCCCAGCGTAAACTATCTCTTCTTCTTCTTCGGTATCGCTCCCAAAAACAGGGATGGTGGCGGCGGCTTTGTCCTCCGGCTTGAGACACTTTTCTGTATCCTCGAAGTCTGGCAAAAAGTACTTTGCATCTTCGTACTTGCGGACTTCGTTCACGGAAAATAGGTTCAGCTCACCTGTTACGGTATACTCAAAACCATCCTTAAAGTACTTCATACACTGATGCTGTATAGAAGGGATGATATTGTACTCGTGTAACCAAGGACGACCGAGCAAGGCGTTGTAGCAGGTCTTGGCGTCAATGACTTGAAACTTGATGTCCGTGACCAGCAGCCCGAAGCGTAGTGTTAATATCACAGATTCGAGAGTTCGTGATGACTGGGAGTCGAAACCGGAGATGGTAATTTTGTCACAAGCGAGGTGCTGTACGCTCATGCAGATTTCCTTCAACACCCGAACATTAAGGAGATTGACGGAGGATCCATTATCCACGAGGATCTTGCCTATCTTGATATCGTGGCAATATCCGGAGACGTATAGGGGACGGTTGTGGTCGCACGTCCCGAGGAGAAGGTCTTCGTCGCCGAAAGTGATGTCGGCCGTGTGCACTTCTTCCAGTTCGTCCTTCATCCTTTCTTCGGCGAGGAAGGCTTGGAATTGCTCGGGTTCTTGCAACGCCTTGATTAATGAGTCTCGCACTTCTTTTGATAATAGGAGGGCATCAAGAATGCTGAGCTGAGAAGGTAGCTTCCTTAGGTGTGCTAGGATGCTATAGTCCACCTTACCCTTCCTGGGAGGGTCTTTGGCAGTCTACTCTTTCATGACTTGGCCATCTAAAGTGATATCCTCGGCGGCCTTCCCCTTTCCCTTATCTTTTCTATTCGCGGGTCCGAGATTCTTTTCCGGGAGCGTGCGATTGCGCAGCTGAATGTTTTTGCAGGCCTCTGGTTCTCCCTCTTTCCCTAAAACGGATTCTTTAAAGAGAGGGCCCAGAGCCATTTCTTCATCAGAGTCGCTCCCAAAGGTGAGAACTTGCGACCCTCCGGCGTTAACCATGTAACAATTGCCGGCAGTTCTTTTGTGTCCTTCGGCCGTACCTCTTCGTTCCCGACGAGTCTTGCGTTTCATGCGCTTAAAATGTTGCCGGTGAGCAACATATCCTTGCCACCACACCTTAAAAGTGTCGCACTCCTCAGTGGGGTGTGAAATTTTCCGATGATATGAGCAATAATTAGGGTGCCTCTCCGCCCCATCGAACTTTTTCTCTTCCGAGGGTGGTAGCTTCATCCCCACTGATATGGCTTTGGCAAACCTTTTCCTCGTCTTGAACACGTTTTTATTCGCATCGGATGTCTTTCGATCCGGCGGGAGTGCTTCGACTCTTTCGTTTAGTCGCCTGTGTTTGGCTCCTTCTGATGCAGCCATCTCACGCTCCTGATCAGCTTTACTCTTCAAACGAATCTCATTTAGAAAGGCGTCGATCATTTCATCTGTTGGCCATACAAGTTGTGGCTCAGACTGTGCCCCCAGTTCCTCACTGCCAAGAGTTTTCTCATCTTCCGAGTGGGAAATCACATGACAACTCGCCACATATCCCTCGGATTCATCCGATGAGCTTTCTTCATCATCTTCCTCCTGAAAGACGAGGTTGAGGAACTCTTGCAGCGTGACGGGAGTCCGCGTCTTTTGATTGTACTCCTCCAGCGCGTCAATCTATTTCTGTAAATCCGTGCGCTTGTCTCCAGGCTTCACGGGCTTTTTGGATTTCTTCTTCTTTTTCTTCGAAAATTTTGACGGTTGGGTGTGAGTATTCGGGCCATCACCACGAATCTTTGTAGTTGGGCATAGCTTCAACATCCCTTCGATGATTTGAGGTTCAAGCGGGTCCTTCCATTCGACCGCCGGGCACGCCTGAAGGTCCCTCAGCATTCTTTTGGTTTTAGTTGACAGCACGACCTCCCATGGAGCTTCTTCAATAAAGGAACAGGTTGCCCCCGGTGTATCTTCTTTCTTAGGCGTATGCGGCCGTGGCGGGTTCACCTTCCACTTTTCGGACAGTGCAAACTTTCCCTGGTGGTATTGATCTTCAATCCATCCTTTGAAAACGAAGCAATCCTCAATCGGATGGCTTACCGTTTGATGGTAAGGGCAATAGTTGGGGTTATTCACCTCAGTGGGTTGTGGCGGTCGCCTTGGATTTGGCAAGTTTATAAGTCTGTTGCGTATTGCCAGCTCAAATAACCTCTTTGTCTTATCCCGCGGGAATGAGTAGGGGCGCTCACTTTCTCGTTGTAATACCGTCGTCTTTCTTCCAGCTGATCCGCCAGCTTTGGGGCATTGGGTTGCTGCTGTGCGTTCGCAACGAAGGTTGCCTTCCCTTTACCCCTGTCATTCCGAGGTTCTGGCTTCGGGGGAGGCGGCCTGTGACCCATCTGGTCCATCTGGGCCAACTTGTCGATTAGAGCCTAGAATGTGGTTGGCTTAAAGAACATCATAAACTGGGAGATAGTTGCATGAGGGTCTAGGGTTCCCACGAACATGCCCACCACGGGCGTTTCTTCAATGCGTTGCTCGCATTTCGACCACAAATTTCGCCAGCGTATAGCATACTGGACCCACGTTTCGCCTGGTTTCACGCTGGCATTAATCAGTGCCGTTATTGGAGTGCGTTCGCTGGCGCTTGCGAATCGCTGAGTGAATAGCAACTCCATTTCAGCGAACGTCTTGATAGAATCGTTCGGGAGTTCCGAATACCATTCGAACGTTGTTTCTGATAAGCTGCCCACGAACTGGCGAAGCAACAGTTTATCATCACCGCCGGTATTACCGCAAAGGGCCTTGAACTGGGCAACATGTTGGTGGGGATTGCCGGTCCCCTTATACACGTGGAATTTTGGTATTGTATAACCCGGCGGATATTTGATTTGGTCGTACCAGCTCGGATATGGTCGCCCCGTTTTTACGACTTGACCAGCTGCCTCGGTCGCATGATGAACCCAGATTTGCTGGGCTATATAGTCGTCCAAGTCAGCCTTAGAGATTGTCTCCTCCTTGGCCGTTGAGAGAGCCGGCGGTGGATTTGACGTTTCTCCCCTGTCGTCTTCAAGGACGATCGGAGGATCCTCAGCAGGTGGGTCTTGTTGGATCATCATTCCCACCATGTCCTGGAATAAGTGGGCTATTTTCTTTATATTGGCCGCTTGTTCCGCAGCCTCCTTATCTTTCTTTTCCAGTATCCTCCGGAGGAACTCGGCGTCGGTTTCCTGTTCTTGTTGCTGATCCGAGGACGCCTCGGGGCTTTCTTTCGGTCCAGTAAGCACGGCCATTGCATTCATCATTTCCTGGAGCTTTTGCTGTTGCTCCTGAGCTTTGGTCACCGACCGTGTAAGCGGTCTATGACCTGTGGACGCGCGGCTGTCTTCTTTCCCCAACGCCATGTATACAGTGTGGACCATCCTGCCCCCAGCCTTAGGGCGTCTGAGCTCAGCGATTTTGGCTTTCGTTGCAGGCCCGGGGGTCCTCTCTGGCCTCTTCTTTTTATGAGCAGTGGAAGTTGAGGGGGCCGTTGAAGTGGGCACCCAGACAGCTTTTCGTGGCTTAGCCTGCTGACTAACTTCCTGTTGGATTTTCAGCTTCTTGCGCTGGTGGGAGAAATTTGGATCGATCACCGAGTCTCGGGTCTGCCGCCAGACTTTATAGATTTTGGAGGACAGCCGTTGAGGGGATTGGGGCTGTTCTGGATTTACTTCCATAGCCCTTTCCAGCGGAGGGGGAGACCTCTTTAGCGCCGCGGTAGGAGAATTCCTACGCACCTTATTTAGCATCTCAAAGCTGTTCTCAGTTGGAACAGCAGCATTAACTTCTGTCGTCGGGGCTGGAGGAGTTAGCCCAGAAGGGGAGTTGCCTCCGGCCTCCCTCACTCGGCACCAGTAACGGCGTCGAGCGTGTCGTGCTGATGGCATCGGCTTGGTGATGGTGATAGTCTCATCTTGCCCCCTGTATAGGTGGGGGGTCGCTGTTGGTGTCAGCCTGTCAAAGACCGATGTTCTTTGGGTAGCAGGAGCGGGAGCTGGAGCCGTCAATCTTGTAAAGACCGGCTTTTTGGCAGGAGAAGCCGCCTTGACGACTTCAGGAGCAGGACTGGTTACTTTCTTAGGAGCAGCCTTCTCTGGGATTGTAGGCCCCATCGCGGGTCCACAGGAGCTCTGGCCCAATCTGGAGAAGACCGAGGTACTGGTGTTGGGCGACCCGTTGAGAGGGGCCGCGGTAGGTGTAAGCCGATCGAAGACCGACTTCTTGGGAACTTCCGGCGTTAGCACAGGAGCGGTGAAGCTCATTGGCGGGAGCATGGTCCCGAAAAACAATCCTGTGGTGGCTCGAGTGACCTGTTCCACGGGCATTGTGAACAGCGAAGCAGCTTGGGGCCCGTAGGCTACACCTCCTGGCAAAGCGGAGAGCTGGTTGCAGTTGCAGTTGGAGCCGTTGTCAGCCATTGATCCTTTTGCTTTCTACAGCAAACGAAACACCAAGTCTTAGTACTTCGAAACCCAAGGGCAACCATTAGCAAACCGTGATTGGTTCGCGAATCACGACACACGAAGTGTGGAGTGGAAAGAGGAAAAGGTCCCACCGGGCGTGCCAGAATCTGTTCCCCTCCGAAAGACGGCGACGACGTGAGGACGTCTCGCCTGAGATTCAGGGCAGATGCTATTTGGTGCTATCCGTCCACCTCTCCGAAGATGCTAAGTTGATTTATGGCACCGTGTATCGGAGGTTTAGATGGATGCGGCTGATGTAGCAAACTTCGTCAGATTCCCCCTCGCTTGAGGGGTTTTTGATTGTGGGGACGCTCTTCCCTGTAGGCGCAAGCCCCTGCAGTTAATTACGCTACCGCATCGCGGTAACAACTTTCTCCTTCTCCAGATAGTTACTTCGTGTTGTGTGTGTTTATTTTGTGTTTAGTTGCCCGTGGATTGTATACGGAGACTGAGTTATGTCGTCGCCCGTAGGGCGTGGACTAGTCCAAATCCGTATCATCTTAGATTTGGGTTTGGGGGTTTGGGTTTAAGGATACGTTAGCCTCATTGAGGACTAAGATCGACATAAACGTTTGATAAGGATACGTTAGCCTGATTTTTAGACTAAGATCAACTTAAACGGGATCGTTTAGATCCAACAATAGGGCAATTAAGGGAGCCCTATTGTTTAGTTTAGTGACATTGCGGTCAATAGGTAATTTAAGGACATTGCGGTCCAATATTAGTTTTAAGACGTTGCGGTCAAGGTTAAGGACATCATAGTCCATGGGTTTAAGGACTCCATAGTCCAATGTTAGTTTTAAGACATCACGGTCAAGGTTAAGGACCTCATAGTCCATGAGTTTAAGGACCCCACAGTCCATCGTTAGTTTTAAGACATCACGGTCAAGGTTAAGGACCTCATAGTCCATGAGTTTAAGGACCCCACAGTCCGTATCAATATGTGGTTATCGGGACCCGTCACCTCTTTGAAGACGTTAAGGAATTACAACGCCAAGTATCAGAGGAGTGAAGAGATGTACCCTTAAACCGAGATAGATTAAATAATCTTTGGCCCAATTTGGAACCAAGACCAATTAATTATATTATGAGCCCATTGGCTCAGTTGAATTTGAATTGAGGACTTATGGCCAGCTTGGGCTAAGTCCAATCATGTTTAGGATATTGGCCCTCTGTTGGTCCATTAGAGGAGAGGCTTTGCCTCTAGACACATAACCAATGGGGCTAAAGTTAGTGTTAAACACTAAAGATCAATCAGTGTTGAACACTGGGAATAAGATTTACAAGTTAGTGTTAAACACTAGAAGATAATCAGAGTTTTCAAATTAGTGTTAAACGCTAAGACAAATCAGTGTTAAACACTGGGAACAAAGATCTCAAATCAGTGTTAAACATTAAGACAAATCAGTGTTAAACACTAGGAACAAAGATCTTAAATCAGTGTTAAACACTAAGGAAATCAGTGTTAAACACTGGGAACAGATCATCAGTTTGAGGCTAAATATTGTAAGAGAAGAGACCAAGTGGGGGGCACGTGATGGCATCCAAAAGGTGGGGCCAGATCCCCTTCATTTTGTTCTACAGATAAGTGTTTAACACTTTTAATTCTGAAGGCCATCACGTGTGGGCACGTGATGGGAGATCACGCTTTGGTCGGTTAGAATGTTCATTAGGGGTCACGTGGTGACACGTGAGGGCGCTCCAGAGCTTCTTTTCTTTTGCTTTTTCTTTGCGCGCTTTGGGTCACGTGAAGCACGTGAGGCGTTGCCTCAAAGTTTTAGCGGTAGCTCTTTACAGGGGTTACGTGGTAGCAAGCGACCCTGCCTGTTTGAAGATGTGTTTATCTTTTTAAGAATTAAATTCTTCATAGGGTTAAACCCTAACAATAAACTTTAGAGAAATTAAATTCCTGTTATTTTGACAGATTTGAGTTCTTAACTAGGGTTAACCCTGGTTCTATTCATTTTGAAGGAATTAAATTCCTATGACATAGGGTTAAACCCTAATTTTATTTTAAAGGAATTAAATTCCTATGGTTCTATGAGAATTAAATTCTCAAACTTCCATTCCCTCCCTATGCTTTGGATCTGCATGGCAGGATCTCAACCCAATGAGAATTAAATTCTCAATTCATGGGGAGATGTGCACTTTGCAGATCCTCCACTAAAGAGAGAACTAAGTTCTTCTTTCTAATATAAGAGTTAAACTCTTTTGAGAATTAAATTCTCCTTTGAAGCCTCTCTTTTCTTACCTATGGATTTTCTTTTGCAGAGAATCAAATTCTTCCTTCTGAATTTTTAATACTCCAAAGCTCTATATCTCTCTGTATCTCTTGGCTCCTATTTATAGGAGAAGGAGCAGAATCAATTAGTTTTGGTGAATCATTTATTGAGGGATTTGATTTGTATTCGTTAGAGATTTGATTTGCATTCATCATTCATTTGGACCTTTGGATTATTAGGTGAATTTTATTCACCATTGAATTTTAAATCCAAAGATATTCCTTTGTTATTTCGGTTAGATTTTAAAGGGAAATCTTTCTAAGTTCAAGATTTTTCCATAGATAGGTGATATTTAATCACCTTTAAATCTTTAATCCAATCAGTTCCAAATAATCGTTCTCCTTTGGAAAGATTTGAATGCTGTTCAGAATTTAATTCTGTTAAATAGATAGGCTTTGAAAGCCGGTCATGTGTGGCCACGTGACCCTTGGTCACGTGTAGGCACGTGACCCCTTGGAACGAGCTTTCCTCTGCTTTCTGCGCTTTGTCTTCTAGCCGCTGTTCTGCCGTCACGTGCCAACACGTGACCCCTGGTCACGTGTGAGCACGTGACCCTTTCTGGAGCCTTTTCTTTGATTTAATCAGGGAGCGAATCTGCCTTTGCCGCTGCTTTTTATTTTCCCGTGCCAACACGTGACTGCTGGTCACGTGCTAGCACGTGATGCTTCTTCTGTAGGCTTTCCTGATTTTAAATCAGGAAACACTCCACAATCCGACGTTAGTTTTAAGACGTCACGGTCAAGATTAAGGACATCATAGTCCATGAGTTTAAGGACCCCACAGTCCGATATTAGTTTTAAGACATCACGGTCAAGGTTAAGGACATCATAGTCCATGAGTTTATGGACCCCACTGTCCGATGTTAGTTTTAAGACATCACGGTCAAGGTTAAGGACATCATAGTCCATGAGTTTAAGGACCCCACAGTCCGTAGTAATATGTGGTTGTCAGGACCCGCCACCTCTCTGACGACGTTGAGGGATTACAATGACAGATATCAGAGGAGTAAAGAGATGTACCCTCGATCCGGGTGTAAATTGATTGGAAGAGCAGATGAGCTCAGTTCAATTTAAATTGAGGACTTATGGCCAGAATTGGGCTAAGTCCAGCTAAAAATGTTTAACATTTTTTTTTGTTCTGCCTGTTAGGCCTTTGTTTGGGCTCTGCCCCTTTAATAATGCCAAGTATTGGACTGTGACATTTTTTGTCTTATATTGAATGCATAGCATTTATCAGAACAAAGTATGTTCTGACAGCGCGCCACGTGGCGCACTAGGCGCTTTGCGTCAGTCAAAGAGCGCATTGCGCTTCTGTCGGTTAGCGCACACGAGGAGGACACGTGTCGCGCTTAGCGCTAAGCGCTAGTTAGTTAGCGCACTACGCTTTTAATTTTTGAGTGTGCTGCACTAGTTTATGGGTGCGCCAGTGAGTGACACGTGGCGCGCTTGGCGTTGAGCGCTAACCCAAGAGCGCAGTGCGCTGTTTTCAGGAGCGCAAAACGCAGATCGTGTATATGGTTGACACGTGGCAGGTTTTGGCGCTGAGCGCCGATCCAAGGAGCGCAAAGGCGCAGTTCATGAGTGCAAAGCACTGTCTAATAGCGCAAAGCGCATTTTGATCAATTTTAAGATCAAAGAACAAATTTATGTTCTTCAACGGAGGCCTTGCCTCAAGATCCAAGAACAAAATTTCTTGTTTTTATAAAAGGCTCTGCCTTTATAGATCAAAAGATCTGTGAATGAAGTAAAATTCTTCTTTTTATATTTTTATGATTAGATCATTTGATCCTTTCTTTCTAATCAAAGACCTTGGTCTTTTATATAGATCTAAGATCTTTTTAGAAGATGTTTCTTATTTTTACGAGATGATTTCATTTCTGTTGTTGAAGAATTAATTCTTTACCTTTAAAGATGAAGAAATGATCTTCTTTCTTCTAAAGGCTTGCCTTTCTTTCTCTTTGAGTTTTTTCTTAAAGTTTGTAGAGAGTTTTCTCTATATTCTGTATATTGTAGACTTGAAGTTTAGGGTCCTTTATATAGGGCCAAATGATTTGTTAAATCGGTTTAAGAGATTTTTCTCTAATTGATTTTGGATATTTCCCACCATGGATCTTTGATCCTAAGGCTTCTGTTTTACAGAAGATAATCTTCTTATTTTAATAAGATTGAAAAATCTTTCCATAACAGAATTTTAATTCTGATTAATTAATAATTTATTATTATTAGATCTTTTGATCTAACGGTGGGGAATTCTTTTAATTCCAGCGCTGGCGCACTTTGTGTTAGCGTACCTACGTTCGACACGTGGCGCGTATCGCAGAGCGCAGCGCAACTGCTGTAGCGCACATGTGTTTGACACGTGGCGCGCAGCGCAACTGCGCTAGCGC
Source organism: Agapanthus africanus (assembly GCA_030015575.1). Classification (NCBI taxonomy): domain Eukaryota; kingdom Viridiplantae; phylum Streptophyta; class Magnoliopsida; order Asparagales; family Amaryllidaceae; genus Agapanthus; species Agapanthus africanus. Next base: position 517,790,944 of record CM057345.1, on the reverse strand, counting down.
ACATGTGCTTGACACGTGGCGCGCAGCGCGCAGCATCTGAAGCATTGCTTCAATTTAATTTTGAATTTTAAAGCATAGCTTTGCTCTGATTGGGGAAAAGGAAGTGTCACTTCATTTCAAATCTTGGAATTTGAACAGAGCTTTGCTCTGATTGGGGAAACAAATGCCCCCCCACCGTTGCGCTTACGCGGCCCACACGTGAGCGCGGCGGTGGCAACGTCTGAGCCCTTGGATCAACTCAGAAGTTGAAGAGGCGGCTTAACGCCTATAAATAGGACCTTTGATCCTCTAGATAATTATCATCTTCTTTGAGAATTTTGTTCAGAGCAAAGCTCTTCTGTTTGAGAACTTCTCAAAAGCCAAAAAAAAGAAATTGTTTTCTAACTTAGGTAAAATTTTAATAAATTTTAATGAGTTAGGATTTTACCCATTAACAGAGCCTTGCTCTTAATAGATCTTTGATCTATAGAAAACCCATTCAGGGTTTCACTAGCAAAGCTTTGCTCCATAGATCTTTGATCTAAAGAGAACCCTTTTAGGGTTCCATTAATAGAGCTTTGATCTCTAAAAGGATTTTACTTATGATCTCTCAATTCATTAATGGAGCTTTGCTCCTTTCAAATCATATAGGATAACTCTTAAGAGTTTTTCATGGATCTTGAAGATTAAAAATGGAATTTTATTTTTGATGAATCATATCATCTTCTCAGAGCAAGCTCTTAGTGTTCTCAGGGAATTTCTTTAAATTCCCTTCATAATTGATTTCGACAGGTGTCACTCCTGTCTGCGGAGCATTGCTCTCAAGGAGTTTAACTCCCTGTGCCTGTTTTTAATAAGAATTCACTTAATCAGTCTGTCCACTAATTTTTGTTCTATTTCAGGAGTAATGGACGCTCACATGTATGCTCTCGACGAGATTATCTCTTACGGAGACATCCGCTCACTCGGCCATTCTCAGAATCAAGAATTCCCAAACGCCGAGTGTGCCGAAATCATGAGTCGCTTTGACGCATACAATGGTCGACTGCTTCCTCGACGTTCCTCTCTCTTGAAGCTTATCGTGGGAGCAATCTGGGAAGCGCTTTCCTTATTCTGTACTGGTGTGCCACTTAGGGCATTGGATTCCGCCGAGGATAAGGTGCACTCGGTGTATCTGATGAGTCTAATCTTAAAGAGAAGGCGAGATAACCTTATCGATCTTCTGCATCAAGCTTTTCAACAGTCTGCAATACTTGCTGCCTATCAGAGGGAGGAGGACATCCGTGAGGATCCCGACGCTTGTGATCGCGAAAGAAAGCAAACCAGGATGGTTCGAAAGGCCTAGAAGATTTTGGACAAGGTCACTTTTGAATTCCTCAATCCATGCCCTGGGTCTGAGGTTTTGCCATTGTAACCATCTCGAAAATGTTTTTGTTTACTGCTTTCATAATTGTAAGAACTTTTTTGCAGTATGAATGGCAAATTTTTCATTTCAGCGTGTTTTATCTTATGTACTAAATCTTTTGCACATGCCTGAATGAGCATGCCTCGGACGCTTAATTAAATGCAAATCAGATATTCTTTCTGTCGCTTTCTTCTCCTAGCTGTGTTGTTGCCATGTGATTTTAGCAAGTGCGGTCTGTAGATAGTATATAGTTGTCAATCTTGTGCTTTTTGTAGAGTGGTGATGGCTTAGAAAACAGGGTTATGATCTGTCACCTAAGACTTTTCAACTTTATGAGCCGTGAGGGTCTCATAAAGAATTTTCTCCCTACCGGTCGAGAGGATCCCGTAGGTGTAATTTCTCCTTAAGAATCGTGAGGATTCCTAAGTGTGTCTTCTCTTGAAAGTCGTAAGGATCTCCCAAAAGAATTTACTCCCTTACGAGTCGTGAGGACCCGCAAGTGACGGATGAAGTTATCCTTATCCGTGTTTTACGGAGCCAGGAGTTGTTCTGGATGCTTCCCATGGGTTCACTGCCGTATTCTGCGAGGACCAGGTTCCGCTCTGGATGTTTTCCAGGATACCGTAGTTTAAAGACATCGGCGTTGAGGTTAAGGACATCATAGTCCGTGGATTTAAGGACTCCACAGTCCGTTGTTAGTTTTAAGACATCACGGTCGAGGTTAAGGACATCATAGTCTATGAGTTTAAGGACTTCACGGTCCAATGTTAGTTTTAAGACATCACGGTCGAGGTTAAGGACATCATAGTCCATGAGTTTAAGGACCCTACAGTCTGATGTTAGTTTTAAGACATGACGGTCGAGGTTAAGGACATCATAGTCCATGGGTTTAAGGACTCCACAGTCCGTTGTTAGTTTTAAGACATCACGGTCGAGGTTAAGGACATCATAGTCCATGGATTTAAGGACTCCACAGTCCGTTGTTAGTTTTAAGACATCACGGTCGAGGTTAAGGACATCATAGTCCATGGGTTTAGGGACTCCACAGTCCGTTGTTAGTTTTAAGACATCACGGTCGAGGTTAAGGACATCATAGTCTATGGGTTTAAGGACTCCACAGTCCGTTGTTAGTTTTAAGACATCACGGTCGAGGTTAAGGGCATCATAGTCCATGGATTTAAGGACTCCGCAGTCCATTGTTAGTTTTAAGACATCACGGTCGAGATTAAGGACATCATAGCCCATGGGTTTAAGGACCTCTCAGTCCGATATTAGTTTTAAGACATCACGGTCGAGGTTAAGGACATCATAGTCCATGGATTTAAGGACTCCACAGTCCGATGTTTGCTCTGGATTCTTCCCACGGGTTCACTGCCGTGTTCGGCGAGGACCAGGCTCCGCTCTGGACGTTTTCCACGGGGTCAGAAGTGACATAATTCGCGTTCCACGTAGCTAGGAATTTTGCTCTAGATGCTTCCTACGGGTTCACTGCCGCGTTCGGCGAGGACTAGGCTCCGCTCTTGATGCTTCACACAGGTTCACTGCCATGCTCTGCAAGGACCAGGATCCGCTCTGGACGTTTTCCACGGGGTCAGAAGTGACATAATCCGCATTCCACGTAGCCAGGAATTTTTCTCTGGATGCTTCCCACGGGTTCACTGCCGTGTTCGGCGAGGACCAGGCTCCGCTCTGGATGCTTCACACGGGTTCACTGTCGTGCTCTGCGAGGACCAGGATCCGCTCTGGACGTTTTCCACAGGGTCAGAAGGGACATAATCCGCGTTCCACGTAGCCAGGAAATTTTTGCTCTGGATGCTTCCCACGGGTTCACTGCCGTGTTCAGCGAGGACCAGGCTCCGCTCTAGATGCTTCACATGGGTTCACTGCCGTGCTCTGCGAGGATCGGGATCCGCTCTGGACGTTTTCCACGGGGTCAGAAGTGACATAATCCGCATTCCACGTAGCCAGGAATTTTGCTCTGGATGCTTCCCACGGGTTCACTGTCGTGTTCGGCGAGGACCAGGCTCCGCTCTGGATGCTTCACACGGGTTCACTGCCGTGCTCTACGAGGACCAGGATCCGCTCTGGACGTTTTCCACAGGGTCAGAATTGACATAATCCGCGTTCTACGTAGCCAGGAATTTTGCTCTATATGCTTCCCACGGGTTCACTGCCATGTTCGGAGAGGACCAGGTTCCGCTCTGAATGCTTCACAGGGGTTCACTGCCGTGTTCGGCGAGGACCAGGCTCCGCTCTGGACGTTTTCCACGGGGTCAGAAGTGACATAATCCGCATTCCACATAGCCAGGAATTTTGCTCTAGATGCTTCCCACGGGTTCACTGCCGTGTTCGGCGAGGACTAGGCTCCACTCTAGACGTTTTCCACGGGGTCAGAAGTGACATTATCCGCGTTCCACGTAGCCAGGAATTTTGCTCTAGATGCTTCCCACGGGTTCACTGCCGTGTTCGGCGAGGACTAGGCTCTGCTCTGGACGTTTTCCACGGGGTCAGAAGTGACATTATCCGCGTTCCACGTAGCCAATAATTTTGCTCTGGATGCTTCCCACGGGTTCATCGCCGTGTTCGGCGAGGACCAGGCTTCGCTCTGGATGCTTCACACGGGTTCACTGCCGTGCTCTGCAAGGACCAGGATCCGCTCTGGACGTTTTCCACGTGGTTAGAAGTGACATAATCAGCGTTCCACGTAGCCAGGAAGGGTTGACTTTATCCGCATTTCACGGAGTCGGAATTTGACTCTCGGTCATCTGTACACCACCGAGTCATGGAACTGGGAGTTGCCGCTGTTCCGCTTTGCTTGATGTTGTGTCTTCCTGCAGAGATACTGATTTCTCTGCGGGTCGACACGAATCGAGATGTTCTCGTCAGGAACGCTGATTTCCCTGAATCGAGGAGGTTGCCAAGGATACTGATCTCCTCGGAGTTGAAACGAATTGAAGTATTCCTGCAAAGACGCTGATTTCTCTGCGGGTCGACGCGAATCAAAATGCTCTCGTCAAGGACGCTGATTTCCCTGAATCGAGGATGTTGCCAAGGACACTGATTTCTTCAGAGTTGAAACGAATCGAGATATTCCTGCAAAGACGCTGATTTCTCTGCGGGTCGACGCAAATCGAGATGCTCTCGTCAAGGACGCTGTTTTCCCTGAATCGAAGAGGTTGCCAAGGACACTGATTTCCTCGGAATTGAAACGAATCGAGATATTCCTGCAAAGACGCTGATTTCTCTGTGGGTCGACGCAAATCGAAATGCTCTCATCAAGGATGCTGATTTCCCTAAATCGAGGAGGTTGCCAAGGACACTGATTTCCATGGGGTTGAGACGAATCGAGGTATTCCTGCAAAGACGTTGATTTCCTTGCGGATCGACACGAATCGAGATGCTCTCGTCAAGGACGTTGATTTCCCTGAATTGAGGAGGTTGCCAAGGACACTGATTTCCCTAGGGTTGAGACGAATCGAGGTATTCCTGCAAAGACGCTAATTTCCTTACGGATCGACGCGAATCGAGATGCTCTCGTCAAGGACGCTGATTTCCCTGAATCGAGGATGTTTCCAAGGACACTGATTTCCCTGGGGTTGAGACGAATCGAGGTATTCCTGCAAAGACGCTGATTTCTCTGCGGGTCGACGTGAATCGAGATGCTCTCGTCAAGGACGCTGATTTTCCTAAATCGAGGAGGTTTCCAGGGACACTGATTTCCTCGGAGTTGGTTGACTTGTTTCTGAGACGGAGCGTTGATCCGGCAGGGAGGTCATTGGTTGTCTTCAGGTTGTCTGTGAACCGTAGAGTCTTGGAACTGGAGACTTTGCCGTGGCTCCAATTTGTGATGCTGCGTCCGAATCCTGCTGGAATGAGGCAGAACGCCATTGTTGTTCTCTAGGCTGTAGACATGGCCGTCGGGATTTGGAACTAGGGACTTTGCCATGGCTCTGAGATTGATTGTCGCATTCGAATCCTGCTGAAATGAGGAGGAATGTTGTTGTGATCTTTAGGCTGTAGATGTTGCCGTCGAGACTTGGAACTAGGGACTCTGCCATGGCTCCGAGGTAATCTCTAGGTTATCTGTGAACCGTCGAGACTTGGCTCTCCTTTTGACAGAGCCTGGTGGGAAAACATGGTTCCCCCTTTTTTGTTTGTGCCATTAGATTGTATACAAGGATCGATGTGATCTCATCTGCAGGGCAAAAATTTCATTCTTTCATTTTTTTTATTTCTTTCCGCGATGCTCTATCATTTCAGCTTTTTATATCGCGAAAGTCGCGATTGCCCAATCATTTCGGCTATTTTTCGCGGTGCCCAATCATTTTGGCTATTTATATATATATATATATTTTTTACTCGCTTTTTTTATTGCGAGTTGCCCAACCATTGTAAGTGCACGGCGGCGCCCCGGCCGTCAAACCGACGGCCAAACGCGGAAACGGTGATAAACTTTAATTTTGCGGACTTAGCAAACCGGCACCACCGCGCACTAAACCCCGGATCGTGCCATTAAACTATATCTAGCTAACTACAAGATGAGAAGAGATGTATACCATACGATCCGAGTCCTCCGGTCTTCATCTCCACTCCGATCTCCTCACGGGATCTCCGGTCTTCGCCTCCTCGCCGGAAGGGCACCACGTCGCCTGCATCTTTTACGGGCTCCCACCTCAATACCGAGGCAACTCGGGCGCGAAGCTGGCGAATCGACGCGTCCAAGATTTGCTGTAGGAAGTGTAGTGTAGAGTGTATGTCTCACTTTTGGGGTTGGTTGCCATAGATGGAGGAATGGTGTATAGAAAATTGGTGCTTTCAATTTTCTAGCAATGGAATGAGATGAAGAATGATATACACAAAATGAATCACTCTCATTTTTTTTTTCTCTCAAACATGAAGCTCTCATTTTCTTCTCACTCAACCATGGAAAAAAAAAACTTCTCCTTCTTATGAAAAACTTAATCAACTTAGAAAATGGTGGAGAAAGAACAATATGATAACAAGAGGGAGGTGAGTGTAGGATGCAAAAAATGGTGACCACAACCTAAAACATAATCATCACTAAATCAACATCAAACCTCTTTTCATTTCTAATCTCATAAAGCAAAGAAAAGAAAGAAAAAGGATCTCATCATGAAAAGCCATCATGATGCCACCAATATGCAAGATACCCCCTCCACAAATGTTATTTGCACAATTGCAAATAACACCCTCCATCTGAAAAGTTCGGCCGGGAAAGAACAAAGGAAAACCGGCCGGAACGGAATGCAAACTGGCAACTCCAGAAAACTGGTCCCGTAATAAATTACAGGAAAACCCCCATACTGTGCATACACACCCGCATCTGTATTCCGTCCGGATACAAATGCAATGAGACAAAATCTACACTGTACTATACTAGGATCCGGCTTAAACCAAAGCCGGCTAGTAATATCCGTCCGATCCTGATCCGTGCAATACCGCACGTATCTGATCGAACGCTGCCATATAACTATACGGCCACTAGTACAAAACCGTCCGATCCTGATCCGTGCAATACCGCACGTATCTGATCGGACCCTGCCATATCTCCATACGGCCTCTACAGCGTTTCGCCCGAAAGCTTGAGTAACTGAAAGTGTGGTGGACTCTAAAGACTCGTCAATACTATGGCTGTGGATTTAACCACTAGCACGTCAGAGGTATAAGCCAATACGTGACGGGCCACCAGCTATTGACTAAAAGGGACGTCGATGAGCGAACTCATCCTGACACCCTACTGAGCCTGACAGTGACAATATCCGTGCAGTCCGGTCCGTTCGTCTATGAGTATCGCATGGCGGGCCTAGGGGGTTGGTAAAAGTCAGACCCCCAAAAGCGGTACAAGTCGTGTCGGAGTGTAGCCCAGAACACCCTGAGATACTACTGGAATACCTACCAGTAAATCTCCTTGCCTTGGCCAAGGTCTTTGTGTAATGGCTCTCCTAGACACAGCACGACCTCACCCCCAATACCGGGAGAGACGAACCCCCGAAGATACGCTCACTACCTCCATGTGGCTCGGGACTGTACCCAACTAAAACCTGTTTGCACGACTCCTTTGAGCCGTGTTAGGGTAGTAATCAAAGTACAGTGGGAACTCACACGAGACAAATGACGATCCCCAGGTCGATGAACTAACCTGCACACATGTCACCAGGGAACTGCCATCTGACGTCTGGTATATGACCAACTAGCATGTTCCCGGCGAGTCCTGTCCGGTGTACTCATAACCCAATGAGCACCTGTATACATCTTAGGTAATCCAACTGACACCAGTGGCTTGTGAGACCGGCCACCGCCCCTCGTCGGGGTCTCGACTGTATACACTAGTCTACTAATGGAGTATCGATGCCCGGTCTCGAAACTCCCACGACTAGGGACTTTTTAAGGATATGCTTGTAGACCCCAGCTCCCACTTATATGATCGCCCTCATACTGCTGGTGGTCAAGCAAGAATCCTAGGGGCTCTATCAACGTGTAATAGCGACGTGTCATGTCACTTAAAACAGTACACGATGATAAAGGTAAACCAGATAGCATACTATCATCTCGAGTAAGACTGTCCTACCGGGATAGGTCCTCCCTCAATCATTACAATCACGTACCTGTGACCTAATAATTGACTCTGAGGGCACTATCTCCAACAATCTCCCACTTGCACTCAAGGCTAATTATTGCGATGTTGCATACTCACAGCCCGTGTGATACCGAACATCCAACTCCTCTACTAGTCAGTCTCACAAAGCTCGTTTGCGGAACTATTGCGTTCGAGGAATAGCCTCAGTGAGTGGATCCGCTTAGTTGTTTCTTTCTATGTCTCTCTCTATATCTCAAGTTCGCAGAGAAAGCCATCTCCCGAAAAGAGCAATACCTGTCTCAGAATATGTCTGGATGTCTGATGGGACCAAGCTCATAAATGAACTCCAAATCCAAACTTCTTAGACTGTATCATCAACTGAACTTAATCAGTATGCTGCGCGCCATGCCTCCCTCAGTATTGCCTTGGACCACCTGTCCAAAATACTGCCCCTCATCAGAAGGAAAACTATAACTCTGACAACCTCCTTGTCGTCCATGTCACCTTGGAAGCCTGGAATGATAACTGTCTCCTGAATGAGGCTGTCGTTATCATATCCCTAGAACATCCACTTATGTTCTAAAATTGCTTCCGACTGTTTCTCCAGGATTGGATTAATGTCAACTTATTGCATCTAGTGCAAGAACAACATCTGGTGTGGTACTTGACATCTCACGATTGACTCAATTGCCTGAGCAAGTGATCTGCCAATCATGCCCGTCCCTCTCCCCTTTAGTCTGTAAGACACCTTTGGAGAGGGTGACTCCATTACCTGCAGGTACACTACCGTGCCAGGAGTCGTCCATCCTAAATACTCTTAGAATGCTGTCAAGTACCCTGATTGGGAAACCACCCAAATCTAGATCTAAGACCATAGATCTAGTAACCAGTATGTCTGATATAAAATCCATTTCCTTTGTGGAGAAACAACTGTGTGACGACCAAAGTATAACCGATCGTAGTATAGGAGTTTCTTTTCCTACTTTGTGTATGTCATCCAAATACCATGACATCACACCCTACTACCTTCTCAACAGATCCACCCCCTATTCTGATGAAGTCAAACCCATGACTGTCACGTCAGAAATAGATGATCTATCTCCGCTACATCTGCTTTAGTCTATAAATAGACATAAGCTACCTGTCCACCAATGCTTCCGCTGCTCCCACTGACTATGACAACCCTCTGGCAGAGTCATATACACGTGCACTTCTAAAGCAAGTTTAGAATGACGCTATACTCATCCTCCTGCCGGGTCTCACAGTCTGGAACAACAGCAATGGCAAGTCTGGGTAAACAAGAACCTCCCTGTCACCGTCCTTGAGGCTACCGGAGTACCTCTCGGGTGCCTGAGGTTACCCACCGTATCTGCGGAGTGGCCAATGGAATGTTAATCCAGATTGAATCTTTAGGTTCCTTATCAAATCTTCAGTAATCGTTTGTGGTTCTGGAATCACTTCCAGTTCTACCATACTCCCACTACTGTTTTCTGAAAAAATCCATTTTTAATAAAACTGTGGCGAGTCTAGAACAATATCGCTATTGTTCATCCAGATGGTAGAAAGTCAACCCTCGTCATAGCCTGGGTCAACCCACAAACAGCCATTACAGAAACGTGCCTTGAGTTGTCCAGTGTCTGGTTTTAATCATAAACCGGACAACTCCCCGTACCTTAACATCGTTAAGATATGAACTGTTCTATATCCAATATAGAAACAGAGGCACTGATTTAATTGAACCAGATTCAAATCATGCAGCTGTCTCTAGTGCATGTCAACTAAATGGAAGAAGGCCGATCAGCGTTACTCAACTTAGGAATACTTCCAATTATGAGTAACCTGAAAGAGAAGCAAGATCTCTTTATCAACTGAATACCATACACAAGTATCTACATCTTCGATCATCTTGAAGAATCCCGATACTTGCTACACCTGGTTCTCTACTCTATTCAAATACCTATAACTCCTCAAAACTTAGACCCTGTGTTTCTACGAAACACATGTCTAAGAACTAGAGAAGTTAAAAGTAAACAGAATATAGTATGAGGACCAACCCCTCTGTCCTAATGGACACTGGACAACATACAATACTCTGTATAAGTCCGCTGAGTCTAACAACTCTTTCACTGTGTGTCGTAGGTTGAAAACTGTACTTATGGTTAAGAAGAATTACACCGCTGTTTAATGCTCCTTACCTAACCATCCACTGATATAGGTAAATGTCATCGACATAATATCAAAAGGTATATCTCACTCTATGAAAATAGACGTACAGATATATCAATTTGAAATTGGTGCACAACAGCGGATATTCAAAACCAAACATTTGCCGACCGGCAAACAGCCCAGGTGATCTCTTCAAATATCACCGATTACAACGAATCCCGATATAATGAGGATGATCACCCAATTTCCAATAACTTACTCCCACTCATCATCTGTAAAACCATACAGATGTGAGAATCATACCTGGTAAATACATACCCTGGAGTAAGTATCTAATCGGGAAATCAGTTTTCCTTTAACAGTACACAGTGAGACTGAAATATCGAAACGTTTCGATAGGGTATCCTGGTATTCCTAGTAATGCCTCTTCCAGATTCACGATTGCAACCGTATAATTCTTTTCCACCTCTCCAAATCCCTTCATATGTCTTTAGTCATTACCTTCTGCACACCCCTTTAGGCCAAATGGTTTTCTTCCTTCCCTACCGTTCGGCACCAGCCTATGGTTTGGAAGAAGACTATCCAATAAGCATAATGGGTGTACTGTCCTAATCCTAGGAACACTCGCAATGCGAGAGAAGGTGAGGATAAAAGACAACCGAATGAACCTTATTCCTATTTCTCCTGAACCAGAATCCATCCCCGAACTGGAACCAGTTCCATTCGAGTTCGTATATAACCATACGATGGAGTATCCAAATAAACTGTGGATCTTCGTAGTGATACGGAGTGTCCTGGAGAAATACAAAGGTGATGTGGGAGTGGTAACGAAATATTTGGTTTGGTCGTGAATATCTGTTGCAATTTACTTTGCCCTCTTACTAATCCCTTGCTTTGTCTGAACTTAATACCTTCTGCACACCATCGTTATGCTAATTGGTTTTCTTCATTCCCTACCGGTCGGCACCAGCCTAAGGTTTGGAAGAAGACAATCCAATTTGCGTAATAGGTGTACTACCCCTAAACCAAGGAGTACTCGTAACCTGAGAGAGGGTAAAAGGAAAAGACAACTGAATAATCCTATCCGTTTTCTCCAGAACCTGAAACCATCCTCGAATAAATTCTTTCGAGTTCGTATCTAACCATACGATGGTTTTGTCCAATGGAAGTGGACGTTCGTAGTAAAACGGGGTGTCCTGGAGAAAAGGGTAAAAGTAGGAGTGGCAATGAGGTTTGCAACTCTGACAATTCAATAGCCGGTGTTAAAGAAGGTTCGGTCAACTTGGTCACTGAGTCAAAGTCTTAGGGTCGGGTCAATGGTCGCTGCCAAAGAGAGAGAGAAAAGAAACACTCAGCGTGCACTCTAACTTAGATCAGAATGGTCACCAATTTATCTAATCTGGAATCCTCCCACTGTACCTCAAATTCTCCTCCAAACCTGAAAGAAGAATTAGTCGGGGTCACCCGAGGAGTAAACCAACTCATCAGTGGGAATCGGGATCCAACTCTCATCGCATGATAACGTGACGGAATCCGCTCACGGTATCACACTCCAGAAGGTATGCGCATATCTGGCAAGTTTCAGTTCTTTTGAAACTCCCGATGTGATTTCTGCCCCATGCTCTTATGACCTTGACTAAGGCCAACAAATCATAAGTCACATGTCAAGTTCTACCCGTCATTGTCCAGGTTGATTTGAACCCACCCGTACAAGCCCTTGACTAAGGCCAACAAGGCTATACGACTGTCCCAAACCAACGCATCTATCTATGCTGCATATGAATAACCAACAGCTACCAAACACTGTGCCTTGACTATGGCCAACAAACACAGCTTGAATACTATTGACTACCCATATGAAACGACGGAGGGCTACGAATGGTTTCTGGCGAAAACCTTTAACGTAGTGAACTTGATATCGTTGAAGGAACGGATAGCTTTTAAAAATATAGTGACGAAAACCTTTGCTAAAGAGGTCACTCCCGGTGAAGGGATCTCGGCTCTTTCCCCGTAGAATGGGGTGCAGGATATTCCAACTGAATACCACGGTGCAAAGTAAAAGTAATCGGCTATAGTGAAGTTAATGCCCTGACGCAAACTTCTGTCCAAGGGGTCACTCCCGGTGAAGGGATCTCGGCCCTTGCCTCGTCGACTGAGGAGCAGGATATTCCAATGAATACCACGATGCAAAACAAAAGTAAACGTCCTTGCAATAACAGCTTTTTGAAAAGTGTTCCAACAATATCAGATTAGGTTTGTGTTAACTTGCATTGATTCGAATCAATGCAGTCCCACCAATTGATCACACCACAAAGAACGAAAATATACTGACGTACGTATATGCCATTCGCATTCGCCACTGGGTCCCGTCATCACCCGTTAGGTTAGCTTACTAACGGCAGAGCGGGGACTGGACTAGCACGGATGAAAAACATATACAACATCTACTAATATATATACCAATATATTATATTTCGCTCTAGGCGTGAAAAGAAATGCAACATTACAGAAATGTACAGCATCACAGAACAATACAGATATCTGGGATCCCCGGGTTTCACAGAGCCACTACTGAAACCCGACGTTCCCCTGGTCGTGTGGATAGCCTGTGCAATGAAATCCTAGACCCCTACGGGCGCGGCAAGTCACCCGCCAAAACCTGAAGCGAGGCAGCCCCCTTCAGCACCGTGAATGGACCACCCAGCACTTCACGGAATCCGGTAACTTGGGCACCCCTCCTGGGTCAACCTGTACCCCCTACGAGTGCGGCGAATAGCCCGCCAATTCCAGACTGAAGCCCCTCCGTCTCAATGCCCTGAGATGCGGGCCCGTTGCCCTCTAGAACCCGGCTATCCGTGCACCCCTCCACGGGGTAACCCTAGTACAGAAAGTAAAATATACATACACCGGGTACATCGACTGCAACCAGGTCGTGCCCCAAAAAGAATAATACAAACAGGCAGTGACGGCAGTCCACATGTCGGACGCTCGCCCCGCAATATCAAATGTACATAATACAACAAAACTGTACTAGCATTGCATCCAGGCTATCCCCACGACCGATCCGCAACATCACAGCAAATACATAGAACATCAACGTGAAAGTCACGTTCGCAAATCCGTCTAACCGGGCTATAGCAGTTAGACCGGATTTACCGATCGAGTGACATTCACGGTCGCAGATATAATGTAAATACTGTGAAAAATGTGTTTAAAAAATTTCCGATTGATCAAACAATTAACAAGTGGGCCCCAAAGAAAACTGTAGCACTCACAGAAACAATTGGCCCAACTTTAATATTCCAAAGCCCATATTTTAAGCCCAGAAGGCCTCTGTAAAAAAATGGTGAAGTGATGTGAATAGTGCGCGGCGGAAGGGCCGCACAAATGGGGTTTTCGCGGCGGTTCCGCGCTCCAACTGTGGAGTTACTTCGTCAAATTTTTACAGAACTCTTAGATTTTCCAGTACATCAATATTTTACAACCTGAAAAATTTTTCGAGACCAAAAATTTTCAACAGAAACTGATGCGAACTAAAATGCAGTTTTGGAACTTTTTGATCGATCGGAAATGCAAACACATTACACAAAGCTAGACTAAGTTAATGGCGAGGCTCTGATACCACTGTAAGTGCACGGCGGCGCCCCGGCCGTCAAACCGACGGCCAAACGCGGAAACGGTGATAAACTTTAATTTTGCGGACTTAGCAAACCGGCACCACCGCGCACTAAACCCCGGATCGTGCCATTAAACTATATCTAGCTAACTACAAGATGAGAAGAGATGTATACCATACGATCCGAGTCCTCCGGTCTTCATCTCCACTCCGATCTCCTCACGGGATCTCCAGTCTTCGCCTCCTCGCCGGAAGGGCACCACGTCGCCTGCATCTTTTACGGGCTCCCACCTCAATACCGAGGCAACTCGGGCGCGAAGCTGGCGAATCGACGCGTCCAAGATTTGCTGTAGGAAGTGTAGTGTAGAGTGTATGTCTCACTTTTGGGGTTGGTTGCCATAGATGGAGGAATGGTGTATAGAAAATTGGTGCTTTCAATTTTCTAGCAATGGAATGAGATGAAGAATGATATACACAAAATGAATCACTCTCATTTTTTTTTTCTCTCAAACATGAAGCTCTCATTTTCTTCTCACTCAACCATGGAAAAAAAAAACTTCTCCTTCTTATGAAAAACTTAATCAACTTAGAAAATGGTGGAGAAAGAACAATATGATAACAAGAGGGAGGTGAGTGTAGGATGCAAAAAATGGTGACCACAACCTAAAACATAATCATCACTAAATCAACATCAAACCTCTTTTCATTTCTAATCTCATAAAGCAAAGAAAAGAAAGAAAAAGGATCTCATCATGAAAAGCCATCATGATGCCACCAATATGCAAGATACCCCCTCCACAAATGTTATTTGCACAATTGCAAATAACACCCTCCATCTGAAAAGTCCGGCCGGGAAAGAACAAAGGAAAACCGGCCGGAACGGAATGCAAACTGGAAACTCCAGAAAACTGGTCCCGTAATAAATTACAGGAAAACCCCCATACTGTGCATACACACCCGCATCTGTATTCCGTCCGGATACAAATGCAATGAGACAAAATCTACACTGTACTATACTAGGATCCGGCTTAAACCAAAGCTGGCTAGTAATATCCGTCCGATCCTGATCCGTGCAATACCGCACGTATCTGATCGAACGCTGCCATATAACTATACGGCCACTAGTACAAAACCGTCCGATCCTGATCCGTGCAATACCGCACGTAACTGATCGGACCCTGCCATATCTCCATACGGCCTCTACAGCGTTTCGTCCGAAAGCTTGAGTAACTGAAAGTGTGGTGGACTCTAAAGACTCGTCAATACTATGGCTGTGGATTTAACCACTAGCACGTCAGAGGTATAAGCCAATACGTGACGGGCCACCAGCTATTGACTAAAAGGGACGTCGATGAGCGAACTCATCCTGACACCCTACTGAGCCTGACAGTGACAATATCCGTGCAGTCCGGTCCGTTCGTCTATGAGTATCGCATGGCGGGCCTAGGGGGTTGGTAAAAGTCAGACCCCCAAAAGCGGTACATGTCGTGTCGGAGTGTAGCCCAGAACACCCTGAGATACTACTGGAATACCTACCAGTAAATCTCCTTGCCTTGGCCAAGGTCTTTGTGTAATGGCTCTCCTAGACACAGCACGACCTCACCCCCAATACCGGGAGAGACGAACCCCCGAAGATACGCTCACTACCTCCATGTGGCTCGGGACTGTACCCAACTAAAACCTGTTTGCACGACTCCTTTGAGCCGTGTTAGGGTAGTAATCAAAGTACAGTGGGAACTCACACGAGACAAATGACGATCCCCAGGTCGATGAACTAACCTGCACACATGTCACCAGGGAACTGCCATCTGACGTCTGGTATATGACCAACTAGCATGTTCCCGGCGAGTCCTGTCCGGTGTACTCATAACCCAATGAGCACCTGTATACATCTTAGGTAATCCAACTGACACCAGTGGCTTGTGAGACCGGCCACCGCCCCTCGTCGGGGTCTCGACTGTATACACTAGTCTACTAATGGAGTATCGATGCCCGGTCTCGAAACTCCCACGACTAGGGACTTTTTAAGGATATGCTTGTAGACCCCAGCTCCCACTTATATGATCGCCCTCATACTGCTGGTGGTCAAGCAAGAATCCTAGGGGCTCTATCAACGTGTAATAGCGACGTGTCATGTCACTTAAAACAGTACACGATGATAAAGGTAAACCAGATAGCATACTATCATCTCGAGTAAGACTGTCCTACCGGGATAGGTCCTCCCTCAATCATTACAATCACGTACCTGTGACCTAATAATTGACTCTGAGGGCACTATCTCCAACAACCATTTCGGCTATTTATATGCATATATTTTTACTTGCTGATTTTGTTGCAAGTTGCCTCATCATTTCGGCTATTTATTTTATTTTTGGCTCGTCGACTTTTTGCCACGAGTATGGAACTTAGGATCTGGTGCCAATTGATCGCACGCCAAAAGCGTGTCGGATATTTAAAAGTTCTAAAGTTTAACCGCGATCAGGACGGTGTCGCTTTGCAGCTAGCCGCGATGAGCACGGGTCGATCCACAGGGAGACGGAGCATTTTATGTTCTTGTTCTTACGAGTTAACGCGCGTGGCGGATTTGTTTGTTATCCAACCTATGTGTTATATTCAAGTATAAGGCTTGTTAGGAAACGATAGGATAGTGTAAGTTAATGGATTCCGTATTCAATTACTTTGAGCCGAACTTAACCAATGAAGCTAGAACAATTGGCAACAACGTGGATTAGGGGACTTAAGCACGGTATTCATGGAACCCGGCTTATTGACCCTTGTCCGTCCGTTCTTGTCTCTTGCTTTCGCCTCCGGCCAAACCGAATGCAACCGGTCACGGTTAGGAATCACCTTTAGCTTGGTAGGGTAGGGTGCCTAACGGAGCGTTTGCATAAGATTTGGGCGGAGTTTCAAATGGGAAAAGATGGGAAAAGGAAATGAGGAGCGAAATGTTAACTTACAAAATCTTTCTCTTTTCCTAACAACAATATTCACACCATTCACAAAACAAACCAAAAAGAGATAACAAAAGAGAAGAACAAAGAAAAGAAAAGACTACAAACAAGTAATTAAATGACATGGTAATAAATTGCAAGTAATAAAAGACAAGAATGAAAATGCGTGTAAGTAAAAGAGCGAGTAAGAAAGACTAAGAACCATAGAACCCAAAACAAGACATAGGTTTAATAACCAAATCTTAAACTTGCAAGCTCAATGAAGAGGTTGCAAGATCAAGAAGAGGCAAAAAACTCATGGTGAATGAAGGCACAAAAAGAGATCTTTATTAATCTTTAAGAACGATACATCCCTTAAGATCAATAACCAACCCTTAAACCTTCAAGCTCAATGAAGAGGTTGAAGGATCAAGAGAAGGTTAAGAACTCAAGGGGACTAATATATTTACAAGAAAGGAGAATAGAAAACTTGGACAAAGAATGACAATCCAAGACTAAAGAATGACCTTTTGAACCTTTGCCCCATGGTCTGTATTTATAGGCTCCAAAGAATGGAGGGAAATTCGAATTTTTAAATCAATACATAATCTTTAGCATTAAATGCACATTATTTCATGTCCATTTATGCCTTGATTCTTGTCTTCCCCATCATGGTCCATGCTGATTTGTCTATTTGAATTTGATTTGCACTCAGTTTTGGAAGGAAATTTGAATATTTAAATCACACACATAATCTTCACCATTAAATGCTCATTACTCCATTCCCACATGTGGCTTGATTCATGGCTGCCCCATTATGGCTCATGCTGATTTGTTTGATTGACTTTGATTTGATTTCAGTTTTGGAAGGAAAAAATCAACACATGATGTTTAGACTTGAATGCATATAATATTTTGCTTTGAATGCATATCCACATGTGCCTAAAAGTGTTGTGTACACATTTGTTGTGTTGGACCATTTAGATAGAAAAATGTGTACACAAACTTGTTGCAAAAAGGGACTCCTGAAGTATCGGTCGGATTGCGGTTCTGGTTTCAGTGTCGGCTCTCAATTGATATATCCATGCTTTTAAATGTATTTCCAGTATTTTATCACGGATACCTGTAATCTGTATTACTGAGCAGACATTGGTTAATAGTACCGATAAATACAACAAATAGATAATGAATGGGCGGTATTAGAATGCAGTTTTCTGATATGAACAAATAACCCCAAACTTATCTTTTGCTCGTCCCGAGCAAAACCATTTATTCACAAAAGAAAATCCTAACCGCACTTTCGCAGGGAACGCGATTGCACTGAGCGTGTGCAACAAGCCGTTAAACCTCTAGGTGTCCCTAGTAGGAGGAGTGTTGTCTCCTGAGGGTTTTCAGCGGATACTACCCACAAAATCCCGTCAAGCTAGTTTTGCGAAATAACTATGATTCAAACCCTAAGGTTTTGTTTAAAAGATAACAATTCTATTATCCTAAATTTAGAACTATCGAACCTTTATTTTTCACACCTCGCTTCTCTTTTAACTTAAGATTTTATATGTCTTTACGTGCAGTGCAAATAGTGTCGTTAAGTTTCAAAAGGATCAATTAAAGCCGTCATGTCACAAAATAAAGCCCAGATAAAAATTTAAAAAGGATCACATAAGTTTTATAAAGAGTTAAGTATTTCTCAAGTTTCGTTTTCCAGTAAGGTTTCAAATTCAGAATTTCTATCTTCAATAACAGGAAACTAGGTCTTATTTTTCACTCCACCTTTTTCTTGTTTTCATTTCATACACACCTTTGTGAACGTGCAATAGTCTTTATCATAGAATGAAACCTTCTTATCTCCGCTAGAAATACTTTTTTATAAAAATCTGTCTTTTGTCAAGATTATTCTCACATAAAGAACCGTTAGGAATTTTAACTCGGAGAGAACACTTGCTTGACTTTGTTTTAATTTGGACTTTCTAGGCTTCTTAGCGAGCTTTGGGCCTATACTCCCAAACCAGTTGGTTTTAGGGTATTAGGTGTAGAGACACCCCAGCGGACTTAATTACTCAAGTTATCTAGGCCCAAAAACAAAAGACAATTTTAGCGTGAAAATCATGACGATTTAATGAGAACGGAGATATAACCGGTAGTTCAATTATTTTTTTGGATAAAAGACGTGTTTAGTGGATTAGGTGTGTAATCATTCCAATCAAGTTCCAGATGAGTTATTTTTCAGAATTAGTTTCAATTAAGGCATCAATAACATCCCTTCATATCCGCTTCATTTCATAAACTATTCTTGATATTACTTATTTCAGAACAAACCTATTTGATCCTTAGAAAATAATTTATCCATTTAAAAGTTTTGAGACATAATAGACTTGTCATCTAATTTTCAAAACTCACGACACGTGTAGTGTGATGTAAAGACGTATATCAGCTATAGTTAACTTCAAAGGAGAGTTATCTTTCAGGTTTTCAAAATCTAAAAATAAGATTTAGTTATTCTTATCTTATAAAACAAACCGTCGAAATATTGAATCTAAGTTCTCCCACTAGCTAACTTGACGATAAAGTTTTTATATTTTTAGAAAATTTTCTGATTTTTATGGGTTTTTAAGTAAGTATGCAAATGCAGAATATACAAATGAATGCGAAGGTAGAAAGCTTACCGAGCACACCCCCAAACTTAAACTTGACAGTGACCTCACCGTCAGGCTACACCAAGAGAGTCAAAATTGTCGGCGCTCCTTAAAAGCAATTTATATACAAAAATAAAAACCAAAAAATATGTACACCAAAAGGTTCCCCCCCAAACTTAAGTAAAACCGTGTTTCCACTGTTAAGCGTTGAAGTTCAGGATTTAGGAGGGAAAGAGAACAGTATCAAGCTATACAAGGCCTTACAAAGGCCAAAAGTGATCACCAACCATTCAAAAATTCTATCATGATAATATGCGGGTTGGTGAAAGAAGATGAAGAGAAAAGAAATGGAGAATATGCAAGACCGTATGGAGATAGAAGCGGGATACGGTCTCGGTATATGAGAGGAAGAATGGCGGAAGGGAAAAAGAAATGGTATACGAACTTGAGGGTGAAAATGGAGTGAATAAATTCGCACAATATGTAATGACTGATGTGTAAAAAGCGATTGTGCTAATCTATCAACCCGTCGAGAGATTGGGTCAAATCCCTCAAGATTCGTCAGAAAACATGGGAACGCCGAACTCGGTAAACCAGATATAGTAAATGAAAGTGATACAGTTTCTTGCAAGGTCGGAACGATGGAAGGGACGAAGGGGAGTGATTTAGGGATAATCTTATTCTTACCTAAGTAAACTGTCTCGAACTCGAATGGTTCGAAATGATTGTGAGCAACCGAGTTTGATGGTTCAACTAACTCATCTGAAAATTCAAAGGACTCAAACTCGGGCGGTGAGTCTTCAATATCGTCCGAAAAAGTAAAACACTCGTAATCGTTATCGGCTGTGAGAAGAGTGTCAGATTCAAGGAGGAACGCACTAGTGGCGTCAAATGTGCTGTGATTGAACAGAAATTTTTCAATCTCACAGTCTTCCTGCATGATCTTTTGCGTGTTCGGAACGATGGAAAGGATGGAGGGTGATTTAGGAAGTATAACAGTTAAAGGTTCAGGAGGTTGAATTGGAAAATCCGACACATCAAACAAAAATGGTTATCCTCAATACTATCCTCAATACTCTTCTCAATACTATCCTCATAATTCTCCTCAAAAATTATCTTATCCATGCAAATCTCATCAAAATCAAGACGCATAAGAAGTTTGGGAGAAACATTTAATGACTCGGGATGATGAATTGGAGAGAGAATTTCAGTCAAATCTATGGGTTCATCATCCAAAATACTCCATGAGTCAATATCCTCAATCAAGTGAAAATTAATATTCTCAGACTCCTCATCAAAAGCATGGATTTCAATCGATTCTGGTTCTAAGATGGAGGTGTAGAGGTCAAAAGGTTCAGGACTGGTTTCACTTGGAATGGACCCTTCACAATCTGGTAAATCAAACACTACAAAATCGCACAACTCATTAACCCTTCTATCTTCAATTGGTAAATCTTTTGGGACACTAGATAGACATTCAAAACCGGAGTCGTATGATTCAAGTTGAAACGGGTAGGTTAGATTTGGAAGGGTATACAACTCACTCTCTCTAATCAAATTCTCAACCTGTCCTACCACCGCATCATACATTGGAAAATTTGGAGCTAGTTGAAAACTAGCTACCGGGTCACTAGGTTGTATGAGAACGGCTATGGACACATTCAAATCCATCATCTATTGGCATGACGCTACCCTAAAGTCTTCCAACATTTGTTCTAGACTAGACATGGGTTGTGAAAGGGTTTCAGTAAAACATTCAAAGTTGTTTGGATACTGGAAACTCCCAAAAGGTTGCTCAGAATCAATGTCTAGGGCAGGTGCAAAAGTTGGGTAGGACTCGTAGGAATTGAATGGCTGGACAAGGGTAGGATCATCATACGAATAAGAAGGTGAATGGAATTGTTGATCCATAGAATTTGTAGTGGTGAAAGGAGTGAAAGATCGGCTACGTGATTGTTCAATATGTTCAGCGAGGGACAAAGGACGACTTGCAAAAGGGGTGTCAATATAAGAGGGTGGGGGAGGTTGAAAAGGTTGATACAAAGTGGATTGCGGAGTGCAAGTGTTTGTCCTAGATGCGTCTATGCGATCTTTCAATGAAATTTTTGGCATGGATGAATCGTTTGACGTTCTGCCAAAGCAAGAACCGTAAGAAGTTATTTCTGGTTGTCGGTACCAAAGTTCGGCAAGGGTTTTTCGAGGTGGGGTACCCATGATATGAAGAGAGAAAGAAAGAAAGAAAGGATAAGAAAAGGAAGGGAAAAAAGAATGTGATTTTTTATTTTTTTTTGTTAGTTATTAACAAAAGAATGAAATATACACACAAAAAGAATCTGGACCAATAACAATCACGACACAAAAATACCACACACCTAATCGTTTTAGGGTTCACCTAGGTCAACTAGACCTGCTCAAAAACTTGATTGTCGAAGTAAAACTGTATCGAGAAACATGCTCAAGATACACTGATCACGAGGCCAGGTAAGTGCAAAGATAAGGGGAGGTTTTCCGATGCTTTCGCGAAGGTCCTTAATTAAATAACCCTTTCTCTTTTGGCGGTTTCGCCGTTAACACTTTCCTAGACACCCCGTAAACAATATACCGTTAAGCAGTGTTCTAAACACAATTAACCTCTCCTAATGAGCGCGAAGTCCTTAAGGCTTAAAGTCTAATTTTCTTTTAAAATTTGTGTGGGTTAACGTTATGCTCAAGTTCGTGATTTGTGGGCCACGGAAAAGGTGATGAAATCCTTTACCGTATGTTGTGGGGTTCGCTTGCCCTTAAGTACGTATTAATGTATGCAATGCACAATTCAATGAAAAAATTTGTTCAAAATTTCAGACAATCTTTTTTTTAAGCGCGGCACTACAACAAATACGGGTTAGTCAATTTTTTTTTTGGCGTTTGCTAGCGAACTTGCAAAGAATCCTGCAAAGATATTATATTGGAAGCGTCGGATTTGAGAAGAAGGTGTTAGTAAAGTACGTACCGTTAAGTTGTGGGTTAAGAAACCCCCGTTAAATCGAATCCGGTAAGCTTGAAAAGTTCGCTTGCGCGGTTCAAACTACCCGGATCTTTGGCACTGTTCTTCATAACCACCTTGATTTTGAATGTGCACTTTGCTCCCCACGCCCGCTGTTCGCAAAACCGCAAAATCTGAAATGTCGGAAAAAATGGATATTAGTGCGGAAAAACGATACGAATGCCCAAATACCTGCACACTAAAAATTATAAAAAACAAACAATAAAAATGGGACAAAAACAGAACATTGAAGCACAGAGAAAAATATTGGAGCCAAAGGGGAAGCTCTGGCCGGCGACGCCGGATTTGGAGGGTGTTTCGCCTGTTCTCTTGTGGCAAATGGCTTCAATTTTTTTTTGGTGTCTCAATGTTCTATTAGTGACTCACTAGTATTTTTTATCTTTTCTGTTTCGTTACAGAGTGCAAGCATGTACGAAATCCAGAGAACAAAATGAGTTAGCAAAGTTAATTTTTTGTTTGGTTTTGAAATTTTGAATTTTTTAGTTTGTTTTAGAAAATAGGGTTAGATGGATATTAACAAGATTAATCCGAAATAACAAAAATAAAAACGTTACCGTCTCCCCGGCAACGGCGCCATTTGATCGCACGCCAAAAGCGTGTCGGATATTTAAAAGTTCTAAAGTTTAACCGCGATCAGGACGGTGTCGCTTTGCAGCTAGCCGCGATGATCACGGGTCGATCCACAGGGAGACGAAGCATTTTATGTTCTTGTTCTTACGAGTTAACGCGCATGGCGGATTTGTTTGTTATCTAACCTATGTGTTATATTCAAGTATAAGGCTTGTTAGGAAACGATAGGATAATGTAAGTTAATGGATTCCGTATTCAAGTACTTTGAGCCGAACTTAACCAATGAAGCTAGAACAATTGGCAACAACGTGGATTAGGGGACTTAAGCACGGTATTCATGGAATCCGGCTTATTGACCCTTGTCCGTCCGTTCTTGTCTCTTGCTTTCGCCTCCGGCCAAACCGAATGCAACCGGTCACGGTTAAGAATCACCTTTACCTTGGTAGGGTAGGGTGCCTAACGGAGCGTTTGCATAAGATTTGGGCGGAGTTTCAAATGGGAAAAGACGGGAAAAGGAAATGAGGAGCGAAATGTTAACTTACAAAATCTTTCTCTTTTCCTAACAACAATATTCACACCATTCACAAAACAAACCAAAAAGAGATAACAAAAGAGAAGAACAAAGAAAAGAAAAGACTACAAACAAGTAATTAAATGACATGGTAATAAATTGCAAGTAATAAAAGACAAGAATGAAAATGCGTGTAAGTAAAAGAGCGAGTAAGAAAGAGTAAGAACCATAGAACCCAAAACAAGACATGGGTTCAATAACCAAATCTTAAACTTGCAAGCTCAATGAAGAGGTTGCAAGATCAAGAAGAGGCAAAGAACTCATGGTGAATGAAGGCATAAAAAGAGATCTTTATTAATCTTTAAGAACGATACAACCCTTGAGATCAATAACCAACCCTTAAACCTTCAAGCTCAATGAAGAGGTTGAAGGATCAAGAGAAGGTTAAGAACTCAAGGGGACTAATATATTTACAAGAAAGGAGAATAGAAAACTTGGACAAAGAATGACAATCTAAGACTAAAGAATGACCTTTTGAACCTTTGCCCCATGGTCTGTATTTATAGGCTCCAAAGAATGGAGGGAAATTCGAATTTTTAAATCAACACATAATCTTTAGCATTAAATGCACATTACTTCATGTCCATTTGTGCCTTGATTCTTGTCTTCCCCATCATGGTCCATGCTGATTTGTCTATTTGAATTTGATTTGCACTCAGTTTTGGAAGGAAATTTGAATCTTTAAATCACACACATAATCTTCACCATTAAATGCTCATTACTCCATTCCCACATGTGGCTTGATTCATGGCTGCCCCATTATGGCTCATGCTGATTTGTTTGATTGACTTTGATTTGATTTCAGTTTTGGAAGGAAAAAATCAACACATGATGTTTAGCCTTGAATGCCTATAATATTTTGCCTTGAATGCATATCCACATGTGCCTAAAAGTGTTGTGTACACATTTGTTGTGTTGGACCATTTAGATAGAAAAATGTGTACACAAACTTGTTGCAAAAAGGAACTCCTGAAGTATCGGTCGGATTGCGGTTCTGGTTTCAGTGTCGGCTCTCAATTGATATATCCATGCTTTTAAATGTATTTCGAGTATTTTATCACGGATACCTGTAATCTGTATTACTGAGCAAACATTGGTTAATAGTACTGATAAATACAACAAATAGTTAATGAATGGGCGGTATTAGAATGCATTTTTCTGATATGAACACCAATCTTAGCATCAGCATCGCTGCAACTGGAATATTGCCAGGAGCGAATCATCATTTGCCGTGAAAGGGCTTGGAATTTGATACCGATTTAGGCATCAACATCGCTACAATTGGGATATTGCCAGGAGCGAATCATCATTTGCCTCTGTCGATGTCGAACAAAGGTGGCTTAGCGAACAGGGTTAGGATCCCGTCGACTAAGGCTTTTGACTTCAAGCTATAAGGGTCTCATAAAGGTGTTTCTTCCTACGAGTCGTGAGGATCTCGTAGCTATGTTTTCTCCTTAGGAATCGTGAGGATTCCTAAGTGTGTGTTCTCTTATAAGTCGTAAGGATCATACGAGAGTGTTTTCTCCTTATAAGTCGAGAGGACCTACAAGTGTTTGTTCACCGTGTGAGCATATCCCTAGTCACTGGTGGGACTCTGTTAGGGAAATGTTTATTGCTCGTGGATTGTATACAAGGGTCAGCATTGAACCTGTTGTAGGGCAGAATCGGGGATTGTGATGGCTTACGAACAGGTTCAGATCCCTGTAGCTTAAGGCTTTTGAATCTTATGAGCCGTGAGGGTCTCATGGGGGGAATTCTCCTTACGAGTCGTGAGGATCTCGTAAGTGTATTTTCTCCTTAGGAATCGTGAGGATCCCGAAGTGTGTTGCTTCCCTTCGTGAGTCGTAAGGATCTCACGCAGGTAGTTTTCTTCTTACAAGGTCGAGAGGACCTTGCAAGTGTCTTTTAACGAGATTGCGCCCTTTCGGGTTTTCACAAACTCGCCGGTAGCCCTGCTGTTTTTACTTACGAAGCCCTTTCGAGTTTTCATCCGTGCCCATTTTGCTTGTGGACGTATCGTTTCTTCTTCTTCTTTTTATTATTATTACCGCGTCAGCCTGGGGATGCCGTGGGTTTGTAGTAGTTTAACGACGTTTCGGTCAGTTGCAAGTTTTAGGGCATTGCGGTCTATCGTTAGTTTAGGGACATTTCGGTCCGCTATAGCTTTGAGGCGAAGTTTCGCCGGATGCTTTATGAACAAGTAGGTTTCTCCTTGATAGTCATTGTTACATAATCCAAGGGTTTTGGCACTGCTCCTGCCCCCAGCTCCTCTACGTTATCTCCTAACGCCGAGTGAGCTGCTTTGTTACTTAGCGACAAATGAGCGATCGTGTTGCAACTTGCCACATAATCTTCGGATTCTTCTGACAAGTCATCTCCCTCATCATTGTCGTTATCTTCATTCTCAAGGATGTGATTGAGGAACTCTTGAAGCGTGACTGGGGTTCGCGCCCTCTGGTTATACTCTTCCAGCGCGTCAATCTGCTTTTGCAGATCAGTGCGCTTGTCAATAGACTGCGCAGGCTTTTTGGTCTTCTTCTTTTGTTTCGAAGACTTTGACGGCTGGGCCTGAGCGTTTTGACCATTGCTATTAATTCCCGATGTTGGACATGGTTTCAACATCCCGTCGATGATCTCCGGCTCTTGCGGGCTTTTCCACCTGATCGCCGGACATGTTTGAAGATCTTTCAGCATTCTTTTAGTTTTTGCCGAAAGAACAACTTCCCATGGAGCTTCCTTTATGAATGAGCACGATGCCCCCGGCATGTCCATCTTTTTCGGAGCATGTGGTTGTGGCGGATTTACCTTCCAGTTTTCGGACAGCGCGAACTTACCCTGCTGATATTGGTCTTCAACCCAATTTTTGAAGACGTAGCAATCTTCGATCGGATGACCCAATACTCGGTGGTAGGGGCAGTAATTGGGATCGTTGACGTCATTCGGTCGCGTTGGGTATCTCGACTCCGGTAGAGTGATGAGCTCATTGCGCACTACCAGTTCAAACAGTTTCCTTGTTTTATCCCGGGGAAACGAGTAAGGACGTCTCAACTTCTCATCGAGGGACTGCCGCTTGTTGTTTTGGCGAACAACCGGTCTCGGGCTACTCGGCCGTTGTTGAGCGTTGGCGACGAAGATTGCTTTCCTTTTGCCCTTCTCGTTTCAAGGCTCCATCTTTGAGGAAGATGGTCTATGGCCCATCTGATCCATTTGGGTCAGTTTGTCAATCAAGGCCTGGAAAGTAGTCGGCTTGAAGAATATCATGAATTGGGATATGGTCGCTTGAGGGTCAAGAGTACCCACGAACATACCTACCGAAGGCGTTTCTTCAATGCGCTGTTCGCACTTCGACCACAGATTCCGCCATCGGATCGCGTATTGAACCCACGTCTCGCCTGGCTTCACCCTGGCGTTGATCAATGCTGTTATTGGAGTGCGTTCACTAGCACTCACGAATCGCTGGGTGAATAACAACTCCATTTCTGCGAAAGTTTTGACGGAGTCGTTTGGAAGTTCGGAGTACCACTCAAACGCCGTCTCCGATAAGCTGCCGACGAATTGGCGGATCAAAAGCTTATCATCGCCCCCGGTGTTGCCGCACAGAGCCCTGAACTGGGCGACGTGCTGGTGGGGATTGCCCGTCCCCTTGTACACATGGAATTTGGGGATTGTGTATCCCGACGGGTATTTTATCTGGTCATACCAGCTCGGATATGGTCGCCCAGTTTTCACGATTTGACCGGTCGCTTCATTTTCCTGGTGAACTCTTATTTGCTGAGCAATATAGTCATCCAGTGAAGCTTTGGAGATGGTCTCTTCCTTGGCTGCTGATAGAGCCGGCAGAGGGTTTGATGTTTCTCCTCTATCATCTTCAATTATCACTAGAGGATCTTCGGCTGGAGGATCCGGCTGTATCATCATTCCGATCATGTCTTGGAAGAGAAGTGCCATTCGCTTTATGTTAGCCACTTGCTCCGCGGCTTCTTTGTCCTTCTTTTCGAGGACTCTGCATAGGAAGTCAGCATCGGTTTCTTGTTCATGACGCTGCTCTGATGATGCCTCCGGGCTTTCTTTTGGCCCGGTAAGTGCGGCCATTTGCGTTAGCATTTCCTGAAGCTTCTGTTGCTGGTCTTGGGCTTTTGTCACGGATCGCGTAAGCGGTCGGTGACCCATGGAGAAACGGCTATCCTCTTTTCCGGATGCCATATAGACGGTATGCACCACCATGTCCCTAGACTTGGGGCGTTTAGGCTCAGTGCCCTTGACATTTGTCGTGAACATAGGGATTTTCTTCGGCCTTCTCCTTTTATGGGCGGTCGAAGTTGAGGGGGCCGTTGCTGTGGGCACCCAAGTAGCCGTTGCCTTCCGTGGCTCAACAGGACGGTTTTCTTCCTGTCGGACTTTCAGCTTCTTTTGCCGGCGGGGATAGTCTTGATCAACCACTGACTCTCGGACTTGTCGCCAGATTTTGTAAACTTTGGAAGACAGCCGTTGAAGGGACTGCTCTGGCTTTATTTCTGTGACAATCTCCACTGGTGGCGGAGATCTTTTCAGTACGGCGGTAGGCGAGTTCCTGCGCACCTTATTCAGCAGCTCAAAGCTGTTCCCAGTTGGAACAGCAGCATTAATTTCCACCGTTGGAGCTGGTGGAGTTAGCCCAGAGGGGGAGTTGCCCCCAGCCTTCCTTACTCGGCGCCAGTGGCGACAGCGAGCGTGTCGAGCTGTTGGGGTTGGTTCGGCAATGGGGATGGCTTTGTCTTGCCCCCTGTCCAGGTGAGGCGCCGCTGGTGCCAGCCTCTTGAAGACTGACGTCTTTTGAGTAGCGGTATCCAATCTGTCAAAGACAGACCTTCAAGCAGGAACGGGAGCCGGAATAGTCAGTCTTGTAAAGACCGATTCTTTGGCAAGAGAAGCCGCCTTAACGACTTCAGGAGCAGGGATGGCTATCTTCTTTGGGATGGCCACTTTAGGTATCATGGGCTTCTTGGCAGGCCCATCGGAGTTCAGGCTCAGTCTGGCGAAGACCGAGGAGTTGGAGCTGGACGACCCGTTGAGAGGAGCCACGGTAGTAGCAAGCCGATCAAAGACCGACTTCTTAGGAGCTTCTGATGTTGGTACAGGGGTGCTGAAGCTCATCGGGGGGGAGCATAGTCCCAAAAAATAATCCAGTAGTAGCCTGGGTGACCTATTCCACCGGCGTCATGAACAGGGACGCCGCTTGAGGTCCGTAAGCTATGCCTCCAGATGAGGCAGAATGTGGGTTGCAGTTGCAGTTGGAACACTTCGAGCAGGTGAACGCCATTGATCCTTTGCTTTCTGCACCAAGCAAAATGCTAAATCTTAGTACCTCGAAACCCAAGGGCAAACATTAGCGAACCACGATTGGTTCGCGAACACGACACACGAAGTGTGGAGTGGAAAGAGGAAAAAGTCCCACCGGGCGTGCCAGTATCTGTTCCCCTCCGAAAGACGCGGCGGTGACGCGATGAACGTCTCGCCTGAATTTCGGGGCAGATGCTAATTGGTGCTATCCATCCACCTCTCCGAAGATGCCAAGTTGATTTATGGCACCATGTATCGAAGGTTTAAACAAATGCGGCCGATGTAGCAGATTTCGTCAGATTCCTCCTCGCTTGAGGGGTTTTTGATTGTGGGGACGCTCTTCCCTGCAGGCGCAAGCCCCTGCAGTTAATTACGCTACCACATTGCGGTAACAACTTTCTCCTTCTCCAGATGGTCACTTCGTGTCGTGGGTGTTTGTTTTGTGTTTGGTTGCCCGTAGATTGTATACGGAGACTAATTTATGTTGTCGCCCGTAGGGCGTGGATTAGTCCAAATCCGTATCTTCTTAGATTTGGGTTTGGGGGTTTGGTTTAAGGATACGTTAGCCTCATTTGAGACTAAGATCAACTTAAACGTTAGTTAAGGATACGTTAGTCACATTTTAGACTAAGATCAACTTAACGGGATCGTTTAGATCTAACAAGAGAGCAATTGGGCTCTATTGTTTAGTTTAGTGACATTGCGGTCGATAATTAGTTTAAGGACATTACAGTCCAATGTTAGTTTTAAGACATCGCAGTCGAGGTTAAGGACATCATAGTCCGTGAATTTAAGGACCTCGCAGTCCGGTGTTAGTTTTAAGACATCACGGTCGAGGTTAAGGACATCATAGTCCGTGGATTTAAGGACTCCACAGTCCGACGTTAGTTTTAAGACATCACGGTCAAGGTTAAGGACATCATAGTCCGTGGATTTAAGGACTCCACAGTCCGACGTTAGTTTTAAGACGTCACGGTCAAGATTAAGGACATCATAGTCCATGAGTTTAAGGACCCTACAGTCCGAGGTTAGTTTTAAGACATCACGGTCAAGGTTAAGGACATCATAGTCCATGAGTTTAAGGACCCCACAGTCCGATGTTAGTTTTAAGACATCACGGTCAAGGTTAAGGACATCATAGTCCATGAGTTTAAGGACCCCACAGTCCGTAATAATATGTGGTTGTCGGGACCCGCTACCTCTCTGACGACGTTGAGGAATTACAACGACAGATATCAGAGGAGTAAAGAGATGTACCCTCGAACCGGGTGTAAATTGATTGGAAGAGTAGATGAGCTCGGTTCAATTTAAATTGAGGCCTTATGGCCAGAATTGGGCTAGGTCCAGATAAAAATGTTCAATATTTTATTTTTTGTTCTGCCTGTTAGGCCTTTGTTTGGGCTCTGCCCTTTTAATAATGCCAAGCATTGGACTCTGACATTTTTTGTCTTATATTGAATGCATAGAATTTATCAGAACAAAGTATGTTCTGACAGCGTGCCACGTAGTGCACTAGGCGCTTTGCGCCAGTCAAAGAGCGCATTGCGGTTCTGTCGATTAGCGCACACGAGGAGGACACGTGTCGCGCTTAGTGCTAAGCGCTAGTTTGTTAGCGCACTGCGCTTTTAATTTACGAGTGCGCTGCACTAGTTTATGGATGCGCCAGTGAGTGACACGTGGCGCGCTTGACGCTGAGCGCCAACCCAAGAGCGCAGTGCGCTGTTTTCAGGAGAGTAAAGCGCAGATTGTGTCTATAGTTGACACGTGGCATATTTTGGCGCTGAGCGCCGATCCAAGGAGCGCAAAGGCGCAGTTCTTGAGTGCAAAGCACTGTCTAATAGCGCAAAGCGCATTTTGATCAATTTTAAGATCAAAGAACAAATTTATGTTCTTCAATGGAGGCCTTGCCTCAAGATCCAAGAACAAAATTTCTTGTTTTTATAAAAGGCTCTGCGTTTATAGATCAAAAGATCTGTGAATGAAGTAAAATACTTCTTTTTATATTTTTATGATTAGATCTTTTGATCCTTTCTTTCTAATCAAAGACCTTGGTCTTTTATATAGATCTAAGATCTTTTTAGAAGATATTTCTTCTTTTTACGAGATGATTTCATCTCTGTTGTTCAAGAATTAATTCTTTACCTTTAAAGATGAAGAAATGATCTTCTTTCTTCTAAAGGCTTGCCTTTCTTTCTCTTTGAGTTTTTTCTCAAAGTTTGCGGAGAGTTTTCTCTATCTTTTTTCTCTATATTTTGTATATTGTAGACTTGAAGTTTAGGGTCCTTTATATAGGGTCAAATGATTTGTTAAATCGGTTTAAGAGATTTTTCTCTAATTGATTTGGGATATTTCCCACCGTTGGATCTTTGATCCTAAGGCTTCTGTTTTACAGAAGATAATCTTCTTGTTTTAATAAGATTGAAAAATCTTTCCATAACAGAATTTTAATTCTAATTAATTAATAATTTATTATTATTAGATATTTTGATCTAACGGTGGGGAATTCTTTTAATTCCAGCGCTGGCGCACTTTGCGTTAGCGTACCTACGTTCGACACGTGGCACGCAGCGCAGAGCACAGCACAACTGCGCTAGCGCACATGTGTTCGACACGTGGCGCGCATCGCGCTGCATCTGAAGCGTTGCTTCAATTTAATTACGTGGCGCGGAGTGCGGAGTGCAGCGCAACTGCGCTAGCGCACATGTGTTTGACACGTGGCGCGCAGCGCGCTGCATCTGAAGCGTTGCTTCAATTTAATTTTGAAATTTAAAGTAGAGCTTTGCTCTAATTGGGAAAAAGGAAGCGTCGCTTTATTTCAAATCTTGGAATTTGAACAGAGCTTTGCTCTGATTGGGGAAACAGTTCACATTATGATACTTACATTGTTGTAGTAATATTGTTATATGATGTTTTATTCGATATCATGGATTTGAGAAATCATAAGATACTTTCTAAAAACTGGGATTTATTTATAAAAGTGTGGATTTTCCTTGATATGATCACATTACTTCCATGTTGCATACATTATAGTTCATGTATATATGCATTGAGATATTATTTTCATGAGATTTCTGGATTTGAGAACTGCTGGTATATTTCAAAAGAAAGCTATAAATTTTTTTAAAAACGCGGTTTCTCTTGATGTGATTTTGGGATGTCCACCATGAGTTTTCTCGGTTATGAGCTTGGTTTTCGAGACCCGATTCGAGGAGATGTACGAACCGTCTGCGGGTATATGGTGGACCCGGTATGGTACCCCGGGGCAAGGATGATTTTCGTGGTGTAGCCGATGAGCCTGGCAGAGGGCATACTACCTACCGGTGATTGGTTGGACTTTGCGGTTGTCCGGAGGATACCGGCCGGAGTCATGAGATATGGGTCGATTCGGAATGACGAAACCCAGAGATATGGACCGATTCGGAATGACGAAGTCCAGAGAGAGAGATATATGGATTTACGTGTCGATGCTAGACACGGGGTTTTTCATGATGTTTCGAGTGTCGGTGTTAGACACTCAGGTTTTCCATGAGATTTACAGATGAGAGGGCCGGTCATAGTGACGACACCTGAGATTTTGAGATTACGTGTCATTGATGGACACTGGATTTATTTTACTGATGGTGATTTTGGATGAGTATTATGTTTTACCCCATACTCAGGTATTTATGATACATTCGCTACATATAGTCATTTACCAGATCATGATTTACTGCAGTTCATGTTGTTATATATACCTTATCATGACACATATGTAGAAATGGTTGTTTATCGTACATACATGTGATTACCTGTACGATGTAATTTACTTCTCACGAGTTGGCAACTCACCCCCGTTGTGCCACAGCATTTTTGCAGGGTTGATCTGCAGTTTGGAAGCGTCAGGCTTCTTATTGCATCTTTTCCGTGGATACCGCTACTGTTGGGTTGAGATTTTTTTTTTGGTATGTGGATTTGTGCGGTTATCCATTATTTCCATTCGTGTATCTTATTTGTATCTAGTACTCTCCATCTACTATTCACCTGTATTGACTTAGAGACCGAGAGGTTCGGTATTTGTACCTTATGTGACTTTTGGTTGTTGTGCTCGTATGAGCCGGATTTGATTCATATTATGTTATTTCTTCGCTACGGCGAAATTTGTGCACATGTTGTAGTTGTGTTTCATCTCTATGATTTGTATCATTCAGGATTGATTTTTACAAAGGAGATGCTACCGAAATATACAAAGGAAAATGAAACTTTAAGTTTTTCTACGATTTTTAAACTAAGATTCAAAATGTTTTAACTAATCTTTTAAACAAATGTTTTTAAAGCTTTATCACTCTGATCTTTTTATGGTTTAGATTTCTATGTTTCGGCTTACTTGAGTTACGTTACGCCTTTAGACGTTACGTGATTTAAGTGCCGGTTACATTCCTAATTTGGGTCGTGACAGTACCCTATTGACCAGCCGAAGAGCATCCTTATAAAAGAATGGTTGGGAAACAGGCTTGGTCTATATTGCTCGAGTTATGTTTACTTTATCCCCCACGTACTCCTCTATTCTTTTATTTTCATTCCGTCTCTAAGCTTCCCCTTTAGTGCCTGCTGAGACTTATTTCCTTTCTTCTCGATTATATCGGATGGCGAATACCCTTCTAAACTACCTACAACACATTGAAATTGGAATTTCAATTTCATAGGTCGAAAAGCGAAACTTCCCGTAAAAAAGGGGGGTTAACAACCACTCCCCCCTTTTCCATTGCAGAAAAAGATACTTGCAAGGGTAGAACCTGGCGGGTGTAAACTCAATTCAAAAGTTTCCACCCATCTTTCAATAGGTTGCTGAGACAGAATTTGAACCTGCGACTTAGAGGGCGTGCACCTTGCGGCAAGCTGCTCTACCTTGTTCCCTTCTCTTTTTTTCGCTATTCTATCTATCTAGCCCAATGAGTTTTATCGTACGAGAATTTTGAATGAAAAGAAAGTACAAGAAACTACATATAAGATATAAGATCACTTTCATTCTCTATATACGTGAGGAATAGATCAAGCCAACATTTTAGCCTGCTGATTGAGTCGCGTGAGCGGGGATGTAGTAAACATCGAACGGACATTCCCCGTGATGACTCTGACTTCCACCCAGGTAGATTGATTCGGTCAAGTGAGTGAATCACCAAAGCACATGAAGAAGTGAGTAACCCCATTCGTCGAGCCACCATGGCTGAATTCGGACATCATCTCATCAGTTCGTATATTGCGAGAAAGCATACGACCTTTCTGATTTTAACGTTTTGATCCGGAGAAAGCATCATTTTATATCAATCGAGACCGAGAGTCTCTGGTATGTAATATGAATGAAAAGTTCTAGCTCTTGCTCCGAAGGAGAGTCTAACCCGCACGGGAAAGAATGAGTCAAGACAGGGAGGAAAGCAAGAAGCGAAGGCCAATTAGATAATACACCTTTCTTTTCCGGAACGCGTTTGCCGGTTGTAGTTTTTGCAATGCGTAGGAGCTCGGCGGACTACGTTAGGCATGCCCCCTTCTTCTCTTTCTTTCCTGATGGCCCGTTATGCTTTGTTGGCGTACTTTTGAAAAAGGTACAAACACAATTGTTCTCCCTTTAGAGAAAATAATAGTTGGATCTTACCCTATCCCTACCCGGAAAAAGGTACCAACACTATTGTTCTCCCTTTAGAGGAAATAAGGGTTCGGTCTTACCCTATCTTGGTTGGCCTTTCCGTGGTCTATAGCACTATAGGCCTATAGATGATAGACAGACCATGATGAGGAAGATAGACAGACCATAGTTTGATGAAAGGTAACAACACTATTGTTATCCCTTTAGAGGAATAAATAGTGTGGTCTTAACTTTTCTATTTCTAGTTTATTCCGTCAATATAAGTCTATTCTATAGATTCGAAAGAAAGCAGGGAGCATCCACTAGTCGGGGTGCCCCGGAGCATTTGTTGAGTTTCAAGGGTAAAGCAACGGTAGGATAGTCACA
The DNA here is from genome assembly GCA_030015575.1 of Agapanthus africanus. Lineage (NCBI taxonomy): Eukaryota > Viridiplantae > Streptophyta > Magnoliopsida > Asparagales > Amaryllidaceae > Agapanthus > Agapanthus africanus. Next base: position 517,756,128 of record CM057345.1, on the reverse strand, counting down.
ACCTACCCTACCCAGAAATCCCATAGCCGGTCTCCTCTACGAGATAATTCGTTCATAAAGGAACGCGACTTCAAATGGTCCGTATCTTCTTAGAAGGGGTGGAACTCAATAGATGAGATGTTAGTTATATGTATGCCGTAGAGGCCATTACTGTACATACGATGTATATTGTAGTGGATGCTTGGACATATATAGGGAGGACTTTCTTGCTCGACATGATAGTACGCTATCTGGTTGCTCTTTATCTTAACATGTACTCTGATTGTCTGTATGTTACATGTTGATAAAGCCCTTAGGATGAGTACTTGACTACCAGGACTATGATGCGGATCATACTAGTGAGGACAGTGTAGTCGCCAAGTACATCCTTCAAATGTTCCTAGTCGTAGGTGTATCGAGACAGGGCATCGATATACCAGAGTAGACTAGCGTATGCGCTTCTTGACCCATATGATGGGCGATGGATGATCCCATATCCATTGGTGTTTGACATCAAAGAAGGTATATGGGTGCTCAGTGGAGTCTGGGTATACTGGACGGACTCGCCGAGAACTCCCACATGGTATTATACCTTACGTCAGATGGCAGTTCTCTGGTGATACTGGTACAGAGTAGTCTGTAGACCCGAAATCGTCATAGAGTCTTGTGTGATTCCCCCTGTGCTTTGATTTCCATCATACCACGTCTAAGAGGGCGTGCAAAACGGTGGCTTTTGGGTACAGTCCCGAATCACATGGAGGCAATGAGCGATAGGAGGGGATTCGTCTCTCCCGGTATAGGGAGTTGATGTTGCGCTGTGTTCGATTGGCTATAACTGGAAATCCCTGGCCAGGATTGTTGAGATTTACTGGTAAGTGTTATCAGTAGTTTCTCGAACTGTTATGGACCTCATATCGACACGACTTATCAAGCTATTAGGGTCTGACGTTTTCCACCCCTAGGAGAGATATGCGACATATCAGACGAAGAGACCGGACTGTACGGGAGTGTTACTGATTGGATTCGCAGGAGAATGTACAGGCTTGCTTGTTGATCTTCTGATCGCTCAATACCTGGGTGGCTGTTACGTTTAGCTGACCGCTTGCAGCTTGTGGGTGTTTGATATGATCATCATCTACTGCCGGCGTATTGATGATTCTTTAGAGTCCTACACAGAGGTTTCTTGGCTTAGGCTAAACGGAGTAGGAGCACATATGTGATATGTGCGGGACCGAGAACAATACGTGTATGTGATACCGTATTAGATTCTCGCGATATGAGATATCGGCCGGGTATATGTGATATAGCCGAGTCATCGGATCAAGTGTTGATTCGATGAACTGATACAGATAATATTAGTCGGTTATTTATGAAATAGCCGGATTATCGGATCAAGTGTTGATTCGATAATTTAATGTATAATTATATATTTTATATATTAAATTACATTAAGTAATATAAGCTCACTAAAAGATTCTTTTTCTCACTCGGGTAATACATTGATATATATGCGATATATGTTAATTGTATTATTTTATTTTGTTACAATAAATATTATATATGTGATATATAATATTGTAACATGTTAGGGTTATTAATGCAACGTGATTAGTAGAGATTAAACATGATTAAGGTTTGATTTGGGTTAATATTTTCTAGAAGGTTCTAGAAGGTTTTTCTTTTGTTTCTTGCTAAAGATATTTGTAAAGATATTTGTTATGATATTTATTAACCCAACCCAACCCATGACCATGGTTAAGTCTCTACATGGGTTAAGTTATCATACTTAACCCATGGTTGCAATTCTAACCTCATCACAATTCATTATTCATCACAAAAGGATTCTTCTTCTTCTTCCTTGAGTTCTTGATGGAAAAGCTTACTAGCTTTTTCATTAGTGATGAAAATGAGTGAGTTAAAGAAAACAAATGAGAGCTAAAATCCTACTTCATCATCCTAATCTATCCTAGCTATTTAGATTATTGTGTTCACTTCATTTTTGAGTAAGAGCTTGTGTTAAAGAAATTTCAAGATAGATCATCTTTGTTATCGAAGATCGGATGCAAGCATGCATCTTTCTCTTCGTGTAGCATCTCTAGAGTCCGGATAATCGATGATCGTAGCGAAGGGACCACAACACGGAGCTTATGAAGCGAAGTACCGGACTACAAAGGTTGTAATCCCAAACTCTTAGATGTTAAAGTGTTTAACATGCTTTGTTTCGCCTAATCTCTAGTTTAAAGATCTTGGTTAGGGTTGTTCGGCACGTCTAAATTTTAAATTGGGCATGGTTGATGCCTTATAGACCCTTGTGAGAGTGCCTAGTAACCCTACAATGGTATCAGAGCCAAGTTAGAGGTTTAGGCGAGTCTAGGCGAAGTTTAATGTCCGATCGAACCCCGAAACCCCGGTTTATACCCTTTTCTGGAAATTTTTCAAAAAGTTGACATTTTTCATATTAAAAATGCTAAAAAAAGAGCAGGTAATTGTATGGGTTTCTGTAAAAAACGAGGCACTAATACCATTAAAGAGCCGCGGAACCGCGACAAAGACCTGCATTGCGCGGCGGTTCTGCGGCGGAACAGTGATATTAGCGCTTGGGTTTTACACAGTAAAATCCGTACAGTTTTCCTGATTGTTCTGGGATATTTTTTATTTTACTCAAGTGTTGAGTTTTCTGGGTTGTATTGGGAGCTCGTTGATTCAATCGGAAAGTATAACTTCGTTTAGTTTGTCCGGGTAATTTTAGAACATGTTAAAAAGTTCGACCGGATATCAATAACTCACATTTTCCCCTGCCGGAAAATTTCCAAGTGTTGGATTTTTCCATAGTTTAAGAACGTTCTAAGTCATGCAAGTAACGCGGTGGACCCTCTAGAAGAACACAAACCTTAACTCGATTATGTGACCGTCTTGAACTGCCTCTAAAGCTTAGGGTTTGGGGCAGTACGACGTTGCCACATGTGAGGCGTTGGTTTGACCCTTCTACGGCTGGACCATTGGTACTGTGGCATGTGATGGATGTTTTTTAAACTAATTTCAAGAGTTGAGAACTATTTGGGAAATCTTCGGTGTTTATTTATTCGATCGGAAAGTTTAACATTGTCTATCTATCTGGAATATGATACAATATTTGGAATCCACAAGTAGTTATAAGATAACTAATTTGAACATTATAAACATAGCAGTTTAGTCTCAGATGATCGGTTGCCACGGGATTTTGATGTGATCAAAAGTCTGTCGCAATCACGTAGCGTATGCGGATACTCGCCGGGTAAACTTAATAGACAGCCATGCCCCATAGCCCCGACCAAGTGACTGTAGGAGAACCCCGTCGCCAAAAGCATCCGTTCGGGTGCTCGTGGCAGCGGTGTTCCGCCTTTGTGCACTTCGTCGACGGCATCCGTGGGTGCGTCCGTCTACTAAAGTTTGCGACGTGTAAGTCTACGCTAGCGCCCCGGCAGTCTACAGACGCCAAAAATGCGGAACAAAACTTTTACACTTGGCGCTATCGTATACTTTAACCCGGATCTGCCATTATTGCTAAACTAACAAACTGTAAAGAGGGAAGAATGGTTGTACCGAACGATCCGAGTCCTTCGTTCTTCAACCATCATCCCACGCTCCGTTGCGGCTGCTCCGATCTCGTCAAACTCCGATATACTCCGTCGAAGTGGCACCACATGATCGGTTCTTTAAACGGGCTCCCGCCTCTGACTCGAGGCAACTCGGTCGTCAAGTTTGCTAAAAGAGACGACCAAGATTGATGTAGAGAAAGAGTAGATGACTTTGTCTCGTTCCGTCCAAAGCTATGGACGGACGGTTAATGAAGTTGCCGTGGAAATCGGGTGATGGAATGAAATGAACTGTAAATTCCATACACCCCAAACTATCTATCATAATCCTTTTCCAATGAATCAAGTGTGTAAATGAGAGAGAGAGAGGAGGCTATATATATCAAAGGAGGGAGGTGAGTGTAGGAGGGATCAAGTGGTGACCATATCCTTCATAGTTATCATAACCATTAAGAAAGAATGAATCATTTAAATGTAACCAATAAGAACAAACCTAGTCATCTTTGCATTAATGACACCATTAATGCAACCAATGAAAACTTAACACCAAGTAGCCTAGTCACCACATCTAGAATATTCTAGAACACTGACTCACCTCATCTGTAGAAAAGATAAATCCGTCTTTAACAGAATGTTAAAAGACGGCTGATAGAAAACTGGAAACTGGCAACTTCCAAAAGTGATCCTGAAACAACTTTCAGGAAAACCCCGAAACTGTATAAATATACCCGCATTTGTATTACGACCGAATACAAATGCAACTGAGACAAAGATATTATACCTACTCAATATAATACTCGGATCCGGCTTAAACCAAAGCCGACCAGTATTATCTGCCCGAAAAATAACACGTGCGTAAACGCACGTGCATTTTCCGAACCCTGCCATAAAACCATACGGCCTCTACAACGTTTCGCCCGAAACTTGGGAAACTGTCTGTGGGGGACTCTAATGACTCGTCAGCACCCTGGCAGTGGGTTTAACCACAAACCGTCAGCGGCACTAGCAATGCGTAACGGCTGCCCACGGACTGACCTCAAGGGTGGCCGAGGAGCGAACTCAAGGGAGACCGATGAGCGAACTCCTCCGAAAACCCTACTGAGCCTAACAGTGACAATGTATATACAGTCCGGTCCGTTCGTCAATGAGTATCGCATATCCGCCTAGGGGGCTAGTAACGTCAGACCCCCAGAAGCAGTATAAGTCGTGTCGGAGTGAAGCCCAATTACACCCTGAGATACTACTGGAGTACCTACCAGTAAATCTCTTGCCATGGCCATGGACTTTGTGTAATGGCTCTCCTAGACACAGCACGATCTCTCCCCCAATACCGGGAGAGACGAATCCCCTGCCGATCCGCTCACGTGCCTCCATATGGCTCGGGACTGTACCCAAAAGCTACCTGTTTGCACGACTCCTTTGAGCCGTGGTAGGGTAGAAATCAAAGCACAGTGGGAACTCACACGAGACAAATGACGACCTCAGGTCGATGAACTAACCTGTACACATGTCACCAGGGAACTGCTATCTGACGGTAGATATAATACTAACTAGCAGATTCCCGGCGAGTCCTGTCCGGTGTACTCATAACCCAATGAGCACCTGTATACATCTTAGGTGATCCAACTGTCACCAGTGGCTTGTGAGACCGGCCACCGCCCCTTGTCGGGGTCTCGACTGTACACACTAGTCTACTCCGGAGTATCGATGCCCTGTCTCGAAACTCCCACGACTAGGGACCACAATTAAGGATATGCATATAAACTACCCAACTCTCACGTATATGATCGCCCTCATACAGTTGGTAGTAAAGCAAGATCCTAAGGGCTCTATCAAAGTGTAACATGCAATCAGTCACCTGAACATGAACACGACTGATAAAGGCAAACCAGATAGCATACTATCATTTCGAGTAAGACTGTCCTACCGGGATAGGTCCTCCGCAATCATTGCAATCACGTACCTGCGATCCAATAATTGACTATGAGGGCACTATCTCCAACAATCTCCCACTTGCACTCAAGGCTAATATTGCGATGTCGACTACTCACAGCCCGTGTGAAACCGAACATCCAACTCCTCTACTAATCAGTTTCACAAAGCCCGTTTGTAAAACTATTGTGTTCGAGAAATAGCCTCGGTGAGTGGATCCGCCTAGAAGTTTCTTTCTGTATCTCTCATAATCTCAAGTTCGCGGAGAAAGCCATCTCCCGAATTGAGTAGTACCTGTCTTAGAATATGTCTGGATATCTGATGGGACCTTAGTTCATAAATGAACTCCATATCCAAACTTCTTAGACTGTATGGATCACTGAACCTAATCAGTATCCGGCACCATGCCACCCACAGTATCCTCTGGAACCACCTGTCCATAACACTGTCCCTCGTCAGAGGGAAAACTAAAACTCTGACAATCACTCTGTCATCCATGTTACCTTTGAAGCCTGGAATGATAACCGTCTCCCGAAAGAGGCTGCCGTTATCAAATCCGTAGAACATGTACTAGTGTTCTAAAACTGCTTCCTTATGTTTCTCCAGGATTGGATTAATACAAACTTATTGCATCTAGTGCAATAACAACATTTGGTGCGGTACTTGACATCTCATGATTGACTCAATTGCCTAAGCAAGTGATCTGCCAATCATGCACATCCCTCTCCCCTTTAGTCTATACGACACCTTTAGAGAGGGTGACTCCATCACCTGCAGGTACTCTACCATGCTAGGAGTCAACTATTCTAAAAACCATTAGAATATCTGTCAAAGTACCCATATTGGGAAACCACCCAAATCTAGATCTAAAACCATAGATCCAGAAACCAGAATGTCTAATATTATATCCATGTCTTGTCTGGAGAAACAACTGTGTGACGACCACAGTACAACCGATTGTAGTATAGGAATTTTGCTTCCCACTCTGTGTATGTCATCCTGATACCATGACATCACACCCTACTGCCTTCTTAACAGATCCATCCCCTATCCTGATTGAAGTCAAACCCATGACTGTCACATCAAAATTAGATGATCTATCTCCGCTATAACTGCTCAAGTCTATAAATAGATATAAGCATCTTGCCCACTATGCTTCCGCTGCTCCCACTGACTACGACAACCCTCCTACCGGGTCTCATATCCTGGAACAACAGTAGTGTCAAGTCTGGGTAGATAAGAACCTCCCTGTCACCGTCCTTGAGGCTACCGAAGTACCTCTCGGGTGTCTGAGGTTACCTACCAAATCTGCGGAGTGGCTATTGGAATGTCAAACCTGATTGAATGTATAGGTCCTATTAAATTTTCCGTAATCGTTCGCGGTTCTGGAATCACTTCCAGTTCTACCATACTCCCACTACTGTTTTCTGAAAAAGATCCATTTTACTAAAACTGTGGCGAGTCAAGAACAATATCACTATTGATCTTCGAAATGGTAGAATATCAACCCTCGTCATAGCCAGGGTCAACCCACAAAACAGCCATTACAGAAACGTGCCCTGAGTTATCCAGAGTCTGGTTTTAAGCATAAGCTGGACAACTCCCCATACCTTAATTTCTTTTAAGGTACGATCCATTCTATATCCAATACAGAAACTTTGGCACTTATTTAATTGGAACCATATTCAAACCATGCAGCTGTCTCCAGTGCATATCAACTTAATGGAAAGAGGCTATTCAGCATTACTCAACTTAGGAAACCATCCAATTATGAGTAACCTGAAAAAGAAACACGTTTCTCAAAACCATCACTATCATCTGAATACCAATCACAAGAATCTACATCTTCGATCTCTTTGAAGAATCCCGATACTTGTGACACCTGGTTCTCCACTTTATTCTTATACCCACAACTTCTCAAAACTTAGACCTTGTATTTCTACGAAACACTCGTCTAAATACTAGAGAAGTTATAAGTAAACAGAACAAAGTACGAGGACCTACCCCTTTGTCCTGAAGGACACTTGGACAACATACAATACTCTGTATAAGTCCGCTGAGTTAAACAACTCAAAACCTGTGCGTCGTAGGTAGAAAACTGTACCCTGGCGATTTCCTCAAATATCACCAATTACAACGAATTCCGATATAATGAGGATGATCACCTAATTCCCAATATCTTACTCCCACTCATCATCTGTAAAACCATACAGATATGAAAATGAAACCTGGTAAATACATACCCTTGGAGTAAGTATCTAATCGGGAAAACAGTTTTTCTTTAACAATGCACTGAAACATGAAAATGTTTCGTAGGGGTATCCTGGTATTCATAGCAATGCCTCTTCCATAATCCAATTCATGACTTCAACCGTATATCTCTTTGCCATCTCTCCAAATCCCCTTTATTTGTCTTTAGTCGTTACCTTCTGTACACCATCGTTAGGCTAAATGGTTTTCTTCCTTCCCTACCGTTCGGCACCAGCCTATGGTTTGGAAGAAGACTATCCAGTAAGCATAATAGGTGTACCCTCCTAAACCAAGGAGTACTCGCAACTGAGAGAAGGTGATGATAAAAGACAACTGAATAATACCTTATTCTTTTAAAGGTGAAATAGGAGTGGCGATGAAGTACGCGGTTTTGGTCGTGAATGATATCAGTCGCAATTTACTTTGCCCTCTTTCTAATCCTTTTATTTTGTCTTTACATATTACCTTCTGCACACCCTACTTAGGCTAATTGGTTTTCTTCATTCCCTACCTTTCGGCACCAGCCTATGGTTTGGAATAAGACTATCCAATAAGCGTAATAGGTGTACTCTCCTAAACCAAGGAGCTCTCGCAACCTGAGAGAAGGTGATAATAAAAGACAACTGAATAAACCAATTCTATTTCTCCTGAACCTGGATCCATCCCCGAAGAAGTCCCTTCGAGTTCGTATATAACCATACGATGGATCTATCCAATGGAAGTGGATATCCGTAGTAATACGGGTGTTCTGAGAAATTCAAAGGGTAAAAGAAGGAGTGGCAATGACTTATGCAACTCAGACAATCCAAAAGCCAGTATTTTAAGAAGGTTCGGTCAACCTGGTCACTGAGTCATAGTCTAGGGTCGGTCAAAGGTCGCTGCCAAAGAGAGAGAGAGAAAAGAAACACTCTGCGTGCACTCTAACCTAGTTCAGAATGGTCATCACTTTATCTAATCCGGAAACCTCCCACTGTCCTGTCAAATTCTCCTCCAAACCTAAAGAAGAATCAATCGGGATCATCCGAAGAGTAAACCAACTCATCAGTGGGAATCGGGATCCAACTCTCATCGCATGTTAACGTGATGGAATGCATCCACGTTATTCATACTCCAGAAGGTATGCGCATACTTGGCAAGTTTCAGTTTCTTTAGAAACTCCCGATATCTTTTTCTTGCCCCATGCTCTTATAACCTTGGCGTTGGTCAAAATGTCATAAGTCACATGCCAAGTTCTACCCGTCACTATCTTGTCAATTTGAACCCACCCGCACATGCCCTTGACGTTGGCCAAAATGGCAGAACGACTGTCCCAAACTAACTCATCTATCTATGCAACAATTGAATACCCAGCAGCTACCAAACACTATGCCTTGGCGTTGGTCAAAATACATAGCTTGAATACTACTGAATACCCAAAAGAAGTGACGGAGGGCTACGACTGGTTTTTGGCGAAAAACCTTTAGCGTAGTGAACTTGATATCGCTGAAGGAACCTGATAGCTTTTTTAAAATATAGTGGCGGAAACCTTTTGCTAAAGAGGTCACTCCCGGTAAAGGGATCTCGGCTCTTTCCTCGTGGAATGAGGTGCAGGATATTCCACTGAATACCGCTATGCAAAGCAACTTGTAATCGACTATAGTAAAGTTATTACCCTGACGCAAACTTCTGTCCAAGGGGTCTTTCCCGGTGAAAGGATATCAGCCCTTGCCTCGTCGAATGAGGTGCTGGATATTCACACCGAATACCGCTATGCATAACAAAAGGAAACGTCTTTGCAATAACACTTTTTAAATTGTTCCAACAACTCAACAGGTTTGTTTTACTTTGCATTGATCAGAATCAATGCAGTCCCATCAATCAATCACACCAGAAAAGAACGAAAATAAAATGTACGTATATGCCATCCGCATTCGTCACTGGGTCCCGTCATCACCCGTTAGGTTACTTAACTAACGACAGAGCGGGGACTGGACTAGCGCGGGTGTAAAACATATACAACATCTAATAGTATATAAACCAATATACATAATCGCTCCAGGCGTGATAATATGCAACATTACAGAAAAGTAATAAGCATCACAGAACAATACAGATATCTGGGATCCCCGAGTTTCACAGAGCCGCTGCTGAAACTCGACGTTCCCCTGTCGTGTGGATAGCCTGTGCAATGAAACCTAGACCCCTACGGGTGCGGCAAGTTACCCGCCAAAACTTGAAGCGAGGCAGTCCCCACAGCATAGTGAATGGAACACCCGGCACTTCATAGAATCCGGTAATCTTGGGCACCCCTCCTTGGGTCAACCTGTACCCCCTACGAGTGCGGCGAATAGTCTGCCAATTCTGAAGTGGGGCCCCTCTGCCTCTCAAAGCCATGAGATGCGGACCCGTTGCTTTCCCGAACCCGGCTATCCGTGCACTCCGTCGCGGGGTAAAACCTAGTACAGAAATGAAAAATAGTACAATAGGTACATCGACCGCAACCTGGTCGTGCCCCAAAAGAATATTATACAACAGGCAGTGACGGCAGTCCACATGTTGGACGCTCGCCCCGCAAAATCAAATGTACAAATAAACTCAAACTGTACTACCATTGCACACTGCTATCCACCACGACAAATCCGCAACAATACAGCACAACACAGAACATCAACGCGAATGTCACGTTCGCAAACCCGTCTAAAAGAACTATAGCAATTAAACGCGGTTTACCGATCAAATGACATTCCCGGTCGGAGATATAATGTAAGCACTGTAAACTAACGTGTTTAAATTTCGATCGACCAAAGACGAAATATTAAAAAGTGGGCCCCACAGCTTACTGGTGAACAGTAACAAAACCTGGGCCAAAAAATAAATATACCAAAAATCACAAAATCCAGTCAAGAACCCACTGAAAAAAAATTGGAGCACGTGCTCCTCACATGGCCGCGGAAGCGCGGTCAAACCATCGGTTTGACCGCCCTTCCGCGGCAACTTGGAGGATTCACGTCTCCAAATTTCGTCGTGGGTCTTAGAATTCTCTGCACGGATTTTTAAGACATCCAGAAATCAATTTTGAGATCGTTTAAATTTAACAGAAACTGTCAAGTAAGGAAAATGATATTTTTGGCAGTTTTCGATTTTCGGTCGGATCGATGTTTTAAACGCGTTAGCACAAGTTAGTATAGCAAAATGGTTAGGCTCTGATACCACTGTCAGTCTACGCTAGCGCCCCGGCAGTCTACAGACGCCAAAAATGCGGAACAAAACTTTTACACTTGGCGCTATCGTATACTTTAACCCGGATCTGCCATTATTGCTAAACTAACAAACTGTAAAGAGGGAAGAATGGTTGTACCGAACGATCCGAGTCCTTCGTTCTTCAACCATCATCCCACGCTCCGTTGCGGCTGCTCCGATCTCGTCAAACTCCGATATACTCCGTCGAAGTGGCACCACATGATCGGTTCTTTAAACGGGCTCCCGCCTCTGACTCGAGGCAACTCGGTCGTCAAGTTTGCTAAAAGAGACGACCAAGATTGATGTAGAGAAAGAGTAGATGACTTTGTCTCGTTCCGTCCAAAGCTATGGACGGACGGTTAATGAAGTTGCCGTGGAAATCGGGTGATGGAATGAAATGAACTGTAAATTCCATACACCCCAAACTATCTATCATAATCCTTTTCCAATGAATCAAGTGTGTAAATGAGAGAGAGAGAGGAGGCTATATATATCAAAGGAGGGAGGTGAGTGTAGGAGGGATCAAGTGGTGACCATATCCTTCATAGTTATCATAACCATTAAGAAAGAATGAATCATTTAAATGTAACCAATAAGAACAAACCTAGTCATCTTTGCATTAATGACACCATTAATGCAACCAATGAAAACTTAACACCAAGTAGCCTAGTCACCACATCTAGAATATTCTAGAACACTGACTCACCTCATCTGTAGAAAAGATAAATCCGTCTTTAACAGAATGTTAAAAGACGGCTGATAGAAAACTGGAAACTGGCAACTTCCAAAAGTGATCCTGAAACAACTTTCAGGAAAACCCCGAAACTGTATAAATATACCCGCATTTGTATTACGACCGAATACAAATGCAACTGAGACAAAGATATTATACCTACTCAATATAATACTCGGATCCGGCTTAAACCAAAGCCGACCAGTATTATCTGCCCGAAAAATAACACGTGCGTAAACGCACGTGCATTTTCCGAACCCTGCCATAAAACCATACGGCCTCTACAACGTTTCGCCCGAAACTTGGGAAACTGTCTGTGGGGGACTCTAATGACTCGTCAGCACCCTGGCAGTGGGTTTAACCACAAACCGTCAGCGGCACTAGCAATGCGTAACGGCTGCCCACGGACTGACCTCAAGGGTGGCCGAGGAGCGAACTCAAGGGAGACCGATGAGCGAACTCCTCCGAAAACCCTACTGAGCCTAACAGTGACAATGTATATACAGTCCGGTCCGTTCGTCAATGAGTATCGCATATCCGCCTAGGGGGCTAGTAACGTCAGACCCCCAGAAGCAGTATAAGTCGTGTCGGAGTGAAGCCCAATTACACCCTGAGATACTACTGGAGTACCTACCAGTAAATCTCTTGCCATGGCCATGGACTTTGTGTAATGGCTCTCCTAGACACAGCACGATCTCGCCCCCAATACCGGGAGAGACGAATCCCCTGCCGATCCGCTCACGTGCCTCCATATGGCTCGGGACTGTACCCAAAAGCTACCTGTTTGCATGACTCCTTTGAGCCGTGGTAGGGTAGAAATCAAAGCACAGTGGGAACTCACACGAGACAAATGACGACCTCAGGTCGATGAACTAACCTGTACACATGTCACCAGGGAACTGCTATCTGACGGTAGATATAATACTAACTAGCAGATTCCCGGCGAGTCCTGTCCGGTGTACTCATAACCCAATGAGCACCTGTATACATCTTAGGTGATCCAACTGTCACCAGTGGCTTGTGAGACCGGCCACCGCCCCTTGTCGGGGTCTCGACTGTACACACTAGTCTACTCCGGAGTATCGATGCCCTGTCTCGAAACTCCCACGACTAGGGACCACAATTAAGGATATGCATATAAACTACCCAACTCTCACGTATATGATCGCCCTCATACAGTTGGTAGTAAAGCAAGATCCTAAGGGCTCTATCAAAGTGTAACATGCAATCAGTCACCTGAACATGAACACGACTGATAAAGGCAAACCAGATAGCATACTATCATTTCGAGTAAGACTGTCCTACCGGGATAGGTCCTCCGCAATCATTGCAATCACGTACCTGCGATCCAATAATTGACTATGAGGGCACTATCTCCAACACGACGAGCATTCGATCAGTATGTCGGGAATCTTGTTGAATTACCTGATTTGATATTGAAAAGAGTTTTCGTTATAGAGACTAAAATGCAGGGTTTATAATTGTTAGGCATGCGATGTCTAAGGAATTCATTTGGTTAGGTATGCGATGTCTAAGGAGGTTGCGGATTCCAACTGTTGTACTTTTACAATTTCTTTTCTCTGACCGTAAGCGTAGTATGTGGTGTATCGCCGGCTTCATTGCTATACATCAACGACAATCGGGATACGCATACTTGCTTACGTTGATGATATGAGATATTATGTGTTGCTGTGATATGTTATATTGGATCGTCGCATTCTGAATAGCCGGGGTTTTTATGTGAGATGAGAGTTTTTCTTTTTCATTCATGTAAAATTCATTTGTATGTAATATTCTTTTATTGGGGCACTTCCAGGCTGGGGATGATGTCACCATTGTATATTATTTACTTTTCCGCATTAGGTAGACCCAAGGCGGGGAGCACAAGTAACCGGGTTCTAGGGTCCAGTGGGAGACCATCTCGAGGAGTCGAGACCGGGTCTCCTAACCTTAGAATTGGCAGTGTTGCTTGCCGCTCTCGTAGGGGTCTAGGGATGTGGGTTTGGCTATTCATCGCGACCGTGGAATCCGTGTTTTATACAGGCTCGTATTAAAAACATGGACCTCCTAGTATATCCATTATTTCATATATGTTCTTCTGCTGTAATGTTCTGTGATGCGATCATATTACTGCCTGAGACGAATGTTTATATTATATATATGAGATATATGTTATATTGCAGATTTCGTTTCAAATGTGATGCTTGTGAAGCATAATTAAAATGGGACTTCATTAATGAGATTAATGAAATAAAAGAAACCTAAAGATATTGTAGAAACTTGTTTAAAAAAACTGGTAGCTCTAGTTCTTACTTTGCATAGCGGTGTTCCTTGTAGAACATCCAGCACCTTATTCGATAAGGAAAGAGCCGAGATCCCTTCACCGGGAGTGACCTCTTTAGCGAAACTGGCAGATGCTACAAACACGGTTTGTCTTTTGATTGTTTTATAGTTTTTGCTTTGCATAGTGATATTTATGAAATATCCTGCACCTTATTCGATGAGGAAATAGCCAACGATCCCTTCACCGGGAGTGACCTCTTTAGCAAAACTAGAAAAGGCCTCAAAAACATTCCTATTAAAATCACTCGATTCTACAACGATATCAAGTTCATTACGCAAAGGGTTTTTTTAAAAACCTGTCGTAGCCCTCCGTCATTTCAGATAAGAACCACTTAGTATTCGTGCTGCGGTAGTTTGGCATGCGTCAAGGCGTAGTGTACGGTAGCTAACTAGTGCTTATCTGCTAACATACGATGCGATTGGATTAGGGTATTCGTATGGCGTTGTTTTGCATGCGTCAAGGGTCGTGCGGGTGGGTTTAATTCAATCAAGAAATGTACGGGTTGAACTTGACTAGCGGACTATGGGTTGTTTGGCATGCGTCAAGGTCATAGCACGCTAGGGGTAAAATATTATTGGGAATTTCAAGTGTTGAAATTTGCAATGAGATTGCATACCTTCTATGAGATAGTTGGATCCTGATACCCGCTGCGAGTAAGAGTTACTCCTGGGAGAGTTTTACACATTACAATTAGCCGATCAAGTAGGTGTCTAGAAAGGTGTCAACGGGGTTACGCCCCTGGAAAAACGAGGTTTATTTTAATTAGGTCCGTGCGAAAGCACGGGGAACCTCCCTCAAAGTACCGGCACTGGCCTAGCTGAAAGATTGCCGAACTTGTAGCGTGTAATTAATCCCGGCTAGTCTTTCCTTTTAGGGTTTGAAGGAAGATTTGACTAAAACAGTGGGAGCCATCCTGATTAGATAAATTGATAACCAATCTGATCTTGTAAAAGCGCACGCTGAGTGTTTTCTTCTCTCTCTCTCCAGGTAGCGACCATATCACGCCTTGAAACAAGATAATAATACGGATGTATTGACCTGACCCGCTTGTTATACTGCGCTAAGGAATGTTGGTCCCGCTCCAACTTATAATTGTTATAAGACAGAGCAGGAAATTGGGGATTACCAGAATTCCAGTGCCACCCAAACGAAGAAAGTGCATGCTGATGCATCTTCTTTGGGTGTGTTATCCTTTACGTCCTGGGTATGAGATACCGGATCAGGATCCCACAAATGTAATTTGTTACATGGGCTATAGATAGTTAGAGAACTGAGAACGGGTGATAAGTTCCAAGAGTTGGAAATGATGCAAGTATTGCAACCAAGTCTGTTGGCAGTTATCACCCTGTATTACCAGAATACATTGATTCTGAACGAATATTATTAGATACCGAACCTGATATACAACATCATATCAGTCTCTTTATTAGTAAAGAAGGATATAATTTTGTATTGTTGGATAATATTTTGAACATTTCCTACATCAAAAGTTGATCGGTTCAGGCACGTTATCTAAAAGCATAGACGTTCTAAATCAAACCACAGTTCTTAGCGTACAGAACACACACAAGAGGAAGAGTTCAGAAATGAATGAATCCTTCTTGAGGCATTGTAGATTAGGTCATATCAATGTGACCCGACTAGCTGAAGTTACATTTAGATGCATATTTAAATTAGTTTGAATTTACATCTTGTGAAACTTGCCGGTCATGTCACAAAGATAAGATGACCACATCTCCGTTTATTGGAAACAGAGAAAGAGTTAATGAACTCTTGGGATTGATACATGTTGATGTATGAAGGTCCTCTGTCTGCACATGCCAAGTCCGGTTCTTTGTACTTCATTATATTCACTGATGGTCTCTCAAGATTCGCACATGTGTTCCTGTTAAAACACAAGTCTGAACCTTTTGAGAAATTCAATGAATATAAGTCAGAAGTGGAGAACCAAAAACAGGTATAAGTATTATGTCCTTTGATGAGATCAAGGAGGAGAATACTTGAGCACGGAGATTCCTGGACTATTCTAAAAGAGAATGAGATTCTCTCTCAGCATTATTCCTCCATATACACCACAACACGTCGGTGTATCGGGGCGGAGCAAACACACCCTATTTGATATGGTGCGCTCTATGATGAGTACTACTGAGTTTCCTATTTCCTTTTGGGAGTTATGCACTTGAGAAGCTGCATACCTATTGAATAGGGTTCCAATCAAATCAGTTGCCTACTACTTCATATGTGATATGGAATGGGAAGAGCCCATATCTTAAGTATGTTATGATTTGGGGTTGTCCAGCCTATGTCTAAAAGCATAATCCGGACAAGCTCAAGGCAAAGTCAGTTCTGTAGAAGTTTGTTGGATATCCCAAGCATTCGCAAGGGAATATCTTCTACCTAACCGAGGAACAAAAGATGTTTTGTTTCTCAACATGCCACCTTTGTGAAAGGGTATTTCTTGTGAAGAAATTAGTGGTCATGAGGTAGAACTGGAAAGAGTTCCAGCTATACAAACTGCAACTGATGATTTGGTAGAACCAAAGGATTCAATAGTTTCTAACGAACCTCAGCCTCTCCGCCGATCTTGTAGGGTTTCTCACCCACCTGAGAGATACTTCGGTTTCTCTATGACAGTGGGAGCAAGGATTGCATCATGAGATGATGACCCAACTTATTTCGAGCAGGCCATTAGGAGTGGGACTCTGTAAGAATGGCTGGATGCTTAGCGATCTGAGATGGAATCCTTATACACCAACAAAGTATGGACTTTGGTTGCTTTATCTGAAGGGTTAAATCCCCATCAGGAGCAAGTATATCTTGAGAATATTACTTGGTGTACATAGAAAAGTTGAGACTTTCAAAGCTATGCTTAAGTCCATCTAGATCCTACTTGCCACGGCTACATACCATAACTATGATATCTGGCGGTTGGGTGTCATGACTGCTTTTCTAAATGATGATTTGGAAGAGAGCATCTATAAGTACATAGCCAGAGGGCTTCGTAGACAGTGGGAGCAGCGAAAACGTGAGCAAGATGTTTTATGTGATAAATCAGGCATTACGGAGTTGGAACATCCATTTTGATGTGGTAGTCAAAGAGTTTAACTTCATCAAAATGGTAGATGAACCTTGTATATATAAAAAGGTAGTAGGGAGTATAGTAATGATCCTCGTAGAGTACGTGGATGACATATTCTTGATAGGGAAGGAGTTTCCTATGCTACGCTCGGTCAATCTCCGGTTATCACAAGGATTCTCCATATAGGATCAAGGTGATACCTCCTAAATCCTGGGTTATGAATCTATGAGATAGATCTAATTGGATGTTAGGATTCTCACTAGTTGTAGTGAGATGGTATCAATCGATCCTGGGGAGAATCACTGGAAAGGTTCCAGGGTGATAAGGACGACTGAATGTCAGTCGCAGGCATTGTCTTTACCCTCAGTGGAGGGACGGTATGTTGAAAGAGTTCCAAGCTAGATACCGTGACTTACTAGACGATTAAAGGCAAGATACATCGTTACCAAAGATGCTACCAAAGAGGCAGTCTGGATATATATTAGTTCATGAGATGAACTTCGTTCCTGCTATTGTGTGACAATGGAGTTGTGGCTTATGCCTAGGAACCCCTGTCCCATCAGAAATCCAGATATAATTCTTAGGCAGTATCACCTGATCATGGAGATGGTTGATCTCCATGGAGATCGAGGTTAGGAGAGTAGACACAGAGGACAACAGCGCGGATCCACTCACAAAGGCCTTTTTTCCCAGTAGAGACTTTTATGGGATGGTTGAGTATGAGATACTTCAACCACAGCTAATTGTTGGGTATGTGATACCACAACAGATGGCCCTAGTGCAAGTGGGAGATTGTTAGTTATATGTATACCCTAGAGGCCATTACTGTACATACGATGTATATTGTAGTGGATGCTTGGACATATATAGGGAGGAATTTCTTGCTCGAAATGATAGTACGCTATCTGGTTGCTCTTTATCTTAACATGTACTCTGATTGTCTCTATGTTACATGTTGATAAAGCCCTTAGGATGAGTGCTTGACTACCAGGACTATGATGCGGATCATACTAGTGAGGACAGTGTAGTCGCCAAGTACAACCTTCAAATGTTCCTAGTCGTAGGTGTATCGAGACAGGGCATCGATATACCAGAGTAGACTAGTGTATGCGCTTCTTGACCCATATGATGGGCGATGGATGATCCCATATCCATTGGTGTTTGACATCAGAGAAGGTATACGGGTGCTCAGTGGAGACTGTAAGTCTACGGTAGCGCCCCCGGCCGTCTTTCGGACGCCAAATGCGGAACAAAAACTTTTTAACTGGCGCTATCGCATACTATAACCCGGATATGCCATTAACACTAAACTAGCAAACTACATAGATGTTAGAAAGGCTATACTGAACGATCCGAGTCCTTCGGTCTTTAACCATCATCCCACGCTCCGTTGCGGCTGCTCCGATCTCCTGGCTCCTTGTCGAGGTGGCACCACATCTACGGATCTTTAAATGGGCTCCCGTCTCTATACCGAGGCAACTCGGTCATCAAGTCTGCTAAAAGAGATGACCAAGATTGATGTAGAGAATGAGTAGAATATTTTGTCTCGCTTCATCCAAAGCCACGGATGAACGGTTAATGAAGTTTCCTTTTAATAGAATGAAATGAGAAATGAGCTTTTAAAATCCGTGAACCAAATCACATAATCTTTTTAAATAACAACCATCTCCTTTTCAAGAGAGGGGCCGGCTACAATATACAGGAGGGGGTGAGTGTAGGAGTAGAAGAGGTGACTATAAGATAAATGATCAAGAAGAAATATCTTAGTCAAAACCCAAAACACATTAATGCAATGAATGACTAACTAAACCTAGTCATCCATTCATTTAATGCAAACAATGATTCATAAACCTAGTCACCAAATCCAGAAGCTTCCACACTCATGACTCACCCTCAAGAAAAGATAAATCCATATTAAACCGAATGTTTAAGACGGGTGATAGAAAACTGGCAACTTCCAAAAGCGATCCCGAAACGAATTTCAGGATAACCCCGTAACAGTATAAACATACCCGCATTTGTATTACGACCGAATACAAATACAACTAAGACAAAGATATTATATCTACAAAGTATAATACATGGATCCGGCTTAAACCAAAGCCCACCAGTATTATCTGCCCGAAATATGACACGTGCATAAACGCACGTGCATTTTCTGAATCCTGCCATAAAACCATACGGTCTCTTCAACGTTTCGCACGAACTTGGGAAACTATCTGTGGGGGACTCTAAAGACTCTGTAGGGTTACTAGGCACACTCAAGAGGTTCCACAAGGCATCTACCATGCCAAATTCAAATTTTCCGGTGCCGAGAAACCCTAACCTAGATCGATTACTAGAGGATAGGCGAAACTAAATGCAAGCAAACAACTTTGCTAAAAGGTGAAGGGAAATACAACCTTTGTAGATCTGGTTCTCCACTTCCAAAGCTCCATGACGACGTCCCTTCGCTGCGATCATCGGGATCCCGGACTCTTGCGATGGTTTCGTCGGAGAAATGAGCGGGCTAGGTCGTTGACTTCGATGCCGAAGATGATCTACGTCGAGGCAACTCTAACTCAAGCTCCATCTTCACTTGGTCATGAAACTTGTGAAGATAACATACTCTACTACATGGCAAGTGGTAGAGGATGAAGAAATAGGAAGTGGGTTCACTTTGGATTTGGATTTCTCATATAGATTCATCACTTGGAATTTTCAAGAATGGTTTCCTTTACTTCATGAAGAAGATGAAGAAGAAGAAAAGAAAATGAATTATCTAAAAAGAAAATTCAAGTGATGCTTATCATTTAGCAACCATGGGTGAGTGTAACTCATGTAGAGAATAAACTAAGGTTTAGTTAAGTGGTTAGGTTAAGCATAAAACAAAATGGTTGAAGCTTCATGAATCTTCAAGAGTAAAACAAAGAAAGCCACCACCATTATGTTTCTTGCCAAAAGAAATAAATAAATAAAAAAGGAAAATTAAATCCCAACCATTAACTAAACATGGTGTATAACATACACACACCCAAGTTTGCATGTATCATCAAACATGATACAATCAAGTGCACAAAAATATATCACATATACTACTTGTGCACATCAAGTGAGAAAATCAGTCTTAAGTGAAAAAATACTAGTTAATGCAAAGTAATATATAAAATATATAATTATACATTAAATCATTAAATCAACACTTGATTTAATGATCCGGTCATACTGCATATAACCGACTAATATCAATAGTAACAACTTATCGAATCAACACTTGATCCGATAACCCGGCTATATCGCATATAACCGATCAATGTCACAAATCGTGAGAATAGAATACAGTATCACATATTGGTATTATTTTCGGTCCCGCATATATCTCATATGCGCTCCTATTTCGTTTCGCTTGAGCCAGGAAACCCCTGTGTAGGACTCTAAAGACTCGTCAATACGCCGGCAGTAGGTGATGATCATATCAAACACCCACAAGCCGCAAGCGGTCTGCTAAACGTAACGGCCACCCGGGTATTGAGCGATCAGAAGATCGACGAGCAAGCCCGCTCACACTCCTGTGAATCCAATCAGTAACACTACCGTACAGTCCGGTCTGTTCGTCTGATATGTCGCATATCTCGTCTAGGGGTGGTAAACGTCAGACCCCAATAACTCGATAAGTCGTGTCGATATGAGGCTCATAACGGGTTGAGAAACTACTGGTAACACTTACCAGTAAATTCATAAAACAACCTTGGCCAAGGACTTCCTGTTATAGCCAATCGAGCACTGCGCAACATCAACTCTCTATACCGGGAGAGACGAAACCCCTTCTATCGCTCATTGCCTCCATGTGACTCGGGACTGTACCCAAAAACCACCGTTTTGCATGCCCTCTTGGACGTGGTAAGGTGGAAATCAAAGCACAGTGGGAATCACACAAGACTCTATGACGATCTCGGGTCTACAGACTAACCTGCACCAGTGTCACCAGAGAACTGCCATCTGACGTAAGGTATAATACCATCTGGGAGTTCTCGGCGAGTCCGTCTAGTGTACCCAGTCTCCACTGAGCACCCGTATATCATCTCTGATGTCAAACACCAATGGATATGGGATCATCCATCACCCATCTATATGGGTCGAGAAGGTATACGCTAGTCTACTCTGGTATATCGATGCCCCGTCTCGATACACCCACGACTAGGGACTTTGAAGGATGTACTTATGGACTACCATGTCCCCACTAGTATGATCCTCATCATAGTCCAGGTAGTCAAGTACACATCCTAAGGGCTTTACCAACATGTAACAGAGAGACAATCAGTGTACACGTTAAGGTAAAGAGTAACCAGATAGCATACTATCATATCGAGCAAGAAAGTCATCCCTATATATGTCCGAGCATCCACTACAATATACATCCTATATATAGTAATGGCCTCTAGGGCATACATATAACTAATAATCTCCCACTTGCACTAGGGCCATCTGATAGCAGTGGTTGTAGTATCTCATACTAAACTATCCCATAAAAGTCTCTCTCTGGGAAAAGGCCTTTGTGAGTGGATCCGTCGTGTTGTCCTCTGAGTCTGCTTTCCTAACCTCGAACCCCTGGAGATCAACCATCTCCACGATCAGGTGACACCGCCTCAGAATATGTCTGGATCACTGATGGGACGGGCGTTCCTTGGCATAAGCCATAACTCCATTGTTACACAATAGGAGGAACGAAGTTCAACTCATGAACTTATATACACCCAGACTGCCTCTTTGGTAGCATCTTTGGTAGCGATGTATCCAGCCTTTATCGTCTAGTATGCCACGGTATCTAGCTTGGAACTCTTTCAACATACCGTCCCTTTACTGAGGGTAAAGACTGTAGGGTTCCTAGGCACACTAATGAGGTCTCACAAGGCATCAACCATGCTAATTTCAAATTTTACAAGTGCTGAGAAACCCTAATACGGATCGTTAACTAGATTTTAGGCGAAAAATGAAACTAGTTAACAATTTAACTAAGTGAACGGAAATACAACCTTTGTAGATCCGGTTCTCCACCTCCATAGCTCCATGATGAAGTCCCCTTGCTGTCCAAATCCAATCCCGGGCTCTAGCGTCGGCTTCATCGGAGAAAAGGGCGGGCTAGGTCATCGACTACGATGCCGAAGATGATCTACGTCGAGGCATCACAAGATCAAGCTCCCACTTCACCAAGTCATGAAACTTGTGAAGAAAATACCCTATACTACTTGGCAAGAGGTAGAGGATGAAGAAATAGGAGGTGGGTTCACTTTAGAATTGGATTTCTCACTCTTTTCATCAATTCCCCATTGATGAAGCAAGGTTTTCTTCATGTGAAGAAGAAGAAGAAGAAGATCAATAATATGATAAGTTCTTTTTTGAATAGAAAAGAAAATCAATACTTATCATAATACAACCATGGTCAAGTGTAGAGAATCAACTAGGGTTAAGTGGAGTGGTTAGGGTTAAGCATGAGACAAAATGGTCACTTAGTCAAAGCTTCATGAAGCTTCAAGATGCAAACAAAGAAAGCCACCATTTTCTCTTTATGCCATTTGTTTTCCAAAAAGAATAAATAAATAAATAAATGAATAAGAAAACAAAACCCTAACCATTCATATAACCATGGTTTAATCTTTACACAAACCCAAGTAAACAAGTATCATCAAACATGATACAATCAAGTGCACAAAAGTATATCACATATACAACTTGTGCAATGCAAGTGAGAAAATCCATTTAAAGTGAACCAATACTAGTTAATGCAAAGTAATATATCAAATATATAATTATGCATTAAATCATTAAATCAACACTTGATTTAACGATCCGGTCATATCGCATATAACCGACTAATATCCAATGTATCGACTTATCGAATCAATCCATGATTCGATAACTAGGTTATATCGCATACAACCATTCGATACATTCATCGCGAGAATGAAATACGGTATCACATACACGCATTATTCTCGGTCCCGCATATCTCATATGCGCTCCTATTCGTTTCGCTTGAGCCAGGAAACCTCTGTGTAGGACTCTAAAGACTCGTCAATACGCCGGCAGCAGGTGATGATCATATCAAACACCCACAAGCCGCAAGCGGTCTGCTAAACGTAACGGCCACCCGGGTATTGAGCGATCAGAAGATCGACGAGCAAGCCCGCTCACACTCCTGTGAATCCAACCAGTAACACTTACCGTACAGTCCGGTCTCGTCGTCTGATATGTCGCATATCTTGCCTAGGGGTGGTAAACGTCAGACCCCAATAGCTCGATAAGTCGTGTCGATATGAGGTCTATAACATTTCGAGAAACTACTGGTAACACTTACGAGTAAATCTCAGCAACCCTGGCCAGGGATTTCCGGTTATAGCCAATCGAACACAGCGCAACATCAACTCCCTATACCGGGAGAGACGAATCCCCTCCTATCGCTCATTGCCTCCATGTGATTCGGGACTGTACCCAAAAACCACCGTTTTGCACGCCCTCTTGGACGTGGTAAGGTGGAAATCAAAGCACAGTGGGAACCACACAAGACTCTATGACGATCTCGGGTCAACAGACTACTCTGTACCAGTGTCACCAAAGAACTGCCATCTGACGTAAGGTATAATACCATCTGGGAGTTCTCGGCGAGTCCGTCCAGTGTACCCAGTCTCCACTGAGCACCCGTATATCATCTCTGATGTCAAACACCAATGGATATGGGATCATCCATCACCCATCTGTATGGGTTGAGAAGGTATACGCTAGTCTACTCTGGTATATCGATGCCCTATCTCGATACACCCACGACTAGGGACCGTGAAGGATGTACTTATGGACTACCCTGTCCCCACTAGTATGATCCGCATCATAGTCCAGGTAGTCAAGTACACATCCTAAGGGCTTTACCAACATGTAACAGAGAGACAATCAGTGTACACGTTAAGGTAAAGAGCAACCAGATAGCATACTATCATGTCGAGCAAGAAAGTCCTCCCTATATATATCCCAGCATCCACTACAATGTACATCCAATGTACAGTAATGGCCTCTAGGGCATACATATAACTAACAATCTCCCACTTGCACTAGGGCCATCTGATAGCAGTGGTTGTAGTATCTCATACTCAACCATCCCATAAAAGTCTCTCTCTGGGAAAAGGCCTTTGTGAGTGGATCCGCCGTGTTGTCCTCTGAGTCTACTCTCCTAACCTCGATCACCCTGGAGATCAACTATCTCCATGATCAGGTGACACTGCCTTAGAATATGTCTGGATCACTGATGGGACCGGCGTTCCTTGGCATAAGCCACAACTCCATTGTCACACAATGGGAGGAACAAAGTTCATCTCATGAACCAATATACATCCAGACTGCCTATTTGGTAGCATCTTAAGTAGCGATGTATCCTGCCTTTATCGTCTAGTATGCCACGGTATCTAGCTTGGAACTCTTCCAACATACCGTCCCTTTACTGAGGGTAAAGACAATGCCTGTGACTGACATTCAGTCGTCCTCATCACCCTGGAACCCTTCCAGTGATTCTCCCCAGGATCGATTGATACCATCTCACTACAACTAGTGAGAATCCTAACATCCAATTAGATCTATCTCATAGATCCAAAACCCAGGATTTAGGAGGTATCACTTTTATTCTATATGGAGAATCATTGTGATAAACGGAGATTGACCGAGCATAGCATAGAAAACTCCTTTCTTATCAAGAGCATGACATCCACGTACTCTACGAGGATCACCACCATACTCCCTACTACCTTTTTGTTTATACAAGGTTCATCTACCATTTTGATGATGTCAAACTCTTTGACTTATCCATCAAAACAGATGTTCCAACTCCGCGATGCCTGCTTTATCACATAAAACATCTTGCACACGTTTCCGCTGCTCCCATTGTCTACGAGGCACTCTGGCTGTGTACTTATAGACGCTCTATTCTAAAACATCATTTAGAAAAGCTGTCATGACACCCAACCACCAGATATCGTAGTCATGGTATGTAGCCGTGGTAAGTAGGATCTGGATGGACTTAAGCATAGCTCCTTAGAAAAAGGTTTCCTCATGATCCACACCTGGTCAATGATGCAAACCTTTAACAAGTCTAGCTTTGAAACTCTCAGCTTTTCCACCTACACCAAGTAATCTTCTCAAGATATACTTGCTCCTGATGGGGATTTAACCCTTCAGATATAGCAACAAAAGTCCATACTTTGTTGGTGTATATGGATTCCATCTCAGATCACTAAGCATCCAGCCATTCTTATAGAGTCCCACTCCCGATGGCCAGCTCGAAACTAGTTGGGTCATCATCTCATGATGCCATCCTCTCTCCCACTGTCATAGAGAAACCGAAGTATCTCTCAGGTGGGTGAGGAACCCTACTAGATCGGCGGAGAGGCTGAGGTTCGTTGGAATCTACTGAATCGTTTGGTTCTTTCAAATCATCAGCTGCGGTTTGTATAGCTGGAACCTTTCCAGTTCTACATTACAGACTTTGCCTCGAGGTTGTCCGGATTTTGCTTTTAGACATAGGCCGATCAACCCCAAATCTTAACTAACTTAAGAGATGGGCTCTTCCCTTATCATATCAAATATGAAGTGGTAGGCAACTGATTTGATTTGAGCCCTATTCAATAGGTATGCAGCTTCTCAAGTGCATAACTCCCAAAAAGGAAATAGGTAACTCAGTAGTACTTATCATAGAGCGCACCATATCGAATAGGGTGCAACTGCTCCGCCCCGATATACCATCGTGCTATGGTGTATACGGAGGAGTAATGCTGAGAGAGAATCTCATTCTCCTTTAGAATAGTCCAGGAATTCCGTACTCAAGTATTCTCCTCCTTGATCTCATCAAAGGACATAATACTTATACCCGTATTGGTTCTCTACTTCTAACTTATATTCTGTGAATATCTCAAAAGGTTCAGACTTGTGTCTCAACAGGAACATATGTCTGAATCTTAAGAGATTATCAGAGAATGTAATGAAGTATAAAGAACCGGTCCTGGCATATGTAGACAGGGGACCTTACATACATCATCATGTTTCGGTCCCAAGAGTTTACTAACTCTTTCTCTGTTTCCAGTAAACAGAGCTATGGTCATCTTATCTCTGTGATATGACTGGCAAGTTTCACAATATGTAAATTCAAACAGTTTTAAATATGCATCTATGTGCAACTTAGCTAGTCGGGTCGCATTGATATGACCTAGTCTACAATACCTCAAGAAGGATTCGTTCATTTCTGAATTCTTCCTCTTTTGTGTGTTCCGTATACTAAGAACTGTAGTTTGATTTAGAACATCAATGCTTTTAGATAACGTGCCTGAACCGATCAACTTTTGATATAGGAAATGTTCAAAACATTATCCAACAATACAAAATTTTATCATTTCTTTACTAATAAAGAGAGTGATATGATTTTGTATATCAGGTTCGGTATCTAATAACATTCGTTCAGAATCAATGTATTTGGAATACAGGGTGACAGTGACCAACAGACTTGGCTGCAACACTTGCCCCGTTTTCTGCCTCATGAAACTTATCACCCGTTCTCAGTTCTCTACCTTTCTGTAGCCCTATGTAACAGATTACATATCTGGGATCCTGATCCGGTATCATATACCCAGGATGCGGAGGATACTGAGAAACGGTTCTTTGTAATGAACACACCCGAAGATGATGCATCAGCATGCACTCTCTTCGTTTGGGCGGCACGGGAATTCTGGTAATCCCCAATTTCCTACTCTGTCTTATAACAATTATAAGTTGGAGAGGGACCAATGTTCCCCAGCTCAGTATAACAAGCGGGTTCGGTCAATATTCCGTATTATTATCTTGATTAAGGCGTGATATGGTCGCTACCTGGAGAGAGAGAGAAGAAAACACTCAGCGTGCGCTCTTGCAAGAATAAATTGGTTATTATTTTATCTAATCAGGATGGCTCCCACTGCTTTTTATCAAATCTTCCTTCAAACCCTAAAAGGAAAGACTAGCCGGGATTAATTACATACTACAAGTTCGCCAATCTTTCAGCCAGGCCAGAGTCGGTACTTTGAGGGAGGTCCCCCGTGCTTTTGCACGAACCTAATTAATGTAAACCTCGTTTTCCCAGAGGCGTAACCTCGTTAACACCTTTCTAGACACCTACTTGATCGGCTAATTGTAATGTGTAAAACTCTCCCAGGAGTAACTCTTACTCACAGCGGGTATCGGGATCCAACTATCTCATAGAAGGTATGCAATCTCATTGCAAATTTCAAAACTTGAAATTCCCGATAATTTTGCCCCTAGCGTCCTATGACCTTGACGCAGGTCAACAAACCATAGTGCGCTAGTCAAGTTCAACCCATCATTTCCTGATTGAATTAAACCCACCCGCACGACCCTTGACGCAGGCCAACAAAGTCGCACGACTACCCTAATACAATCTGCATCATATGCATAAGCAGATAAATACTAGTTAGCTACCACACACTACGCCTTGACGCAGGCCAACAAACGTAGCACGAATACTAACTACCACTTATTTGAAATGACGGAGGGCTACGATAGGTTTTTCTGAAAACCTATTGCGTAATGAACTTGATATCGTTGTAGAATCAAATGATTTTAAAATGGAGTGTTTTTGGGGCTTTTCTAGTTTTGCTAAAGGAGTCACTCCCGGTGAAGGGATCGTCGGTCCTTTCCTCGTCGAATGAGGTGCGGGATATATCATATATATCACTGTGCAAAGCAAAAACTCTTAAAAGCAATCAAAAGACAAACCGAGTGTGTAGCATCTGCCAGTTATTGCTAAAGGAGTCACTCCCGGTGAAGGGATCTCGGTCCTTTCCTTATCGAATAAGGTGCAGGATATATCATATATACCGCTGTGCAAAGCAAGAACTGTAGCTACCTGTTTTATTTTTGAAATTCGATTCTACAACATCTTTATGTTTCTTTTATTTCATTAATCATATTAATGAAGTCCTATCATTTAAGTACTTAAACATCACAGATAAATACGACATACACTTATGCCATCCGCATTCGCCTCGATGTCCCCTCGTGCACCGTTAGGTTAGGTAACTAACGGCAGAGCGGGGCAGGGCTAGCGCGGGTGTAAAATATAAGTAACGCCTATATAATATATCAAATATACTATATAAAGTATCCATCACAGAACATATCACATGATCACATCACAGATATCGCAGCAGAAAAATCATATGAAATATTGGATATACTAGGACGTCCGTGTTTTCAATACGAGTCAGTATAAAACTCGGATTCCACGGTCGCGATGAATAGCCAAACCCACACCCCTAGACCCCTATGAGAGCGGCAAGCAACCCTACCAATTCTAGAGTTAGGAGACCCGGACTCGACTCCTCGAGTTGGTCTCCCACTGGACTCCAGAACCCGGTTACTTGTGCTCCCCTCCTTGGGTCTATCCTAGTGCGGAAAAGTAAATAATATACAAAGGGTGACATCTTCCGCAACTTGGAAGTGCCCCAATAAAAGAATATTACATACAGATTTTTACATGAATGAAAATGAAAAACACTCGTCTCACATAAAAAACCCCGGCTATTCAAACACGACGATCCAATATAACATATCCAGCAACACATAACATCACATGTCATCAACGTAAGTAAATATGCGCATCCCAATTGTCGTTGACATATAGCAACGAAACCGGCGATATCACATATTACACTTACGGTCGCAGAAAAAAAAGTGTAAAACTACAACAGTTGGAATCCGCAACCTACATAGACATCGCATGCCTAATCAAATGAATTCCATAGACATCGCATGCCTAACAATTATAAACCCCGCATTTTAGTCTCATTATCGAAAACACTTTTCAATATCAAGTCAGGTAATTCAACAAGATTCCCGACATCCTGATCGAATGCTCGTCGCAAACTTTAGTAGGCGGCCGCACCCCCGATACCGTCGACGAAGTACACCAAGGCGAAACACCGCTACCGCGAGCACCCGAACGGATGCTTTCGGCGACGGGGTTCTCCTACAGTCATTTGGTCGGGGCTATGGAGTGAGGCTGTCTATTAAGTTTACCCGGCGAGTATCCGCGAACACTACGTGATTGCGACGGACTTTTGATCGCATCAAAATTCCATGGCAACCGATCAAGTGAGACTAAACCGCTAGATTTATAACATTCATTCAGTTATCTCATAACAACTTGTGAATTCCAATTATTGTATCACATTCCGAATAAACAGAAAATATTAAACTTTCCGATCGAATAATCGAACACCCAGGTTTTCCCGAAACAGATCATCACATGAAATAAGTTCAAAAACATTCACTTTGTGCCTCAGTACCAACGGTCCAGCCGTAGAAGGGTCAAGCTAACGCCTCACATGTGGAACGCCGTACTGTCCTAAACCCTAAGGTTCAAAGGGCAGTTCAAGACGGTCACATAATCGAGTTAAAGTTTGTTGTCTTCTAGAGGGTCCATCGCGTTACTTGAACTACTTAGAACGTCTTTAAACCTCGGAAAAATCCAACACTTGGAAATTTTCTGGCAGGGGAAAAGTTGGGTATTTATATCCGGTAGAACTTTTTAACATATTCAAAAATTATCCGGAAAGCCACATAGACAAAGTCTGATAATCCGATCGAATCTACAAACTCCCAATACAACCCAGAAAACTCAACTCTTGAGTTTAAATTAAAAATTCCCAGAAAATACAGCACCCAAATATATGAATTACTGTGCAAAGACCAACTGAAGAAAAGACAAAATGGCCGCGGAACCGCCGCATTAGCCATGCTAATGCCGCGGTTCCGCCGCGCTTTAAGGGAATCATGGGTACGGGCTTCACAGTAATTCTTACAATTCCCTGCTGAATTTTCTGCATATTTTTAATTCTCAAAAATCCATAATTTTCAAAAATGTACAGAGAGCAATTTTGGGTTTAGGGTTTCGGTTCGATCGGGTTTCTAATATCGTCTAAGTATCGCCTAAGGCTCTAGCTAGTCTCTGATACCACTGTAGGGTTCCTAGGCACACTAATGAGGTCTCACAAGGTATCAACCATGCCAATTTCAAATTTTACAAGTGCCGAGAAACCCTAATACGGATCGTTAACTAGATTTTAGGCGAAAAATGAAACTAGTTAACAATTTAACTAAGTGAACGGAAATACAACCTTTGTAGATCCGGTTCTCCACCTCCATAGCTCCATGATGAAGTCCCCTTGCTGTCCAAATCCAATCCCGGGCTCTAGCGTCGGCTTCATCGGAGAAAAGGGCGGGCTAGGTCATCGACTACGATGCCGAAGATGATCTACGTCGAGGCATCACAAGATCAAGCTCCTACTTCACCAAGTCATGAAACTTATGAAGAAAACACCCTATACTACTTGGCAAGAGGTAGAGGATGAAGAAATAGGAGGTGGGTTCACTTTAGAATTGGATTTCTCACTCTTTTCATCAATTCACCATTGATGAAGCAAGGTTTTCTTCATGTGAAGAAGAAGAAGAAGATCAATAATATGATAAGTTCTTTTTTGAATAGAAAAGAAAATCAATACTTATCATAATACAACCATGGTCAAGTGTAGATAATCAACTAGGGTTAAGTGGAGTGGTTAGGGTTAAGCATGAGACAAAATGGTCACTTAGTCAAAGCTTCATGAAGCTTCAAGATGCAAACAAAGAAAGCCACCATTTTCTCTTTATGCCATTTATTTTCCAAAAAGAATAAATAAATAAATAAATGAATAAGAAAACAAAACCCTAACCATTCATATAACCATGGTTTAATCTTTACACAAACCCAAGTAAACATGTATCATCAAACATGATACAATCAAGTGCACAAAAGTATATCACATATACAACTTGTGCAATGCAAGTGAGAAAATCCATTTAAAGTGAACCAATACTAGTTAATGCAAAGTAATATATCAAATATATAATTATGCATTAAATCATTAAATCAACACTTGATTTAACGATCCGGTCATATCGCATATAACCGACTAATTTCCAATGTATCGACTTATCGAATCAATCCACGATTCGATAACTAGGTTATATCGCATACAACCATTCGATACATTCATCGCGAGAATGAAATACGGTATCACATACACGCATTATTCTCGGTCCCGCACATATCTCATATGCGCTCCTATTTCGTTTCGCTTGAGCCAGGAAACCTCTGTGTAGGACTCTAAAGACTCGTCAATACGCCGGCAGCAGGTGATGATCATATCAAACACCCACAAGCCGCAAGCGGTCTGTTAAACGTAACGGCCACCCGGGTATTGAACGATCAGAAGATCGACGAGCAAGCCCGCTCACACTCCTGTGAATCCAACCAGTAACACTTACCGTACAGTCCGGTCTCGTCGTCTGATATGTCGCATATCTTGCCTAGGGGTGGTAAACGTCAGACCCCAATAGCTCGATAAGTCGTGTCGATATGAGGTCTATAACATTTTGAGAAACTACTGGTAACACTTACCAGTAATCTCAGCAACCCTGGCCAGGGATTTCCGGTTATAGCCAATCGAACACAGCGCAACATCAACTCCCTATACCGGGAGAGATGAATCCCCTCCTATCGCTCATTGCCTCCATGTAATTCGGGACTGTACCCAAAAACCACCGTTTTGCACGCCCTCCTGGACGTGGTAAGGTGGAAATCAAAGCACAGTGGGAACCACATAAGACTCTATGACGATCTCGGGTCAACAGACTACTCTGTACCAGTGTCACCAGAGAACTGCCATCTGACGTAAGTTATAATACCATCTGGGAGTTCTCGGCGAGTCCGTCCAGTGTACCCAGTCTCCACTGAGCACCCATATATCATCTCTGATGTCAAACACCAATGGATATGGGATCATCCATCGCCCATCTGTATGGGTCGAGAAGGTATACGCTAGTCTACTCTGGTATATCGATGCCCTGTCTCGATACACCCACGACTAGGGACCTTGAAGGATGTACTTATGGACTACCCTGTCCCCACTAGTATGATCCGCATCATAGTCCAGGTAGTCAAGTACACATCCTAAGGGCTTTACCAACATGTAACAGAGAGACAATCAGTGTACACGTTAAGGTAAAGAGCAACCAGATAGCATACTATCATGTCGAGCAAGAAAGTCCTCCCTATATATATCCCAGCATCCACTACAATGTACATCCAATGTACAGTAATGGCCTCTAGGGCATACATATAACTAACAAAGACAATGCCTGCGACTGACATTCAGTCGTCCTTATCACCCTGGAACCTTTCCAGTGATTCTCCCCAGGATCAATTGACACCATCTCACTACAACTAGTGAGTATCCTAATATCCAATTAGATCTATCTCATAGATCCAAAATCCAGGATTCAAGAGGTATCATTATGATCCTTTATGGAGAATCCTTGTGATAAGCGGAGATTGACCGAGCGTAGCATAGGAAACTACTTCCCTATCAAGAGTATGTCATCCACGTACTTTACGAGGATCATCAGCATACTCCCTACTACCTTTTTGTATATACAAGGTTCATCTACCATTTTGATGATGTCAAACTCTTTGATTAACTCATCAAAATAGATGTTCCAACTCCGCGATGCCTGCTTTATCACATAAAACATCTTGCACACATTTCCGCTGCTCCCACTGTCTACGAAGCCCTCTGACTGTGTATTTACAGACTCTCTCTTCTAAAACTTCATTTAAAAAAGCAGTCGTGATACCCAACCGCCAGATATCGTAGTCCTGGTATGTAGCCGTGGCAAGTAGGATCTGGATGGACTTAAGCATAGTTACTTAGAAAAGGTTTCATTATAATCCATACCTGGTCAATGATGCAAACCTTTAACAAGTCTAGCTTTGAAAGTCTTAACTTCAACATGTACACCAAGTAATCTTCTCAAGATATACTTGCTCCTGATGGGGATTTAACCCTTCAGATAAAGCAACCAAAGTCCATACTTTGTTGGTGTATAAGGATTCCATCTCAGATCGCTAAGCATCCAGCCATTCTTACAGAGTCCCACTCCTGATGGCCAGCTCGAAACTAGTTGGGTCATCATCTCATGATGCAATCCTCGCTCCCACTGTCATAGAGAAACCAAAGTATCTCTCAGGTGGGTGAGGAAACCTACAAGATCGGCGGAGAGGCTGAGGTTCATTGGTTTCTATTGAATCCTTTGGTTCTACCAAATCATCAGCTGCAGTTTGTATAGCTGGAACTCTTTCCAGTTCTTGTTAGTTATATGTATGCCCTAGAGGCCATTACTGTACATAGGATGTATATTGTAGTGGATGCTGGGACGTATATAGGGAGGACTTTCTTGCTCGACATGATAGTATGCTATCTGGTTACACTTTACCTTAACATGTATACTGATTGTCTCTCTGTTACATGTTGGTAAAGCCCTTAGGATGTGTACTTGACTACCTGGACTATGATACGGATCATACTAGTAGGGACATGGTAGTCCATAAGTACATCCTTCACAGTCCCTAGTCGTGGGTATATCGAGACGGGGCATCGATATACCAGAGTAGACTAGCGTATACCTTCTCGACCCATACAGATGGGCGATGGATGATCCCATATCCATTGGTGTTTGACATCAGAGATGATATACGGGTGCTCAGTAGAGACTGGGTACACTGGACGGACTCGCCGAGATCTCCCAGATGGTATTATACCTCACGTCAGATGGCAGTTCTCTGGTGACACTGGTACAGAGTAGTCTGTTGACCCGAGATCGTCATAAAGTCTTGTGTGGTTCCCACCGTGCTTTGATTTCCATCTTACCACGTCCAAGAGGGCGTGCAAAACGGTGGTTTTTGGGTACAGTCCCGAGTCACATGGAGGCAATGAGCGATAGGAGGGGATTCGTCTCTCCCGGTATAGGGGGTTGATGTTGCGCTGTGTTCGATTGGCTATAACAGGAAATCCCTGGCCAGGGTTGCTGAGATTTACTGGTAAGTGTTACCAGTAGTTTCTCGAACAGTTATAGACCTTATATCGACACGACTTATCGAGCTATTGGGGTCTGACGTTTACCACCCCTAGGCGAGATATGCGACATATCAGACGATCAGACCGGACTGTACGGTAGTGTTACTGGTCGGATTCGCTGGAGTGTGAGCGGGCTTGCTCGTCGATCTTCAGATCGCTCAATACCTGGGTGGCCGTTACGTTTAGCAGACCGCTTGCGGCTTGTGGGTGTTTGATATGATCATCATCTGCTGCCGGCGTATTGACGAGTCTTTAGAGTCCTACACAGAGGTTTCCTGGCTCAAGCGAAACGAAATAGGAGCGCATATGAGATATGTGCGGGACCGAGAATAATGCGTGTATGTGATACCGTATTCTATTCTCGCGATGAATGTGTCCAATGGTTGTATGCGATATAACCTAGTTATCGAATCAAGGATTGATTCGATAAATCGATACATTGGATATTAGTCGGTTATATGTGATATGACCGGATCGTTAAATCAAGTGTTGATTTAATGATTTAATGTATAATTATATATTTGATATATTACTTTGCATTAACTAATATTGGTTCACTTTAAATGGATTTTCTCGCTCGGATGTGCACATTGTATATTCGATATATTTTCGTGCACTTGATTGTATCATGTTTGATGATACATGTTTACTTGGTTAAGTGTAAAGAATTAAACCATGGTTATACATATAATTAGGGTTTTATTTTCCATTACTTATTTATTCATTTATTTATTTGTTTATACATTTTGGAAAATGAATGGAAAAGAGAAAAGAATGGTGGCTTTATTTGTTTGTTTGTTGAAGATTCATGAACCTTTGACTTAGTCACCATTCTTGTCTTCATTCTTAACCCTAACCATTTGAGCAAACCATGGTTTATTCTCTACACTTAACTAGGGTTAGATTATGATAAGGATTCCTTTGCTTTTCTATTTGGATAATTATCATAATATTGATTATCATCTTCTTCTTCTTCACTTCAAGAAGAAAGCTTACTCCATCAATGGTGATTGATGGAAATGAGTGAGAAATCCAATTCTAAAGTCTACCCACTTCCTATTTCTTCATCCTCTACCTCTTGCCAAGTAGTAGAGTGTGTTTCCTTCACAAGTTTTCATGGCAAGGTGAAGGTGGAGCTTGATCTAGCGATGCCTCGACGTAGATCATCTTCGGCATGGACATCGACGACCTAGCTCGCCTATTCTCCGATGAAGCCGATGCTAGAGCCCGGATTCTTTTTGGACAGCAAAGGAACTTCGTTGCGGAGCTATGGAGGTGGAGCACCGGATCTACAAAGGTTGTATTTTCGTATCTCTTAGTTAAGTGTTAACTAGTTCCTTTTTCGCCTAGACATCTAGCCAACGATCCGTAGTTTAGGGTTTCTCGGCACCGTAAATTTTGAAATTGGCATGGTTGATGCCTTGTGAGACCTCATTAGAGTGCCTAGGAACCCTACAGTGGTATCAGAGCCTAGCTAGAGCCTTAGGCGAAGTCTAGACGGAATTTGAAATCCGAACAAACCCCGAAACCCTTATCCGACCCACTCTCTGGACATTTTTGAAATATCTGGATTTTTCTGAATTAAAAATTACTAAAAAATTCAGCAGGGAAAAATAAGAATTACGGTGCAAAATATTTTTGGTGAACAGTGAAAAGTGCGGCGGAACCGCGGCAGAAGCCTGGCTTCTGCGGCGGTTCCGCGGCATTAATGTGACGTCAGCCCTAAATAGATGCACAGTAATTCCTGATAAATTGTGCTGAGTTTTCTGGGAATTTTTAATATTTATTCATGAGTTGAATTTTCAGGGGTTGTTTTGGGGATTCAGTGTTTCGATCGGAGTATCAAATTTTGTCTATGTGGCTTTCCGAATAAATTTTAGAATATGTTAAAAAAGTTCGACCGGATATAAATACCCAATTTTTCCTCTGTCGGGAAATTTCCAAGTGTTGGATTTTTCCGTAGTTTGACGACGTTCTAAGTAGTGCAAGTAACGCGATGGACCCTCTAGAAGACAACAAACCTTAACTCGATTATATGACCGTCTTGAACTGCCCTTTGAACCTTCGGGTTTGGGGCAGTACGGCGTACCACATGTGAGGCGTTGGCTTGACCCTTCTACGGCTGGACCGTTGGTACTGAGGCACGAACGGAATGTTGTTAGACTTATTTCATGTGTTGAGCTGTATCGGGAAAACTTGGGTGTTTGACTGTTCGATCGAAAAGTTTAACATTTTCTGTTTATCTGGAATGGGATACAATAATTGGAATTCACAAATAGTTATGTGATAACTGAATGAATGTTATAAACACAGCAGTTTAGTCTCACTTGATCGGTTGCCACGGAATTTTGATGTGATCAAAAGTCCGTCGCAATCACGTAGGGTACGCGGATACTCGCCGGGTAAACTTAATAGACAGCCTCGCTCCATAGCCCCGACCAAGTGACTGTAGGAGAACCCCGTCGCCGAAAGCATCCGTACGGGTGCTCGCGGCAGCGGTGTTCCGCCTTGGTGCACTTCGTCGACGGTATCGGGGGTGTGGCCGTCTACTGAAGTTTGCGACGAGCATTCGATCAGGATGTCGGGAATCTTGTTGAATTGCCCGACTTGAATATTGAAAAGTGTTTTCGATTTTGAGACTAAAATGCGGGGTTTATAATTGTTAGGCATGCGATGTCTAAGGAATTCATTTGGTCAGGCATGCGATGTCTGAGGTGGTTGCGGATTCCAACTGTTGTAGTTTTACACTTTTTTTTCTGTGACCGTAAGTGTAATATGTGATATCACCGGTTTCGTTGCTATATGTCAACGACAATTGGGATGCGCATATTTACTTACGTTGATGACATGTGATGTTATGTGTTGCTGGATATGTTATATTGGATCGTCGTGTTTGAATAGCCGGGGGTTTTTATGTGAGATGAGTGTTTTTCATTTTCATTCATGTAAAAACTTGTATGTAATATTCTTTTATTGGGGCACTTTCAGGTTGCGGAAGATGTCACCCTTTGTATATTATTTACTTTTCCGCACTAGGATAGACCCAAGGAGGAGGGCACAAGTAACCGGGTTCTGGAGTCCAGTGGGAGACCAACTCGAGGAGTCGAGTCCCGGTCTCCTAACTCTAGAATTGGCAGGGTTGCTTGCCGCTCTCGTAGGGGTCTAGGGGTGTGGGTTTGGATATTCATCACGACCGTGGAATCCGTGTTTTATACTGGCTCGTATTGAAAACACGGACGTCCTAGAATATCCAATATTTCATATGTTTCTCCTGCTGCGATATATGTGATGTGATCATGTGATGTTCTGTGATAGATACAGTATATAGTATATATGATATATTATATAGACGTTACTTATGTTTTACACCCGCGCTAGCCCTGCCCCGCTCTGCCGTTAGTTACCTAACCTAACGGTGCACGAGGGGACATCGAGGCGAATGCGGATGGCATAAGTGTACGTCGTATTTATCTGTGATGTTTAGGTACATAAATGATGGGACTTCATTAATGTGATTAATGAAAGTAAAAGAAACCTAAGATGTTGTAGAATCGAATTTCAAAATAAAACAGGTAGCTACAGTTCTTGCTTTGCACAGCGGTATATGTGATATATCCTGCACCTTATTTGATGAGGAAAGGACCGAGATCCCTTCACCGGGAGTGACTCCTTTAGCAATGACTGGCAGATGCTACACACTCGGTTTGTCTTTTGATTGCTTTTAAGTGTTTTTGCTTTGCACAGTGATATATACGATATATCCAGCACCTCATTCGACGAGGAAAGGACCGACGATCCCTTCACCGGGAGTGACTCCTTTAGCAAAACTAGAAAAGCCTCAAAAACACTCCATTTCAAAAATCATTCGATCCTACAACGATATCAAGTTCATTACGCAATAGGTTTTCAGAAAAACCTGTCGTAGCCCTCCGTCATTTCAGATAAGTACTAGTTAGTATTCGTGCTGCGGTTGTTTGGCATGCGTCAAGGCGTAGTGTACGGTAGATAACTAGTGCTTATCTGCTAGCATATGATGCAATTGGATTAGGGTATTCGTACGGCGTTGTTTGGCATGCGTCAAGGGTCGTACGGGTGGGTTTAATTCAATCAAGAAATGCACGGGTTGAACTTGACTAGCAGACTATGGGTTGTTTGGCATGCGTCAAGGTCATAGCGAGCTAGGGGCAAAATATTATCGGGAATTTCAAGTGTTGAAATTTGCAATGAGATTGCATACCTTCTATGAGATAGTTGGATCCCGATACCCGCTGCGAGTAAGAGTTACTCCTGGGAGAGTTTTACATATTACAATTAGCCGATCAAGTAGGTGTCTAGAAAGGTGTCAACGGGGTTACGCCACTGGGAAAACGAGGTTTACTGTAATTAGGTTCGTGCGAAAGCACGGGGGACCTCCCTCAAAGTACCGACACTGGCCTGGCTGAAAGATTGGCGAACTTGTAGTGTGTAATTAATCCCGGCTAGTCTTTCCTTTTAGGGTTTGAAGGAAGATTTGATAAAAAG
Source organism: Agapanthus africanus (assembly GCA_030015575.1). NCBI lineage: Eukaryota > Viridiplantae > Streptophyta > Magnoliopsida > Asparagales > Amaryllidaceae > Agapanthus > Agapanthus africanus. The sequence goes on along the minus strand of CM057345.1, from coordinate 517,717,478 downwards.
CAGTGGGAGCCATCCTGATTAGATAAAATAATAACCAATCTATTCTTGCAAGAGCGCACGCTGAGTGTTTTCTTCTCTCTCTCTCCAAGTAGCGACCATATCATGCCTTAATCAAGATAATAATACGGAATATTGACCGAACCCGCTTGTTATACTGAGCTAGGGAACGTTGGTCCCGCTCCAACTTATAATTGTTATAAGACAGAGCAGGAAATAGGGGATTACCAGAATTCCCGTGCCGCCCAAACGAAGAGAGTGCATGCTGATGCATCATCTTCGGGTGTGTTCATTATGTAGAACTGTTTTTCTGTATCCTCTACGTCCTGGGTATGTGATACCAGATCAGGATCCCAGATATGTAATATGTTACATAGGGCTACAGAAAGGTAGAGAACTGAGAACGGGTGATAAGTTTCATGAGGCAGAAAACGGGGCAAGTGTTGCAGCCAAGTCTGTTGGTCACTGTCACCCTGTATTACCAATACATTGATTCTGAACGAATATTGTTAGATACCGAACTTGATATACAAAATCATATCAATCTCTTTATTAGTAAAGAAAGGATATAATTTTGTATTATTGGATAATGTTTTGAACATTTCCTATATCAAAAGTTGATCGGTTCAGGCACGTTATCTAAAAGCATTGATGTTCTAAATCAAATTACAGTTCTTAGTATATGCAACACACATAAGAGGAAGAGTTCAGAAATGAACGGATCCTTCTTAAGGTATTGTAGACTAGGTCAGATCAATATGACCCGACTAGCTGAAGTTACATATAGATGCATATTTAAATCAGTTTGAATCTACATCTTGTGAAACTTGCCAGTCATGTCACAAAGATATAATGACACTAGCTCTGTTTATTGGAAACAGAGAAAGAGTTAGTGAACTCTTGGGATGATACATGTTGATGTATGTAGGTCCCCTGTCTACACATGCCAGGACCGATTCTTTGTACTTCATTACATTCTCTGATGATCTTTCGAGATTCAGACCTATATTCCTGTTGAAACACAAGTCCGAACCTTTTGAGATATTCACAGAATATAAGTTAGAAGTAGAGAACCAAAATACGGGTAAAAGTATTATGTCCTTTGATGCGATCAAGGAGGAGAATACTTGTGCACGGAATTCCTGGACTGTTCTAAAGGAGAATGAGATTCTCTCTCAGCATTACTCCTCCGAATACACCATAGCACGTTAGTGTATCGGGGCGGAGCAATCACACCCTATATGATAAGGTGTGCTCTATGATGAGTACTACTGAGTTACCTTTTTCCTTTTGGGAGTTATGCGCTTGAGAAGCTGCATACCTATTGAATAGGGTTCGAATCAAATCAGTTGCCTACCACCTCATATATGATATGGTATGGGAAGAGCCCATGTCTTAAGCTAGTTAAGATTTGGGGTTGTCCGGCCTATGTCTAAAAGCAAAATCCGGACAAACTCGAGGCAAGATCTGTTATGTACAACTGGAAAGGTTCCAGCTATGCAAACTATAGCAGATGATTTGGTAGAACCAAAGGATTCAGTAGATTCCAACGAACCTCAGCCTCTCCGCCGATCTAGAAGGGTTCCTCACCCACCTGAGAGATACTTCGTTTTCTCTATGATAGTGGGAGCGAGGATTGCATCATGAGATGATGACCCAACTAGTTTCGAGCAGGCCATCAGGAGTGGGACTCTGTAAGAATGGCTGGATGCTTAGTGATCTGAGATGGAATCCTTATACACCAACAAAGTATGGACTTTGGTTGCAATATCTGAAGGGTTAAATCCCCATCAGGAGCAAGTATATCTTGAGAAGATTACTTGGTGTACTTGGAAAAGTTGAGACTTTCAAAGCTAGACTAGTTAAAGGTTTTCGTCATCGACCAGGCGTGGATAATGATGAAACCTTTTTCCAGTATCTAAGCTTAAGTCCATCCAGATCCTACTTGCCACGGCTTCATACCATGACTACGATATCTGGCGGTTGGGTGCCATGACTGCTTTTCTAAATGATGTTTTAGAAGAGAGAGTCTATAAGTACACAGCCAGAGGGCTTCGTAGACAGTGGGAGCAGCGGAAACGTGTGCAAGATGCTTTATAGGATTAAAGCAGGCATCGCGGAGTTGGAACATCTGTTTTGATGAAATAGTCAAAGAGTTTGACATCATCAAAATGGTAGATGAACCTTGTATATACAAAAAGGTAGTAGGGAGTATGGTGATGATCCTTGTAGAGTACGTGGATGACATACTCTTGATAGGGAAAGAGTTTCCTATGCTACGCTCGATCAATCTCCGCCTATCACAATGATTCTCCACATAGGATCAAAGTGATACCTACTAAATCCTGGGTTTTGGACCTATGAGATAGATCTAAATGGATGTTAGAATACTCACTAGCTGTAGTGAGATGGTATCAATTGATCCTGGGAAGAATCACTGGAAGTGTTCCAGGGTGATAAAAACGACTGAGTGTCAGTCACAGGTATTGTCTTTACCCTCAGTAAATGGACGGTATGTTGGAAGAGTTCCAAGCTAGATACCGTAACATACTAGACGATAAAGGCTGGATACATCGCTACTTAAGATGCTACTAAAGAGGCTGTTTGGGTGTATATTGGTTCATGAGATGAACTATGTTCCTCCCATTGTGTGACAATGGAGTTGTGGCTTATGCCAAGGAACGCCGGTCCCATCAGTGATCCAGACATATTCTAAGGCAGTATCACTTGATCATGGAGATGGTTGATCTCCAGGGAGATCGAGGTTAGGAGAGTAGACTCAGAGGACAACACAGCGGATCCACTCACAAAGGCCTGTTCCCAGAGAGAGACTTTTATGGGATGGTTGAGTATGAGATACTGCAACCACTGCTACAGATGGCCCTAGTGCAAGTGGGAGATTGTTAGTTATATGTATGCCCTAGAGTGTAAGTCCATGCTACCTCTCCCGGTACTTTCGGAAATGCGGAATTTGGTAAAAAATGATTTTTACGGAGGTGGTAACATGGACCTAAAACCCGGATCTTGGTTAAACATCTATCTAGCAACCTAACTACGAGTTTCTAGCTACTCGGTTAGGGGGTTATACCTTGCTTGTCTTGAACTCCTTCGTCTTCAAACTCCGATGGTGGTCCGGATTGGCTTCTTTCCGTCGTCTCCGTACGCCGAAGATAGATCCACCTGAAAGCTCCAACCTTTGGCTCCTTCTTCGTTCTTTGAAGAAACTAGTTCACTCGGTTTGCCAAACCTTGTGAACTAGAGTGAGTAGAGAAGAGTTTGAATGGGATTTTATCTATGGTTCTTGATTCTCAACTCATGAAACAAGAGAACCATAGATTAAAGAGAGGGAAAAAGAGCAAGAGGGTGAGAGCAAAATAAGAGAGCTCAAGAACAAGAGAGAGAATGAGCAAGAAAGAATGAGCAACTCTTTTGTCTCTCACCCTCTCATAATCCAAAGTCATGATAACTCATCATACTAAAAAAGTCTTATGTGATGGTTGAAGCAACCATAACCATATCATTTCATGCACTCATTTTACACAAATGAGCAAGCAAACAAAAGTCTTTGCCATGAAATGATGGCTATGGTTATCATGATGGTCAACTAGTCAAGCCTAGTCAACCGGTCAACAAAGTCAACAAGTCAACAAAAGTCAACAAGTCAACAAAGTCAACAAGTCAACAACCATGTCACCATAATACTTAATTAATATAATAGTTAATCACATATCATATTCTCATTAGGGTTGAACAAAAAGTCAAATAGTCAACGGTCAACTGTCAACAACCCTAATGAGAATCCGCTGCCTCTGTCTCCCTGTCAACTGTGCATACGCACCCGCATCTGCGTTCCGAGGAACACGAATGCACACTGGATAAATCCAATCCCAAAAGGTACACTAGGATCTGGCTTAAACCAAAGCCCGCTAGTGTAAACTGTCCGGACACTGTACGTGTACAAGTGCACGGATGTGACCGAACCCTGTCGCAAAACCATGCGACCTGTCGCAATACCATGCGACCTCTACTCTTTTGCCTAAAGGCGAAAAGCTTTCTGTGTGGGACTCTAAAGACTCGACACTACGCTGGCAGTGGGTTTAACCACAGACCGCAAGCGGCACTAGCTGTGCGTAACGGTCCCCAGGTAGTGCCGACAAGAAGACCGACGAGGCGAAAACCCATCTGAACTCCTACTGAGCCTGAGTGTGACATTCTCCGTACAGTCCGGTCTGTTCGTCTGATACATCGCATGGCGGGCCTAGGGGGCGGTAAACGTCATTCCCCCAATAGCGGTACAAGTCATGCCGGAGCGAAGCCCAAAACACCCTGAGATAACACTGGAAGCCTACCAGTATATCTCGTTTGCCCTGGCCAGGGACTACTCGTGCAATGGCTCTCCTAGACACAGCGCGATGTCAACCCCCAATACCGGGAGAGACGAATCCTTTCTAACCGTCACTGCCTCCAAGTGCTTCGGGACTGCACCCAACCACTACCTGTTTGCACGACTCCTTTGAGCCGTGGTAGGGTAGTGATCAAAGTACAGTGGGAACACACTCGAGGCGAAGTGACAGTGTCAAGTCAGCGGACTAAGCTGTACTCATGTCACCTGGGAACTGATAACTGACGATAAGCATAATACCAACTAGTCAGTTCCCGACGAGTCCTGTCCAGTGTACCCGTAACCTAACGAGCATCCGCATACTATCTCAAGTACGACGTACTGACGGCTGTGGGACAGACCGTCACCCACACTGGGATGAGAAGCGCATGCACTGGTCTACTCCGGAGTATCGATGCCCTGTCTCGATAGTCCTGCGACCAGGGACCTGCATAAGGATGTGCTTATAGATTACCCAGCCCCACTAGTGTGACGGCCATCACATCGCTGGTAATCAAGCAAAGATCCTGAGGGCTCCACTAATGTGTATAGGCGATATACAGAAATAAACACATGTACACATCGAAGTAGAAACAAACCAAGTAGCATACTACTATTTTGAGCAAGATTGTATATACAAGGTGAATATCCCAAGCTTCCATTAAGTAATATACAAACTAGTATGATACAGTAATGGCCTCTAGGGCATATACACTAACAATCTCCCACTTGCACTAGGGCCATGTACTGGCGTATCGAAGACCTATCATCTCGATCAGCCGCTCGAACTGAGTCTGGGGCAGGGCCTTGGTGAATGGATCTGCAGTGTTATCTTCTGAAGCGACTCTCCGAACCTCGATCTCCTGGCGATCCACGATCTCCCTGATCAGGTGATACCGCCTCAAGATGTGCCTGGATCTCTGATGGGACCTGGGTTCCTTTGCTAAAGCTATAGCCCCGTTGTTGTCGCAATACAGAGATATTGGATCAACAATGGACGGAACCACCTGAAGTTCTTTCAAGAACTTCCTCATCCAGACAGCTTCTTTTGCGGCATCAGATGCAGCGATGTATTCCGCTTCCATCGTCGAGTCCGCAACGGTTTCTTGTTTGGAACTCTTCCAACACACCGCCCCTTCATTGAGGGTAAAGACAAAACCCGACATGGACTTGGAATCATCCTTGTCACTCTGGAAGCTGGAGTCAGCAAAGGCCTCGATCTGGAGGTCTTTTCCGCCATACACCAAGAACATCTCCTTAGTCCTTCTCAGGTACTTGAGAATGTTCTTTACCGCTATCCAGTGTTTCTCCCCAGGGTTTGACTGATACCGGCTTACCACACTAAGTGCATAAGCTACATCCGGTCTGGTACACAACATCGCGTACATTATAGAGCCTACCGCAGAAGCGTAGGGTATAATAGACATGCGATCCCTCTCCAAATCAGTCTTGGGAGACATCTCTTTAGAGAGGGTGATCCCGTGACAAGCCGGTAGGTTACCGCGCTTGGAATCTTCCATACTGAATCTTTTCAGTATGGTGTCGATGTACCTGGACTGTGAAAGTCCTAATATCCTCTTGGATCTATCACGATGGATCCGGATCCCCAGGATGTATGAGGCATCACCCAGGTCTTTCATGGAGAACCTTTGTGACAAGAACCCCTTGACAGATTGTAGCATAGGAATGTCATTTCCTATTAAGAGAATGTCATCCACGTATAAAACGAGGAATACTACAGTTCTCGCTACAAATCTACTATAGATGCATGGTTCATCTGGATTTTTGATAAAGCCAAATTCTTTGATCGTCTCATCAAAGAAGATGTTCCAACTCCGCGATGCCTGCTTTAGTCCATAGATGGACTTAAGCAATTTGCACACCTTTCCGCTGCTCCCACTCTGAATGAAACCCTCTGGTTGGTCCATATAGACACACTCCTCTAAATTTCCATTTAGAAAAGCGGTCTTTACGTCCATTTGCCAGATCTCATAATCGTGGAAGGCAGCGATGGCAAGAAGGATCCGAATGGATTTTAGCATGGCTACTGGAGAAAAGGTTTCGTCATAGTCCAAGCCAGGTCTTTGACGAAAACCCTTTGCTACCAGCCTAGCTTTATAGGTCTCAACCTGTCCATCTACACCAATCTTCCTTTTGAAGATCCACTTGCATCCTACGGGTTTTACCCCGTCTGGAGCAATGTCCAACGTCCATACCTTGTTGGTGTACATGGACTCCATTTCGGTCCTCATTGCATCCAGCCATTTCACTGAGTCAACGCTCTGAACGGCCTGCTGGAAGCTAGTAGGCTCATCATAATCTATGATGCAATCCTCTCTATCCCCGTCTATGAGAAAACCGTAGTATCTCTCGGGCGGATGAGTCTGCCTACTACTCCTGCGGAGCGGTGTAGGAATGTCCTGTTCTTTCGAACCCTCTGGTTCCACTAAACTTTCAGTAATAGTCCGTGGTTCTGGAATTTCTTCCAGTTCTACTGCGCTCCCACTTATTTCCTTTTCCTTCTCCAAGAACTGGTGTTCTAGAAATTGGGCATTACGAGAAACAAGGACTTTTTGTTCCTCTGCGTAGTAGAAAAGATACCCCCTGGTGTTCTTTGGGTATCCCACAAACTTGCACAGTACTGAGCGTGCCTCGAGTTTGTCCGCATGCTGCTTTTTGACAAAAGCTGGACATCCCCAGATCTTCAGATATTGAAGATAGGGTTTCTTCCCACTCCATAACTCATATGGAGTGGTAGGCACAGTCTTAGTGGGAACTCGGTTCAAAAGGTATGCGGCTGATTCTAGCGCATATCCCCAGAATGATCGCGGTAACTCAGCGTTACTCATCATGGACCGCACCATATCCAATAGAGTGCGGTTCCGTCTCTCCGATACACCGTTATGTTGTGGAGTGTATGGAGGAGTAAGCTGAGAGAGAATTCCGTTCTCTTTTAAATAGTCCAGGAACTCGGCACTTAAGTATTCTCCACCTCGATCCGATCTTAGAATCTTAATACTTTTGCCGGTCTGTTTCTCTACTTCATTCTTATACTCCTGGAATTTTCCAAAGGCTTCGGACTTATGTTTCATTAAGAAGACATAACCGTACCTTGAGAAGTCATCCGTAAAAGTAATGAAGTAAGAATAGCCGCTTCGCGCATGTGTAGACATTGGACCGCACACGTCACTGTGTATGAGTCCCAAGAGCTCGCTCGCTCTTACTCCATGTCCAGTAAACGGAGTCTTTGTCATCTTTCCTTTGAGACAAGATTGACAAGTGGCATACGATTGATATTCGAACGCATTCAAATATCCTTCTGTATGTAACTTAGTCAACCTTCTCTCGTTGATATGACCCAGTCTACAATGCCACAAGAAAGTCTGATTTATTTCTGGAGACTTTCTTTTGTGTGTATTCTGGACATTGAAAATCTGTGGTTGGTTCAATACGTATATACCATTACTCAATGTACCTGACCCAATCAGAACTTGATTAAGGTGAATGTTTACAACATTACTTACAAACGCAAATTCATAACCTTCTTTAGAAACTAAAGATACAGAAATGATATTACAAGTTGCGTTGGGTACAAAAAAGCAATTACGCAAAACCAAAACATGTCCATCTGACATTCCCAGGTGATAGTCCCCCACGGCTTTAGCATCCATGCTAGCTCCGTTCGCAACTCTGAGGGTCATGTCACCTGCCTTCAAAACCCTACGGTTTCTCAACGCCTGCAAAGAATTACAGATATGAGATCCTGATCCGGTATCCAATACCCAGGAAGTAGAGTTTATTGAAAGACAGTTTTCAATAACATACACACCTGAAGCTGAAGCTGCAACCTGCTTCAATTCCTGTGTTCTGGCCTTCCAGGCCCTGCAATCATTCTTCCAGTGTCCTTTCTTATGACAATAGAAGCATTCTTCCTTATCCACAAGCTTCCCCGCTTTCTTTGTTGCTTTAGCTTTTCCCTTCGTATCCACTTTACTAACACCGCCCCTTGGTTTGGCGGGGGCTTTCTTCTTCTTTCCCTTGGCTTTCGTCTTGGACCTAGAAGAAGATGATCCTCCTACAAACAAAGTGGATGTTTCCCTACCTTTCTGTAGGGTGCCCTCTGCGCTCCTCAGCATGTTGAGGAGCTCTGAAAGTTCAACCTCTTTTTCTTGTAAGTTGAAGTTCAGTATAAACTTGGCGTAAGTGGAAGGAAGGGACTGGAGAACTATATCTGTATATAGTTCACTCTCCAATGTGATCCCTAGGTCCGCGAGCTCCTCAATGTAGCCGATCATCTTTAGCACGTGCTCGGCTACTGATGATCCGACGGCCATTCTTGCCGAAAATAACTTTTTCGACGCTTCGTATCTTGCGATACGAGATTGCTCTCCATACAGTTCTTTTGTATGGAGAAATATGGATTCAAGGTCCATATTCTCGTGCCTCCTCTGATGTTCGTTGTCCATCGAGGCAAGTACGAGGCACTTGGCCTTCGCGCTATCAATCTCCCAAGTCTTGCGGATTTCCTTATCCGCGACGCTGGAAGTGGGACCAGGGGCAGGGGGATCTTTGGTGGTAAGAAGATACCCCAGCTTGTCGTAAGTGATTGCTATCTTGACATTCCTGAGCCAATCTTTGTAGTTTGGCCCTGTCAGTTTGTTTTTATCTAGGAGTAACTTAAGTCCAGTCATGTCGATTGGTCGCTGCAATTAGGAGAGAGAAGAAGAAACACTCAGCATGATGCTCTTGCAAGTTTAGAGTGGTTTTTAGTTTGTCTAAACAGGATGGCTCCCACTGTTTCTCGAATCCTTCCTCAAACCATAAAGGAAGAATTAGCCGGGATCAATCCCACCGCACAATACTTGCTTAACCGTTCAGCCAGGCCGGTGTCGGTACTTCGAGGGAGGTTTTCCAACGCTTTCGCGAAGTTCCTTAATTAAAGAACCTCTTTTCCCTGGGGGCGTAGCCCCGCTAACACCTTTCTAGGCACCTACTAGGTTTATAGCATTGATCGTTTAGTGAGAAATTTCCCGAGGAGTAGCATATACTCACAGTAGGATCGGGATCCAAATATCATCGCGTGACGAAACTGAAGGAATCCTACCAGAATCATCACACTCCAAATGGTATGCAAATCTAGCAAGTTTCAGTACTTATGAAACTCCCGATGTGGATTTTTGCCCCATGCTCTTATGACCTTGGCGTGAGGTCAAAATGTCATAAGTCACATGTCAAGTTCGTCCCATCATTATCCAGGTTAATTTGAACCCACCCGTACATACCCTTGACGTAGGCCAAAATGGCAGTACGACTGTCTCAAACCAACGCATTCTATCTATGCAACAGATAAATATCCGGCAGCTACCAATCACTATGCCTTGGCGTGAGGTCAAAATACATAGCTTGAATACTACCGAATATTTAACTGAAATGATGGAGGGCTACGGATGGTTTTGGCAAAACCGTGAACGTAGTGAACTTGATTTGGTCGATGGAACGAGACAGCTTTTAAAAGGAGTGGCTCAAGCTCCGCATTTAAAAGTTGGTTTTGAAAAGAACCGAGTGGTTTTTCGAAAGTGTTCCAACGACTTTAACTTGGTTTATTATCTTGCATTAGTTCTTTTAATGTGTGATATTCTTGCATTAGTTCTTTTAATGCGTCCCATCATTTAATCCTACCATTGCAGAAAACAACCAAAATATGACGTACGCTTATGCCATTCGCATTCGCCACGGGGCCCCGTCATTACCCGTTAGGTTACTTAACTAACGACAGAGCGGGGGCTGGGCTAGCGCGGCTGTAAAACATAAGCAACGCCTAAATAATATCATATATAGATATACTGCAATAATAAACATTTCAGATCACAGATGAATACATTGGATATACTAGGAATCTGTAATTCGCACGAGCCTGTAACGAAAAACAGATTACACGGTCGCGGTGAATAGCCAAATACCCCACCCAAGACCCCTACGGGTGCGGCAAACTACCCACCAAGTACCCGAAGCATAGTAACCTCCCTCATCTCCATGAGAAGGCCACTCGACACTTCGGCATACCCGGTAGTTTGTGCACCCCCTCCATGGGTCTATCCTAGGAGCAAAAACAGTAAAAAGAAATTATACAATGACGGCTACAACCCCGACCCGGTTGTGCGGCCATACAAATAATTATTACATCAATTTACAAATTTACATGAATTGAAAGAAAAGAAAACTCTCGCCTCACAACCCCCGGCTATTCACCCGCGACAATCCAACATATTCATATCCACATTCCATCAACATTACAGATCACAGATTTGTATAACCCCCACTAATCGACATATAGCGATTAGTAGACGTTCAATACAAATATCACATTACAGAAAACCCGTTTGCTTAAGTCTATTAGAAGTTCGATCAAAAATACGGATTTTCGGGACCCCAAAAATAAATTTTTCGTTCTGGAAAATCTGGGTTGAAAATATATATTCCAAAAATCCCAAAATACCCCCAGAAGAACACTGCACCAAAAATGGACCACGGCCGAGTCAACTCGGCCGCGGATCCGCGGCGAGAGCGTGCTCCCGCCGCGTTTCCACGGCTCTTTGACTCGATCGTTGGACTAATTTTGGTGGGTGTTCACAAAAAAGCCTGAGCCGATATTAGGTGTGAAAATAATCAACTTTTGAACAGTATAAAAATCGACAGAAACTTCAAATTTCGGGGTTTGTTTTCGGGACTTTTTCTTTGATCGATCTTCTAGTTACTTGCTAACATGTTAGATAGAGTTTAACTAGGCTCTGATACCACTGTAAGTCCATGCTACCTCTCTCGGTACTTTCGGGAATGCGGAATTTAGTAAAAAACGATTTTTACGGAGGTGGTAACATGGACCTAAAACCCGGATCTTGGTTAAACATCTATCTAGCAACCTAACTACGAGTTTCTAGCTACTCGGTTAGGGGGTTATACCTTGCTTGTCTTGAACTCCTTCGTCTTCAAACTCCGATGGTGGTCCGGATTGGCTTCTTCCCGTCGTCTCCGTACGCCGAAGATAGATCCACCTGAAAGCTCCAACCTTTGGCTCCTTCTTCGTTCTTTGAAGAAACTAGTTCACTCGGTTTGCCAAACCTTGTGAACTAGAGTGAGTAGAGAAGAGTTTGAATGGGATTTTATCTATGGTTCTTGATTCTCAACTCATGAGACAAGAGAACCATAGATTAAAGAGAGGGAAAAAGAGCAAGAGGGTGAGAGCAAAACAAGAGAGCTCAAGAACAAGAGAGAGAATGAGCAAGAAAGAATGAGCAACTCTTTTGTCTCTCACCCTCTCATAATCCAAAGTCATGATAACTCATCATACTAAAAAAGTCTTATGTGATGGTTGAAGCAACCATAACCATATCATTTCATGCACTCATTTTACACAAATGAGCAAGCAAACAAAAGTCTTTGCCATGAAATGATGGCTATGGTTATCATGATGGTCAACTAGTCAAGCCTAGTCAACCGGTCAACAAAGTCAACAAGTCAACAAAGTCAACAAGTCAACAACCATGTCACCATAATACTTAATTAATATAATAGTTAATCACATATCATATTCTTATTAGGGTTGAACAAAAAGTCAAATAGTCAACGGTCAACTGTCAACAACCCTAATGAGAATCCGCTGCCTCTGTCTCCCTGTCAACTGTGCATACGCACCCGCATCCGCGTTCCGAGGAACACGAATGCACACTGGATAAATCCAATCCCAAAAGGTACACTAGGATCTGGCTTAAACCAAAGCCCGCTAGTGTAAACTGTCCGGACACTGTACGTGCACAAGTGCACGGATGTGACCGAACCCTGTCGCAAAACCATACGACCTGTCGCAATACCATGCGACCTCTACTCTTTTGCCTAAAGGCGAAAAGCTTTCTGTGTGGGACTCTAAAGACTCGACACTATGCTGGCAGTGGGTTTAACCACAGACCGCAAGCGGCACTAGCTGTGCGTAACGGTCCCTAGGTAGTTCCGACAAGAAGACCGACGAGGCGAAAACCCATCTGAACTCCTACTGAGCCTGAGTGTGACATTCTCCGTACAGTCCGGTCTGTTCGTCTGATACATCGCATGGCGGGCCTAGGGGGGCGGTAAACGTCAGTCCCCCAATAGCGGTACAAGTCGTGCCGGAGCGAAGCCCAAAACACCCTGAGATAACACTGGAAGCCTACCAGTATATCTCGTTTGCCCTGGCCAGGGACTACTCATGTAATGGCTCTCCTAGACACAGCGCGATGTCAACCCCCAATACTGGGAGAGACGAATCCTATCTAACCGTCACTGCCTCCAAGTGCTTCGGGACTGCACCCAACCACTACCTGTTTGCACGACTCCTTTGAGCCGTGGTAGGATAGTGATCAAAGTACAGTGGGAACACACTCGAGGCGAAGTGACAGTGTCAAGTCAGCGGACTATGCTGTACTCATGTCACCTGGGAACTGATAACTGACGATAGGCATAATACCAACTAGTCAGTTCCCGACGAGTCCTGTCCAGTGTACCCGTAACCTAACGAGCACCCGCATACTATCTCAAGTACGACGTACTGACGGCTGTGGGACAGACCGTCTCCCACACTGGGATGAGAAGCGCATGCGCTGGTCTACTCCGGAGTATCGATGCCCTGTCTCGATAGTCCTGCGACCAGGGACCTGCATAAGGATGTGCATATGATTACCCATCCCCACTAGTGTGACGGCCATCACATCGCTGGTAATCAAGCAAAGATCTTAAGGGCTCCACTAATGCGTATAGGCGATATACAGAAATAAACACATGTACACATTGAAGTAGAAACAAACCAAGTAGCATACTACTATTTTGAGCAAGATTGTATATACAAGGTGAATATCCCAAGCTTCCATTAAGTAATATACAAACTAGTATGATACAGTAATGGCCTCTAGGGCATATACACTAACATAGAGGCCATTACTGTACATAGGATGTATATTGTAGTGGATGCTGGGACATATATAGGGAGGACTTTCTTGCTCGATATGATAGTATGCTATCTGGTTACACTTTACCTTAACATGTATACTGATTGTCTCTCTGTTACATGTTGGTAAAGCCCTTAGGATGTGTACTTGACTACCTGGACTATGATGCGGATCATACTAGTGGGGACATGGTAGTCCATTAGTACATCCTTCATAGTCCCTAGTCGTGGGTATATCGAGACGGGGCATCGATATACCAGAGTAGACTAGCGTATACCTTCTCGACCCATACAGATGGGCGATGGATGATCCCATATCCATTGGTGTTTGACATCAGAGATGATATACGGGTGCTCAGTAGAGACTGGGTACAGTGGACGGACTCGCCGAGAACTCCCAGATGGTATTATACCTCACGTCAGATGGCAGTTCTCTGGTGACACTGGTACAGAATAGTCTGTTGACCCGAGATCGTCATAGAGTCTTGTGTGGTTCCCACTGTGCTTTGATTTCCATCTTACCACGTCCAAGAGGGCGTGCAAAACGGTGGTTTTTGGGTACAGTCCCGAGTCACATGGAGGCAATGAGCGATAGGAGGGGATTCGTCTCTCCCGGTATAGGGGGTTGATGTTGCGCTGTGTTCGATTGGCTATAACAGGAAATCCCTGGCCAGGGTTGCTGAGATTTACTGGTAAGTTTTACCAGTAGTTTCTCGAACAGTTATAGACCTCATATCGACACGACTTATCGAGCTATTGGGGTCTGACGTTTACCACCCCTAGGCGAGATATGCGACATATCAGACGATCAGACCGGACTGTACGGTAGTGTTACTGGTCGGATTCGCTGGAGTGTGAGCGGGCTTGCTCGTCGATCTTCAGATCGCTCAATACCCGGGTGGCCGTTACGTTTAGCAGACCGCTTACGGCTTGTGGGTGTTTGATATGATCATCATCTGCTGCCGGCGTATTGACGAGTCTTTAGAGTCCTACACAGAGGTTTCCTGGCTCAAGCGAAACGAAATAGGAGCGCATATGAGATATGTACGGGACCGAGAATAATGCGTGTATGTGATACCGTATTCTATTCTCGCGATGAATGTGTCGAATGGTTGTATGCGATATAACCTAGTTATCGAATCAAGGATTGATTCGATAAATCGATACATTGGATATTAGTCGGTTATATGTGATATGACCGGATCGTTAAATCAAGTGTTGATTTAATGATTTAATGTATAATTATATATTTGATATATTACTTTGCATTAACTAATATTGGTTCACTGTAAATGGATTTTCTCACTCGGATGTGCACATTGTATATTCGATATATTTTCGTGCACTTGATTGTATCATGTTTGATGATACATGTTTACTTGGTTAAGTGTAAAGAATTAAACCATGGTTATACATATAATTAGGGTTTTATTTTCCATTACTTATTTATTCATTTATTTATTTGTTTATACATTTTGGAAAATGAATGGAAAAGAGAAAAGAATGGTGGCTTTATTTGTTTGTTTGTTGAAGATTCATGAACCTTTGACTTAGTCACCATTCTTGTCTTCATTCATAAACCTAACCATTTGAGCAAACCATGGTTTATTCTCTACACTTAACTAGGGTTAGATTATGATAAGGATTCCTTTGATTTTCTATTTGGATAATTATCATAATATTGATTATCATCTTCTTCTTCTTCACTTCAAGAAGAAAGCTTACTCCATCAATGGTGATTGATGGAAATGAGTGAGAAATCCAATTCTAAAGTCTACCCACTTCCTATTTCTTCTTCCTCTACCTCTTGCCAAGTTGTAGAGTGTGTTTCCTTCACAAGTTTTCATGGCAAGGTGAAGGTGGAGCTTGATCTAGCGATGCCTCGACGTAGATCATCTTCGGCATGGACATCGACGACCTAGCTCGCCTATTCTCCGATGAAGCCGATGCTAGAGCCCGGATTCTTTTTGGACAGCAAAGGAACTTCGTTGCGAAGCTATGGAGGTGGAGCACCGGATCTACAAAGGTTGTATTTCCGTATCTCTTAGTTAAGTGTTAACTAGTTCCTTTTTCGCCTAGACATCTAGCCAACGATCCGTAGTTTAGGGTTTCTCGGCACCGTAAATTTTGAAATTGGCATGGTTGATGCCTTGTGAGACCTCATTAGAGTGCCTAGGAACCCTACAGTTCTACCTCATGACCACTAATTTCTTCTCAAGAAATTCCCTTTCACAAAGGTGGCATGCTGAGTAACAAAACATCTTTTGTTGCTCAGTTAGGTAGAAGATATTCCCTTGCGTATGCTTGGGATATCCAATAAACTTCCACAGATCTGACTTTGCCTCGAGCTTGTCCGGATTTTGCTCTTTAGACATAGGCCAGACAACCCCAAATCTTAACTGACTTAAGAGATGGGCTCTTCCCTTTCCATATCTTATATGAAATGGTAGGCATCTGATTTGATCGGAACCCTATTCAATAGGTATGCAACTTCATAAGTGCATAACTCCCTAAAAGGAAATAGGAAACTCCGTAGTACTCATCATAGAGCACACCATATCACATAGGGTGTTATTGCTCCGCCCCGATATACCATCGTGCTATGGTGTATACGGAGGAGTAATGCTGAGAGAGAATCTCATTCTCCTTTTAGAATAATCCAGGAATTCCGTGCTCAAGTATTCTCTTCCTTGATCACATCAAAGGACATAATACTTATACCCGTTTTTGGTTATCTACTTCTAACTTATATTCTGTAAATATCTCAAAAGGTTCGGACTTGTGTTTCAACAGGAACATAGGTCTGAATCTCGAAAGATCATCAGAGAATTTAATGAAGTACAAAGAACCGGTCTTGGCATTTATAGACAGGGGACCTTCATACATCAATATGTATCATCCCAAGAGTTCACTAAATCTTTCTCTGTTTCTAATAAACAGAGCTATGGTCATCTAATCTTTGTGACATGACTGGCAAGTTTCATAAGATGTAAATTCAAACTGATTTAAATATGCATCTATATGTAACTTCAGCCAGTCGGGTCGCATTGATATGACCTAGTCTACAATGCCTCAAGAAGGATTCGTTCATTTCTGAACTCTTCCTCTTGTGTGTGTTCTGTATACTAAGAACTGTAGTTTGATTTAGAACATCAATGCTTTTAGATAACGTGCCTGAACCGATCAACTTTTGATATAGGAAATGTTCAAAACATTATCCAACAATACAAAATTTTATCATTTCTTTACTAATCAAGAGATCGATATGATTTTGTATATCAGGTTCGGTATCTAATAACATTTGTTCAGAATCAATGTATTTGGAATACAGGGTGACAGTGACCAACAGACTTGGCTGCAACACTTGCACCGTTTTCTGTCTCATGAAACTTATCACCCGTTCTCAGTTCTCTACCTTTCTGTAGCCCTATGTAACAGATTACATATCTGGGATCCTTATCCGGTATCAAATACCCAGGACGTAGAGGATACAGAAAAACAGTTCTTTGTAATGAACACACTTGAAGGAGATGCATCATATGTACTTTCTTCGTTTGGGCGGCATAGGAATTCTGGTATTCCCCTATTTCCTGCTCTGTCTTATAACAATTATAACTTGGAGCGGGACCAACGTTCCCCAACTCAGTAGAACAAGCTGGTTCGGTCAATACATCCGTTTTATTATCTTAATTAAGGCGTGAAATGGTCGCTACCTGGAGAGAGAGAGAAGAAAACACTCAGCGTATGCTCTTACAAGATCAGATTGGTTATTATTTTATCTAATCAGGATGGCTCCCACTGTTTTTGTCAAATCTTCCTTTAAACCCTAAAAGGAAAGACTAGCCGGGATTAATTACACGCTATAAGTTCGCCAATCTTTCAGCCAGGCCAGTGTCGGTACTTTGAGGGAGGTCCCCCGTGCTTTCGCACGAACCTAATTAATGTAAAACTCATTTTCCCAGAGGCGTAACCCCGTTGACACCTTTCTAGACACCTACTTGATCGGCTAATTGTAATATGTAAAACTCTCCCAGGAGTAACTCTTACTCGCAGCGGGTATCGGGATCCAACTATCTCATAGAAAGTATGTAATCTCATTGCAAATTTCAACACTTGAAATTCCCGATAATATTTTGCCCCTAGCGTGCTATGACCTTGACGCATGCCAAACAACCCATAGTCCGCTAGTCAAGTTCAACCCGTACATTTCTTGATTGAATTAAACCCACCCGTACGACCCTTGACGCATGCCAAACAACGCCGTACGAATACCCTAATCCAATCGCATCATATGCTAGCAGATAAGCACTAGTTAGCTACCGTACACTACGCCTTGACGCATGCCAAACTACCGCAGCACGAATACTAACTAGTACTTATCTGAAATGACGGAGGGCTACGACAGGTTTTTCTAAAAACCTATTGCGTAATGAACTTGATATCATTGTAAAATCAAATGATTTTTGAAATGGAGTGTTTTTGAGGCTTTTCTAGTTTTGCTAAAGGGGTCACTCCAGGTAAAGGGATCGTCGGTCCTTTTCTCATCGAATAAGGTGCAGGATATATCATATATACCGCTGTGCAAAGCAAAAACTATAGAAGCAATCAAAAGACAAACCGAGCGGTGTAGCATCTGCCAGTTATTGCTAAAGGGGTCACTCCCGGTGAAGGGATCTCGGCCCTTTCCTTATCGAATAAGGTGCAGGATGTTCTACAAGGAACACCGCGATGCAAAGCAAGAACTGTAGCTACCTGTTTTATTTTGAAATTCGATTCCACAACATCTTTTAGGTTTCTTTTTCTTTCATTAATCATATTAATGAAGTCCCATCATTTAAATCACCTAAACATCACAGATAAATACGACGTACACTTATGCCATCCGCATTCGCCTCGATGACCCATCGTGCACCGTTAGCTTAGTTAACTAACGGCAGAGTGGGACAGGGCTAGTGCGGGTGTAAAACATAAGTAACGTCTATATAATATATCATATATACTATATACAATATCTATCACAACATATCAAACGATCACATCACAGATATCACAGCAGAAGAAACATATGAAATATTGGATATACTAGGACGTCCGTGTTTTCAATACGAGCCAGTATAAAACACGGATTCCACGGTCGCGATGAATAGCCAAACCCACACCCCTAGACCCCTACGAGAGTGGCAAGCAACCCTACCAATTCTAGAGTTAGGAGACCCGGACTCGACTCCTCGAGTTGGTCTCCACTGGACTCCAGAACCCGGTTACTTGTGCCCTCCTCCTTGGGTCTATCCTAGTGCGGAAAAGTAAATAATATACATCAACGGTGACATCTTCCGCAACCTGGAAGTGCCCCAATAAAAGAATATTACATACAAGTTTTTACATGAATGAAAATGAAAAACACTTATCTCACATAAAAACCCCCCGGCTATTCAAACACGACGATCCAATATAACATATCCAGCAACACATAACATCACATGTCATCAACGTAAGTAAACATGCGTATCCCAATTGTCGTTGACATATAGCAACGAAACCGGCGATATCACATATTACACTTACGGTCACAGAAAAGAAAGTGTAAAACTACAACAGTTGGAATCCGCAAACTTTTTAGACATCGCATGCCTAACTATCTTAATTCCTTAGACATCACATGCCTAACAATTATAAACCCCGCATTTTAGTCTCATTTATCGAAAACTCTTTTCAATATTAAGTCGGGCAATTCAACAAGATTCCCGGCATTCTGATCGAATGCTTGTCGCAAACTTTAGTAGACGGCCGCACCCCCGATACCGTCGACGAAGTGCACCAAGACGGAACACCGCTACTGCGAGCACCCGAACGGATGCTTTCGGCGACGGGGTTCTCCTACAGTCACTTGGTCGGGGCTAAGGGGTGTAGCTGTCTATTAAGTTTATACGGCGAGTATCCGCATACGCTACGTGATTGCGATGGACTTTTGATCACATCAAAATTCCGTGGCAACCGATCAAGTGAGACTAAAGTGCTATGTTTATAACATTCATTCAGTTATCTCATAACTACTTGTGGATTCCAAATATTGTATCACATTCCAGATAAATAGAAAATGTTAAACTTTTCGATCGAACAATCAAACACCCAAGTTTTCCCGAAACTACTCAACACTTGAAATAAGTTTAAAACATTCACTTCATGCCACAATACCAACGGTCCAGCCGTAGAAGGGTCAAGCCAACGCCTCACATGTGGCACGCTGTACTGCCCCAAACCTTAAGATTCAAAGGGCAGTTCAAGACGGTCACATAATCGAGTTAAGGTTTGTTGTCTTCTAGAGGGTCCATCGTGTTACTTGCACTACTTAGAACGTTATTAAACTACGGAAAAATCCAACAATTGGAAATTTCCCGGCAGGGGAAAAAGTGGGTATTTATATCCGGTCGAACTTTTCAACATGTTCTAAAATTACCCCGAAAAACACATAGACAAAGCTAAAGTTTCCGATCAAATCATCGAATCCCCAAAACACCCCAGAAAACTCAACTGTTGAGTGAAAAATAAAATTTCCCAAAATGATCAGCAAACAACAACTGAGGTTACTGAGCAAAAAGTATTCCATGATCTTTACATACGACCGCGGAACTGCCACTAATAGCAGGTTAAGGCCGCGGTTCCGCGGCGGTTTAGTCGTATTACAGTCACGTTTTGCACAGTAACCCTTTTATTTGCCTGTTGATATTTTTGAGAATTTTTAATTTGGAAAAATCCACAGTTTTGAAAATTGTACAGAGAAGGGTGAAATCTAGGGTTTCGGGGTTCGATC
Source organism: Agapanthus africanus (assembly GCA_030015575.1). Lineage (NCBI taxonomy): Eukaryota > Viridiplantae > Streptophyta > Magnoliopsida > Asparagales > Amaryllidaceae > Agapanthus > Agapanthus africanus. The sequence goes on along the minus strand of CM057345.1, from coordinate 517,697,315 downwards.
GGGTTTCTAATTTCGTCTACACTTCGCCTAAAACTCTAGCTAGGCTCTGATACCACTATAGGGTTACTAGGCACACTCAAGAGGTTCCATAAGGCATCTACCATGCCAAATTCAAATTTTCCGGTCCCGAGAAACCCTAACCTAGATCGATTACTAGAGGATAGGCGAAACTAAATGCAAGCAAACAACTTTGCTAAAAGGTGAAGGGAAATACAACCTTTATATATCCGGTTCTCCACTTCCAAAGCTCCGTGACGACGTCCCTTCGCTGCGATCATCGGGATCCCGGACTCTTGCGATGGTTTCGTCGGAGAAATGAGCGGGCTAGGTCGTTGACTTCGATGCCGAAAATGATCTACGTCGAGGCAACTCTAACTCAAGCTCCATCTTCACTTGGTCATGAAACTTGTGAAGATAACACACTCTACTACATGGCAAGTGGTAGAGGATGAAGAAATAGGAAGTTGGTTCACTTTGGATTTGGATTTCTCACTTAGATTCATCACTTGGAATTTTCAAGAATGGTTTCCTTTACTTCATGAAGAAGATGAAGAAGAAGAAAAGAAAATGAATTATCTAAAAAGAAAATTCAAGTGATGCTTATCATTTAGCAACCATGGGTGAGTGTAACTCATGTAGAGAATAAACTAAGGTTTAGTTAAGTGGTTAGGTTAAGCATAAAACAAAATGGTTGAAGCTTCATGAATCTTCAAGAGTAAAACAAAGAAAGCCACCACCATTATGTTTCTTGCCAAAAGAAATAAATAAATAAAAAAGGAAAATTAAATCCCAACCATTAACTAAACATGGTGTATAGCATACACACACCCAAGTTTGCATATATCATCAAACATGATACAATCAAGTGCACAAAAATATATCACATATACTACTTGTGCACATCAAGTGAGAAAATCAATCTTAAGTGAACAAATACTAGTTAATGCAAAGTAATATATAAAATATATAATTATAGATTAAATCATTAAATCAACACTTGATTTAATGATCCGGTCATACTGCATATAACCGACTAATATCAATAGTAACAACTTATCGAATCAACACTTGATCCGATAACCCGGCTATATCGCATATAACCGATCAATGTCACAAATCGCGAGAATAGAATACAGTATCACATATTGGTATTATTCTCGGTCCCGCACATATCTCATATGCGCTCCTATTTCGTTTCGCTTGAGCCAGGAAACCCCTGTGTAGGACTCTAAAGACTCGTCAATAAGCCGGCAGTAGGTGATTATCATATCAAAAACCCATAAGCCGCAAGCGGTCTGCTAAACGTAACGGCCACCCGGGTATTGAGCGATCAGAAGATCAACGAGCAGGCCCGCTCACACTCCTGTGAATCCAATCAGTAACACTACCGTACAGTCCGGTCAGTTCGTCTGATATGTCGCATATCTCGTCTACGGGTGGTAAACGTCAGACCCCAATAACTCGATAAAACGTGTCGATATGAGGCTCATAACGAGTTGAGAAACTACTGGTAACACTTACCAGTAAATCTCTAAAACAGCCTTGGCCAAGGACTTTCTGTTATAGCCAATCGAGCACTGCGCAACATCAACTCCCTATACCGGGAGAGACGAAACCCCTCCTATCGCTCATTGCCTCCATGTGACTCGGGACAGTACCCAAAAACCACCGTTTTGCACGCCCTCTTGGACGTGGTAAGGTGGAAATCAAAGCACAGTGGGAATCACACAAGACTCTATGACGATCTCGGGTCTACAGACTAACCTGCACCAGTGTCACCAGAGAACTGCCATCTGACGTAAGGTATAATACCATCTGGGAGTTCTCGGCGAGTCCGTCCAGTGTACCCAGTCTCCACTGAGCACCCGTATATCATCTCTGATGTCAAACACCAATGGATATGGGATCATCCATCACCCATCTATATGGGTCGAGAAGGTACACGCTAGTCTACTCTGGTATATCGATGCCCCGTCTCGATACACCCACGACTAGGGACTTTGAAGGATGTACTTATGGACTACCACGTCCCCACTAGTATGATCCTCATCATAGTCCAGGTAGTCAAGTACACATTCTAAGGGCTTTACCAACATGTAACAGAGAGACAATCAGTGTACACGTTAAGGTAAAGAGTAACCAGATAGCATAATATCATATCGAGCAAGAAAGTCATCCCTATATATGTCCAAGCATCCACTACAATATACATCCTATGTATAGTAATGGCCTCTAGGGCATACATATAACTAACAGACTCGTCAGTACCCTGGCAGTGGGTTTAACAACAAGCACGTCAGCGGCACGAGCAATGCGTAACGGTTGCCCATGTACTGACCTCAAGGGAAGCCGATGAGCGAACTCATCCTGGAACCCTACTGAGCCTAACAGTGACAATATACATACAGTCCGGTCCATTCGTCTATGAGTATTGCATATCGGGCCTAGGGGCTGGTAACGTCAGACCCCCAATAGCGGTATAAGTCGTGTCGGAGTGTAGCCCAGAGCACCCTGAGATACTACTGGAGTACCTACCAGTAAATCTCCTGCCTCGGCCGAGGGCTTTGTGTAATGGCTCTCCTAGACACAGCGCGATCTCACCCCCATACCGGGAGAGACGAAACCCCTGCCGATCTGCTCACTTGCCTCCATGTGGCTCGGGACTGTACCCAAAAAAGACCTGTTTGCATGACTCCTTTGAGCCGTGGTAGGGTAGAAATCAAAGCACAGTGGGAACTCACACGAGACAAATGATGACCTCGGGTCGATGAACTAACCTGTACACATGCCATCAGGGAACTGCTATCTGACGCTAGGTATAAATACCAACTAGCAGGTTTCCGGAGAGTCCTGTCCGGTGTACTCATAACCTAATGAGCACCTGTATACATCTTAGGTGATCCAACTGACACCAGTGGCTTGTGAGACCGGCCACCGCCCCTCGTCGGGGTCTCGACTGTATACACTAGTCTACTCTAGAGTATCGATGCCCTGTCTCGAAACTCCCACGACTAGGGACCATTATTAAGGATGTGCTTATAGACTACCCAACTCTCACATATATGATCGCTATCATACTGTTGGTAGTCAAGCAAGATCCTAAGGGCTCTATCAACGTGTAATAGTGATCAGTCACCTGAACCTGTACACGACTGATAAAGGCAAACCAGATAGCATACTATCATCTCGAGTAAGACTGTGCTGCCAGTATAGGTCCTCCTCAATCATTGCAATCACGTACCTGTGATCCAATAATTGATTTTGAGGGCACTATATCCAACAATCTCCCATTTGCACTTAAGGCTAATTATTGCAATGTCGCATACTCACAGCCCGTGTGATAGCGAACACCCAACTCCTCTACTAATCAGTTTCACAAAGCTCGTTTGTAAAGCTCTTGTGTTCGAGAAATAGCCTCAGTGAGTGGATCCGCCCTGATGTTTCTTTCTATGTCTCTCTTAATCTCAAGTTTGCGGAGAAAGCCATCTCCCGAATTGAGTAATACCTGTCTTAGAATATGTCTGGGTATCTGATGGGACCTAGTTCATAAATGAACTCCAAATCCAAACTTCTTAGACTGTATCGATCACTGAAACTAATCAGTGTCCAGCATAATGCCTCCTACAGTATCCTCTTGGACCACCTGTCCATAATACTGCCCCCTTCGTCAGAGCGAAAACTATAACTCTGACAATCACTCTATCATCCATGTCACCTTTGAAGCCTGGAATGATAACCGCCCCCCGAAGGAGGCTGCCATTATCAAATCCGTAGAACATTCACTTATGTTCTAAAACTGCTTCCTTATGTTTCTTCAGGATTGGATTAATATAAATTTATCGCATCTAGTGCACAAACAACATCTGGTGTGGTACTTGATATCTCACGATTGACTCAATTGCCTAAGCAAGTGATATGCCAATCATGTACTTCCCTCTCCCCTTTAGTCTGTAAGACACCTTTAGAGAGGGTGACTCCATCACCTGCAGGTACACTACCATGCCAGGAGTCATCTAATCCAAATACCATTAGAATACTGTCAAAGTACCCACATTGGGAAACTACCCAAATCTAGATCTAAAACCATAGATCTAGAAACCAGAATGTCAGATATTATATCCATATCCTTTGTGGAGAAACAACTGTGTGACGACCACAGTACAACCGATCGTAGTATAGGAATTTTACTTCCTACTCTGTGTATGTCATCTAAATACCAGGACATCACACCCTACTACCTTCTTAACAGATTCATCCCCTATTCTGATGAAGTCAAACCCATGACTGTCATATCAAAATTAGATGATCTATCTCCGCTATATCTGCTCTAGTCTATAAATAGACATAAGCTACTTGCCCACTATGCTTCCGCTGCTCCCACTGACTACAACAACCCTCTGGCAGAATAATATATGCGTGCACTTCTAAAGCTAGTTTAGAACGACGCTATACTTAACCTCCTGCCGGGTCTCATAGTCTGGAACAACAGTAGTGTCAAGTCTGGGTAGATAAGAACCTCCCTGTCACCGTCCTTGAGGCTACCGGAGTACCTCTCGGGTGTCTGAGGTTACCCACCATATCTGCGGAGTGGCTAATGGAATGTCAAACCTGATTGAATCTTTAGGTCCTATTAAATTTTCCGTAATCGTTTGTGGTTCTGGAATCACTTCCAGTTCTACCATACTCCCACTACTGTTTTCTGAAAAAATCCATTTTACTAAAACTGTGGCGAGTCAAGAACAATATCACTATTGATCTTCCAGATGGTAGAAAATCAACCCTCGTCATAGCCCGGGTTAACCCACAAACAGCCATTACAGAAACGTGCCTCGAATTATCCAGAGTCTGGTTTTAATCATAAGCCGGACAACTCACCATACCTTAACATCGTTAAGATATGAACCATTCTATATCCAATATAGAAACTTTGGCACTTATTTAATTGGAACCAGATTCAAATCATGCAGCTATCTCCAGTGCATATCATCTTAATGGAGAGAGGCTAATCAGTATTACTCAACTTAGGAACACATCTAATTATGAGTAACCTGAAAGAGAAACAAGTTTCTCAAAACCATTACTATTAACTGAATACCATTCACAAGTATCTACATCTTCGATCTCTTTGAAGAATCTCGATACTTGCGACATCTGGTTCTCTACTTTATTCCTATACCCGCAACTTCTCAAAACTTAGACCTTATATTTCTATGAAACACTTGTCTAAAAACTAGAGAAGTCACAAGTAAACAGAACATAGTACGAGGACCAACCCCTTTGTCCTGACGGACACTGGACAACATACAATACTCTGTAAAAGTCCGCTGAGTTGAATAACTCAAAATCTTGTGCGTCGTAGGTTGAAAACTGTACCAAGGCGATTTCCTTAAATATCACCAATAACAACGAATTCCGATATAATGAGGATGATCACCTAATTCCCAATAATTTACTCCCACTCATCATCTGTAAAACCATACAGATATGAGAATGAAACCTGGTAAATACATACCCTGGAGTAAGTATCTAATCGGAATATCAGTTTTCCTTTAACAATGCACCGAAACATGAAAATGTTTCGTAGGGGTATCCTAGTATTCCTAGTAATGCCTCCTCCATAATCCAATTCATTACCATAACCGTATATTTGTTTGCCATCTCTCCAAATCTCTTTATTTGTCTTTAGTCGTTACCTTCTGTACACCATCGTTAGGCTAAATGGTTTTCTTCCTTCCCTACCGTTCAGCACCAGCCTATGGTTTGGAAGAAGACTATCTAGTAAGCATAATAGGTGTACCCTCTTAAACCAAGGAGTACTCGCAACTTGAGAGAAGGTGATGATAAAAGATAACTGAATAATACCTTATTCTATTTCTCCCGAACTGGGGAAAAAAGCAAAGGTGAATTAGGAGTGGCGATGAAGTACGCGGTTTGGTCGTGAATGATAGCAGTCGCAATTTACTTTGCCCTCTTTCTAATCCCTTTATTTTGTCTTTACATATTACCTTATGTACACCCTACTTAGGCTAATTGGTTTTCTTTATTCCCTACCTTTCGGCACCTGCCTATGGTTTGGAAGAAGACTATCCAATAAGCGTAATAGGTGTACTCTCTTAAACTAAGGATCCCTCGCAACCTGAAAGAAGGTGATAATAAAAGACAACTGAATAAACCAATTCTTTTTCTCCTCAACCTGAATCCATCCTCGAAGAAGTCCCTTCGAGTTCGTATATAACCATACGATGGATTTATCCAATGGAAGTGGATGTCCGTAATAATACGGGGTGTTCTGAGAAATGCAAAGGGTAAAAGAAGGAGCGGCAATGACTTATGCAACTTAGACAATCCAAAAGCCAGTATTTTAAGAAGGTTCGGTCAACTTGGTTACTGAATCACAGTCTAGGGTCGGTCAAAAGTCGCTGCCAAAGAGAGAGAGAAAAGAAACACTCTGCGTGCACTCTAACCTAGATCAGAATGATTATCACTTTATCTAATCAGGAAACCTCCCACTGTACTGTCAAATTCTCCTCCAAACCTGAAAGAAGAATCAATCAGGATCACCCGAAGAGTAAACCAACTCATCAGTGGGAATTGGGATCCAACTCTCATCGTATGATAACGTGAAGGTATTCACTCATGTTATCACACTCTAGAAGGTATGTGCATACTTGGCAAGTTTCAGTTTCTTTAGAAACTCCCGATATGATTTTTGCCCCATGCTCTTATGACCTTGACGTTGGCTAAAATGCCATAAGTCATATGCCAAATTCTACCCATCATTATCTTGTCAATTTGAACCCACCCGCACATGCCCCTGACGTTGGCCAAATGGCAGAATGACTGTCCCAAACCAACTCATCTATCTATGCAACAAATGAATACCTAGCAGCTACCAAACACTATGCCTTGGCGTTGGTCAAAATACATAGCTTGAATACTACTGAATACCCAAAAGAAATGACGGAGGGCTACGGCTGGTTTTTGGCGAAAAACCTTTAACGTAACGAACTTGATATCGCTGAAGGAACCTGATAGCTTTTTATAAAAATATAGTGGCGAAAATCTTTGTTAAAGAGGTCACTCCCGGTGAAGAGATCTCGGCTCTTTCCTCGTGGAATGAGGTGCAGGATATTCCAACTGAATACCGTGATGCAAAGCAACATGTAATCGACTATAGTGAAGTTATTACCCTGACACAAACTTCTGCCCAAGGGGTCACTCTCGGTGAAGGGATCTCAGCCCTTGCCTCGTTGAATGAGGGGCAGGATATTCCAACTGAATACCACTATGCAAAACAAAAGAAAACATCTTTGTAATAACACTTTTTAAAACTGTTCCAACAACGTCCAAACAGGTTTGTTTTCCTTTGCATTGATCAAAATCAACGTAGTCCCATCAATTAATCACACCAGAAAAGAACGAAAATAAAATGTACGTATATGCCATCCGCATTCGTCACCGGGTCCCGTCATCACCCGTTAGGTTACTTAACTAACGACAGAGCGGGGACTGAACTAGCGCGGGTGCAAAACATATACAATATCTAGTAGTATATATACCAATATACAATAATCGCTCCAGGCGTGATAATATGCAACATTACAGAAAAGTAATAAGCATCACAGAACAATACAGATAATCTGGGATCCCCGGGTTTCACAGAGCCGCTATTGAAACCCGACGTTCCCCTGGTCGTGTGGATAGCCTGTGCAATGAATCCTAGACCCCTACAGGTGCGGCAAGTTACCCGCCAAAACCTGAAGCGAGGCAGCCCCTATAGAAAAATGAATGGACCACCCTGCACTTCACGGAATCCGGTAACTTGGGCATCCCTCCTTGGGTCAACCTGTGCCCCCTACGAGTGCGGCGAATAGTCTGCCAATTCTAGAGTGAGGCCCCTCTGCCTCTCAAAGCCATGAGACGCGGACCCGTTGCCCTCCAGAACCCGGCTATCCGTGCACCCCATCGCGGGGTAAAACCTACTACAGAAATGAAAAATATGTACAACGGGTACATCGACCTCAGCCCGGTCGTGTCCCAAAAGAATATTATACAAATAGGCAGTGACGGAAGTCCACATGTTGGATGCTCGCCCCACAATATCAAATGTACAAATAAATTCAAACTGCACTACCATTGCACACTGCTATCCACCACGACAAATCCGCAACATCACAGCACAACACAGAACATCAACGCGAATGTCACGTTCGCAAACCCGTCTAAAAGGACTATAGCAATTAGACGCAATTTACCGCTCGAATGACATTCACGGTCGGAGATATAATGTAAGTACTGGAAACTAACAAGTTTAAAATTTCGATCGACAAAATTTCCCGAAGTGGGCCCCACGTACATCTGCAGTACATTAAAAAAATCTGGGCCCAAAATAAATATTCCAGAAACCATAATTTACATGAAAGACCCCACTGTAGAAAATTGGTGCACTGTTGCTCCAAAGTGGCGGCAGAACCGCGGCCAATGCATGGCTTGTGCGGCGGTTCCGCGGCGCTTTGGAGTCAACAGTTGACCAGTATTCTTAGAAAAACCTGCACGAATTTCTGAGATGCTCAAAATGATTTTTTGGCCTGTTTTAAAAATCGACAGAAACTTTATACAGAAAATTGCGGTTTTCGAAATTCCGTTCGATCGATATTTTAAATGCGTTAGAACAAGATAGTAAAGGTTAATGGAGTGGCTATGATACCATGTAAGTCTACGGTAGCGCCCCGGCCGTCTTTCGGATGCCAAATGCGAAACAAAAACTTTTTAACTGGCGCTATAGCATACTATAACCCGGATCTGCCATTAACGCTAAACTAACAAACTACAAAGATGTTAGAAAGGCTATACCGAACGATCCGAGTCATTCGGACTTTAACCATCATCCCACGCTCCGTTGCGGCTGCTCCGATCTCCTGGCTCCTCGTCGAGGTGGCACCACATCTACGGATCTTTAAACGGGCTCCCGCCTCTATACCGAGGCAACTCGGTCATCAAGTCTGCTAAAAGAGATGACCAAGATTGATGTAGAGAATGAGTAGAACACTTTGTCTCGCTTCATCCAAAACCATGGATGAACGGTTAATGAAGTTGCCTTTTAATAGAATGAAATGAGAAATGAGCTTTTAAAATCCATGAACCAAATCACATAATCTTTTTAAATAACAACCATCTCCTTTTCAAGAGAGGGGCCGGCTACAATATAGAGGAGGGGGTGAGTGTAGGAGTAGAAGAGGTGACCATAAGATAAAAGATCAAGAAGAAATATCTTAGTCAAAACCAAAAACACATTAATGCAATGAATGACTCACTAAACCTAGTCATCCATTCATTTAATGCAAACAATGATTCATAAACCTAGTCACCAAATCAAGAAGCTTCCACACTCATGACTCACCCTCAAGAAAAAATAAATCCGTATTAAACTGAATGTTTAAGACGGGTGATAGAAACTGGCAACTTCCAAAAGCGATCCCGAAACGAATTTCAGGATAACCATGTAACAGTATAAATATACCCGCATTTGTATTACGACCGAATACAAATGCCACTGAGACAAAGATATTATATCTACAAAGTATAATACATGGATCCGGCTTAAACCAAAGCCCACCAGTATTATCTGCCCGAAATATGACACGTGCGTAAATGCATGTGCATTTTCCGAACCCTGCCATAAAACCATACGACCTCTACAACGGTTCGCCCGAACTTGGGAAACTATCTGTGAGGGACACTAAAGACTCGTCAGTACCCTGGCAGTGGGTTTAACCACAAGCACGTCAGCGGCACCAACAATGCGTAACGGCTGCCCATGTACTGACCTCAAGGGAAGCCGATGAGCGAACTCATCCTGGAACCCTACTGAGCCTAACAGTGACAATATACATACAGTCCGGTCCGTTCGTTTATGAGTATTGTATATCGGGCCTAGCGGGCTGGTAACGTCAGACCCCCAATAGCGGTATAAGTCGTGTCGGAGTGTAGCCCAGAACACCCTGAGATGCTACTGGAGTACCTACCAGTAAATCTCCTGCCTCGGCCGAGGGCTTTGTGTAATGGCTCTCCTAGACACAGCGCGATCTCACCCCCAATACCGGGAGAGACGAAACCCCTGCCGATCCGCTCACTTGCCTCTATGTGGCTCAGGATTGTACCCAAAAAAGACCTGTTTGCACGACTCCTTTGAGCCGTGGTAGGGTAGAAATCAAAGCACAGTGGGAACTCACACGAGACAAATGACGACCTCAGGTCGATGAACTAACCTGTACACATGTCACCAGGGAACTGCTATCTAACGCTAGGTATAAATACCAACTAGCAGGTTCCCGGCGAGTCCTGTCCAGTGTACTCATAACCCAATGAGCACCTGTATACATCTTAGGTGATCCAACTGACACCAGTGGCTTGTGAGACTGGCCACCGCCCCTCGTCGGGGTCTCGACTGTATACACTAGTCTACTCCGGAGTATCGATACCCTGTCTCAAAACTCCCACGACTAGGGACCACTATTAAGGATGTGCTTATAGACTACCTAACTCTCACGTATATGATCGCCATCATACTGTTGGTAGTCAAGCAAGATCCTAAGGGCTCTATCAACGTGTAATAGTGATCAGTCACCTGAACCTATACACGATTGATAAAGGCAAACCAGATAGCATACTATCATCTCGAGTAAGACTGTGCTGCTGGTATACGGGTGCTCAGTGGAGACTGGGTACACTGGACGGACTCGCCGAGAACTCCCACATGGTATTATACCTCAAGTCAGATGTCAGTTCTCTGGTGACACTGGTATAGAGTAGTCTGTAGACCCGAGATCGTCATAGAGTCTTGTGTGATTCCCATTGTGCTTTGATTTCCATCATACCACGTCCAAGAGAGCGTGCAAAATGGTGGCTTTTGGGTACAGTCCCGAATCACATGGAGGCAATGAGCGATAGGAGGGGATTCATCTCTCCTGGTATAGGGAGTTGATGTTGCGTTGTGTTCGATTGGCTATAACTGGAAATCCCTGGCCAGGATTGTTGAGATTTACTGGTAAGTGTTATCAGTAGTTTCTCAAACTGTTATGGACCTCATATCGACACGACTTATCAAGCTACTAGGGTCTGACGTTTTCCACTCCTAGGCGAGATATGTGACATATCAGACGAAGAGACCGGACTGTACGGGAGTGTTACTGATTGGATTCGCAGGAGAATGTACAGGCTTGCTTGTTGATCTTCTGATCGCTCAATACCTTGGTGGCTGTTACGTTTAGCTGACCGCTTGCAGCTTGTGGGTGTTTGATATGATCATCACCTACTGCCGGTTTATTGACGATTCTTTAGAGTCCTACACAGAGGTTTCTTGGCTCAGGAAAAACGGAGTAGGAGCACATATGTGATATGTGTGGGACCGAGAACAATACGTGTATGTGATACCGTATTAGATTCTCACGATATGAGATATCGGCCGGGTATATGTGATATAGCCGGGTCATCGGATCAAGTGTTGATTCGATGAACTGATACAGCTAATATTAGTCGGTTATTTGCGAAATAGCCAGATTATAGGATCAAGTGTTGATTCGATAATTTAATGTATAATTATATATTTGGTATATTAAATTACATTAACTAATATAAGCTCACTAAAAGATTCTTTTTCTCACTCGGGTAATACATTGATATATATGCGATATATGTTAATTGTATTATTTTATTTTGTTACAATAAATATTATATATGTGATATATAATATTGTAACATGTTAGGGTTATTAATGCAACGTGATTAGTAGAGATTAAACATGATTAAGGTTTGATTTGGGTTAATATTTTCTAGAAGCTTCTAGAAGGTTTTTCTTTTGTTTCTTGCTAAAGATATTTGTAAAGATATTTGTTATGATATTTATTAACCCAACCCAACCCATGACCATGGTTAAATCTCTACATAGGTTAACTTATCATACTTAACCCATGGTTGCAATTCTAACCTCATCACAATTCATTATTCATCACAAAAGGATTCTTCTTCTTCTTCCTTGAGTTCTTGATGGAAAAGCTTACTAGCTTTTTCATTAGTGATGAAAATGAGTGAGTTAAAGAAAACAAATGAGAGCTAAAATCCTACTTCATCATCCTAATCTATCCTAGCCATTTAGATTAGGGTGTTCACTTCATTTATGAGTGAGAGCTTGTGTTAAAGAAATTTCAAGGTAGATAATCTTTGTTATCGAAGATCGGAAGCAAGCATGCATCTTTCTCTTCGTGGAGCCTCTCTAGAGTTCGGATACTCAATGATCGCAGCGAAGGGACCACAACACAGAGCTTATGAAGCGAAGGACCGGACTACAAAGGTTGTAATCCCAAACTCTTAGATGTTAAAGTGTTTAACATACTTTGTTTCGCCTAATCTCTAGTTTAAAGATCTTGGTTAGGGTTGTTCGGCACGTCTAAAGTTTAAATCGGGCATGGTTGATGCCTTATAGACCCTTGTGAGAGTGCCTAGTAACCCTACATGAGAGCTCGTCGAGATGATACTGCTGCGACGTAAGCTTATTCATGATGATGATTATTATGTGCCTGTTCCTGTTCCTGTGCCTGTTCCTTAAACCTGACATAAAAATGAGAAACATAAACTCAATAAGAGACCCTGCTATCAATTCTTTATTTGAAGTGAGCAGTTCTAGTCTTTTAGTGAGAAGATCATATTCTTCTGATGATAGTTCGTCTTCTGAGAGTGATTCTTCAAGTCGAGGCCCTAATCTAATAGACACAATCATGAGTATTGTTGGTGATATGGTCGTAGAAGTGTCTTTTGTAAAAAGAGAAAGAAAGAAAGTTCCATTAGAAAGAAAGAAAATGGTAGCTCTTTCTGATGAAGGTATAGAAGGTATTTCTAAAGCTATTTCTTATATTCTAGCTGATAAAAAAGAAAAAAACATTATTGATAAGTACTGGGATGATGTCATGTATGAGCTGGAGGATATGACAAGGAAAGCTAAAAAGAAAGCAAAAGATGATATAACACTAAAAAGTCAATATTACGATTCAGTTATCTACGATTTGTTATCAATAAAGGGAAGGAAAATCAAAGCTGAAGGTATGAATCATTATATGGATAGTGGTTTTTTTAACTTTTGACAAGACGAGTTGATTCTTTTAGAGAAAAAAATAGAAGCTAAAACAATGAGTTTCGATGAGCAAGATAATTATAAGAGTAGTATGCACTTGATGAAGCTTATGATGATGGAAGATCAGCCTACAACTAAGGAATATCTTAAGAATCACCTACCACCGGAGTATTTACCTATGATCCAAAAGTTTGGTAGTTATACGATTGAGGCTCTCATTATTCATGTACTAGGTTTGGTGTTCAACCAACTTAAGGACTACTGGATAGTTCGGGTATCGACATTAGTGGATCATCTTAATTCTTGTGTACGAAAGCAAGCAAGTTTGATCAAAGTTCCTCCTATTAGTGTTAATAAGAAGCTGTGGAAGCAGTTTCTGATAAAGAAGCTATGGAAGCTGTTTCTGATAAGGATGTAGTTCAGTTATCTTCCAAACGTAATAAGTATGTAGTTCAAAAAGATTCTAAAGGTAATAAGGATGGAGTGAGTCAATCTTCTAAACGTAAAGTTCAACCTTATGCGATCGGTACCCACTTGGTGGAATTCTTGATTGATAGAGATCCTATAGACGTTTCAACTAATCTTGACTTTTCAAATGAAGCAGTGGTTATTAAGAAAGGTGCTGGTTATATGAAAACGCATAATTATGCAATGTGTAAGTTTGACTTAAATTACCTTCCTATGAAACTGAATCTTCCGATGGTTTGCAAACCTTTAGATTGGAAAGCAAATGTAGATAATCCTTCAACGTTATCTGATATATCACGTGGTTACTTAAGCGGACTTACGCTTAAGATCTTAAATCAATATCATGTATTAACTTCTCGTGACTTGAACAATTTCTATGTCAAGTTAAATAAATCTGAGTACAAACATATGTGTAATATATTGAGTCGTCTTCAGTCTGAAGCGTTTGGGATAAACCAATCAGTCTTAAAGTTCATTAATGCTAATTATGATAGGTTAATTTCATTGGGTCTTCTTATGCCTAAACATCTAGCATTCGTGAATCTAAAAGAAGCTTCTGATGTATTGAGGTACCATTACTCCAAAAACAAGAATGTAAGTTCAGTTTGTCCTTGTAACGAACTGATAAAAGAATTAATAACGCGTGTGCAGACAGCTCGGTATGAAAACTTCATAATTCGACTTGCGTCTGCATACAATGGTTTTCATTTATATTTGCCAGCCTTCATGGACTTCCATGGTCGAATCTACCGGTTAGGTGTCTTGCATTTTCATGAGCGTGATTTGGCTCGTAGTTTACTTGTCTTTTCCGGTAAAAAACCAGTCAAAGTAGACTACAACTCGTCTTTATTAATGAACAACTATAAATATGCTACAGCCTTTAAGTATAAGAAGTTCTTTCACTTCGATGATGCCATAAAATGGTTTGACGATCACTCGTCTATAATGTTCTATTTAAGGAATGAGTATATTAACATGAAATTTGCAGTTCAAGCTAGTGAACCATTTCAGTTCATAGCCAAGGTGGTGGGTAGGGTAACTTATCTAGAGAAGGTTCCAGTGACAGAAGATGCTACAGCTTCTGCTTATCAAATAATGAGTTATCTCTTGCTTAACCAAGAAATGGGTATAAGAACAAATATTCTTCCATCTAATGGTGGTCTGATCCAAGATGTGTACACTTCCTTGCTACAAGAGCTGCGTTCTTTCTTGGTAACAAGATTGGATAATAATAAGTATGAAATGATATCTCAGATGTTAACGAGAAAACTCGTCAAAGGATTGTTTATGCCTATGATCTATGGTAAGACATTGATAAACTTGTCAAAAGATATTCGGGATCATTATGGATCATTGCTAAGTGGTAAGGATAGCTATATCATCGCTGAACTTTGCTATTCTTTTTGGAAAGAGAAATATCCTTCTATAGTTAATTTGCTCAATTTGTTTAATAAAATAGGTTGGTTTTGTGCTTTCTTGAATAGACCTGTTACATATAGTATACCTTACATAACTACTGTTCAAGATTATATGTGTAGCAAAGGAGTAAATATATTGGTATATGAGAAATTGACCAAGAAGCGACGTAAGGTGACTCTCCGAGTACCTACGGATGTTAGGGATAAGCGTAAGACTCAAATGTCTACCTGCGTGAACTTTATTCATCAGAAAGATGCCTATATAGCTATGCAAGTGGTTGATGAACTTCTTTTGAATCTAGGAGCTCCTGTGTACACAGGATACGATAATTTCATAACGAATGTTTATTACGCTAGACTGGTTCCAGAAATTTATACTTCCGTCTTTGTAAATATGGGTCCTCCACTTCGATTAATCAATGAATTTCTTAATAGTAATCTGATCTATCCTAAATACCCTTATTACATGGATTGTTCAAAAGAACCGTCTTTAATGGTAATGGATGATGCATGCGGCGAGTGGTTGTCGAAGGACCCTAGCCCTCGGTACTATCACTGGGTGGAAGATCCTATTCCAGGTTCTCATCTGGTCTCTATATTATCATCTCTGTATCCTACAAATATGAGTAAGAAAGAGAAGTCCAAATTGGATAACAAGATAGATGATATAGTGAGTTGTTACCTGTTATATGTAAATACAATGTGTGGTACTTCTTTGAGTCCTTCGGATAGTGGTAAACGTCATGCTGAGAAGTGGAATGAATTTCAGGCACATCTCGAGAGCTGGAAGCAGTGCGGTCTCAATTACAGTGTACACTATTAACAATGAACAACAAAACAATGAACAACAATAGAGATTATTTATGGTGGTTAGACAAAAAGTCCTCAACAGTAGTAAGTCAGGGTTCCCTTTGATCTTTGAAAATGATGTTCTATGGTTTTTGGAACCGTTTAGTTAGCTTAATAACGAGTGAATCATTCAAAGATCCTTATCACAGATTGCGAATAGCTGATGAAGAATTGAGAGATCCTTACCTAATGAGTACTGACTTTGAAGTTCTTTCATTGGGTATAATGCGACTGTTACTGAAGTACGTTTACAATACAGCTTCTATTGAGTCTGGTAAGTTTACTATCAGTTATATGATGATTTTCTCAAATCAGGAAATAAATAGCTATACTATATGTACTGCTATAAATTTGAAAGGTTCTATTGGGGGTGTTATACCTAACATGGATGTATATGCAGCAATTGAGCAAACTGTAAGGGCTGAAGCTGAGATTTACAAAGATAAGGGAATGATAAAACGTCTATTCATTAGAGTCTACTAGAAGTCAGTCGACTTGCTGAAGGTAAACAGCCTCCTTAATGATGAAATAGCTAGGCAAATTTGGCAATTAATGGAATCCAGCATTGGTGTTAGTGAGCTACCAGAAGTTCTATATATGGGTCAAAAGCGTAGTTATCCTAATTATGTAACTACTATCAACAAGAAGAGTAAGGAAAGGTGTCCTTTCATTGTAGCTGATACGGAAACCATTCTAATAGATAATAAACATGTACCTTACTCTGCGGGTTTCTTAGTGGTTCAACCTGGTGAAGATGTTGGTTCCAAACCGGATCATGAAATTGAAACATACTTTAGTGAAGATCACATATTTCGTTTACCTTCTTTTAAAGATAGGAGCAATCGAATGTTGTTCGATTTTTTCTAGAGCATTTAGCAGTAGTGGTTGAAGGTAAAAAAGACATAAGAACGGTTTACTTCCATAACATTGCACGATTCGATGGTATTCTCTTAATGAAATACTATACCAATCAAGAAGACAAGTACACCTTCGAATCTCTTTTTAGGAACAATAAGCTTTACTAGTTATCTGTCTATCGTAAGAAAAAGACAAGAAAACGGCTCTTCCGTCTAAGAGATTCATTACATCTTCTCCCTCATTCCCTGGATAAATTAGGTCAGACTTTATGTCCGGAATTAGGTTCTAAAGGCAAGATCAACCATGATGAAGTTAATTTGTCGAATCTTCAGAGTAAGAGAACCAAATTGTTGGATTATATGAAACAGGATATTCGTATGTTAGGTGGTATTATGGTGAAGGCTCAAGAGATTTGTTGTACTAAATATACTGTAGATATCGAGAATATCTTGACATTGTCAATGCTAGCATTGACCATCTTTCGTATGAACTATTTCGATCCTAAGAGTTTTACTATTCATATACCAAGTCCGAACGCAGATAAATTCATTCGGCTAGAGTACTATGGAGGTCATACTGATGTGTATAAGCCATTAGGTTACGATTTATATTACTATGACGTCAACTCATTATATCCAACGATAATGAAAAAATCTCCTATGCCCTCCGGTGCACCAGTCTGGAAAGGTAATTTGGAAGACAAAGATTTAGATCATCTGTATGGATTTGTTAAGGCTTATGTCGTCTGTCCTAGTACAATTACTCGACCTTTCTTACCCTATAGGGATAATAAAAAAGGGTTACTTTTCCCAAGTAGGAAATTCGTAGGTGTGTATTTTACCAAAGAGCTTAAATATGCACGCGACTTGGGTTACAAGATTCAACTTATGAATGGCTACATCTATGAGAAGAAGACTAGTCCTTTCGAAAGCTTTGTGTCAAACCTCTTTGAGAGCAGACAAGAAGCAAAGAAAACAGGAAATGAATCAATGGCATATATCTATAAAACCATTATGAACTCTCTGTACGGTAGATTTGGTATCAATCCAAAATTGACTATAACAGAGATATGCAAAAGGGATAGATATGACTATTTGATACATAATGATCAATTTCAATTGATTTATGGGGGTCAGTTAAACAATGTTTACTATATCGTACGTTATAAACACAATGATGAATCATCAGAGAATATTTACGACTGGAAACCTCCTAAGATATCGGCAGTTCAAATATCAGCAGCTATTACAGCTTATGCGCGTATTTATATGTACCCATACATTTCCAGACCTGACTGTTACTACACTGATACTGACTCTACAGTTCTAGGAAGTCCTCTTCCCGAACATGAAATCTCACCCGACGAATTAGGTAAGTTCAAACTGGAACACAAAGTCAAGCGTGGTATCTTCTTAGCACCTAAAAGTTATAACTTCAATTTTGAGGATGGTCAAAGCATTATTAAGCATAAGGGTGTAGCTTAAAACTTTGTCAATGATGAATGGTTTCTGTCACAATACAAAGATCTATCTCGAAGTAAGAAGATAACCGTGGAACAAAAATTCAAAATTGAATTGTCTCAACTAGATATATTGAAGAGGAAATATCAAGCCGAAGTTGGAATCAAACCAACTTCTAAAAGGGAGCCTGTCTTTGATAAGAACGGTAATTGGATTAACACAAAACCTAAGAAGGTCAGAGACTTATCTAATGAAGAAATGAGTGTTTACAAATATGAAAATAAGATGCTTAAGGATGAATATGAAAAGAAAGATCAAAAAAGTGCTAAGCTTATTGCTAGTCTGGAGTCTGAAATTGCTAAACAGCGTGATGAAATTGAAATGAAACACTCGATCATTTCTGCTGCCTCCCACAGCTCGCCTGAGGAACCAGCCTCCAGCAGCTCACCTGTTACTGAATCCTCAGTTATTGAATCCGGCTTAGAGGATAAGTACAATCATGGTAAGAAGCCAAATCCAAAGCCAAATGGTAAGAAGCCAAAGCCTAATGGTAAGAAGCCAAAGGTGCCACCGCCCTAAGAAATATCTAAGTGCTTGATCATTTAAGCGAGCCAAAAATGCTCATCAGGCCTAAGTTAGCTTAGCTGCGCTAAGCGTCCTTCTCTACATAGCTTCGCTCGCCTGACCTCGCTTTCATACTTCTTTGACCTCAGGACAGTTTGAGTTCTATCGCTTCGCTTGAGCCTGACCCTAGTCTCGCGGAGCTCAAGCACTACCTCACGTAATGATAGGTAAGACTTTGTGGGGAAGAGAAGCAAGTCTATCTGATTAGGGCTGTTTAGCACCCGAAGCGGCAGCCCAGCATTCTATCCTACGATCGAGCGGAGAAGAGAGACGCGATCTAGTAGCAGCCAGAGAAGATGAAAGCGATGAAGACTGGGCAATGGCATCCTGAACACGTCTCAAAGCATCATCAATCTGCTTCCGATACCTCTCT
This sequence comes from Agapanthus africanus, assembly GCA_030015575.1. Classification (NCBI taxonomy): domain Eukaryota; kingdom Viridiplantae; phylum Streptophyta; class Magnoliopsida; order Asparagales; family Amaryllidaceae; genus Agapanthus; species Agapanthus africanus. The sequence goes on along the minus strand of CM057345.1, from coordinate 517,678,139 downwards.
TGTACAAATTTTTCTTCCCCAGCTCCAAAGAGGGTATAGATTCTGCGAGACACAGCAATCAGAGAAGAAACGGCTTGGAAAAAAGCTGCTGTATCAAATTCCGCTTTGTGAGCAGCATCCAGTACCGAATCCAGCAAGAATTCACATTGCCACATCTCCCTCGAAGACATCTCTCCAATTGACTCTATGAAGCACTACAGTGAGAAATTGGCCATTCTTTGTTGTTGACGTCGTACCAAAGCAATCGACGCCGCTAGCATTTCCGCTCGGCTTGACACTGTAGGCTCTTGATGACTCACACTTGGGGCTCTCGAATGTCCTGCCCCTGAAAGTGGATAAACCCTAGCTTGACCTTCAGTCGCCATAGCAACCCGTTCCCTGGCTACGTTGTCTGCAGAGCCAGCAATAGAGGGTGTTGCAGGCGTACTCCCCAACATCTCACTCATCAAGCCTGCGGGAGTAGGAGATATCACCAACACCCCTTGTTGGGCCCCTGAAGATTCAACATGTCTAGGTGGTATGAGGGAGATTTCTCTCGCTGACTCGGAGAAATCGGATGGTAGGAAGGAGGAGAGGCGATGGAATCTTCAATGAAAATCCCTTCTCTTTAGCACTAGTATACTTGATGCTAGCGAGCGCTCATCTGGTTGAAAGCAGCTTATTCTTTTAATGGTCGCATTGGTAGACAATCCGTACGAAATCTGCATTAGGATGGATACTAGCTGCTCTTATGCTAGCGAAGTTTCATATGCAATAATGCAAATTCTTCCTGGTAGGCAATCAAAGATAGATTGCGATTTCATTTGTTAAAGATCTTCCTCTTCCCCTGTAGCACTCTACTATTCCTTGGAACTGTCCGCTTGCATTAAACTAACTAGCTTAACTAGCCTAGCTAACAGAACCAGATTGAGAAAAGTGCCTGTGCCCGAAAGATAGATTTGACTCTGAAGCACCTGGGACCGGAAGAGGGAGTTTTCTCTTCGACTATAAACGCCGCTAGAGTACCGAAAGTACCTAACTAGCCCGTCACTAGAACTGAATAGTGCCTCGAACCCGGGGAAAGATTCGGTGATCTCCTCACCGGAAAAAAGGAAAGATTCTCAAAGTCTAATCCGATTGCCCTGTGCACAGAAAGAAAACTGTGATCTCTTCATTGCCCAAGAACCAGTTCCTGCTGCTTTCTCGGAAGCTGCTGTTCTCTTTGATTTCACAAAGCCGGATTTGACATTTTCTATGATTACTGGCTTACAGAATTTCGTCTTTCCCTCTACTTCTAGTTCATCTCGGTACTGTTTCAGCCTTGGTACGAGATATGGTCAGACAAAGTAATAGAGAAGTGTAGCAGGTGTTCAAAAAAGACATCGGGACTAGTGCCATCGGTCAATTCCAGCTTCTGTTCCAGATTTTTGTCAGTCCAAACTCTCAAGGAAGAGAGCTTCAGGCAAAGAGAGATGGAACTCCGCACCAATAGCTTGGTTTACCATGTCGTTGTTTGGTTTGAGCTTCAGCCCAGCTATGTGCTAAAGTTTTCCACCCTCAATGGAGAACTATTGTGTTTGTACCTTTTTCTTGCCTAATGGTAATCCAGTGTTAAGGTATTCAAAGAACTAGTTTCACTTCACTTGCATCATATAATGATCAGAGAAAGTCGACTTTGCTGTGAAAAGCCAAGGTTAAGTATAAAGTTTCAGTTTCTTTGATCTAAACATGTAGCAATAGAAAGAAGTAGTCTTTAGTGACCAAGGTTAAGTATAAACAGAAAGAGAGGCTGCTTCAGCAAGTAATATCGACAAGCACTTCTTACTGTAGTTAAGGGTAAATCCCGGAACGGAGACCACCAAAGGGGATGATTGATTCTTCTTTTGCGTGCGAGCGTTTTAAAATCAAAGTTAAGAATATATCGCAATCAATAACGGTGTCGCTTGGTAGCTAACCGGTTGAGTACGGGTCGATCCACAGGGAGAAGGATTCCTTTTCTTTATGTTCTAACGAGTTAATCCGATCAAGTCGGGTTTTGTTTTAAGATCTAAGAATGAGATTAAATCAATTTAAAGGCTTTCTAGGGTTAGGATTAGGTGAGTTCAAAATAGGGATTCAACCCAATGCTTTTAATGCCCTAGTTAGGATTTTAGGTGTTAGGGTAATAGTCAACAAAGGGGATTAGCACGATTAGGAAGAAACTTAGTTTCTTCTGTAAGGTTACTAGGCACTAGAACAAGGTTCTACAAGGTATCAACCATGCCAAAATCAAAATTTTCAAGTGTCGAACAACCCTAACCAAGATCGTAAACTAGAGATTAGGCGAAACAAAGAGCAAGTAAACAACTTTACTTCTAAGAGTTTGGGATTACAACCTTTGTAGTCCGTTCCTTCACTTCATAAGCTCCGTGTTGAGGTCCCTTCGCTGCGATCATCAAGTACCCGGACTGTAGAGAGGCCCCACGAAGAGAAAGATGCAAACTTGCTTCCGATCTTTAATAACTAAGATGATCTACCTTGAAGAAACTCAAACCCAAGCTCTTACTTCACTAATCAAGTATTAGCAAAGCAAACACCCTAATCTAAGTGGCTAGAATAGACGAGGATGATGTAGTAGAAATTTAGCTCTCTTTTGTTTTCAATTTCTCACTTTATTTCATCACATCACCAAAAGCTAGAAAGCTTTTTCAAGAGGAAGAAGAAGAAGATGAAGCAAATCCATTTGTGATGAATAATAAAAACATGTGTGAGGTTAGAAATGCAACCATGGGTTAAGAATGAAGACTTAACCCATGTAGAGAATTAACTATGGTAAAGGGTTGGGTTGGGTTAAAGAAATATCTACACAAAATATCACAAGTCAAAGTCAAAGCTTCAAGAAGCTTCATGGAAGCTTCATGCAAGCTTAACCCTAATCCAAACCCTAACTATATTTAAACTCCACAAAACATGTTGCATTTGTAACCATAACATGTTACAATATTATATATCACATATACAATATTTATTGTAACAAAATAAAATAATACAATTAACATATATCACATATATATCAATGTATTATCCAAGTGAGAAAAAGAATCTTTAAGTGAGCTAATATTAGTTAATGTAATATAATATATCAAATATATAATTATACATTAAATTATCGAATCAACACTTGATCCGATAATCCGGCTATTTCATAAATAACCGACTAATATAATCTGTATCAGTTCATCGAATCAACACTTAATCCGATGACCCGGCTATATCACATATACCTGGCCGATATCACATATCGTGAGAATCTAATACGGTATTACATACACGTATTATTCTCGGTCCCGCACATATCACATGTGTGCTCCTACTCCGTTTAGCCCGAGCCAGGAAACCTCTGTGTAGGACTCTAAAGAATCGTCAATACGCCGGCAGTAGGTGATGATCATATCAAACACCCACAAGCTGCAAGCGGTCAGCTAAACGTAACAGCTACCTAGGTATTGAGCGATCAAAAGATCAACAAGCAAGCCTATACATTCTCCTGCGAATCCAATCAGTAACACTCCCGTACAGTCCGGTCTCTTCGTCTGATATGTCGCATATCTCGACTAGGGGTGGTAAACGACAGACCCCAGTAGCTTGATAAGTCGTGTCGATATGAGGTCCATAACAGTTCGAGAAACTACTGATAACACTTACCAGTAAATCTCAGCAATCCTGACCAGGGATTTCCAGTTATAGCCAATCGAACACAGCGCAACATCAACTCCCTATACCAGGAGAGACGAAACCCCTCCTATCGCTTATTGCCTCCATGTGATTCGGGACTGTACCCAAAAGCCACCGTTTTGCATGCCCTCTTGGACGTGGTATGATGGAAATCAAAGCACAGTAGGAATCACATAAGACTCTATGACGATCTCGGGTCTACGGACTAACCTGTACCAGTGTCACCAGAGAACTGCCATCTGACGTGAGGTATAATACCATCTGGGAGTTCTCGGCGAGTCCGTCCAGTGTACCCAGTCTCCACTGAGCACCCGTATACCTTCTCTGATGTCAAACACCAATGGATATGGGATCATCCATCGCCCATCATATGGGTCAAGAAGCGCATACGCTAGTCTACTCTGGAGTATCGATGCCCTGTCTCGGTACTCCCACGACTAGGAACACTTGAAGGGTGTACTTAACGACTACATTGTCCCTACTAGTATGATCTGCATCATAGTCCTGGTAGTCAAGTACTCATCCTAAGGGCTTTATCAACATGTAACATAGAGACAATAAGAGTACATGTTAAGATAAAGAGCATCCAGATAGCATACTATCATGTCGAGCAAGAAAGTCCTACCTATATATGTCCAAGTATCCACTACAATATACATCGTATGTACAGTAGTGGCCTCTAGGGCATACATATAACTAACAATCTCCCACTTGCACTAGGGCCATCATTTGTGGTAACGCATCCCCAACAATCAGCTGTGGTTGAAGTATCTCATACTTAACCATCCCATAAAAGTCTCTACTGGGAAATAGGCCTTTGTGAGTGGATCCGTGCTGTTGTCCTCTGTGTCTACTCTCCTAACCTCGATCTCCCTGGAGATTAACCATCTCTATGATCAGGTGGTACTGCCTAAGAATATGTCTGGATCTCCGATAGGACGGGGGTTCCTAGGCAAAAGCCACAACTCCATTGTCACACAATGGTAGGAACAAAGTTCATCTCATGAACCAGTGTACATCCAGACTATTTCTTTCGTAGCATCCTTGGTAACGTTGTATCTTGCCTTTAATAGTCTAGTTCGTCACGATATCTAGCTTGGAACTCTTCCAACATACCGTCCCTCCACTGAGGGTAAAGACAATGCCTGTGACTGACATTCAGTCGACCTTACCACCCTGGAACCATTCCAGTGATTCTCCTCAGGATCGTTTGATACCATCTCACTAAAACTGGTGAGAATCCTAACATCTAATTAGATCTATCTCACAAAGGAATGCGGGAGATTTCTATCGCTGACTCGGAGAAACCGGATGGAAAGAAGGAGGAGAGGCGATGGAATCTTCAATGAAAAGCCCTTCTCTTTAGCACTAGTATACTTGATGCTAGCGAGCGCTCATCTGGTTGAAAGTAGCTTATTCTTTTGATGGTCGCATTGGTAGGCAATCCGTACAAAATCTGCATTAGGACGGATACTAGCTGCTCTTATGCTAGCGAAGTTTCATATGCAATAATGCAAATTCTTCCTTGTAGGCAATCAAAGATAGATTGCGATTTCATTTGTTAAAGATCTTCCTCTTCCCCTATAGCACTCTACTATTCCTTGGAACCGTCCGCTTGCCCTAAACTTACTAGCTTAACTATCCTAGCTAACAGAACCAGATGGAGAAAAGTGCCTGTGCCCGAAAGATAGATTTGACTCTGAAGCACCTGCGACCGGAAGAGGGAGTTTTCTCTTCGACTATAAACGCCGCTAGAGTACCGAAAGTACCCAACTAGCCCGTCACTAGAACTGAATAGCTCATCGAACCCGGGGAAAGATTCAGTGATCTCCTCACCGAAAAAAAGGAAAGATTCTCAAAGTCTAATCCGATTATCCTGTGCACAGAAAGAAAACTGTGATCTCTTCATTGCCCAAGAACCAGTTCCTGCTGCTTTCCCGAAAGCTGCTGTTCTCTTTGATTTCACAAAGCCAGATTTAACATTTTCTATGATTACTGGCTTACAGAATTTCATCTTTCCCTCTACTTCTGGTTCATCTTGGTACTGTTTCAGCCTTGGTACGAGATATGGTCAGACAAAGTAATAGAGAAGTGTAGCAGGTGTTCAAAAAAGACATCGGGACTAGTGCCATCGGTCAATTCCAGCTTCTGTTCCAGATTTTTCCAGTCCAAACTCTCAAGGAAGAGAGCTTCAGGCAAAGAGAGATGGAACTCCGCACCAATAGCTTGGTTTACCATGTCGTTGTTTGGTTTGAGCTTCAGCCCAGCTATGTGCTAAAGTTTTCCACCCTCAATGGAGAACTATTGTGTTTGTACCTTTTTCTTGCCTAATGGTAATCCAGTGTTAAGGTATTCAAAGAACTAGTTTCACTTCACTTGCATCATATAATGATCAGAGAAAGTCGACTTTGCTGTGAAAAGCCAAGGTTAAGTATAAAGTTTCAGTTTCTTTGATCTAAACATGTAGCAATAGAAAGAAGTAGTCTTTAGTGACCAAGGTTAAGTATAAACAGAAAGAGAGGCCTCTTCAGCAAGTAATATCGACAAGCACTTCTTACTGTAGTTAAGGGTAAATCCCGGAACGGAGACCACCAAAGGGGATGATTGATTCTTCTTTTGCGTGCGAGCATTTTAAAATCAAAGTTAAGAATATACCGCAATCAATAACGGTGTCTCTTGGTAGCTAACTGGTTGAGTACGGGTCGATCCACAGGGAGAAGGATTCCTTTTCTGTATGTTCTAACGAGTTAATCCGATCAAGTCGGGTTTTGTTTTAAGATCTAAGAATGAGATTAAATCAATTTAAAGGCTTGCTAGGGTTAGGATTAGGTGAGTTCGAAATAGGGATTCAACCCATTACTTTTAATGCCCTAGTTAGGGTTTTAGGTGTTAGGGTAATAGTCAACAAAGGGGATTAGCACGACTAGGAAGAAACTTAGTTTCTTCCCTTTGGTCCTTGTTCGTTCTTTCTTAACAATTAGCCCTAACCTCTATTTAAATCAATCACAACCGGTCTAACTAGGGAATCACCGCTACCTCGTAGGATAGGGTGCCGTAGTGAGCGGTGTGTGATTCATTTAAATAGAGTCCGTATTGATTAAAATTATGGGGGAAAAGAAAGGAGTGAGAGAGATTTCCTTCTCTCAAACCTTCCCGATCCTAACCTTAACGAGTGAGGAATTACTCACTCATTAGGGTATTAACAATAGAATTCATTTTTTGTAAATTTTTATATTAGAAAACTAAATTGCAAATATTAAAGGATCAGATAAAAAAATGCAAGAATTAAATTCAGAAAAGGAATGCGAGATAGAAATAAAATACCTTTCTTTATTGATGCACTCTTGAACGATTACAATGAAATTAAAATTTAGACTAGAATTAAAAAGAGGCATTTCAAAAGAGGCACCCAAAAGAGGCACAAAAACTAGAGAGAGACATCCTTCCTATTTATAGGTAGGAAAAACCCTAGGTTACATTCTGATCCATACATGAAATTACAAAACAATCTCAAAGACCGAGTCAAAGCACCGACACCCCACCGACACGTGCATTGCACGACCATGGAACCGCTGCAGAATAGCCTGTTTGGCCGTGGATTCGCGGCCATTTGGTGGGCTCATGGGCACAATTCTTTAGGGTTTCTTCAAGTTGCTTTTATCTTCTGTTTTCTTCACTTGGTTCCTCAGAATCTCTTCTATTTTCTTCCATATTTCCAACAGTGCATAATTATGTGGACTTTTACCGTGAGCTTCGCGTTGAAGTCTTGAATCTTATGCTACCATCGTACTTTGTGCATTGAACTGTTCATTGATCGTTGTTTGTTCCTTAAACTGGTAGGCGGTATCGTACAGATTCATCTATTTATTGGTCGTAGTCTCACATTTGTAGCGTTTTTTCCTGAATTTTACTGTATTGTTCTGAGAACCTGTAACCTGCGACTATTTAGCAGACATTGATCAAAAGCACCTATTTATTTACAATATGATTAAGAATGAGGAATATAATAATGCAAAATTCTGATATGAACAAATACACCCAAACTTATCTTTTGCTCGTCCCGAGCAAAACCAATTTTATTCTCGAAAAATCCTAACCTCACTTTCGCAGGGAAACGCGATTGCACAGAGCTTGTGCAACAAGCCGTTAAACTCTCTGTGTCCCTAGTAAGAGGAGTGTTGTCTCCTGAGGGTTTTCAGTGGATACTACCCACAAAATCCGATCAATTTTTCCGGTTGACTTTCATTCTTCAATTCGGTGTTCTAGCAAGAAATTCTATTATCTTCAACTTAGAAATTATCAACCCGTATTTTTCACACTCACTTATCATTTAACTTAAGATCGTATATGTTCTGCAAATTTATTCAGCTTTCAGCATCTTTTGAATTTTCCTTCTAAGGTTCCGTCTCAACTTAGGAATTTTTATCATCTCTACTTAAGGTATAAGCCCTATCTTTCATTCCTATCTCTCATCCAAACCCCAATCATATACCCCTACGTGTGTGTATGTATCACCCCTACACTTGGAAATTCAATTCAAGCTATCATACTCTTGTCCATCTTCCAAAATAGTTTTAGTTGGTGAATTTTAGATGAGATTGCTCACACATCCTTCATGCGACCGTTAATACTTCTTGAGATACTAACGACCGATTACAAAATGTGTTCGCGCATTAAGGCGTAATTCCTCGTCTTGTAATACCTAAGGCTTTAGCAGTGACTCCCAAACCAGTTGGTCTAGGGCACTAGGTGATAAAACACCCTCGCTATATTTTTTATTTATGCTGCCTTAAGTAATTACAAAAGCAATGTTCATTTTTTTTTATCTCTTTATTCACCACTTATACTTTTATTTTATTTTCCTTCATACTAAGGATTTTAGACAAGAGTATTTCAAGGTATCCTGTACTATTCCAAGTTTCAAGGTGCGTGTAGGTGCTAGTTGTAGGGTATATATTTTCAGAATTTAGACTTAAGGTTCAGAATTATTTTTCAGACTTACACTTCAAATAAAAATTTCAATACTCTTCCCTTATTTTGACTTAGCCCAAGAACTGAACTCAAAATTTGCCTATTTCTAAATAATCTACAAGGACATATATTCTCTACAGTTAAACTTTAAGAAAGGTCATTTTTAGGGTTTTTAATTTACCAAGTTTAGGATCTAGTTTTTCCTAACTAGTCAACCATCATGATGAACTTAAGTCAAATATGGCCAATATTGAACTTTTCAATTTTTATAAGTTTAAATTTTTTTGATTTTTATGGATTTAAAAATAAGTATGCAAATGCAAAAATATACACATGAATGGGAAGGAAGAAACCTTACCGAGCATACCCCTAAACTTAAACTTGACAGTGCTCTCACTGTCATGCCACACCAAGAGGGTCAAAATTGTCGGCTCTCCCCTATTTTTTTTAACAGAAAAAGAAAACAAAAGATATATACACAAAAAGGTTCCTCCCAAACTTAAGTGAAACAGTGTTTCCACTGTTTAAGCGTTAAAGTTCAGAGTTAGAGGGGAGAAAAACACAGTATCAAACTATACAAGGCCATACACAGGCCAAAGGTTAGCACCAACCATTCAAAAAATTTATCGTTATAATGGTGTGGTTTGTGAAAGAATGGAGTGTAGAGAAAAGAAATGAGAAACACACGAGACCATGTGGAGATAGAAGCAGTATACGGTCTCGGTGGAGGAAAAGAATGGCGGAAGGGAAAAAGAAATGGTGGTGGTTCGACTTCTTCAGGTAGAGGTTGATTAATCATAAAATCCGTGTCATTTAGGAATGCGAGTTCGTCGACGAAAATATCTTCGAAACTTTTATCGATTGTCCGATTGAACATTTCAATGTCAATAAGTGTCGCGCCAGAATTCAACACACTTGATTTTTCAAAAATTACAGAGCTAGGAGACTCGTAAGGCACATTTACCTTATTCTCAAAAGAGTCTAGATCAAGTTGTTTTTCTAGAATTATCGAACTCAAAATATCAGATTGTGATTCATTAGTACTTGCTATCATTAAATGAAGATTAGAAGAAGAACCAGAGAAAGTGGGAGAAAGCAGTGGAATACGAACTTGAGGGTGGAAATGGAGTGTATAAATTAGTACAATTTGTAATGACCGATGTGTAAAAGCGATTGTGCTAATCTATCAACCCACAGAGAAATGAGATCAAATCCCTCAAGATTCGTGAGAAAACATGGGTACGTCGAACTTGGTAAACCAGATATTGAAAATGAAAGTGTAACGGTTTCTTGCAAGGTCGGAACGAGGATGGAGGGAAGTGATTGAGGAAGGGTATCGGTTAAAGATTCAGGAGGGTGTGCGCAGTCAATGAAAGGGATAGAATGAATTGGAAAATCCAACTCCTCAAGTAAAACCGCTTCATCCTCAATAATTTCCTCAATACTCTCCTCAAAATTTAACTTATCCATGCAATTCTCATCGAAATCAAGACGCATATGAAGTTCGGGGGAAACATTTAATGATTCGGGATGATGAATTGGAGAGAAAAACTCGGCCAAATCTGTGGGTTTATCATCCAAAATATTCCCTGCGTCAATATCCTCGATCAAGTGAAAATTAAATTTCTCAGACACCTCATCAAAAGTATGGATATCAATTAATTCAGGTTCTAGAGTGGAGGTGTAGAGTTCAAAAGGATTGGGTGTGGGTTCACTCGAAAGGGACCCTTCACAATCAGGTAAATCAAACACTACAAAATCGCACAACTCATTAACCGTTCTATTTTCAACTGGCGAATCATTTGGATCACTTGATAGACATTCAAAACCGGAGTTGTGGGATTCAATTGGGGATGGGTAGGTTTGATTTGAATGGGTGTACAGCTCACTCTCTCCACTCAAATTCTCAATCTGTCCAACCGCCTCATCATACATTGGAAAATTTGGAGCTAGTTGAAAACTAGCTACCGGGTCACTAGGCTGTATAAGGGCGGCCATGGACGGATTCAAATCCCTCATATTTTGGCATGACACTACCATAAAGTCTTCCAACAACTGTTCCAGACTAGACATGGGCTGTGATGGGGTTTCAGTAAAACATTCAAAATTGTTTGGATATGTGAAACTCCTAAATGGCTGTGTAGAAGCAATGTCTAGGGAAGGTGCAAAAGTCGGGTAGGACTGGTAGGAATTGAATGGTTGGTCAGGAGTAGGATCAATATTTGGATAACATGGCGAATGGAATTGTTGATCCAAAGAATTCGCAGTGGTGAAAGGAGTGAACGATCGGTTACGAGATTGTTCAATATATTCAACAATAGACATGAGTTTCGGGGTTACAACAGGACTCGAAAAAGTAGTATCAACGTAAGAAGGTGGTGAAGGTTGAAATGGTTGATACAAGGTGGATTGCGGAGTTCAACTGGATGCCCTAGACGCGTCTATTCAATTTTTCAAAGAAATTTTGGGCATGGAGGGGTCGTCCGAAATTCGACCAAAACAATGAGCGTAGGAAGTAATGTCTGCTTGAGGGTACCAAAGTTCGGCAAGAGTTTTGCGAGGTTGGGTACCCATGATGTGATGAGAGAAAGGAGTAGAAAAAGAATTTGGATTTTTTATTATTTTTTTTATATATATTTTAAAAAATTGTTTGTTTTTGGAGTTTTGAAATTTTTGAAAATTTCTTTTTAGAAAGTTTTTGCAAAAAATTGTACGGATCTACGACACAATTTCAAACAACCATAGTTTAAACATGCACAATCAAATCTAGAGCTAGGGTCTCCTAAATCAACTAGACTGCTCCTAACTGTTCTAAAGCGACAAGTTGTGAGATATCCCTCAAATCGCATCTTCATCGCCAATTGTGGCCAGGTAAGCACAAGTGAAGAAAGGAGGGTTCCGCTCACGAATCACCGTGAGACGGGCCTTTTAAAGTTACTTTTCTCACTTGTCTAGTCTAGACACCATAAAATCAGGTTTAGATAAACGACTGAATGCCCACAACCTTCCTCTGTCCTAATGAGCGCGACAGTCCTTAATTGGCTGAGTCTAGATATTTTTTAATTAGCTCAATGGTTGATGCATATGCTTTTTGTGATTTTTGGGGTCTTAGCAAGGGTGATGAAATCCCCACCCAATCTGGATTGGTGTTATAGCCCCTTAAAAGTCCGTTTTAAAAATGCAAAGCAGTAAACACACAAAATCTAAAACACTTGCAAAATTTTTCTATTTGGCAGCGCAAAGAATCATGCATAAAAACAATTTATTGGATATGAGAAAGAGAATCTGTGCAAAGAAACCAGCAGGAAATTTTTTTTTAGTGGAGTGCAGAGGAGAGTAGATGAGAAATGAGATACTCACAGAGATTTTTGGGTGCTGACGTCACCAGTTGACCGCGGTTTCGCGGTCAAACCTCTGAATCTGCCGCGGTTCTGCGGCGATTTAGTTGGTTTAGATCTCCAAAATTTTCTGTGTTGTTTGGATTCTCTCCTGTCTGTTCAGATCCTCTGTTTCTTGATTTGTTCACTGGCTTGCTCCAGATCTGAAATAGAGTTTGCTCCAAGCCTGCACACTTGCACAAAAACCTTTCAAAAAATAACAAGATGATTTTTTTTTGTTTTTAAAATTTTTCAATTTTTATAATTTTTTTTAATTTTTTTTATTAACCCGAAATTACACAAAGAAAGAGACTACCGTCTCCCCGGCAACGGCGCCACTTGATTGATTCGTCTTTTGCGTGCGAGCGTTTTAAAATCAAAGTTAAGAATATACCGCAATCAATAACGGTGTCGCTTGGTAGCTAGCCGGTTGAGTACGGGTCGATCCACAGGGAGAAAGATTCCTTTTCTTTATGTTCTAACGAGTTAATACGATCAAGTCGGGTTTTGTTTTAAGATCTAAGAATGAGATTAAATCAATTTAAAGGCTTGCTAGGGTTAGGATTAGGTGAGTTCGAAATAGGGATTCTACCCACTGCTTTTAATGCCCTAGTTAGGATTTTAGGTGTTAGGGCAATAGTCAATAAAGGGGATTAGCACGACTAGGAAGAAACTTAGTTTCTTTCTGGTCGTGCTAATCTCCGTTGTTGACTATTACCCTAACACCTATATTCTTAATTAGGGCATTGATAGAAGCGAGAAGAATCCCTTTTTCGAACTAGCCTAATTCTAACCCTAGTAAGCCTTTTTATCAATTTATTCTCATTCATAGATCTACAACAAAACCATCAATTTTTTGGACTTAACTCGTTAGAACATAAAGAAAAGGAATCGTTCTCCCTGTGGATCGACCCGTACTCAACCGGCTAGCTACCATACGACACCGTTATTGATTGCGGTATATTCTTAACTTTGATTTTTAAAACGTACGCATGCAAAACAGACGATCAATCAAATGGCGTCGTTGCCGAGGAGACGGTTGTCTCTTTCTTTGTGTAATTTCGGGTTAATAAAAAAAATTTTAAATTTTTTTTTATAAAAATTGAAAAATTTTAAAACAAAAAAAATAAAAATAAAAATCATCTTGTTCTTTTTGAAAGGATTTTTTGTAAGGGTGCAGGCTTGGAGCAAACTCTGTTTCAGATTTGGAGCAAGCCCAGTGAACAAATCAAGAAACAGAGGATCTGAACAGACAGGGGAGAATCCAAACAACACAGAGAAAAATTTTGGAGATCTAAACCAATTAAACCGCCGCGGAAGTGCGGCAGAATTGACAGTTTGACCGCGGAACCACGGTCAAAGGGTGACGTCAGCAAATCAAAATCTCTGTAAGTATCTCTTTTCTCCTTCTCTCCCCTGAACTCCACTGAAATAATTTCCTGCAGGCTTCTTTGCACAACAATCTCTTTCTCCTATCCAATAAATTGTTTTTGTGCAGGATTCTTTGCGCTGCCAAATAAAATTTTTTTTTGCAAGTGTTTTAGATTTTGTGTGTTAATTGCTTTGCATATTTAAAACGGACTTTTAAGGGGCTATAACACCAATCCAGATTGGGTAGGTATTTCATTACCCTTTCTAAGACCCCAAAAATTATAAAAAGCATATGCATCAACCATTGAGCTAATTAAAAAATATCTAGACTCAGCCAATTAAGGACTATCGCGCTCATTAGGACAGAGGAAGGTTGTGGGCATTCAGTCGTTTATCTAAACCTGACTTTTTGATGCTTAGGTTAGACAAGTGAGAAAGGTAACTTTAAAAGGCCCGTCTCACGGTGATTCGTGAGCGGAATCTTCCTTTCTTCACTTGTGCTTACCTAGCCACAATTGGCGGTGAAGAGGCGATTTGAGTGATATCTCACAACTTGTCGCTTTGGAACAGTGAGGAGCAGTCTAGTTGACTTAGGAGACCCTAGCTCTAGGTTTGATTGTGCATGTTTAAACTGTGCTTGTTTGAAATTGTGTCGTAGATCCGTACAAATTTTTGCAAAAACTCTTTCTAAAAAAAACACTTTCAAAAATTTCAAAACTCCACAAAAAAACAATTTTTTAAAAAAAATATATATATATATAAAAAATTAAAAAATAAAATAAAAATCTAAATTCTTTTTCTTCTCCTTTCTCTCATCATATCATGGGTACCCCACCTCGCAAAACTCTTACCGAACTTTGGTACCCACAACCAGACATTACTTCCTACGCTCATTGTTTTGGTCGAATTTCAGACGACCCCTCCATGCCTAAAATTTCTTTGAAAGATCGAATAGATACGTTTAGGGCATCCAGTTGGACTCCGCAATCTACCTTGTATCAACCATTTCAACCTTCACCACCTTCTTACGTTGATACTACTTTTTCGAGTCCTGTTTTAACCCCGAAACCCATGTCTATTGCTGAACATATTGAACAATCTCATAACCGATCTTTCATTCCTTTCACCACTGCGAATTCTTTGGATCAACAATTCCATTCACTTTATTATCCAAATATTGATCCTAATCCTGTCCAACCATTCAATTCCTACCTGTCATACCCGACTTTTGCATCTTCCCTAGACATTGTTCCTACACAGCCATTTGGGAGTTTCACGTATCCAAATTTTTTTGAATATTTTACTGAAACCCCGTCAAAACCCATGTCTAGTCTGGAACAGTTGTTGGAAGACTTTATGGTAGTGTCATGTCAAAATATGAGGGATTTGAATGCGTCCATGGCCGCCCTTATACAACCTAGTGACCCGGTAGCTAGTTTTCAACTAGCTCCAAATTTTCTAATGTATGATGAGGCGGTTGGACAGATTGAGAATTTGAGTGGAGAGAGTGAGCTGTGCACCCTTCCAAATCAAACCTACCCATCCCCAATTGAAACCCACAACTCCGGTTTTGAATGTCTATCAAGTGTTCCAAATGATTCACCAGTTTAAAATAGAATGGTTAATGAGTTGTGCGATCTTGTAGTGTTTGATTTACCTGATTGTGAAGGGTCCCTTTCGAGTGAACCCACACCCAATCCTTTTGGACTCTACACCTCCACTCTAGAACCTGAATTAATTGATATCCATGCTTTTGATGAGGTGTCTGAGAAATTTAATTTTCACTTGATCGAGGATATTGACGCAGGGAATATTTTGGATGATAAACCCGCAGATTTGGCCGAGTTTTTCTCTCAAATTCATCATCCCGAATCATTAAATGTTTCTCCCGAACTTCATATGCGTCTTGATTTTGATAAGAATTGCATGGATAAGTTAAATTTTGAGGAGAGTATTGAGAAAATTATTGAGGATGAAGCAGTTTTACTTGAGGAGTCGGATTTTCCAATTCATTCTATCCCTTTCATTGACTGCGCACACCCTCCTGAATTTTTAACTGATACCCTTTCTCAATCACTTCCCTCCATCCTCTTTCCGACCTTGCAAGAAACCGTTACACTTTCATTTTCAATGTCTGGTTTACCAAGTTCGACGTACCCATGTTTTCTCACGAATCTTGAGGGATTTGACATCATTTCTCAGTGGGTTGATAGATTAGCACAATCGCTTTTTACACATCGGTCATTATAAATTGTGCTAATTTATATACTCCATTTCCACCCTCAAGTTCGTATTCCACTGCTTTCTCCCACTTTCTCTGGTTCTTCTTCTAATCTTCCTTTAATGATAGCGAGTACTAATGAATCACAATCCGATATTTTGAGTTCGATAATTCTAGAAAAACAACTTGATCTAGACTCTTTTGATAATAAGGTAAATGAGCCTTACGAGTCTCCTAGCTCTATAATTTTTGAAAAATCAAGTTTGTTGAATTCTGGCACGTTACTTATTGACATTAAAATGTTCAATCGGACCATCGATGAAAATTTTGAAGATATTTTCGCCGACGAACTCGCATTCCTAAATGACACGGATTTTGTGATTAATCAACCTCCACCTGAAGAAGTCGAACCACCACCATTTCTTTTTCCCTTCCGCCATTCTTCTCCTCCACCGAGACCATATACTGCTTCTATCTCCACATGGTCTCATGTGTTTCTCATTTCTTTTCTCTACACTCTATTCTTTCACCAACCACACCATTATAACTATAAATTTTTTGAATGGTTGGTGCTAACCTTTGGCTTGTGTAAGGCCTTGTATAGCTTGATACTGTGTTTTTCTCCTCCCTAACTCTGAACTTTAATGCTTCAACAGTGGAAACACTGTTTCACTTAAGTTTGGGGAGAACCTTTTTGTGTATATATCTTTTGTTTTCTTTTTCTGTTAATAATAATAATAAAAAAAACAAACAGGGAAGTGCTGACAATTATGACCCTCTTGGTGTGGCATGACAGTGAGGGCACTGTCAAGTTTAAGTTTGGGGGTGTGCTCGGTAAGGTTTCTTCCTTCGCATTCATATGTATATTTTTGCATTTGCATACTTATTTTAAAATCCATAAAAATTGAAAATTTTTAAAATTATAAAAATTGAAAAATTCAATTTTGGCCATATTTGACTTAAGTTCAAAATGACGGTTGAATAGTAGGGAAAAACTAGATACTAAATTTAGTAAATTAAAAACCCTAAAAATAACCTTTCTTAAAGTTTAACTGTAGAAAATATATGTCCTTGTAGTTTATTTAGAAATAGGTAAATTTTGAGTTCAGTTCTTAGGCTATGTCAAAATTAGGGAAGAGTGTTGAAATTTTTATTTGAAATATAAGTCTGAAAAATAATTCTGAAGCTTAAGTCTAAATTCTGAAAATATATACTCTACAACTTGCACAAACATGCACCTTGAAACTTGGAGTAGTAGAGGATACCTTGAATGCTCTTGTCTAAAATCCTTAGTATGAAGGAAAATAAAATAAAAGTACAAGTATGAATAAAGAGATATAAAAAAATGAACACTGGTTTTGTAATTACTTAAGGCTGCATAAATAAAAAAATTTATAGCAAGGGTGCTTTATCACCTAGTGCCTTAGACCAACTGGTTTGGAAGTCACTGCTAAAGTCTTAGGTATTACAAGATGAGAAATTACGCCTTAATGCGCAAACACATTTTGTAATCGGTCATTATTACCTCATGAAGTATTAACGGTCGCATGAAGGATGCGTGAGCAATTTCATCTAAAATTCACCAATTAAAAGTACTTTGGACGATGGACAAGAGTATGATAGCTTGAATTGAATTTCCAAGTGTATGGTGATACATACACACACGTAGGGGTATATGATTGGGGTTTGGATGAGAGATAGGAATGAAAGATAGGGCTTATACCTTCAGTAGAGATGATAAAAATTCCTAAGTTGAGATGGAACTTTAGAAGGAAAATTCAAAAGATGCTGAAAGCTTAATAAATTTGCAGAACATATATGATCTTAAGTTAAATGAAAAGTGAGTGTGAAAAATACGGGTTGATGATTTCTAAGTTGAAGATAATAGAATTTCTTGCTAGAATACTGAATTGAAGAATGAAAATCAACATGCCAAATTGATCGGATTTTGTGCGTGGTATCCGCTGAAAACCCTCAGGAGACAACATTCCTCCTACTAGGGACACCTAGAGGTTTAACGGCTTGTTGCACAAGCTCAGTGCAATCGTGATTCCCTGCGAAAGTGAGGTTAGGATTTTTCGAGAATAAATTGGCTTTGCTCGGGACGAGCAAAAGATAAGTTTGGGGGTATTTGTTCATATCAGAATTTTGCATTATTATATCGCCCATTCTTAATCATATTACAAATAAATAGGTGTTTTTGATCCATGTCTTCTAAATAGTTGCAGGTTACAGGTTCTCAGAACAATACTATGAAATTCATGAAAAGACATTACAAAAGTGAGACTACGACCAACAATAGAAGAATCCTTTTGATGCCGCCTAACAGTTCAAGGAACAAATGAAGATCAGTAAACAGTTCAATTGCACAAAGCACAAGGGCAGCACAAGATTCAAGACTTCAACGTGAAGCTTACGGTAAAAGTCCACAAATTATGCACTGTTGGAAATCTGGAAGAAAGTAGAAAAGATTCTGAGGAACCAAGTGAAAAAATAGAAAGAAAAAGCTGTTGGATATAGTGCCCTCAGAGTCAATTATTGGATCACAGGCACGTGATTGCAATGATTGAGGGAGGACCTATGCCGGTAGGACAATCTTGCTCAGGATGATTGTATACAATCTGGTTTGTCTCTATCATCGTGTACATGCTTTAGGTGACATTATGGTTCACTATTACACATTGATGGAGAATAGTATGCTAGCATGGTTTGTCTTTATCATCGTGTACTGCTTTAGGTGACCTTCCAGGTCGCTATTGCACGCTGATAGAGCCCTTAGGATTCTTGCTTGACGACCAGCAGTATGATGGCGATCATATACGTGGGAGCTGGGGTCTATAAGCACATCCTTAAAAGGTCCCTAGTCATGGGAGTTTCGAGACTGGGCATCGATACTCCATTAGTAGACTAGTGTATACAGTCGAGACCCCGACGAGGGGCGGTGGCCGGTCTCACAAGCCATTCGTGTCAGTTGATTCACCTAAGATGTATACAGGTGCTCATTGGGTTATGAGTATACCGGACAGGACTCGCGGGGAACATGCTAGTTGGTATTATACCTGACGTCAGATAGCAGTTCCCTGGTGACATGTGTACAGGTTAGTTCATCGACCTGAGATCGTCATTTATCTCGTGTGAGTTCCCATTGTGCTTTGATTACTACCCTACCACGGCTCAATGGAGTCGTGCAAACAGGTTTTAGTTGGGAACAGTCCCGAGCTACATGGAGGCAAGTGAGTGGATCAGCAGGGGATTCGTTTCTCCCGGTATTGGGGGTGAGATCGCGCTGTGTCTAGGAGAGCCATTACATGAAGCCCTCGGCCGAGGCAGGAGATTTACTGGTAGGTATTCCAGTAGTATCTCAAGGTGTTCTGGGCTACACTCCGACACGACTTGTACCGCTTTTGGGGGTCTGACTTTTACCAACCCCTTAGGCCCGACATGCGATGCTCATAGACGAACGGACTGGACTGTACGGATATTGTCACTGACAGGCTCAGTAGGGTGTCAGGATGAGTTCGCTCATCGACCTCCCTTTTGGTCAATACCTTGTAGCTCGTTACGTACGGCTTATACCTCTGACGTGCTAGTGGTTAAATCCACAGCCAAAGTATTGACGAGTGTTTAGAGTCCCCTACAGACAGTTTCTCAAGTTTCGGGCGAAACGTTGTAGAGACCGTATGATATATTGCAGGGTCCGATCATATACGTGCGGTATTGCACGGATCATGATCGGACGGATCATACTAGTGGGCTTTGGTTTAAGCCGGATCCTAGTATTAGATTTGTTGGATTACTTTAGTCTCGTCGCATTCGCATTCAGTAGAAATGCGGATGCAGGTATGCATATACACATGAGGGGTATCCTTGTGATCCGTCACGAGTTTACTTTAGATGTTGCCGTATTTTTTTATTGTTGCAAACATTTGGATTAATGTTTGTAAATGGTGATTATGAGCTAGATATCATGATTTGGAGCATTTATTGTGACACATGCACAAGTGGTGACTCATGGTCTCTTTTCTTGTGCATGTGTCACATTATATGATGGATTTATGTTGATATGATAAGAGGAGAGAGAGAGGGGCTGCCTAATGAGAGGTTTGGTCTTGTAATTTTTACACACTCTCTCACTCTCATTTGATCATAGCAAAAGAAAAGAAAAGCTCTCTTCTCCTTCCTCTTCTTCTAGCTCAAATCTCCATTAGTGGCAACACCTCTAACCTCCATCCAAATTTATGGATGCAAGAGACAAAATGATCACAAACATTCTCTACAACACCTTAGACACGTCGGCTAGCACACGTCGTGCCCGAGTTGCTTCGGATGAAGCGAGAGCCCGTAAAAAGACTCGTAGATGTGGTGCCCTTTCCGATGAGGAGATCGAGACCGGAGATGCCGCGAGGAGTTTGGGATGATGGCCAAAGACCGAAGGACACGGATCGATCGGTATAGCTTTCTATCCCTTCTCTAGTTTGCTAGTAGTAGGTTAATGGTTCGATCCGGGTTTTAAGCATACGATAGCGCCGGTTTTCAAGTCAAGAAAAATTTTCGTTTCCGCATTTTGGCCTCGGAAAGACGGCCGGGGCGCTACCGTAGTCTTACATGGTATCAGAGCCACGCCATTAACCTTTACTAGCGTGCTCTAGCGTGTTTAGAACTTCGATCGGACGAAAATTCCAAAAACCGCGTTTCCAAATGTTCAGTTTCTGTCAAAATTTTTCTGTTGTCAAAAAATTATTTGGTGTATTGCAGAAAATCAGGTAGGGTTTTTTAAGAGAACTGAGAAAATTTGGTTGGCTGATTCCACTGTAGAGCGGCGGATCCGCTGTCGTACCCACGTTTTGGCCGCGGATCCGCGGCCGTACTGTAGCCACAGTACACCAAATTTCTTCAGGAGGTCTCTGACTTGGAATTGGGGTTTCTGGTATATTCTGTTTGGGCCAAGATTATTTTGAGTACTGGGAATTGTGCTTGGGGCCCACTTCGGGAAATTTTGTCGATCGAAAATTTAAATATGTTGGTTCACAGTATTTACATTATATCTGTGACCGTGAATGTCATTTGATCGGTAAATCTTGTCTATTTGCTATAGTTCTTTTAGACGGATTTACGAACGTGACATTCACGTTGATATTCTGTGTTGTGCTGTGATGTTGCGGTTTTGTCGTGGTGGATAGCCTGGATGCACTGGTAGTACAGTTTGGTTGTATTTGTACATTTGATATTGCGGGGCGAGCGTCCGACATGTGGACTGCCATCACTGCCTGTTTGTATATTATTCTTTTGGGGCACGACCGGGCTGAGGTCGATGTACCCGTTGTATATATTTTACTTTCTGTACTAGGATTACCCCGCGGTGGGGTGCACGGATAGCCAGATTCTAGAGGGCAACGGGCCCGCATCTCATGGCTTTGAGACGGAGGGGGCTTTACTCTAGAATTGGCGGGCTATCCGCCGCACTCGTAGGGGGTACAGGTTGACCCAAGGAGGGGTGCTCAAGTTACCGAATTCCGTGAAGTGCTGGGTGGTCCATTCACGTTGTTGAAGGGGGTTGCCTTGCTTCAGGTTTTGGCGGGTAACTTGTCGCGCCTGTAGGGGTCTAGGATTATGTTGCACAGGCTATCCACACGACCCGGGGAACGTCGGGTTTCAGTAGCGGCTCTATGAAACCCAGGGATCCCAGACTTTCTATATTGTTCTTTGATGCTTATTACATTTCTGTGATGTTGCATTTTATCACTCCATGAGCGAATATTGTATATTGATATATATACTAGTAGATGTTGTATATGTTTTACACCTGCGCTAGTCCAGTCCCCGCTCTATCGTTAGTTAAGCAACCTAACGGGTGATGACGGGACCCAGTGGCGAATGCGGATGGCATATACGTACATCGTATTTTCGTTCTTTTGTGGTGTGATTAATTGATGGGACTGCATTGATTCGCATCAATGCAAGCTAAACAAACCTAATCTGATGTTGTTGGAACATTTTTCAAAAAGCTGTTATTGCAAGGATGTTCTCTTTTGTTTTGCACAGTGGTATTCGGTTATGAATATCCAGCACCTCAGTTGACGAGGCAAGGGCCGAGATCCCTTCACCGGGAGTGACCCCTTAGACATGAGTTTGCGTCAGGGTAATAACTTCACTATAGCCGATTACTTTTTGCTTTGCATCATGTTATTCAGTTGGAATATCCTGCACCTCATTCTACGGGGAAAGAGCCAAGATCCCTTCACCGGGAGTGACCGCTTTAGCAAAGGTTTTCGTCACTATATTTTTATAAAAAGCTATGCAGATCCTTCAACGATATCAAGTTCATTACGTTAAAAGTTTTTCGCCAAAACCTAGACATAGCCCTCCGTCATTTCTTACGGGTATTATTTAGTATTCGTGCTGCGTTTGTTGACTCCGTCAAGGCGTAGTGTACGGTAGCTAAGTGGTGCTTGTTTGTAGCATGGATATGGGATTGGTTAGGACAGTCGTGCGGCCTTGTTGACTCCGTCAAGGGCACGTACGGGTGGGTTTAATGCAATCCAGTAAATGACGGGTTGAACTTGACTAGGACTCTTTGATTTGTTGACTCCGTCAAGGTCACTTGGGTCCCAGGGGTAAAAACACACATCGGGAGTTTCTAAAGAAACTGAAACTTGCCAGGCATGCGCATACCTTCTGGAGTGTGGTGACTTGAGTAGATTCCGTCAAGTTATCATACAATGATAGTTGGATCCCGATTCCCACTGATGAGTTGGCTTACTCCTCGGGTGATCCCGACTAATTCTTCTTTCAGGTTTGGAAGAGAATTTGACGTTACAGTGGGAGGTTTCCTGATTAGATAAAGTGATAACCATTCTGATCCAGGTTAGAGTGCACGCTGAGTGTTTCTTTTCTCTCTCTCTTTGGCAGCGACCATGACCCGACCCGTGACTGTGACTCCGTGACTAAGTGGACCGAACCTTCTTAAAACACTGGCTTTTGGATTGTCTGAGTTGCATACCTCATTGCCACTCCTACTTTTACCCTTTTCTCCAGGACACCTCGTATTATTACGAACATCCACTTCCATTGGATAAAACCATCGTATGGTTATATACGAACTCGAAGGAACTTGTTTCAGATTCGAGAATGGTTTCTGGTCCTGGAGAAAACGAATAGGACTATTCAGTTGTCTTTTCCTTTTACCTTCTCTCAGGTTGCGAGTGCTCCTTGGATTAGGACGGTACACCTATTACGCTTATTAGATAGTCTTCATCCAAACCATAGGCTGGTGCCAAACGGTAGGGAATGAAGAAAACCAATTAGTCTAACGATGGTGTACAGAAGGTATTAAGTTAAGACAAATAAAGGCATTAGTAAGAGGGCAAAGTAAATTGCGACTGATATTCACGACCAAACCAAGTATTTCATTGCCACTCCTACTTCACCTTTGTATTTCTCCAGGACACTTCGTATCACTACGAAGATCCACAGTTTATTGGATACTCCATCGTATGGTTATATACGAACTCGAAATGAACTTGTTCCAGTTCGGGGATGGATTCTGGTTCAGGAGAAATAGGAATAAGGTTTTATTTAGTTGTCTTTTATCTTCATCTTCTCTTAGGTTACGAGTGATCCTAGGATTAGGAGAGTACACCCATTATGCTTAATGGATAGTCTTCTTCCAAACCATAGGCTGGTGCCGAACGGTAGGGAAGGAAGAAAACCATTTGGCCTAAAGAGGTGTACAGAAGGTAATGACTAAAGACCTATAAAGGGATTTGGAGAGATAGCATGGATATATACGGTTACAGTTGTGAATATGATAATGGAAGAGGCATTACTAGGAGTACCCGGATACACCTACGAAACATTTTCATGTTTCAGTTTCACTGTGTATTGTTAATAGAAAACTGATTTCCCAATTAGTCCTTGCTCAGGGTATGTATTTACCAGGTTTGCTTCTCACATCTGTATGGTTTTACAGATGATGAGTGGGAGTAAGTTATTGGGAATTGGATGATCATCCTTATTATATCGGGATTCGTTGTAATTGGTGATATTTGAGGAAATTGCTTGGGTTGTTTGCCGGACGGCAAATATTTGGTTTTGAATATCCATTGTTATGCACCAATTTCAAATTGATATATCTGTACGTTTATTTTTATAAAGTGAGATATAACCTTTTGAAATTATGTCTATGACATTTACCTATATCAGTGGATGGTTAGGTAAGGAGCATTAAACAGCGGTGTAATTCTTCTTAACCATAAGTACAGTTTTCAACCTACGACACACAGGGAATGAGTTATTAGATTCAGGGGACTTATACAGAGTATTGTATTTTGTCCAGTGTCCATAAGGACATAGGGGTTAGTACTCGTACTATATTCTGTTTAATTGTGACTTCTCTAGTTCTTAGACATGTGTTTCATAGAAATGCAAGGTCTAAGTTTTGAGAAGTTATAGGTATGAGAATAAAGTAGAGAACCAGGCATTGCAAGTATCAGGATTCTTCAAGGTGATCGAAAATGTAGATACTTGTGTATGGTATTCAGTTGATAGTAATGTTTATGAGAACTTATTTCTCTTTCAGGTTGCTCATATCTGGATGTATTCCTAAGTTGAGTAATGCTGATCGGCCTCTCTCCATTTAGTTAACATGCACTGGAGACAGCTGCATGATTTGAATCTGGTTCCAATTAAATCAGTGGCTCTGTTTCTATATTGGATATAGAACGGTTCATATCTTAACGATGTTAAGGTACGGGGAGTTGTCCGGCTTATGCTTAAAACCAGACTCTGGATAACTCAAGGCACGTTTCTGTAATGGCTGTTTGTCGGTTGACCCGGGCTATGATGAGGGTTGATTTTCTACTATCTGGAAGATCAATAGTGATATTGTTCTTGACTCGCCACAGTTTTTAATAAAAATGGATTTTTTCAGAAAACAGTAGTGGGAGTATGGTAGAACTGGAAGTGATTCCAGAACCGCAAACGATTACTGAAAATTTGATAAGAACATAAAGATTCAATCTGGTTTGACATTCCATTGGCCACTCCGCAGATATGGTGGGTAACCTCAGGCACCCGAGAGGTACTCCGGTAGCCTCAAGGACGGTGAAAGGGAGGTTCTTGTTTACCCAGACTTGCCATTGCTGTTGTTCCAGACTGTGAAACTCGGCAGGAGGATGAGTATAGCGTCGTTCTAAACTAGCTTTAGAAGTGCACGTGTATATGAGTCTGCCAGAGGGTTGTCGTAGTCAGTGGGAGTAGCGGAGGCATTGGTGGACAAGTAGCTTATGTCTATTTATGGACTAAAGCAGATATAGCGGAGATAGATCATCTATTTCTGATGTGACAGTCATAGGTTTGACTTCATCAGAATAGGGGATGGATCTGTTAAGATGGTAGTAGGGTGTGATGTCCTGGTATTTGGATGACATACACAGAGTAGGAAGTGAAATTCCTATACTACGATCGGTTATGATTTGGTTGTCACACAGTGGTTTCTCCACATAGGAATTGGATATTATATCAGACATTCTGGTTACTAGATCTATGGTTTTAGATCTGGATTTGGGTAGTATCCAAATCTGGGTACTTAGACAACATTCTAAAGGTGCTTTAGAATGGACGACTCCTGGCACGGTAATGTACCTACAGGTGATGGAGTCACCCTCTCTAAAGGTGTCTTACAGACTAAAGGGGAGAGGGATGTACATGATTGGCAGATTACTTGCTTAGGCAATTGAGACAATCATGAGATGTCAAGTACCGCACCAGACGTTGTTTTTTGCACTAGATGCAATAAGTTGATATTGATCCAATCCTGGAGAAACATTCGGAAGCAGTTTTAGAACATAAGTGGATGTTCTAGGGATATGATAACAACAACCACTTGTAGGAGACAGTTATCATTCCAGGCTTCCAAGGCGACCTGGATGACAGAGTGGCTGTCAG
This sequence comes from Agapanthus africanus, assembly GCA_030015575.1. Lineage (NCBI taxonomy): Eukaryota > Viridiplantae > Streptophyta > Magnoliopsida > Asparagales > Amaryllidaceae > Agapanthus > Agapanthus africanus. The sequence goes on along the minus strand of CM057345.1, from coordinate 517,652,561 downwards.
AGTTATAGTTTTCCCTCTGACGAGGGGTAGTATTTTGGACAGGTGGTCCAAGAGGATACTGAGGGAGGCATGGCACAGGATACTGATTAAGTTCAGATGACGATACAGTCTAAGAAGTTTGGATTTGGAGTTCATTTATGAACTAGGTCCCATCAGATATCCAGACATATTCTAAGACAGGTATTACTCATTTCGGGAGATGGCTTTCTCTGCGAACTTAAGATAAAGAGAGACATAGAAAGAAACATCAGGGCGGATCCACTAGCTGAGGCTATTCCTCGAACGCAATAGTTTCACAAACGGGCTTTGTGAGACTGATTAGTAGAGGAGTTGGGTGTTCGGTATAACACGGGCTGTGAGTATGCGACATCGCAATAATTAACCTTGAGTGCAAGTGGGAGATTGTTGGATATAGTGCCCTCAGAGTCAATTATTGGATCACAGGTACGTGATTGCAATGATTGAGGGAGGACCTATGCCGGTAGGACAATCTTGCTCAGGATGATTGTATACAATCTGGTTTGTCTCTATCATCGTGTACATGCTTTATGTGACTTTGTGGTTCACTATTACACGTTGATGGAGAATAGTATGCTACCATGGTTTGTCTTTATCATCGTGTACTGCTTTAGGTGACCTTACAGGTCGCTATTGCATGCTGATAGAGCCCTTAGGATTCTTGCTTGACGACCAGCAATATGATGGCGATCATATATGTAGGAGCTGGGGTCTATAGGCACATCCTTAAAAGGTCCCTAGTCATGGGAGTTTCGAGACTGGGCATCGATACTCCATTAGTAGACTAGTGTATACAGTCGAGACCCCGACGAAGGGTGGTGGCCGGTCTCACAAGCTATTGGTGTCAGTTGATTCACCTAAGATGTATACAGGTGCTCATTGGGTTATGAGTACACCGGACAGGACTCGCCGGGAACATGCTAGTTGGTATTATACCTGACGTCAGATAGTAGTTCCCTGGTGACATGTGTACAGATTAGTTCATCGACCTGAGATCGTCATTTGTCTCGTGTGAGTTCCCATTGTGCTTTGATTACTACCCTACCACGGCTCAATGGAGTCGTGCAAATAGGTTTTAGTTGGGTACAGTCCCAAGCCACATGGAGGCAAGTAAGCGGATCGGCAGGGGATTCGTTTCTCCCGGTATTGGGGGTGAGATCGAGCTGTGTCTAGGAGAGCCATTACACGAAGCCCTCGGCCGAGGCAGGAGATTTACTGGTAGGTATTCCAGTAGTATCTCAGGGTGTTCTGAGCTACACTACGACACGACTTGTACCACTTTTGGGGGCCTGACTTTTACCAACCCCCTAGGCCCGACATGCGATGCTCATAGACGAACGGATCGGACTGTACGGATATTGTCACTGACAGGCTCAGTAGGGTGTCAGGATGAGTTCGCTCATCGACCTCCCTTTTGGTCAATAGCTGGTAGCTCGTTACGTACGGCTAATACCTCTGACGTGCTAGTGTTAAATCCACAGCCAAAGTATTGACGAGTCTTTAGAGTCCCCTACAGAAATTTTCTCAAGTTTCGGGCGAAACGTTGTAGAGGCCGTATGATATATGGCAGGGTCCGATCATATACGTGCGGTATTGCACAGATCATGATCGGACGGATCATACTAGTAGGTTTTGGTTTAAGCCGGATCCTAGTATTAGATTTGTTGGATTACTTTAGTCTCGTCGCATTCGCATTCAGTAGGAATGCGGATGCAGGTATGTATATACAGGTGAGGGGTATCCTTGTGATCCGTCACGAGTTTACTTTAGATGTTGCCGTATTTTTTTATTGTTGCAAACATTTGGATTAATGTTTGTAAATGGTGATTATGAGTTAGATATCATGATTTGGAGCATTTATTGTGACACATGCACAAGTGGTGACTCATGGTCTCTTTTCTTGTGCATGTGTCACATTATATGATGGATTTATGTTGATATGATGAGAGGAAAGAGAGGGGGGCTGACTAATGAGAGGTTTGGTCTTGTAATTTTTACAAACTCTCTCACTCTCATTTGATCATAGCAAAAGAAAAGAAAAGCTCTCTTCTCCTTCCTCTTTCTCTAGCTCAAATCTCCATTAATGGCAACACCTCTAACCTCCATCCAAATTTATGGATGCAAGAGACAAGGTGATCACAAACATTCTCTATAACACCTTAGACACGTCGGCTAGCACACTTCGTGCCCGAATGGCTTCGGATGAAGCGAGAGCCCGTAAAACGACTCGTAGATGTGGTGCCCTTCCGACGAAGAGATCAAGACCGGAGATGCCGCGAGGAGCTTGGGATGATGGCCAAAGACCGAAGGACACGGATCGATCGGTATAGCTTTCTATCCCTTCTCTAGTTTGTTAGTAGTAGGTTAATGGTTCGATCCGGGTTTTAAGCATACAATAGCGCCGGTTTTCAAGTCAAGAAAAATTTTCGTTTCCACATTTTGGCCTCAGAAAGACGGCCGGGGCGCTACCGTAGTCTTACAAGAGCAACATGAAGTATCCCTAAAGAACTGAGTCCAAGAGCCCACTATATGGCTGCGGAACCGCGGCCAGACATGGCATTCTGCCGCGGTTCCGCGGCCGTGCAGTGCACGTGTCGGTGCACGTATCGGTGGGTATCGGTGCTTTGACCCGGCTTTCTTAGGGTAGTATTGTAAATTCAGATGTGGATCAAATGTAAAATCTAGGGTTTTTCCTATCATAAATAGGAGGGCTCAAAGCCAAATAAAGTGTGCCTCTTTTAGGTGCCTCTTTTGAGATGCCTCTCTTTAGTTCTTAATCTCTTTTCAATTTCTAGATTTAATTCTCATTTTGTAATGAATCGTTGAGAGGTCATCAATAAAGGCATTTTTTTTATTTTTATCTGCAATTTTAATTCCTGCAATTTTTATCTGTTCTTTAATTATCTGCAATTTAGATAGTTTTTAAAATAAAATATAAAAATGAATTTGATTATCACCTTCCTAATGAGTGAGTAATTCCTCACTTGTTAAGGTTAGGATAGGGAAAGTTTGAGAGAAGGAACTAATTAGTTGCCAGGGTCCTTGTCCGTCCTTTCTTAACTCTTAGCCCTAACCTCTATTTAAATCATTCACAACCGGTCTGACTAGGGAATCACCACTACCTCGTGGGATAGGGTGCCGTAGTGAGCGGTGTGTGATTCATTTAAATAGAGTCCGTATTGATTAAAATTATGGGGGCAAAGAAAGGAGTGAGAGAGATTTCCTTCTCTCAAACCTTCCCAATCCTAACCCTAACAAGTGAGGAATTACTCACTCATTAGGGTATTAACAATAGAATTCATTTTTTTATAAATTTTTATATTAGAAAACTAAATTGCAAATATTAAAGGAACAGATAAAAAATGCAAGAATTAAATTCAGAAAAGGAATGCGAGATAAAAATAAAAATACCTTTCTTTATTGATGCACTCTTGAACGTTACAATGAAATTAAAATTTAGACTAGAATTAAAAAGAGGCATCTCAAAAAAGGCACCCAAAAGAGGCACCGAAAAGAGGCACAAAAACTAGAGAGAGGCATACTTCCTATTTATAGGTAGGAAAAACCCTAGGTTACATTCTGATCCATACATGAAATTACAAAACAACCCCAAAGACCGAGTCAAAGCATCGACACCCCACTGACACGTGCATTGCACGGCCGCGAAACCGCGGTAGAATAGCCTGTTTGGTCGCGGATCCACGGCCATTTGGTGGGCTCATGGGCCCAATTCTTTAGGATTTCTTCAAGTTGCTTTTATCTTCTGTTTTCTTCACTTGGTTCCTCAGAATCTCTTCTATTTTCTTCCATATTTCCAACAGTGCAGAATTATGTGGACTTTTACCGTGAGCTTCGCGTTGAAGTCTTGAATCATGTACTACCCTCATACTTTGTGCATTGAACTGTTCATTGATCGTTGTTTGTTCCTTAAACTAGTAGGCGGCATCGTACAGATTCATCTATTTGTTGGTCGTAGTCTCACATTTGTAGCGTCTTTTCCTGAATTTCACTGTAGTGTTCTGAGAACCTGTAACCTGCAACTATTTAGCAGACATGGATCAAAAGCACCTATTTATTTGCAATATGATTAAAAATGAGGAATATGATAATGCAAAATTCTGATATGAACAGGGGACAAAGAGTCTTTGCTGCTACCAGTGAGTGGTTTCCGAGTAGGAAAGCACGAACTGATGTCTTTGCTGCTAGACCTCGGCTTTCTGCTTAGGGGTGAACAACCAAGCTTTTCCAGACCTCGGAGTTCAACGAGTGAAGCTTGTGACCTTGCTTCGGTCAAGCTGCAAAGGGACAACTCCTCGGTTCCGGACCTCGGAGTTCCTGTTGCCCTGCTACTAAACGAGTGAAGGGTAAATCCCTGAACGGGTGGAACGGATACTTCACTTGATGGTCGAGGCAAGGGCAAAAGTTTGGAGGTCAAAGACTCCCCTTCTTCATCTCGTCTTCCAAAAAGATTTGTGACGATGCATCACTTGTCACAAGCGATATGAATATTTATGAAAGTAGAAGGTAGCGAGGGTAAACATAGTACCTTCAAAACCAGAATCCACCAAGCCTGCTTGAAGAAGAAAATCATTGAATTCCTGCACTGCATAAATAGAAATTCCACCTCTGCCAATCTTCTCATCACTGGATGCCACCACATTAAAGTCTCCAGCAACAAGCCGAGGATCGCATACGGTTGAAGCAAAGTGACTAAGAGAATCCCATAAATCTCTCTTCTCCAACAATGTCCCAGCAGTTGGTGAAGAAGAAACCTTTAAAACCAGCTAAAGCTACCTGCGAGTATTATCATAAGCTATCACTGACTTGGCTTGGTATAAGGAGCAAAGTCCTTTCCGTTCGAATCCCAGACACAATGCGGTCGGGCACACATTCAATGCTGACCCATTATCAACCAGAACTGCTCCAATGTTCTTTACGACACAATACACAGTGATGAGGAGAGGAAGAGTATGATTAGCCTAGATGTTTCAGCAATTACTGACAGGAGTTTCTAGTATAGTAGCTCGACCGTGGATTGAAGGTGTCGTCTAAGAAGAATCTTGAGGCTTGCCCTGACTGGCTCGGTGTTCATATCATAATATTGCATTATTATATTCCCCATTCTTATTCATTTTACAAATAAATAGGTGCTTTTGACCCATGTCTGCTACATAGTTGCAGGTTACAGGTTCTCGGAATAAAAAACAGTGAAAATGATGAAAAGACGATACAAAAGTGAGACTACGACCGACAAATGGAAGAATCTTAATCAAGCCTACAGTTTGAAGACTATACGAAGTGAATGGTAAAGTCCACTACATTATTAACTGTGGAAATCTGGAAGAAGACCAGAAGACATTCTGAAGAACAAACTGAAGAAAACAGAAGACACCGGCAACAGACAGAACCCCAGGAAAAATCAGCTAAAGAAGCCTCTACTTGTCCGCGGAACCGCGGCCAAACCTTGCTCTTGGCCGCAGATCCGCGGCCGTACGAAGCCCGGGTCGGTGGAGAAACGTGTCGGTGCGTCGGTGATTTGACTAGTTCTTTTCTTATGGGGTAAACTTGTAATTGCAGATATGACGCGATTGTAACCCTAGGGTTTCTATGTTCTATAAATAGAAACCCTAAAACCTGTTTTAGTTTATGCCTCTTTTTATTCATCTATTCAGATTTGAAAATTCCTGTGTAAATGTTTGAAAAGTGCCATCAATAAAGTAAGTAGTTTTATTTAATTGCCTTAGTTAATTTTTATTCTGCCGTAGTATAATTTTCTTATCTGCCCTAGTTAGATAGAAAGATATGTTTTTCAATTCCCTAATGAGCCAGTAGTCTCCTCGCTTGTTAGGGTTAGATTTGGGGAAGGCTTGAGAGATGAAAATCTCTCACCCCTTTCTTTCCCATTACTTATAATTAATAGGACTCCATGCATACATACTCACACCGTTCCCTACGGCATCTTACCCCACGAGGTAACGGTGATACCGTAGTATAAACGACCGGTTGCATATGTTTTCCATGGAGGTTAGGGTAAGAATTAAGAAAGGAAGGACTAGAACCTAGAAGAAGAAACATCATTTCTTCCCGATGGTACTAATCCCCTTTATTAATTGTTACCGTAACACCTAAAAAGATCTAAATTAGGGCATTGAAAGCGGTGAGGAAATCTTCAATTTCCAAACTTAACCTAAACCTAACCCTAGCAAGATTCTAGTCTTAGTATAAATCAGTTTTAGTTTTTAGCGATAATCTATTCACACCGTTTGGAATTAACTCGTTAGACCAAATTAGGAAATACACAACATCCTTGTGGACCGACCCGTACTCACAGGCTAGCTACCAAGCGACGCCGTTCTTGATTGCGGTTATAAATATTTTTGATTCATCTTTTTAAAGCGCATAAGCACTAAAAATCTAAAAAAATCAAATGGCGCCGTTGCCGGGGATGGCGTAGTATTTTCTTTTTGCAATTTCGGGTTAATATAAAAGTAAAAAATCATAAAAACTGAAAATTTGAAAAACATAAAATTTTACCATCTTATGAATGGTATTTTCGTGTGAATTTTGCAGGATAGACGAACGAGTTCGGATTCGGGAAAATCCAGCAAGTAAAACAGAAAACGGCAGATCTGAACGACAAAGGAAAATCATAACAGCGGAGCAGAAGAAATCTCGAGAATCGATCCGCCGCCGCCGCCGCCGCCGCTTTTCCGCCGCCGATAGCTCCCTTCGGCCGCGCTTCCGCCGCAGGTAGGTGACGTCAGCACGAGGTAAAACCACTGTGAGCTTTCTCTCTCCTCCTCTGAACCCTCTGATATCTCCTCTGTAAATTTGCCTGCAGGATTCTTTGCGCTTAAAAAAATCTCTCCCCCTTCTAATAATTGATCTTATGCAGAATTCTTTACGCCGCGCTAAAATAAAAAAAATTTGATTGCAAGTGATTATTACTGCTTTGCATATTTTTAATCGGACTTTAAGGGGCTTGAAACCAATCCAGATTAGGTGGGGATTTCATCACCCTTCCCAGGACCCCAGAAATCACATAAGGCATATTGCATTGACCATCATTTAATTAAAAAAGATTAGATCAGCCCTAAGGACTTCACGCTCAATAGGACAAAGGACTAGTTGTAGGCATCGACCGTTGATCCTAACCTGACTTTGTGGTGTCTAAGCAAGTGTGTCTAAGGTAAGTGGTTACTTAATTAGGTCCACTACTTACGTGGTGGAGAGCCTCCTACTTACCTGGCACTTACCTGGCCACAATTGGCGGTGACGAGGCGGTTTGATGTCCTACCTCTTGCCCTTGGAACAGTTAGGAGCTGTTTAGCTGACCTAGGTGACCCTAGATCTAGGCCTGATTGTGCATTTGTGGTTGATTGAATGGTGTCTAAGCCTTTTATCGAAAATCTTTTTTGCAAAAAGCTCCACATAAAAAAACGCAAAAAGTCTTACAAAAACTTGCAACTTATCACTAAAAATCTGTGCACCCCACTTACACCACTTTCTTTCCATTAACGTTTTCTTACCTCCACATTCTGTTTTTCACTCTTTGACTACACTGCCTCTTTAGTGTATGTCCAGTTGGACTAGGGACACTAGCGCCCGATTAGTCCGTGTCTCGTTGGTACCGACCGACGAAGCTTTCGACTCCGAAGTCGAAATTCCTTCCATTTCCTTACCTTCACCTTCACATTCTTCCTCCGAAAGGATGTCGGGATATAATTCTAACAACACCTTACCCACGGGACTGATTCCACTTCCGTTAGGTGCGAATAACCCGCAACACCCGCCAGTTGAAGCGCCCTAACGAATCGCGCTCCAGGATCTTTTCTACCCTGTCCGCACCGCCTTACCTACTTGTCTTTCACTCCCACCGGCAAATGGGGACGATTTTGAGATCAAACCCCACTTCATCAACATGTTTCCAAAATTTCACGGACTGGAATCCGAAGATGCCTATATCTTCATAAACAAATTCCAAAACGTTTGCGCAATGATGAAAACAACCCAATTATCAGATGATGCTATAAGGCTAAGGGTCATTCCTTTCACCTTATGTGACTTAGCCAAGAAGTGGTTATACAGCACAGCATCACATTCAATTAAAAATTGGGACGAGTTTGTTAAAGCTTTTCTTAAAAAGTTTTATCCCCATCACAAGACCACGAGAATTCGCAATGAGATTATACAATTTTCCCAGCTTTCTTCCGAACCATTTTGGAAGTGTTTTGAAAGATTCAAAGACCTACTTGTTCAATGCCCTCACCATGATATCGAAAATTGGCAACTTTGCCAAACTTTATACGATGGATTGAACCCAGCAACGAAGCAGTTGCTGGAAACCATTTGTCAAGGTCACTTTCTAACCAAATCTAGTGAGGAAGCTTGGCAGTTTCTTGAGGATCTTGCTGAACAAACACTTCAGTGGGAAAGCACTAAGACCACTGTAACGTTTTGAAAATCGTTTCGGTGAAATTTCGGAAAATCGGCAAAATAAGGGGGTTTTCTGTAAAAAAGTCAAAATACAAATTTATTTATTATAAAATTAAATATACATATTCTAGCTATGTAATTGCTAGTATTTGGTGTATCTTGAGCTACTGGTGAAATTTTAAATTTTCTGAAAAAAATTCCGAAATTAATTATTTTAATATTATTTTAAGCCGTCAATAATACATTAAATTAGCAATAAATAAAAATTTGATTAGGCTAATTACATGCTATAGAACCATGACAACTAAAATTTAGTTAGTAATATAAATTTTTGGTAATTTATTTCAAGTTCTATTTGGTTATAATTAAGGGAAAACTAAAATTTAAATAACTAAACTAAAACTTGCAATTTTTGAGCTTGTGGGGGGTCTTTTTGCATAGATTTTTTTATACATTCTCTCACAACTCCCTCACCCCTCCTTGGCTGTCCCCACCACAGCAGGAAATGTCCCCTCCTTTTTGGCCTTCAACTCATGTAAAAAGATATGGGTTGAAGGGATTTAAATATATTAATTTGAGTATGGGTATTAAGTGATATGGGGGGTCTTTGACTTTGAAATTTTCTACACAACTCTCTCTCATTCTCCCCCATCTCCCCAATCCGAGAGCTTCCCAAGCTGCTGTCCATATTTCCCCCCAAATTCTCCTTCTCATTTTGCTTCTAAATTCCATCAAAATCCATTCAAAATCGACAATTTCATTACTAATTCAAGGCTAATCCCTATTCTACCTCTTCTCACACCCATATTAGATTAAAACAAGGAGAAAGATGGCATCTTGGGAGGCTAGAGCAATCTAAGGTTGATCTTGTGAGGTATAATTTCTAATCAATTGGTTAATTTGTAGTTTATGTGTGCTAAATTAGAACTTTGAAATGTTAAATTATTGTTAATTTCTAATCTAGGTTTTAAAGAGTGTAGTTTGATTTGAACTAGGGTTTTAGCACACCATTACTAAGTTAATTAATTCTATTTTGCTATCTAGTTGTTTTTCTAACCTAAATCTAAGAGGTTAACTTGCTATTTGGGCTTCAAATTAGTGTTAATCTAGGTTTTTCTAGTGTGAAATTTGTTTGGAAGTGCTAGTTTATAAAATCATGAAAGGGTTGTTTATGGAAACAAGGATTTGAAGCATGGTATATGAGTTGAATTTAAGTGATTGTGGCTAACTAGTTGTGTGGTTGGATGTTTGTACGATGATGTGATCACTTTTGTCGCAAATCCGCGATGTTTGCGCAAATTTTCTAATTTCATGCTTACTAGGTTTTTGAAATTGAATTAAAATGTGGGATTAAAATTATGGTTAGGGTTTTATCACCTCATTAACAATATAATGTGTAATTTAACACTTTAGGGTTATGCAAAACCTAGCTTAATTGTTAAATTGTGAATTTTGCTTTAAAAAAATGTTTAAATCGGTTATTTTTGCAAACTAGGAATTTGGAATTAATACAAATTGATGAGATTAAATTTTGGAAATGGTTTGTATGGCTTATTTAAGATATTTAATAAGTATTATGGCCGCTAGATTTGTTTAAATGTCAGGTTTTGTACTAAAACGGGTAATATTTGCTTGCTAGATTTTCGGAAAAATGGCTTTTTAAGTGAATTTGGGGTTTTTGTGAATTTTAAGCTATTTTATATTATAATTAGTGCTTGTAATTGTAAAAATGAGTGTGTTGGGAGCTTTCTCGATGGTTTGGCGTTTGTACGCCGACGTCGAGGGTTTTTGGGTCGATTTGTGAAAACAGCCATAGGTTTTGACCTATGTGGGATTCGTGCGTCGTTTTGGTCATGAGTCGGATTTTAATGCGATATGGTGCGTTATGATATGTAGGTACCCCATGTGGACTTCGAGACGACAAGCAAGCGCGTGGCGACGTCGGCACCGACGGGCGAGGACCAGGTGAGTAGATTTATATCTACGGGGAGAAGTCGGGTGGATGGCGTATAGCACCCCAGCAGTTCGTGGTGATGTATACGAATACGTATACACACATATATATATATATATTGTTTATATATTGTTTGAGTTATTGATGATAAATATGGATATTTGGTGTTCTTGGATGATTGAGTGTCGCGAAACCCTAGAGTAGCGGTCGCACCACACTTACACACACCCACCCATACTTGCATACTTTCTTCCTTCTTTTGTGCTTATACGGAAATATATAGTTATGTGTTCACATAGGTATGGGACTATGTGTTCACATACGGATTTGAGGATGATACTTGGGATTGAGATGAGTCGATGAGATTTGTGTTGAGATTGTGATATCGGTGATATGGCAGGATTCGTACTTGAGGTACTTCCTGGTGTTATATCGGATCTTGGGGCGACGATACGGATGAATAGTGTTTTAAATAAAGCGGTCGACATGTGATCGTGATATGAGATATCATATACTAGGAAATGGATACTAGGCCGTATTGGGCGATGTATACCCCTTGATGATGATTGTGCTGACGATATCGGTTTGTACGAGATTGTCGATCAGTAGTCAGATCATGAGTACGTTGAAGATATTAGTATTGTACTAGACATAGGTCAGTACCCTAGACGAAGATCTTGGATAAAGAGGATACCTGAGGATTAGTGTGAGGAATATGATATTGACCCGTACCCAGATTTGGGGATGCCGTACGACGGATTTACGTACGAGCTATATTTTGATGATTGATCCACACTCTTGACTTGGGATGTCTGATTATAGATATGGTATCGGATATGATATTATTGAGGCGGGATCACCGACTAATATATATATACAGGTATGTATATGGATCGACTCAGATGTTAGGCGGTTTCCTTACCTGTAGTCCAGCTTGATAGCTTAGCCCTTTAGTTTAGTTTAGTTGTTAGATTAGATTCGATTCTTACCTATTTCAAAAACTAACGAATCGTAGGTATTTTAAAAAGACAGCCCAAGGGATCCTACGGATATTTCAAAAGACGTATCTTTTCATAAAAACACCGTAGCCCCTATTTTCAAAACCCCATGATTCGTGTTATTTCAAAAGGCACCATTTGTAGGACTGATATTAGATTAATGCAGATTAGTTATAGTTGCGTCTAGTTTTCAGCTCCCGCTCATTTTTGTGGTCCGCTTCGCATCGCATGCTTATTTTATGTTTCATACTCCATTATTGATATCATGCTGTTAGAACACCAGCACCATTACCGATGATGCGTATGTACCACGTACACTTATTTGCCGGCTCACACACATCTTCATCGGTAATTGCCATGTCACGTACACATAGAAAATATTATTGCTTGACATAGCCTGTTAGCTAATAGTTTAGACATGATATTAGTGTACTTGCCTCATATGTTAGTTTAGACATTGTAGTTATTACCTGCTACTTCATGCATACTGTTATTCATTGTTATGCCGCATTCATGGATTCTCATGCATATATTCAATATTTTACGTGTTATTGAGATTTTGGATTCGGATTTCCATGAGATTTTCTGGATTTGGAGGAAAACCGCAAAAACATAAATAAACCTTTTCTCTCTTTTAAAATAAAAAGTGTGGTTTTCCCATGATGTATGAGTCGTCCACCATGAGTTTGCTGATGGATTTCGAGACCCGATTCGAGGAGACGGATGAACCGTTTCGGGTACATGGTGGACCCGGTAAGGTACCCCGGGGCAAGAAGCGCGTGATGATGACGATGTGAGCCTGGCAGGGGAGCACTACCTACCGGTGATTTTACCCGACGCGTCGGATATCCGGAGGATACCGTCGTGGTCTTGAGATGGATGGTAGGGGCCGGTCTGGACTGACGGCGCCCTAGATATTGTGATTGAGGCATTAAGATTTTGAGATATTGAGGTACAGAGACTGTGATACAGAGATATCGAGATATTGGGATTACGTTTTGTGCCGATGCTAGGCACTGTTTTATGCTGATTTCATTATGATACCTCATTTTGAAAATATACAAAGGAAATCTCACTAATTTATGAAAACAGTTTCTTCATTTGCATGTATTCTGTCTTCATGCATTCATACCTCATTCATATGATATATTGCTACCTGAGGCACTGACACGGGCGCATGAGATTACACTCGGGTTAGATATTACCCTAGCCATTGTTATAGGCTGCCTGTTATACATATATTTGAGGATATATTATGATCATTGACCTAGGTTGCGTTATTTATGCGATTTCTTTTCGTAGATGTTTTTCTATTCACGAGTTGGCAACTCACCCCCGTTGTGCCCCAGTTTCTTGCAGGTTTGCCGTACAGGTTTCATTACGTCTTTGCGGGCATAGTTTCCTTCGGGTGATTTGCTAGTAGGTGGGTTTACTTGTATCGTACCCCCATTATATATCTTGTATATCATTATTCCGTTGTATCTAGAAGTTCCATCAACCAAACATGTATTTATTTTTGAGATAGAGACCAGTGATGTTATTCTTTCGACCTTAGAGTCGCGCATTATATTTCTGTGGATTTCTTGTTATTTTGAGTTTTCCTTTTGAGTTTTGATCCTCGCCCTTGGCGTTGTATATTATATTGCTTGAGTGGTTATGACCGTCGATTGACGAAGAGCTAGCTCCCGCTTGGGGATGCCTTTTTATTGATTTCGTATACTATTCATGTTGTATCCCGTTTGGGAGTCAGTATTTACAAAGGAGACTCTGCCGAAATTTTCAGTAAATTTTTTATGTTTTTAGAAACCCGCATAATTCGGCTTATGCTATTGAAACTACTTGTTTTAAGTTGGTTTTCCTGCACTCTTTATCTTTTCTTGGTTTGGACTTCTGGGTTTTCGGTTTACTTAGATTACGTACGCCTCGAGACGTTCGTAGTTTAAGTGCCGGTCATGTTCCGTACTTCGGGTCATGACAAAGTTGGTATCAGAGCGTTAGGTTTTACCTTCGGAGCGTAGGGTGACTCTTGGTTGATGGAATAGGTGACTAAAGTAGAGTGACGTACCGTAGGTATGTTCCGCGGCATATTTATGATACGCTACTCCACTTACGAAGCCTTAGGATGTATATTTCCTTGTTCAGTATTATATTCATTCCTTATCTAGCCTCATCGGTGCCAGTTATGGTTTTGCTGCCACGATTACGGGCAGGGAGAGCTACAGCTAGAGTTGCGATCAACACGAGCTCGTTACGAACGAGGACTAACCAGGGCGAAATTCCGGCGACACACGATTACGGAGATGTGTCTTTTTACTGTGTTTCCGCGCCACGAGCGTTTGGCGGATCGCCTTTATGAGATTTCTCGGACGTGCCGATCAATATCAGAGGATTGGGCCACTGACAGAGGTCATCAGATAGATTGACTCCAGCTAGAGATGACTTCATGCGGAGATGTTGGGAGTCGACAGAGACGATCGAATGTCAGAAACCTATTATTCCAAGTTTAAAGTAGTCGGAAAGACATGCAGGCAATTCTTTGGTCCCTCTAGAAGAATGAAACCCTAACTCGACTTAATGACCGTGTGAAAGCTTTTGAACCTTCGGGTTTGCGGCAGTTCTACGGCGCCATTAGTGAGGCTTGGGTTTGCCCTTCTACGGCTGGACCACCGATGCTGTGGTATGTACTCGATACTATTAAACTGTGCCCAAGATGTTGAGCTCTTAGAGGATTATGAGGTTTTGACGACTCGATCGGATGGCTCGACTTAATTCGGATGCTAGGTGGTGAGATGCATTTCTTGGGAGACTCCCGATACGAGGATAGCCGTTGGAGCTCAGTCCATGCAGCCGCGACGAGGCGAGTCCAAAGCAGACGACATTAGAGAAAAGTGAAGTAAGAGGTTCGTACCAGATCTAGATGAGATGACGTTCCACTCCGCCGACATCAGAGATGCGGTACGCATGCCGAGGCATTGTACTTGGATATACCTTCCAGAAGGAGTCGCGATGAGTATGTAGCCGTTCAGGAACGAGAATAGATCTAGTAAGGGACGATGACTTCCGGACAGTTCGGCAGAGGTGAGATTTGGGAGAGATCTCGATAGGACCTTTCTGGAATGAATTACGAGAAGACTAGGACCCAGGAGTGGTCATGTTACGCACACCGGCAGGCCAGAGTTCAGGATCATCGACGAGACATGCTATGAGTGACGATGACAGTTGGCCCGAGATTCTTGGAGGATGTGCTTGAGCGGGACTATTCCGCCATACTAGATTTCGATGTTTTGGGTGATTTATTCGCATGATTTGATTTTGATGATTGAAGATTTACGATTTTCGCACAGTCGTTGCACTTGATATCGTTATCGTGCTTTGGTTTCACATGTTTGTGATTTTACGGTTTTAGACATTTGAGTTGATTTTGTGCGTATGCACGCATACGATTTGGTTCCTGCACTCTGTATAGTTTATATATGCTTGCAGTGCAGTGATACGCCTTTTGTGCACTTAGATGCACTGGACTTCGATTTCGATTGTGATACTCGATATTTGTTTCGTGCACCTTGTGCACCTGATTTGATTTTGCACATGTTCGGCGCTTGATATTGGATTTCATGATTTCATACATGATAGATGCACCGGCCTTGGATTTTCGCGCATGTCGAGCGCATGTTTTGAGATATGATTTTGGTGCACACCAGATACACTAAATCGAGATTTTTCATGCATGTCAGATGCACCTGATTTTGCTGTCAGGCACACACGTTGCCTACGACAGATGCTTTGTGCACACCCGATGCACTTAGATCTTGTTTCTGTGCACTTTTATGGCACGTATATGGATTTTGATTTCCGTGCGCACCAGACGCACATAGTATTCCTACGCATATTTTGGGATTGATTTCTTATAGAGCAGTATGTTTTTATGATATTTGCTATGTGTTTTAGTACTGGACAGGACTAGTCAGAGGACAGTACCTGAATATATTTGGCATTCATTTCCTTCAGATATTTACATATATAGATTTGATATTTACGTGTATAGTTTCGAGTTATATCATATTAGTTTTGTATTGGATTTGACATTTGTGTCTTTACCATGACTCCAGTGATTGCGGGATGCTTGACGGAGTTTTGATTTTGAGTTATCTGCTCATTACTCATGTGCATGCATTGTGCTATGATGCGTTTTATGTACTTATGATTTCGGAGCCCCGACGACTTGATGGTTTTTTGCTTAAATGTTTTAGTATTTGGGGGGAGTTTTAATTTAAATTCGGGGACCGAATTTTTTTAAGGGGGGAAGATTGTAACGTTTTGAAAATCGTTTCGGTGAAATTTCGGAAAATCGGCAAAATAAGGGGGTTTTCTGTAAAAAAGTCAAAATACAAATTTATTTATTATAAAATTAAATATACATATTCTAGCTATCTAATTGCTAGTATTTGGTGTATCTTGAGCTACTGGTGAAATTTCAAATTTTCTGAAAAAAATTCCGAAATTAATTATTTTAATATTATTTTAAGCCGTCAATAATACATTAAATTAGCAATAAATAAAAATTTGATTAGGGTAATTACATGCTATAGAACCATGAAAACTAAAATTTAGTTAGTAATATAAATTTTTGGCAATTTATTTCAAGTTCTATTTGGTTCTAATTAAGGGAAAACTAAAATTTAAATAATTAAACTAAAACTTGCAATTTTTGAGCTTGCAGGGGGTCTTTTTGCATAGATTTTTTTTATACATTCTCTCATAACTCCCTCACCCCTCCTTGGCTATCCCCACCACAGCAGGAAACGTCCCCTCCTTTTTGGCCTTCAACTCATGTAAAAAGATATGGGTTGAAGGGATTTAAATATATTAATTTGAGTATGGGTATTAGGTGATATGGGGGGTCTTTGACTTTGAAATTTTCTACACAACTCTCTCTCATTCTCCCCCATCTCTCCAATCCGAGAGCTTCCCCAGCTACAGTCCATATTTCCCCCCAAATTCTCCTTCTCATTTTGCTTCTAAATTCCATTAAAATCCATTCAAAATCGACAATTTCTTTACTAATTCAAGGCTAATCCCTATTCTACCTCTTCTCACACCCATATTAGGTTAAAACAAGGAGAAAGATGGCATCTTGGGAGGCTAGAGCAATCTAAGGTTGATCTTGTGAGGTATAATTTCTAATGAATTGGTTAATTTGTAGTTTATGTGTGCTAAATTAGAACTTTGAAATGTTAAATTATTGTTAATTTCTAATCTAGGTTTTAAAGAGTGTAGTTTGATTTGAACTAGGGTTTTAGCACACCATTACTAAGTTAATTAATTCTATTTTGCTATCTAGTTGTTTTTCTAACCTAAATCTAAGAGGTTAACTTGCTATTTGGGCTTCAAATTAGTGTTAATCTAGTTCTAGTGTGAAATTTGTTTGGAAGTGCTAGTTTATAAAATCATGAAAGGGTTGTTTATGGAAAAAAGGATTTGAAGCATGGTATATGAGTTGAATTTAAGTGATTGTGGCTAACTAGTTATGTGGTTGGATGTTTGTACGATGATGTGATCACTTTTGTCGCAAATCCGCGATGTTTGCGCAAATTTTCTAATTTCATGCTTACTAGGTTTTTGAAATTGAATTAAAATGTGGGATTAAAATTATGGTTAGGGTTTTATCACCTCATTAACAATATAATGTGTAATTTAACACTTTAGGGTTATGCAAAACCTAGCTTAATTGTTAAATTGTGAATTTTGCTTTAAAAAAATGTTTAAATCGGTTATTTTTGCAAACTAGGAATTTGGAATTAATACAAATGAGATTAAATTTTGGAAATAGTTTGTATGGCTTATTTAAGATATTTAATAAGTATTATGGCCGCTAGATTTGTTTAAATGTCAGGTTTTGTACTAAAACGGGTAATATTTGCTTGCTAGATTTTCGGAAAAATGGCTTTTTAAGTGAATTTGGGGTTTTTGTGAATTTTAAGCTATTTTATATTATAATTAGTGCTTGTAATTGTAAAAATGAGTGTGTTGGGAGCTTTCTCGATGGTTTGGCGTTTGTACGCCGACGTCGAGGGTTTTTGGGTCGATTTGTGAAAACAGCCATAGGTTTTGACCTATGTGGGATTCGTGCGTCGTTTTGGTCATGAGTCGGATTTTAATGCGATATGGTGCGTTATGATATGTAGGTACCCCATGTGGACTTCGAGACGACAAGCAAGCGCGTGGCGACGTCGGCACCGGCGGGCGAGGACCAGGTGAGTAGATTTATATCTACGGGGAGAAGTCGGGTGGATGGCGTATAGCACCCCAGCAGTTCGTGGTGATGTATACGAATACGTATACACACATATATATATATTGTTTATATATTGTTTGAGTTATTGATGATAAATATGGATATTTGGTGTTCTTGGATGATTGAGTGTCGCGAAACCCTAGAGTAGCGGTCGCACCTCACTTACACACACCCACCCATACTTGCATACTTTCTTCCTTCTTTTGTGCTTATACGGAAATATATAGTTATGTGTTCATATAGGTATGGGACTATGTGTTCACATACGGATTTGAGGATGATACTTGGGATTGAGATGAGTCGATGAGATTTGTGTTGAGATTGTGATATCGGTGATATGGCAGGATTCGTACTTGAGGTACGTCCTGGTGTTATATCGGATCTTGGGGCGACGATACGGATGAATAGTATTTTAAACAAAGCGGTCGACATGTGATCGTGATATGAGATATCATATACTAGGATATGGATACTAGGCCGTATTGGGCGATGTATACCCCTTGATGATGATTGTGCTGACGATATCGGTTTGTACGAGATTGTCGATCAGTAGTCAGATCATGAGTACATTGAGGATATTAGTATTGTACTAGACATAGGTCAGTACCCTAGACGATGATCTTGGATAAAGAGGATACCTGAGGATTAGTGTGAGGAATATGATATTCACCCGTACCCAGATTTGGAGATGCCGTACGACGGATTTACGTACGAGCTATATTTTGATGATTGATCCACACTCTTGACTTAGGATGTCTGATTATAGATATGGTATCGGATATGATATTATTGAGGCGGGATCACCGACTAATATATATATACAGGTATGTATATGGATCGACTCAGATGTTAGGCGGTTTCCTTACCTGTACTCCAGCTTGTTAGCTTAGCCCTTTAGTTTAGTTTAGTTGTTAGATTAGATTCGATTCTTACCTATTTCAAAAACTAACGAATCGTAGGTATTTTAAAAAGACAGCCCAAGGGATCCTACGGATATTTCAAAAGACGTATCTTTTCATAAAAACACCGTAGCCCCTATTTTCAAAACCCCATGATTCGTGTTATTTCAAAAGGCACCATTTGTAGGACTTATATTAGATTAATGCAGATTAGTTATAGTTGCGTCTAGTTTTCAGCTCCCGCTCATTTTTGTGGTCCGCTTCGCATCGCATGCTTATGTCACGCCCCGCTTCCCAGTGTACGGCGAAGTGGACGCGACGAGGCCCGCTACGTATGTACTCTGGGAAGCGGGGCGTGACAGGTTTTGTTGGTGGCCCATGCAGGTCAGAGCTGTATGAATCCCTGTCATGCAGTTCTGGTCTGCGTGAACAACCTAAGCAATATAACACAAGAAACAGCAACTAAAACATTCTTTACAATCATGTTCCTTGAATCTTACCATTTCATATTCCTTGAATCTTATCATCCGTTGAATCTATCCTAACCCTATTCTTTCACTCACAATCACCAAATTGTTTTGAAACTGTTACACTTTCCTTTTACAAATTTCGAGGACGAAATTATTTTTAAGGAGGGTAGAATGTAATGACCCCAAAATCTTTATACATTTGTATTATCCCTCTTCAAAAATATACCGTATTTATTTGTACTTGGTATTTTCCTCTTTCTATTAAATTTATTATTATTTTATTCCTCAATCTATTATGTATTTTTTTCTAGGTACAATTTCTTTTTCTTATATTTAAGTTTTTAACTTCTCATTCTTATTTTTTCCTTTCATAAATATTTAACCCAAATCCATTATTCTTATTCTCCATAGCCCATCTAAAAAGCCCATTTTCTTTTTAAGCAACATCATATATTTAATTCTAATTAAATATATGCATGAACAACTTTATAGCTCATTGGTTAAGTCCTTGCATTATTATTCCATAAGTCGCATGTTCAAATCCCCATTCTTGCAATTATTTTTATCATTTTTTATTCTTCTCATAACCTACAAATGAGACCTTTCATTTCCAAATTGAATGGTGACCTTTCATTTCTCTTTTAATTCTCATGTTGAATGCATATATTATTAAACATAATTCACCATTACACCATCTTTATTGTCCTCCTATATCTTTTCCTTCCTCACATTTTCCTATCTCTCACTTCTTCCTCTTCACCTAGAGTCCAAGAAGAAGAACATGAAGAAGTATTCAAGAAGGTCTCGCTACTAACGCGAGGCTATCGGCGGATAGACAAGCCCGGTGACAATACCGGCTTGTGCATGTAAGTCCCTTCTCTCTCCTTTCCCCCCATCTCTTTTTTCCTCTTGTCATGCATCGTGAACCCCTTATTCTTTTCATATCATAATCCATAAGAGAAGATACACATAAACATATACATATACATATACATAAGTTTAGATATATATGATTCTATATGGTTTAATAATATCTTATTATCTCTTGTTCAAATTAAAGTATTTTTAATTCTTTCTTCATGATTATGAATGTTTATTACAAGTTGTGAGAACATAGATTTCAATCCATAATATATCTACGATATCTCATGGAATCGGTTTGGTTATTAAAAGAAAGGATAAAGCTTGCATAAAAATACTAGTTAATCTTTTTGCCGATTTTAGTATACACATCAATACCTTTAGGTTTAAAATAATTTTTAGACATTAATTTTTACTTCTGAAAATTTCATGGAATTTACATATGATAGATTATATTATTTTATACATGCTGTAAAAATTTTAGATCGATCCGCATAACGGTTTGTGAATTACATCGTATTTATTCACTGATCGTAAAACAGAAAACTGCAGCTATCGGTCAATTTCTAGGACACATAACTTGGTATACCGGTATCCAAATTGAGCAAACTCGGATGTTTTTGATATCTACATCGAATGATATAGATTTTATTAGTTTTATAGTTTTACTGAAAACCTACCTAAGATAAATAAAACTGCATTACAATATTAAGTGACGGATCTGGACAGAATCTGTCCTGATTCGCACATTGTTTTTAAATTGGACATAACTCGAACACCCGATATCCGTTTGTGACAAAATTTAGATGTGTAGATGCACCATTGATAGAAATATAATTTTCTGTATATTATATTACTTAGGAATGCATGAAACAACCTGATATAGGCTTTACAATACAATATATAGTTGCTGTCCAGAAATCTGAATTTCTGTTTTAAATGCTGATATTAAAATGATCATAACTAGAGCTTCAGAAATCCAAATCATATGAATCTTGGTGTTTTCGATAAGTACATCGAAATACCTGCAATTTTCTAATAATTTTCATAACCTGAAACCCGATAGAAATTAACTCAAACTGCGTTTTAAAAATATGTGACGGTGCTGAACAGATTCTGATCTGTTTTGCGCAACGATACGAAAACATATATATCTCTCAAACCGGTAGTCGTATTTAGGTGAAACTGTAACTCACGCATGCAAAACACTTAGAGCCATATTTTTGTTTATGTTCTCGTATTCTTTCAACTTGATTAATTAGTCGTACATAATATTTCTTTACAGCATTGTTTATGGTAGTTACTCGAATAATATACTTGACTCATTTCATGTTATTCGAACATGTATACATATTTATCTTGATCATTAAATTGTTGTATGTACATAAAGACGATAATTAAATACTTGAGGTGTATTTTGCAAACTATACAATATTACTTTTTACAATAAACCCCCTCAAGTTTTATAAATTACAATAAGGCCCCTAACAAATAAAGAACTACAAATTATCTTTCTTTTAGTCTGACTCGGGTTAGAGTCTGACTAATTCTGACTTGAATATAATTCAAGTCAATCTATATTTCAATTATATTCCAATACAACTTGAATACATGAATCCCAGAATCCAGTTAACAATCTGTTTGAATGAACCGAACCATGGATATTCCTTTTACATGATTTCCAGTATTCCATTTACATGACTCTACGGTTATAACCGTTTCCTGATATCATGGTTTCGGTCAGTCAATCAAGTCAATCAAGCAATCATTACAAGTTTACAAGATAACAATACAAATATGACATCGCGGGGTTTAAAGGGGTAGATTGGTACGGAAGATGTTAAAAGTGGAATGAGGTGGTCAGATTAAGACACCTAACCTATATTCAGTTGCTGTTGTACCGTGGCATAAACGGTTCCTTGTACTATACGTGCCCTTAGTCTCTGGCATATAGAGACTCCCCTCGTATACACTGGCAGATTTCTGTACCAAGCTACAAACAACAACGTTAATACAATATTACAACAATACAATACAACATTAAAAGCTACTATCTTTCTCTCTTACTCTCTGTCTATTCCCACCTTATCTTTGGGAATTACCGAGCGACCTGTTCGCTGACGACATTCTATTTCTTTCTTCTTTGAATGTCGTCAGGTGATTCGGACCCGGCAGAGATCGAGCCATCTGCAGAAGACTTGGAGCAGTTTGCTAATTGTACTTTGTTCTTTCCAGTATTTCCTTTTATTATTATGCCACTGTTTAGGCATTGCTTTTCCATTCCAGTTGTATTTTCATTTCATGCATTGTACAAAGAATGATATTAATAAATGTTGCTGTTATTTCTATTATTCGTCTCTTGTGATTCATTTTATATTGCTTAGTTACGCTTAGCGTATGTACTTCTGAGTACATACGTAGCGGGCCTTGTCACGTCCACTTCGCCGTACACTGGGAAGCGGGAACCTGTCACGCCCCGCTTCCCAGTGTACGGCGAAGTGGACGTGACAAGGCCCGCTACGTATGTACTCAGAAGTACATACGCTAAGCGTAACTAAGCAATATAAAATGAATCACAAGAGACGAATAATAGAAATAACAGCAACATTTATTAATATCATTCTTTGTACAATGCATGAAATGAAAATACAACTGGAATGGAAAAGCAATGCCTAAACAGTGGCATAATAATAAAAGGAAATACTGGAAAGAACAAAGTACAATTAGCAAACTGCTCCAAGTCTTCTGCAGATGGCTCGATCTCTGCCGGGTCCGAATCACCTGACGACATTCAAAGAAGAAAGAAATAGAATGTCGTCAGCGAACAGGTCGCTCGGTAATTCCCAAAGATAAGGTGGGAATAGACAGAGAGTAAGAGAGAAAGATAGTAGCTTTTAATGTTGTATTGTATTGTTGTAATATTGTATTAACGTTGTTGTTTGTAGCTTGGTACAGAAATCTGCCAGTGTATACGAGGGGAGTCTCTATATGCCAGAGACTAAGGGCACGTATAGTACAAGGAACCGTTTATGCCACGGTACAACAGCAACTGAATATAGGTTAGGTGTCTTAATCTGACCACCTCATTCCACTTTTAACATCTTCCGTACCAATCTACCCCTTTAAACCCCGCGATGTCATATTTGTATTGTTATCTTGTAAACTTGTAATGATTGCTTGATTGACTTGATTGACTGACCGAAACCATGATATCAGGAAACGGTTATAACCGTAGAGTCATGTAAATGGAATACTGGAAATCATGTAAAAGGAATATCCATGGTTCGGTTCATTCAAACAGATTGTTAACTGGATTCTGGGATTCATGTATTCAAGTTGTATTGGAATATAATTGAAATATAGATTGACTTGAATTATATTCAAGTCAGAATTAGTCAGACTCTAACCCGAGTCAGACTAAAAGAAAGATAATTTATAGTTCTTTATTTGTTAGGGGCCTTATTGTAATTTATAAAACTTGAGGGGGTTTATTGTAAAAAGTAATATTGTATAGTTTGCAAAATACACCTCAAGTATTTAATTATCGTCTTTATGTACATACAACAATTTAATGATCAAGATAAATATGTATACATGTTCGAATAACATGAAATGAGTCAAGTATATTATTCGAGTAACTACCATAAACAATGCTGTAAAGAAATATTATGTACAACTAATTAATCAAGTTGAAAGAATACGAGAACATAAACAAAAATATGGCTCTAAGTGTTTTGCATGCGTGAGTTACAGTTTCACCTAAATACGACTACCGGTTTGAGAGATATATATGTTTTCGTATCGTTGCGCAAAACAGATCAGAATCTGTTCAGCACCGTCACATATTTTTAAAACGCAGTTTGAGTTAATTTCTATCGGGTTTCAGGTTATGAAAATTATTAGAAAATTGCAGGTATTTCGATGTACTTATCGAAAACACCAAGATTCATATGATTTGGATTTCTGAAGCTCTAGTTATGATCATTTTAATATCAGCATTTAAAACAGAAATTCAGATTTCTGGACAGCAACTATATATTGTATTGTAAAGCCTATATCAGGTTGTTTCATGCATTCCTAAGTAATATAATATACAGAAAATTATATTTCTATCAATGGTGCATCTACACATCTAAATTTTGTCACAAACGGATATCGGGTGTTCGAGTTATGTCCAATTTAAAAACAATGTGCGAATCAGGACAGATTCTGTCCAGATCCGTCACTTAATATTGTAATGCAGTTTTATTTATCTTAGGTAGGTTTTCAGTAAAACTATAAAACTAATAAAATCTATATCATTCGATGTAGATATCAAAAACATCCGAGTTTGCTCAATTTGGATACCGGTATACCAAGTTATGTGTCCTAGAAATTGACCGATAGCTGCAGTTTTCTGTTTTACGATCAGTGAATAAATACGATGTAATTCACAAACCGTTATGCGGATCGATCTAAAATTTTTACAGCATGTATAAAATAATATAATCTATCATATGTAAATTCCATGAAATTTTCAGAAGTAAAAATTAATGTCTAAAAATTATTTTAAACCTAAAGGTATTGATGTGTATACTAAAATCGGCAAAAAGATTAACTAGTATTTTTATGCAAGCTTTATCCTTTCTTTTAATAACCAAACCGATTCCATGAGATATCGTAGATATATTATGGATTGAAATCTATGTTCTCACAACTTGTAATAAACATTCATAATCATGAAGAAAGAATTAAAAATACTTTAATTTGAACAAGAGATAATAAGATATTATTAAACCATATAGAATCATATATATCTAAACTTATGTATATGTATATGTATATGTTTATGTGTATCTTCTCTTATGGATTATGATATGAAAAGAATAAGGGGTTCACGATGCATGACAAGAGGAAAAAAGAGATGGGGGGAAAGGAGAGAGAAGGGACTTACATGCACAAGCCGGTATTGTCACCGGGCTTGTCTATCCGCCGATAGCCTCGCGTTAGTAGCGAGACCTTCTTGAATACTTCTTCATGTTCTTCTTCTTGGACTCTAGGTGAAGAGGAAGAAGTGAGAGATAGGAAAATGTGAGGAAGGAAAAGATATAGGAGGACAATAAAGATGGTGTAATGGTGAATTATGTATAATAATATATGCATTCAACATGAGAATTAAAAGAGAAATGAAAGGTCACCATTCAATTTGGAAATGAAAGGTCTCATTTGTAGGTTATGAGAAGAATAAAAAATGATAAAAATAATTGCAAGAATGGGGATTTGAACATGGGACTTATGGAATAATAATGCAAGGACTTAACCAATGAGCTATAAAGTTGTTCATGCATATATTTAATTAGAATTAAATATATGATGTTGCTTAAAAAGAAAATGGGCTTTTTAGATGGGCTATGGAGAATAAGAATAATGGATTTGGGTTAAATATTTATGAAAGGAAAAAATAAGAATGAGAAGTTAAAAACTTAAATATAAGAAAAAGAAATTGTACCTAGAAAAAAATACATAATAGATTGAGGAATAAAATAATAATAAATTTAATAGAAAGAGGAAAATACCAAGTACAAATAAATACGGTATATTTTTGAAGAGGGATAATACAAATGTATAAAGATTTTGGGATCATTACAGCTTATTTTATGTTTCATACTCCATTATTGATATCATGCTGTTAGGACACCAGCACCATTACCGATGATACGTATGTACCACGTACACTTATTTGCCGGCTCACACACATCTTCATCGGTAATTGCCATGTCACGTACACATAGAAAATATTATTTCTTGACATAGCCTGTTAGCTAATAGTTTAGACATGATATTAGTGTACTTGCCTCATATGTTAGTTTAGACATTGTAGTTATTACCTGCTATTTCATGCATACTGTTATTCATTGTTATGCCGCATTCATGGATTCTCATGCATATATTCACTATTTTACGTGTTATTGAGATTTTGGATTCGGATTTCCATGAGATTTTCTGGATTTGGAGGAAAACCGCAAAAACATAAATAAACCTTTTCTCTCTTTTAAAATAAAAAGTGCGGTTTTCCCATGATGTATGAGTCGTCCACCATGAGTTTGCTGATGGATTTCGAGACCCGATTCGAGGAGACGGATGAACCGTTTCGGGTACATGGTGGACCCGGTAAGGTACCCCGGGGCAAGAAGCGCGTGATGATGACGATGTGAGCCTGGCAGGGGAGCACTACCTACCGGTGATTTTACCCGACGCGTCGGATATCCGGAGGATACCGTCGTGGTCTTGAGATGGATGGTAGGGGCCGGTCTGGACTGACGGCGCCCTAGATATTGTGATTGAGGCATTGAGATTTCGAGATATTGAGGTACAGAGACTGTGATACAGAGATATCGAGATATTGGGATTACGTTTTGTGCCGATGCTAGGCACTGTTTTATGCTGATTTCATTATGATACCTCATTTTGAAAATATACAAAGGAAATCTCACTAATTTATGAAAACAGTTTCTTAATTTGCATGTATTCTGTCTTCATGCATTCATACCTCATTCATATGATATATTGCTACCTGAGGCACTGACACGGGCACATGAGATTACACTCGGGTTAGATATTACCTTAGCCATTGTTATAGGCTGCCTGTTATACATATATTTGAGGATATATTATGATCATTGACCTAGGTTGCGTTATTTATGCGATTTCTTTTCGTAGATGTTTTTCTACTCACGAGTTGGCAACTCACCCCCGTTGTGCCCCAGTTTCTTGCAGGTTTGCCGTACAGGTTTCATTACGGCTTTGCGGGCATAGTTTCCTTCGAGTGATTTGCTAGTAGGTGGGTTTACTTGTATCGTACCCCCATTATATATCTTGTATATCATTATTCCGTTGTATCTAGAAGTTCCATCAACCAAACATGTATTTATTTTTGAGATAGAGACCAGTGATGTTATTCTTTCGACCTTAGAGTCGCGCGTTATATTTCTGTGGATTTCTTGTTATTTTGAGTTTTGATCCTCGCCCTTGGCGTTGTATATTATATTGCTTGAGTGGTTATGACCGTCGATTGACGAAGAGCTAGCTCCCGCTTGGGGATGTCTTTTTATTGATTTCGTATACTATTCATGTTGTATCCCGTTTGGGAGTCAGTATTTACAAAGGAGACTCTGCCGAAATTTTCAGTAAATTTTTGATGTTTTTAGAAACCCGCATAATTCGGCTTATGCTATTGAAACTACTTGCTTTAAGTTGGTTTTCCTGCACTCTTTATCTTTTCTTGGTTTGGATTCTGGGTTTTCGGTTTACTTAGATTACGTACGCCTCGAGACGTTCGTAGTTTAATTGCCGGTCATGTTCCGTTCTTCGGGTCGTGACAACCACGTCATCTTCTTCTGTTGGTTAATCTAGGGCAGGCATACATCAATTAGATATGTCGATAGCAATGAAGGCCGAGATGGCCGCACTTACAAAAAAGCTAGAAGCAATTGAGACCAAAATCTCATCGCCTTCTCCTGCCCCTGCTTTACCCCCACGAACTGTTTGTGCTTGTTGTTCGGATCCATCACACCTTACCGAAGAGTGTCCTTACAATCCACCTGCTCAAGGACAAGATCAAGTCAATGCTGCCTTTCAGCAACGACAAAGAAATGATCCATACTCTTCGACTTATAATCCGGGATGGAGGAGTCACCCAAATTTTGCTTGGAATCAAAATCAACAATTCCAAGGAAACAACAACTTTCAAAGGCCTCCTCCTCCACAACAACAAACAACCCAACAAACTCAATACCAGCAACCTTTCCAACCACAACCTTATCCAAACCAAATGAAAAATTTTGTGCCCAACAACTCTTACCCTCCAAACAATTTTGTTCAACCAAATGATGATAAGGTCACCCCGCTAGAAAGAAGTCTAGATGCGTTTCTACAACAATCTACACAATCCGCAGCAAGGTTGGAGACTTCCATTCAGTCTTTGGTGCACAACAATGCTTCACATGATCAAAGTATCAAATCTATTGAGGCCCAAATTGCACAACTAACTGCTGCGTTGAGAGAGCGAGAAAAGGGAAAGCTTCCATCTCAACCATTGCCAAATCCTGGTCACAGACACAACGCACATGTTGCATATGAACAACAAAATCATAATGTAAATGCTGTGACAACGTTGAGATCTGGAAGAGTGTTGCATAATAACGTGGGTAATAGTGATGACACCCCCGCCGGTGGTTCTTCTTCATCTTCTTCTTTTCCATCATCTTCTTCGTCTTCTTCTTCATCTTCTTCGTTAGAGCCTATTCTTCATTCTTCACAAGGCTCTACCTCTTCTAGTTTGCACGGACCCACTTCTCACTTCACGAACACACCAAAACTGGGACCCGTTCCACCTCTACATTCTACTCCACAGACATTGGACTCAACAGATTTTCAAAATGCTCCATTTCCAAACAGGTTGAGATCCAATAAACCAACTCCAAAGATGGAGAAGATTGTGGAGTTATTCAAACAGGTTAGCATAAATATACCTCTCTTGGATGCAATCCAACATGTCCCTTCGTATGCGAAAATCTTAATGGGATTATGCACCTTGAAGAGAAAGTCTCAGACACCCAAGAAAGTGCTAGTAGCTAGTGCCGTGAGCAATGCTATTAACCAACGTCAACCCTTACCCCAAAAACGAAAGGACCCTGGCTGTCCTACAATTTCAATAACAATTGGGGATAAGAACATCAATCGAGCACTTTTAGATCTTGCGTCTAGTGTTAACCTGCTTTCCTACTCCGTGTACGAGCAATTAGGTGTTGGAGAGTTGAAACCCACTCGTTGTACTCTCCAAATGGCTGATCGATCAATCATCCATCCTAGGGGTGAGTTAGAGGATGTGTTGATCAAAGTAGGGGACTTCATATTCCCTATTGATTTTATTGTTATGGACACACAACCTGTTGCTAACCCACAAAAACAAATTCCGGTGATCCTCGGTCGACCATTTTTGGCCACTTTCAATGCCGTAATAAATTGTCACAATGGCTCTATAACTCTATCCTTTGTGAAGATGTCTAGTGAGTTCAATATTTACAGGATAGGAACTCTGCCCCCCGTGCCTAAAACTAGTATACGAGAAGTTTGCTCAATTCACGAAATCACGCAAGAGGACTGCGAGCTTGAAAAATTTCTGTTTGATGACAACAGTTTTGACGCCACTAGTGCATCCCTCCTTGAATCTAACAAAATTAGCACAACCGATGTTGATTACAAATGTTTTACTTTTTCGGATGATTTTGACTACTCACCGCCCGAGTATGAGTCCTTTGAATTTTTGGATGAGTTAGTTGAACCATCCGATTCGGTTGCTTACAGTGATTTCGAGCCATTGTTGGAATCCTTTGAGTTCGAGGTAGATTCCCCAATTTTACCTTTGATTGTTTCGCCTCCGAAACTCGAACTCAAGCCCTTGCCGTCTCACCTTAAATACGCTTACCTAGGTGAGAATGGGACCTTTCCCGTTATCATATCGGCATCTCTAGCTCTCGAGCAAGAGAAAGCCCTTTTAATGGTCTTATAAGATAACCGACAAACTTTTGGCTGGACTATGGCGGACATCGAGGAGATTAGTTCCCTTATAATTGAATATCATATGCATATGATGGATGATGCCAAGTCAATAAAGGATCCACTGAAACATCTTGGGGATTGTGTGGATAATCAACCTCCTCCTTTAGAAGTTGAACCACCCCCTTTTCTTTTAATAAGCTACGAGAATGCCAATATTCCATTGATTTCTGATCATTCACATTCTCGTTTTCATTCATCATCACCTCCTATCTCTTCACTACACTGTCCATACCACCACTTATCTCTTCCCCAATTCTTTTTGGCTTGGTACAACATGTTCTTCCACCGACCGATACTCTACACAGATAAATTTTTCAACTGGTTGGTGTTGACTTTGGTCTTTGCAAAGTTTGGCAATGATGTGTAACATCGTTTCACTGAAGTTTGGTGGGACCTTTTTGTATATATGATTTGTTTTCTTCAACAATAAAAAAAATATATATAAAAAATAAACAGGGGAGTGCCGACATTTTCAACCCTCTTGGTGTAGTATGATAGTGAGGACACTGTCAAGGTTAAGTTTAGGGGTATGCTCGGTAAGCTTTCTTCCTTCGCATTCATATGTACATTTTTGCATTTGCATACTTATTTTAAAACCCATAAAAATTGAAATTTTTTAAAAATTATAAAAATTGAAATGTTCAATTTTGGCTATATTTGACTTAAGTTTGACATAACGGTTGACTAGCTAGGAAAAACTAGATCTTAGACTTAGTAAATTAAAAACCCTAAAAATAACCTTTCTTAAAAATTTAACGATAGAAAGTATATGTCTTTGTAGTTTATTTAGAAATAGGCAAATTTCGAGTTGACTTCTTGGGCTAAGTTAAAACAACGGAAAAGTATTGATTATAGAATAAGTTTAAAAAATAATTCCTAAGCTTAAGTCTAAATTCTGAAAATATATACCCTACAAATTGCACAAACACGAACCTTGAAACTTGGAATAGTAAAAGAGACCTTGAAATGCTCTTGTCTAAAGTCCTTAGTATGAAGAAAAATAAATAAAAATACAAGTGTGAATAAAGAGATAAAAAAATGAACACTGGTTTTTGTAATTACTTAAGGCTGAATTAATAGAAAAAATATTTAGCGAGGGTGCTTCATCACCTAGTGCCTTAGACCAACTGGTTTAGGAGTCACTGCTAAAAGCCTTAGGGATTACAAGACTAGGAATTACGCTTTAAATGTGCGAACACTTTTTGTAATCGGTCGTTGGTACCTCAAGAAGTATTAACAGTCGCATGAAGAATGTGTGAGCAATTTCATCTAAAAATTCACCAATTGAAAAGTACTTTGGACGATGGACAAGAGTATAATAGCTTGATTTGAATTTCCAAGTGTAGGGGTGATATATACACACACGTATGGGTATGTGATTGGGGTTTATATGAGAGATAAGAATGAAGAATAGGACTTATATCTTTAATAGAGATGATAAAAATTCCTAAGTTGAGATGGAACCCTAGAAGGAAAGCTTAAAAGATGCCAAAAGCTAAGTAAATTTACAAGAATATATATAATCTTAAGTTAAATGATAAGGAAGCATGAAAAATACGGGTGGATAATTTATGAATCGAAGATAATAGAATTCCTTGTTAGAGAACCTAATTGGAGAATAAAAGTCAATGGGCCAAACTGATAGGATTTTGTGGGTAGTATCCGCTGAAAACCCTCAGGAGACAACACTCCTCCTACCTAGAGGTTTAACGGCTTGTTGCACGAGCTCGGTGCAATCGCGTTTCCCTGCGAAAGTGAGACTAGGTCTTTTTCGAGAATAAAAACTAGGTTTGCTCGAGGATAAGCAAAAGATAAGTTTGGGGGTATTTGTTCATATCATAATATTGCATTATTATATTCCCTATTCTTATTCATTTTACAAATAAATAGGTTCTTTTGACCCATGTCTGCTACATAGTTGCAGGTTACAGGTTCTCGGAATAAAAAACAGTGAAAATGATGAAAAGACAATACAAAAGTGAGATTACGACCAACAAATGGAAGAATCTTAATCAAGCCTATAGTTTGAAGACTACACGAAGCGAATGGTAAAGTCCACTACATTATTCACTGTGAAAATCTGGAAGAAGACCAGAAGACATTCTGAAGAACAAACTGAAGAAAACAGAAGACACCAGCAATAGACAGAACCCCAGGAAAAATCAGCTAAAGAAGCCCCTACTTGGCCACGGAACCACGACCAAACCTTGCTCTTGGCCGCGGATCCGCGGCCGTGCGAAGCCCGGGTCGGTAGAAAAACGTCTCGGTGCGTCGGTGCTTTGACTAGTTCTTTTCTTAGGGGGTAAAGTTGTAATTGCAGATATGACGCGATTGTAACCCTAGGGTTTCTATGTTCTATAAATAGAAATCCTAAAACCTGTTTTAGGTTATGCCTCTTTTTATTCATCTATTCAGATCTAAAAATTCCTGTGTAAATGTTTGGAGAGAGCCATCAATAAAGTAAGTAGTTTTATTTAATTGCCTTAGTTAATTTTTATTCTTCCGTAATATAATTTTCTTATCTGCCCTAGTTAGATAGATAGATATGTTTTTCAATTCCCTAATGAGCGAGTAGTCTCCTCACTTATTACGGTTAGATTTGGGGAAGGCTTGAAAGATGAAAATCTCTCACCCCTTTCTTGCCCATCACATATAAGTAAGAGGACTCCATGCATACATACTCACACCGTTCCCTACGGCATCTTACCCCACGAGGTAACGGTGATACCGTAGTATAAACGACCGGTTGCGTATGTTTTCCATGGAGGTTAGGGTAAGAATTAAGAAAGGAAGGACTAGAACCTAGAGGAAGAAACATCATTTCTTCCCGATGGTACTAATCCCCTTTATTAATTGTTACCATAACACCTAAAAAGATCTAAATTAGGGCATTGAAAGCGGTGAGGAAATCTTTAATTTCCAAACTTAACCTAAACCTAATCCTAGCAAGATTCTAGTCTTAGTATAAATCAGTTTTAGTTTTTAGCGATAATCCATTCACACCGTTTGGAATTAACTCGTTAGACTAAGTTAGGAAATACACAACATCCCTATGGACCGACCCGTACTCACCGGCTAGCTACCAAGCGACGCCGTTCTTGATTGCGGTTATAAATATTTTTGATTCATCTTTTTAAAGCGCATAAGCACTAAAAATCTAAAAAAACCACTCGGTCATGGGAGCTGCTATCGTATTCCTACCCCAACGAATGCTTCCTTGGAACTGATGCATAGTAGAAGCTTTTCATTTTCTCAGAGAGAAGATCAAAAAGAAGCAGGGGCAGGGGATTGCTTTAGGACAGCTGAGTCTGATCCCAGCGATAAAGGCAAGAAACAAAAGGCACTTTGAACTTCTTGCGTAAAGAACATAAAGTACATCCAAAGAGACTGGCCTGGAAATGGTTCGCTTAGAGATGGAAGAGCACTCGTACTACAGGTACTGAAAAGATCTATAGACCGTTGTAGAAGATAGGTATACCTTTTCTGCTGGCATGATTGAACTGGCTAACGCTGCATTGCTTGAAATGGGAAGAACCAGGTACGACAACTAGACATATCCAACACTGTCAAAGGCACTGAGACAATCAAGATGAGATTACCCACTGGCTTTCTTGTTGGCTTTCTTCAGTCCCTATCCCTGTCAATAGAGTCCCTCCTCGGCCCTCACTGGCTTAAAAGAGACTGCTGGCCTAGTAATAGCTGTAAGAACAGAAAGAGGTACTAATTGCTACAGGAACGAAAAAACGCTTTCCACTCGCTGGAAAGAACCCCCTGCTGGTTTATTGTCGGGATTGAGTGACCACCGGATTGGTAGATTGAAAGCAACCGTCCTTAACTGATTTTTTAAGGTCTGCTCTACAAATCTTGCTTGATCGTATTCCTTGCCTTCCCTCTCAAACCCAAGAAAGATTTCGCATTAACGTCTGTCTTGTTAGTGTATATGCCCTAGAGGCTATTACTGTATCATACTAGTTTGTATATTACTTAATGGAAGCTTGGGATATTCACCTTGTATAAACAATCTTGCTCAATATAGTAGTATGCTACTTGGTTTGTTTCTACTTCAATGTGTACATGTGTTTATTTTGCGATATCACCTATACACATTAGTGGAGCCCTTAGGATCTTTGTTTGATTACCAGCGTTGTGATGGCAGTCACATTAGTGGGGGCTGGGTAATCTATAAGCACATCTTTATACAGGTCCCTAGTCGTAGGACTATCGAGACAGGGCATCGATACTCCGGAGTAGACTAGCGTATGCGCTTCTCATCCCAGTGTGGGAGATGGTCTGTCCTACAGCCATCAGTACGTCGTACTGGAGATAGTATACGGGTGCTCGTTGGGTTACGAGTACACTGGACAGGACTCGTCGGGAACTGACAGGTTGGTATTATACCTATCGTCAGTTATCAGTTCCCAGGTGACATGAGTACAGCTTAGTCCGCTGACTTGACACTGGCACTTCGCCTCGAGTGTGTTCCCACTGTACTTTGACTACTACCCTACCACGGCTCAAAGGAGTCGTGCAAACAGGTGGTAGTTGGGTGCAGTCCCGAAGCACTTGGAGGCAGTGCCGGTTAGACAGGATTCGTCTCTCCCAGTATTGGGGGTTGACATCGCGCTGTGTCTAGGAGAGCCATTACACGAGTAGTCCCTGGCCAGGGCAAGCGAGATATACTGGTAGGCTTCCAGTGTTATCTCAGGGTGTTTTGGGCTTCACTCCGACACGACTTGTACCGCTATTGGGGGACTGACGTTTTACCGCCCCCTAGGCCCGACATGCGATGTATCAGACGAACAGACCGGACTGTACGGAGACTGTCACATTCAGACTCAGTAGGAGTTCAGATGGGGTTCACCTCGTCAGCCTTCTTGTCGGCATCTACCTGGGGACCGTTACGCACAGCTAGTGCCGCTTGCGGTCTGTGGTTAAACCCACTGCCAGCGTAGTGTCGAGTCTTTAGAGTCCCACACAGAGGGTATTCGCCTCTGGGAAAAACAGAGTAGAGGTCGCATGGTTTTGCGACAGGGTTCGTTCTCATCCGCGCACTTGTGCACGTTTGGAGTCCGGACGGATATTGCCAGCGGGCTCTGGTTTGAGCCGGATACTGGTATATGTTTTGGGGTTACTTTTATCTCTCAGTATTCATGTTCCTCGGAACAAGAATGCAGGTGTGTATGCACAGTTGTTTGAGGCGGAAGAAGAGGTTTTTCATTAGGGTTTCGGAACGGGTGCGCATGCACAGTTGACAGTCGTCTTTTTTCCAAACCCTAATGAATTAGTGAGATATCTATTAATAATAGTAATTAAATGAAATTATGTTATGGTTGGTTTTGTTGACTTGTTGACCATGGTTGACTTGTTGACCATGGTTGAATGTTTGACCATCATTATTATTTTGCAAGGATGCTCCTTGATTCTTGCCAACATTCATTTAATGAAGTATGATAGTGGTCATTCCAAAACAACCATCAACTATTCTCATTTGAATTATTATTACTAATTAGATAATTCTTTTTCTTTTGATATGGTTGCAAAAAAGGAAAAGGATAGCTCATTCTATCATAATCATTCTCTCTCCTCACTTCATCTCCTTCTTCCTCAAGCTCAAGGAGAATCCTTCTCATGTGTTGAGAATCCCTCTCCTTGAAAAGAAAACAACCCCTAGACACTCTCTACTCACTCTAGGATCAAGGGTTTAGCAAGCCGGAGATTCTAGTTCACTCAAAGTTCGAGGAAGAGCCCGAAGGTTGAACCCTCAGGTGGATCCATCTTCGACGGAAGAAGGCGACGAGGAAAGAACCATCAACCTCTACAAAGTTTGAAGAAGAAGGAGTTCAAGTTTAGGTATAACCATCTTTCCGAGTAGCTAACTCTCTTTAGCTTGTATGCTAGTTTTAGTTTAGGAAAAGATCCCGACTTTGTTTAATCCATGTTGCCCCATGCGCCAAAATTTGATTTTTATACCGTTTCCGCCTCCCCGTAAGAACCGGGGGTCGCAACGTGGACTTACAGTGGTATCAGAGCCTAACTAAACTTAAACTAGCAAGGTAGTGAAGTGTAACGAAGTTCGGAACCGAAAAATCCAAAAACCAAACTTTGCAAAAACCCTAGTTTCTGTTAATTTTTTTTCTGGTCAAAACAAAATTTGTTATATACGTAAAATCATCTCAGGGTTTTTTAAAGATAACCACCAAACACGAGCCAGAGATCTGACCAGAAGAGCGCGTTTCCGCGGCGACAGCAAGCTATGTCGCCGCGGATCCGCGGCCGTCTTGTCTCTTCTCTGCCTCGTTTTTGGTGCAGTGTATCTCTTTATTGGTTTTAGGATTTTTAAGATATATTATATGTGCCCAGATTTTCCAGAATAGAGATTTGTTTTTGGGGGCCTATAATTCCGTATTTTTTTCCGGACTTCACTACATTTTGACTATGATGGTTATATCTGTGATGTTTGTATGTATTGAACGTCGGCTAATCGCTATAAGTCGATTAGTCGGGGTTATACATCTCTGTGATCTGTATTTGATATTGGAATGTGTATATGAATGTGTTGGACTGTCGCGGGTGAATAGCCGGGGTGGATGTGAGATGAGCTTTTTTTTTTCTTTCATTCATTTGTAAATGTAAATTGATGTAATAATATTATTTGTATGGCCGCACAACCGGGTCGGGGTTGTAGCCGTCATTGTATAATCCTTTTTACTGTTTTTGCTCCTAGGATAGACCCATGGAGGGGTGCACAAACTACCGGGTTCTTTGCGGGTAGTTTGCCGCACCTGTAGGGATCTTGGGTGGGGTATTTGCTATTCACCGCGACCGTGTAATCTGCTTTTCGTTGCAGGCTCGAACGGATTGCGGATTGCTAGTATATCCAATGTATTCATCTGTGATCTGTAATGTCTATCATTGCTTTATATTTAGGCGTTGCTTATGTTTTACAGCCGCGCTAGCCCAGCCCCCGCTCTGTCGTTAGTTAAGTAACCTAACGAGTGATGACGGGACCCCGTGGCGAATGCGAATGGCATAAGCGTACTGTTCAGTCGATAAAACTGCACATTTGTAGTACATTTTTCCTACCATTTTTATATCAAAAAAAGGACTTTATTATAATATATTATACATATGAGGGTTTATGTGTAAAAACGTTATTTTCCATGTGTTAATATATTTTAATTATCATTTGGTAGGAAAATGTATGCAAATAATATTATTGGTCTAATCCTAGTAGAACAAAGTCTACTAAAATCTTATATGAGTTGTTGTGCAGATTATTTCCAAGTTGTTATGAAGGATTTAACAAACAAATCAATTTGTTGAAGAATATTTTCCAAATTAAAGAGCAAACTTGGAGACTAAGTCTGGAAGCAGCCGAGAAAATATTTTCAGATTCTGAAGATGTTTAGGAATGCCAAATGTCACCATCAGAGAGCACCAGAGAAACGACAGAGAGATCCCCACCATGGGGCCGCGGAACCGCCGCAATGAAGAGGAGAGAGAATGCAATATTTTGGGAGATTTTCAAATGCTGAATTTTACCAACTTCTCAACAAAAAGATTCTGGCTTCGCACTATAAAAAGGCACCGAGGGCCTCTTGGAAAAGCTATCAAGCCGAAGAGATCACGAAGCTCCCGACGCTCACGCATCCAGGCTGATCATCGACTGTTCGACTACCTCCCTAGGAAAGATCGAGAAGCAAATCAAGTTTTGTAATCATTTTCTATGGATTAAAAGTGTAGTTGAAGGAGTTGATTAATAAAGGTAGTTTTTATTTAATTGTTTGTTTTCTTTTACATTATGTTTTCCATCTCTTTCTTTTCATATTCTTCTCCCAACATGCGCGAGTAATTCTCCGCTTGTTAGGGTTCGTAGGATTAGGGTAGGCTAATGAACGATGAAAAATATCTAAACCCTTTTTAAGTCCTATAAAGTTTAGGAACTTTATCAAAATAATCATTAACATCCTAATCGGGCGCGCTAGCAATTCTTTACTAGTTCCGACCGCGATTAGAGATTAGATTAATGATTGTTTTGGTAAAGGCTAGATATGAACGGAGTTCCGTGTCGAGATAAGGGTTAAGAGTGGGATTCCTTTTCCCTCCAGAAACCCTAATCTACACGCATCGCCGTCGTTCTAGTTCTAAATCTATTAATGGATAAAAAGGGTAACTTTAATTAATCATTCATAACTACTAAATCCTAACGAACCCTACAAGCCCTTCTTATTATAATTAATCACATCTTTAAACTATTCTAGATCTATATTTACATTCTTATTAAACGTAGATCTAGAAACCATCCTACAACCATTCTTATTTCTTTCTCATTTTCAACACATCTAAAGTAAAATTAAAAGGTTCCACGTTTCCCAGAGGACGACCCGTACTCATCTCGGTCTAGCTACGTGCGACACCGTTATTGATTGCGGTTAAACTAAAAACACGATTTTTCGTAACAATCAAATGGCGCCGTTGCCGGGGATACGTGCGTAATTTTTTTTTTTACTATTTGTGTTGAATTCTTAGACGAGTCATATCATTATTAACACAAAACTGCAAATTGCATATTTAACGATTTGTGCGTGGATTTTTGCAGGGAGATCTGGAGTCACAGAATTGAGGAAAACAGGAAACAGAGAGCTTTTTAGAGATCCAGAGGAGCAAGGGAGATCACAGAAAAAAATTCATCAACTGTTCTCTCTACCACGCGGCGGAACCGCGGCATAAAGGCACCTTTGGCGGCGGAAGGGCGGCAGGCTAGAGGAATCAGGGCTTCAGTCTTCTCTGGTATCTTTCTTAACTCCTTCTCTCTCTCCTAAAATCCAATAAAATCTATTTTCTGCAGGATTCTTTGCAAAATTGCGCCGCTCAAAAAAATCTTTTTGCAAAAGTTTTGTGATTGGTTTTGTTTTGCATATTTAATACGGATTTTAAGGGGCAAAGACCAAATCAAGATTAGGTGGGGATTTCATCACCCTTCCTAAGCCCCACAAATCACAAACCGAGCATATAGATCAACCCTTCATTAATTTAAAAAATATCTAGACCAGACTCTAAGGATTGTCGCGCTCAATAAGGACAGAGGAAGGTCGTGGGTAATCTATCGTTTATCCGCATTACTTTTGTAGTGCCTAGGCAAGTGTGACAAAGGCTAGTGGTTTTTAATTAGGCCCACTGTAGTGGTGGTTCCTTCCCGCTTACCTGGCACTTACCTCGCTACAAGGGTAGTACGGAGGCGGTAGAGGATTTATCCTGCGGCTTGTCCTTTGGAAGTCTAGGAGCGGTCTAGAGACTGGACCTAGGTAACCTTAGTTCTAGGGTTGCTTGTGCATTTAGGGAAATTTGTCTTGAGTCCCACTTTTTCAAAACAAGCCAATTTTAAATCACACACACGCTGCCACTTGCACTAAACCCGCTTAGTGCATGCTCGGCTGGACACGGGATCCTAGTGCCCGTCTTGTCCGCGTTCCTGCTATTGACACCGAAGTCGGTACTTCTTCATCTTCTTTTCCCCCACCACACACCACATCGATCGTGATGGACGACACTCCATCTAATTATAACACTACGCTGCCACCACCCGCAGGTGCGCAGAATCCACCGCGCATCTCTCTCCAAGAAAGATGCTATCCTATCCGTGGTCCCCTTCCTACTTGTCTATCTCTTCCACCACCTAACGGGGATAATTTCGAAATTAAACCCCACTACATCAATCTGCTGCCCAAATTTCACGGGCTTGAGTCGGAAGACGCGTACGTTTTCATCACCAAATTCGAAAACGTATGCGCAATGATGGGTACTTCACAATTGACCTTAGATGCTATGCGCTTACGTCTTCTCCCATTCACACTATGCGACTTGGCAGAAAAATGGCTTTATAATACTGCCGCACACTCTATCACTAATTGGGATGAATTCGTCGTAGCATTT
This sequence comes from Agapanthus africanus, assembly GCA_030015575.1. Classification (NCBI taxonomy): domain Eukaryota; kingdom Viridiplantae; phylum Streptophyta; class Magnoliopsida; order Asparagales; family Amaryllidaceae; genus Agapanthus; species Agapanthus africanus. Next base: position 517,613,097 of record CM057345.1, on the reverse strand, counting down.
CTTAAGAAGTTTTACCCAAATCATAAGACTGCACATGTTAGGAGCGAGATCAATCAGTTCACCCAGCTTCCCAACGAACCATTTTGGAAGTGCTTTGAACGTTTCAAAGATCTGCTTGTCCAATGCCCCCATCACGGAATACAAAGATGGGATTTATGTCGGATTATATATGAGGGCATTAATCCAGCGACAAAGCAGATGCTTGAAACAATGTGTCAATGCAATTTCATGTCTAAAGATGACGGTGAAGCATGGAAATATCTGGAAGATCTCGCAGAAAGCACTTTGCAGTGGGAAAGCGTAAGACCACCTTCAACTAAGGGAGGTATTCACCAACTCGATGTTTCCATCGCAGTAAAAGCCGAAATGGCAGCGATGCAGAAGAAACTCGATGCTATGGAGAACAAATTTTCATCATTCTCCCTAAATCAGGTTACGCTTCCCAAGACTGTCTGTGGTTGCTGTTCGGATCCTTCACACTTAACGGAAGAATGTCCTATGAATGCATCGTTTCAAGCTAATGCTGCTTTTCAGCAGCGACCTAGAAACGACCCTTATTCTTCTACGTACAATCAAGGATGGAGGAATCATCCTAACTTTGCTTGGAATCAAAACCAACAAAGCAATTATCAAAGACCTCCTCCACAGCAACCACAACCACAGAATCAGCCCCCCTTTCAGTCACAAAATTCCAAAATCCGGCCAACATTTCTACACCACAAGTGGCCGGTACTGACAACTCACTCGCACAAACTTTGGATATGTTCATGAAACAATCCATGCAAAATTCGGCTGATATGAGGTCTTCTATTGATGCCCTAACGAAAAACTCCTCCTCCCATGGTGAGAGTATTAAATCAATAGAAAACCAAATCGCACAGTTAAATGCCGCAATGAGTGCGAGAGAGAAAGGGAAACTCCCATCTCAACCCCTACCGAATCCTGGCCATTCACAAAGTCATAATGTGAATGCCGTCACTACGTTGAGATCGGGGAGAGTGCTGAACAACCAAGTGGGTGAGCAAGTTGATGATAGTGACACATTTGATACCCCTTCTTCTTCTTCCTCCCCTAATTCGTCTAGTCTCCCACCTTCATCCGAGCCTATTCTCCGTTTTCCCCAAGGCTCAAACATTTCACCAAATCTATCTAAGTCGATGCCCACTCCAATTTTGGGATCGAATCCGTCACCACAGTCTTCTCCACAAACGTTGGACCCAAAACTTATTGATCGAGCTCCATTTCCAAACCGATTAAGGGCCAACCGACCTAACCCGCAAATGGAGAAGATTGTGGAAATTTTTAAGCAAGTTAACATAAACATTCCTCTCCTAGATGCTATTCAACAAGTTCCGTCATATGCAAAAATCTTAAAGGACTTGTGCACTAGGAAGCGAAAAGTTCAAGTACCTAAAAAAGTTTTCCTTGCGAGTAATGTGAGCACTGCTTTTACACAACAACTACCCAAGAAACGAAAGGACCCCGGAAGTCCTACAATTTCAATCTCTATTGGGGGTAAAAATATCAATCGTGCTCTACTCGATCTAGGTGCTAGTGTTAACTTGCTTCCGTATTCTGTGTATGAGCAATTAGGGATCGGAGAGTTAAAACCTGCGCATTGCACTCTTCAGATGGCCGATCGATCTATCACCCAACCTAGGGGTGAGCTAGAGGATGTGTTAATCAAAGTCGGGGAATTCATATTCCCTGTGGACTTTATCGTTATAGATACACAACCTGTAGCAAACCCACGCAATCAAATTCCGGTGATACTCGGTCGACCCTTTTTGGCCACTTCCAACGCAGTAATTAATTGTAGAAACGGCTCTATGACCCTATCCTTTGGGAAGAAGTCAATTGAGCTTAACATTTACAAGTTGGGAAGTGAACCCTCCGAACCCTATGCTCATGTGTGTTCTGTCGAATTAATGGATGTCGACAGCAGTGAATTTGATCAACCTCATGATACAGACTCTTTTCATATGTTGTTGTTTGACCCAACCATTTACTCTTCCACCGAATTGTCCGGGTCAACATCTAATGAGGAACTTTATATTGAGTCTGACGATCACCCCATTTTTTCTGATGACATTATTTTTCGGGGTATCGATGAAAGCTTTGAGGAAATTTTCGCTGATGAACTCGCATTTTTACAAGACACGGGTGTTGAGATGAATCAACTCCAAGATGAAGAAATTGGACCTCCACCCCCTCTTTTGGACAATCATGATAATGCGAGTAATCCATCATTACTATCACTGTGTCGTCTCTCCAAATTGAGACGCAATCCTTTACACCTCTTGTCACCTCTCCACTTCTTCACGTCAATAGGTGACATGTTCTTCCACCAACCTTGGTGCTTCATCGATAAAATTTTTGAATGGTTGGTGTTGACCTTCGGTCTTTGCAAAGCTTGGCATTGACCAATAACCTTGACCCCCTCGTGTGATTTTAAAAGATTAAAATTGTTTAACTCAAGTTTGGGGGAGGGGTGGTATATTTTGGCTCTTGAAAGAAAATGATTTTTACAAAATTGTGAGCCTAAAATAAGTTTGGGGGAGGATTTTCACTTTCATATATTCTTGCCCCCGTAAATAATTTCCTCCCAAGTCTACAGGTTTTTGAGCTTAACGGATGACATCAGTGAGGACACTGCTGTAAACAGGTTTGGGGGAGGTTTGTGCATATTTACACATCAATTTGCATCATATTTTGCATAAGCACAACATTTTCAAAAAAATTTTAAAAAAAAAAAAAAATTTATAACAAAAGAATAGAAAGTAAAAAAATTACATCCAAAAGATAGGAATAGTTTAAGAAAACCAAGAAAATTAGAAGTTTTCTTATACGAACTAGTAATAAGTAGTTATGAGCTGTTGTCCCAAGGGTTAGTAAAATGAAGGAAGTCACTAATCTGAGGATAAAAATAAGTCTGAAAAATAGTTTCTATTCTGGAAGCCAAACATTTGAATGTTGATACCCTACAATATGCACATACACACGTCTTGAAACTCGGGATAGTAGAGGATACCTTGAAATGCTCTTGTCTAAAAGCCAAAGTATGAAGGAAATGATGAAGAAAATATAAAATGGTGAAAAGAAAAAAATGAACACTGGTTTTGTATCGCCAAGGTAGCAATAAAAAAATATAGCGAGGGTGCCTCTTCACCTAGTGCCCTAAGGCCAACTGGTCTGGGAGTCACTGCTAAGCCTTAGGTGGTGCAAGACAAGGAAAATATTATCACCAAATCAGCAAGCACATGAGTAATCGGTCGGTTAGTACCTCAAGAAGTATTAACGGTCGCATGAAAATGTGTAAGCAATTCTAAGTATTCATCAAAGAAAAAGTACTAAGGTAGATGGACAAGAGTATGATAGCTTGAATTGAATTCTCTGAGTGTAGGGATGTTCTTTACACACACGTGGGGTTATATGATCAATGTTTGGACAAAAGGTAGGAATGAAGAATAAAGACGATGTTTTATTGAGGGATGATGTGATTTCTAACATTTTTTCATGACTATTAAGATAGGGCTCATGACAACTGAAAAGCTAGTATAGTTGGAAACTCTTCTTTTCAAAGTATTTCTTTTATGGTTCTTATCTTTATATGTAAATTTCACCATCTTTCTTTTGTTATAGGATTTTGTGGGTGTAATCCGCTGAAAACCCTCAGGAGACAACACTCCTCCTACTAGGGACACCTAGAGGTTTAACGGCTTGTTGCACATGCTCAGTGCAATCGTGTCTGCCTACGAAAGTGTGCCTAGTTTTTAAACTAATTTGCTCGGGACGATCAAAGATAAGTTTGGGGGTATTTGTTCAGTCGATAAAACTGCACATTTGTAGTACATTTTTCCTACCATTTTTATATCAAAAAAAGGACTTTATTATAATATATTATACATATGAGGGTTTATGTGTAAAAACGTTATTTTCCATGTGTTAATATATTTTAATTATCATTTGGTAGGAAAATGTATGCAAATAATATTATTGGTCTAATCCTAGTAGAACAAAGTCTACTAAAATCTTATATGAGTTGTTGTGCAGATTATTTCCAAGTTGTTATGAAGGATTTAACAAACAAATCAATTTGTTGAAGAATATTTTCCAAATTAAAGAGCAAACTTGGAGACTAAGTCTGGAAGCAGCCGAGAAAATATTTTCAGATTCTGAAGATGTTTAGGAATGCCAAATGTCACCATCAGAGAGCACCAGAGAAACGACAGAGAGATCCCCACCATGGGGCCGCGGAACCGCCGCAATGAAGAGGAGAGAGAATGCAATATTTTGGGAGATTTTCAAATGCTGAATTTTACCAACTTCTCAACAAAAAGATTCTGGCTTCGCACTATAAAAAGGCACCGAGGGCCTCTTGGAAAAGCTATCAAGCCGAAGAGATCACGAAGCTCCCGACGCTCACGCATCCAGGCTGATCATCGACTGTTCGACTACCTCCCTAGGAAAGATCGAGAAGCAAATCAAGTTTTGTAATCATTTTCTATGGATTAAAAGTGTAGTTGAAGGAGTTGATTAATAAAGGTAGTTTTTATTTAATTGTTTGTTTTCTTTTACATTATGTTTTCCATCTCTTTCTTTTCATATTCTTCTCCCAACATGCGCGAGTAATTCTCCGCTTGTTAGGGTTCGTAGGATTAGGGTAGGCTAATGAACGATGAAAAATATCTAAACCCTTTTTAAGTCCTATAAAGTTTAGGAACTTTATCAAAATAATCATTAACATCCTAATCGGGCGCGCTAGCAATTCTTTACTAGTTCCGACCGCGATTAGAGATTAGATTAATGATTGTTTTGGTAAAGGCTAGATATGAACGGAGTTCCGTGTCGAGATAAGGGTTAAGAGTGGGATTCCTTTTCCCTCCAGAAACCCTAATCTACACGCATCGCCGTCGTTCTAGTTCTAAATCTATTAATGGATAAAAAGGGTAACTTTAATTAATCATTCATAACTACTAAATCCTAACGAACCCTACAAGCCCTTCTTATTATAATTAATCACATCTTTAAACTATTCTAGATCTATATTTACATTCTTATTAAACGTAGATCTAGAAACCATCCTACAACCATTCTTATTTCTTTCTCATTTTCAACACATCTAAAGTAAAATTAAAAGGTTCCACGTTTCCCAGAGGACGACCCGTACTCATCTCGGTCTAGCTACGTGCGACACCGTTATTGATTGCGGTTAAACTAAAAACACGATTTTTCGTAACAATCACGTACGTCATATTTTGGTTGTTTTCTGCAATGGTAGGATTAAATGATGGGACGCATTAAAAGAACTAATGCAAGAATGTCACGCATTAAAAGAACTAATGCAATATAATAAACCAAGTTAAAGTCGTTGGAACACTTTCGAAAAACCACTCGGTTCTTTTCAAAAATAACTTTTAAATGCGGAGCTTGAGCCACTCCTTCTAAAAGCTATCTCGTTCCATCGATTATATCAAGTTCACTACGTTCACGGTTTCGCCAAAACCATTCGTAGCCCTCCGTCGTTTCATATAAATATTCAATAGTATTCAAGCTATGTTTGTTGACCTTCGTCAAGGCATAGAGATTGGTAGCTGTTGGGTGTTCATATGTAGCATAGACAGATGCGTTGGTTTGGGACAGTCGTATTGCCTTGTTAACCTTCGTCAAGGGTATATACGGGTGGATTCAAATTAACCTGGATAATGACGGGCAGAACTTGACATGTGACTTATGATTTGTTGACCTTCGTCAAGGTCATAAGAGCATGGGGCAAAAATCCACATCGGGAGTTTCATAAGTACTGAAACTTGCTAGATCTGCATACCATTTGGAGTGTGATGATTCTGGTAGGATTCCTTCAGTTTCGTCACACGATGATATTTGGATCCCGATCCTATTATGAGTATATGCTACTCCTCGGGAAATTTCTCACTAAACGATCAATGCTATAAACCTAGTAGGTGCCAAGAAAGGTGTTAGCGGGGCTACGCCCCCAGGGAAAAGAGGTTCTTAAATTAAGGAACTTCGCGAAAGCGTTGGAAAACCTCCCTCGAAGTACCGACGCTGGCCTGGCTGAACGGTTAAGCAAGTATTGTGCGGTAGGATTGATCCCGGCTAATTCTTCCTTTGTGGTTTGAGGAGGGATTCGAGAGACAGTGGGAGCCATCCTGTCTAGACAAATTAAAAACCTTTCTAAACTTGCAAGAGTATCGTGCTAAAGTGTTTCTTCTCTCCCCCCTGCAGCGACCAAATTCGAAATGACTGGACTTAAGTTACTTCTAGATAAAAACATACTGACAGGGCCAAACTACAAAGATTGGCTCAGGAATGTAAAATTGGCAATCACTTACGACAAGCCGGGGTATCTTCTTACCACCAAAGCTCCCCCCGTCCCAGGTCCCACCTCCAGCGTCGTGGATAAGGAAATCCGTAAGACTTGGGAGATTGATTGCGCGAAGGCCAGGTGCCTCGTGCTTGCCTCTATGGACAACGAACATCAGAGGAGGCATGAGAATATGGACCTCGAGTCCATATTTCTCCATACAAAAGAACTGTATGGAGAGCAGTCTCGTATCGCAAGATACGAAGTGTCGAAGAAGTTATTTTCGACAAAGTTGGCCGTCGGATCATCGGTAGCGGACCACGTGCTTAAGATGATTGGCTACACTGAGGAGCTCGCAGAACTTGGGACCACGTTGGACAGTGAACTCTATACGGATTTAATTCTCCAGTCCCTTCCATCCACTTACGCCCAGTTTATACTGAACTTCAACTTACAAGAAAAGGAAGTTGAACTTTCAGAACTCCTCAACATGCTGAGGAGCGCAGAGGGCACCCTACAGAAGGGTAGGGAAACACCCGCTTTGTTTGTAGGAGGATCTTCTTCCTCTAGGTCCAAGGCGAAAGCCAAGGGAAAGAGGAAGAAAGCCCCCGCCAAACCAAGAGGCGGTGTTAGTAAAGTGGGTACGAAGGGAAAGGAAAAGGCAACAAAGATAGCGGGGAAGCTTGTGGGTAAAGAGGAATGCTTCTATTGTCACAAGAGTGGACACTGGAAGAAAGATTGCAGGGCTTGGAAGGCCAGGACACAGGAACTGAAGCAGGTTGCGGCTTCAGCTTCAGGTGTGTATGTTATTGAAAACTGTCTTTCTATAAACTCTACTTCCTGGGTATTGGATACCGGATCAGGATCTCATATCTGTAATTCTTTGCAGGCGTTGAGAAACCGTAGGTTTTTGAAGGCAGGTGACATGACCCTCAGAGTTGCGAACGGAGCTAGCATGGATGCTAAAGCCGTGGGGGACTATCACCTGGGAATGTCAGATGGGCATGTTTTGGTTTTGCGTAATTGCTTTTTTGTACCCAACGCAACTTGTAATATCATTTCTGTATCTTTGGTTTCTAAAGAAGGTTATGAATTTGCGTTTGTAAGTAATGTTGTAAACATTCACCTTAATCAAGTTCTGATTGGGTCAGGTACACTGAGCAATGGTATATACGTATTAAACCAACCACAGATTTTCAATGTCCAGAATACACACAAAAGAAAGTCTCCAGATATCAATCAGGCTTTCTTATGGCATTGTAGACTGGGTCACATTAATGAGACACGGTTGACTAAGTTACATAAAGAAGGATACTTGGATCCGTTCGAGTATCAGTCTTATGCCACTTGTGAATCTTGTCTCATGGGAAAGATGACAAAGACTCCGTTCACTGGACACGGAGAAAGAGCGAGCGAGCTCTTGGGACTCATACACAGTGACGTGTGTGGTCCAATGTCTACACATGCACGAAGCGGTTATTCATACTTCATTACTTTCACAGATGATTTCTCTAGGTATGGACATGTCTTCTTAATGAAGCACAAATCCGAGACCTTTGAGAAATTTCGGGATTACAAGAATGAAGTTGAAAAACAAACAGGCAAAAGTATTAAGATTCTAAGATCGGATCGAGGTGGTGAATACTTGAGTGCCGAGTTCCTGGACTATTTAAAAGAGAATGGAATTCTCTCTCAGCGTACTCCTCCATACACTCCGCAACATAACGGTGTATCGGAAAGCAGGAATCGAACCCTATTGGATATGGTTCGTTCCATGATGAGTAAGGCTGAGTTACCGCGATCTTTCTGGGGCTATGCACTAGAAGTAGCTGCATATCTCTTGAACAAGGCTCCCACCAAGACTGTGCCTACCACTCCATATCAAATGTGGAGTGGGAAGAAACCCTGTCTTAAGTACCTTAAGATATGGGGATGTCCAGCTTTTGTAAAAAAGCAGCATGTGGACAAGCTCGAGGCACGTTCAGTACAGTGTAAGTTTGTGGGATACCCAAAGAACTCCAGGGGGTATCTGTTCTATTCCGCTGAGGAACAAAAGGTTTTTGTTTCTCAACATGCCCGCTTCTTGGAAACTGAGTTTTTGGAAACCCAGATAAGTGGGAACGCAATAGAACTGGAAGAAATTCCAGAAACACAAGCTATTACTGAAAGCTTGGAAGAGCTAGTAGGTTCAAAAGAACAGGACATTCCTATGCCGCTCCACAGAAGTAGTAGGCAGTCTCATCCGCCCGAGAGATACTACGGTTTTCTCATAGACGGGGATAGAGAGGATTGCATCATAGATTATGATGAGCCTACTAGCTTCCAGCAGGCCGTTCAGAGCGTTGACTCGGTAAAATGGCTGGATGCAATGAGGACCGAAATGGAGTCCATGTACACCAACAAAGTATGGACGTTGGACATTGCTCCAGACGGGGTAAAACCCGTAGGATGCAAGTGGATCTTCAAAAGGAAGATTGGTGTAGATGGACAGGTTGAGACCTATAAAGCTAGACTTGTAGCAAAGGGATTCCGTCAAAGACCTGGCTTGGACTATGACGAAACCTTTTCTCCAGTGGCTATGCTGAAATCCATTCGGATCCTTCTTGCCATTGCTGCCTTCCACGATTATGAGATTTGGCAGATGGACGTAAAAACCGCTTTTCTAAATGGAAATTTAGAGGAGTGTGTCTATATGGATCAGCCAGAGGGTTTCATTCAGAGTGGGAGCAGCGGAAAGGTGTGCAAGTTGCTTAAGTCCATCTATGGACTAAAGCAGGCATCGCGGAGTTGGAACATCTGTTTTGATGAAACGGTCAAGGAATTTGGCTTTATCAAAAATCCAGATGAACCATGCATCTATTGTAGATTTGTAGCGAGAACTGTAGTATTCCTCGTTTTATACGTGGATGACATTCTCTTAATAGGAAATGACATTCCTATGCTACAATCTGTCAAGGGATTCTTGTCACACAGGTTCTCCATGAAAGACCTGGGTGATGCCTCTTACATCCTGGGGATCCGGATCCATCGTGATAGATCCAAGAGGATATTAGGACTTTCACAGTCCAGGTACATCGACACCGTACTGAAAAGATTCAGTATGGAAGATTCCAAGCGCGGAAACCTACCGGCTTGTCACGGGATCACCCTCTCTAAAGAGATGTCTCCCAAGACTGATTTGGAGAGGGATCGCATGTCTATTATACCCTACGCTTCTGCGGTAGGCTCTATAATGTATGCGATGTTGTGCACCAGACCGGATGTAGCTTATGCACTGAGTGTAGTAAGCCGGTATCAGTCAAACCCTGGGGAGAAACACTGGATAGCAGTAAAGAACATTCTCAAGTACCTAAGGAGGACTAAGGAGATGTTCTTGGTGTATGGCGGAAAAGACCTCCAGATCGAGGCCTTTGCTGACTCCAGCTTCCAGAGTGACAAGGATGATTCCAAGTCCATGTCGGGTTTTGTCTTTACCCTCAATGGAGGGGCGGTGTGTTGGAAGAGTTCCAAACAGGAAACCGTTGCAGACTCGACGATGGAAGCGGAATACATTGCTGCATCTGATGCCGCAAAAGAAGCTGTCTGGATGAGGAAGTTCTTGAAAGAACTTCAGGTGGTTCCGTCCATTGTTGACCCAATACCTCTGTATTGCGACAACAACGGGGCTATAGCTTTAGCGAAGGAACCCAGGTCCCATCAGAGATCCAGGCACATCTTGAGGCGGTATCACCTGATCAGGGAGATCGTGGATCGCAAGGAGATCGAGGTTCGGAGGGTTGCTTCAGAAGAAAACACTGCAGATCCATTCACCAAGGCCCTGCCCCAGACTCAGTTCGAGCGGCTGATCGAGATGATAGGTCTTCGATACGCCAGTACATGGCCTTAATGCAAGTGGGAGATTGTTAGTGTATATGCCCTAGAGGCCATTACTGTATCATACTAGTTTGTATATTACTTAATGGAAGCTTGGGATATTCACCTTGTATAAACAACCTTGCTCAATATAGTAGTATGCTACTTGGTTTGTTTCTACTTCAATGTGTACAAGTGTTTATTTTGCGATATCACCTATACACATTAGTGGAGCCCTTAGGATCTTTGCTTGATTACCAGCGTTGTGATGGCAGTCACACTAGTGGGGGCTGGGTAATCTATAAGCACATCTTTATACAGGTCCCTAGTCGTAGGACTATCGAGACAGGGCATCGATACTCCGGAGTAGACTAGCGTATGCGCTTCTCATCCCAGTGTGGGAGATGGTCTGTCCCACAGCCATCAGTACGTCGTACTGGAGATAGTATACGGGTGCTCGTTGGGTTACGAGTACACTGGACAGGACTCGTCGGGAACTGACAGGTTGGTATTATACCTATCGTCAGTTATCAGTTCCCAGGTGACATGAGTACAGCTTAGTCCGCTGACTTGACACTGGCACTTCACCTCGGGTGTGTTCCCACTATACTTTGACTACTACCCTACCACGGCTCAAAGGAGTCGTGCAAACAGGTGGTAGTTGGGTGCAGTCCCGAAGCACTTGGAGGCAGTGCCGGTTAGACAGGATTCGTCTCTCCCAGTATTGGGGGTTGACATCGCGCTGTGTCTAGGAGAGCCATTACACGAGTAGTCCCTGGTCAGGGCAAGCGAGATATACTGGTAGGCTTCCAGTGTTATCTCAGGGTGTTTTGGGCTTCACTCCGACACGACTTGTACCGCTATTGGGGGACTGATGTTTTACCGCCCCCTAGGCCCGACATGCGATGTATCAGACGAACAGACCGGACTGTACGGAGACTGTCACATTCAGACTCAGTAGGAGTTCAGATGGGGTTCACCTCGTCAGCCTTCTTGTCGGCATCTACCTGGGGACCGTTACGCACAGCTAGTGCCGCTTGCGGTCTGTGGTTAAACCCACTACCAGCGTAGTGTCGAGTCTTTAGAGTCCCACACAGAGGGTATTCACCTCTGGGCAAAACAGAGTAGAGGTCGCATGGTTTTGCGACAGGGTTCGTTCTCATCCGCGCACTTGTGCACGTTTGGAGTCCGGACGGATATTGCCAGCGGGCTCTGGTTTGAGCCGGATACTGGTATATGTTTTGGGGTTACTTTTATCTCTCAGTATTCATGTTCCTCGGAACAAGAATGCAGGTGTGTATGCACAGTTGTTTGAGGCGGAAGAAGAGGTTTTTCATTAGGGTTTCGGAACGGGTGCGCATGCACAGTTGACAGTCGTCTTTTTTCCAAACCCTAATGAATTAGTGAGATATCTATTAATAATAGTAATTAAATGAAATTATGTTATGGTTGGTTTTGTTGACTTGTTGACCATGGTTGACTTGTTGACCATGGTTGAATATTTGACCATCATCATTATTTTGCAAGGATGCTTCTTGATTCTTGCCAACATTCATTTAATGAAGTATGATAGTGGTCATTCCAAAACAACCATCAACTATTCTCATTTGAATTATTATTACTAATTAGATAATTCTTTTTCTTTTGATATGGTTGCAAAAAAGGAAAAGGATAGCTCATTCTATCATAATCATTCTCTATCCTCACTTCATCTTCTTCTTCCTCAAGCTCAAGGAGAATCCTTCTCATGTGTTAAGAATCCCTCTCCTTGAAAAGAAAACAACCCCTAGACACTCTCTACTCACTCTAGGATCAAGGGTTTAGCAAGCCGGAGATTCTAGTTCACTCAAAGTTAGAGGAAGAGCCCGAAGGTTGAACCCTCAGGTGGATCCATCTTCGACGGAAGAAGGCGACGAGGAAAGAACCACCTCTATAAAGTTTGAAGAAGAAGGAGTTCAAGTTTAGGTATAACCATCTTTCCGAGTAGCTAACTCTCTTTAGCTTGTATGCTAGTTTTAGTTTAGGAAAAGATCCCAACTTTGTTTAGTCCATGTTGCCCCATGCGCCAAAATTTGATTTTTATACCGTTTCCGCCTCCCCGTAAGAACCGGGGGTCGCAACGTGGACTTACATGTCTTTCCTCTCTCTTGAGCTGAAACTCTATCAGCAGATTCTACGGGACAAGATTCTCTTTCTTCTTTCACTCATTCCCGCCTATCAGTCAAAAGAGGAAGATGTTATAAGATGAATCCCTTATTCCTCTCCACTTTCTTCTTTACTATGACAACAGATTTCCCCTTTCCGAGCGAACCAACTAAGGTCCCGTAGATGAGGTCCTTTCTTGGGAGCAATATGAATCTCGCTAAGGTTAGGCAAGAGAAGGTATACGATCGAGAGAACCAACCGGGTTTACCTGTTCGACTAAAATGAGAGGAGCGATACGACAGCGCTGGAGAGCTGGAGCTCTTGGGTTGGTGAAAGAAAGGGTTGGGAGCACGCCTTAGGTCTCTTTTCCTGGCCTCAGACAGAAAGTTTTTCCTTGGGAATACCCTTGCCTAGCAACCTTTGTCTGGTCTTGCAACCTTCGAATTTCATGTGTTAAGCATATCTCTAGCTAGTTGAATCTTCAACATTTGATATGAGAAGATGTTATCTGTCCCTATAGTCTTTCTTTCCCGCTAGCCTTACTCCCCGTTACTGATTCAAAAGCAATTATCGAAGACATCTGTTCCCTTTATGGTCTACTGCCCGATGGATTCACATCGCTAAAGAAGAAGTAATTGAAAAGCAAGAGCTAAGAAGAAAGATCAACTATTAGACACTTTATTATCTATGCAATTAAAGCTTAGCCTAATCTCTAGATTCTAAGCCCATTTCTAATAACTCAGCTAGGGAAAGGTAGATAGTACTTCCTAGAGGGGGTAATCTTGTGATTGGGGGAGGGTTCTTTCGTGTGAAATCTCTGAACAGTTAGACATTTCAGTCGAAGCTAAATATCATAAGTAGAAAGTCTTTTTCGGTGGTTCGCGAAGCTCTCTTCATCCTTTCTTTTTTGGTTACAAATGGAGATCCATAGGTCTCCCATGTTATACTTGACTTTACCTTACTATGCTATTAACTAGGATCAGGACTAGAAGTAAGCTGACGACTGTTAGGCTAAGTCTTTCTTTCTTGAATAATCAATCGCCTTCAAAAGGAAGCACTGCAAAAAAGACTATAGGATAACTCCATTCGCCCTCCAATAAAAGAGCTATATGTAGCGCTTTAGCTTTCGCACTTTACAAACAAGCAGCTAAGCAAGGGCGGTTATGCTTATAATATCCTAATAGCATGTCCTCTTCTGAAAAGGTGATGGATGTGGTTTTCTTTGCTCGTTTCCTACAAAGCGGAGTGAGTTAAGTCTACGATTGGAATAAATTCCGGGCTAAGTGCGAAGCGAGCACTTTAACCAATCTTCTTTCTTTTGAAAGGAAGGCCTTTCAACAGCAGGATCAAATGTATCCTCGCTTGCTTATTCATTATTCATATAATGTTTGATTTGCAATTGAAACTAAAGCCTCACCAGCAGCTTCCTCTTCAGGTTTGGCACCCTCTGCCCTTAAAAACCGACGTTTTGGACCCGGAGCGGAGACCTAAGCTTTGTTAAAGCCGTGAAAAGGTTTAGAATCTTGGTGTCTGGTGCAGCCCAGAAGAAGCTTCTTCAGAATATATTTCAAAAGAAACATTCTCTTGCACATCTTCTTCGATAGATATTCCCTTATCCCATTCGACTACTCAAGATATCATTGAAATGAACCGACTAGAGGTCATCGAAGTAGGCTCGCTGAGAGGACAATCTCCGTACTGCGAAAGACACGAGAGAGAGGGTGAATGTTCGTTGGTACTTCAAGCCTATTAAACGTTAGTTTCTCGCACTTCTTTTGAATTAACCTTCCCCTCTCCCCTTTTGGCGGTAGTAGTAAGTTAGTGGTATGATTTATATGTTTGCTTTGGCCAATTAGAATCACGGTAGCCAATACGAGAGGAACTAGAAGAGGCAGGAAGCAGACTTTCTTTATGAGTAGGTAGACTGGGTGCCTTTGATGTTTCCAATTGCTGTGGTTGAGGCATATTCAATTCTATCCAGGAGGGTGAGGTGCATAGCTAGGGAAGGAAAGTGACTGGGAGCGAGCACTAAAGATAAAAGAAAGGGGACATTGGATTGGAAAACTGCTCCTCTGGGACTAATAAAAAAGTGGTTTGCTTCCTCTAGATAGGCATAGTCCGAATTAGCTCATCAGTGGTAGAAGCCGGTTCATCGGCTTAAGCCAGTCAATCTATCCAAAGAGCCTACCCTACGCCTCCTATAATAGATTCAGCTCCAGCTGCGCTTTGCTGATTTCTTTCTCAATCCTGAATCCGAACTTGCAACTTTCATCACGAAAGACGCTTTCTCAGTATCTATTCAATTCGGACTTCATGCTCGCTTCAGAAATGAAGCTAATAAGGCCTAAAGCTGAGCGACGAGTCCACTGGCATGAGAATCAAGCGTAGAAGAGCGATAAGCACACTATCGATTGATCCAAAGAAGCTTAACGACAACTTCCATTCCTTGCCCAGAAGGAAAGAGACGAAAGCAATCCCATGCTCCATCAAAGGAAGCTAATGGGCCGCCCTTAGAAAACCATGAATCTTGACCCTAGTAAAGGTAGTCGATGAGAGGAATAGGTGGTTTCCAAAGGATAGAGTAATTGTATATGACGCTCCATCTGTATTGGATGGATGCCTTAGCTGTGGGATAGAAGGCTTTTCTTTCAAGTCTTCTTTTCTTTGATCGTCAAGAGAGGTAAATAAATATGAAGCCTTTCAATCTGCTATCCCTGCAACTTATGATTTTGGTACAACTCGGAGAGGGGAGCTCTTGCTGGCTTGTCCTAGAATCCGTGGAACCTGCGTCAGATAAGGGAGCATGCCTAGAGGAAGAGATTGCCCGGGAGAGCTCTGACTCTTATTAAGAGAGCTCTTAAGGGAGGACTGCTATCCAACCAATTCATAATCACCTGCTTTTTAATACCCCTGCTCTCTCACCGATTTACGAGCTTGACCTTGTTTATGCCTTCCTCCTTGTTACCCGCTGGATTAACTGACTTTGATGAGAATTCCCAAAGTCTCTCCCGTGTAACGTAAATAGTCAGCCCTGGTGGCTCTCCTAAGAGGGACAGAGAGCTCATTTACTTGAAAAAAAGATGAAGCTTGCTCATTTGAAATAGAACAGCTTTCAAAAGAACTGTTCCCTTGCTGGCTTTCATCAATACTCAGGCTTTCTCACTAGATTACACAAGCGCTTCGGAAGGGAACTACAACTGGCCTAGCTCGACATGTATCGGTAACAACCTCGAGGAGAGCAGAGCGACACTTATATAGAAATTTGCAAGGGAAACAAGGTTATGAGTTATCCCTTTAGCCGAAGGCTGAGGACAATGGAGTTATCCTTTTAGCAGAAGACCGAGCCCGAGGCGAGGTAAGAAACTGTTCGATTAAGAATCGGTAGCGAAATTCCTTGTCGGGTAAGTGAGGTTCACTTTTCTTTGTATGCTACTAGCTCTGCTTCTTTGATGGATTGGACCAACCACTCCACCACACTTTCGATTTCGACTAGACCGCGAAAGAGTGCTTGCTGGACGACTTCCATCACTGGGACCACTTTCCGCTCTGAATGACCTCTCTTTGCTGATGAAACTACTGCTTGTTCAGTCCGTTGCTTGTTCAGTCGTTGCTTAGTCACTCACTGGCTTGGTCCGGAAAGCAGCCTTGACAAAACCTTAGTTTCACATCAACTTGCATGTATATAGATGTAAATGTTTCTATCCTTATAATTCTTCCATTGACTTACATTTCTACTTGAATCAGAAATAGTACTCTTTGAATGGCCAACCAAGGCTTAGGTGAAACCGTTGATCAGGTCATTCACTATATTGCAGAGAATGCTCTTACTATTATAAAGAGGCGAGGCGAACAACTTGAACTCATTAATCCGTTCCGCTCGACCTTCGCTACACTGGTTGAACTCCAAGATTTCACTCTTTACCCCATTTTGCTGCCTGCCTCCGTTCGCTTAGCTCACTCGACTTGGTCTAGGAACACTCACTCATTCGTGCTTGCCTACTGGGCAATCACTCACTTGTTCAACTCCGAGGTTTATGAGTTGTTACCCTTTAGCAGACTGCCTTGGTTATCCGTTCAGCTCGGAAGGCCTTACGCTTCACTAGTTCAACTGCCTTGCCGAGGCCATTTTGAGTCCCTTTTGCAGACGGACGAGATCTCCGTTCCGCTCGAAAGGTCCTTCGCTTCACTCACTTGATTCGGACGAGGGCAAAGAAAGTTTGTTTACCCTTTTGGGGACTTGACTTGACTTGGCGAGGTGAACTCAATCGTTCGTGCTTGCCTACTGGGCAATCACTCACTTGCCTAGCAGCCTGAGGTTCGGACTAGCAGCCAAGACTCTTTGTCCCTTTTTGCAGCTTGACTTGACCACTCATTCAACTGTCCTTCTCCGTTCAGCTCGGAAGGCCTTACGCTTCACTCGAGCAGCAGGGCAACAAAGAAGACCGAGGTTTTATTTACCCCTTTTGTACTTGACTTGATGCCGTTCCACTCATTCAACCGTCCTTCTCCGTTCAGCTCGGGACCCTCGCTTCACTCGTTAACCGTTCCGCTCGTCAGGAGTTTAGCTCCTTCCTTCGCTTCACTGGTAGCAGCTAAGACAGTTTGTTTACCTTTTAGGGTAATATATTCAATACGAACTTTCATTGGTCCCATTGAAACAGCAAAACTAGACTTCACTGCTCAATTGCATCATATAATGATCATCGAAAGTCAAAGCCTAGTGGGAAATCACTCACTTGTTCAACATGGTAAGAGAGTTGGTTAGCAACAAAGACTGATTAGTCCCTACTTTTGTCCTTGACTAGCAACACGAGGTTAGCAACAGTTTTGAGTCCCTTTTGCACTTGACTTAACGCGGTAATCCGTTCGGGACCACTCGTTGAACTGCAGGAAGACTTACTTGGTTTAATCGTTCTCTCTCTTGGCTTAACTCTTCTTTTCTTGAATTATTTATCTTACCACTGGAATTTATGTTGAAAACTATTGTTTTAGCCAAGGTTAAGCCCCTTGTTAGCTCAAGTCAGTCAGCCAACCCACTAGCACAAGACTGAGGCTAGAAAAGCAGAGTGAGCACAGAGAATGTAGTAAAGAGAACTTCTCTGACTCAAGAAAGAATCTTTATACAACTGATGATGATGCCCCTCAATGTCAGATAGAGGAATTGCTTCTAGTAAGGTAGTCGGTTTTATAATATAAGATAATAAGAAGAAGCTAGAGGCTTACCTCCACGATCTACTAAAAGGCAAGTAGCGTCGATGGACGATTTATCTATTTGACTTCCCTGCTCTGGTTCAAAAATAGCTAGGCATCTTCCTCAGGACCGAGTCACTTTCACTCACCATCTCGTTACCACGCTAGCTTGAATAGCCAGACATTACCTTGGAATGGCGGATTGAACACCAAACCTTCATTACATTATAAAGGGGCTCCCCTGTTTGCTTTCGCTTAGCCTTATCTTATAAGCCTTGCTAGGATAATTCATAAAACCTTGCTTATCCTTCTGATGAGCAACTAACTAAGTCCTCTTACGAGCAGGTAACCTACTTTCTAAACCATTCCCCACTATACTTTCTTCTGAGCCAGCTTTTCACTCTTGGTTTTCGTATCATCTCCTTGGACTTATTTCAAACAAACTCGTTACACTCGCACATGATTACACGGGAACGAAGAAAAAGGAGCACGACTCAAAAAACCTCGGAGTGAAACCTCGCTTCTTTGTTGCCTTGCTGTTAACAACCTTTAACTGCGCTTGCATATTTAGCAGCCTAAGTAATAACTCATTGCGCTGCTTTCCAATTCTCGTCGTATGAGCAGCCAAGCAAGAAAGTAACAGGAAGAACTAAAAACAGAACAGCCAACAAGCAAGAAACAAGTAGCTCTTAAGCCGGACCTGAACCGGAACCGGAGGCGGAGCTCTTAAGCCGGAGTTGTTATTCTCTTTCTTTATAGATCGGTCGTGCTACCCGAGCAAGAAAACGGATATGCTACCGCACCATGAAAACCAATATCGCGCTAGGCGCTCAGTCGTTGCTTGGTCGCTGCACTCTATCGTTCTTCTTACTGGGAAATCACTCACTTGCCTTTCTATTGACTTAGTGGCATTGATTACTTGGTCCCTTCCCCTACTCTACGAACACACCTTTGGAGTACGGGAGTGTCCTCGGATGGGAAGGAATGCCGGCCTAAGAAAAACCTCAAGCCCGTATAGTGGTTTCTTTCAGTAAGTTGTATAGGCCAGCAGGAACTCATAAGGCTCCCCGGGCTCACCGGACAGGGGAGATGTTTTACTACTTCCGAACACAAAACCGTCGCTTCAGCTCCCGTTAGAGACGACTCTTCTCCCTTTAGGTAGTTGAAAACCTAGTTCATTCAACGAGATCGTTCCACTCATGGTTTGTCCAGGAGGAACCACTCGCTCCATTCAATTGCTCTCAGTTGGTTTATGCTAACCCAAAAGGACTCGAATAAGGTAATAATACTCAGAGCAGCTTTGATAGTCTTTCTCTTTAGTCCCAACTTACCTTGACGCTGTTCCACTGGTTCATTAGCAACCCAAACTCCACCCCAACGATGCGATATTCGGAAACTCAAAAGGGCAACAACCACTTTTTCGACAACTCGAAGACCTACTTTTGGCCTTGCCTCGACTACTTCATTGCGCCCTCAAGCGGCGGGGCCTAGAGCTAGGTCGGTTCCCTGAATCGCTTCGCTCACTGGCTTGACTCGAACTCAAAACCCTTGACATGACGATTTCAGAAAGTCAAAACCGCAACGATGCGATATCGGAAACTCGAGGACCTATTTTCAACAAAAACAAGAACTCAAAACACCTATTTTAGAACTCCCTCGGTAAAAAAGGGTCAGAAATTGCATTCGATTTTGGGCTCCACTACTTTTCCCTCATTGTACCGAAGGGTTGATAAAGTGTATCCTAATCTAGCAAGTATATAGATGATCGAAAGTCAAAATGGTATGCCGAGTTAGACTTTTGTAGCAAGCCAGACATTTTGACGTCCTTGGGGGAGGCAGTCATGTGTTCTTTACCCTTACGAGCAGCCAAAGCCCGGGGGAGTGTCGTGCGGCACAATAACGAACCCTAAGGGCAGTTGTCTATGGTGTCTGAAAAGAAGAAAAGCCCGCGAACGCCGGGGAGTGTTTCACCGAAGTAGTATAAATCCTCGTAGTAGGTCTACCATACGTTACTTGGGATGGCTAATAGGGTTTCCAAAAGGCAACAACTCCTGCGGCATGCTTAGGACAGGTTTGAGCACAGCCAGTTTGGGCTCTCTCACTGTCCTGCGACCGACGTTGGCTCCATACTGTGTCAAAAAGCAGGGCTGCTTATCGTTCGTGGTCTGTGGGACCACTCTCTTGTTCATCTCCGAGGTCCGGACAAGAGATGTTTTCCTAACTTTTGTCCTTTTGCAGACGCTCCGCTAGGGTCGTTCAAAGGCAACAGATCGTTCAACTCGTGGTCCGTCCAGTAGGGGACCACTCACTTCACTTGTTTCCGTTCCGTCAGAGAATCCCAAGTAGTCGAGTTGCTTGTTCCAGTTTTCTATCTCGCACGTGCGTATATGTCGTTCGTGATGGCCAACTAGGTCATCACTCACTCTTGGAGCCCTGAAAGCTCCAAACCGTGTAGCTAATCGGTACACAGGTAACAATACAATTAATAAGCAATGACTCAAAAAGGAAATAAGAGACACATGGACGGGCCCTCCATTGACACATCCCCGTCCCCCAGTCCTATTACTTTTGACTGACTGGGCCTACCTTGAATATGTGTAGTTTTATGCAAAGCTAGGCTACAGCTTATCCCCCAACCTAAGAAAACTACAACATTGATAGAGATCTTATTAGTAGCTTAGTAAAAAACCATCCGTAGACACAGACTCCACGAGTACAAGACAGACAACGATAGACGCCAGGTATAGTGCTAGTGCAGCTTTTCTCTCTCCGAATTTCAATGATAATGGATCAAAATCTTTCACCAGATAGAATTCTTTCACCACTCGGTTAATAGGTTCACCACAGTCACAGGGGCTGTAAACTTGTGGGTGTCCACAGCACACCTTATGTATAAATGTATCTTTCCAGAAGGAAACAATTTCTTTAAGGTTATCCGCCCAAAGAACTTTAGGGCTTCGGACTAATGGATCGGGCGCATAAGACCACCATACAGAAAACCTTAATATTAAGCAAACGCATATTACAAATCTAGTATCTCTTCAATAGGAGTATCTAATCGCATCCTCCAATCGCAAATCTTTGATGCGCGACTCTTTTTCTAGTTTTTCTAGACTGAGAATACCGGCAAGACCGACTTTGAGAGGCTGCTCACGCAACCATTGTGATCTCAGCCCTCCTTCTACTATGGGGGGTAGTAGCTCCCTAGCAGTGTATGGTTTCCAAAGCTTATCAAAGGTATGCAAAATTCCCCAACCCCGAATGAAACCCTTCCGATATAATAATCTACCACCTAATTGTAATTGAGTGCGTACCCACCACAATTGATCCCGGTATTCCTCCTTATGAATGACCCTCATCATTTTCCAGCGATCATACCCATACCAGTTGTTGGAGATAGTGCCCTCAGAGTCAATTATTGGATCACAGGCACGTGATTGCAATGATTGAGGGGAGGACCTATCCCAGTAGGACAGTCTTACTCGAGATGATAGTATGCTATCTGGTTTATCTTTATCATCGTGTACTGCTTTAGGTGACCTTACGAGTCGCTATTACACGTTGATAGAGCCCCTAGGATTTTTGCTTGACTACTAGCAGTATGAGGGCGATCATATACGTGAGAGCTGGAGTCTATAAGCACATCCTTAAAAGGTCCCTAGTCGTGGGAGTTTCGAGACAGGGCATCGATACTCCGGAGTAGACTAGTGTATACAGTCGAGACCCCGACGAGGGGCGGTGGCCGGTCTCACAAGCCACTGGTGTCAGTTGGTTCACCTAAGATGTATACAGGTGCTCATTGGGTTATGAGTACACCGGACAGGACTCGCCGGGAACCTGCTAGTTGGGATTATACCAGACGTCAGATAGCAGTTCCCTGGTGACATGTGTACAGGTTAGTTCATCGACCTGAGATCGTCATTTGTCTCGTGTGAGTTCCCACTGTGCTTTGATTACTACCCTACCACGGCTCAAAGGAGTCGTGCAAACAGGTTTTAGTTGGGTACAGTCCCGAGCCACATGGAGGCAGTGAGCGGATCTGCAGGGGTTCGTCTCTCCCGGTATTGGGGGTGAGGTCGCGCTGTGTCTAGGAGAGCCAGAACATGGAAAGTCCTTGGCCAAGGCAGGAGATTTGCTGGTAGGTATTCCAGTAGTATCTCAGGGTGTTCAGGGCTACACTCCGACACGACTTGTACCGCTATTGGGGGTCTGACTTTTACCAACCCCCTAGGCCCGCCATGCGATGCTCATAGACGAACGGACCGGACTTTACGGATATTGTCACTGACAGGCTCAGTAGGGTGTCAGGATGAGTTCGCTCATCGACGTCCCTTTTGGTCAATACCTGGTAGCCCGTTACGTATTCGCTTATACCTCTGACGTGCTAGTGGTTAAATCCACAGCCATAGTATTGACGAGTCTTTAGAGTCCACCACACTCAGTTACTCAGGTTTCGGGCGAAACGCTGTAGAGGCCGTATGGAGATATGGCAGGGTTCGATCAGATACGTGCGGTATTGCACGGATCGTGATCGGACGGATTTAACTAGCCGGCTTTGGCTTAAACCGGATCCTAGTATTAGATAGTGTAGTTTTGTCTCTTTGCATTTGTGTTCAGTGGGAATACAAATGCGGGCATGTATTTGCACTAGCGGGGTTTTCCTGTAATTTATTATGGGATCAGTTTTCTGAAGTTGCCAGTTTGCATTCCGTTCCGGCCGGTTTTCCTTTGTTCTTTCGCGGCCGGACTTTTAGTTGGAGGGGGTTATTTGCAGTTTGCAAATAACTCTTCTATGGAGGGCTTTATTGCATTTGTGCCTTTATCATGATGAGATTCCATTATGGTCATTTCTTTTTCTTTTCATGTGATGGTTTGTGAATGGATGTGTGTAGGAATTGGTGTGGCCTTTTTCTCACACATACATTCCCTTTTCTTCTTTTTTGAAAAAGCTTTTTCTTATGGTGATAATTATTCATTCTTTCCTCCACCATTACAAGAGGGGCCGGCCACTATTCTTGAGAAGGTGAGAGGAATTCATTTTTTGTGAAAAAATCATCATCTCATTTATGGTTTTGCTTCAAAACCCTCACTACTCTCCAAAGTTCTTGCTTGATCCCTCCATCAATGGCAACCTCATAAACCCCAAAGAGACATGGCTACTACACTATTCTACAGCATCCCTTGGACGCGTCGGCTAGCCAACTTCGCGCCCGAGTTGCCTCGGTCAAGAGGTGGGAGCCCGTAAAAGATTCAGGCTACGTGGTGCCCTTTCCGACGAGGAGGTGATGGACGGAGTTTCCGCGGGAGATCGGAGTGGAGACGAAGACCGAAGGACACGGATCGCTTGGTATAGCTTCTCTACTCTTTTCTTGTTTGCTAGTTGCCAGGTTAATGGCCCGATCCGGGTGAAAAGTGCGCGGTGGTGCCGGTTTGCTAGTTTGCAAAATTTTTGTTTCCGCGTTTCCGGCGTCGGTTCGACGGCCGGGGCGCCGCCGCGGGCTTACATTGGTATCAGAGCCATGCCATTAACCATGCCTAGCTTGCTCTAGTATGTTTAGAACTCGATCGAACAAAAATCCCCAAAAACCGTATTTTCAATGCTTCTAGTTTCTGTCGAAACTTTTTCTGCTCCAAAAATTTTTCAGGTCATTGCAGAAACACAAGCATGAAATTCTAAGACTTCTGGTAAAATTTGATGCAGTGATCTCTTAGTACGGCCGCGGAAACGCGGCAAACCCCTGGTTTGGCCGCGGTTGCGCGGTGGGAAGGTGTGATCATTGCACCAGAATTTCCTAGTAGGCTTTAGACTTGTAAATAGGGGTTTTGGGATATTATTTTTGGGCCCAGATTTTCTGTAAGTGCTACAGTATTGCTTGGGGGCCCACTTGATAAAATTTGTTCGATCGGATATTTTAAACATGCTAGTTCACAGTATTTACATTATATCTGCGACCGTGAATGTCACTCGATCGGTAAATCCAGTCTATCTGCTATAGCCCTTTTAGACGGATTTGCGAACGTAACATTCACGTTGATGTTCTGTGTTTTGCTGTGTTGTTGCGGATCAGTCGTGGGGATAGCCTGGGTGCAATATTAGTACAGTTTTGTTTTATATGTACATTTGTTATTGCGGGGCGAGCGTCCGACATGTGGACTGCCGTCACTGCCTGTTTGTATTATTATTTTGGGGCACGACCAGGTTGCGGTCGATGTACCCGTTGTATGTATATTTTACTTTCTGTACTAGGATTACCCCGCGGAGGAGTGCACGGATAGCCGGGTTCTAGAAGGCAACGAGCCCGCATCTCATGGTGTTGAGACGGAGGTGGCTTCACTCAAGAATTGGCGGGCTATTCGCCGCACTCGTAGGGGGTACAGGTTGACCCAGGAGGGGTGCCCGAGTTACCGGATTCCGTGAAGTGCTGGGTGGTCCATTCACGTTGCTGAAGGGGGTTGCCTCGCTTCAGGTTTTGGCGGGTAACTTGCCGCGCCCTTAGGGGTCTAGGATTTCATTGCACAGGCTATCCACACGACCAAGGGAACGTCGGGTTTCAGCAGCGGCTCTGTGAAACCCGGGGATCCCAGATATCTGTATTATTCTGTGATGCTGTACATTTCTGTGATGTTGCATTTTATCACGCCTTGAGCGAAAATTATATATAATATATATACTAGTAGATGTTGTATATGTTTTGCATCCGCGCTAGTCCAGTCCCCGCTCTGTCGTTAGTTAGCTAACCTAACGGGTGATGACGGGACCCAGTGGTGAATGCGGATGGCATATACGTACGTCAGTATATTTTTGTTCTTTGTGGTGTGATCAATTGATGGGACTGCGTTGATTCGGATCAATGCAAGATAAACAAACCTATTCTGATGTTGTTGGAACACTTTTCAAAAATCTGTTATTGCAAGGGCGTTCTCTTTTGTTTTGCACAGTGGTATTCAGTTGGAATATCCTGCTCCTCAGTCGACGAGGCAAGGGCCGAGATCCCTTCACCGGGAGTGACCCCTTGGACAAAAGTTTGCGTCAGGGCAATAACTTCACTATAGCCGATTACTTTTGCTTTGCATCGTGGTATTCAGTTGGAATATCCTGCACCTCATTCTACGGGGAAAGAGCCGAGATCCCTTCACCGGGAGTGACCTCTTTAGCAAAGGTTTTCGTTACTATATTTTTATAAAGCTATCAGTTCCTTCAACGATATCAAGTTCATTACGTTAAAGGTTTTCGCCAGCAACCATTCGTAGCCCTCCGTCGTTTCATATGGATAGTCAATAGTATTCAAGCTGTGTTTGTTGGCCATAGTCAAGGCACAGTGTTTGGTAGCTATTGGGTGTTCATATGCTGCATAGATAGATGCGTTGGTTTGGGACAGTCGTATAGCCTTGTTGGCCCTAGTCAAGGGCTTGTACGGGTGGGTTCAAATCAACCTGGACAATGACGGGTAGAACTTGACATGTGACTTATGATTTGTTGGCCTTAGTCAAGGTCATAAGAGCATGGGGCAAAAATCCACATCGGGAGTTTCAAAAGAACTGAAACTTGCCAGATATGTGCATACCTTCTGGAGTGTGATAGCGTGAGCGGATTCCGTCACGTTATCATGCGATGAGAGTTGGATCCCGATTTCCACTGATGAGTTGGTTTACTCCTCGGGTGATCCCGGCTAATTTTTCTTTCAGGTTTGGGGAAGAATTTGACGTTACAGTGGGAGGTTTCCAGATTAGATAAAGTGATAACCATTCTGATCTAGGTTAGAGTGCACGCTGAGTGTTTCTTTTCTCTCTCTCTTTGGCAGCGACCATTGACCCGACCCTAGACTATGATTCAGTGACCATGTTGACCAAACCTTCTTAACACAGGCTTTTGGATTGTCAGAGTTGCAAACCTCATTGCCACTCCTACTTTTACCCTTTTCTCCAGGACACCCCGTATTACTACGAACGTCCACTTCCATTTGACAAAACCATCGTATGGTTATATACGAACTCGAAGGAATTCGAGGATGGTTTCCGGTTCTGGAGAAAACGAATAGGACTATTCAGTTGTCTTTTCCTTATACCTTCTCTCTCAGATTGCGAGTACTCCTTGGCTTAGGAGATAGTACACCTATTACGCAAATTGGATAGTCTTCTTCCAAACCTTAGGCTGGTGCCGACCAGTAGGGAATGAAGAAAGCCAATTAGCCTAAACGGGGTACAGAAGGTATTAAGTTCAGACAAAGCAAGGGATTAGTAAGAGGGCAATGTAAAATGTGACTAATATTCACGACCAAACCAAGTATTTCTTCGCCAATCCTAAATCACCTTTGTATTTCTTCAGGACACTCCGTATCACTACGAAGATCCCAGTTTATTGGATAATCCATCGTATGGTTATATACGAACTCGAAAGGAACTTGTTCCAGTTCGGGGATGGATCCTGGTTCAGGAGAAATAGGAATAAAGTTCATTCAGGTGTCTTTTATCTTCACCTTCTCTCACATTGCGAGTGCTCCTAGGATTAGGAGTAGTACACCCATTATGCTTATTGGATAGTCTTCTTCCAAACCATAGGCTGGTGCCGAACGGTAGGGAAGGAAGAAAACCATTTGGCCTAAAGGGGTGTGCAGAAGGTAATGACTAAAGACATATAAAGGGATTTGGAGAGGTGGCAAAGAATTATACGGTTACAGTTGTGAATCTGGATAATGGAAGAGGCATTATTAGGAATACCAGGATACCCCATCGAAACATTTCAATGTTTCAATTTCACTGTATACCGTTAAAAGAAAACTGATTTCCCAATTAGACACTTTCTCCAGGGTATGTATTTACCAGGTATGATTCTCACATCTGTATGGTTTTACAGATGATGAGTGGGAGTAGCTTATTGGGAATTAGATGACCATCCTCATTATATCGGGATTCGTTGTAATTGGTGATATTTGAGGAAGTCACCTGGATTGTTTGCCGGACGGCAAATATTTGGTTTTGAATATCCGTTGTTATGCACCAATTTCAAATTGATATATCTGTACGTCTATTTTAATAGAGTGAGATATACCTTTTGAAATTATGTCTATGACATTTACCTATATCAGTGGATGGTTAGGTAAGGAGCATTGAACAGCGGTGTAATTCTTCTTAATCATAAGTACAGTTTTCAACCTACGACACACAGTGAATGAGTCACCAGACTCAGGGGACTTATACAGAGGATTGTATATTGTCCAGTGTCCATTAGGACAGAGGGGTTGGTCCTCGTACTATATTCTGTTTACTTATGACTTCTTTAGTTCTTAGACAGGTGTTTCGTAGAAACACAAGGTCAAAGTTTTGAGAAGTTATAGGTATAAGAATAGAGTAGAGAACCAGGTATTGCAAGTATCGGGATTCTTCAAAGTGATCGAAGATGTAGATACTTGTATATGGTATTCCGTTGATAGTAATGGTTAAGAGAACTTGCTTCTCTTTCAGGTTACTCATAATTGGAAGTATTCCTAAGTTGAATAACACTGATCGGCCTCCTTCTATTTAGTTGACATGCACTGGAGACAGCTGCATGATTTGAATCTGGTTCAATTAAATCAGTGCCTCTGTTTCTATATTGGATATAGAACAGTTCATATCTTGACATTGTTAAGATACGGGGAGTTGTCCGGCTTATGCTTAAAACCAGACTCCGGATAACTCAAGGCACGTTTCTGTAATGGCTGTTTGTGGGTTGACCCGGGCTATGACAAGGGTTGACTTTCTACCATCTGGAAGATCAATAGTGATATTGTTCTTGACTCGCCACAGTTTTAATAAAAATGGATTTTTTCAGAAAACAGTAGTGGGAGTATGGTAGAACTGGAAGTGATTCCAGAACCACAAACGATTACTGAAGATTTGATAAAAACCTAAAGATTCAATCTGGTTTGACATTCCATTGGCCACTCCGCAGATATGGTGGGTATCCTCAGGCACTCGAGAGGTACTTCGGTATGCTCAAGGACGGTGGCAGGGAGGTTCTTGTTTACCCAGACTTGCCATTGCTGTTGTTCCAGACTGTGAGACCCGGCAGGAGGATGAGTATAGCGTCGTTCTAAACTTGCTTTAGAAATATACGTGTATATGACTCTACCAGAGGGTTGTCGTAGTCAGTGGGAGCAGCGGAAGCATTGGTGGACATCAGGCTTATGTCTATTTATAGACTAGAGCAGATATAGCGGAGATAGATCATCTATTTCTGATGTGACAGTCATAGGTTTGACTTCATCAGAATAGGGGATGGATCTGTTGAGAAGGTAGTAGGGTGTGATGTCCTGGTATTTGGATGACATACACAGAGTAGGAAGTGATATTCCTATACTACGATCGGTTATACTTTGGTCGTCACACAGTGGTTTCTCCATACAGAACTTGGATATTATATCAGACATTCTGGTTACTGGATCTATGGTATTAGATCTAGATTTGGGTGGTTTCCCAATTTGGGTACTTAGACAGCATTCTATGAGTATTTAGAATGGACGACTCCTGGCACGGTAGTATACCTGCAGGTGATGGAGTCACCCTCTCTAAAGGTGTCTTACAGACTAAAGGGGAGAGGGATACGCATGATTGGCAGATCACTTGCTTAGGCAATTGAGTCAATCATAAGGTGTCAAGTACCACATCAGATGTTGTTCTTGCAGTAGGTGCAATAAGTTGATATTGATCCAATCCTGGAGAAACGGTCGGAAGCAGCTTTAGAACATAAGTGGATGTTCTAGGGAATTGATAACGGCAGCCTCCTTTAGGAGACGGTTATCATTCCAGGCTTCCAAGGTGACCTGGATGACAGAGTGGCTGTCAGAGTTATAGTTTTCCCTCTGTCGAGGGGAAGTATTTTGGACAGGTGGTCCCGTTAGATACTGAGGGAAGGCATGGCGCAGGACACTGATTAAGTTCAGTTGACGATACAGTCTAAGAAGTTTGGATTTGGAGTTCATTTATGAGCTATGTCCCATCAGACATCCAGACATTCTAAGACGGGTATTGCTCATTTCGGGAGATGGCTTTCTCCGCGAACTTGAGATAAAGAAGGACATAGAAAGAAACACCAGAGCGGATCCACTCACTGAGGCTATTCCTCGAACGCAATAGTTTCGCAAACGAGCTTTGTGAGACTGACTAGTAGAGGAGTTGGGTGTTCGGTATCACACGGGCTGTGAGTATGCGACATCGCAATAATTAGCCTTGAGTGCAAGTGGGAGATTGTTGGAGATAGTGCTCTCAGAGTCAATTATTGGATCACAGGCACGTGATTGCAATGATTGAGGGGAGGACCTATCCCAGTAGGACAGTCTTACTCGAGATGATAGTATGCTATCCGGTTTATCTTTATCATCGTGTACTGCTTTAGGTGACCATACGAGTCGCTATTACACGTTGATAGAGCCCCTAGGATTCTTGCTTGACTACCAGCAGTATGAGGGCGATCATATACGTGAGAGCTGGAGTCTATAAGCACATCCTTAAAAGGTCTCTAGTCATGGGAGTTTCGAGATAGGGCATCGATGCTCCGGAGTAGACTAGTGTATACAGTCGAGACCCCGACGAGGAGCGGTGGCCGGTCTCACAAGCCACTGGTGTCAGTTGGTTCACCTAAGATGTATACAGGTGCTCATTGGGTTATGAGTACACCGGACAGGACTCGCCGAGAACCTGCTAGTTGGGATTATACCAGACGTCAGATAGCAGTTCCCTGGTGACATGTGTACAGGTTAGTTCATCGACCTGAGATCGTCATTTGTCTCGTGTGAGTTCCCACTGTGCTTTGATTACTACCCTACCACGGCTCAAAGGAGTCGTGCAAACAGGTTTTAGTTGGGTACAGTCCCGAGCCACATGGAGGCAGTGAGCGGATCTGCAGGGGTTCGTCTCTCCCGGTATTGGGGGTGAGGTCGCGCTGTGTCTAGGAGAGCCAGAACATGGAAAGTCCTTGGCCAAGGCAGGAGATTTGCTGGTAGGTATTCCAGTAGTATCTCAGGGTGTTCAGGGCTACACTCCGACACGACTTGTACCGCTATTGGGGGTCTGACTTTTACCAACCCCCTAGGCCCGCCATGCGATGCTCATAGACGAACGGACCGGACTGTACGGATATTGTCACTGACAGGCTCAGTAGGGTGTCAGGATGAGTTCGCTCATCGACGTCCCTTTTGGTCAATACCTGGTAGCCCGTTACGTATTGGCTTATACCTCTGACGTGCTAGTGGTTAAATCCACAGCCATAGTATTGACGAGTCTTTAGAGTCCACCACACTCAGTTACTCAGGTTTCGGGCGAAACGCTGTAGAGGCCGTATGGAGATATGGCAGGGTTCGATCAGATACGTGCGGTATTGCACGGATCGTGATCGGACGGATTTTACTAGCCGGCTTTGGCTTAAGCCGGATCCTAGTATTAGATAGTGTAGTTTTGTCTCTTTGCATTTGTGTTCAGTGGGAATACAAATGCGGGCATGTATTTGCAGTAGCGGGGTTTTCCTGTAATTTATTACGGGATCAGTTTTCTGAAGTTGCCAGTTTGCATTCCGTTCCGGCCGGTTTTCCTTTGTTCTTTCGCGGCCGGACTTTTAGTTGGAGGGGGTTATTTGCAGTTTGCAAATAACTCTTCTATGGAGGGCTTTATTGCATTTATGCCTTTATCATGATGAGATTCCATTATGATCATTTCTTTTGCTTTTCATGTGATGGTTTGTGAATGGATGTGTGTAGGAATTGGTGTGACCTTTTTCTCACACATACATTCCCTTTTCTTCTTTTTTGAAAAAGCTTTTTCTTATGGTGATAATTATTCATTCTTTCCTCCACCATTACAAGAGGGGCCGGCCACTATTCTTGAGAAGGCGAGAGGAATTCATTTTTTGTGAAAAAATCATCATCTCATTTATGGTTTTGCTTCAAAACCCTCACTACTCTCCAAAGTTCTTGCTTGATCCCTCCATCAATGGCAACCTCATAAACCCCAAAGAGACATGGCTACTACACTATTCTACAGCATCCCTTGGACGCGTCGGCTAGCCAACTTCGCGCCCGATTTGCCTCGGTCAAGAGGTGGGAGCCCGTAAAAGATTCCGGCTACATGGTGCCCTTTCCGACAAGGAGGTGATGGACGGAGTTTCCGCGGGAGATCGGAGTGGAGACGAAGACCGAAGGACACGGATCGCTTGGTATAGCTTCTCTACTCTTTTCTTGTTTGCTAGTTGCCAGGTTAATGGCCCGATCCGGGGGAAAAGTGCGCGGTGGTGCCGGTTTGCTAGTTTGCAAAATTTTTGTTTCCGCATTTCCGGCGTCGGTTCGACGGCCGGGGCGCCGCCGCGGGCTTACACCAGTAAGTCATCCGATAGGAGGAAGGGAGAGGTACTATTCTAACCCTAACATTTTTCTCTTTATCTCTCAAGTGAGGCTTAGCCGATGTCTATATATTAAATAGATTCATCATGATATAATTATGTCTCGCTCGTTGTTGATACGAATTGATGACCCACCTAAGAATGGAATAGGAGCTCCTCCTCTAACTGTGCATTCTATGCCAGGAGGATGTAAATTGAATTGCTTGAAAATCTTGTGAAAAGCAGATATTGTAGAATCTGAGATATCATTATTCATAATTGGAACAACGAAGAAATGCTGATATCGTAGATATTTCAGTTGAGGGTACCTTGCTTGAAATTCCCGATCGAGATCATCGAGAAAGATATTCAAGAAAATGTCAGATATTCCATCGAGAGGATGAACTCCAGTCTTTAACGAGAGGTCCATTCCATTTTCATCAATAATCGATAAGTTGACAAAATCAGCGATTAACTTGACTAAAAACTTATCATTATTACAAATAAATATCATCTTCTCTAAAAGGCGGGACCTGGGGATCAACAGTTTGGACTGAAAGCTATTTATTACAATTAAAGATGTAGAATTACGAGACTCTTGAATGGCTTCGAAGTAGTATGTTTCATAATCATCTTCAATATTGGCATATGAGCTATAGCACGAAGGTAGAAAATAGGAAGGTTTATGAAACCTCAACTCTCGAATGAGAAGATTTTCAAGTGCTCCAATAACCACATTGTCATAGGGTGAGGATGTGATGATATCAAAAGGACGTGAGAGTGTATTCTGTGGACAATCTTGATATTTCTCAATTAAAAGAAGTGGACGAAAGCTGTAATTACCAGATAGAACTGCCTATTTCATATCGTCCATATCATCATTCAACAATTCTTTTGTCATACACATCGCATTAAGAAAAGCTCGAATTTCTTCAAATTCATAAGGAAGATCATGAATCGAAATTTGATGATTAGCTCGACTTGAAGAAGAACTCTCAGCAGACGAACTATCATCAGAAGAATATGATCTTCTCACTAAAAGACTAGAACTGCTCACTTCAAATAAAGAATAAAGCTAAGTAATTTCCCACCGTCCTCCAAAATTTCCCACCAACTCGTGCTACCCTAAAATTCCTCACCCCTCATCGCCGAGTTCCCCCTCCATCGCCGTCGATTGAGCTTGTCGTGGAGTGATTATTCCAAAATTTTGTAAGTTTACCGCAATCAGAAACGGCGTCGCCTTGCAGCTAGCCGGTGAGTACGGGTCGATCCACAGAGATGGGTAAATTCCTTTTATGTGTTTTAACGAGTTGATTCAAAGTGTCGTTTTGGTTGCTTTATAAAAATCTATGAAAACTGGATCTAATTAATCTAATTATATGTCTTGCTAGGGTTAGGCTTAGGGGGAGTTTTGGAGATTAACGTTTTCTTCACCGCTTTCAATGCCTTCTTTTTTAGATCTATTAGATGTTACGGTAATTGTCAATAAAGTGGGTCCGAATCTTTTGGGACGATGTTTCTTCCTCTAGATTCGCATCCTTCCTTTGTTGATAATTACCCTAACCCCCATGGAAAACACGCGCAACCGGCCCTTTATACTACGGTTCACCGTTACCTCGAGGGGTAGGGTGCCGTAGGGAGCGGTTGTGTGCGTATGCATGGAGTTCTAATTCATTAGGTGAATGTGGCATTGAAAGGGGTGAGAGATCTCATCTCTCAACCCTTTCCCTAAGGCTAACCCTAACAAGCGAGGAGACTACTCGCTTATTAGGGGATGATAATGCATACTAATTAAAAGAAGAAAAAACATAATTTACCTTACTAGGTTGACGGCTCCCTTCAAACGATATAGAACAGATCTGAATATAACTCCCAGAAATTCTGAAATTTATTGATTGAAAAGAGGCATAGGGTTTTACAATTTTTGATTACAATTTATAAGCAAACAAGGAAACTAGGGTCACAGACTCTCGCACATATGAAATTACTGATTTGCCCACGGAAAATCCCAACACCCGCACCGACGCACCGACACAAGAAGTCGGCGCCGACACGGGTATTAAATGGCCGCGGAACCGTGGCATTTGTTGGCTTGGGCCGCGGTTCCGCGGCCCTTTGGTGAGCTCAGCTCACCAACTTCTCTGAGCTGCATCTTGGTTGTTAGGGCTTC
Organism: Agapanthus africanus; assembly: GCA_030015575.1. Classification (NCBI taxonomy): domain Eukaryota; kingdom Viridiplantae; phylum Streptophyta; class Magnoliopsida; order Asparagales; family Amaryllidaceae; genus Agapanthus; species Agapanthus africanus. The sequence goes on along the minus strand of CM057345.1, from coordinate 517,580,067 downwards.
TTAGTTCTTCATAACTTTTCTCTGTTTGGCTTCTTAGTCTTCTTCAGATCTTCAGTGAAATTTGTAGTGGTCTTTTAACCGTTTCCTTTAACATTTTGGACCTTGCACTGTTCTTCATCTAGGCTTGACTAGGATCCGTCTACTTGTTGGTCAAAAATCCCTTTTCTGTATCAGCTTTCGTCTTTTTCACTGTATTCGCATCCAAGCCCTGTATCCTGTAACATGCAACAAACGTGCGTCAAGAGTACCTGTTTACTTATAAAACGGATAAGAATAGGGGAATGAAAAATGCAATATTATGGTCCGAACATGGAGTTCCTCATCGCCGCCAATCGTCCTCGTCGCCTCCTCCATCTCTTCGATCTCCATCTTCCCGGCCTTCTCCATCTCGTCGAGCTCTTGCTCTCCACCTCCTCGAGGAACATTACTCATCGGCCGGTTTTTGGCAGAGGTGAATTAATTTGAAATTTAATTTATAATTTTGTAGTTTTTGGTGTTATTGTTGTTGATTTTAGGGTTAGGGTTATAGGGTCGGGTTAATTGGGGGTTAGGGTTATAGGGCCGGTGATGATTAGGGTTAGGGTTATGGTTAATGAGGTAAAATAGGGTTAGGTTTTGGGTGATGATTAGGGTTAGGGTTAGGGTTAATTTGAGTTAATTAGGTAAAATAGGGTTGGTGATGATTAGGGTTAGGGTTAATTTTGGTTTGGGTTAGGGTTAATTTGGGTTAGAGTTTGGGTGATGATTAGGGTTAGTGTTAATTAGGTAAAATAGGGTTAATTTGGGTTTGGGTGATGATTAGAGTTAGGGTTAGGGTTAATTTGGGTTAATTAGGTAAAATAGGATTAATTTGGGTTAGGGTGTTGATTAGGGTTAATTTGGTTTATTTAGCTTAATTTTGGGTTAATTAGGAATAATTTGAGTTAGGGTGGTGATTAGGGTTAATTTAGGTTAATTAGGGTTAATTATGTTAAGGTTTAGGGTGCACCAGTTCATTCAGTAGGATACTCGATGATAACGTAAACGTAAACTTTACCGTAAACGTAAGAAAACTTTACCGTAAACGTAAGAAAACTTCAAACCCTTAAAAACGAAACGTAAATGTAAAACCTATTCAAATTAAATGTTCAAGTTAAAACCAATATATGATACTCGATGATAATATGAAACATTCATATTCTCATCGATACTCATATGTGAAAATCAAAGCGCGACTTAGTCCCCGTCTATCGGTTAACACACGTTCGATATTCGTCGTGACCTAGAATTATACGAAGGTTGTTAAATATCGGATGGTATAGTTCGGTGCTAACAACCGTCGTATAGTCTATGTGACGAGAAGATTCAATCGTATAATAACCGATAGATTTGTCCAGTGTGGACAAGTTAGGAATGTATAAAGAAAACACCTGCATTCACTTGTGTTTTTATTCGTTTCGAGTTATTTCGTCGGTACTTTTCCGCTGGTTCTCCGTGTACAAAAATAGATTAGATGTTCATTTCAACGTTGTTTCACAGTATTGAAATGATTTTCTATTCTATTACAGTATACTCGGAGAACAGCGGGGATGTGCTGTCGAAATTTACTCGAAACGGATGAAAGCACAAGTGAATGGGTGTCTGCTCTATACATTATTAATGGGATAGAAGTCTTACCCCCGACAGCCGAAACACACACATACAACATGAATACACAACAAACGCACACACAAAGCACATACACACTAACAACCCTACACCTAAGCGAAATCATAAATTGAAACACACATACACAGAATACAACTCATACTTGGGTATCTTCAAATCTAACTTTTTTAATCGATAATTTATTCTTTTCAACGACAAACTTGCCTCTATGGATTTTCTTCTTTGTCGGTAACCATCTCGTTCTTGGATTTCTCAATATAGTTAGCATAACCTACAATTTATATGTTATACAGTCTAACATGGCCCATGAGTACATCAGAGTTAAGGACTGGATGTACGTGGATTGACAACAATGCATGCAATCTAATTTTGTCGCAGGAGTTGCTTCTTTTATTGAATTTGCACATGCACATAATAAGATCGTGTTAGAGAAGATTCTCTGTCTGTGCGATAGATGTGGGAATAAGTTCTGACAGAAGATAGAAATCGTAGAGCTTCACATCGTTAAATATGGTTTTACTAGATTTTATACAACTTGGCTATATCACGAGGAAGGACAAAAAGAAGATGGTAATACGGCAGAAGAAGAAGGAGAAGAAGGTAATGCGGCAGAAGAAGAAAATGACGATAACTTCTTTCTAGGAGAAGAAATGGAGGGTATGGTAGAGGCTGTCCTCGGTAATAGTATTCCTACCGAAAATGGCATTCCTTCCGGTCAAGGACCGCGTGAGAATAAGTATGAAAAGTTCATGAATGATGCTAGAAGACCAATTTATGAGAATACAAAGTATTCCACCCTATCATGGTTTGTCCAACTTTTTCAGATTAAGTGCCTAAATAGATGGAGTAACAAGTCATTCACGATACTTCTGAAATTCCTGAAAGATTCTATGCCCCCGGGAAATAACATGCCCGACAGCTGGTACGAAGCCCAGAAGATGATGTATAATTTAGGTCTGAAGTGTGAGAAGATTCATGTATGTCCCAAAGATTGCGTGTTGTACAGGAAAGAGAATTCAGATTTGAAAGAGTGTCCAACATGCGGAGATGCCAGATATAAGCCGAAAGAATCTGATAAGAAACCCGATATACCTGTCAAGATAGCACGATACTTTTCCATGACACAGAGACTGCAGAGGCTATTCAGGTGCAAGAAGACAGCCGGGACAATGATTTGGCATCACTGTGCTGCTCCAAGCGAAGATGGAAAAATTAGTCATCCAAAAGAGTCACCGGCATGAAAGGATTTCGATAGGAGGCACAAAATATTCAGTAGTGATCCTCGTAATGTCAAGCTCGGACTCGGTAGTGATGGTTTCTGTCCATTTAACTATATGGCTGGAAGCCACAGCACATGGTCCGTTGTATTGATAGTTTATAATCTGTCGTCTTGGTTGGTTATGGATCAATCTTACTTTATGATGCCTCTCCTTATTGATGGACCAAACTCACCGGAAAAAAATATCGACGTCTATCTCCTATCTCTGATCGATGAGTTAAAATCTTTGTTCATTGATGGTGTAGAGCCCTACGATGCAAACACAGATATAACCTTCACAATGCGTGCGGTTTTAATGTGGACAATTAATGACTTTCCTGCGTATGGAACGCTATCAGGTTGGTCCGTACATGATCACAAAGCATGTCCTTATTGCCATCAATATACAACATCGAAATAATTGAATTTTAGCAGGAAGATTTGTTATTGCGGTTGGCACTAGACCATCCCTACAGGTTAGACACTGCTCACTTTAATGGTCATCAGGAGCTTCTTAGGCCTCCAGGTATATTGCATGCATATTCATTTTGAATGTAATATTATAGATATACACCCATATTTATTTCAAAATTACATATATAGTCAATGTTTAGTTGTCTTGCTGTTGGTGGTGCGTTCACATCAGAGGCAGAGACCACTACCGCACCTGCAGGTATGTTTATATATCGTATAGTGCATGCATATTGATTTAGAATGTTATATCATAAATATACACACATTCTTTTTGCTCTTACTTAGAGAATCATTTTTCGATTGTCTAGTTGTAGGTGGTACCTCCACATCTCGGGCAGAGGCCACCACCGCACCTGCGGGTATGTTTATATATCTTATATTGCATGTATATTGATTTAGAATGTTATATTATAGATAAACACATTCGTTTTGCAATTACTTATATAATCTATTTTTAATTGTCTAATTATAGGTGGTGCATCCACATTTGGCGCAGAGGACACTCTCGCCACTTCCGTACCCTCCGTTCAGTCTGCAGGTTAATATGAATAAATATAAAATATTTATTCATTTTGCATATCATCTAAGAATAAATATAAACTTCATGTAATTTTATCGTCAATATTTATTCTCTAGTTGAAGGGGATGCGTCCACGTCCGGGTCACTGGCTGTTCCTCACCGGAGGAACTATCGTCCTGCTCGTGCTGCTGCCCGGGCCTAAGCTCGTGCTGCTGTCGCCGGAGGTATATATCGCACTTCAATTTTCGTTAATCCTTAATTTCTTAATACCATTTTGTCTTAATATTGCTTATCTTGATATTTCTTGCAGATAAAGGGTTGCCTCATCCCGAGAGTGGGACTCGAGGGCTGAATCAGTCACACAGGCTGAGATCCGATAGAGCTAGGGGGAGGCACCATTCCCCCTCTTCTTTACCCCCGATTATCGCTATATTGGCGATTATGCCGAGCGGTTCGGCTGGTATATGGAGGATGAGAACCGCATCCAAAAGAAGTATACACTTCACGTTGAGTGGGACGATCGGCACCGACGCTCATTTTCCCTCTTCTGGGATCAGGCTTGGGTATTAATATATATTTTCATTTGACTTATCCAATAAATTTATTATTATTTAACACTTGTAATTTAAATACATTATTTTTTTGTATTTGCAGTTGGATTACGACTTTCAGCCTGTATCCGACCCTGATCATCCTGACAGAGTGCTCGATCTTCATGCTCTGTACCTGTGCCTAATGAAGAACATGCAATCTAAGGTTCGATACAATAGGAACGAGCTGAAGATCGATTGCTATTTGGTATGGCTGGCGACCCCCGAGACTGAGAGAGCGGCTCTCCTACATATTCCGGCCTTTGTCAGAGTTGACGTAGATACATGGCATCTCTTATGCCAATATTACGATTCTGAGCGCAAACATGTTCGTAATTTAAATGTAATTCATTATTTAGTATATAATTTATTTTTTTGTGTTCCTTAATTAGAAAACTAAATCTGATTGTGTTGTATAGAAACAGCCCGATCAAAATAAGGAGAGTAGGAAGTCGGCGAAGAGGGGTCGCCCCACTTATACAGGTGGCTCGAGAAACATTACTCGTGCCATGGAGGCATCGATAAATTATAATAGATCTATTTTGATATAATGCAATATTAAGAGTTATTTTATAATATATGTAAATTTTTGACGAATTACGGAGAGCTCAGACCCTGGCGCAGGGTGGTATACTGAGCCTGTTGACCACATATCTTGCCATCCACGGCACCTCGGCAGATCCCGCCATGGGCGAGCTTCGATTCCTTGACACCGCTACCCAGGAGTATTGCGTAAGTATTAATATTTATTCTAATTCGAATGGAATTTTTCTTTTCATAAGTTCAAATTTCAATGATATACTTATATTTTAATGGTTAATGTGGGTGTAGGAGCGGGTGGTGGAGCAGGCGGAGGCATCGGGGATCGATTTTAATGGACAGATCGATCCGATATTACTGACCCCAATCTTAGACGCCGCACATGGAGGGTACCACAGAGGTTGGGAGAGAGGCCGGGGACTGGGTTCTAACAAGGCCCATATGAGGTTGGTCTCCACTCCGGCAGTTACTTCCCCTACCCCGTGAGCAACGTCTGGCGCATGATGTTGCCGTCTTGAAGACCACCGTCGAGGAGTTGAAGAAGATGTTGGTACGTATATTACTTAATAGTAAAATATTATATCACATTATAGATACTAACATATGCAATATTAGTAGCCTGAGCTTATTTGGTTGTAGATTTAGTTTTGATTAATCATACTTACATAAAACTATCTAATTAAAATAAACTACGGTTTTCCAAACTAGATACCCAAAGTAGGCCTAAGTCCCTAAGTATTCTTAAATTGGGGTTTCACAATAATCTGATAATGATACGAATTCGACTAAAATCTAATACACCGTTCTTACTTGTTTATTACACACAAAATTTTACAGATTTGGCAGGCTACTTCTGTTGCGACTCCACATGCATCTCTTTCGGCTGTGGCTCCGCAAGCCACTATCTCGGCTGCGGTTGTGCAGACTACTCCTACAGCTCCACAGCGCGCTCAGACTCCCGCACAGTCTGCTCCTTCATTAGTCGAGTTTTTGACGACTCAGGGTTGCACCGAGGAGCAGATACGCTAGATTACGATGATTATCAGAGGTAGAGAAGCTGGACCGAGTTATGGTAGCTTTATTTATATTTTTGAGGATGTATGTACTTATTTAATATATATTGTATATATTTTGGACGATATTGGTGGTTGTTTGCTTATTCACGATGATTTAGATTAATATCGTATTCTGTTTGTTTATTTCTTTTATATATTATGCTTGAGATGCCGATTATGAATATTTCTGTATTTGGTTATATGATGTATATATTATTGTGCACAGGGCAGGAAAAAACGGGAAGCTTCTTTTTAAAAAAAAACCATGATATTTTGCACCTACGGATTAATCGATAGGTGTAAGGTTTGTCCTTGCACATTTCGCCGTAGGGACAAAATATCAGAATATCTGATATTTTGACCCTATGAACTCTGTAACAGGGATAAAACTGGTCCCTACAGATATTTGTCTGGACCTACGGATAAATCCGTAGAGGCATTTATCAGGCCCTACGGATAAATCCGTAGGTACACGTATTTTATTTTATAAACCAATAAATTAAATAAATATTATGTCCCTACGGAGTAATCCGTAGGGATACATGTCTCTACGGAGTAAGACGCAGGGGCAATTATTACTCCGTAATGACATGTTCAGGAAGAAGACTTACACCTGTGGATTTTGGACCTACGGAGGAATTTTATGTCTCTACGGATATATCCGTAGGGGCAGTGGTTTGTCCGTACGACTAAATCCGTAGGGACAAGCGATTACTGTTGTAGTGTGTAGGTATTTAAGTGATATACTATTTGTGTTGAAGAAATTGCTGAAAAGTGTTATAATACATCCTGCTAATTAAACTACAAAAAATAATTTTGGAAATGAATATTTTATGCAAATTGATGTGAAAATTCCCAACACCTTTTGTAGGAAGTAAACCTTCACCATAATCCTATTGTTTCCTGAGTATATACTTTATTCTTGATGATACTAGATATTCTCGAGCTCTCAAGTCCCCAAAGTCTTTCACAACTTGGTCTTTATGTTAATGACAACTATATACACCCAAAGCACGTATACATAAAGACTAGGTCATAAATCTTTTAGTCCATTTTAAAAAAAAGCTGTTGCCATCATTAGATGTGGAAGTACATATACACCAAAATGTACATTCCATTCAATTAGATTTGCCTAATTATTCAACACAAACAAAGGTGCTTGGAAATTTTCACTACTGTTTTATTATCCTTGCAAGTTTAGCCTTCCTCTTTGTTTAATTTGAATTGATTATAAAAACCAAAAACTCACCGTCCAAAGACTTGCTGTACATATGATGACATCCTGCTAATTATAGAATTTCCTGGAAACATATTGAGCGCTTCAACTTATTTTCATATAAATAAGTTTAATTAAGAACCTGGTCTGATATATACTTAGTATCAGTTGCAAAAAAGAAGAAGAAGAAGGAATATGAAGCTTACATCAGGATTAAACCACTCATTCCTGCTTCTGGGGTTAACAATATCAGTTGTGTTCCTGCTAAATATTTGGTGTGGGATAATTTCTTACGACATAAAGTTGCATGAGAAAGGTAAGGTGAAGCCTGGCCTTTTCCTTATTTTCAACTCAGTTACTGCCATCGTTTTCCTTATAAGCCGACGACCATTGAATAATGTACATCAAGAAGAAGAAGAAGAAGAAGTATCCATCTCTACTGGTACTTCGATGACTGGTGATCACGAGGTGGTAGAGTCGTCGATGGATGAATATTATGATGTTTTTACTGTAGATTATGATGAGGATGATAGCAACAGCAACAACAATGAAGACAACGATGACGATGAAGACGATTGTGATACTATTGATGCTGAAGAACTACGGATGAGAGCAGATGAGTTCATAGCCAAAGTCATCAAGGGATGGATGGAAGAAAGGCTGAGAGAGGGGATGTTGATTCGTCCACAGTGATGTTTGTGTGTGTATTTAATTTTTTTGTACATAATAAATGTAGCATGGTTAGGCATCCATGATATTTCAGAACATGGATGAATCTTGACATCCGCATATATACACTAGGAGAAGTTTTATGCTCCAAGTGATGTATGTACATTTTTATTATATCATTTTGTTTATAGCAAAAACTTAGTAATGTTTGTGTAAAAGCTAGCAAGCTGCTGCTGCTTGCTTCACTCTAGAAAGCTTATTTATGAAGCTAAGCTTTGGTCATGTATTTATCATGGATTTAAGGTCTTGTGCATAGTGGAGAATTTTAAAATTTTTTTGAAGGAAAAAATCTGGGAAAGAAGTCCAACTCAATGAAATAAATTAAAATAAAAAAAGATTTACAAGATTGTCCCCGGAGGTAAACAGTAAGCATTTGAATTGATATATTATGATTTTATTTGTGAAAGAGCAATAGATCATTATCATTTCTTCGCACAAATGCAATCACAAGATATAAGTTCTATATCACGCAATAGAAATTCTCAAAACATCGTATAAAAGTTACAAATGCAAAAGAAAAACTGCTATTACTCATTTCAAAAATCAGCGGCTGCTAGATTGAATGCTGTGTAATTTCGGGCTTAAGATCCTTCCTTGCGTCGATCTCTTCTTATCCAATAGACGAATACTATTAATAGCATTTCCATATTTAACAATAATGCCGCAAGAAGTAGCACCATTCATAATGGCATTACCATCCTAATTATCGAGAGATTTAGTAGAGAAAGTAGAGCGTTTCGTACTCGGTTTCAGCTTAACAATCTTGAACGAGAAAGCGGATCCATGCGATAGAGAACGATGTTTACTAAAAGAAGCAGAATGAATCAATTTTTTCTTGGGGGTTTTCTTCTTAGCACGAGCTAGTTTGAATCCTGGAGGGATCATAGGATCTCCGTTCGAGTCCAACTTATTCGAATAAGAACATTGCACGACTGAATTATCTGAGTTAACGGATTCAAATACCAAATCTTCTTGAATGATTTGAGTTAACGACTTGTGCAAATCTTCTGTTTTGGATTTATTGGTGTCATTAGCAGCTTTCATTATGACATTATGACTGGTTGAGTATTAACTACTTTTTGCACCATAGAAGGTTTTGAATCTTTGTGATGAGTCTCATTATGTGCCACTACTTCAATAGAGGATAAAGAGGAGTTAGTCAAAGAGTCACTTGGAGCATTAAATTGTGATATGGGAAAGATTTTTTGTACCCATTCTTTAGTATAGGCATACTACTATGCTTCTGAAGCTTGAGATCCTCTTGCTTATTTCGATTTTCTTTCAAGATTGAAGGACTTTGATTGCTTATAGAGGATATGGATTTGATAGTAGATGTAGAGCTAACATCTATTATCTTAGTGGAATATGCTGGAGTAATAATATTGCTAATAGCTAGAAAGCCAAAACTTTTTTTGAGTTTCTGTTATAGAAATAGATCTCGAATTTTATTTTCGTGAATATTCATTTTCATTAGCAGAGAATGGGATATTGGTTGTGTTTCTGATAGGCATCTCATATTCATCAACGGAGAACTTTTTGATATGTTTATTACAAGACTTTGATGTATGTCTTTGTTCATCGCGATAAACTGCATTTAATATCGCTCATTCTATATCATTTTATTAATAAACAAGTACTATTAATCTGTGACTGCTACATAAATACAGGTTTCAGGTGCTCCAGGCAGTTATGAGGAAAACGCGGTCCATTGTGCACAGTTGCGATAAATTCCGATCAAAACTGCAAACGAACGAAAAAATAATCAAGAAAACAAGTTTTAAAACCAAAATAATTCATATCGTGCAACATGGTACACAAAGGGGATAGCCCTGGTAAGATGGTGCACAAGTGGTCTATGCAAATCATGAGTGGTGCAAGTTGATCACAATGTAAAGTATTGATGTGGTGCATACTTTTGTGATGGAAATGCATGATCATTAGACTTCAGAACTCTAGAATGAAATCCAATTGAATTCAAAAGAGAAGAAAAATTTTAAAAATCACATGAGAAGCTTTGAATACTGCATAATGAAGCTGGGCTCCGGAGACCACAACTTGGCCGACCAAGAAATCATCCTATCTTCCTGGGGCAGCCTGGACTGGCCCCCTGGGCCTTGTGCTCCTGCCATGGTCCCATCTTTGTCATATCATGTCACTTGCATGCTTCGTTTTACCTGTTGAGTTGCCTATAAACAGCAGATCTCTAGATGAGTTTTATGTTGGTTTTTGAGTTGGAATTTTGGTGTGAAATGTAATGAGTGCTTCTTCTTTTTCCCTGTTGAAGCTTTTAGTTGAGAGCTCTACTAAGGAGGTTGAAATTGTACCCTCCATTGTTAAAAATATTTGCCCTCTTTTGCTTTAACTTCTTTGTTCATTTTCTTTACTTGTTATTTATCTCTTGTTCTTGATTATATTGTGTATGATGCTTGAGTAATTCTTGGCTATGGTGAAGATAAGATTGAGAGATGAATGGCAAATCCTTCCTCTTATGTCTCTTTGATTAATTGTTGTGTTTAATGTGATTGTAAGTTTAATTTGTAACATGATTATGGTTTGATAAGGTATTTTGCTTTCAATAGTTACTTGGTAATCTTTAGCATATATCTTATTCTTTCTACATCTCCATTTTGTAATTTTAAACTTAGAATCAATATTAGTGTAAAGTTTGTTAAGTTATTTTGATAGGGTATGTAGATTGATGGTTGGTTGACACCTTTCCTGAATCATATATCCTATACTATCATCCACAAACACTTATCAAGTTTAATGCTATGTTATTTTACTTCTTATGTGCTAATTAATTGGTGTTTGTTGATATTGTATGCTATGTGATCCTTTGTGATTTGGGTTGATACTACTTGCTTGGACATACAAACGGTAAATGAGAACGTAATGGATTTGTTTCATCCTTGCGTTGTGATTTCGTTGTCTTGATGGTTTATGCTCGAGATCCACTCGATAAGCCATACTTCATAACTTGAACCATAACAAGAGTAGGGAACACTCATGATTAAGAGAGAGGAGAAGATACTCGCCACGATTCATTCTTCCGAACCGGAGCCATGACCACTTTTAGCATTTCTTATAATTTCGTATTTCTATTTTGTAACAAACAAACCAATCAAACATTCTTTTCTTTGAACTTGCATGATAACTCCTAATCATCAATTTCTTATAGATTGACCCGTATTTACCAGCTAGCCACAACGAGCCGTGTATTTGCGGTTATAAAACGAGACCGAACTCACGTACGCCACATTTCTAAAATCAAAACTGTTCTTTCAAACTTGAGGCGTGCACATGTGAAGTCTCAAAAAGTTTTTGGCGCTGTTGTCGGTTAAACGGTAGTCATTAAGAGTTGTTATTCATGTTCGTCTTGTATACAAAACTAACAAACTAAAAAACGAAAACAAAAAAATCTAACTTTTCTAATAATAGTTCTCTGTTATTTTTAATTTGCTGTTACTCCGAGTTTCATAAATAATTTGAAGTATAAAAATGGATCAAAAATTGAATTGTGAGCACACTGTAGAAAGATGAAAGTGAAACCCTAGTTTTTGTTTATGGCCGATCGAAAATTCAAGTTAACCCATGGGTCGGCCTCACTTCATCATTTTGGGCTCGTCTTCTTGTAGTGCTTCTCTTATTCTGTTATTTCTCTATAATTATACTTTAAATTTTACAATTGTGTTAGTACAGCAGAAATATCGCTTTTCTCGCTAAAAATCTCCGATTTCTCTATTTCAGGCCTTGACGGGTTAGCGAGCGGCAAATACATGGAGGAGAATTAAACTTAAAGAGCAAGGAGAAAATTCAAGTTCAGTGCCAAAGAGGCGGATAGATAAGCCCTAGCAAGCGAACATTTTAAGCACTCGGGATCGACTCAACGGGGGTTTCTTAACCCAAAACATTTGGTAAGTATTTTTCTAACTCCTCTCTCAAATCCGATGCCTTCCACTATTCCTATATTCTGCAGGATTCTTCACAAATTCGCCGCAAAAGCAAAAGAGAACTAACCCGTATTTGGTTTCATCGCCTAAACTTAATTGAAAAAGAATTGTGCGATGATTTGAAAAACTTTTTATTGATTTGCGTATTGCATTCTTTAATACGGACTTTAAGGGAAAGAGAACACCAATAAGATACGGTAAGCGATTTCATCACCCTTTCCGTCGCCCACAAATCACAAACCGAGCATTCTTTCTTTCCCCCAGTAATTTTAAAAGTCAATTAGACTCCGCCTTAAGGACAACACGCTATTAGGTAAAGTTAACTGTATTTAGTGTTAGTTATATGTATGCCCTAGAGGCCATTACTATACATAGGATGTATATTGTAGTGGATACTTGGACATATATAGGGAGGACTTTCTTGCTCAACATGATAGTATGCTATCTGGTTGCTCTTTACCTTAACGTGTACACTGATTGTCTCTCTGTTACATGTTGGTAAAGCCCTTAGGATGTGTACTTGACAACCTGGACTATGATGCGGATCATACTAGTGGGGACATGGTAGTCCATAAGTACATCCTTCAAAGTCCCTAGTCATGGGTATATCGAGACAGGGCATCGATATACCAGAGTAGACTAGCGTATACCTTCTCGACCCATACAGATGGGCGATGGATGATCCCATATCCATTGGTGTTTGACATCAGAGATGATATACGGGTGCTCAGTAGAGACTGGGTACACTGGACGGACTCGCCGAGAACTCCCAGATGGTATTATACCTCACGTCAGATGGCAGTTCTCTGGTGACACTGGTACAGAGTAGTCTGTTGACCCGAGATCGTCATAGAGTCTTATGTGGTTCCCATTGTGCTTTGATTTCCACCTTACCACGTCCAAGAGGGCGTGCAAAACGGTGGTTTTTGGGTACAGTCCCGAATCACATGGAGGCAATGAGCGATAGGAGGGGATTCATCTCTCCCGGTATAGGGAGTTGATGTTGCGCTGTGTACGATTGGCTATAACCGGAAATCCCTGGCCAGGGTTGCTGAGATTTACTGGTAAGTGTTACCAGTAGTTTCTTGAATTGTTATAGACCTCATATCGACACGACTTATCGAGCTATTGGGGTCTGACGTTTACCACCCCTAGGCGAGATATGCGGTAGATCAGACGATCAGACCGGACTGTACGGTAAGTGTTACTGGTTGGATTCACAGGAGTGTGAGCGGGCTTGCTCGTCGATCTTCTGATCGCTCAATACCCGGGTGGCCATTACGTTTAGCAGACCGCTTGCGGCTTATGGGTGTTTGATATGATCATCACCTGCTGCCGGCGTATTGACGAGTCTTTAGAGTCCTACACAGAGGTTTCCTGGCTTAAGCGAAACGAAATAGGAGCGCATATGAGATATGTGCGGGACCGAGAATAATGCGTGTATGTGATACCGTATTTCATTCTCGCGATGAATGTATCAAAAGGTTGTATGCGATATAACCTAGTTATCGAATCAAGGATTGATTCGGTAAGCCGATACAAAGGATACTAGTCGGTTATATGCGATATGACCGGATCGTTAAATCAAGTGTTGATTTAATGATTTAATGTATAATTATATATTTGATATATTACTTTGCATTAACTAGTATTGGTTCACTTTAAATGGATTTTCTCACTTGGTTGCACAAGTTGTATATGTGATATATTTTTGTGCACTTGATTGTATCATGTTTGATGATACATGTTTACTTGGGTTTGTGTAAAGATTAAACCATGGTTATATGAATGGTTAGGGTTTTCTTTTCTTATTTATTTATTTATTTATTTATTTATTCTTTTTGGAAAATAAATGGAATAATGAGAAAAATGGTGGCTTTCTTTGTTTGCATCTTGAAGCTTCATGAAGCTTTGACTAAGTGACCATTTTGTCTCATGCTTAACCCTAACCACTCCATCTAAGCTTAGTTAAATCTCTACACTAAACCATGGTTTGTATATGATAAGAATTGATTTTTCTTTTCTATTTTTTTAATTATTCTTATCATATCATTATCTTCTTCTTCTTCTTCTTCACAAGAAGAAAAAGCTTGCCTCATCAATGGCAAGTGATGAAATCATGTGAGAAATCCAATTCTAAAGTGAACCCACCTCCTATTTCTTCATCCTCTACCTCTTGCCAAATAGTATAGGGTGTTTTCTTCACAAGTTTCATGACTTGGTGAAGTGGGAGCTTGATCTAGTGATGCCTCGACGTAGATCATCTTCGGCATCGTAGTCGATGACCTAGCCCGCCCATTTCTCCAATGACGCCGACGCTAGAGCCCGGGATTTGATTTGGACAGCAAGGGGACTTCATCGCGGAGCTATGGAGGTGGAGAACCGGATCTACAAAGGTTGTATTTCCGTTCACTTAGTTAATTTGTTAACTAGTTGCTTGTTTCGCCTAGAATTCTAGTTAACGATCCGTATTAGGGTTTCTCGGCACCCGTAAAATTTGAAATTGGCATGGTTGATGCCTTGTGAGACCTCATTAGCGTGCCTAGGAACCCTACAGTGGTATCAGAGCCTAGCTAGAGCCTTAGGCGATGCGTAGACAATGTTCGAAACCCGATCGAACCCCGAAACCCTAACTTTTAACCCTCTCTGGAATTTTTTTTGAAAAAGCGGTTTTTTCCAAATTAAAAATGCTTAAAAAATTCAACAGGAAATTCTAGGAATTACGGTGCAAAAATTACCTAATGATCTGTTTAAAGCGCGGCGGATCCGCGGCATTAGCCGCCTATTGCGGCGGTTCCGCGCCCATTTAGTCTCTTCAGTCAACCATTTTTGCACAGTAACTCCTTTATTTAAATGCTGAGTTTTATGGGAATTTTTAATATTTTTTCAAGAGTTGAATTTTCTGGGGTGTTTTGGGAGTTCGATGATTCGATCGGATTATCAGACTTTGTCTATGTGGCTTTCCGGATAATTTTTGAATATGTTAAAAAGTTCGACCGGATATAAATACCCAACTTTTCCCCTGCCGGAAAATTTCCAAGTGTTGGATTTTTCCGAGGTTTAAAGACGTTCTAAGTAGTGTAAGTAACGCGATGGTCCCTCATGAAGACAACAAACCTTAACTCGATTATGTGACCGTCTTGAACTGCCCTTTGAACCTTTGGGTTTGGGGCAGTACGGCGTGCCACATGTGAGGCGTTGGCTTGACCCTTCTACGGCTGGACCGTTGGTACTGAGGCACGAAGTGAATGTCTTTGAACTTATTTCATGAGTTGAGCTGTTTCGGGAAAACTTGGGTGTTCGATTGTTCGATCGGAAAGTTTAACATTTTCTATCTTATTCGGAATGTGATACAATAATTGGAATTCACAAGAAGTTATGAGATAACTGAATGAATGTTATAAACATAGCCGTTTAGTCTCACTTGATCGGTTGCCACGGAATTTTGATGCAATCAAAAGTCCGTCGCAATCACGTAGCGTACGCGGATACTCGCCGGGTAAACTTAATAGACAGCCTCATTCCATTGCCCCGACCAAGTGACTGTAGGAGAACCCCGTCGCCGAAAGCATCCATTCGGGTGCTAGCGGTAGCGGTGTTCCGCCTTGGTGCACTTCGTCGACGGCGTCGGGGGTGCGGCCGTCTACTGAAGTTTGCGACGAGCATTCGATGTAACACCTTAGAATGTGTTTTGTAGCTAATTATATTTTAATATATGGTTTTTAATAAAAAGTTTACCAAATTAAGTTTTAAATATTTTATCCTATTTATTGTGTATTTTATTAGAATTTTATTAGGCACACACACACTTGTGCATGATAACTAGGGTTTTTTTTGGGGTTAAACATGATTAGCAATCATGGTTAGCTAACCATTTGTCTTAAGTTAGTTTTAAGATTAGTTTAAGAGTTATGGTTGTTAATAGTATGGGTTTTAAGCATGATGGTTTTTAAATGTAAATGAATTTAAAAAGGGGTTTTATTTTGAATTTTTGTTTTGTGCTTGGTTGACTTAGAGAGAGAGAGAGAGAGAGAGAGAGCATGGGCATTATGGCTTTGCCCATGCCTCATTTAATGAGAAAGAGAAAGAGAAGGGGGGTCTTGGTTGCTTGCTCTCATTCTCCACTCATTTTCCACCTCTCATTCCCTCACTCTCTCAAACACACACACACACACTCAGCCCCAGCAGCAGCAGAAGAGGAAGCAGGCATCATCATCATCAGCACTAGCAGAAGCAGCAGCAGTAGCAGAAGCAGCAGCAGATACAGCAAGCAACAGCAGCAGCAGGAGGAGCTCAGCACTAGCAGAAGCTCTTACCTCCTCCATACACCTCCTCGCCAGCTTTCTAGGGCTCCATAGGGTATACTTTCTGAAACCCTTTTCCCTAGTTGCTTAATTGTGTGTGGTTTTGCGTCGATTAGTGTTAAATTGCTAGTTTAGTGCTAGATTATGGTGTTTAAGTGGAATTTTGGTAAATTGTTGATTGTGTTAGCTACTTTAGCTTATTTGAGTGCTAATAAGGCCACTTCAACTGAGTAATACCCCAGATTACACTAAAATACCATAGGGTTTCTTATTTGTGCAAATTGGTGTTTTAAAGTGATATTTGTGACTTTCTGAGATCTGCTATAGACCCGATGCCTTCAGGTAAAAATTGAGGAAACTGGAACATGATACCTAGGTTTAGATCACAACACCAGAACCCGACCCCCTAACTCCATCTTCAGGCCGCCAATTTCTTCATTCTGGCCGCAAATTGCGGCCAGATGGGTAGGGTTTGGGTTAGGGTTTGGTCCTGTAGGGGTCTGCAGTGTTATGTAGTGTTTTGGTATATCTAGTTTTGTAATATCTTACCTGTAGGAAAATCTGGGACTATATATCGTTTTTGTGTTTCGTTGTGTTTGCGTGATACGCGCGATACGTGAGTGGGTTCTGTGATCCAGCGTATCGCGGCGTGTCGCGATGGTTTTAGACACGTACACACACGATTCAGCGTATCGTGCACACGCGCGTTTAGTTCGCGACGCGAGTTTCTCGTTTCGATTCGATATCGCGTTTCGCGGGATATTTGACTTGTATGTGATTTCCATGTCATAATTGCAGGTTTGCAGACAGGGGCTATGGACACGGCTACAGGGGGAGCAGATGATAGGATTCACCTAGCGTGGAGTATAGGTGAGTAGATATAACATCTACAGGGGAATCGCCCGCATGGCGTTATGCGTCTGGGCTAGGATTCAATTACCTGTCGCACATTCTACGTCATTGTAGAATTGCGCATTTACTGCATTCCTTGATATAGTTATATACTGTGACTAGCAGCCGTAGGACACTGCACACATTATTGACGGTTCATGTTGCACGAGCACGGATTGCATGCTACACACACGCCGTCAATAATTGCCATGTCACACACTACCCCTTATAGCTACCATTGCTTGTCACACTTGACACCTAGCTTATCGGTATACCTATAGTGTATCATACCTTTAGTGATAGGTATATTTTCACTTTGCGATACAGCTACAGGTATACCTCCGACATATTTTACCTATACCGGGAGGGATTTCCTACATATGTTACTTATACCCAGGGGGGTATACGACATCAGTTCCTATAGGTAGATACCTATACTTTGCTGCACCTGTATGTTAGACATATATTCAGTTGCGGTCGCATATGTACATTTACTGATGTTACTTAGCTGTACCTTATCGTGTTTTCGCATACATCTGGTTCAGCTATATACTTGTGTTTACCTGCTCGCATTCAGATATATCGCATACATTTATTCCTGGATTTATGCATTGTTTATCTGGATTTTATATGATGTTTTCGGGATTTGGGAACCGCGGGAGTTCATGAAATTATGCATACATGTAACAACCCGGTTTCCTTGATATGATATTTGAGCGTCCCCCATGAGTTTTATCGGTGCTGATTATCTACTCCATACGAGGTGTGGTTGCCGTATGAGAGTACATGGTGGGGCCTGGTATGGTTCCCCTCGGCAAGAAGATCGATGGGTTTGCCGATTGAGCCTGGAGGCGGGCGAGTACCTACCGGTGATTGTTTGGACCTGGCAGTTGTCCGGAGGCTACTGGCCAGAGTCGAGAGATGGATGCGGGAGGATCTGTACTGGCGGGGCCGAGGGCCGATACCGCAGACGGACCCCGTGGGTTGATCCGGACTGACGGAGCCCGATATACGAGGATTTCTGTGTCGATGCTTGGCACACGGTTTCATGATATTTCTTTAACCCCTTTTTGTATATATAACAGGGGATTTAGCCGTTGTTATAGATACCCTTACACCAATATTAGTGGAATGGGACGCTAATATATGTGTATTGCCCCCATCATATTTCTTTCTGTACATATATATATCTTTAGGATGTTAGATTCTTACTTGAGATTGGACTTGGGATACTAGGTGATTCATTGGGATTGGACATTGGATATACCTATGTGATTGGTGATTTGTACATTCGGGATATAGGAGATTACTCGATATTGTACATTGAGGAGATGTGAGACTTATATGATGTGAGTGCCCAATGTGGGGGCTGGTTTGAGGATTTGGGATTGGAGTATCTTGTTGGATTGTGATCCTGCCACGACGTCAGGTTTCCGTGGGAAATGACATATTCCACCTCATACCTCACTTTTACCTACTTTATGCACAGATTCATATATTGGTAGTACTTGTAGTGTACCCTTATGATGGTTGCATATTGCTTTCTCATATCTCTATTGCATAGTCATTGCACACTATTATCATGCCATCATTACTTCATATATTGATTGTACCTGCTAGCGTACTCTCCTTATTTCAGCATTGCATTACATATTATTATTGTAATCGCATATCTTAGATTCATGCTGTACGTGCATTCCTGCGATTACCTGCATATGTTTTATACTATTCACGAGTTGGCAACTCACCCCCGTTGTGCCACAGGTGTTTCAGGTTTTTCCCCAGAGTAGTCGAGGCAGGCTATTCCTTTATTCAGCTATCCAGCTACCACCTTTTGCTACAGATACCGCATCAGCTCACAGTACCATTTTTCTTAGGTGGGTTAGATGGATATCTGTATTTCATATTGTATATTCGTTGTATTTTGTACTCTCCATCTACTACTGTATTGATGACATAGAGACTTGGTGAGGACGTTATGTGTATTATTGTGGATTTGATGTCTTTTATATACAGCTTTTTCTCTACTGTCATTATTTTTGTGTTGCCTTCATCTTGACTTGTCTTTACAAAAAGGGGGTGTTGCTAAAATTTTAAAGAAAGAAAGTAAGACTTTTAAAGAATTTGGGTTGCGATTTCAATTGTTTCGAAACTTATATTATGTTTTCCGTAATTTTCATGGTTTAGATTTCTGGGTTTGGCTTTCTTTTACTACGTTGCGTCTTTAGGCGTTGCGTAGTATTAGGGCCGTCACGGGCCAATTTTGGGTCGTGACATTCGATCAGGATGTCGGGAATCTTGTTGAATTGCCCGACTTGATATTGAAAAGTGTTTTCGATTTTGAGACTAAAATGCGGGTTTATAATTGTTAGGCATGCGATGTCTAAGTAATTCATTTGATTAGGCATGCGATGTCTATGGAGATTGCGGATTACAACTGTTGTAGTTTTACACTTTCTTTTCTTTGACCGTAAGTGTAATATGTGATATCGCCGGTTTCGTTGCTATATGTTAACGACAATTGGGATGCGCATATTTACTTACGTTGATGACATGTGATGTTATGTGTTGCTGGATATGTTATATTGGATCGTCGTGTTTGAATAGCCGGGGTTTTTTTTTATGTGAGATGAGTGTTTTTCATTTTCATTCATGTAAAAACTTGTATGTAATATTCTTTTATTGGGGCACTTCCAGGTTGCGGAAGATGTCACCCTTTGTATATTATTTACTTTTCCGCACTAGGATAGACCCAAGGAGGGGAGCACAAGTAACCGGGTTCTAGGGTCCAGTGGGAGACCATCTCGAGGAGTTGAGTCCGGGTCTCCTAACTCTAGAATTGGTAGGGTTACTTGCCTCTCTCGTAGGGGTCTCGGGGTGTGGGTTTGGCTATTCATCACGACCGTGGAATCCGTGTTTTATACTGGCTCGTATTGAAAACACGGACGTCCTAGTATATCCAATGTTTCATATGATTCTTCTGCTGCGATATCTGTGATGTGATCATGTGATGTTCTGTGATAGATACAGTATATAGTATATATGATATATTATATAGACGTTACTTATGTTTTACACCCACGCTAGCCCTGCCCCGCTCTGCCGTTAGTTACCTAACCTAACGGTGCACGAGGGGACATCGAGGCGAATGCGGATGGCATAAGTGTACGTCGTATTTATCTGTGATGTTTAGGTACTTAAATGATGGGACTTCATTAATGTGATTAATGAAATAAAAGAAACCTAAGATGTTGTAGAATCGAATTTCAAAATTAAAACAGGTAGCTACAGTTCTTGCTTTGCACAGCGGTATATGTGATATATCCTGCACCTTATTCGATGAGGAAAGGACCGAGATCCCTTCACCGGGAGTGACTCCTTTAGCAATAACTGGCAGATGCTACACACTCGGTTTGTCTTTTGATTGCTTTTAAGAGTTTTTGCTTTGCACTGAGATATATGTGATATATCCCGCACCTCATTCGACGAGGAAAGGACCGACGATCCCTTCACCGGGAGTCACTCCTTTAGCAAAACTAGAAAAGCCTTAAAAACACTCCATTTTAAAATCATTTGATTCTACAACGATATCAAGTTCATTACGCAATAGGTTTTCAGAAAAACCTGTCGTAGCCCTCCGTCATTTCAGATAAGTACTAGTTAGTATTCGTGCTGCGGTTGTTTGGCATGCGTCAAGGTGTAGTGTACGGTAGCTAACTAGTGCTTATTTGCTAGCATACGATGCGATTGGATTAGGGTATTCGTACGGTGTTGTTTGGCATGCGTCAAGGGTCGTGCGGGTGGGTTTAATTCAATCAAGAAATGTACGGGTTGAACTTGACTAGCGGAGTATGGGTTGTTTGGCATGCGTCAAGGTCATAGCACGCTAGGGGCAAAATATTATCGGGAATTTCAAGTGTTGAAATTTGCAATGAGATTGCATATCTTCTATGAGATAGTTGGATCCCGATACCCGCTGCGAGTAATTGTTACTCCTGGGAGAGTTTTACACATTACAATTAGCCGATCAAGTAGGTGTCTAGAAAGGTGTTAACGGGGTTACGCCTCTGGGAAAATGAGGTTTACATTAATTAGGTTCGTGCGAAAGCACGGGAGACCTCCCTCAAAGTACCGACACTGGCTTGGCTGAAAGATTGGCGAACTTGTAGTGTGTAATTAATCCCGGCTAGTCTTTCCTTTTAGGGTTTGAAGGAAGATTTGATAAAAAGCAGTGGGAGCCATCCTGATTAGATAAAACATAACCAATCTATTCTTGCAAGAGCGCACGCTGAGTGTTTTCTTCTCTCTCTCTCCAGGTAGCGACCATATCACGCCTTAATCAAGATAATAATACGGATATTTGACCGAACCCGCTTGTTATACTGAGATGGGGAACGTTGGTCCCGCTCCAACTTATAATTGTTATAAGACAGAGCAGGAAATTGGGGAATACCAGATTTCCCGTGCCGCCCAAACGAAGAGAGTGCATGCTGAGGCATCATCTTCGGGTGTGTTCATTACAGAGAACTGTTTCTCAGTATCCTTTACGTCCTGGGTATGTGATACCAGATCAGGATCCCAGATATGTAATCTGTTACATAGGGCTACAGAAAGGTAAAGAATTGAGAACGGGTGATAAGTTTCATGAGGCAGAAAACGGGGCAAGTGTTGCAGCCAAGTCTGTTGGTCACTGTCACCCTGTATTACCAATACATTGATTCTGAACGAATGTTATTAGATACCGAACCTGATATACAAAATCATATCTATCTCTTTATTAGTAAAGAAATGATAAAATTTTGTATAGTTGGATAATGTTTTGGACATTTCCTATATCAAAAGTTGATCGGTTCAGGCACGTTATCTAAAAGCATTGATGTTCTAAATCAAACTGCAGTTCTTTAGTATACTGAACACACACAAGAGGAAGAGTTCAGAAATGAACGAATCCTTCTTGAGGCATTGTAGACTAGGTCATATCAATGCGATTCGACTAGCTGAAGTTACATTTTAGATGCATATTTAAATCAGTTTGAATTTACATCTTATGAAACTTGCCAGTCATGTCACAAAGATACGATGACCATAGCTCTGTTTACTGGAAACAGAGAAAGAGTTAGTAAACTCTTGGGATGATACATGTTGATGTATGCAAGGTCCCCTGTCTATATATGCCAGGACTGGTTCTTTGTACTTCGTTACATTCTCTGATAATCACTCAAGATTCAGACATATGTTCCTGTTGAAGCACAAGTCCGAACCTTTTGAGATATTCACAGAATATGATTTAGAAGTAGAGAACCAAAACAAGGGTATAAGTATTATGTCCTTTGATGAGATCAAGGAGGAGAATACTTGAGCACGGAATTCTTGGACTATTCTAAAGGAGAATGAGATTCTCTCTCAGCATTACTCCTCCATATACACCATAGCACGATGGTATATCGGGGCGGAGCAATTGCACCCTATTCGATATGGTGTGCTCTATGATGAGTACTACTGAGTTACCTATTTCCTTTTTGGGAGTTATGCACTTGAGAAGCTGCATACCTATGGAATAGGGTTCGAATCAGATCACTGCCTACCACTCCATATGAGATATGGAATGGGAAGAGCCCTTGTCTTAAGCTAGTTAAGATTTGGGGGTTGTCCGGCCTATGTCTGAAAAGCAAAATCCGGACAAGCTCGAGGCAAAGTCATTTATGTAGAACTGGAAATGTTCCAGCTATACAAACTACAGCTGATGATTTGATAGAACCAAAGGATTCAATAGTTACCAACGAACCTCAGCCTCTCCGCCGATCTAGTAAGGTTCCTCACCCACCTGAGAGATACTTCGGTTACTCTATGACAGTGGGAGCAAGGATTGCATCATGAGATGATGACCCAACTAGTTTCGAGCTGGCCATCAGGAGTAAGACTCTGTAAGAATGGCTGGATGCTTAGCGATCTGAGATGGAATCCTTCTACACCAACAAAGTATGGACTTTGGTTGCTATATCTGAAGGGTTAAATCCCCATCAGGAGAAAGTATATCTTGAGAAGATTACTTGGTGTAGATGGAAAAGTTGAGACTTTCAAAGCTAGACTTATTAAAGCTTTTCGTCATCGACCAGGCGTGGATAATGATGAAACCTTTTCAAGTGGCTATGCTTAAGTCCATTCAGATCCTACTTGCCACGGCTACATACCATGACTACGATATCTGGTGGTTGGGTGCCATGACTGCTTTTCTAAATGATGTTTTAGAAGAGAACGTCTATAAGTACACAGCCAGAGGGCTTCGTAGACAGTGGGAGCAGCGGAAACGTGTACAAAATGTTTTATAGGATAAAGCAGGTATCGCGGAGTTGGAACGTCTGTTTTGATGTGTTAGTCAAAGAGTTTGACATCATCAAAATGGTAGATGAACCTTGTATAAACAAAAAGGTAGTAGGGAGTATGGTGGCGATCCTCGTAGAGTACGTGGATGACATACTCTTGATAGGGAAGGAGTTTCCTATGTTACGCTCGGTCAATCTCCGCTTATCACAATGATTCTCCATAAAGGATCATAATGATACCTACTAAATCCTGGATTTTGGATCTATGAGATAGATCTAAATGGATGTTAGAATACTCACTAGCTGTAGTAAGATGGTATCAGTTGATCTTAGGAAAAATCACTGGAAGTGTTCTAGGGTGATAAAGACGACTGAATGTCAGTCACAGGCATTGTCTTTACCCTCTATCGAGGGACGGTATGTTGGAAGAGTTCCAAGCTAGATACCGTGGCATACTAGACGATAAAGGATGGATACATCGCTACTTAAGATGCTACCAAAGAGGCTGTTTGGGTGTATATTGGTTCATGAGATGAACTAGGTTCCTACCATTGTGTGACAATGGAAGTGTGGCTTTGGCCCGGGAACCCCGGTTCCATCAGTGACCCAGACATAATCTAAGGCAGTATCACCTGATCATGGAGATGGTTGATCTCCAGGGTGATCAAGGTAAAGAGAGTTGACTCAGAGAACAACACGGCGGATCCACTCACGAAGGCCTTTTCCCAGAAAGAGACTTTTATAGGATGGTTGAGTATGAGATACTACAACCACTGCTATCAGATGGCCCTAGTGCAAGTGGGAGATTGTTAGTTATATGTATGCCCTAGAGGCCATTACTATACATAGGATGTATATTGTAGTGGATGCTTGGACATATATAGGGAGGACTTTCTTGCTCAACATGATAGTATGCTATCTGGTTGTTCTTTACCTTAACGTGTACATTGATTGTCTCTCTGTTACATATTGGTAAAGCACTTAGGATGTGTACTTGGCTACCTGGACTATGATGCGGATCATACTAGTGGGGACATGGTAGTCCATAAGTACATCCTTCAAAGTCCCTAGTCGTGGGTATATCGAGACAGGGCATCGATATACCAGAGTAGACTAGCGTATACCTTCTCGACCCATACAGATGGGCGATGGATGATCCCATATCCATTGGTGTTTGACATCAGAGATGATATACGGGTGCTCAGTAGAGACTGGGTACACTGGACGGACTCGCCGAGAACTCCCAGATGGTATTATACCTCACGTCAGATGGCAGTTCTCTGGTGACACTGGTACAGAGTAGTCTGTTGACCCGAGATCGTCATAGAGTCTTGTGTGGTTCCCACTGTGCTTTGATTTCCACCTTACCACGTCCAAGAGGGCATGCAAAACGGTGGTTTTTGGGTACAGTCCCGAATCACATGGAGGCAATGAGCGATAGGAGAGGATTCGTCTCTCCCGGTATAGGGAGTTGATGTTGCGCTGTGTACGATTGGCTATAACCGGAAATCCCTGGCCAGGGTTGCTGAGATTTACTGGTAAGTGTTACCAGTAGTTTCTCGAATTGTTATAGACCTCATATCGACACGACTTATCGAGCTATTGGGGTCTGACGTTTACCACCCCTAGGCGAGATATGCGACAGATCAGACGATCAGACCGGACTGTACGGTAAGTGTTACTGGTTGGATTCACAGGAGTGTGAGAGGGCTTGCTCGTCGATCTTCTGATCGCTCAATACCCGGGTGGCCGTTACGTTTAGCAGACCGCTTGCGGCTTGTGGGTGTTTGATATGATCATCACCTGCTCCCGGCGTGTTGACGAGTCTTTATAGTCCTACACAGAGGTTTCCTGGCTCAAGCGAAACGAAATAGAAGCGCATATGAGATATGTGCGGGACCGAGAATAATGCGTGTATGTGATACCGTATTTCATTCTCGCGATGAATGTATCGAAAGGTTGTTTGCGATATAACCTAGTTATCGAATCAAGGATTGATTCGGTAAGCCGATACAAAGGATACTAGTCGGTTATATGCGATATGACCGGATCGTTAAATCAAGTGTTGATTTAATGATTTAATTTATAATTATATATTTGATATATTACTTTGCATTAACTAGTATTGGTTCACTTTAAATGGATTTTCTCACTTGGTTGCACAAGTTGTATATGTGATATATTTTTGTGCACTTGATTGTATCATGTTTGATGATACATGTTTACTTGGGTTTGTGTAAAGATTAAACCATGGTTATATGAATGGTTAGGGTTTTCTTTTCTTATTTATTTATTTATTTATTTATTCTTTTTGGAAAATAAATGGAATAATGAGAAAAATGGTGGCTTTCTTTGTTTGCATCTTGAAGCTTCATGAAACTTTGACTAAGTGACCATTTTGTCTCATGCTTAACCCTAACCACTCCATCTAACCTTAGTTAAATCTCTACACTAAACCATGGTTTGTATATGATAAGAATTGATTTTTCTTTTCTATTTTTTTAATTATTCTTATCATATCATTATCTTCTTCTTCTTCTTCTTCTTCACAAGAAGAAAAAGCTTGCCTCATCAATGGCAAGTGATGAAATCATGTGAGAAATCCAATTCTAAAGTGAACCCACCTCCTATTTCTTCATCCTCTACCTCTTGCCAAGTAGTATAGGGTGTTTTCTTCACAAGTTTCATGACTTGGTGAAGTGGGAGCTTGATCTAGTGATGCCTCGACGTAGATCATCTTCGGCATCGTAGTCGATGACCTAGCCCGTCCATTTCTCCGATGAAGCCGACGCTAGAGCTCGGGATTTGATTTGGACAGCAAGGGGACTTCATCGCGGAGCTATGGAGGTGGAGAACCGGATCTACAAAGGTTGTATTTCCGTTCACTTAGTTAATTTGTTAACTAGTTGCTTGTTTCGCCTAGAATTCTAGTTAACGATCCGTATTAGGGTTTCTCGGCACCCGTAAAATTTGAAATTGGCATGGTTGATGCCTCGTGAGACCTCATTAGCGTGCCTAGGAACCCTACATTTAGAATCTTACTTAACGGTGTACTATTCTAAGGGGTATCTAGGCAAGTGTAAAAAACGCAACCGCTGAAAAGAGGGAAGATTATTCTAATTAAGGAATTTCGCGAAAACGTTGGAAACCTCCCTGATCTTTTGCACTTACCTGGCCTCTAGATTAATATAATTTTGGGTTCAATTCTCAATACAGTTTTACTTCAACAATCAGGTTCTTGAGCAGATCTATTTGACTTAGCATAACATGTACTGCTAGGAGCGTGATATTCTTTTCTTTTGTGATTTTTTTCAATGCTTGTTGATCTGGGTGATACACATTTTAATCCAATTCTTTATGATCCATATTTTTTTGTTAATACGCATTCCTAATTCTTTTGTTCAAATTGTCAAGATTCTTCCCACATTTTTGAAAACTGTCATTTCTTAGGGTTTAACCAACCGTGCTAGAATTTTGATATGGGTCCACACCCTAACACTCTTGATCCCAATCCTACTTCAAAATTAGAGCAATTGATTGAAAATTTAGAGAAAGAGCTTGACCGGATGTCTGTTTACGCATCGCCACCATCACAATCCTTCTTTCCCGAAACAACTGTTACATTTATAGGGTTTGATAATGAAATGGATGCTAGGTTGACCACTTTAGAGAAGAGTTTAGAAGTGATGATTGCGGTTGAGGATCAAACAGTTTCGACGCTAACCATATTCATACAGCAATCTGATCAATTGTTTCACGCTCAATCACAATCATTGGCTAGAATCGATGAACAAGTAAAATAATTAGCCGTACAGATTTTAGGGAGTGAACACAGTCAAATTGAAACCAATAATGGCAAAATCTTTCAGCTACGAAGTCAACCGAATGAGATAAACAATCAAACAAATTTTGATGATTTCATAAATGATGATGAAATATAATGATTAATTTGACTGAGTGTTATAATGATAAGTAAGAAAACCTTTCGAGTTAGTCCGACACTAACTTTCATATACCAATTAGACCTCCAATCACTTGTGGCTTTGAAGAAGATTTAACTGGTAAAGTACTTGAAGACGAGATTCTTGAACCGATTGATTATAGTGAGAAATTTTTTGAGGAGACTTGTGAATTTGATGGGTATGATGTTGATATACTGTTCGAGAAAATTAATGATAAGGAACCTATGACTTTAGTCTTACCGATCGAGATAGTTTTTGACGAAATTTTAGAGTGGGAACCTACATTCTTAGATGACATTGATCTACCCATAAACGAATGTGATGAGGGAGAACTTGAATTGAAAGATGTGAACTGTAGTGATATTGATGAGAATGTGATTGTAGAAGAGTATATGGAGAGTTAACTTTGACAAATATTCTTTCATACCGAGTTTTGAGGAGATTTATACGGATGAACTTGCTATTCTTGATGAGTTTAAGTCATAATTAATTTGGGAACATATTAAGAATCTCTCGTTTGATGAACTTTTTGAGGATGAACTCCGGTGTTTGAACGAACTTGACTATAAAACTCAGCACATGATTCTTGTAAACAAAATTCATCCGAGCAACACTCATTTGACTCCTTCAAAATTTCATTTTCCACGTCAATGTTTTATGATCTCTATATTCACACGTCCATGCTCGATGCTAACATTTAACCATACCACTAAATTTTTTTTCCTATATACTATTTGTTTTACCAGCCCTGGTTTTACATTGACAAAATTTTTGAATGGCCGGTACTAATTTCTGGACAAACACAATCACTAACTTCAACTACTATATATAGTAAATATTTTGTAAATACTTTTTTGCTTAGATTTCCTTTTTGTGAATAAAAGCTTACCATATATATCTAAATCTAGCAACCAGAAACGGGGGAAACGATGAGGACATCGTCAATCTCAGGTTTGGGGGTGAGCACTTAGTTTGCTTTGTTGCATTATGTGTAAATTTTGCATTACATATATATTAGAAAACCCATAAAAAATTGAAATTTTTTAAAAAACATAAAAACTTTGCCGTCAAATTAGCTAGCGGGAAAGGTTAGACTCAAAATCCGACGGATTAGCTTGATAGGTTAGAAATAACTAAATCTTAGATTTAGAAATTGAAAACCCGAAAATAACCCTCCTTTGAGTTTAACTGCAGTAAATTTACGTCTTTGTATCACACTACACATGTTGTGAGTTTTGAGAATTAGATGATAAGTTTGAGATGTCTAAAATTCTTTTAAAATTGAGAATCTTCTTAAGATCGAACATGTTTGTTTAGAAATAAGTAATATTGAGTTTAATTCATAAGTGAAGTTGATATGAAGGAAAATTATTGATATCTTTAATTCTAACTTGTTTGAAAAATAACACATCTCGAGCTTGATTGAAATGATCACACATCTTATCCATACGAACTTGTCTTCGGATGAAAAGAATAACTGGAAATGTCTTCATTGGTTTTCTTTCTAAGTATTTTCACGAAAAAATAATTCTTTGTTCTGTGATCTTGGAGACTTGGGCAATTAAGTCCTAGGGGTGTCTCTACACCTAATGTCCTGAAGACATCTGGTTTGGTAGTTATTGACCCAAAACTCGTTAAGAAAGCTAGAAAACCTAATTAAATAAGTCAAGTATGTGTTCTCTCTGGGTTAAAAGTCCCCGTGGTTCTTTGTGGAAGAATAATCTTGGCTAGGACGAATTTCGGATCCAAGCTAAAAAGCAAATTTTTGGAAAGGGAATTTAACGAAGATATGAAGGTTTGAATTTAAAGATTAAAAGACTTTTTGCACAATCACTAAGGTGTGTATGAACGAAGATAGGTGAGAGGTGGAGTGAAGAATAAAACTAAGTTTTTTTTAAAGATAATAGAAATCCTAAATTTGAGACCTAACTGTAGGATGAAAACTCGAGAAAAGTTTAGGACTTTACAAACTCACGAGATACTTTTGGAAGTTTTTTCTGGTTTTTATTGGAGTCATGAAAACTTTTAATAAAAGTTCTTGAAACAAAATGACACTATTTTACGAGTACATAATGACGTAAATGAGCTTATGTTAAATGAAGAAGTGAGGTGAGAAAAATAAGGGTTGGATATTTCTAACCTAGGGTGACGGATATTTCTAACCTAGGGTGACAGAATTTCTAACTTAGATTATGAACCTTAGAATTAGAATCGACAGTTATCTCACAAAACCAGCTTAACGGGATTTTATGGGTGCAATCCGCTGAAACCCTCAGGAGACAAAACTCTTCCTCTAGGGTAGCCTAGGGGTTTAACGGCTTTTTGCACGAGCTCAGTACAATCATGTTTCTTGCGAAAGTGAGATTAAGATTTTTTTTTACTCGGAACGAGCAAAAGATAGGTTTGGGAGTATTTGTTCATCGCGATAAACTGCCTTTAATACCGTTCATTCTATATCATTTTGTTAATAAACAAGTGCTATTAATCCATGACTGCTACATAGATACAGGTTTCAGGTACTCCAAGCAGTTATGATGAAAACACGGCCCATTGTTCAAAGTTGCGATAAATTCCGATCAAAACTGCAACCGAACGAAAAAATAATCAGAAAACAAGTTTTAAAACCAAAATAATTCATATTGTGCAACTTGGTATACATACCAAAGGGGACAGCCATGGCAAGTGGTTGCACAAGTGGTCTATACAAATCATGAGTGGTGCAAGTTGATCAGAATGTAAAGTATTGATGTGGTGCATACTTTTGTGATGGGAATGCATGATCATTAGACTTCAGAACTCCAGAATGAAAGCCAATTGAGTTCAAAGGAGAAGAAAAATCCTAAAAATCACATGAGAAGCTTTGAATACCGCATAATGAAGCTGGGCTCCAGAGACCACAACTTTGCCGACCAAGAAATCATCCTAGCTGCCCGGGGCAGCCTGGACTGCCCCCCCGGGCTTCGTTCTCCTGCCATGGTCCCATCTTTGTCATATCATGTAACTTGCATGCTTCGTTTTACTTGTTGAGTTGTCTATAAATAGCAGATCTCTGGATGAGTTTTATGTTGGTTTTTGAGTTGGAATTTTGGTGTGAAATGTAATGAGTGCTTCTTCTTTTTCCCTGTTGAAGCTTTTAGTTGAGAGCTCTATTAAGGAGGTTGAAATTTTACTATCTTGTAACTCAATTACCCTTCATTGTTAAAAATATTTGCCCTCTTTTACTTTAACTTCTTTGTTCGTTTTCTTTACTTGTTCTTTCTTGTTCTTGATTATATTGTGTATGATGCTTGAGTAATTCTTGGCTATGGTGAAGGTAAGATTAAGAGATGAATGGCAAAGACTTCCTCTTATTTCTCTTTGATTAATTGTTGTGTTCAATGTGATTGTAAGTTTAATTTGTAACATGGTTATGGTTTGATAGGGTATTTTGCTTCAATGGTTACTTGGTAATCTTTAGCATATATCCTATTCTTTCCACATCTTCATTTTGCAATTTTAAACTTAGAAAATATTAGTGTTAAGTTTGTTAAGTTATTTTGATAGGGTATGTAAATTGATGGTTGGTTGACCCCCTTCCTGAATCATATATCCTATACTATCATCCACAAACACTTAGCAAGTTTAATACTATGTTACTTTACTTCTTATGTGCTAATTGGTGTTTGTTGATATTGTATGCTATGTGATCCTTTGTGATTTGGGTTGATACTACTTGCTTGGACATACAAACGGTAAATGAGAACGTAATGGATTTGTTTCATCCTTGCGTTGTGATTTCGTTGTCTTGATGGTTTACGCTCGAGATCAACTTGATAAGCTATGCTTCATAATTTGAACCATAACAAGAGTAGGGAACACTCATGATTAAGAGAGAGGAGAAGATATTCGCCACGATTCATTCTTCTGAACCGGAGCCATGACCACTTTTAGCATTTTTTATAATTTTTTATTTCTATTTTGTGACAAACAAACCAATCAAACATTCTTTTCTTTGAACTTGCATGATAACTCCTAATCATCGATTTCCTGTGGTATTTGCCAGCTACCTACAACTAGCCGTGTACTTGCGGTTATAAATTTTGAAACGAGACCGCTCTGACGTGCGCCACATTTCTAAAATCAAAACCGTTCTTTCAAACTCGAGGCGTGCACACGTGAAGTCTCAAAATTTTTTTGGTGCCGTTGTCGGTGAAACGGTAGTCATTAAGAGTTGTTATTCATGTTCATCTTGTATACAAAACTAACAAACTAACAAACTAACAAAACGAAAACAAAAAAGTTTAACTTTTCTTATAATAGTTCTCTGTTATTTTTAATCTGCTGTTACTTCGAGTTTCATAAATAATTTGAAGTATAAAAATGGATCAAGAATTGAATTGTGATTACACTGTAGAAAGATGAAAGCGAAACCCTAGTTTTTGTTTATGGCCGATCAAAAATTCAAGTTAGCCTCATGGGTCGACCCCACTTCTTCATTTTGGGCTCGTCTTCTTGTAGTGCTTCTCTTATTCTGTTATTGCTCTATATTTATACTTTAAATTTTACAATTGTGTTAGTGCAACAGAAATATCGCTTTTCTCGCTAAAAATCTCCGATTTCTCTATCTCAGGCCTTGACGGGTTAGCGAGCGGCAAATGCACAGAGGAGAATTGAACTTAAAGAGAAAGGAGAAAATTCAAGTTCAGTGCCAAAGAGGCGAATAGATATGCCCTAACAAGCGAACATTTTAAGCACTCGGGATCGACTCAACGTGGGTTTGTTAACCTAAAACATTTGGTAAGTATTTTCTAACTCCTCTCTCGAATCCGATGCCTTCCACTATTCCTATATTCTACAGGATTCTTTGCAAATTCGCCGCAAAAGCAAAAGAGAACTAACCCGTATTTGGTTTCATCGCCTAAACTTAATTGAAAAAGAATTGTGCGATGATTTGAAAAACTTTTTATTGATTTGCGTATTTCATTCTTTAATACGGACTTTAAGGGAAAGAGAACACCAATAAGATATGGTAAGGGATTTTATCACCCTTTCCGTGGCCCACAACTCATAAACCGAGCATTCTTGCTTTCCCCCAATAATTTTAAAATTCAATTAGACTCCACCTTAAAGACAACACGCTCATTAGGAAAAGTTGACTGTATTTAGAATCTTACTTAACGGTGTACTATTCTAAGGGGTATCTAGGCAAGTGTAAAAAACGCAATCGCCGAAAAGAGTGAAGATTATTCTAATTAAGGAATTTCGCAAAAACGTTGGAAAGCCTCCCTGATCTTTTGCACTTACCTGGCCTCTAGATTAGTATAATTTTGGGTTCAATTCTCAAAACAGTTTACTTCAACAATCAGGTTCTTGAGCAGATCTATTTGACTTAGCATAACATGTACTGCTAGGAGTGTGATATTCTTTTCTTTTGTGATTTTTGTCAATGCTTGTTGATCTGGGTGATACACATTTTAATCCAATTCTTTATGATCCATATTTTGTTGTTAATACGCATTCCTAATTTTTTTGTTCAAATTGTCAAGATTCTTCCCACATTTTTTAAAACTGTCCTTTCTGAGGGTTTAACCAACCGTGCCAGAATTTTGATATTGGTCTACACCCTAACACTCTTGATCTCAATCCTACTTCAAAATTAGAGAAATTGATTGAAAATTTAAAGAAAGAGCTTGATCGGATGTCTGTTTACGCATCGCCACCATCACAACCATCTTTTCCCGAAACAACTGTCACATTTATAGGGTTTGATAGTGAGATGGATGCTACGCTGACCGCTTTAGAGAAGAGTTTTAAAATAATGAATGAAGTTGAGGATCAAACAGTTTCGACGCTAACCATGTTCAAAAAGCAATCTGATCAATTGTTTCATGCTCAATCACAATCATTGGTTAGAATCGATGAACAAGTAAAATAATTAGCTGTACAGATTTTAGGGAGTGAACACAGTCAAATTGAAACCAATAATGGCAAAATCTTTCAGCTATGAAGTCAACCGAATGAGATAAACGATCAAATAATTTTTGATGATTTCATAAATGATGATGAAGATATAATGATTAATTTGACTGAGTGTTATAAAGATAAGCAAGAAAACCCTTCGAGTCGGTCCGACACTAACTTTCAGGTACCAATTAGACCTCCAATCACTTATGTCTTTGAAGAAGATTTAACTGGTGAAGTAATGGAAGATGAGATTCTTGAACCGATTGATTATAGCGAGAAATTTTTTGAGGAGACTTGTGAATTTGATGGGTATGATGTTGATATACTGTTTGAGAAAGTTAATGATAAGGAACCTATGACTTTAGTCTTACCGATTGAGATAGTTTTTGACGAAACTTTAGAGTGGGAACGCACATTCTTAGATGACATAGATCTACCCATAAACGAATGTGATGAGGGAGAACATGAATTGATAGATGTGAGCTGTAGTAATATTGATGAGAATATGATTGTAGAGGAGTATAGAGAGAGTTAACTTTGACATATATTCTTTCATACCGAGTTTTGAGGAGATTTATGTGGATGAACTTGCTATTCTTGATGAGTTTAAGCCACAATTAATTTGGGAACATATTAAGGATCTCTCGTTTGATGAACTTTTTGAGTATGAACTCCGGTGTTTGAATGAACTTGACTACAAAACTCAGCACATGATTCTTGTACACAAAATTCATCCGAGCAACATTCATTTGACTCCTTCAAAATTTCATTTTCTTCGTCAACGTTTTCTGATGTCTATATTCACACGCCCATGCCCGATGCTAACATTTAACCATACCACTAACATTTTTTTCTATATACTATTTGTTTTACCAGCCCTGGTTTTACATTGACAAATTTTTTGAATGGATGGTACCAATTTCTGGACTAACACAATCTCCTAACTTTAACTACTATAATTAGTTAATATTTTGTAAATACTTTTTTTTAGATTTCCTTTTTGTGAATAAAATCTCACCCTATATATCTAAATCTAGCAACCAGAAATGGGGTAACGATGAGGACATCGTCATCCTCAGATTTGGGGGTGAGCACTCAGTTTGCTTTGTTGTATTATGTGTAAATTCTGCATTGTATATATATTAGAAAAACCATAAAAATTTGAATTTTTTTGAAAAAGATAAAAACTTTGTCGTCAAATTAGCTAGTAGGAATGCTTAGAATAAAAATCCGACGGATTAGCTTGATAGGTTAGAAATAACAAAATCATAGATTTAGAAATTGAAAACCCAAAAAATAACCTTCCTTTGAGTTTAATCGTAGAAAATTTACGTCTTTGCATCACACTACACGTGTTGTGAGTTTTGGGAATTAGATGACAAGTTTTAGATGTCTAAAATTCTTTTAAAATTGAGAATCTTCTTAAGATCGAACATGTTTGTTTAGAAATAAGTAATATTGAGTTTAATTCATGAGTGGAGTTGATATGAAGGAAAATTATTGAAATCTTTAATTCTAACTTGTCTGAAAAATAACACATCTCAAGCTTGATTGAACACATCTTATCCATACGAACATGTCTTCGGATGAAAAGAATAACTGGAAATGTCTTTAGTGGTTTTCTTTCTAAGTATTTTCATGAAAAAATAATTCTTTGTTTTGTGGTCTGGGTGACTTGGGCAATTAAGTCTTAGGGGTGTCTCTACACCTAATGTCCAGAAGCCATCTGGCTTGATAGTCATTGACCCAAAACTTGTTAAGAAAGCTAGAAAACCTAATAAAACAAGTCAAGTATGTGTTCTCTCCCGGTCAAAAGTCCTCGCAGTTCTTTGTGGAAGAATAATCTTGGCCAGGACGAATTTCGGATGCAAGCTAAAATGCAAATTTTTGGAAAGGGAATTTAACAAAGATATGAAGGTTTGAATTGAAAGATTAAAAGACTTTTTGCACAATCACTAAGGTGTGTATGAACGGAGACAGGTGAGAGGTGGAGTAAAGAATAAAACTAAGTTTTTTTTAAAGATGATAGAAATCTTAAATTTGAGATCTAACTGTAGGATGAAAACTCGAGAAAAGCTTAGGACTTTACAAACTCGCGAGATACTTTTAGAAGTTTTTTCTGGTCTTTATTGGAGGCATGAAAACTTTTAATCAAAGTTCTTAAAACAAAATGACACTATTTCACGAGCACATAATGACGTAAATGAGCTTATGTTAAATGAAGAAGTGAGGTGTGAAAAATAAGGGTTGGATATTTCTAACCTAGGGTGACAGAATTTCTAACTTAGATTATGAACCTTAGGATTAGAATCGACAGTTATCTCACAAAACTAGCTTAACAGGATTTTATGGGTGTAATCCGCTGAAACTCTCAGGAGACAAAACTCTTCCTCTAGGGTAACTTAGGGGTTTAACGGCTTGTTGCACGAGCTCAGTACAATCACGTTTCTTGCGAAAGTGAGATTAAGATTTTTTTTTGCTCGGAACGAGCAGAAGATAGGTTTGGGGGTATTTGTTCATCGTGATAAACTGCATTTTATACCGCTCATTCTATATCATTTTGTTAATAAACAAGTGCTATTAATCCGTGACTGCTACATAAATACATGTTTCAGGTACTCCAGGCAGTTATGATAAAAACACGGCCCATTATGCACAGTTGCGATAAATTTCGTTCAAAACTGCAACCGAATGGAAAAATAATCAAGAAAACAAGTTTTAAAACCAAAATAATTCATGTTGTGCAACTTGGTACACAAATGGGACATCCATGGCAAGTGGGTGCATAAGTGGTCTATACAAATCATGAGTGGTGCAAGTTGATCACAATATAAAGTATTGATGTGATGCATACTTTTGTGATGGAAATGCATGATCACTAGACTTCAGAACTCCAGAATGAAAGCCGGTTAAATTCTAAAGAGATGAAAAATCCTAAAAATCACATGAAGTGCTTTGAAGACCACAAAATGAAGCTGGCCCCCAAAGACCACAACTTGGCCGACCAAGAAATCATCCTAGCCGCCTGGGGTGGCCTGGACTTGCCCTCTCGGCCTCGTGGTTCTGCCATGGTCCCATCTCTGTCATATCATGCCACTTGCATATTTTGTTTTACCTGTTGAGTTTCCTATAGATTGAAGATCTCTGGATGAGTTTTATGTTGGTTTTTGAGTTGGAATTTTGGTGTGAAATGTAATGAGTTCTTCTTCTTCTTCCCTTTTGAAGCTTTTAGTTGAGAGCTTTATTAAGGAGGTTGAAGTTGTACTCTTATCTTGTAACTTAATTGCCCTCCATTGTTAATAACATTTTCACTCTTTTGCTTTAACTTCTTTGTTCATTTTCTTTACTTGTTCTTTATCACTTGTTCTTGATTATATTCTGTATGATGCTTGAGTAGTTCTTGGCTATGGTGATGGTAAGGTTGAGAGATGAATGACAAAGCCTTCCTTTCATTTCTCTTTTATTAATTGTTGTGCTCAATGTGATCGTAAGTTTAAGTTGTAACATTGTTATGGTTTGATAGGATATTTTGCTTTCGATGGTTACTTGGTAATCTTTAGCATATACCCTATTCTTTCCACATCTCCATTTTGCAATTTTAAACTTAGAATCAATATTAGTGTTAAGTTTTCTAAGTTATTTTGATAGGATATGTAGATTGATGGTTGGTTGACACCCTTCCTAAATCATATATTCTATACTATTATCCAAAAATACTTAGCAAGTTTATGCCACCTTACTTCTTATGTGCTAATTGGTGTTTTTTGATGTTGTATGCTTTGTGATCGTTAGTGATTTATGTGGATACTACATACGTGGACATACAAATGGTAAGTGAGAACGTAACAGATTTGTTTCATCCTCGCGTTGTGATTTCGTTGTCTTGATGGTTTATGCTCGAGATCCGCTTGATAAGCCATGCTTCATAATCGAAACCATAATAAGAGGAGGGAAAACTCATGGTCAAGATAGAGGAGAAGATATTTGCCACGATTCATTCTTCCGAACCGGAGCCACGACCACTTTTAGCATTTCTTATAATTTCGTATTTCTATTTTGTGATAAACAAACCAAACAAACATTCTTTTCTTTGAACTTCCGCAACAACTCCTAATCACCAATTCCATGTGGATCGACTCGTATTTGCTGGCTAGCTATAACGAGCCATGCACTTACGGTTATAAATTTTAAAACGAAACCGAGCTCGCGTGCACCGCATTTCTAAAATCAAAACCATTCTTTTAAATACGAGGCGTGCACGCATGAAGTCTCAACATCTATGTTTGTTCCCGCCAAAATGACAGTGTCCATGTGCAAAATATGTGAGCACCAATGCTATGGAAGTGTCCACGAGTGAGGAACGTGAGCGTTGAGGCCAAGCATATGGCGGTGCCTACGTGCATGGCACGCGAGCTCTAATGCCACCTTTGGCAGTGCCTACGTTCAACGCACGTGAGCGCCAATGCAAAGATTTGAACCAATTGCTTCTCATAGAGGGGTCTTGATTTTAAACTTAAGATCCATAGGAGAACACTGGTGTTTTTCCCACCACAATAAAAGAAAAAAGGGAAAAGAAAAAGAAAGAAGGAAGAAGAAATGAAGTCTTTATCTTCAGGAACTTAGTTTTCTCAAACATATCGAGAACTAAGATTCTACATGAACAAGATCCTAAAGATCTTAATAAAAAAATAATGACTTTGATGGACCAAGGAGAGATTATCTCTCTAAAAAGATTTAATCTTTTAAAACAGTGTTTAGTCTCTGTAAAAAAATATATGGCAGTACCACACGCGTTAATACGTGAGCGGTGCACATGATGAACACGTGAGCACCCAAGCCTCAGCGGCCCACGTGATGATCACGTGAGCGCTAAAGCTTCATCAGTGTTGTACGTGACACTCACATGATTGAGTGCTAAGCACTGTTGGGTGATATAAAAACCCAATACTTAGTCTTAAATGAATTGAGACCGTGAAGTTCTAAACTTCTTTGATTTTTAAATCAAATGAACCCACATGCTCAAAATATTTAAGTCGATCTCAGTCTTATATACGACTAATGATCCTTAATCAAACTTCTAAGTTGATCTTGAGAAATGCTATCTAGGTTCATGCCAAATCTAATATATACAGATTTGGACCAATCTGCACCCTACGGGCGACAACATTAGTCTCCGTATACAATCCAAGGGCAACTAAAAATAAACAACCTATAACACGACACATAAAGGAATAGACCTAGAGTGTAGAAAGTTGTTATCGCTTGGCGATAACATAATTAACTGCAGGGGCTTGCGTCTGCAAGAAAAAGTATCCCCATAATCAATAAACCTCTCATTCGTGAGCGGGAATCTGAAAGTCAGCTATATCGGTCGCATCATCCATCCAAACCTCCGATATATGGTGCCATAGATCATCTTGGTATTTTCGGAGAGGTGGATGGATATGTCCAAATAGCATTTCCCCCCAAATTCAGGTTAGATGTTCTTCAAACGTCTCAGACCGGTTTTCGGCTGTAAACAGATTCTGGCACGCCCGATGGGGCCTTCTTCTCTTTCTACTCCACACTTCATATGTCGTGTTTCGCGAAAGAAATCACGGTATACTATGTTTATATTTTGTCTTGGTCTTGGGATACTAAAGCTGGTGTTTCATTGTCATGTAGATTTCAATGGCATTTTCCGGAAAGAAATGCAATTGCTACTCTAATACCAGTCCAACCGGGGTAGCTTGGTCAGGGCCGGCCATGGCCTCTGTGCTTTGCATCCCTATGGCTCAAGTGGCCTGGGAACTGAACGGATCTTCTTTGGAGCAATGCTCTCGCCTCCTTCTCTTGGCATCCCAGCGCCAAAGGAGGACACTCAGAAGAAGTCAGTTTTAACAGGCTGACGACTACCAGCGCAGGATCCTCTGAACATCCTTCTAAGTCTAAAGGTTCGATCTTCTATAGGCTGAATATGAGCTCTATGGGCCCCACTAAGAAGCCCACAATATTAAAGAGATTAGTCTTTAGAGGCTGAGCTATGTTGTGCCGGATGTTCCAGCTATCTCAGCCATCCCCAAGAAGTCAGTCACTCAGAGGCTGACACCTGCTCCACAGGCATCAAAGGGGATTCCACCCAACCGACAGTCGGTATTCAATAGGCTATCATACCAAATTCCTGCTCCGGCCAGCTGAAGGTGTCGGTCTTCCAACGATCGAGTCCTACCGAAGATCCCAAGCTATGCAGGGGGCATGTTGAAGAAACCCCGCAAGAAAAGGAGAGCTTGCCTCAAGAAATGCCTGATGTCACCACTGGTGTCTAGTAAGACGAGATGGGGGTAGTTCCCCATCAGGGTTGTCTCCCCTGCTCCAACTCCAATGGTGAATGCTGCTGTTCCAACCGGGAACAGTTTCGAAGGGTCATACAAAATTCCCCCACTGCAGTATTGATGAAGACTCTGCAGCCTGTGGAGATCCAAGAAGAGCAGAAGCCAGTTCTCTCTAAAAAAAGACTTTTCTCATATATATATATATATATATATATATAAGGTATGGAAGGAGGTGAATAACTCCGTCGTTGTCCGTAGCTCTTCTCCTAAATTCAAGAAAATAAAGTGTCAATTAAACACTGACAACTCCCCTTCCAAATACAGGAGACTTATCTAAAAAGGGTTCCTGCTATGATGGTTCCTCCTAAAACATCTCACAAAAAAAAGAGGCCAGATAAAGTCTAAGCACCCAAGACAAACTCGAAGGGCCGAGATTCCAAACGTCCCAAGGCAGGGGGCATAGTAGTTCACCCAGTCCATATGGTGAACTCTAAAGACGAAAGACGCGCTTCTGTTTCTCACAGACCGGTTACTCGTGTTGGATATAGTGCCATCAAGTCAATTATTGTAATCATAGGTAGGCGATTATGATGATTGAGGGAGGACCTATACGGGTAGAATAATCTTACTCGAGATGATAGTATGCTATCTGGTTTGTCTTTATCATTATGTACATGCATTATGTGTTATTATAGATCAGTATTACATGTTGATGGAGCCCATAGGATTCTTGCTTGACTATCAACATTATGATGGCGATCATATACGTGGGAGTTGGGTGGTCCATAAACACATCCTTAAATGTCCATAGTCGAGGGTATTGGATATAGTTCCCTTAAGGCAGTTATTATAATCATAGGCAGACGATTATGGTGATTGAGGTGGATCTATACGAATAGAACAATCTCACTCGAGATGATAGTATGCTATATGGTTTTACTTTATCATCATGTACATGTCTTCTGTGGTATTGCATATCACTATTACACGTTGATAGAGACCATATGATTTATGCTTGACTACCAGGGTTATTGTGGTGATCACACTTGTGAGAGCTGGATAGTCTATAAGCACATCCTTAAATGTCCATAGTCGTGGGAATATTAAGACTGAGCATCGATATTCCAGAGTAGACTAGTGTATACGTTTCTTAACCCTGACGAGAGACGATGTCCGGTCTCACAGCCATTGGTGTTAGTCATGTAAGTTTGTCTTAGCACCTCTACTTGTGTTTAAACATCAATATGTGAAGAATTTTAAAAAATTAGAGAGCTAAAACATACTACCCACGAATCGAACTAGAGATTAGGGTAACTATCTAAAACTAAGAGTGTAAAAACCTAAGAGAAAGAGAACTACAACCTTTGTAGACCATTCCTTCTCTTCAATGGCTCCGTGTAGAAGTCCCTTAGCTCCTTTTGGCCCCACTTGAAGTTTGGAACAACTCCGCTTGAAGTCTTCGATGTCTTCGATGATCCACCATGGAGAATCTA
Organism: Agapanthus africanus; assembly: GCA_030015575.1. NCBI lineage: Eukaryota > Viridiplantae > Streptophyta > Magnoliopsida > Asparagales > Amaryllidaceae > Agapanthus > Agapanthus africanus. Next base: position 517,538,861 of record CM057345.1, on the reverse strand, counting down.
ACACTCAAACTCTTGCTTCACTAAACTAAGTAAAAGTGAAGCAAACAACCTATACAAGTTTGCTAAACTAATATGGATTTATGAAGTGGGATTTTTCTCACTAAAAGACCATTCTTTTTCTTTCTAGAAAAAGCTAGAGAGATTAAAGGAAGAAGATGAACAAAGCTTAGCTTAAGAAAGATAATAATCTCTTGGAAAAATATCATAGATATTTAAGATGTGAGTGGAGATTAAAATAATGAGCCATGGTTTGAGATATTTTTAGAAGAGTTTAGAAACTATGACTCACTATTTAACAATTTCCATTTTCATTTAAATTATAAAAATCCAATAATTTCCCATATCATTCTTGCATAGCCATGTTCCATGTATCATCCACCATGACACACACACACACACACATATATACAAATATATATATATATATATATATATATATATATATATACATACATATGTGCACACATAAAGAAAGGAATTATAAATGAGCAATTTGTCATTTTATTAAATCAACACTTGATTTAATAATCTGGTCATATCATATATAATCCGACTAATAAAAACCGCTAGATTAAAATACGGTATCATATACTTGTATTTAATCAAGCTCCCGCACATATCTCCATACGTGCCCTACTTCGTTTCGCTTGAGCTCGGAAACTCCTATGTGGGACTCTTAAGACTCATCAATACGCTAGCATAGGTAATGATCATATCAGATACCCACAAGCCGTCAGTGGTACTAGCTGGACGTAATGGCTACCCAGGTATTGTACGAACAGAAGAACAATAAGAGAACTTGTTCAAACTCCCGTAGAGCCAACAAACAACACTTACCGTACAGTCCGGTCTCTTCATCTGATATGTTGTATATTGAGTCTGGGGTTGGAATTGTCAAGCCTCAATAACCCATAAGTCATGTCGATATGTGGCTTATAACAAATCGAGAAACTACTGATAACACTTATCAGTAAATCTCATCAGCCCTTGCCAGGAACTTGCGGTTATAACCAATCGCGTATAGTACAACATTAACTCCCAATACCGGGAGAGACGAAACCCCTCCTATCGCTCATTGCCTCCATGCGTCTCAGGATTGTACCCAAAAACCACCTGTTTGCACGACTCAATAAAGCCATGGTAGGGTGGAAATCAAAGCACAGTGGGAAACACACAAGACTCCATAACGATCTCGGGTCTACAGACTAACCTGTACAGGTGTCACCAGAGAACTGCTATTTGATGATAGGTATAATACCATATAGGAGTTCTCGGCGATTCCGTTCAGTGTACTTAGTCTCTAATGAGCATATGTATATAATCTCTGATGTCAAACATCAATAGATATGGGATCATCCATTGCCTCTATACTGGGTCAAGAAACATATATACTAGTCTACTCTGGAATATCGATACTCCCTCGACTAGGAATAGTTAAGGATATGCTTATGGACTACACATGCCCCACTAGTATGATCTACATCATAATCATGGTAGTCAAGCTGATATCTTAAAGGCTTTATCAACATGTATCATATGAACAGTAAACATAATCAAGTGAACATGTTAAGATAAAGAGCAACCAGAAAGTATACTATCATGTCGAGTAAGAAAGTCCTCTCTATGTATACATGTCCAAGCACCCACTATACAAATAATGGCATCTAGGGCATACATATATCCAACAATCTCCCACTTGCACTAAGGCCAATTATTGGCGTATCTCATACCCAACATCTCAAAAAGTCGCTCATGTTGCGCCTGTGGAAGGTCCTTGGTGAGTGGATTCGTGGTATTATTCTTTGTGTCTACTCTCCGAATCTCGATCTTGCGGTGATCAACTATCTTCCCGATCAAATGATATCGCCTCATGATATGTCTGGAACGTTGATGGGACCTGGGCTCTTTGGCAAATGCCTAGCCCCATTATTATCACAATATAATGGTATTGGATCAATAATGGTGGGAACTACTCCAAGTTCTGAGATGAAGTTCCGCATCCAGACGGCTTCCTTGGCAGCATCATTTGCAGCAATGTACTTAGCTTCCATCGTTGATCTGCAACGGTGTCCTGTTTGGAACTTTAACAAACCGCCCCTCCATTGAGGGTAAATACAAAACCCGAGATAGATTTGCTGTCATCCTTATCACTTTGGAAGCTGGAATCGGTAAAGGCCTCCATCTGGAGATCTCCATTAGCATACACCAAGAACATTTCCTTAGTCCTTCCCAAGTACTTAAGAATGTTCTTCACAGCTGTCCAGTGTTTCTTCCCTGGATTGGATTGATACCTGCTTACTACACTAAGTGCATAAGCAACATCAGGGCGAGTACATAAGATCGCATACATGATAGATCCAACAGCGGAAGCATAGGGTATAACACTCATGCGAGCTCTCTCTTCATCATACTTTGGACAAAAAGTCTTTGGAAAGGGTGATTCCGTGACAAGCGGGTAAAGTACCTCAGTTGGAATCTTCCATACTAAATCTCTTTAGGATGGTGTTAATGTACTTAGATTGGGACAATCCTAACAATCTTTTAGATCTATCTCTATAGATCTTAATGCCCAAAATGCATGAGGCATCACCCAGGTCCTTCATGGAGAACCTTTGTGATAAGAATAGTTTGACCGATTGTAGCATAGGAACGTCATTTCCTATAAAGAGATGCCATCCACGTACAATACGAGGAATGTAACAGTACTCACTACAATCTTCTTATAAATAAAAGGTTCATATATATTTTTGATAAAATCAAACTCTTTGATTGTATCATCAAAGCAGATGTTCCAACTCTGTGATGCCTGCTTTAATCCATAAATGGATTTAAGAAACCTGCATGCCTTTTCGCTGCTCCCACTGTCAATGAAGCCTTCTGGCTGATCCATAAAAACACATTCTTCCAAATCACCATTTAGAAATGTAGTTTTATCGTCCATCTGCTAGATTTCATAGTCGTAGTGAGCAGTAATAGAAAGTAGGATCCAAATGGATTTAAGCGTTATGACTGGAGAGAAAGTCTCAACAAAGTCTAATCCTGGTCTTTGACGAAACACTTTCGCTACAAGTGTTGATTTATAGGTCTCCACCTGTCCATCCACACCAATCTTTTTTTAAAGATCCATTTTCACCCTACGGGTTTCACTCCAGAAGGTGCAACTTCCAAAGTCTATACTTTGTTGGTGTGCATGGACTCCATTTCGGATCTCATGGCATCCAGCCATTTCACTGAGTCACTACTCGTGATAGCTTGCTGAAAACTAATAGGATCGTCATCATCCATGATGCAATCTTCTCTATCACCATCAATGAGAAAACCATAGTATCTCTCTGGTGGGCGAGAAGTCCTACTAGATCTACGAAGTGATTATGGCTCGTGGGGTTCTATTGCAACTTCAGGTTCAACCAAATCATCATTAGTTATTTGTGGTTCTAGAATTTCTTCTAGTTCTATCATATTGCCATCGGTATTATTTGTAAAAAATTCATTTTCTAAAAATGTGGCATACTGAGAAACAAACACTCTTTGTTCCTCCTTGTGGTAGAAAAGATATCCATATAAATGTTTTGGATATCCTACAAAAGTACATAACACCGATCGTGTCTCGAGTTTCTCTGGATTCTACTTTTTAACAAAAGTAGGACGACCCCATATCTTAACTCATTTAAGAGATGGTCTCTTCCCATACTATATCTCATATGGAGTGGTAGGCACGGTTTTGGTCGGAACCCTGTTTAATAGATACACTGTAGTCTCCAATGTATGCCCCCAAAAGGAAAGTGATAACCCAGCATCACTAATCATTGAACGTACCATATCTAATAAGGTACGATTCCTCCGTTCTGACATGCCGTTGTGTTGTGGTGTGTAAGGTGGAGTGAGCTGAGAGAGAATCCCATTCTCTTTTAGGAAATGTAGAAACTCTGTACTTAAATACTCTCCTCCTTGATCTGATCGAAGTTTCTTAATGCTCAAACCAGTTTGTTTTTCTACTTCAATTTTATACTCCTTGAATTTTTCGAAAGCTTCAGACTTATGTTTCAACAAGAACACGTGTCCAAACCTCGAGAAATCATTAGTAAAAGTTATGAAGTAAGAATAATCGATTCTAGTATGTGCAGACATTGGTCCACATACATCACTATGTATGAGGCCTAAGAGTTCAGTAGCTCTCTCTCCGTGTCCAGTAAATGGAGTTTTGGTCATTTTAGCTTTGATGCAAGACTGACAAGTCGCATAAGATTTATATTCAAAAGGATTTAAATATCCATCTTGATGTAGCTTGGTTAGTCTTGTTTCGTGACCAAGTCTACAATACCATACAAATGCTTCATTTGTATCTGAATTTTTTCTTTTGTTTGTGTGCTGTATGTTGAAAATTGTGTTTTGATTTAGGACGTAAATACAGTTATTTAGTGTACCATACCCAATCAACTGTTGATTTAGATTAATGTTCATAACATTACTTTGCAACACAAAATGATATCCTTCATTGTCTAACAAAGAAACATATATTATATTACATAGCATGCTTGGTACAAAATAACATTGGTTCAAAACCAAAATACATCCCGAAGGCAACCCTAGGTGATACCCTCCCACTGATACAACATGTATATTTGAACCATTCCCAACACGGAGAGTGTGATCACCTGTCTTCAAAACTTTGCTATTTCTCAATCCCTGCACACAATTGCAGATGTGAGAACCCGAACTAATATCTAATACTCAGGATGCAGAGTTTATAGAAAAAAGTTTTCAGTGACGAACACACCTGCAGCGGAAGCATCGACATGCTTCTTCTTCTTGAGATCAGTGAGGTACTCAATACAGTTACGCTTCCAGTGTCCCGACTTGTGGCAGTAGAAACATTCTCCCTTTCCAGATCCCGCAGCCCCGGATTTGTCTTTCCCCTTTGCTTTTTTAATTCCACCTCTCGGTTTGGTGGGTTTCTTTTTCTTCTTTCCCTTAGCCTTTGCTTTTGGGACTGAAGAGGAAGTTTGCCCAACAAGCACAGTGGGTTTTTTTCACTATCTTGAGCGTGCTCTCTGCACTTCTCAATATATTGAGAAGTTCAGGAAGTGACTTATCCATGTTGTGCATATTGAAGTTCACTATAAATTGAGCATATACGGAGGGGGGGAGACTGCAGAACTATACCAATATATTGTTCGTTCTCCATAGTCCATCCCAGGTCCTCAAGTTCTTCAATAAGTCCTTTCATCTTCAAGACATGATCTCCTACTGATGTACCGGCAGTCATCCTCATCTGAAACAACTTTCTAGAGACCTCGTAACGAAGAGCACGAGATTGCTCCCCATACAACTCTTTTGTATGGAAAAGGATGGATTGTACATCCATCTTTTCATGTTAGTTTCGATGTTTATTGTCCATTGAAGCTAACGTGAGGCATTTGGCTGTGGCATAATCAATATCCCATTTCTTGCGGATCTCCTTATCCGCAATAAATGAATCAGGGCCTGGGAAGGGAGGGGCTGGAGTAGTGAGGACGTATGCAACCTTATCGTATGTAAGGGCAATGTTCACATTCCTCAGCCAGTCTTTATAATTGGGTCCTGTCAGTTTATTTTTCTCTAATAAAAGCTTAAGTCCTGTCATTGGTATCTGCCATTAGGAGAGAGAAAAGAAAACACTTAGCGAAAGCTATTGCAAGATTAGATTGGTTATTTATCTTTCTATTCGATGTCTCTCACTGCTTTTATCAAATTTTCCTTCAAACCTTAAAAAGAAAATTAGCCAGGATTAATTACATTCTACAAGTTTGCTAACCGGTCAGCTAGGCTAGTGTCGGTACTCCGAGGGAGGTTCCCCGTGCTGTCGCACGGACCTAATTAAAATAAACCTCGTTTCCCTAAAGGCATAACCCCATTGACACCTTTCTAGACACCTACTGGATTAGCTAATTGTAAAGTGTATAATTCTCCCGGGAGTAACTTTTACTCACAGTGGGATCGGGATCCAACTATCAATATAGAAGGTATGCAATCTCATTGCAAATTTTATCTCTTGAAATTCCCGATACGGTTTTTACCCCTATAGTTTTATGACCTGAACTATGGTCAACAAATCACAAGCACTAGTCAAGTTCCACCCGTCATTTCATGATTAATTAAACCCATTCATATGACCCTTAACCATGGTCAACAAAGTCATATGAATGTCCTAATTAATCTCATCATATGCAGTATAGGAAGACATCACTTAGCTACCGTACACTACACCTTAACTATAGTCAACAAACGTAGCACGAATACTAAGTACTCTACTTCTTAAAATAATGGAGGGTTATGAATAGTTTTGATGAAAACCTTTAACGTTTTGAACTTGATATCGTTGTAGAACCGAATAATTTGAAAAGAAGTGGCTTAAGCTCCGCATTTTGAAATTTGCTTTTTCGTAAAAAGGCCGAGTAGGTTTCAAATTTGATTCTACAACATCTTTATGCTTCTTTTCTTTACATTAATCTCATTAATGTAATCCTATCATTTAAGTTTCCTAAACATCACAGAAGAAACGAAAATAGAACGTACGCTTATGCCATCCGCATTCGCCATGGGGTCCCGTCATGCACCGTTAGATTTCTTAACTAATGGCAGAGCGGGGGAAAGACTAGCGCGGGTGCAAAACATAAGCAATGTTTATTATATATCATATATATAAATAACATTCATCTCACGCAGTTTATATGATCACATCACAGAGTAACAGCAGCAGAAGCATATATATGAATGTATAGGATATAATAGGAGGTCTGTATTTTAGATTAAACCAATGATAAAAAAATACGGATTCCACGGTCGTGATGAATAGCCAAGCCCACACCCTTAGACCTCTACGAAAGCGGCAAGCAACCCTGCCAATTCTAGAGTTAGGAGACCCGGTCTCGACTCCTCGAGATGGTCTCCCATTGGACTCTAGAACCCGGTTACTTGTGCTCCCCACCTTGGGTCTATCCTAATGCGGAAAAGTAAATAATATATATCAACGGTGACATCAACCTCAACCCGGAAGTGTCCCAATAAAAGAATATTACATACATTGATTTACATGAATGAAAAAGAAAAACTCCCATCTCACATAAAACCCCCGGCTATTCAATCACAACGATCCTATACAACATACCGGAATAGCAACAGAATAATCATCACAGATCATCAACGTAAGTAAATATGCGTAATCCTAATATCGTCGACGTATAGCAACGAGATTAGGGATATACATATTACATTTACGGTCGTAGAAAAGAAATTAAGAACTACATTAGTTGGAATCCGCACAATCCTTAGACATCGCAAACCCGGATTATCTCATATTCCGGATTTCATGCTTAACCCAGTAAATCTTATATTTAAGTCTCGAATTGAAAACAACTTTTCAAAAACGAAGTCGGGTAATTCAACAAGATTTCCGATTACATTAATTAGACTGAAATGTTAGATTTACAAACTAACAATTAATTTTCACAAAACTAATTAGTGTAGATTCCAAGTATTGTATCACATATAGCAATTGTCTAGACGATATTAAACATTTCGATTGATTTCACAAATTTCTTCAAACCACAGAGACCTGAACACCTTGAGCCTCAACAATAATATCCAGAAAGTCACAAATGTTTAAATGGAGCAGCACAAGAAACAAGACACCCTAACTCACTAAATACGCGGCGGAACCGCGGCTCAACCTAAGGTTCTACCGCGGTTCCGTGGCCATTTAATTTAGTTAGGTGTTCGTATTTCTTGGGGTTCCATACATTTACCTGCATGATTTTTTAAATATTTTTAATCTGCAAAATACCAACTTTTGCAAATATGTACAGAAACATTGAAAAATCCGTGTTTTTGATTTCAATCGAACACTTTTAACGTCGTCTTAACTACCCTAATGCTCTAGCTTGTATTTGATACCAGGTAAATGTGTCTTAGCACCTCTACTGGTGTTTAAATATCAGTATATGAATAATTTTAAAAAATTAGAGAGCTAAAACATACTACCCACGAATCGAACTAGAGATTAGGGTAACTATCTAAACCTAAGAGTGTAAAAACCTAAGAGAAAGAGAACTACAACCTTTATAGACCACTCCTTCTCTTCAGTGGCTTCGTGTAGAAGTCCCTTAGCTCCTTTTGGCTCCACTTGAAGTTTGGAACAACCCCCCTTGAAGTCTTCGATGTCTACGATGATCCACCACGGAGAATCTTACACTCAAACTCTTGCTTCACTAAACTAAGTAGAAGTGAAGTAAACAACCTATACAAGTTTGCTAAACTAATATAGATTGATGAAGTGAGATTTTTCTCACTAAAGACCTTTCTTTTTCTTTTTAGAAAAAGCTAGAGAGGTTAGAGGAAGAAGATGAACAAAGCTTAGCTTAAGAAAGATAATGATCTCTTGGAAAAAATATCCTAGATATTTAAGATGTGAGTGGTGATTAAAATAATGAGTTATGGTTTGAGATATTTTTAGAAGAGTGTAGAAACCATGACTCACTATTTAACAATTTCCATTTTCATTTAAATCATAAATATCCAATATATTTCCCATATCATTCTTCCATAGCCATGTTCCATGTATCATCCACCATGACACACACACACACACACACACACACATATGCACACTTAAAGAAAGAAATTATAAATGAGAAATTTGTCAGTTTATTAAATCAACACTTGATTTAATAATCTGGTCATATCATATATAATCCGACTAATAAAAACCGCTAGATTAAAATATGATATCATATACTCGTATTTAATGAAGCTCCCGCACATATCTCCATATGCGCCCCACTTCGTTTCTCTTGAGCTCGGAAACTCCTATGTGGGACTCTTAAGACTTGTCAATATGCTAGCAGTAGGTAATGATCATATCAGATACCCATAAGCCGTCAGCGGTACTAGCTGGACGTAACGGCTACCCAGGTATTGTACGAACAGAAAAACAATAAGTGAACTTGTTCAAACTTCCGTAGAGCCAACAGACAACACTTACCGTACAGTCCAGTCTCTTCATCTGATATGTTGCATATTGAGACTGGGGTTGGAATCGTCAAGCCCCAATAACTCAATAAGTCATGCCGATATATGACCTATAACAAATCGAGAAACTACTGATAACACCTATCTGTAAGTACACGGTAGCGTCCCGGCCGTCTAACAGACTCCAAGTGCGGAACAAAAACTTTTTAGCTGGCTCTATCGTATACTATATCCCGGATCTGCCATTAAAGCTAAACTAACAAACTACAAAGTGGGTAGAAATGTTATACCGAACGATCCGAGTCTTTCGGTCTTCAACTATCATCCCACGCTTTGTTGCGGCTGCTCCGATATCCTGAATCTCCAGTCTTCTCGTCCAAGTGGCACCACGTCGACGGTTCTTTAAACGGGCTCCCGTCTCTGAACCGAGGCAACTCGGACATCAAGTTTGCTAAAAGAGATGACCAAGATTGATGTAGAGAAGAACACTTTGTCTCACTTCGTCCAAAGCCATGGACGAACGGTTAATGAATTTGCCTTTTGGAATCGGGTAAATGAGAAATTGGCATATGAAATTTCCATGAACCAAAACTATAATCTTTCTCCCAAAAATCAATCTTCTCTCTCTCACTCAAGGGTCCGGCCAATATATAGAGGAGGGGGTGAGTATAGGAGTGGAGAGGGTGACCACAACATTAAATGATATGAATGATTCATCTAAACACCTTGCACTAATCATTTAATGAAACAATGATTCATAACAACACATCATCACATCATTAAATGAACAATTAATGCACTAAGCCACCTCACCATCCTAGTCACCATCTAGAAGCTTCCACACACATCACCTTCATGACTCACCTAAGTGACGAAAAGATAAATCCGTATTAAACCGAATAATTAATACGGCTGATAGAAAACTGGAAACTGGCAACTTCCAAAACCGATCCCGAAACGAATTTCAGAATAATCCCGTAACAGTATAAACATACCCGCATTTGTATTACGACCGAATATAAATGCAACTGAGACAAAGATATTATATCTACACAGTATAATACTCGGATCCGGCTTAAACCAAAGCCCACCAGTATTATCTGCCCGAAATATGACACGTGCGTAAACGCACGTGCATTTTCCGAACCCTGCCATAAAACCATACGGCCTCTACAACGTTTCATCCGAACTTGGGAAACTGTCTGTGGGGAACTCTAATGATTCATCAACACACTGGCACTGGGTATAACCACTAGCACGTTAGAGCTATTAACTGTATGTAACGGTTGCCTATGTATTGATTGGAAGGGAAGCTGACGAGCGAACTCATCCAGAAACCCTACTGAGCCTGATAGTGACAATATCCATACAGTCCGGTCCGTTCGTCTAAGAATATCGATATCAAGTCTAGGGGGTGGATAAAGTCAGACCCCTAATAACGCGATAATTCGTGTCGGTATGAAGCCCATCACCTCCTGAGAAACTACTGATCCCAATCAGTAATTCTCCACTACCCCGGCCGAGGATTTCTAGTGATGGCCACCCATGCACTGTGTGACATCAACCCCCAATACCGGGAGAGACGAATCCCCGACGATCCGCTTACTGCCTCCATGTGGCTCGGGACTGTACCCAACTAAAACCTGTTTGCACGTCTCCTTTGAGTATGGTAGGGTAGTAATCAAAGCATAGTGGGAACTCACACGAGACAAATGACGATCTCAAGTCGACAAACTAACCTGTACACATGTCACCAGGGAACTGCTATCTTACGATATGTATAATACCAACTAGCATGTTCCCGGCGAGTCCTGTCCGGTGTACTCATAACCCAATGAGCACCTGTATACATCTTAGGTGAACCAACTGACACCAATGGCTTGTGAGACCGGCCATCGCCCCTCGTCGGGGTCTCGACTGTATACACTAGTCTACTCTGGAGTATCGATGCCCTGTCTCGAAACTCCCACGACTAGGGACACTTTTAAGGATGTGCTTATAGACCCCAGCTCCCACGTATATGATCGCCATCATACTGCTGGCAGTCAAGCAAGAATCCTACGGGCTCTATCATCTTGCAATAGTGAACTAAAGCATATATACGATGATAAAGACAAACTAGATAGCATACTATCATCTCGAGCAAGACTGTCATATCGGTATAGGTCCTCCCTCAATCATTGCAATCACGTACCTGTGATCCAATAATTGACTTTGAGGGCACTATATCCAACAATCTCCCACTTGCACTTAAGGCTAATTATTGCGATGTCGCATACACACAGCCAGTGTGATACCGAACACCCAACTCCTCTACTAATCAGTTTCATAATGCTCGTTTGTAAAACTATTGTGCTCGAGAAATAGCCTCAGTGAGTGGATCCGCCCTGATGTTTCTTTCTATGTCTCTCTTAATCTCAAGTTCGCGGAGAACACCATCTCCCGAATTGAGTAATAGGTGTCTTAGAATAAGTCTGGATATCTGATGGGACCTAGTTCATAAATGAACTCCTAATCCAAACTTCTTAGACTGTATCGATAACTGAACCTAATCAGTTTCCAACACCATGCCTCCCACAGTATCCTCTTGGACCAACTGTCCATAATACTGTCCCTCGTTAGAGGGAAAACTATAACTTTGACAATCACTTTGTCATTCATGTCACCTTTGAAGCCTGGAATGATAACCGTCTTCCGAAGGAGGCTGCTGTCATCAAATCCGTAGAACATTCACTTATGTTCTAAAACTGCTTCCTTATGTTTCTCCAGGATTGGATTAATATTAACTTATAGCATCTAGTGCAAAAACAACATCTGGTGTGGTACTTGACTTTTCACGATTGACTCAATTGTCTAAGCAAGTGATCTGCCAATCATGCACATCCCTCTCCCCTTTAGTCTGTAAGACACCTTTAGAGAGGGTGACTCCATCACCTGCAGGTACACTACCAAGCCAGGAGTCATCTATTCTAAAATACTATTAGAATACTGTTAAAGTACCCACATTGGGAAGCTACCCAAATCCAGATCTAAAATCATAGATCTAGTAACCAGAATGCCAGATATTATATCCATATCCTTTGTGGAGAAACAACTGACGACCACAGTATAACCGATCGTAGTATAGGAATTTTACTTCCTACTCTGTGTATGTCATCCAAATACCAGGACATCACACCCTACTACCTTCTTAACAGATCCATCCCCTATTCTGATGAAGTCAAACCCATGACTGTCACATCAAAAATAGATGATCTTATCTCCGCTATCTATGCTCAAGCCTATAAATAGACATAAGCTACTTGCCCACTATGCTTCCGATGCTCCCACTGACTATGACAACTCTCTAGCAGAATAATATATACGTACACTTCTAAAGCTAGTTTAGAACAACGCTATACATATCCTCCTGCCGGGTTTTATAGTCTGGAACAACAGTAGAGTCAAGTCTAGGTAAACAAGAACCTCCATGTCACCGTCTTTGAGGCTACCGGAGTACCTCTCGGGTGTCTGAGGTTACCCACCATATCTGCGGAGTGGCTATTGGAATGTCAAACCTGATTGAATATATAGGTCCTATTAAATTTTCCGTAATCGTTTGCGGTTCTGGAATCATTTCCAGTTCTGCCATACTCCCACTGCTGTTTTCTGAAAAAATCCATTTTACTAAAACTGTGGCGAGTCAAAAACAATATCACTATTGATCTTCCAGATGGTAGAAAATCAACCCTCGTCATAGCCAGGGTCAACCCACAAACTGCCATTACAGAAACGTGCCTTGAGTTATCCAGTGTCTGGTTTTAAGCATAAGCTGGACAACTCACCATACCTTAACATCGTTAAGATATGAACCATTCTATATCCAATATAGAAACCTTGGCACTTATTTAATTGGAACCAGATTCTAATCATGCAGCTGTCTCCAGTGCATATCAACTCAATGAAGAAAGGCTAATCAGCATTACTCAACTTAGGACTCCATCCAATTATGAGTAACCTGAAAGAGAAACAAGTTTCTCAAAACCATTACTATCAACTGAATACCAATCACAAGTATCTACATTTTTGATCTCTTTGAAGAATCCTGATACTTGCGACATCTGGTTCTCTAATTTATTCTTATACCCACAACTTCTTAAAACTTAGACATTGTATTTTTACGAAACACTTGTCTAAAAACTAGAGAAGTTACAAGTAAATAGAACAGAGTACGAGGACCAACCCTTTGTCCTGATGGACACTGGACAACATACAATACTCTGTATAAGTCCACTGAGTTGAATAACTCAAAACCTGTGCATCGTAGGTTGAAAACTGTACCCAGGCGATTTCCTCAAATATCACCAATTACAACGAATTCCGATATAATGAGGATGATTACCTTATTCCCAATAACTTACTCCCTCTCATCATCCGTAAAACCATACAGATGTGAGAATCATACCTGGTAAATACATACCCTGGAGTAAGTATCTAATCGGGAAATCGGTTTTCCTTTAATAATGCACTGAAACATAAAAATGTTTCGTAGGGGTATCCTGGTATTTCTAGTAATGTCTCTTCCATAATTCAATTCATGACTTTAACCGTATATTTCATTGCCATCTCTCCAAATCCCTTTATTTGTCTTTATTCATTACCTTCTGTACACCAACGTTAGGCTAAATGGTTTTCTTCCTTCCCTACCGTTCGGCACCAGCCTATGGTTTGGAAGAAGACTATCCAGTAAGCATAATGTGTGTACTCTCCTAATCCCAGGAGTACTCGCAACTTGAGAGAAGGTGATGATAAAAGACAACTGAATAATACCTTATTCTATTTCTCCCGAACTGGGGAAAAAAGCAAAGGTGAAATAGGAGTGGTGATGAAGTACGTGTTTTGGTCGTGAATGATAACAGACGCAATTTACTTTGCCTTCTTTCTAATCCCTTTATTTTGTCTTTAGTTATTACCTTCTGTACACCTTCTTAGACTAATTGGTTTTCTTCATTCCCTACCTTTCGGCACCTGCCTATGGTTTGGAATAAGACTATCCAATAAGCGTAATAGGTGTACTCTCCTAAACTAAGGAGCCCTCGCAACCTAAGAGAAGGTGATAATAAAAGACAACTGAATAAACCAATTCTATTTCTCCTGAACCTGGATCCATCCTCGAAGAAATCCCTTCGAGTTCGTATATAACCATACGATGGATCTATCCAATGGAAGTGGATGTCCGTAGTAATATGGGGTGTTTTGAGAAATGTAAAGGGTAAAAGAAAGAGCGACAATGACTTATGCAACTCAGACAATCCAAAAGCCAGTATTTTAAGAAGGTTCGGTCAACTTGGTCACTGAGTCATAGTCTAGGGTTGGTCAAAGGTCGCTGCCAAAGAGAGAGAGAGAAAAGAAACACTCTGCGTGCACTCTAACCTAGATCAGAATGGTTATCAATTTATCTAATCAGGAAACCTCCCACTGTACCGTCAAATTTTCCTCCAAACCTGAATGAAGAATCAATCGGGATCACCCGAAGAGTAAACTAACTCACCAGTGAGAATCGAGATCCAACTATCCTCACATGATAACTTGATGAAAGCCACTCAAGTTATCATACTCCAGAAGGTATGCGCATGCCTGGCAAGTTTCAGTTTCTTTAGAAACTCCCGATGTGGATTTTTACCCCATGCTCTTATGACCTTGACTAAGGGACAACAAATCATAAGTCACATGTCAAGTTCTTCCCGTCATTATCCAGGTTGATTTGAACCCACCCGTACATACTCTTGACTAAGGGCCAACAAAGTAATACGACTGTCCCAAACCAACGCATCTATCTATGCAACTGATGAATACCTAGCAGCTACCAAACACTATGCCTTGACTTTGGCCAACAAACATAGCTTGAATACTACTCACCATCCATAAGAAATGACGGAGGGCTGCGGCTGGTTTTTGGCGAAAAACCTTTAACGTAATGAACTTGATCTCGTTGAAGGAACCTGATAGCTTTTTATAAAGATATAGTGGCGAAAACCTTTTGCTAATGAGGTCACTCCTGGTGAAGGGATCTCGGCTCTTTCCTCGTGGAATAAGGTGCAGGATATTCTAACTGAATACCGCGATGCAAAGAAACTTGTAATCGACTATAGTGAAGTTATTACCCTGACGCAAACTTCTGCCCAAGGGGTCACTCCCGGTGAAGGGATATCGGCCCTTGCCTCGTCGAATGAGGTGCAGGATATTCTAACTGAATATCATTATGCAAAACAAAAGGAAACGTCTTTGTAATAACACTTTTTAAATTGGTTCCAACAACATCAAATATAGGTTTGTTTTATCCTTGCATTGATAAGAATCAATGCAGTCCCATCAATTAATCACACCAGAAAAGAACGAAAATATAATGTACGTATATGCCATCCGCATTCGCCTCTGGGTCCCGTCATCACCCGTTAGGTTACTTAACTAACGACAGAGCGGGACTGGACTAGCGCGGGTGTAAAACATATACAACATCTAGTAGTATATATACCAATATACAATAATCGCTCCAGGCATGATAATATGCAACATTACAGAAAAGTAATAAGCATCACAGAACAATACAGATAATCTGGGATCCCTGGGTTTCACAGAGCCGCTACTGAAACCCGACGTTCCCCTGGTCATGTGGATAGCATGTGCAATGAAACCTAGACCCCTACGGGTGCGGCAAGTTACCCACCAAAACCTGAAGCGAGGCAGCCCCCTTACAGCATAGTGAATGGACCACCTGGCACTTCATGGAATCCGGTAACTTGAGCACCCCACCTTAGGTCAATCTGTACCCCCTACGAGTGCGGCAAATAGTCTGCCAATTCTAGAGTGAGGCCCCTCTGCCTTTCAAAGCCATGAGATACGGACCCGTTGCCCTCCAGAACCCGGCTATCCGTGCACTCCGTCGCGGGGTAAACCTAGTACAGAAATAAAAATATGTACAACAGGTACATCGACCTCAGCCCGGTCGTGCCCCAAAAGAATATTATACAAACTGGCAGTGACGGCAGTCCACATGTTGGATGCTCGCCCCGCAATATCAAATATACAAATAAATTCAAAAAGCACTACCATTGCACACTGTTATCGACCACGACAAATCCGCAACATCACAGCACAACACAGAACATTAACGCGAATGTCACGTTCGCAAACCCGTCTAAAAGAACTATAGCAATTAGACGAAATTTACCGCTCAAATGACATTCCCGGTCGGAGATATAATATAAGTACTGTGAACTAACACGTTTAAATTTCGATCGACAAAATATCTCAAAGTGGGCCCTACAAACATCTGGTGTACAGTAATAAAATCTGGGCCCAAAAGAAATATACCAAAAACCACAATTTCACATGAAGAACTCACTGGAAAAATTTGGTCCACTGTTGCCACATACTGGCCGCGGTTCCGTGGTCAAACCCTAACTTTGACCGCGGATCCACGGTGGTACTGTGGTAACACGTGCCCAAATTTCACCATAATTCTTTAAAAACCCTGCTCAATTTTCTGTGATATGCAAAATAATTTTTAGACCCTTTAAAAAATCGACAGAAACTTTGAACAGAAAAACTGTAGTTTTTGAAATTCGGTTCGATCGATATTTTAAACGCATTAGCACAAGTTAGTATAGTTTAATGGTGAGGCTCTGATACTACTCTAAGTACACGGTAGCGCCCCGGCCGTCTAACAGACGCTAAATGCGGAACAAAAACTTTTTAGCTGGTGCTATCGCATACTATATCCCGGATCTGCCATTAAAGCTAAACTAACAAACTACAAAGTGGGTAGAAATGTTATACCGAATGATCCGAGTCCTTCGGTCTTCAACCATCATCCCACGCTTTGTTGCGGCTGCTCCGATCTCCTGAATCTCTAGTCTTATCGTCCAGGTGGCACCACGTCGACGGATCTTTAAACGGGCTCCCGCCTCTGAACCGAGGCAACTCGGACATCAAGTTTGCTAAAAGAGATGACCAAGATTGATGTAGAGAATGAGTAGAACACTTTGTCTCACTTCGTCCAAAGCCATGGACGAACGGTTAATGAAGTTGCCTTTTGGAATCGGGTAAATGAGAAATTGGCATATGAAATTTCCATGAACCAAAACTATAATCTTTCTCCCAAAAATCAATCTTCTCTCTCTCACTCAAGGGGTCGGCCAATATATGGAGGAGGGGGTGAGTGTAGGAGTGGAGAGGGTGACCACAACATTAAATGATATGAATGATTCATCTAAACACCTTGCACTAATCATTTAATGAAACAATGATTCATAACAACACATCATTAAATGAACAATTAATGCACTAAGCCACCTCACCATCCTAGTCACCATCTAGAAGCTTCTATACACATCACCCTCATGACTCACCTAAGTGACGAAAAGATAAATCCGTATTAAACCGAATGTTTAATACGGCTGATAGAAAACTGGAAACTGACAACTTCCAAAAGCGATCCCGAAACGAATTTCAGGATAACCCCGTAATAGTATAAACATACCCGCATTTGTATTACGACCGAATAAAAATGCAATTGAGACAAAGATATTATATCTACACAGTATAATACTCGGATCCGGCTTAAACCAAAGCCCACCAGTATTATCTGCCCGAAATATGATACGTGCGTAAACGCACGTGCATTTTCCGAACCCTGCCATAAAACCATACGGCCTCTACAACGTTTCGCCCGAACTTGGGAAACTGTCTGTGGGGGACTCTAATGACTCATCAACACATTGGCACTGGGTATAACCACTAGCACGTCAGAGATACTAACTGTACGTAACAGTTGCCTATGTATTATTGGAAGGGAAGCTGACGAGCGAACTCATCCAGAAACCCTACTGAGCCTGACAGTGACAATATCCGTACAGTCCGGTCCGTTCGTCTAAGAGTATCGCATATTGAGTCTAGGGGGGTAGATAAAGTCAGACCTCTAATAACGCGATAATTCGTGTCGGTAGAAGCCCATCACCTCCTGAGAAACTACTGATCCAAATCAGTAATTCTCCACTACCCCGGCCGAGAATTTCTAGTGATGGTCACCCGTGCACTGTGCGACATCAACCCCCAATACCGGGAGAGACGAATCCCCAACGATCCGCTCACTGCCTCCATGTGGCTCGGGACTGTACCCAACTAAAACCTTTTTGCACGTCTCCTTTGAGCGTGGTAGGGTAGTAATCAAAGCACAGTGGGAACTCACACGAGACAAATGACGATCTCAGGTCAACAAACTAACCTGTACACATGTCACCAGGGAACTGCTATCTGACGATATGTATAATACCAACTAGCATGTTCCCGGCGAGTCCTGTCCGGTGTACTCATAACCCAATGAGCACCTGTATACATCTTAGGTGAATCAATTGACACCAATGGCTTGTGAGACCGGCCATCGCCCCTTGTCGGGGTCTCGACTGTATACACTAGTCTACTCTGGAGTATCGATGCCCTGTCTCGAAACTCCCACGACTAGGGACACTTTTAAGGATGTGCTTATAGACCCCAGCTCCCACGTATATGATCGCTATCATACTGCTGGCAGTCAAGCAAGAATCCTATGGGCTCTATCATCATGCAATAGTGAACTAAAGAATATATACGATGATAAAGACAAACCAGATAGCATACTATCATCTCGAGCAAGACTGTCATATCGGTATAGGTCCTCCCTCAATCATTGCAATTATGTACTTGCGATCTAATAATTGACTTTGATGGCACTATATCCAACACTATCAGTAAATCTCATCAGCCCTGGTCAAGGACTTGCGGTTATAGCCAATCGCGCATAGTACAACATCAACTCCCAATACCGGGAGAGACGAAACTCCTCCTATCGCTCACTGCCTCCATGTGTCTCGGGATTGTACCTAAAAACCACCTGTTTGCATGACTCAATAGAGCCGTAGTAGGGTGGAAATCAAAGCACAGTGCGAAACACACAAGACTCCATGACGATCTCGGGTCTACAGACTAATCTGTACAAGTGTCACCATAGAACTTCTATTCGTCGATAGGTATAATACCGCATAGGAGTTCTCGACGAGTCCGTTCAGTGTACTCAGTCTCTAATGAGCACCTGCATATAATCTTTGATGTCAAACATCAATGGATATGGGATCATCCATTGCCTCTATATTGGGTTAAGAAACATATACAGTAGTCTACTATAGAATATCGATGCCCTGTCTCGATTCTCCCTCGACTAGGAACAGTTAAGGATACGCTTATGGACTACACATGCCCCACTAGTATAATCTGCATCATAATCATGGTAGTCAAGTTGATATCCTAAAGGCTTTATCAACATGTATCAAATGAATAATAAACATAATCAAGTAAACATGTTAAGATAAAGAGCAACCGGATAGCATACTATCATGTCGTGCAAGAAATCCTCTCTCTCGATACATTTCCAAGCATCCACTATACAAATAATGATCTCTAGGGCATACATATATCCAACAAGTCAGTCACCGAGATTGTATACAGGTGCTCATTAGAATATGAGATACACTGGATGGACTCGTCAAGATCATGCTAGATGGTATTATACCTATCGTCAGGTAGAAGGTCTCTGGTGGCATTAGTACAGGTTAGTCTGTTGATCCAACATCATCATTTGTCTTGTGTGAGTTCCCACCATACTTTAATTACTACCCTATCACGGCTCATAGGAGTCGTGCAAACAGGTTTTAGTTGGGTACAGTCTCGAGCCACATGGAGGCAGTAAGCAGATTGCGGGGATTCGTCTCTCCTGGTATTGGGAGTTGATGTCGTGCTGTGTCCGGTTGGCCATCACCATAAGACCTGGCCAGGCAGCTGAGATTTACTGATTTGTAATGAGCTTGATATCGGCACGACTTATTGCGTTACTAGGAGTCTGACGTTTACCACCATCCTAGACCCGTTATGCGATAGTCTCAGACGAACAGACCGAACTGTATGGTATATGTCGCTGATAGGCCCAATAGGGTTTCGGACTAGCTTGCTTGTCGATCACCTTTCCGTCAATACCTGGGTAGTCGTTACGTACAGCTAGTGCCGCTGACGTGCTTATTGTTAAACCCACTGCCAGCGTATTTTCGAGTCTTTAAATTCCCACACAGAGGGTTTCCGGCTTTGGCGAAATGTTATAGTTGTGGTACATTTGTATGCGCCAGGGTTCGATTAAAACTATTGTATTTTATACTGACAGTAATTAGATGGTTGTAATATTAGCCAGTCTTTTTGGAAAGACGGATATTAAATTGGGTGTCGATTTAATATTTAATACATTTATATTGTTTATGTATTTACTAGTATTATATCACTAATAACTAATCTCTCTTTTATGTATTTTAAATACCTTGGATAACAATTACAAGTATATGTATTTAGTATGTTATATTACATATAAATGTATATATTGTTTTTGTTTATTCTTTTTCTTTTGTTTTCTTTAGCTTATGTTATTCCAAGGGAATAACATAACCTTTGCCTCACACTTTAAGGTTGTTGGGTTTCGCCGGCGCCCTGGCCATCTACCGTGGTCGATACGGAATAAAAACCGGCGTTTAAAATTTTGGTGCAAACAAAACCCGCCTAAGATCTAAACCATAAACCTATACTAGCAACTAAAAGAGTTAAACTAAAGGTTTAGAGTGATTATACAAAAGAACCAAGTCCTTCGGTCTTCCATCACCTTCCTAAGCTCCTTGAGACATGCTCGAACGAACTTGGCCGCTGGTCTTCCTCCGTCGAAGATGATCCACCCGAGAGATGTAGTCATGGCTCTAGCTCCACATAATGAATGCAAGTGAAGCAACTAGGGATTCTAGGATGCTAGTCTAGAATGCCTAGGATGTAGTGAGTGAACTAAGTGTTTATCTATCTCATCTCACATCCTCTCATGATTCTCAACACATTAGAGGGTTGAGAGGAGGTGGAAGATGAAGGTGGAAGAACTCAAGAAACTCAAGAGGAGTGAAGCAAATGGTGAGGAGAAGAGAGCTCTCAAGAATAAACCATCACTCTTCTTTCATAAAAAATGAGCAAGTGTTTTCAAGTGAGGAAAAATCTCACATGAAGAATGGTTTTGGAAAACAATTCTGTCATGACCCGAAATGTGGAACGTGATAGGCACTTAAATTATGCATCGTCTAGAGGCGTAACGTAATTTAAGTAAGCCAAAGCCCAGAAAATCTAAACCGTTTAAAAGCAATAGAGTGAAGGAAAACTTAACTTAAAAAGTGATTTTAGAAAAATAAGGTCTCATAAAAAGATTTTAAAACATCAAGTTTTCCCGAAAATTTCTGCAGAGTTTCTTTTGTAAATACTGGCCCTAAACGGGTACAAAACAATAACATACATAAGTAACGAACAAAGGCATCCCCAAGCGGGAGCTAGCTCTTCGCCAAAGGCGGAATCACAACCACATGCAATATATATCATCATAATATGAGATAAGCATCAGAAAACAAGAAATGAGAAAACACCACGTCGGCTCAAGTGAGTATCGACACCAGAAATAGAATACATAGAAATCTCACAAGCTCACCATCTAAGTCCAAGTATACAACTGATGGAAAATGGAAGATAAGGTAGATATAGTATACTAGATACAATAATAATACACAAGTGGGAACAAAATATCCTCGCAACCCACATACGAGCAAGCCGCAAGTCAAAGTAAAAGAAGCAAAATGAGGAAGTACGCCCGCCGCTACTGTGCTGACGGATCGGACTTGCAAGATACTGTGACACAACGGGGGTGAGTTGCCAACTCGTGGGTAGTAAGTAACATCTAATAAGGCTATTGTAAGCATGCACACAAATGCGTCATAGCCTACATATACTAATATGATGTGATGCGCAAGTATGAATGCAACGTGAATGTATAATCAACACAAAATCATGATATATCTGATACGAGGAGATCTGTATCCTTAACTTAGAAAAACCTTCTGTAAAATAAAACTGGATTATCATTAGTGAAATCGACAGAAATTCGTGTCAAATATCGATACAAAATATGTATATCTCAATGTCTCAATATCTCAAAGTCTCAATATCTCAATATCTCGGGCTCCGTCAGTCCGGATCGACCCATATCATCAAATCTCATGACTACGTCGGTATCCACCGGATATCCGCCGCGTCAGACATCACCGGTAGGTAATGCTCCCCTATCGGGCTCAACGCCTTCTCAATACGTCCATCTTGCCCCGGTGTACCTCACCGGGTCCACCATGTACCCGCAGACGGTGCATCCCCCTTCTCGAATCGGGTATATGATACAACTCAAGAACCGAGAAAACACTTGGTAGACGCCACACACATCATATCACGAGAAAACCGCAAATTTCTATTTTCAAAATGATAATAGGTTTATAAAATTCTTGCGGTTTTCCCCCAAAATTCAGAAATCTCATAAATACTGAAATTCTCGAGAAGAATGACAATATGTAAACATGTCGGTGATGATGAATGTCTATGATACGATACTATATACCATGCGAAATATGGCCAGAAGCTATGCATGAATCATGATGCAATAAGGTATGTATCTATGACTAACAATCCTATGTATCCATCCTGATGAAAAGAATATACATGTACAAGTCTACAGATCATATATGGTGTAAATGTTTTAGATTCTGATTTAAGCAAGTTCTATAGTGTTCGTGGCATAGCAATTACCAAAGGCGTGTGTGTTCGCATAAATAGTGCAGGCGCAACATGAACCAATGGTAATGGTGCAAGTGTCCTATGAGATGATATCACACACACACACACACACATATATATATAAGATGATGCGATGCAATGAGATGAATAACTAGGAAACCACGCATATAAATGCAAGTACTACTAGTAATCCTAACTATCCGGCGCCTTGCGCCATCCAGATGATTCCTCCGTTGATGTGTACATCTACTCATCGGGACGCCTTGGCTAATCCGATCCGATCACAGCCTTGCCTTTCCGCGCCGCGTCCGACGTCTCAGTACCCGATCCTGGAATCACACACAACTAAATAAGAGGATATATATATATATATATATATATAAATAGTCGCGGACACAAACGATACAAGACAACCAACGTGCACTAACTAGACGCGCATGCACTTGGTGCACAAAACGCGCACGACATCGCTACAACCACAACTAGGGGTCGCTATGTGTAGAAATCCCCAAACCTAGAACCCAATCGTACCATTCGCACACTCACATCATATTATATAATTTATAAATTAGGTTGTAGATCATCAAACCTCAAACTTAATTAAAATCTATTTATTCCAAAAACCCAGTAAGCAACAATTAACCATTTTGTGCAAACCTAGATGTTTTAGCAAATCTAGTGGCCACAATATTCACTTAATATCTTAATTAGGCCACGCAATTATTAACTATATTTTAACCTCACATATTTACACACTAATTATGAAATTAGTTTGCATGCACAATTAATTAGGACAATTAAAAGTGAGGATTAGCAAATTAACAACTAGATTAGATTTTTGCAAGTCCTTAGATGTTTAACTTCACATTGCCACCATAATTAGATGATAAAACCTTGATTTAAACCAAACCTTTCTCTTAAACATGCTAATCTTGAAATTAAACTATATTAACACTTAATTAAAATTATATTAAAGCAATAACTAACAAGATAACAATTGGGTTATGGTTTTATAACAATTTGGAAGATCAAGTTTGCTAGTTTTGCCACCAAAATGCCCACTTGCTATCAAGAATCATGCTTAGTTTTGATCAAGGAATTTTAGTGATGAAGTTGCTAGAATTTGTGTTGATTTTATTGTGGATTTTTGAGTGATATTGTGGGGTTTTGAAGTGAAAAGAGAAGAAGAATTTGGTGAAGGGGGCTGCTGCCTTGGCTGGCCGAGCTTGGTGAGAGGGTGAGGGTGTGTGTATGTGTGTGAGTGAGAGGAAACCAAGTCTCAAGCAACCATACCCCAAGTCAACATGACCATACCTCAATTATCTATTTATTTATTTCTTTTATTTTCTAGCTTTTATCTTAGAAATATCTAGAACCCTTGAGAAAATTTAGAAGAGAACAATATGTTACAATTTAAGTGTTAAGTTGTCATGGTGCACTAAACTTGTATTAAACCATTCTAATTTGTAATTAACACTAATTTAGTGTATAAGTGTATGATTAAAATAATAATTAAAAATAAATAATTAAGGAAAATATTCAAGTAAACTAGAAATTTATAGGTGACTAATTAAATACCAATACTAGCAATTACATAGTTAAAATGGGTATATTTAAGTCTATGTGGAAAAATAATTATATCTTAGTTTTTTCGAAAAACATGTATTATCACAAATTAATACATAATTTGACCTAATCGAATTTTCAGAACGTTACAAATTCTTTTCAATAAAATATCAAGCCCATACTTGAATAGTATGCACAAATGAATTAATAATTCGTTTGTACACACTATGCAAGCATGGTCCTCACCATACTCCCATCATGTTTTTGCCACCTCATAATCCATTAATATAAATGGTCAAACCAATAGGAGGTGTCCACCTTCTAGAATGTTTTCCGGAAAAATACGGATTACATTCTACTGTATATACATATCTGTATTCGTACCAAAACACGAATACTCGAAGAGATAGAATAACACAAAGAACAAAATACTAGTACATATCGAAATATGTATATAAATTATTAAATCAATACCTGATTTAATAATCCGGCTCAAACCCGAGCCGGCTAGTATTATCAACTGTTCGATCGAAAGTCCGGGTATATAATACAATCAATCGATCGGAACCCTGCACGTATCCAATACGGCTACTACATCGTTTCGCCATAACCAGGAAAACCCTCTGTGTGGCACTCTAAAGAATCGTCAATACGCTAGCAGTGGGTTTAACCACAAGCACGTCAGCGGCACTAGCTGTACGTAACGGCTACCCGGTATTGAGGAAAGGAAGGCCGACTAGCAAACTCATCCAAAACCCTACTGAGCCTGTCCGTGACAATTTCCATACAGTCCGGTCTGTTCGTCTAAGAGTATCACATATCGAGTCTAAGGGGGTGGATAAAATCAGACCCTAATAACGCGACATTTCGTGTCGGCATGAAGCCCATCACCGACTAAAAAACTACTAATCCAAATTAGTAATTCTCGTCCACCTTTGCCGAGAATTTTTGGTGATGGCCACCCGTGCACAACGCGACATAAACCCCCAATACCGGGAGAGACGAATCCCCGATGATCCGCTCACTGCCTCCATGTGGCTGGGACTATACCCAACTAAAACCTGTTTGCACGACTCCTTTGAGCTGTGGTAGGGTAGTAATCAAAGCACAGTGGGAACTCACACGAGAAAAATGACGATCTCAGGTCAACAGACTAACTTGTATTCATGTCACCTGGGAACTGCTATCTGACAATAGGTATAATACCAACCAGCATGTTCCCGGCGAGTTCGTCCAGTGTACTTTGTTAGGATTCCTTAGCACCCTACTGAGTCTTCACAGCAACTACCATGCCAAATTAAAAAAATCTAAGGTGCTAATCAATCCAAAACTAGGATCAAGCTAGAGTAAATAAACGAAATGAACATGTAATCAACCATTACAAGTAGTGAACAAGGAATACAACTTTTCTAGACCGGTCCTTCACTTCTAAAGCTCCGTGTTGACGTCCTTTCACTGCGATCATGGAAAGTGAAGATTTCCCGAACTCTTGAATAGTTCCCTCGGAGAAATGAACAAGCTTGCACTAAGTCTTCGAGGCCGAAGATGATCTACGTTGAGGAGACTCAAACCCAAGCTACCTCTTCACTAGGTCAAGAAATTTATGAAGAGAACACCCTTCACTACCCAAGCAAGTGTATAAGATGATGAAATAGGAAGTGGGCTCACTTTAGATTTTATTTTCTCACAATATTTCTCCATTAATCCAAAACCTAGTAGCTTTGGAGTTGTGAAGAAGAAGATGAAGATGAGAGCAACAAAAAGAATGAGAATTATATTTGCAACCATGGGTGAGTTAGTATCATATAATAAACCCTTGTAGAGACTTAACCATGGCTAAATATCTTAAGTAAAACAAAATGTATGGACTTAGTCAATGGTAATCCAAGCTTCATGAAGCTTCATGCCATGACAAATTAAGCCACCATTTTGAATTTACTTAAAATAAATAAAACCTCACAATTATAAGTAAGCATGGTGTAAGTCTTACACATACCCAAGTTTGGATGTATCATCAAGCATGACACAAATATGTACACAAGTATATATCACATATATACTTAATACATAATCAAGTGAGAAAAACAATCTTAAGTGAACCAATACTAGTTAATGTAAAGTAATATATCAAATATATAATTATACATTAAATCATTAAATCAACACTTGATTTAATGATCCGGTCATATTGCATATAACCGACTAATATCATGTGTATCAATTTATCGAATCAACACTTGATTCGATAACCCGGCTATATCGCATATAACCGACTGATGATACAAATCGTGAGAATAGAATACGGTATAACATACTCGTATTAATCTTGGTCCCGCACATATCTCATATGTGCTCCTACTCCATTTCGCTTAAGCCAGGAAACCTCTGTGTAGGACTCTAAAGACTCGTCAATACGCAGGCAGTAGGTGATGATCATATCAAACACCCATAAGCCACAAGAGGCATGCTAAACGTAACGGCCACCCGGGTATTGAGCGATCAGAAGATCAACAAGCAAGCCTGCTCATACTCCTACAAATCCAATCAGTAACACTACCGTACAGTCCGGTCTCTTTGTCTGATATGTCGCATATCTCGTCTAGGGGTAGTAAACGTCAAACCCCAGTAACTCGATAAGTCGTGCCGATAAGAGGCTCATAACGGGTCGAGAAACTACTGGTAATACTTACCAATAAATCTTTGAAACAGCCCTGGCCAGGGACTTTCATGTTATAGCCAATCGAGCACAGCGCAACATCAATCCCCAGTACCGGGAGAGACGAATCCCCTCCTATCGCTCATTGCCTCCATATGACTCAGGACTGTATCCAAAAACCACCGTTTTGCACGTTCTCATGAACGTGGTAAGGTGGAAATCAAAGCACAGTGGGAATCACACAAGACTCTATGACTATATCGGGTCGACAGACTAACCTGTACCAGTGTCACTAGAGAACTGCCATCTGACGTGAGGTATAATACCATCTGGGAGTTCTCGGCGAGTCCGTCCAGTATACCCAGTCTCCACTGAGCACCCGTATATTTTCTCTGATGTCAAACACCAATGGATATGGGATCATCCATCGTCCATCCACATGGGTCGAGAAGGTATACTCTAGTCTACTCTGCTATATCGACGCCCCGTCTCGATACACCCATGACTAGGGACATTAAAGGATGTACTCACAGACTAGCTTTGTCCTACTAGTATGATCTCCATCATAATCTAGGTAGTCAAGTACGCATCCTAAGGGCTTTACCAACATGTAACAGAGAGACAATCAGTGTACATGTTAAGATAAAGAGTAACCGGATAGCATACTATCATGTCGAGAAAGAAAGTCTTCCCTATATATGTCCAAGCATCCACTACAACGTACATCTCATGTACAGTAATGGCCTCTAGGGCATACATATAACTAACAATCTCCCACTTGCACTAGGGCCATCATATAGCAGTGGTTGTAGTATCTCATACTCAATCATCCCATAAAGTCTCTCTCTGGGAAAAGGCCTTTCTGAGTGGATCCGCCGTGTTGTCCTCTAAGTCTACTCTCCTAACCTCGATCCCTGGAGATCAACCATCTCTATTATCAGGTGATACTGCTTTAGAATATGTCTGGATCACTGATGGGACGGGGGTTCCTAGGCCTAAGCTACAACTCCATTGTCACACAATGGTAGGAATGAAGTTCATCTCATGAACTAATATACACCCAGACTTCTTCTTTGGTAGCATCTTAGGTAGCGATGTATCCAGCCTTTATCGTCTAGTTTGCCACGGTATCTAGCTTGGAACTCTTCCAACATACCGTCCCTCCATCGAGGGTAAAGACAATTCCTGTGACTGATATTCAGTCGACCTTACCATCCTGGAAGCTATCAAGTGATTCTCCCCAGGACCGATTGATACCATCTCACTACACCTAGTGAGAATCCTAACATCCACTTAGATCTATCTCATAGATCCAAAACCCAGGACTTAGGAGGTATCACCTTGATCCTATATGGAGAATCCTTGTGATAAGAGGAGATTGACCGAGCGTAGCATATGAAACACCTTTCCTATCAAGAGTATGTCATCCACGTACAATACGAGGAATACCACCATACTCTCTACTACCCTTTCGTATATACAAGGTTCATCTACTATTTTGATGAAGTCAAACACTTTGACTACCACATCAAAACAGATGTTCCAACTCCGCGATGGCTTCCTTAACCCGTAAAGAAACTTGCACAAGTTTTCGCTGCTCCCACTGTCTACGAAGTCTTCTGGCTGTGTACTTATAGACGCTCTCTTCTAAATCATTATTTAGAAAAGCAGTCATGACACCCAACCGCCAGATATCGTAGTCATGGTATGTAGCAATGGCAAGTAGGATCCGGATGGACTTAAGCATAGGCACTAGAGAAAAGGTTTCATCATTATCCATACTTGGTCGATGGCGAGAACCATTTGCAACATGTCTAGCTTTGAAAGTCTCAACTTTTCTATCTACACTAAGTAATCTTCTCAAGATATACTTGCTCCTGTTTGGTGTTTAACCCTTCATATATAGCAACCAAAGTCCATACTTTGTTGGTGTATATAGATTCCATCTCAGATCGCTTAGCATCCAACCATTCTTACAAAGTCTCCACTCTTGATGGCCTGCTCAAAAATAGTTGGGTCATCGTCTCATGATTCAATCCTCACTCCCACTATCATAGAGAAAACCGAAGTATCTCTCAGGCGGATGAGTAACCCTACCAGATCGGTGGAGATGCTGAGGTTCGCTGGAAGCTATTGAATCCTATGGTTCTACCAAATCATCAGCTGCAGTTTGTATAGCTGGAACTCCTTCCAGTTATACTTCATGACCACTAATTTCTTCACAAGAAATTCCCTTTTCTAAAAGGTGGCATGCTGAGAAACAAAACACCTTTTTCTTCTCAGTGTGGTAGAAGATATTCCCTTGCGAATGCTTGGGATATCCTATAAACTTCCACAGCACTGACCTTGCCTCGAGCTTGTCTGGATTTTGCTTTTGACATAGGCCGGACAACCCTAAATCTTAACATACTTAAGAGATGGGCTCTTCCCATCCCATATCTCATATGGAGTGGTAGCCTCCTGATTTGGTTGGAACCCTATTCAATAGGTATGCAGCTTCTCAAGTGCATAACTCCCCAAAAGGAAATAGGCAACTCAGTAGTACTCATCATAGAGCACACCATATCTAATAGGGTACGATTGCTCCACCCCGATACACCATTGTGCTGTGGTGTATATGGAGGAGTAATGCTGAGAGAGAATCTCATTCTCCTTTTGAATAGTCCAGAAATTCCGTGCTCAAGTATTCTCCTCCCTGATTACATCAAAGGACATAATACTTATACCCGTTTTGGTTCTCTACTTCTAACTTATATTCTTTGAATTTCTCAAAAGCTTCAGACTTGTGTTTCAACAAAAACATATGTCCGAATCTTAAGAGATCATCATTGAATGTAATGAAGTACAAAAATCCGGTCCTGGCATGTGTAGACAGGGGACATACATACATCATTATGTATCAGTCCCAAGAGTTCACTAACTCTTTCTCTGTTTCCAATAAACGGAGTTATGGTCATCTTATCTTTGTGACATGACTGACAAGTTTCACAAGATGTAAATTCAAACTGATTTTAATATGCATCTTAATGTAACTTAGCTAGTCGGGTCTCATTGATATGACCTAGTCTACAACACTTCAAGAAGAATTCGTTAATTTCTGTATTCTTTCTCTTGTGTGTGTTCTATATGTTAAGAACCGTGGTTTGATTTAGAACGTATATGCTTTTAGATAATGTGCCTAAACCGATCAACTCTTGATATAGGAAATGTTCAAAACATTATCCAACAATACAAAATTATATCCTTCTTTACTAAATAAAGAGACTGATATGTTGTTGTATATCAGGTTCAGTATCTAATAATATTCGTTCAGAATCAATGTATTTGGTAATACAGGGTGATAACTGCCAACACTTTGGCTGCAACAATTGCACCGTTTCCTTTCTTGAAACTTTATCACCCGTTCTCAGTTCTCTACCTATCTGTAGCCCATGTAACAGATTACATATGTGGGATCCTGATCCGGTATCTCATACCCAGGACGTAGAGGATACTGAAAAACAGTTCTCAGTAATGAACACACCCGAAGAAGATGCATCAATATGCACTTTCTTCGTTTGGGCGGCACGGGAATTCTGGTAATCCCCTATTTCCTGCTCGGTCTTATAACAATTATAAGATAGAGCTCGACCAACGTTCCCCAGCACAGTATAACAAGCGGGTTCGGTCAATACATCCATATTATTATCTTGATTAAGGCGTGACATGGTCGCTACCTGGAGAGAGAGAAGAAAACACTCGGCGTATGCTCTTGCAAGATCAGATTGGTTATTATTTTATCTAATCAGGATGGCTCCTACTGTTTTTATCAAATCTTCCTTCAAACCCTAAAAGGAAAGACTAGCCGGGATTAATTACACCCTACAATTTCGCCAATCTTTCAGCCAGGTCAGTGCCGGTATTTTGAGGGAGGTTCCCCGTGCTTTCTCACGGACCTAATTAAAATAAACCTCGTTTTCCCAGGGGCGTAACCCCGTTGATACCTTTCTAGATACTTACTTGATCGGCTAATTGTAAAGTGCAAAACTCTCCTAGGAGTAACTCTTATTCGCAGTGGGTATCAGGATCCAACTATCTCATAGAAGGTATGCAATCTCATTGCAAATTTCAACACTTGAAATTCCCGATAATTTTGCCCCTAGCGTCCTATAACCTTGACGGAGGTCAACAAACCATAGGCTGCTAGTCAAGTTCAACCCGTCATTTCTTGATTAAATTAAACCTACCCGCACGACCCTTGACGGAGTTCAACAAGGTCGTACGACTACCCTAATCCAATCTGCATCATATGCATAAGGAGATAAATACTAGTCAGCTACCGCACACTACGCCTTGACGGAGGTCAACAAACATAGCACGAATACTAAGTAGGACTTATCTAAAATGATGGAGGGCTACGTCTGGTTTTTCTGAAAACCTTTTGCGTAATGAACTTGATATCGTTGTAGAATCGAGTGATTTTGAAAAGGAGTGTTTTTGAGGCTTTTACTAGTTTTGCTAAAGAGGTCACTCCCGGTGAAGGGATCTCGGCTCTTTCATTATCGAATAAGGTGCATGATATTTCAAAAATACCACTATGCAAAGTAAAAACTATAAAACCAATCAAAAGACAAACCGAGTTTGTAGCATCTGCTAGTTTCTCTAAAGAGGTCACTCCCGGTGAAGGGATCTCGGCTCTTTCCTTATCGAATAAGGTGCTGGATATTCTACAAGGAATACCGTTATGCAAAGAAAAAACTAGAGCTACCAGTTTTTAAAACAAGTTTCTACAACATATTTTAGGTTTCTTTTCTTTCATTAATCTCATTAATGAAGTCCCATCATTTAAGTTACCTAAGCATCACAGATAAATACAACGTACGCTTATGTCATCCGCATTCGCCTCGATGTCCCGTCATGCACCGTTAGGTTAGGTAACTAACGGCAGAGAGGGGCAGGGCTACCGCGGGTGTAAAACATAAGCAACGTTTATATAATATATCATATATACTATATACAGTATCTATCTCAACATTATACAGTATCTATCTCAACATATTAAATGATCACGTCACCGATATCGTAGCAGAAAACAACATATGAAATATTGGATATACTAGGATTTCCATGTTTTATATTAAGCCTGTATAAAACACGGATTCCACGGTCTTGATGAATAGCCAAACCCACATCCCTAGACCCCTACGAGAGCGGCAAGCAACCCTACCAATTCTAGAGTTAGGAGACCCGAACTCGACGCCTCGAGATGGCCTCCCACTGGACTCTAGAACCCGGTTACTTGTGCTCCCCTCCTTGGGTCTATCCTAATGCGGAAAAGTAAATAATATACATCAACGGTGACATCTTCCTCAACCCGGAAGTGCCCCAATAAAAGAATATTACATACAAGTTTTTTACATGAATGAAAAAGAAAAACTCTCATCTCACATAAAAAAAACCCCGGCTATTCAAACACGACGATCCAATATAATATATCCCAGCAACACATAACATCACATGTCATCAACGTAAGTAAATATGTGTATCTCAATTGTCGTTGATGTATAGCAACGAAACCGGCGATACACCACATATTACACTTACGGTCGCAGAAAAGAAAGTGAAAAACTACAACAATTGGAATCCGCACTGCCCTTATACATCATAAACCCGGAATATCACATATTCTGGATTTCATACCGAACAATGCAAATTTTACATTTAGGTCTCAACCATGAAAACACTTTTCAAAGGAAGTCGGGTAATTCAACAAGATTCCCGATTCCGTCCGAGGCCGAAATGTTAAACTTGCATGCAACTAGATAGATTCCAATTATTGTATCCCATCACATGATATCCGGACGACATTAAACTTTTCGATCAATTCATCAAAGTCCCAAAATTTCCCGACAGCTCAACACTTGAGCACAGTTTTAATAATACCCGGAACATGTCACAGTACCTATGGACCAACCGTAGAAGGGCAAACCCAAGCCTCACTCATGTCGCCACGGAACTGCGGCAAACCCTAGGGTATGACCGCGGTTCCGCGATCCAATAAAGTCGAGTTAGGGTTTCATTCTTTTAGAGGGTCCACAGAATTACTCGCATGTTTTTCCGAATACGTTAAACTTGGAAAAATGGGTTTTTGAAATTCGATCAAACTTTTTAACTTCGCCTAGATAACTTGTGAAAACCCAAATATAATGTTAAACTACAAATACGAAACACTCTGAATTGTTTCTAGTGTAAGATTACATCTCATGCAAAATTAGCAAAAACAAACAATACTCGAAACACCAAAACCCATGCAATGGAACACTAAAAAATTTGGAGGGGGGCGCTCGGTTTTGGCCGATATGGGGGGTGGTCTCGCCGGACAAAAAGTTCCAAAATACCTCCAAATTTCATCAGTGTTCATGTTATTACACATATATAATTCTGCACTTGTTTGAAAAATTTTTAGAGTTCATATAAAAATCGACAGAATCAGGATTTTAGGGTTTCAAGTTTTGGAGTTCGTTTCGGTTTCGTAATCTAACAATCCGTCTAATACTCTAGCCCGGCTCTGATATCACTGTTGGGATTCCTTAGCACCCTACTGGGTTTTCATAGCAACTACCATGCCAAATTTTAAAAATCTAAGGTGCTAATCAATCCAAAGCTAGGATCAAGCTAGAGTAAATAAACGAAATGAACATGTAATCAACCATTACAAGTAGTGAGCAAGGAATACAACCTTTGTAGACTGGTCCTTCACTTCTAAAGCTCCGTGTTGACGTCCCTTCGCTGCGATCATGGCAAGTGAAGATTTCCCGAACTCTAGAATGGTTCCATCGGAGAAATGAACAAGCTTGCACGAAGTCTTCGAGGCCGAAGATGATCTACGTCGAGGAGACTCAAACCCAAGCTACCTCTTCACTAGGTCAAGAACTTTATCAAGAGAACACCTTTTACTACCCAATCAAGTGTATAAGATGATGAAATAGGAAGTGGGCTCAGTTTAGATTTTATTTTCTCACAATATTTCTCCATTAATCTAAAACCTAGAGAGCTTTGGAGTTGTGAAGAAGAAGATGAAGATAATAGCAACAAAAAGAATGAGAATTATATTTGCAACCATGGGTGAGTTAGTATCATATACAAAACCCTTGTAGAGACTTAACCATGGCTAATTCTAATGGTTTGGTTTAAAAATATCTTAAGTAAAACAAAATGTGCGGACTTAGTCAATGGTAATCCAAGCTTCATGAAGCTTCATGCCATGACAACTTAAGCCACCATTTTGAATTTACTTAAAATAAATAAAACCTCACAATTTTAAGTAAGCATGGTGTAAGTCTTACACACACCCAAGTTTGCATGTATCATCAAGCATGACACAAATATGTACACAAGTATATATCACATATATACTTAATACATAATCAAGTGAGAAAAACAATCTTAAGTGAACCAATACTAGTTAATGTAAAGTAATATATCAAATATATAATTATACATTAAATCATTAAATCAACACTTGATTTAATGATCCGGTCATATTGCATATTACCGACTAATATCATGTGTATCAATTTATCGAATCAACACTTGATTCGATAACCCGGCTATATCGCATATAACCGACCGATGATACAAATCGCGAGAATAGAATATGGTATCACATACTCGTATTAATCTCGGTCCCGCACATATCTCATATGTGCTCCTACTCCATTTCGCTTGAGCCAGGAACCTCTGTGTAGGACTTTAAAGACTCGTCAATACGCCGGCAGTAGGTGATGATCATATCAAACACCCACAAGCCTCAAGAGGCGTGCTAAACGTAATGGCCACCCGGGTATTGAGCGATCAGAAGATCAACAAGCAAGATTTCTTATACTCCTGCAAATCCAATCAGTAACACTACCGTACAGTTCGGTCTCTTCGTCTGATATGTCGCATTTCTCATCTAGGGGTGGTAAACGTCAGACCCCAGTAACTCGATAAGTCGTGCCGATATAAGGCTCATAACGGGTCGAGAAACTATTGGTAACACTTACCAATAAATCTCTGAAATAGTCTTGGCCAGGGACTTTCCTGTTATAGCCAATCAAGCACAGCGCAACATCAACCCCTAATACCGGGAGAGACGAATCCCCTCCTATCGCTCATTGCCTCCATGTGACTCGGGACTGTACCCAAAAACCACCGTCTTGCACGTTCTCATGAACGTGGTAAGGTGGAAATCAAAGCACAGTGGGAATTACACAAGACTCTATGACGATCTCGGGTCGACAAACTAACCTGTACCAGTGTCACCAGACTGTCATCTGACGTGAGGCATAATACAATCTGGGAGTTCTCGGCGAGTCCGTCCAGTGTACCCAGTCTCCACTGAACACCCGTATATCATCTCTGATGTCAAACACCAATGGATATGGGATCATCCATCGCCCATCTACATGGGTCGAGAAGGTATACTGATTGTAAAAGATTTTTGTTGTGTTTATAGAAACTTGTAAGAAATCACAACCAAAAATATTTTGACTGCAATCAACTACGGTGTCGGATGTAGATTGTAAGTGAGTGCGGATCGTCCACAGGGAAAGTGTAATCGTTCGTCTTTGGAATTAGATGAGTCAAAACTTTAAAGAAAACAAAACAAAACAATTCATGATTTATATTTGAAGTTCAAGAATTAGAAAATCTAGATCTAATAACAAGAAAAAGATAGAATCAAGAATTGATAGTTTGATGATTTTTCCAAACCAAATATCAAGAATCGAAATGAGGCTCGTAGGAATCGATCGGATCTATAGACGTGATGCAATCTCAAGATGACGTATTCTTATCCTTCAATGAATTGATACTAGATCGATGATGATCGACAAGAATTAGGGATTTCTAGTGAAACTAGGGTTTCATCTTATCCCTTGTTCTTTTATCGATATCATTCATATTCTAGGCTCTAGTAATTTCAAAAAACGATCGTAGATCCCTAATTTCGAGCGATAACAATCAAGAAAGTATCACGACGAAACTAGGTCATCGATTCTTGAACTTGCTAGGGTTTACAAAACTCGTAGGACTTAGAAATCGTATTAAGATTTGTTACATCATCATTCTACAATCTTCTCGATTCCTCCACGAGCGGAGTTTTACTCGAACATCACAACAAGAACCACAATCACAAATTGAGATCTAATCATGATGAAAGAATTAAAAGAAAGCAAGATTAAAGAATTTCACCTTTTATTTATATCAACAATTTCGTTACAATCGCTCAAGAACTATAAGAGGAAGAACTCGATCGTCGATTTGGCTTCGCTCGTCTCCTTGAGTCGCGGATCGGCTTGGATCACTTGCCCGATTGAAGATCGGCTCGGCTCATAAAAGGTTGAAGGCTTCTCGCTTGATTGGTACTCGGGATCTTAAATTTGGAGTGGAATTAGGGTTAGGGTTTCGCACAAGCCTTGTCACTAGACTTGTGGAAGAAAATGAAGAAAGATGTAAAGATTAAGGAACTAATGAACTAAGATTGAACAACCTCAACCCTTAGATCTAGGTTCCTATTTATAGCCATTAAAACCCTAGATCTAGGATTTGAATTTTAAGTTTCCCTCCAAAAGTTTGTTAGATGAAATTTGAATTTCCCTCCAAAAGGTTGTTGAGGAGAAACTTCTAGATGTGATTAGTTAGGAGGGAGCTTCTAGAAGAGATTTGTTAGGATCTTAATTAGGATTAGCATGCTTAATGATCTTTGCTGATCTGGCAGAAGCTTCGAGAGAATTCTGGAATTTGACATATCATTCTGAGCCGTGGCCACTGAGATAAGAATAACGCACTAAAAATGGCATAATGATCTGACTAAACCACGCGGAACCGCGGCTCAAGCCGGCTCCCGCCGCGGTTCCGCGGCGCTTTAGAGGTTTTAAGGCTTGCAACTTTTGGTGATGATTTGGGCTGACTTGTGGGCTTTTCTTTGATATGTTGATTTGTATATTTCCTTCTGAATTGCTACCAGATCTGAAAATATGGAGTTGGTGTATTTTTGATCAGCTTCTTTTGACTTTGCTCCTGCAATTTCCTGCACAAATCTCGACACAAGTGTTGCGCAAATACAGAGATGATGCGATGCCATAAAATGCAGTCAATTTCCCTTAAAGTGCCGGTTTAACAGTCTAACACATGAAATCTGATATTTAACGACTGATTTGCTAATATGTGAAATATGAATACCGAACACTTCTAAATGAGTGCAAATGATAGGGAAATTGCCGTGTTAAAAATACATTATTTTCGACTGATCAAGTGTTCATGAAGTATTTCATGTATCTCAACTCCATTAGTATGTTTGAGATGAAATACACGTGCTGGATCATTCAGAGCTGACTGTAAGAGAGGATTTGACCTTTGAGGAGCGACCGATGTCGATTGTTGATCGAAGAGAAAAGGTCCTTAAGAATAAGGTTATCCCTCGCGTACTTGTTTCTTGGGGAAATCACACACATGGAGAATCAACTTGGGAACGAGAAGTTGAAATCTGACAGAAGTTTCCACATCTATTCTTGTAGTTTATTGATTGTTTATCCTTTCTTGTTTTTGGAATTTCGAGGACGAAATTCTTTTTGTAGTTGGGTATAATGTAACAACCTAGTTGATTTATACCAATTCCAGTTCCCGTATTCACTTATCTGTGGTATTTTCTTGATTTATCTTGTTTTGGGTGCGAATGGTATTTTTACATTTTACTTTGCATTCGACCCGACCCGCTTGCTTGAACCTGTTTGATTCATATTTATAAATTACCTTGACTTGTTACGTAGACTGTGCTTGTCACGACCCGAAAGTACGGAACATGACCGGCACTTAGGCTACGAACGTCTCAAGGCGTACGTGCTCTAAGTAAGCCTATCCCAGAAATCCAAACCAAGAAAAGTACTGGAGTGAAGGAAAAACCATATGTAAATCAAGCAGTTTGCAACATAATATATAATGCCTAAAGGCGAGGATCACAACAGAAAATGGAACTCAACAGCATGAAACCCAGAGAAATATAACGTGCGACTCTAAGGTCGAAAGAATAAACACCACTGGTCTCTATCTCAAATAAGTACATGTTTGGTTGAT
Source organism: Agapanthus africanus (assembly GCA_030015575.1). NCBI lineage: Eukaryota > Viridiplantae > Streptophyta > Magnoliopsida > Asparagales > Amaryllidaceae > Agapanthus > Agapanthus africanus. Next base: position 517,500,841 of record CM057345.1, on the reverse strand, counting down.
GGAACTTCTAGATACAACTGAAATATAATATACAATGTATAATGATGGGTATGATACAAATAACCCACCTACTAGCAAGTCACCTGAAGAAGCTGTGTCCGCAAAGCCGTAATGAAACCCGTACGGCAACACCTGCAAGAAACTGGGGTATAATGGGGGTGAGTTGCCAACTCGTAAATAGAAAAACATCTACGAACAGAAGATCGTATGTATGACGCAATTCTAGGTCATACGATCATAATATATAATTCTCAAATATATAACCAACATTCTATAACAATGGCTAGGGTAACTATCTAACCCAAATGAAATCCCATGTGCCTGTGTCAGTGTCAGTGCCTCAGGTAGCAGTGTATCATATGAATGATGTATGAATGTATGAAAAGTATGATCAATGTAATCAAAGTCTGTATGTGATCAATGTCCGTATATAGGTGGATCCCGTCCACGTGTCACCCAATGACAATAAGTATCATGCATGTAAATATGAGGATATAGTCAAAGTCATGGAAAAACATCATGAAACCTGTGCCCAGCATCGGCACAAAACATAGCCTCAATCTCAATATCTCAATATCTCTGATAAGTCTCACTATCTAGGGTGCCGTCAATCCAGACCGGCCCCTACCATCAGTCTTAAGACCACGATGGTATCCTCCGGATATCCGACGCGTCGGGTAAAATCACCGGTCGGTAGTGCTCCCCTGCCAGGCTCAACGCCATCTCCTGCGATCTTCTTGCCCTGGGGTACCGCACCGGGCCCACCATGTACCCGCAATCGGCCTCATCCGCTTCCTCGAATCGGGTTTCACATGTCGCTCTCAGCACCGAGAAAACACATGGTGGACGCACTGAAATATCATATCAAGGATAACCGGGTTTTTAAAACAATTACATAATCTCTTTGAAATACCCACGGTTCCCAAATCCAGGAATATCATAGAAACAACATATCTCAATGCGCATAATCAGAAAACATGATGTATGTGACATATCAATGAAGTGCAAGTATAACAGTATATCATGCAACATGGAATAATAGTATGCACATACAAGGGTCATATCCTGATGCAATAATACTACTGTGTAGTGACATGGCAATTACCGATGAAGATGTGTGTGAACTGGAAAGTAAGTGTGCGTGGTACATACGCATCATCGGTAATGGTGCTGGTGTCCTAACAGCATGATATCAACAATAGAATATGAATCACAATAGGTATGCGATGCAGAGCAATAATAATATTGTGCGGGAGCTGAGTACTAAACACAATGATCGCTAAACTGCATCTAATGTCATAAGAGTTATATAGCTACACCACTATAAGGCTGAGCTAAGCTAACAATAGTTAAGGGAAACCGCCTAACCTCTGAGTCGGTACACACACACACACATATATATATATATATACAGTCGGTGATCTCGCATCGATAATGTCACATCCGATACCATATCTCTATAATCAGTTATTCCCCAAATCAAGAGTGCGGATCAAACATCAATTTATAGCTCGTACGTAAATCCGTCGTACGGCATCCCCAAATCTGGGTACGAGTCAATATCACATTCGTCATATCATTCATCTGGTATTCTTTATATCAAATATCATAATCTAGGTACTGACCTACGTCTAGTACAAAGCTAACATCATCACTATCGTCATGATCGGACTGTTGATCAACAGTCTCGTATGAATCGATATCATCAGCACATATCATCTCAAGGAGTAAACATCGCCGAATGCGGCCTATCATAATTATCTTGTCATATCATATCACATCATATCTCGTAACATAATCACATGTCGACCATTTTATATATATACCACTATTCTTATGGCATCATCATCCCAAAATCCTACTAAAGCATCAAGACGTATCTCAAATATGAATTTTACCATATCACCGATATCATAATCTCGGATCAAAAATCATCGACTCATTTCAAACCCAAGTATCATCCTCTATTCCGTATGTGAACACATAGTCCCATACCCACGTGAACACATATCTATATAGAATCCCAAAACCACATATGAAATAAGGATGTATGCAAGTATGTATGTGTGTATATATATGTATAGTGCACCCACTACCTAGGGTTACGTAACCTTTCACTAATCCAACACACCAATATCCATCTTAACATTATCATTAATCCTAAATAACATATAATAATTGTTGGTGTGTATACGCATCCGTATACACCACCACGAACCGCGGGGGTGCTATACGCCATCCACCCGACTTCTCCCCGTAGATATAAATCTACTCACCTTTCTTTATGCATGCCGGTACCGATGTCGCCATTTGCATCTCCAACGCCTCGACGCCACATGGGGTACCTACAAGAATATCACATGCTAAAACACATGAAAACCATGTCGGAAGCCAAAATGATGCACGCCACGCCCATAGGAAAAAACCTGTAGCCTCGCGTGCAAACACAGCCGATATCGCTCTGCCGTTGGCGTTCAAACGCCAACCGACAGAAACGAATCATCGAATACCAAAATCCATACGAAAACAAGTCGTAAATCATGCGCCAACTCAAGAAAATCAACCCAGATTCTACCCTGATTGGAACCAGAAAAAACTAGACATACCCAGGGTCAAGTTTACAGGTAAAAGAGCCATGCACAAAAAATGAGGCAGTTTCACCCTGGTCTGGCCGCAAATTGTGGCCAGAAGGAATTAAATGGCGGCCTGAAAATGGGGGTTGTAGCTAGGGTTTTGGGTGTTGGTTCCTATCTTCCTGCACATCCTACTGCCAAGTCAAAATTATTTTAGGAGGTCCGGGTTGATAGCAGTTTCCAGAAAGGCCACAAAGTGGACAGAACCAATAAAATACGCCAAGTCGAAACACTCAGGTAACAAACTGGAAATCTGGGGTAATCTTGGTTACAATGGTCTCAAATACACCTAATAAGGTTACCCTAACGATCAAAACCATCACTTGGCCACATCTCACTCAAATTTATCTAAACTAGCACTAATCTATTTAATAACACTAAGTTTCAGCCAATTATCCATAACTTAACAAGATAGGAGTTGGGTTGCAAGATTATATCTCAAGGAAATCCTAGGATGTAGGAGAAGGGAAGAAGGAGGAAGGACTGTGCTCCATGCTGAACTGCTCCTTTGTGGCCCTTATTGCAGTTGCAGCTGCTACTGCTGCGGTTTTCTCCACTGCTGATGCAGTTCTGGCTGAGGCTGTTGCTATTGTTATTGTGTTGGGTTGTTGTTGTTACAGCGGCTGCAGCTGTTGTTGCTTTGGTGAAGTGGGAGAGTGATGTTGTAGGGTTTGATGAGGGTGTGGTGTTGTAGTATATGGTGTTGTTGCTGTTGTTTGGGCTACAGCTGCTGCTGCTTGCAACTTCTCTTTTTTTTTCTTCCTCTGTTGCAGCAGCTCTTGCTGTGGCTTATGAAATTGTGGCTGTTGTTGTAGGGTGTTGTGGCTGATATAGGGTGGAGTGTTGTAATATCTGATGTTGATAGAAATTTAGGGCTGAAGTGTTGGTATTGGGGGCTGAAGTGTTGATATTGGGGGCTGATGTTTTGCCTCAGCTGCAGTTGCAGCAGATGATGATGCTGCTGTTGCAGGAATTGTTGTGGTGTGATGTGTGAGAGTGAGAAAGAGAGATGTGAGAGATGAGAGCCAAAAGGGTTGATATGAGAGGGAGTGATATGAGTGAGAGGGGTGAGTGAAAGCACACAAGGGACTATGAAATGAGGTGGATCATGGCACACCCAAGCCACCTCCCTCTCTCTCCAAATTATTGCACAATCATCATGGCTCTCCCTCTCTCCTACACAAGTGAACCCTAACCTTAACCAATTTTTTTAACAAAGCTAAACCCTTAATTAACCCACTTAACTTAACCAAAAGGTTTAAGCCACCATGGTCATCTCAACATGGTAACCCTAGACTTCACCCAAGTTAACATGCACAAGTGTGTGCAGTCCTGATAAAATTCCGATAAAATATCCATAAAACCAGATAAAATATTTAAAAGCCATTTTGGTAAACTTTTTACCAAAAACCCCACATTAAGACACACTTACCACTAAACACAAACTCAGGTGTTACAGTCTTCCCCCTTAAGAAAATTCGTCCCCGAATTTTAAAATATAAAGCAACGCATAGCTTCAAAAAGATGAGGGAACTTCTCCCGCATCTCGCCCTTGGCCTCCCAAGTGGCCTCTTCACCATTTGAGCTGCGCCAAAGCACCCTTACTGATGGCAAGACCTTTGATCTAAGTTTCTTCACTTGTCGGTCCAATATCATGACTGGCTGCTCGGTGAATGTAAGATTGCGCTCGGGCTGAATGGTCTGATGCTGAATCATGTGCGAAGGGTCATGTAGGTATCTGCGAAGCATCGACATGTGGAACACGGGGTGAACATCTGGGAAGTTGGGTGGAAGAGCCAAACGATATGCTACTGTGCCCATATGCTTGAGGATCTCGAAGGGACCTATGAATCTGGGGCTAAGCTTCCCCTTCCGTCCACACCTCATCACTCCCTTCATCGGAGAGACCCTCAGGAAAAAAAACGTCATCACCAACTGCGAACTCTAATCTGCGGCGGCGCCTGTCAGCATACGATCTCTGCTTGCTCTGAGCTGTCCTCATCCTGTCTCGAATCAGCTGTATCTTCTCGGTCGTCTCCTGTACGATTTGTGGCCCCAAAATACTGCTCTCGCTGAGCTCTATCCAACAGACGGGCGATCTACATCTCCTCCCATACAAAGCCTCGAGAGGTGCCATCTGAATAGTATCCTGGAAGTTGTTATTGTAGGAGAACCCCACTAGCGGCAAATGATGATCCCAGCTACCACCCAAGTCCAAAATGCACGCTCTGTGCATGTCCTCGAGAGTCTGAATAATCTGCTCTGACTGGCCGTCGGTCTGCGGATGCAATGCTGTGCTGAAACTCAAGCGTGTGCCCAACGCCTCCTGAAGCCTTCTGCCATAGTCGGCCGGTAAACTGGGTGCCTCTGTCGGACACGATACACGTCGGGACTCCATGCAGTCGTACAATCTCGTCGATGTAAATCTGGGCGTACCGAGCAAATCCGAAAGTCGTCTTCACTGGCAGGAAGTGAGTCGCTTTCGTCAAACGATCCACGATCACCCAAATGGAGTCATACCCTTGCTTAGTCCTGGGTAGACCCACAACGAAATCCATCGAAATCTGTTCCCATTTCCACTCCGGAATGGGTAACGGCTGTATTTCACCTGCTGGTCTTCGGTGCTCGGCCTTGACTTGCTGACAAGTCAGGCATCTCAACATAAAATCTGTGATGTCCCTCTTCATTCCGTCTCACCAGTAAACATCTTTCCTATTATGGTACATCTTGGTGGAAACCGGATGAACACTGTACACCGATCGATGTGCCTCCTCAAGAATCTCACGTCGTAGTCCCTCGGCATCTAGTATGCACAGTCTAGTCCAAAATCACCGTATCCCCTGATCATCAAATCAGTCATACGAATAGATCGCCCAAACATCGAAATCGAGTATGGCGGAATAGTCCGCTCAAGCACATCCTCCAAGAATCTCTGGCAACTGTCGTGGTTACTCATAGCATATCTCGTCGACGATCCTGAACTCTGGCCTGCTGGTGCGCGTAACATGACCACTCCTGGGTCCAAGTCTTCTCTGTGGATTACCAATCTCACGATCCATCGGCTCATCGGCCCTGTCAGACGTGCTAACGGGGACGATTCCGTTTTGGCACTTCTCTGGTCATCTCTCGGTTAATCATCGCGACTACTCGAAAAGCAGCATGTCACTGGCGTCGGCATCTGGCTTTCTGAATGCATGTGACACATCTGATCCTAGGTGCAATTATCATTGCAGCAGTGTCCTGGAAGGAATCCTGCTCAAGGTCTCTTCCAAGTCTCATCTCGGCCAATTGTCCGGAAGTCTTCATCCTTTACTATACCTGCTTCTTGTTCCGGAGCGGCTGCATACTCATCGCGACTCCTTCTGGAAGGTATATCCAGTACTATGCCTCGGCATGCGCATCGCATCTCTGATGTCGGCGGAGTGGAACGCCATCCCATCCATATCTTGTATGAACCTCTTATCCCACTTTTCTCTAATGTCGACTGCTTCGGACTCGTCTCGTCGTGGCTGCATGGAATGAGCTCCAACGGCTATCCTCGCATCTGGAGTCTCCCGAGAAATGCATCTCACCACCTAGCATCCGAATTAAGTCGAGCCATCCGATCGATTTGTCAAAACCTCCTAATCCCCCAAGAGCTCAACATCTTGGGTACAGTATAATAGTATTGAGTACATACCACAGCATCGGTGGTTCAGCCGTAGAAGGGCAAACCCAAGCCTCACTAATGGCGCCGCAGAACTGCCGCAAACCCTAAGGTTCAAAGGCTTTCACACGGTCATTAATTCGAGTTAGGGTTTCATTCTTCTAGAGGGACCATAGAATTGCCTGCATGTCTTTCCGAATACTTTAAACTTGGAATAATATGTTACTGGCATTCGATCGTCTCTGTCGACTCTCAACGTCTCCGCGTGAAGTCGTCTCTAGCTGGAATCAATCTATCTGATGACCTCGCATCGGGGTAGCGAACGATCCACATGTCCTAGTCATTCATCATTGGTGACTAGCGACCTTCTATCATCTCTTAGTACAATCTCGTACTGCAATAGCTCCAACATCTGGGCGATATCTCGTCTTTCACAGCAATAATCGGCTCACTCATCTGCATGCTGAACTGTGCCTCAATCATCATGAATAAGTAATACTTCAACGGTCATCAAAGTCTGGCTGGCCTTTATCAGTGGCTCAATCCTCTGATGCACATCGGCACCTCCGAGTAATCTCATACAGAGATCCATCAGATGCTTATAGCGCAAAAACACAGTAAAAGACACATCTCTGCAATCGTGTGTCGCCGGAATCAAGCCCCGGTCGGTCCTCGTTCGTAATGAGCTTATGCTGACCGCAACTCTAGCCGTAGCTCTCCCTGCCCGTAATCGTGGCAGCAAAACCATAACTGGTACCGATGAGGCTAGATCAGGAATGAATATGATACTGAACAAAGAAATGTACATCCTAAGGCTTCTTAAGTGGAGTGGCGTGTTGTAAATATGCCGCGGAACATACCCACGGTACGTCACTCTACTTTAGTCACCTATTCCATCAACCAATGGTCATCTTATGCTCCGAAGGTAAAACCTAACACTCTTATACCAACTTTGTCACGACCCGAAAGTACGGAATATGACCGGCACTTAGGCTACGAACGTCTCAAGGCGTACGTGCTCTAAGTAAGCCGAGCCCAGAAATCCAAACCAAGAAAAGTACTGGAGTGAAAGAAAAACCATATGTAAATCAACCAGTTTGCAACATAATATAGAACGCCTAAAGGCGAGGATCACAACAGAAAATGGAACTCAACAGCATGAAACCCAGAGAAATATAACGTGCGACTCTAAGGTCGAAAGAATAAACACCACTGGTCTCTATCTCAAATAAGTACATGTTTGGTTGATGGAACTTCTAGATACAACTGAAATATAATATACAATGTATAATGATGGGTATGATACAAATAACCCACCTACTAGCAAGTCACCTGAAGAAGCTGTGCCCGCAAAGCCGTAATGAAACCCGTACGGCAACACCTGCAAGAAACTGGGGCACAACGGGGGTGAGTTGCCAACTCGTGAATAGAAAAACATCTACGAACAGAAGATCGTATGTATGACGCAATCCTAGGTCATACGATCATAATATATAATCCTCAAATATATAACTAGCATTCTATAACAATGGCTAGGGTAACTATCTAACCCAAATGAAATCCCATGTGCCATTGTCAGTGCCTCAGGTAGCAATGTATCATATGAATGATGTATGAATGCATGAAAAGTATGATCAATGTAATCAAAGTCTGTATGTGATCAATGTCCGTATATAGGTGGATCCCGTCGACGTGTCACCCAATGACAATAAGCATCATGCATGTAAATATGAGGATATAGTCAAAGTCATGGAAAAACATCATGAAACCTGTGCCCAGCATTGGCACAAAACATAGCCTCAATCTCAATATCTCAATGTCTCTGATAAGTCTCACTATCTAGGGCGCCGTCAATCCAGACTGGCCCCTGCCATCAGTCTCAAGACCACGACGGTATCCTCCGGATATCCGACGCGTCGGCTAAAATCACCGGTCGGTAGTGCTCCTCTGCCAGGCTCAACGCCATCTCCTGCGATCTTCTTGCCTCGGGGTATCGCACTGGGACCACCATGTACCCGCAATCGGCCTCTTCCGCCTCCTCGAATCGAGTTTCACAAGTCGCTCTCAGCACCGAGAAAACACATGGTGGACGCACTGAAATATCATATCAAGGGTAACCGGGTTTTTAAAACAATTACATAATCTCTTTGAAATACCCACGGTTCCTAAATCCAGGAATATCATAGAAACAACATATCTCAATGCGCACAATCAGAAAACATGATGTATGTGACATATCAATGAAGTGCAAGTATAACAGTATATCATGCAACATGGAATAATAATATGCACATACAACAGTCATATCCTGATGCAATAATACTACTGTGTAGTGATATGGCAATTACCGATGAAGACGTGTGTGAACTGAAAAGTATGCGTGGTACATACGCATCATCGGTAATGGTGCTGGTGTCTTAACAGCATGATATCAACAATAGAATATGAATCACAATAAGTATGCGATGCAGAGCAATAATAATAATGTGCGGGAGCTGAGTACTAAACACAATGATCGCTAAACTGCATCTGATGTCATAAGAGTCATATAGCTATACCACTATAAGGCTGAGCTAAGCTAACAATAGGTAAGGAAAACCGCCTAACCTCTATACCGACTCAGAGGTTAGGCGGTTTTCCTTACCTATTGTTAGCTCAGCTCAGCCTTATAGTGGTGTAGCTATATGACTCTTATGACATTAGATGCAGTTTAGCGATCATTGTGTTTAGTACTCAGCTCCCGCACATTATTATTATTGCTCTGCATCGCATACTTATTGTGATTCATATTCTATTGTTGATATCATGCTGTTAGGACACCAGCACCATTACCGATGATGCGTATGTACCACGCACACTTACTTGCCAGTTCACACACATCTTCATCGGTAATTGCCATGTCACTACACAGTAGTATTATTGCATCAGGATATGACCCTTGTATGTGCATACCATTATTCCATGTTGCATGATATACTGTTATACTAGCACTTTATTGATATGTCACATACATCATGTTTTCTGATTATGCGCATTGAGATATGTTGTTTCTATGATATTCCTGGATTTGGGAACCGTGGGTATTTCAAAGAGATTATGTAATTGTTTTAAAAACCCGGTTACCCTTGATATGATATTTCAGTGCGTCCACCATATGTTTTCTCGGTGCTGAGAGCGACATGTGAAACTCGATTCGAGGAGGCGGATGAGGCCGATTGCGGGTACATGGTGGGCCCGGTGCGGTACCTCGAGGCAAGAAGATTGCAGGAGATGGCACTGAGCCTGGCAGGGGAGCACTACCGACCGGTGATTTTACCCGATGTTAGTTGTATGTATGCCCTAGATGCCAGTATTGTACAGATTATGTATATTAATTGGATGCTTGGACATATATAGAAATGACTTTCTTGCTCGATATGATAGTATTCTATCTGGTTACTCTTTATCTTAACATGTATACTTGTCTCTTTAAACTGTCTTATGGTTACATGTTGGTAAAGCCCTTAGGATGTGTACTTGACTACCTGGACTATGATGCAGATCATACTAGTGGGGACATGGTAGTCCATAAGTACATCCTTCAAGGTCCCTAGTCGTGGGTGTATCGAGACGGGGCATCGATATACCAGAGTAGACTAGCGTATACGCTTCTCGACCCATGTGATGGGCGATGGATGATCCCATATCCATTGGTGTTTGACATCAGAGATGGTATACGGGTGCACAGTGGAGACTGAGTACACTGGACGGACTCGCCGAGAACTCCCAGATGGTATTATACCTCACGTCAGATGGCAGTTCTCAGGTGACACTTGTACAGGTTAGTCTGTAGACCCGAGATCGTCATAGAGTCTTGTGTGATTCCCACTGTGCTTTGATCTCCACCTTACCACGTCCATGAGGGCGTGCAAAACGGTGATCTTTGGGCACAGTCCCGAGTCACATGGAGGCAATGAGCGATAGGAGGGGTTTCTTCTCTCCCGGTATTGGGGGTTGATGTTGCGCAGTGCTCGATTGGCCGTAGCAGGGATGTCCCTGGCCAGGGCTGATCAGAGATTTGCTGGTAAGTGTTACCAGTAGTTTCTCGACCCGTTATGAGCCTCACATCGGCATGACTTATCGGGTTATTGGGGTCTGACGTTTACCACCCCTAGACTTGATATGCGACATATCAGACGAAGAGACCGGACTGTATGGTAAGTGTTACTGGTCGGATTCGCAGGAGTGTGAGCGGGCTAGCTCGTCGATCTTCTGATCGCTCAATACCAGGGTGGCCGTTACGTTTAGCAGACCGCTTGCGGCTTGTGGATGCTTGATATGATCATCATCTGCTACCGGCGTATTGACGAGTCTTTAGAGTCCTACACAGAGGTTTCCTAGCTCAAGCGAAACGAAATAGGAGTGCATATGAGATATGTGCGGGACCGAGAATAATGCATGTATGTGATACCGTATTTGATTCTCACGATTAATGTTTCGATTGGTTGTATGAGATATGACCTAGTTATCGAATCATTGATTCGATAAATCGATGCATTGAATACTAGTCGGTTATGTGCGACATGACCGGATCATTGAATCAAGTGTTGATTTAATGATTTAATGTATAATTATATATTTGATATATTACTTTGCATTAACTAGTATTGGTTCATTTTAAACGGATTTTTCTCACTTGATTTACACATTGTATATGTGATATACTTTTGTGCACATATTTGTATCATGTTTGATGATACTTGATCATATGGTTGAGTGTATAGAATTAAACCATAGTTAACTTGAGATTAGGGTTTTGATTATGCATTTATTCATTTATTTGTTTATTCATTTATTTGGATAAACTTTAAGATGAAAATGGTGGCAATTTTTGTTTCATATTGAAGCTTCATGAAGCTTTGACTTTGCTAACCATTCTTGTCTTCATGCTTAACCCTAACCCACTCAAATGACCATGGTTTATTCTCTACACTTAACCCTAGTTAAAGTTATGATAAGTTTGTATTTTCTTTTCATTTTAAAAAAGAACTTATCATAACTAGCTTCATGATCTTCTTCTTCTAAAAAGAAAAAGCTTGCTACTTTAATGGCAACTTGAGTTCTAGTGAGAGAAATCCAATTCTAAAGTGAACCTACCTCCTATTTCTTCACCCTCTACCTCTTGCCAAGTTGTTTTGGGTGTTTACTTCACAAGTTTCACAACTTTGTGAAGTCGGAGCTTGAACTTGTGATGCCTCGACGTAGATCGTCTTAGACACGAAGCCGACGACCAATTCCGCTCGTTTCTCCGATGAAGCCGTCGCGAGAGTCCAAGATTCACGATGGACAGCGAGAGGACACCCACGTGGAGCTTAGGAAGTGGATATCCAGATCTACAAAGGTTGTAGCATCCTAACTTTTAGTTAAGTAGTTAACTAGTTTATCTTTTCGCCTAGACATCTAGCCGACGATTCCGTAGTCTAGGGTTTCTCGGCACCTTTTTTTTGAAATTGGCATGTTCGATGCCTTGTGAGACCTCACTAGAGTGCCTAGGAACCTTTCACTGGTATCAGAGCCTAGCTAGAGCCTTAGGCGAAGTCTAGACGCGATTTGGAGCCCGAACGAACCCGAAACCCTAAACCAAACATGCTCTTTGTACATTTTCTAAAATCTGGGATTTTTCAATATTAAAAATGCTTAAAAAATTCCGCAGGGAATTCTAAGAATTACGATGCAAATTTCATCCAATGAACAGTAATAAGCTCGGCGGAACCGCGGCCTAAGCCAGCTTAGGCGGCGGTTCCGCGGCGGCTTGATGACGTCATCCCTCCTCCAATGCACAGTAATTCATAGTTTCTGCAGCTGAGGTTTATGAGTATTTTTTAATAATTATTCCAGAGTTTAATTTTCTGGGCTGTTTTAGAGCTTCGGTGTTTCGACCGGATTATCAAATTTCGTCTTTTGTGTATTTCCGGATAATTTTTAGAATATGTTAAAAAGTTCGACCGGATATAAATACCCAATTTTTCCCCTGTCGGGAAATTTCCAAGTGTTGGATTTTTCCGTAGTTTAACGACGTTCTAAGTAGTGCAAGTAACGCGATGGACCCTCTAGAAGACAACAAACCTTAACTCGATTATGTGACCGTCTTGAACTGCCCTTTGAACCTTCGGGTTTGGGGCAGTACGGCGTGCCACATGTGAGGCGTTGGCTTGACCCTTCTACGGCTGGACCGTTGGTACTGAGGCACGAACAGAATGTTGCTAGACTTATTTCATGTGTTGGACTGTATCGGGAAAACTTGGGTATTCGACTGTTCGATCGGAAAGTTTAACATTTTCTGTTTATCTGGAATGTGATACAATAATTGGAATTCACAAACAGTTATGAGATAACTGAATGAATGTTATAAATTTAGCAGTTTAGTCCTATATGATATTGAAAAGAGTTTTCGATAATGAGACTAAAATGCGGGATTTATATCTGTTAGGCATGTGATGTCTAAGTATTTCATTTGATTAGGCATGCGATGTCTAAAGAAGTTGTGGATTCCAATTGTTGTAGTTTTACACTTTCTTTTCTGTGACCGTAAGTGTAGTATGTTCATATCGCCGGTTTCATTGCTATATGTCAAAGACAATTGGGGTATACATACTTACTTACGTTGATGACATGTGATGTTATGTGTTGCTGGATATGTTATATTGGATCGTCGTGTTCGAATAGCCGGGGGTTTTTATGTGAGATGAGTGTTTTTCATTTTCATTCATGTAAAAACTTGTATGTAATATTCTTTTATTTGGGGCACTTCCAGGTAGCGGAAGTTGTCACCCTTTGTATATTATTTACTTTTCCGCATTAGGATAGACCCAAGGAGGGGAGCACAAGTAACCGGGTTCTGAGGTCCAGTGGGAGACCAACTCGAGGAGTCGAGTCCGGGTCTCCTAACCCTAGAATTGGCAGGGTTGCTTGCCGCTCTCGTAGGGGTCTAGGGGTGTGGGATTGGCTATTCATCACGACCGTGGAATCCGTGTTTTATACTGGCTCGTATTGAAAACACGGACGTCCTAGTATATCCAATATTTCATATGTTTATTCTGCTGCGATATCTGTGTTGTAACTCTGTGATGGATATAGTATATAGTATATATGATATATTATATAGATGTTACTTATGTTTTACACCCGCGCTAGCCCTGCCCTGCTCTGTCGTTAGTTACCTAACCTAACGGTGCACGAGGGGACATCGAGGCGAATGCGGATGGCATAAGTGTACGTCATATCTATCTGTGATGTTTAGGTATTTAAATGATGGGACTTCATTAATGTGATTAATGAAAGATAAGAAACCTAAGATGTTGTGGAATCGAATTTTAAAATAAAACAGGTAGCTACAGTTCTTGCTTTGCACAGCGGTATATATGATATACCCTGCACCTTATTCGATGAGGAAAGGACCGAGATCCCTTCACCGGGAGTGACTCCTTTAGCAATAACTGGCAGATGCTACACACTCGGTTTGCTTTTGACTGCTTTTGGGTTTTTGCTTTGCACAGCGATATATATGATATATCCCGCACCTCATTCGACGAGGAAAGGACCGAGATCCCTTCGCCGGGAGTGACTCCTTTAGCAAAACTAGAAAAGCCTCAAAATCACTCCATTTCAAAACATCATTTGATTCTACAACGATATCAAGTTCATTACGCTCATGGTTTTCAGAAAAACCTGGCGTAGCCCTCTGTCATTTCAGATGAGTAGTAGTTAGTATTCGTGCTACGTATGTTGGCCTGCGTCAAGGCGTAGTGTGCGGTAGCTAACTAGTATTTATCTGCTTATGCATATGATGCAGATTGGATTAGGGTAGTCGTGCGACTTTGTTGGCCTGCGTTAAGGGTCATACGGGTAGGTTTAATTCAATCAGGAAATGACGGGTTGAACTTGACTAGCGCACTATGGTTTGTTGGCCTGCGTCAAGGTCATAGGACGCTAGGGGCAAAATATTATCGGGAATTTCAAGTGTTGAAATTTGTAATGAGATTGCATACCTTCTATGAGATAGTTGGATCCCGATACCCGCTGCGAGTAAGAGTTACTCCTGGGAGAGTTTTACACATTGCAATTAGCCGATCAAGTAGGTGTCTAGAAAGGTGTCAACGGGGTTACGCCTCTGGGAAAACGAGGTTTACATTAATTAGGTTCGTGCGAAAGCACGGGGGACCTCCCTCAAAGTACCGACACTGGCCTAGCTGAAAGATTGGCGAACCTGTAGTGTGTAATTAATCCCGGCTAGTCTTTCCTTTTAGGGTTTGAAGGAAGATTTGATAAAAAGCAGTGGGAGCCATCCTGATTAGACAAGATAATAACCAATCTGATCTTGCACGAGCTTACGCTAAAGTGTTTTCTTCTCTCTCTCTCCAGGTAGCGACCATTTCATGCCCTAATGAAGATAATAATATGGATGTATTGACCGAACCCGCATGTTATACTGTGCTGGGGAACGTTGGTTCTGTTCTTTCCTATAAGAGTTATAGGAATGAACAGGAAATAGGGGAATACCAGGATTCCCATGCCACCCGATTGAAGAAAGTACATGTTGATGCATTTTCTTCGGGTGTGTTCGTTACTGAGAACTGTTTCTCCATTTGCTCTACGTCCTGGGTATTGGATACCTGGTCAGGATCCCATATATGTAATCAGTTACATGGGCTTAGGAAAGGTAGAGAACTTGGAGAAGGTGATAAAGACATAAGAGTAGGAAATTGTGCAATTGTTGCAGCCAAGACTGTTGGGGAATATCACCTTGTATTACCAACTGGTAATACATTGGTTCTGAACGAATGCTATTACATGCCTAACCTGATATGCAACATTATATCGGTTTCTTTATTAAGTAAAGAGGGATATAATTTTGTATTACAGGACAATGTTATGAACATTTTCCGTAACCAAAAGTTGGTTGGATCAGGCACGTTATGCAATGGCATTTATGTTCTAAATCAATCAACAGTTCTGAGCATAACAAACGCACACAAGAGGAAGAGTTCTGAACTCAACGAATCCTTCTTGTGGCATTGTAGACTGGGCCACATCAATGCGACACGACTAGCTAAGTTGCATAAAGATGGATATTTAAATCCGTTTGAATTTTCATCTTATGACACTTGCCAGTCATGTCTCAAAGGCAAGATGACCAAAACTCCGTTTACGGGACACGGAGAAAGAGTTACCGAACTCTTGGGACTGATACATAGTGATGTATGCGGTCCCATGTCTACACATGCCAGGGATGGTTCTTCGTACTTCATTACATTCACTGACGATCTCTCTAGATTCGGATATGTGTTCCTGATGAAACACAAATCAGAAGCTTTTGAGAAATTTAGAGAATATAAACATGAAGTCGAGAACCAAACCGGAAAAAGTATTAAAATCCTTCGATCTGATCCAGGAGGTGAATACTTGAGCAATGAATTCCTGGACTTCCTAAAAGAGAATGGGATTCTCTCTCAGCTGACTCCTCCATATACACTACAGCACAACGGTGTATCAGAACGGAGGAACCGCACCCTATTAGATATGGTGCGCTCTATGATGAGCACAGCTGAGTTACCTATTTCCTTATGGGGATATGCACTGGAAACGGCTGCAGACCTATTGAATATGGTTCCCACCAAAACCGTGCCGACCACTCCATATGAGATATGGAAAGGAAAGAGACCATGTCTTAATTATGTTAAGATATGGGGTTGTCCGGCCTATGTAAAAACGCAAAATCCGGACAAACTCGCGGCAAGGTCTATTCTGTGTAAGTTTATTGGATATCCCAAACATTCGCGAGGGTATATCTTCTACCACCCTGAGGAACAAAGAGTGTTTGTTTCTCGGCATGCCACCTTTTTAGAAAAGGAATTTCTTGAAAAAGAGATTAGTGGTCATGAGGTAGAACTGGAAGAGGTTCCAGCTGCAGAAGCTACAACAGAAGATCTGGTGGAACCAGAGGATTCCGTAGTTCCCGATGAACCCCAGCCACTCCGCCGATCTAGTAGGGTTCCTCGCCAACCTGAGAGATACTACGGTTTTCTCATGGACGGTGGGAGCGAGGATTGCATCATGGAGGATGATGACCCAACTAGCTTCGAGCAGGCCATCACGAGTGGGGACTCAGTGAAATGGCTGGATGCTATGCGGTCCGAGATGGAATCCATGTACACCAACAAAGTATGGACTTTGGAAGTTGCTCCTGAAGGGGTAAAACCCATTGGGAGCAAGTGGATCTTTAAGAAGAAACTTGGTGTAGATGGGAAAGTGGAGACTTTCAAAGCTAGACTTGTAGCAAAGAGTTTTCGTCAAAGACCAGGTGTGGACTATGACGAGACCTTTTCTCCAGTGGCTATGCTTAAATCCATCCGGATCATGCTTGCCATCGCTGCATATCATGATTACGAAATCTGGCAAATGGATGTTAAGACCGCCTTTCTAAACGGTGATTTAGAAGAGTGCGTGTACATGACTCAGCCAGAGGGCTTCGTAGACAGTGGGAGCAGCGGGAAGGTGTGCAAGCTGCTTAAATCCATTTATGGATTAAAGCAAGCATCGCGGAGTTGGAACATCTGCTTTGACGTCGTTATCAAAGAGTTTGATTTCGTCAAAAACCCAGATGAACCTTGTATCTACAAGAAGGTTGCAGAGAGTAAGGTTGTCTTCCTCGTATTGTACGTGGACGACATACTCTTGATAGGAAATGATATTCCTATGCTGCAATCGGTCAAGCTCTTCTTATCACAAAGATTCTCAATGAAAGATTTTGGTGATGCCTCCTGCATATTGGGGATTAGGATCTATAGAGATAGATCCAAACGGATTTTGGGATTGTCCCAATCCAGGTACATTGACACCATACTAAAGAGGTTTAGTATGGAAGAGTCCAAGCGTGGGAACTTACCCACGATCTCTGGAGTCACTCTCTCCAAAGAGATGTCTCCCAAGACTGATTTGGAGAGAGCTCGCATGCAAGGGATACCCTATGCTTCGGCAGTAGGCTCTATCATGTATGCGATGCTATGTACCAGACCCGATGTAGCATACTCACTAAGTATAGTGAGCAGGTATCAAGCTGATCCTGGAGAGAGTCACTGGACAGCTGTGAAGAGCATTCTCAAGTACTTGCGAAGGACTAGAGATATGTTCTTGGTGTATGGTAACGGAGAGCTCCAAGTGGAATCCTTTACCGATTCGAGCTTCCAGAGTGATAAGGACGACTCTAAGTCGCAGTCGGGCTTTGTCTTTACCCTTTACGGAGGGGCGGTTAGCTGGAAGAGTTCCAAGCAGGAAACCGTGGCAGACTCGACGATGGAGGCTGAATACATCGCTGCCAACGATGCTGCTAAAGAAGCTGTCTGGATCAAGAAGTTCATTACTGAACTTGGAGTGGTTCCATCCATTGAGCGTCCAATACCTTTGTATTGCGATAACAATGGAGCGGTGGCTTTGGCCAAGGAACCCAGGTCCCATCAGCGATCCAGGCATATTCTGAGGCGGTATCACCTGATCCGGGAGATAGTTGATCGCCGGGAGATCGAGGTCAGGAGAGTTGACACGAAGAACAACACGGCGGATCCACTCACGAAGGCCATACCCCAGATACAGTTTGAGAGACTCTTCGGGATGCTCGGTATGAGATACTACAGCAGCTGGCCCTAGTGCAAGTGGGAGATTGTTAGTTGTATGTATGCCCTAGAGGCCAGTATTGTACAGATTATGTATATTATATTGGATGCTTGGACATATATAGAGATGACTTTCTTGCTCGATATGACAGTATGCTATCTGGTTACTCTTTATCTTAACATGTATACTTGTCTCTTTAAACTGTCTTATGGTTACATGTTGGTAAAGCCCTTAGGATGTGTACTTGACTACCTGGACTATGATGCAGATCATACTAGTGGGGACATGGTAGTCCATAAGTACATCATTCAAGGTCCCTAGTCGTGGGTGTATCGAGACGGGGCATCGATATACCAGAGTAGACTAGCGTATACGCTTCTCGACCCATGTGATGGGCGATGGATGATCCCATATCCATTGGTGTTTGACATCAGAGATGGTATACGGGTGCACAGTGGAGACTGAGTACACTGGACGGACTCGCCGAGAACTCCCAGATGGTATTATACCTCACGTCAGATGGCAGTTCTCAGGTGACACTTGTACAGGTTAGTCTGTAGACCCGAGATCGTCATAGAGTCTTGTGTGATTCCCACTGTGCTTTGATCTCCACCTTACCACGTCCATGAGGGCGTGCAAAACGGTGGTCTTTGGGCACAGTCCCGAGTCACATGGAGGCAATGAGCGATAGGAGGGGTTTCGTCTCTCCCGGTATTGGGGGTTGAGGTTGCGCAGTGCTCGATTGGCCGTAGCAGGGAAGTCCCTGGCCAGGGCTGATCAGAGATTTGCTGGTAAGTGTTACCAGTAGTTTCTCGACCCGTTACGAGCCTCACATCGGCACGACTTATCGGGTTATTGGGGTCTGACGTTTACCACCCCTAGACTTGATATGCGACATATCAGACGAAGAGACCGGACAGTATGGTAAGTGTTACTGGTCGGATTCGCAGGAGTGTGAGCGGGCTGTTAGTGTATATGCCCTAGAGGCCATTACTGTATCATACTAGCTTGTATATTACTTAATGGAAGCTTGGGATATTCACAGTTGTATATACAATCTTGCTCGAAATGGTAGTATGCTACTTGGTTTGTCTCTGCTTTAATATGTGCATGTGTTTCTTTTAGCATATTGCTGGTATACATATTAGTAGAGCCCTTAGGATCTTTGCTTGATTACCAGCGTTGTGATGGCGCTCGCACTCGTGGGAGCTGGGTAATCTATAAGCACATCCTTATACAGGTCCCTGGTCGTTGGACTATCGAGACAGGGCATCGATACTCCGGAGTAGACTAGCGTATGCGCTTCTCATCCCAGTGTGGGAGACGGTCTGTCCCACAGCCGTTAGTACGTCGTACTTGGGATAGTATGCGGGTGCTCGTTAGGTTACGAGTACACTGGACAGGACTCGTCGGGAACTGTTGGTTGGTAATATACCTATCGTCAGTTATCAGTTCCCAGGTGACATGAGTACAGCTTAGTCCGCTGACTTGACACTGTCACTTCGCCTCGAGTGTGTTCCCACTGCACTTTGATTACTACCCTACCACGGCTCAAAGGAGCTGTACAAACAGGTAGTTTTTGGGTGCAGTCCCGAAGCACTTGGAGGCAGTGACGGTTAGACAGGATTCGTCTCTCCCGGTATTGGGGGTTGACATCGCGCTGTGTCTAGGAGAGCCATTACACGAGTAGTCCCTGGCCAGGGCAAGCGAGATATACTGGTAGGTTTCCAGTGTTATCTCAGGGTGTTCTGGGCTACACTCCGACACGACTTGTACCGCTATTAGGGGACTGACGTTCACCGCCCCCCTAGGCCCGCCATGCGATGTATCAGACGAACAGACCGGACTGTACGGAGACTGTCACATACAGGCTCAGTAGGAGTGCAGATGGGGTTCACCTCGTCAGTCTTCTTATCGACATCTACCTGGGGACCGTTACGTACAGCTAGTGCCGCTTGCGGTCTGTGGTTAAACCCACTGCCAGCGTAGTGTCGAGTCTTTAGAGTCCCACACAGAGAGCTATTCACCTTTAGGCAAAACGAGTAGAGGTCGCATGGTTTTGCGACAGGGTTCGTTCGCATCCGCGCACTTGTGCACGTTTGCTGTCCGGACAGTCTATACTAGCGGGCTTTGGTTTAAGCCGGATCCTAGTATATGATTTGAGATTGGTTTTTCTCATTGTGTTCGTGTTCCTCGGATCACGAATGCGGGTGCGTATGCACAGTTGCTTGAGATTGAGGGAGAGGACCTTGATTAGGGTTAATGGTTGTTGTCTTTTTTATTAACCCTAATATTTATGTGTGTGTTATTGTTAATTAGTAATTAGTTTAATAATTATCCATGGTTGTGGTTGTTGACCTTTTGACTTCTTTGACTTGTTGACCAAGGTTGACACTTTGACCATCATAATTTCTTTTGGAAGATGCTTTTTGATCTTTGCAATTTGAAATGATAATGGTCATGTCATGATTTACCATGATAATTATCTAGCTAATTATTCAATTAAAAATTATACACACATATTAGTGAGAAAGGCTCACAAATAATTCATTTCTCTCATTCTATTTCTCTCTCTTGCTCATCCTCTCCCTCAAGCTCTCTCCCTCTCATGTGTTGAGAAACAAATAGCTTGAGAAAAACCCTCTCTTGATCTTCTCTACTCACTTCTAGGGTTCAAGTCTTAGCATTTCTTGCACTCTAGTTACTCCTAGCTTGGAGTTGAAGCTAAAGGTGGTGGCTTTCGGGTGGATCCTTCTTTGACGGGAGAAGACAAGCAAGGTGATCCTTTTCTACCATACCTAGGAGCAAGGAGAGAAGGACTAAAGATCAAAGGTATAACCTTTCTACAACTTTGTTAGTTGTTAGTTTACTTTAGCTAGTTTTAGTTTAGCAAAGATCCTCACAAGCTTAGTCCATGTTGCCTAAGTCATAAAAAATCCGATTTTTATTATGTTTTCCGCCTCCCCGTAAGCACCGGGGTGGGCAACACGGACTTACAGTGGTATCAGAGCCTAACTAAACTCAAACTAGCTAAGTAGTTAAGTGTAACGAAGTTTCGAAACCGAAAAAACCCTAAAACCAAACTTTTTCAAAATCCAACTTTCTGTTAAAATTTTTCCTGGTTAAAATGAAAAACTGTATACTTGTAAAATTGTCTCAGGGTTTTGTGTGAAACACCACCAAATACGAACCAGAGAGGAGCCAAGAGGACCGCGCTTCCGCGGCATAAGCAAGCTCTTGCCGCGGAAGCGCGGCCGTCTTGTCAACTCTCTGTATCGTTTTTGGTGCAGATTGTTTCTGAGTTGGTTTTAGGATTTTTAGGATATATAATATATGCCCAGATTTTCCAGAACTAAAATTTACTTTTGGGGGCCTATAAATCCGTATTTTTCGGAACTTCACTACACTTTAACTACATCGGTTATATCTGTAATGCTTGCATGTATTGAACGTCGGCTAATCGCTATAAGACGATTAGTCGGGGTTATACATCTCTGTGATTTGTGATTGTTGGTTTGTGGATATGAATGGATTGGATTGTCGCGGGTGAATAGCCGGGTTGGATGTGAGATGAGTGTTATTTTCTTTCATTCATTTGTAACATGTAAATTGATGTAATAATATTCTTTGTATGGCCGCACAACCGGGTCGGGGTTGTAGCCGTCATTGTATAATTCTTTTTACTGTTTTTGCTCCTAGGATAGACCCATGGAGGGGGTGCACAAACTACCGGGTATCTCGAAGCGCCGAGTGGCCTACTCACGGTGGTGAGGGAGGTTGCTTCGCTTCGGGTGCTTGGCGGGTAGTTTGCCGCACCCGTAGGGGTCTTGGGTGGGGTATTGGCTATTCACCGCGACCGTGTAATCCGCTTTGCGTTGCAGGCTCGAACGCATTGCGGATTCCTAGTATATCCAATGTATTCATCTGTGATCTGTAATGTCTATCATTGCTATATATTTATATATAATAACTATTTAGGCGTTGCTTATGTTTTACAGCCGCGCTAGCCCAGCCCCCGCTCTGTCGTTAGTTAAGTAACCTAACGGGTGATGACGGGGCCCCGTGGCGAATGCGAATGGCATAAGCGTACGTCATATTTTGGTTGTTTTCTGCAATGGTAGGATTAAATGATGGGACGCATTAAAAGAACTAATGCAAGAAATAAACCAAGTAAAAGTCGATTGGAACACTTTGAAAACCACTCGGTTCTTTTTCAAAAACTAAACTTTTAAACGCGGAGCTTGAACCACTCCTTTTAAAAGCTATCTCGTTCCATCGATTATATCAAGTTCACTACGTTCACGGTTTCGCCAAAACCATTCGTAGCCCTCCGTCATTCCACATGAATGGTCAAAAGTATTCAAGCTATGTATTTTGGCCAAAGTCAAGGCATAGTGATTGGTAGCGTTTGGGTATTCATGTGCAGCATAGATAGATGCGTTGGTTTGGGACAGTCGTGCTGCCATTTTGGCCAAAGCCAAGGGTAGGTACGGGTGGATCCAAATTAACCAGGAGAATGACGGGTAGAACTTGACATGTGACTTATGATATTTTGGCCAAAGTCAAGGTCATAAGAGCATGGGGCAAAAATCCACATCGGGAGTTTCATAAGTACTGAAACTTGCTAGATTTGCATACCATTTGGAGTGTGATGATTCTGGTAGGATTCCTTCGGTTTTATCACGCGATGATATTTGGATCCCGATCCTACTGTGAGTATATGCTACTCCTCGGGAAAACTCTCACTTAACGATCAATGCTATAAACCTAGTAGGTGCCTAGAAAGGTGTTAGCGGGGCTACGCCCACAGGGAAAAGAGGTTACTTAATTAAGGAACTTCGCGAAAGCGTTGGAAAACCTCCCTCGAAGTACCGACACTGGCCTGGCTGAACGGTTAAGCAAGTATTGTACGGTGAGAATGATCCCGGCTAATCCTTTTCTTTATGGTTTGAGAAGGGATTCGAGAGACAGTGGGAGCCATCCAGTTTAGACAAACTAAAAACCACTCTAAACTTGCAAGAGCATCATGCTAAAGTGTTTCTTTTCTCTCTCCTAATTGCAGCGACCATTCAAGATGACCGGACTTAAGTTACTATTAGATAAAAACATATTGACAGGGCCAAACTACAAAGATTGGCTCAGGAATGTCAAGATGGCTATCACTTATGACAAGCTGGGGTATATACTTACCACCAAAGCTCCCCCCGTCCCAGGTCCCACCTCCAGCGTCGCGGATGTAGAAATCCGTAAGACATGGGAGATAGATTGCGCGAGGGCCAAATGCCTCGTACTAGCCTCGATGGACAATGACCATCAGAGGAGGCACGAGAATATGGACCTAGAGTCCATATTTCTCCATACAAAAGAACTGTATGGAGAGCAGTCTCGTATCGCAAGATACGAAGTGTCGAAGAAGCTCTTTTCGGCAAGGTTGGCCGTCGGATCATCGGTAGCGGACCACGTGCTTAAGATGATCGGCTATATAGAGGAGCTCGCGGACCTCGGGACCACGTTGGAGAATGAACTCTATACTGATCTGATTCTCCAGTCCCTTCCTTCCACTTACGCCCAGTTCATTCTCAACTTCAACATGCAAGGAAAGGAGGTTGAACTTGCCGAACTTCTGAACATGTTGAGGACTGCTGAGGGCACCCTACAGAAGGGTAGGGAGACATCCACTTTGTTTGTAAGAGGATCTTCCTCTTCTAGGTCCAGGGCGAAAGCCAAGGGCAAGAAGAAGAAAGCCCCCGCCAAACCAAGAGGCGGTGTCGGTAAAGTGGATACGAGGGGAAAGGGTAAAGCAACAAAGGTAGCGGGGAAGCTGGTGGGGAAGGAAGAATGCTTCTATTGTCACAAAAGTGGTCACTGGAAACAAGATTGCAAGGCTTGGAAAGCCAGAACACAGGATTTGAAGCGAGTTGCAGCTTCAGCTTCAGGTGTGTATGTTATTGAAAATTGTCTATCAATAAACTCTAATTCCTGGGTATTGGATACCGGATCAGGATCTCATATCTGTAATTCTTTGCAGGCGTTGAGAAAGCGTAGAGTTTTGAAGGCAGGTGACATGACCCTCAGAGTTGCGAACGGTGCTAGCATGGATGCTGAGGCCGTGGGGGACTATCACCTGGGATTATCAGATGGACACTTTTTGGTTTTGCGTAGTTGTTATTATGTACCAAATGCAACCTGTAATATCATTTCTGTATCTTTATTATCTAAAGAAGGTTATGAATTTGCATTTGTAAGTAATGTAGTGAACATTCACCTTAATCAAGTGTTGATTGGGTCAGGTACATTGAACAACGGTATATACGTTTTAAACCAACCACAGGTTTTCAATATCCAGAATACACACAAAAGAAAGTCTCCAGAAATTAATAAAACTTTCTTATGGCATTGTAGACTGGGTCACATCAATGAGAGAAGATTGACTAAGTTACATACTGAAGGATACTTAGATTCGTTCGAATATCAATCGTATGCAACTTGTCAATCCTGTCTCAAAGGAAAGATGACAAAGGCTCCGTTTTCTGGACACGGAGAAAGAGCGAGCGAGCTCTTGGGACTCGTACACAGCGACGTGTGCGGTCCAATGTCTACACATGCGCGAAGCGGTTATTCTTACTTCATTACCTTTACGGATGATTTTTCAAGGTACGGTTATGTCTTCTTAATGAAACATAAATCCGAGGCTTTTGAAAAATTCCAGGAATATAAGAATGAAGTTGAAAAACAAACAGGCAAAAGTATAAAGATCCTAAGATCGGATCGAGGAGGTGAATACTTAAGTGCCGAATTCCTGAACTATTTAAAAGAGAATGGAATTCTCTCTCAGCTTACTCCTCCATACACTCCGCAACATAACGGTGTATCGGAGAGACGGAACCGAACCCTATTGGATATGGTACGGTCCATGATGAGTAACGCTGAGTTACCGCGATCATTCTGGGGGTATGCGCTAGAAACAGCTGCATATCTTTTGAACCGTGTTCCCACTAAGACTGTGCCTACCACACCATATGAGTTATGGAGTGGGAAGAAACCCTATCTTAATCACATTAAGACATGGGGATGTCCAGCTTTTGTAAAAAAGCAGCATGCGGACAAGCTCGAGGCACGCTCAGTACAGTGCAAGTTTGTGGGATATCCAAAGAACTCCAAGGGATATTACTTCTATTACGAAGAGGAACAAAAAGTCCTTGTTTCTCGCCATGCCCACTTTCTAGAACATCAGTTCATAGAAAAAGAAATAAGTGGGAGCGCAATAGAACTGGAAGAAATTCCAGAACCACAAACTATTACTGAAAGTTTAGTGGAACCAGAAGGTTCAAAAGAACAGGACATTCCTATGCCACTCCGCAGGAGTAGTAGGCAGTCTCATCCGCCCGAGAGATACTACGGTTTTCTCATTGACGGGGATAGAGAAGACTGCATCCTAGATTGTGATGAGCCTACTAGCTTCCAGCAAGCCATTCAGAGCGTCGACTCGGTAAAATGGCTGGATGCAATGCGGACCGAGATGGAGTCCATGTACACCAACAAAGTATGGACGTTGGACATTGCTCCAGACGGGGTAAAACCCGTAGGATGCAAGTGGATCTTCAAAAGGAAGATTGGTGTAGATGGACAGGTTGAGACCTATAAAGCTAGACTGGTAGCAAAGGGTTTTCGTCAGCGACCTGGTTTGGACTATGACGAAACCTTTTCTCCAGTAGCTATGCTGAAATCCATTCGGATCCTTCTTGCCATCGCTGCTTTCCACGATTATGAGATTTGGCAGATGGACGTAAAGACAGCTTTTCTAAATGGTCATTTAGAGGAGTGTGTCTATATGGACCAGCCAGAGGGTTTCATTCAGGGTGGGAGCAGCGGAAAGGTGTGCAAGTTGCTCAAGTCCATTTATGGACTCAAGCAGGCATCGCGGAGTTGGAACATCTGTTTTGATGAGACGGTCAAAGAATTTGGCTTTATCAAAAATCCAGATGAACCATGCATCTATTGTAGATTTGTAGCGAGAACTGTAGTATTCCTCGTTTTATACGTGGATGACATTCTCTTAATAGGAAATGACATTCCTATGCTACAATCTGTCAAGGGGTTCTTGTCACACAGGTTCTCCATGAAAGACCTGGGTGATGCCTCCTACATTCTGGGTATCCGGATCTACCGTGACAGATCCAAGAGGATATTAGGACTCTCGCAGTCCAGGTACATCGACACCATACTGAAGAGATTCAGTATGGAAGATTCCAAGCGCGGTAATCTACCGGCTTGTCACGGGATCACCCTCTCCAAAGAGATGTCTCCCAAGACTGATTTGGAGAGGGATCGCATGTCTATTATACCCTACGCTTCTGCGGTAGGCTCTATAATGTATGCGATGTTGTGTACCAGACCGGATGTGGCTTATGCACTGAGTGTGGTAAGCAGGTATCAGTCAAACCCTGGGGAGAAACATTGGATAGCAGTAAAGAACATTCTCAAGTACCTGAGAAGGACTAAGGAGATGTTCTTGGTGTATGGCGGAAAAGACCTGCAGGTTGAGGCCTTTGCTGACTCCAGCTTCCAGAGTGACAAGGATGATTCCAAGTCCATGTCGGGTTTTGTCTTTACCCTCAATGGAGGGGCGGTGTGTTGGAAGAGCTCCAAACAGGAAACCGTTGCTGACTCGACTATGGAAGCGGAATACATCGCTGCATCTGATGCCGCAAAAGAAGCTGTCTGGATGAGGAAGTTCTTGAAAGAACTTCAGGTGGTTCCGTCCATTGTTGACCCAATACCTCTGTATTGCGACAACAACGGGGCTATAGCTTTAGCGAAGGAACCCAGGTCCCATCAGAAATCCAGACACATCTTAAGGCGGTATCACCTGATCAGGGAGATCGTGGATCGCCAGGAGATCGAGGTCCGGAGAGTTGCATCAGAGGATAACACTGCAGATCCACTCACAAAGGCCCTACCCCAGACTCAGTTCGAGCGGCTGATCGAGATGATAGGTCTTCGATACGCCAGTACATGGCCTTAGTGCAAGTGGGAGATTGTTAGTGTATATGCCCTAGAGGCCATTACTGTATCATACTAGCTTGTATATTACTTAATGGAAGCTTGGGATATTCACAGTTGTATATACAATCTTGCTCGAAATGGTAGTATGCTACTTGGTTTGTCTCTGCTTTAATATGTGCATGTGTTTCTTTTAGCATATTGCTGGTATACATATTAGTAGAGCCCTTAGGATCTTTGCTTGATTACCAGCGTTGTGATGGCGCTCGCACTCGTGGGAGCTGGGTAATCTATAAGCACATCCTTATACAGGTCCCTGGTCGTTGGACTATCGAGACAGGGCATCGATACTCCGGAGTAGACTAGCGTATGCGCTTCTCATCCCAGTGTGGGAGACGGTCTGTCCCACAGCCGTTAGTACGTCGTACTTGGGATAGTATGCGGGTGCTCGTTAGGTTACGAGTACACTGGACAGGACTCGTCGGGAACTGTTGGTTGGTAATATACCTATCGTCAGTTATCAGTTCCCAGGTGACATGAGTACAGCTTAGTCCGCTGACTTGACACTGTCACTTCGCCTCGAGTGTGTTCCCACTGCACTTTGATTACTACCCTACCACGGCTCAAAGGAGCTGTGCAAACAGGTAGTTTTTGGGTGCAGTCCCGAAGCACTTGGAGGCAGTGACGGTTAGACAGGATTCGTCTCTCCCGGTATTGGGGGTTGACATCGCGCTGTGTCTAGGAGAGCCATTACACGAGTAGTCCCTGGCCAGGGCAAGCGAGATATACTGGTAGGTTTCCAGTGTTATCTCAGGGTGTTCTGGGCTACACTCCGACACGACTTGTACCGCTATTAGGGGACTGACGTTCACCGCCCCCCTAGGCCCGCCATGCGATGTATCAGACGAACAGACCGGACTGTACGGAGACTGTCACATACAGGCTCAGTAGGAGTGCAGATGGGGTTCACCTCGTCAGTCTTCTTATCGACATCTACCTGGGGACCGTTACGTACAGCTAGTGCCGCTTGCGGTCTGTGGTTAAACCCACTGCCAGCGTAGTGTCGAGTCTTTAGAGTCCCACACAGAGAGCTATTCGCCTTTAGGCAAAACGAGTAGAGGTCGCATGGTTTTGCGACAGGGTTCGTTCGCATCCGCGCACTTGTGCACGTTTGCTGTCCGGACAGTCTATACTAGCGGGCTTTGGTTTAAGCCGGATCCTAGTATATGATTTGAGATTGGTTTTTCTCATTGTGTTCGTGTTCCTCGGATCACGAATGCGGGTGCGTATGCACAGTTGCTTGAGATTGAGGGAGAGGACCTTGATTAGGGTTAATGGTTGTTGTCTTTTTTATTAACCCTAATATTTATGTGTGTGTTATTGTTAATTAGTAATTAGTTTAATAATTATCCATGGTTGTGGTTGTTGACCTTTTGACTTCTTTGACTTGTTGACCAAGGTTGACACTTTGACCATCATAATTTCTTTTGGAAGATGCTTTTTGATCTTTGCAATTTGAAATGATAATGGTCATGTCATGATTTACCATGATAATTATCTAGCTAATTATTCAATTAAAAATTATACACACATATTAGTGAGAAAGGCTCACAAATAATTCATTTCTCTCATTCTATTTCTCTCTCTTGCTCATCCTCTCCCTCAAGCTCTCTCCCTCTCATGTGTTGAGAAACAAATAGCTTGAGAAAAACCCTCTCTTGATCTTCTCTACTCACTTCTAGGGTTCAAGTCTTAGCATTTCTTGCACTCTAGTTACTCCTAGCTTGGAGTTGAAGCTAAAGGTGGTGGCTTTCGGGTGGATCCTTCTTTGACGGGAGAAGACAAGCAAGGTGATCCTTTTCTACCATACCTAGGAGCAAGGAGAGAAGGACTAAAGATCAAAGGTATAACCTTTCTACAACTTTGTTAGTTGTTAGTTTACTTTAGCTAGTTTTAGTTTAGCAAAGATCCTCACAAGCTTAGTCCATGTTGCCTAAGTCATAAAAAATCCGATTTTTATTATGTTTTCCGCCTCCCCGTAAGCACCGGGGTGGGCAACACGGACTTACACGGGCTAGCTCGTCGATCTTCTGATCGCTCAATACCCGGGTGGCCGTTACGTTTAGCAGACCGCTTGCGGCTTGTGGGTGCTTGATATGATCATCATCTGCTACCGGCGTATTGACGAGTCTTTAGAGTCCTACACAGAGGTTTCCTAGCTCAAGCGAAACGAAATAGGAGTGCATATGAGATATGTGCGGGACCGAGAATAATGCGTGTATGTGATACCGTATTTGATTCTCGCGATTAATGTTTCGATTGGTTGTATGAGATATGACCTAGTTATCGAATCATTGATTCGATAAATCGATGCATTGGATACTAGTCGGTTATGTGCGACATGACCGGATCATTGAATCAAGTGTTGATTTAATGATTTAATGTATAATTATATATTTGATATATTACTTTGCATTAACTAGTATTGGTTCATTTTAAACGGATTTTTCTCACTTGATTTACACATTGTATATGTGATATACTTTTGTGCACATATTTGTATCATGTTTGATGATACTTGATCATATGGTTGAGTGTATAGAATTAATCCATAGTTAACTTGAGATTAGGGTTTTGATTATGCATTTATTCATTTATTTGTTTATTCATTTATTTGGATAAACTTTAAGATAAAAATGGTGGCAATTTTTGTTTCATATTGAAGCTTCATGAAGCTTTGACTTTGCTAACCATTCTTGTCTTCATGCTTAACCCTAACCCACTCAAATGACCATGGTTTATTCTCTACACTTAACCCTAGTTAAAGTTACGATAAGTTTGTATTTTCTTTTCATTTTAAAAAAGAACTTATCATAACTAGCTTCATGATCTTCTTCTTCTAAAAAGAAAAAGCTTGCTACTTTAATGGCAACTTGAGTTCTAGTGAGAGAAATCCAATTCTAAAGTGAACCTACCTCCTATTTCTTCACCCTCTACCTCTTGCCAAGTTGTTTTGGGTGTTTACTTCACAAGTTTCACAACTTTGTGAAGTCGGAGCTTGAACTTGTGATGCCTCGACGTAGATCGTCTTAGACACGAAGCCGACGACCAATTCCGCTCGTTTCTCCGATGAAGCCGTCGCGAGAGTCTAAGATTCACGATGGACAGCGAGAGGACGCCCACGTGGAGCTTAGGAAGTGGATATCCGGATCTACAAAGGTTGTAGCATCCTAACTTTTAGTTAAGCAGTTAACTAGTTTATCTTTTCGCCTAGACATCTAGCCGACGATTCCGTAGTCTAGGGTTTCTCGGCACCTTTTTTTTTGAAATTGGCATGTTCGATGCCTTGTGAGACCTCACTAAAGTTCCTAGGAACCTTTCACCCGACGCGTCGGATATCCGGAGGATACCGTCGTGGTCTTGAGACTGATGGTAGGGGCCGGTTTGGATTGACGGTGCCCTAGATAGTGAGACTTATCAGAGACATTGAGATATTGAGATTGAGGCTATGTTTTGTGCCGATGCTGGGCACAGGTTTCATGATGTTTTTCCATGACTTTGACTATATCCTCATATTTACATGCATGATGCTTATTGTCATTGGATGACACGTGGACGGGATCCACCTATATACGGACATTGATCACATACAGACTTTGACTACATTGATCATACTTTTCATGCATTCATACATCATTCATATGATGCATTGCTACCTGAGGCACTGACACTGACACAGGCACATGGGATTTCATTTGGGTTAGATAGTTACCCTAGCCATTGTTATAGAATGCTGGTTATATATTTGAGGATTATATATTATGATCGTATGACCTAGGATTGCGTCACATCCGATAACATATCTCTATAATCAGTTATTTCCCAAATCAAGAGTGCGGATCAAACATCAATTTATATCTCGTACGTAAATCCGTCGTACGGCATTCCCAAATCTGGGTACGGGTCAATATCACATTCGTCATATCATTCATCTGGTATTCTCTATATCAAATATCATAATCTGGGTACTGACCCGCGTCTAGTACAAAGCTAACATCATCACTATCGTCATGATCTGAATGCTGATCAACAGTCTCGTATGAATTGATATCATCAGCACATATCATCTCAAGGAGTAAACATCGCCGAATGCGGCCTATCATAATTATCTTGTCATATCATATCACATCATATCTCGTAACATAATCACATGTCGACCATTTTATATATATACCACTATTCCTATGTCATCATCATCCCAAAATCCTGCTAAAGCATCAAGACGTATCTCAAATATGAATTTTACCATATCACCGATATCATAATCTCGGATCAAAAATCATCGACTCATTTCAAACCTAAGTATCAACCTCCAATCCGTATGTGAACACATAGTCCCATACCCACGTGAACACATATTTATATAGAATCCCATAACGACATATGAAATAAGGATGTATGCAAGTATGTATGTGTGTATATGTATGTGTAGTGCACCCACTACCTAGGGTTCCGTAACCTTTCACCAATCCAACACACCAATATCCATCTTAACATTATCATTAATCCCAAATAACATATAATAATTGTTGGTGTGTATACGCATCCGTATACACCACCACGAACTGCGGGGGTGCTATACGCCATCCACCCGACTTCTTCCCGCAGATATAAATCTACTCACCTTTCTTTATGCATGCCGGTACCGATGTCGCCATTTGCATCTTCAACGCCTCGACTCCACGTGGGGTACCTACAAGAATATCACACGCTAAAACACATGAAAACCATGTCGGAAGCCAAAACGATGCACGCCACGCCCATAGGTAAAAACCTGTAGCCTCGCATGCAAACACAGCCAATATCCCTCTGCCGTTGGCGTTCAAACGCCACCCGACAGAAACAAATCATCGAATACCAAAATCCATATGAAAACAAGTCGTAAATCATGCGCCAACTCAAGAAAATCGACCCAGATTCTACCCTGATTAGAACCAGACAAAACTAGACATACCCAGGGTCAAGTTTACAAGTAAAAGAGCCGTGCACAAAAAACGAAGCAGTTTCACCCTGGTCTGGCCGCAAATTGCGGCCAGAAGGAATTAAATGGCGGCCTAAAAATGGGGGTTGGAGATAGGATTTTGGGTGTTGGTTCCTATCTGCCTGCACATCTACTGCCAAGTCAAAATTATTTTAGGAGGTCCGGGTTGATAGCAGTTTCCAGAAAGGCCACAAAGTTGACAAAACCGATAAAATACGCCAAGTCGAAACACTCAGGTAACTAACTGGAAATCTGGGGTAATCTTGGTTACAATGGTCTCAAATACACCTAATAAGGTTACCCTAACGATCAAAACCATCACTAGGCCACATCTCACTCAAATTTATCTAAACTAGCACAAATCTACTTAATAACACTAAGTTTCAGCCAATTATCCATTACTTAACAAGATACGAGTTGTGTTGCAAGATTATACCTCAAGGAAATCCTAGGATGTAGGAGAAGGGAAGAAGGAGGAAGGACTGTGCTGCATGCTGAGCTGCTCCTTTGTGGCCCTTGTTGGAGTTGCAGCTGCTACAGCTGCGGTTTTCTCCACTGCTGATGCAGTTCTGGCTAAGGCTGGTGCTATTGTTATTGTGTTGGGTTGCTGTTGTTACAGCGGCTGCAGCTGTTGTTGCTTTGGTGAAGTGGGAGAGTGATGTTGTAGGGTTTGATGAGGGTGTGGTGTTGTAGTATGTGGTGTTGTTGCTGTTGTTTGGGCTACAGCTGCTGCTGCTTGCAACTTCTCTTTTTTTTTTCCTTCCTCTGTTGCTGTTGCAGCAGCTCTTGCTGTGGCTTATGAAATTGTGGCTGTTGTTGTAGGGTGTTGTGGATGATATAGGGTGGAGTGTTGTAGTATCTGATGTTGATAGAAATTTGAGGCTGAAGTGTTGGTATTGGGGTCTGAAGTGTTGATATTGGGGGCTGATGTTTTGCCTCAGCTGCAGTTGCAGCAGATGATGATGCTGCTGATGCAGGAATTGTTGTGGTGTGTTGTGTGAGAGTGAGAGGGAGAGATGTGAGAGATGATAGCCAAAAGGGTTGATATGAGAGGGAGTGATATGAGTGAGAGGGGTGAGTGAAGGAACACAAGGGACTATGAAATGAGGTGGATCATGGCACACCCTAGCCACCTTCCCCTCTCTCCAAATTAATGCACAATCATCATGGCTCTCCCTCTCTCCTACACAAGTCAACCCTAACCTTAACCAATTTTTTTAACAAAGCTAAACCCTTAATTAACCCACTTAACTTAACCAAAAGGTTTAAGCCACCATGGTCATCTCAACATGGTAACCCTAGACTTCACCCAAGTTAACATGCACAAGTGTGTGCAGTCCAGATAAAATTCTGATAAAATATCCATAAAACCAGAAAAAATATTTAAAAGCCATTTTGGTAAACTTTTTACCAAAAACCCCACATTAAAACACACTTACCACTAAACACAAACTCAGGTGTTACAGTGCATTTTCATGTTTAGTGCATTCTGGCATTTCATCCGGCTTTGCATCTTTTACCATATAACATTTTAAGTTACAGAAAATAATTTTAAAATTGCATTTCATGGTCTGCATGATACCCCTAACCCCGTGGTAGCATCCGCGCATCTTGTTCTCGCCACGTTCAGTGAAACGGACGTGTTTGGATGGCTACGCGCACGTACGTGCATCCGTTCTTGGGGGTATGCTTTTTCGTTACCTGAGCATTCGTTTTGAATTTTGAAAGTCGCATATATTTTTCGTATTTTATATCTGAAATTTTAGACCCGATTCGGGCATGTTTTGGAATATTTTGTATGCCGCCAAAATTCAAATTAATTAATTTAATATATCAATATAATTTTAAATCGACAGATTAAATTTACTTAACAAACAAAAAATATTTATAAATTTTAAAATCATATTCCCAGCTCAAACCCCATCTCTCCCTCGCTGTCAAGTGGCCCCACTCATTCTCTCTTTCTTTTTCTTTCTCACTTTCTCTCTCTCCCCGTCTCTCTCTATCCCCGCTATCTCTTTCTCTCTCCCCCACAAAACAACAACTTTATCTCTCCTTACTGTTCCTTTCTTCCTCTCTCTCCCCTCTCGATCTCTCTCCATCTCTTCCTCTCTCCCTCTCTCTCTCCTCTCCTCTCGATTTCTCTCTATCTTTCTCTCTCTCTCTCTCATCAGCATCTCCTTCTTTTCTCTTTTTTCATCACAAGAAAACCCATTCCTGTGAACCCAAACCCCAGCCACCTCCACCGTTGCCGTCGCCACCATCACCTCGCCCGCGACCACCATCTCCGCCACCTTTCTCTCTTCTCTCCAACCCCACGAAGACAACCAACCCGACCACTGCAAACCCAACCCATGCACCCACCTTCGCCCTCGTCTCAAACCCAACGCCCCTGTCTCGCCGTCGCTCTAGCGCCGGCGACCCGTCGACTCCACGCTCTCTCTACCACCTCTTCTTACTCTCCCCGGCAACTTACCTTTCTCGCAACGAGAACCCCTGCACACGCAAACCCCGCAACCAAGAACCCATGACCTAGCCTCATCTGTGCCTTGCCAGAGCTCCGACCACCCTCGTCACCGCCTTCATCTCCTCCTTCTCCTCTCCTACACCCCAGCAAGAATCCCATGCAAAACACCTTCTCCCCTCTCATTTTCCTGCACACATCGACCCCCGACTTCAACCCGCTGCCCTTGCCGTCGAACCCCATCATCGACGTCGTCACCATCTCTGTTCTAGCCTCTGTCCCATAACCTTGGAACCAAACTCCAGAGTACCAGCCCCTTCTTCTTTCTTCTTCTTCTTTTCATTTCTTTTCTTGATTCCGTTTTTCCGGTCACCGCCGGAGCCATGCCGTCGCCTCCGTGCACTCGTCATCAAAACCACCTCCTCGCCTTCTCCTCTGTCCCAGAAACCCAAATGCAGCAACACCCTCTTCCTCTACTTTTCCTTCTTCTACAACTTCTTCTTCTTGTTTCTTTTCTACATTCTTAGTTTTTCCGGTGATCGCCGGAGACGTGTCGCTGCCGATGATCCAAGCAACCCTATGGTCATCCCCTACCTGCATGGTTACCTTCTGCCGTACCTGGACCTGCCCCGGGTGCGTGTGTGGATGTTGCGACGTTTGCCCGACGTCGGACGTGCCGGGCGTATCCGTTTCGTGTTCCATCGAGGCAAGTTTATCTTGCTACATGCTACATTACATTTTATGCATCTATTTTTATAAATATAATAATTGAATTTCAAACCGTGCATCCAAAGTACTTGTTTCACAGTTTTACAATGACCGTATGCATCCATTCTTATCATTTCATATCTAGCATATGCAAACCTATCTTGTCACATATCATACTATAGTATACCGCATCAAATTGAATATAACCATTCACATTGTTTAATTGAACATCGTGCATTAACTAGTTTATCATTTAAAGGTTATATGATATCAATTCGCATCCATATCGAATAGAACACATATAGCTGCATTAACTGATCTCATTTATAACCTAATACAGTTGTTATAACATTCCATGTTTAATAAAGTACATCCTAATTAATATTGGAACTATAAACGTAACCCTAATCGATAATTGTGCATCCATATGTTTGAATCTATACATATTTGCATACCACATCACATTATTCCATTTTATTGTTATATTGGTATCCCATACTTGTTTTTGTGTACCCATGCTTATTACAGTTTGATTATGAGCACCCACATGATACTTGTGCACCCCTGACATGACTTGATACACTACTACTTGACACGACTTGATACATATGCACTACTTGACATGATTTGATCCATGTACACTACCTGACATGACTTGATGTACCACGGCTTGACCTGTTACCTGATCTTGTTACTAATGCTAACAATCTTGACCTGTTGTCCCTACGGACATTTCCTGTTGTCTATTCAGACAAACCTGTACTTGCTTGATCCTGTGTTGGCATTAGCTCCAGATTTATCAATACCTGACTTGAACACATAACTTGGGGTATGGGGAAATCAATGATGAAACCTGACTTGTAACTCGACAGTTCGATACTTATACGGATCAGTTTTACGGGCTAGGCCAGCCCCGGGATGATGCGGCTGACATCATTCATCGTTACATACTACCTTTTACTGCCTAGCGGCACGTCCTAGATTCAGCCCGAGAATCTTGACCGTGGTCCCGGACATGCACGGGATACTATTGAGTTACATCGATGATTCATCAAATTGATTACAAGACTTAAGAGTAGTTAACCTAGTAGACCAGTCTAGATCACTCACTGCACACCACCTATGCCTTACCCTTCACTATCCTTATTTATGTTACTGTTATACCTGTTTTACCGTTCATACTCATACTTGCATGACTTGCTACTCCTTGATGTATTATTGCTTGATATTATGATGCACTGACGTCTGGGTTTTGCATGGCCCAAATTCTTTACCTTTGCTGCAGGCTGAGCAGGAGCATTTCATTGAACAGGCCGAGTAGTCAGGATCCTGTTAGTATTCAGTTAGTTATTTCCTTACTTTCCAGATTTTATTGTTACTTGGATTTATTGCTTCCGCATATTATTTCTTGTCGTTTATTCTGGCTCATGGACATGTACTAGATAGTTTATTTACTTTCCTGTTCTTAATATCTCTACAGCCGTAATGTGACTGTGGAGGGATTTTTCCTATCCATAGGTAGCATGGTCGGCTCTGTCACGTGCCTATCATAGCGCACTCTGGGAAGCGGGGCGTGACAGGGTTTGTTTGGTATCAGAGACATAGGATATAGGTTAATCGGGTTTGATTCTTTTGTAGTTGGGTATTGGACCCAATACACGAATCGTAAAATCCGTGATTAGGAACATGCCCTGCCACCTTGTTATCATGATTCTTGAATCATATCTTCCTCTTGATCCATGTCTTGACGATATGCAAACGACTTTGCATCTCGGCTTGAAACCTTTCGGTTCCTTATTGTTTCCCCCTGTTCCTTTGATTCTGATACTAGGATTTGGGCGACTTGAATAGAGTTATATGATTGTACCCATGAACTGCAGCATGGTTACAATGCGGTACTCTATTTAAGTAACTTGGAGTCCTGGTCTTGTTTCATTTCCTTGTTTCATGGTCGTTCTATTACCTTGGTTCTCTCCGTTTCATTGCTTACCAGTTTATGTTTTGCAGATTTCTTTGTGACCGATACCGGCAGTTATGAAGTTGTCTTGGAAATTGATGGTCTCACTTTCCACGCTCACATTGATTGTAGGGCAAAGAAAGTGATTTTCCAGATTCCCGGACATTCGGAGTTTGTTTTGCTGGAGGTAGCGGTTCTGTCGGGCCAGTCGAGTTTAGGGCTAGGCCGACAAATAATGTTCTTTCATCAATGTAAGTTGATAAGGAGGAAGCGCCAGCTATAGTTCGAGAGTTCATGGACGTGTTCGAGGACATCTCGGGTTTACCGCCAAAACGAGATGTGGAGTTCGCAATCGATCTTGTTCCTGGTGCAGCGCCAATCTCAAAGGCGTACTATCCGATGGCACCAGTGGAGTTGGAAGAAGTCAAGAAGCAGGTTACTGAATTGCTAGAGAAGGGTTGGATTCGCAGCAGCAATTCACCTTAGGGAGCTCCAGTTCTTCTAGTCAAGAAGAAAGATGGTACAAGAAGGATGTGCATCGATTATCGAGAGTTAAACCGTGTGACTATTAAGAACAAGTACCCGATCCCTCGCATTGGCGAATTATTCGAGCATCTTAGTGGCGCGAGAGTATTCTCGAAGTTGGATTTGCGATCCGGATATCATCAGGTCCGAGTTAAATCAGAAGATATTTGTAATTCGGCGTTCCGAACTCGGTATGGACATTACGAGTATTTAGTGATGCCATTCGGAGTCACGAATGCACCGGCGATATTTATGGACTTGATGAACCGAATCATTTCACCATTCTTGGACCAGTTTATAGTGGTGTTCATTGATGATATTCTGGTCTAGTCAAAGAGTATTAAAGAGCATGCAGAACACTTGAAGATCGCACTGTAGACATTGAAGCAAGAAAGATTGTATGCTAAGATGAGCAAGTGCGAGTTTTGGCTTGAAGAAGTGAGGTTTTTGGGGCACGTCATATCCGAAGATGGAATCGCCGTTGATCCCGAGAAGATTGCAGCAGTTCAAGATTGGCCGATTCCAAAAAACGTAGCAGAGATCAGAAGCTTTCTTGGAATTGCTGGGTATTACAGAAGGTTCGTGGAGAATTTTGCTCGTTTGGCTGAGCCTTTGACCAAGCTTACACGCAAGGAAGTACCATTTGTGTGGACAGATAAGTGTGCGTCAGCTTTTGAGGTGTTGAAGCAGAGATTGATAACCGCTCTTATTTTGACCGTACCAGACGGTTCTGGAGGATTGGTGATTCACAGCGATGCATTTGGGGAAGGATTGGGATGTGTTTTGATGCAGCATGGGAAGGTTATAGCCTACGCATCGAGACAATTGAAGATCCATAAGAAGAATTACCCAACTCATGACTTGGAGCTAGCAGCTGTGATTTTCGCTTTGAAGATTTGGAGACATTACTTATTGGACGAAAGGGTCGAAGTATTCACCGATCAAAAAAAGCCTGAAGTATGTGTTCACACAGAAAGAGCTTAATATGAGGCAGCGTAGATGGTTGGAGCTGATGGCCGACTATGATCTTGATCTCAAGTACCATCCGGGGAAAGTTAATGTTGTGCCGGATGCGCTTAGTCGGTTGCCAGCAATTCAGATGTTGACTGCACAAAAGAAACTTATTGAGGACTTTCGGTGATTTGATTTGGAGATTGTGCTACCGCATTCTTCGGGACAGTTGATGCAGTTGCAAGTACAGTCATCATTGATCGATAACATTAAAGCAGCGCAGTCACGGGACCCAAGATTGCAGAAGTTTTGAGAACAGGTAGAAGCGGGAGTTCGAACGGACTTGTTGATTCATGAAGATTGTTCGTTGCGATATGGTAGTCGTTTGTGTGTGCTAAAGGGAGACATTCATGAAGAAGTTATAAAGGAGGCACACGGTTTCGCGTATTTCGTACATCCAGGAGGCACGAAGATGTACCGGGATCTACGACAGCATTTCTGGTGGGAAGGCATGAAACGGGAGATTGCCCGCTTTGTAGCGAAGTGCTTGGTGTGTCAGCAAGTTAAGGCTGAACATCAAAGGGTTGCTAGTTTATTGAAACCACTTCTGATTCCTCAATGGAAGTAGGAACATATAACCATGGGTTTCGTGACGGCTTTACCGCGGAGTCCAAAGGGCAGCAATGCAGTATGGGTGATTGTTGATCGATTGACCAAGGCAGCT
Source organism: Agapanthus africanus (assembly GCA_030015575.1). Taxonomy (NCBI): domain Eukaryota; kingdom Viridiplantae; phylum Streptophyta; class Magnoliopsida; order Asparagales; family Amaryllidaceae; genus Agapanthus; species Agapanthus africanus. The sequence goes on along the minus strand of CM057345.1, from coordinate 517,461,540 downwards.
CATTTCATACCATTTCGAGTTGGTCAATCAACAGAAGCATTGGCAGAACGGTATATGCAGGAGATTGTAAGATTGCATGGAGTACCGGTGAGCATCGTGTCCGACCGTGACACCCGTTTCTTATCACACTGCTGGAGGAGCTTACAGGAAAGTTTGGGGACTCGATTGAAGTTTAGCACAGCTTATCATCCTCAGACGGACGACCAGTCGGAGAGAACGATCCAAACTCTTGAAGACATGTTGAGAGCTTGCATGTTAGACTTCAAGGGTTCATGGGAGGATCATCTACAGTTGGTGGAGTTTTCGTACAACAACGGTTTTCAGGTGACTATTCAGATGGCTCCATTCGAAGCATTATATGGTCGCATGTGTCGTTCACCTGTTTGTTGGGACGATGTTGGAGAATGAAGATTGTTGGGACCGGATTTGATTGTCCAAACAGTGGAGAAAGTTAACACTATCCGGAATTATATGAAGGCAGCGCAAGATCGACAGAAAATTTGGGCAGATACATCGAGAAGACCTCTGGAGTTCGTGGTTGGTGATTTGGTGTTTTTGAAGATATCACCTACTAGAGGAGTGATTCGTTTCGGAAGTCGAGGAAAGCTTAGTCCTCGATTCGTTGGGCCTTTCGAGATTTTGGAGCGTATTGGAGAAGTGGCTTATCGATTAGCTTTACCGCAATCCTTGGCGAGTTTTCATGATGTATTTCATGTATCTCAACTCCGTAAGTATGTTCGAGATGAAACACACGTGCTGGATCATTCGGAGCTGACTGTAAGAGAGGATTTGACCTTTGAGGAGCGACCGATGTCGATTGTTGATCGAAGAGAAAAGGTCCTTAAGAATAAGGTTATCCCTCTCGTACTTGTTTCATGGGGAAATCGCTCACATGGAGAATCAACTTGGGAACGAGAAGAAGAAATCCGACAGAAGTTTCCACATCTATTCTTGTAGTTTATTGATTGTTTATCCTTTTTTTGTTCTTGGAATTTCGAGGACGAAATTCTTTTTGTAGTTGGGTATAATATAACAACCTAGTTCATTTATACCAATTCCAGTTCCCGTATTTACTTATCTGTGGTATTTTCTTGATTTATCGTGTTTTGGGTGCGAATGGTATTTTTACATTTTAGTTTGCATTCGACCCGACCCGCTTGCTTGAACCTGTTTGATTCATATTTATAAATTACCTTTACTTGTTATGTAGACTGTGCATTTTTATTTTTAGTGCATACTGGCATTTCATCTGGCATTGCATCTTTTACCATATAACATTTTAAGTTACAGAAAATAATTTTAAAATTGCATTTCATGGTCTGCATGATACCCCAAACCCTTTGGTAGCATCCGCGCATCTTGTTCTCGTCCCGTTCTGTGAAACGGACGTGTTTGGATGGCTACGCGCACGTACGTGCATCCGTTCTTGGGGGTATGCTCTTTCGTTACCTGAGCATTCGTTTTGAATTTTGAAAGTCGCATATATTTTTCGTATTTTAAATCTGAAATTTTAGACCCGGCCCTGGCGTATTTTGGATTATTTTGTATCCCGCCAAAATTCAAATTAATTAATTTAATATATCACTATAATTTTAAATCGACAGATTAAATTTACTTAAAAAACAAAAAATCTTTTTAAATTTTAAAATCTTATTCCCAGCTCAAACCCCATCTCTCCCTCGCTGTCAAGTGACCCCACTCATTCTCTCTTTCGTTTTCTTTCTCTCTTTCTCTCTTTCCCCCTCTCTCTCCCCGCTATCTCTTTCTCTCTCCCCCACAAAACAACAACTTTATCTCTCCTTACTGTTCCTTTCTTCCTCTCTCTCTCCTTTCTATCTCTCTCTATCTCTTTCTCTCTCCCTCTCTCTCTCCTCTCGATCTCTCTCTATCTTTCTCTCTCTCTCTCTCATCAGCATCTCCTTCTTTTCTCTTTTTTCATCACGAGAAAACCCATTCCCGTGAACCCAAACCCCAGCCACCTCCTCCGTCGCCGTCGCCACCATCACCTCGCCCCGCGACCACCATCTCTGCCACCTTTCTCTCCTCTCTCCAACTCAACGAAGACAACCAACCCGACCACTGCAAACCCAACCCATGCACCCACCTTTGCCCTCATCTCAAACCCAACGCCCCTGTCTCGCCGTCGCTCTCGCGCCGGCGACCCGTCGACTCCACGCTCTCTCTACCACCACTCCTTACTCTCCCCGGCAACTCTCCTTTCTCGCAACGAGAACCCCTGCACACCCAAACCCCGCAACCAAGAACCCATGACCTAGCTGTTGGAGATAGTGCCCTCAGAGTCAATTATTGGATCACAGGCACGTGATTGCAATGATTGAGGGAAGGACCTATCCCAGTAGGACAGTCTTACTCGAGATGATAGTATGCCATCTGGTTTATCTTTATCATCGTGTACTGTTTTAGGTGACCTTATGAGTCGCTATTACACATTGATAGAGCCCCTAGGATTCTTGCTTGACTACCAGCAGTATGAGGGCGATCATATACGTGAGAGCTGGAGTCTATAAGCACATCCTTAAAAGGTCTCTAGTTGTGGGAGTTTCGAGACAGGGCATCGATTCTCCAGAGTAGACTAGTGTATACAGTCGAGACCCCGACGAGGGGCGGTGGCCGGTCTCACAAGCCACTGGTGTCAGTTGGTTCACCTAAGATGTATACAGGTGCTCATTGGGTTATGAGTACACCGGACAGGACTCCCCGGGAACCTGATAGTTGGGATTATACCAGACGTCAGATAGCAGTTCCCTGGTGACATTTGTACATGTTAGTTCATCGACCTGAGATCGTCATTTGTCTCGTGTGAGTTCTCACTGTGCTTTGATTACTACCCTACCACGCTCAAAGGAGACGTGCAAACAGGTTTTAGTTGGGTACAGTCCCGAGCCACATGGAGGCAGTGAGCGGATCTGCAGGGGTTCGTCTCTCCCGGTATTGGGGGTGAGGTCGCGCTGTGTCTAGGAGAGCCAGAACAAGAAAAGTCCTTGGCCAAGGCAGGAGATTTGCTGGTAGGTATTCCAGTAGTATCTCAGGGTGTTCTGGGCTACACCCCGACACGACTTGTACCGCTATTGGGGGTCTGACTTTTACCAACCCCTAGGCCCGCCATGCGACGCTCATAGACGAACGGACCGGACTGTACGGATATTGTCACTAACAGGCTCAGTAGGGTGTCAGGATGAGTTCGCTCATCGACGTCCCTTTTAGTCAGTAGCTGGTGGCCCGTCACGTATGGCTGATACCTCTGACGTGCTAGTAGTTAAATCCACAGCCATAGTATTGACGAGTCTTTAGAGTCCACCACACACAGTTACTCAGGTTTCGGGCGAAACGCTGTAGAGGCCGTATGGAGATATGGCAGGGTTCGATCAGATACGTGCGGTATTGCACGGATCGTGATCGGACGGTTTTTACTAGCCGGCTTTGGCTTAAGCCGGATCCTAGTATTAGATAGTGTAGATTTTATCTCTTTGCATTTATGTTCAGTGGGAATACAAATGCGGGCATGTATATGCAGTAGCGGGGTTTTCCTGTAATTTATTACGGGATCGGTTTTCTGGAGTTGCCAGTTTGCATTCCGTTCTGGCCGTTTTTCCTTTGTTCCTTCACGGCCGGACTTTTCGATGGAGGGTGTTATTTGCAGTTTGCAAATAACATTTTGTGGAGGGGGTTTATTGTAAATGTGTGGCTTCATCATGAGATCCTTTTCTTGTCATCTCTTTTGCATTTATGAGATTAGAATGAGATGAGAGTTAAAAAGACTTTGAGGTGACTATTTTCTTATGCTTATCTCTCGTTTCTCTTTTTGATTAATTTGATTCTCCACCATTCTTAGTTGTGGCCGGCCACATATTTGAGGAGGGAGAGAGAGAGAGTTCTTTTTGAGTAAAGTGAGAAAATCATTCATCTCTTTTCTATGCTTGCTACAAGAATCCCACACCTCTCTCCAAGGATTATTTTTTCCTCCATCAAGGCAACTTGAAAACCCTAAAGAGACAACCCACTACACTATATCTACAGCAAATCTTGGACGCGTCGGCTAGCCAACTTCGCGCCTGAGTTGCCTCGGTCCAGAGGTGGGAGCCCGTAAAAGCATTTGGCTACGTGGTGCCCTTTCCGACGAGGACGTGACGGCCGGAGATTCCGCGGGAGATTGGAGTGGAGACGAAGACCGAAGGACACGGATCGCTTGGTATACTTCTCTACCCATCTTTTAGTTTGCTAGTAGCTAGGTTAATGGCCCGATCCGGGTTAAAAGTGCGAGGTGGTGCCGGTTTGCTAGTTTGCAAAGTTTTTTTTTTCGTTTCCGCATTTCCGGCGTCGGATCGACGGCCGGGGCGCCGCCGCGGACTTACACTGGTATCAGAGCCTCGCCATTAACATAGCCTAGCATGGTCTAGTGAGTTTACATCCTCGATCGAACAAAAATCCCGAAAACCCGATTTCAAGTGTATCAGTTTCTGTCGAATTTTTTTTGGCTCCAAAAATTTTTCAGGTTGTTTTAGAATACTGTGCAGAGAATTATAAGCAATCTATGAAAAATTGGTCAAGTGATCTCACCATACCACCGCGGAACTGCGGCCAAACCCATGCTTGGGCCGCGGTTCCGCCGCGCTTTTGACTGATCACTTGACCAAAGTTTTGCAGATAGCTCCTGAGTTGAAAATGGGGGTTTTGGGATATTCTTTTTGGGCCCAGATTTTCTGTGAGTGCTACAGTAGTGCTTGGGGCCCACTTTGATAAATTTGTTCGATCGGATATTTTTAACATGCTAGTTCACAATATTTACATTATATCTACGACCGTGAATGTTATTCGATCGGTAAATCCTGTCTAACTGCTATAGCCCTTTTAGACGGATTTGCGAACGTGACATTCACGTTGATGTTCTGTGTTGTGCTGTGATGTTGCGGATTGGTCGTGGGGGATAGCCTGGTTGCAGTATTAGTACAGTTTTGTTGTATTATGTACATTTGATATTGCGGGGCGAGCGTCCGACATGTGGACTGCCGTCACTGCCTGTTTGTATTATTCTTTTGGGGCATGACCAGGTTGCGGTCGATGTACCCGTTGTATGTATATTTTACTTTCTGTACTAGGTTTACCCCGCGGAGGGGTGCACGGATAGCCGGATTCTAGAGGGCAACGAGCCCGCATTTCATGGCATTAAGACGGAAGGGGCTTTACTCTAGAATTGGCGGGCTGTTCGCCGCACTCGTAGGGGGTACAGGTTGGCCCAGGAGGGGTGCCCAAGTTACCGGATTCCGTGAAGTGCTGGGTGGTCTATTCATGTTGCTGAAGGGGGCTGCCTCGCTTCAGGTTTTGGCGGGTAACTTGCCGCGCCCATAAGGGTCTAGGATTTCATTGCACAGGCTATCCACACGACCAGGGGAACATCGGGTTTCAGTAGCGGCTCTGTGAAACCCGGGGATCCCAGATATCTGTATTGTTCTGTGATGCTGTACATTTCTGTGATGTTGCATTTTATCACGCCTTGAGCGAAAATTATATATTATATATATACTAGTAGATGTTGTATATGTTTTGCATCCGCGCTAGTCCAGTCCCCGCTCTGTCGTTAGTTAAGTAACTTAACGGGTGATGACGGGACCCAGTGGCGAATGCGGATGGCATATACGTACATCATTATTTTCGTTCTTTTGTGGTGTGATCAATTGATGGGACTGCGTTGATTCGGATCAATGCAAGATAAACAAACCTATTCTGATATTGTTGGAACACTTTTTCAAAAAGCTGTTGTTGCAAGGGCGTTCTCTTTTGTTTTGCATTGTGGTATTCAGTTGGAATATCCTGCTCCTCGGTCGACGAGGCAAGGGCCGAGATCCCTTCACCGGGAGTGACCCCTTGGACAAAAGTTTGCGTCAGGGCAATAACTTCACTATAGCCGATTACTTTTGCTTTGCATCGTGGTATTTAGTTGGAATATCCTGCACCTCATTCTACGGGGAAAGAGCCGAGATCCCTTCGCCGGGAGTGACCTCTTTAGCAAAGGTTTTCGTCACTATATTTTTATAAAGCTATCAGTTCCTTTAACGATATCAAGTTCATTACGTTAAAGGTTTTCGCCAGAAACCATTTGTAGCCCTCCGTCATTTCAGAACGGTAGCACTTAGTATTCATGCTATGTATGTTGGCCTTCGTCAAGGCATAGTGTATGGTAGCTATTTGTTACTTTTCTTCAGCATAGATAGATGAGTTGGTTTGGGACAGTCGTACTACTATTTTGGCCTTCGTCAAGGGTATGTACGGGTGGGTTCAAATTAACCTGGATGATGACGGGTAGAACTTGATATGTGACTTATGATATGTTGGCCTTCGTCAAGGTCATAAGAGCATGGGGCAAAAATCCACATCGGGAGTTTCTAAAGAAACTGAAACTTGCCAGATATGCGCATAACTTCTGGAGTGTGATAACGTGAGCGGATTCCGTCACGTTATCATGCGATGAGAGTTGGATCCCGATTCCCACTGATGAGTTGGTTTACTCCTCGGGTGATCCCGGCTAATTCTTCTTTCAGGTTTGGGGAAGAATTTGACGTTACAGTGGGAGGTTTCCAGATTAGATAAAGTGATAACCATTCTGATCTAGGTTAGAGTGCACGTTGAGTGTTTCTTTTCTCTCTCTCTTTGGCAGCGACCATTGACCTGACCCTAGACTATGACTCAGTGACCAAGTTGACCGAACCTTCTTAACACTGGCTTTTGGATTGTCAGAGTTGCAAACCTCATTGCCGCTCCTACTTTTACCCTTTTCTCCAGGACACCCCGTATTACTACGAACGTCCACTTCCATTGGACAAAACCATCGTATGGTTATATACGAACTCGAAGGAATTTATTCGAGGATGGTTTCTAGTTCTGGAGAAAAAGAATAGGATTATTCAGTTGTCTTTTCCTTTTACCTTCTCTCAGGTTGCGAGTACTCCTTGGTTTAGGAGATAGTACACCTATTACGCAAATTGGATAGTCTTCTTCCAAACCTTAGGCTGGTGCCGAACGGTGGGGAATGAAGAAAACCAATTAGCATAATGATGGTGTACATAAGGTATTAAGTTAAGACAAAGAAAGGGATTAGTAAGAGGGCAAAGTAAATTGCGACTGCTATTCACGACCAAACCAAGTATTTCTTCGCCAATCCTAAATCACCTTTGTATTTCTCCAGGACACTCCGTATCACTATGAAGATCCCAAGTTTATTGGATAATCCATCGTATGGTTATATACGAACTCGAAAGGAACTTTTTCCAGTTCGGGGATGGATCCTGGTTCAGGAGAAATAGGAATAAGGCTTATTCGGTTGTCTTTTATCTTCACCTTCTCTCGCATCGCGAGTGCTCCTGGGATTAGGACAGTACACCCATTATTCTTATTGGATAGTCTTCTTCCAAACCATAGGCTCGTGCCGAACGGTAGGGAAGGAAAAAAACCATTTGGCCTAAAGGGGTGTGCAGAAGGTAATGACTAAAGACATAAAAAGGGATTTGGAGAAGTGGCAAAGAATTATACGGTTACAGTTGTGAATCTGGATAATGGAAGATGCATTACTAGGAATACCGGGATACCCCATCGAAACATTTTAATGTTTCAGTTTCAATGTGTACTGTTAAAAGAAAACCGATTTCCCAATTAGACACTTGCTCCAGGGTATGTATTTACCAGGTATGATTCTCACATCTGTATGGTTTTACAGATGACGAGTGGGAGTAAGTTATTGGGAATTAGGTGATCATCCTCATTATATCGGAATTCATTATAATTGGTGATATTTGAGGAAGTCACCTGGGTTGTTTGCCGGACGGCAAATATTTGGTTTTGAATATCCATTGTTATGCACCAATTTCAAATTGATATATCTGTACGTCTATTTTTATAGAGTGAGATATACCTTTTTGAAATTATGTCTATGACATTTACCTATATCAGTGGATGGTTAGGTAAGGAGCATTGAACAGCGGTGTAATTCTTCTTAACCATAAGTACAGTTTTCAACCTACGACACATAGGGAATGAGTTATTAGACTCAGGGGACTTATACAGAGTATTGTATATTGTCCAGTGTCCATTAAGACAAAGGGGTAGGTCCTCGTACTATATTCGGTTTACTTATGACTTCTCTGGTTCTTAGACAGGTGTTTCGTAGAAACATAGGGTCCAAGTTTTGAGAAGTTATAGGTATATTAATAAAGTAGAGAACCAGATGTTGCAAGTATCAAGATTCTTCAAGGTGATCGAAGATGTAGATACTTGTGTATGGTATTCAGTTGATAGTAATGATTAAGAGAACTTGCTTCTCTTTCAGGTTACTCATAATTGGAAGTACTCCTAAGTTGAGTAACGCTGATCGGCTTCCTTCCATTTAGTTGACATGCACTGGAGACAGCTGCATGATTTGAATCTGGTTCAATTAAATCAGTGCCTCTGTTTCTGTATTGGATATAGAACAGTTCATATCTTAACATTGTTAAGATACGGGGAGTTGTCCGGCTTATGCTTAAAACCAGACTCCGGATAACTCAAGGCACGTTTCTGTAATGGCTGTTTGTGGGTTGACCCGGGCTATGACGAGGGTTGACTTTCTACCATCTGGAAGATCAATAGTGATATTGTTCTTAACCCGCCACAGTTTTGATTAAAAATGGATTTTTTCAGAAAACAGTAGTGGGAGTATGGTAGAACTGGAAGTGATTCCAGAACCGCAAACGATTACTGAAGATTTGATAAGAACCTAAAGATTCAATCTAGTTTGACATTCCATTGGCCACTCTGCAGATATGGTGGGTAACCTCAGGCACCCGAGAGGTACTTCGGTATGCTCAAGGACGGTGGCAGGGAGGTTCTTGTTTACCCATACTTGCCATTGCTGTTGTTCCAGACTGTGAGACCCGGCAGGAGGATGAGTATAGCGTCGTTCTAAACTAGCTTTAGAAGTGCACGTCTATATGACTCTGTCAGAGGGTTGTCGTAGTCAGTGGGAGCAGCGGAAGCATTGGTGGACATCAGGCTTATGTCTATTTATAGACTAAAGCAGATATAGCGGAGATAGATCATCTATTTCTGATGTGACAGTCATAGGTTTAACTTCATCAGAATAGGGGATGGATCTGTTAAAAAGGTAGTAGGGTGTGATGTCCTGGTATTTGATGACATACACAGAGTAGGAAGTAATATTCCTATACTACGATCGGTTATACTTTGGTCGTCACACAGTGGTTTCTCCACATAGGACTTGGATATTATATCAGACATTCTGGTAACTAGATCTATGGTTTTAGATCTAGATTTAGGTGGTTTCCCAATCTGGGTACTTGGACAGCATTCTAAGAGTATTTAGAATGGACGACTCCTGGCATTGTGGTGTACCTGCAGGTAATGGAGTCACCCTCTCTAAAGGTGTCTTACAGACTAAAGAGGAGAGGGATGTGCATGATTGACAGATCACTTGCTTAGGCAATTGAGTCAATCATGAGATGTCAAGTACCACACCAGATGTTGTTCTTGCAGTAGGTGCAATAAGTTGATATTCATCCAATCCTGGAGAAACAATCGGAAGCAGTTTTAGAATATAAGTGAATGTTCTAGGGATATGATAACAGCATTCTCCTTCTGGAGACAGTTATCATTCCAGGCTTCCAAGGTGACCTTGATGGCAGAGTGGCGTCAGAGTTATAGTTTTCCCTCTAACGAGGGGCAGTATTTTGGACAGATGGCCCAGGTGGATACTGAGGGAAGGCATGGCGCAGGATACTGATTAAGTTCAGTTGACGATACATTTTAAGAAGTTTGGATTTGGAGTTCACTTATGACCTAGGTCCCATCAGATATCCAGACATATTCTAAGACAGGTATTGCTCATTTTGGGAGATGGCTTTCTCCGTGAACTTGAGATAAAAGAGAGACGTAGAAAGAAACATCAGAGCGGATCCACTCACTGAGGCTATTCCTCGAATGCAATAGTTTCGCAAACGAGCTTTGTGAGACTGACTAGTAGAGGAGTTGGGTGTTCGGTATCATACGGGCTGTGAGTATGCGACATCGCAATAATTAGCCTTGAGTGCAAGTGGGAGATTGTTGGAGATAGTGCCTTCAGAGTCAATTATTGGATCACAGGCACGTGATTGCAATGATTGAGGGGAGGACCTATCCCAGTAGGACAGTCTTACTCGAGATGATAGTATGCTATCTGGTTTATCTTTATCATTGTGTACTACTTTAGGTGACCTTATGAGTCGCTATTACACGTTGATAGAGCCCCTAGGATTCTTGCTTGACTACCAGCAGTATGAGGGCGATCATATACGTGAGAGCTGGAGTCTATAAGCACATCCTTAAAAGGTCCCTAGTCGTGGGAGTTTCGAGACAGGGCATCGATTCTCCAGAGTAGACTAGTGTATACAGTCGAGACCCCGACAAGGGGCGGTGACCGGTCTCACAAGCCACTGGTGTCAGTTGGTTCACCTAAGATGTATACAGGTGCTCATTGGGTTATGAGTACACCAGACAGGACTCGCCGGGAACCTGCTAGTTGGGATTATACCAGACGTCAGATAGCAGTTCCCTGGTGACATGTGTACAGGTTAGTTCATCGACCTGAGATCGTCATTTGTCTCGTGTGAGTTCCCACTGTGCTTTGATTACTACCCTACCACGCTCAAAGGAGACGTGCAAACAGGTTTTAGTTGGGTACAGTCCCGAGCCACATGGAGGCAGTGAGCGGATCTGCAGGGGTTCGTCTCTCCCGGTATTGGGGGTGAGGTCGCGCTGTGTCTAGGAGAGCCAGATCATGAAAAGTCCTTGGCAAAGGCAGGAGATTTGGTGGTAGGTATTCCAGTAGTATCTCAGGGTGTTCTGGGCTACACTCCGACACGACTTGTACCGCTATTGGGGGTCTGACTTTTACCAACCCCTAGGCCCGCCATGCGACGCTCATAGACGAACGGACCGGACTGTATGGATATTGTCACTGACAGGCTCAGTAGGGTGTCAGGATGAGTTCGCTCACCGAAATCCCTTTTAGTCAGTAGCTGGTGGCCTGTCACGTATGGCTGATACCTCTGACGTAATAGTGGTTAAATTCACAGCCATAGTATTGACGAGTCTTTAGAGTCCACCACACACAGTTACTCTGGTTTCGGGCGAAACGCTGTAGAGGCCTTATGGAGATATGGCAGGGTTCGATCAGATACGTGCGGTATTGCACGGATCGTGATCGGACGGTTTTTACTAGCCGGCTTTGGCTTAAGCCGGATCCTCGTATTAGATAGTGTAGATTTTGTCTCTTTGCATTTGTGTTCAGTGGGAATACAAATGCGGGCATGTATATGCAGTAGCGGGGTTTTCCTGTAATTTATTACCGGATCGGTTTTCTGGAGTTGCCAGTTTGCATTCCGTTCTGGCCGTTTTTCCTTTGTTCCTTCACGGTCGGACTTTTCGATGGAGGGTGTTATTTGCAGTTTGCAAATAACATTTTGTGGAGGGGGTTTATTGTAAATGTGTAGCTTCATCATGAGATCCTTTTCTTGTCATCTCTTTTGCATTTATGAGATTAGAATGAGATGAGAGTTAAAAAGACTTTGAGGTGACTATTTTCTTATACTTATCTCTCATTTCTCTTTTTGATTAGTTTGATTCTCCACCATTCTTAGTTGTGGCCGGCCACATATTTGAGGAGGGAGAGAGAGAGTTCTTTTTGAGTAAAGTGAGAAAATCATTCATCTTTTTTCTATGCTTGCTACAATAATCCCACACCTCTCTCCAAGGATTATTCTTTCCTCCATCAAGGCAACTTGAAAACCCTAAAGAGACAACCCACTACACTATATCTACAGCAAATCTTGGACGCGTCGGCTAGCCAACTTCGCGTCCGAGTTGCCTCGGTCTAGAGGTGGGAGCCCGTAAAAGCATTTGGCTACGTGGTGCCCTTTCCGACGAGGTCGTGACGGACGGAGATTCCGCGGGAGATCGGAGTGGAGACGAAGACCGAAGGACACGGATCGCTTGGTATACTTCTCTACCCATCTTTTAGTTTGCTAGTAGCTAGGTTAATGGCCCGATCCGGGTTAAAAGTGCGCGGTGGTGCCGGTTTGCTAGTTTGCAAAGTTTTTTTTCGTTTCCGCATTTCCGGCGTCGGATCGACGGTCGGGGCGCCGCCGCGGACTTACACTAGCCTCACCTGCGCCTTGCCGGAGCTCCGACCACCCTCGTCACCGCCTTCATCTCCTCCTTCTCCTCTCTCCTACACCCCAGCAAGAATCCCACGCAAAACACCTTCTCCCCTCTCATTTTCCTGCACACATCGACCCCCAACTTCAACCCGCTGCCCTTGCCGTCGAACCCTATCATCGACGTTGTCACCATCTCTGTTCTAGCCTCTGTCCCATAACCTTCGAACTAAACTCCAGAGCACCAGCCCCTTCTTCTTGCTCTTCTTATTCTTTCTTCTTCTTCTTTTCATTTCTTTTCTTGATTCCGTTTTTCCGGTCACCGCCGGAGCCATGCCGTCGCTTCCGTGCACTCGTCATCACAACCACCTCCTCGCATTCTCCTCTATCCCAGAAACCCCAATGCAGCAACACCCTCTTCCTCTACTTTTCCTTCTTCTACAACTTCTTCTTCTCTTTTCTTTTCTACATTCTTGGTTTTTCCGGTGATCGCCGGAGCTGTGCCGCTGCCGACGATCCAAGCAACCCTGTGGTCGTCCCCTACCTGCATGGTTACCTTCTTTCCGTACCTGGACCTTTCCCGGGTGCGCGTACGGATGTTGCGATGTTTGCCCGACGTCGGACGTGCCGGGCATATCCGTATCGTATTCCATCGATGCAAGTTTATATTGCTACATGCTACATTACATTTTATGCATCTATTTTTATAAATATAATAATTGAATTTCAAACCGTGCATTCAAAGTACTTGTTTCACAGTTTTACAATGACTGTATGCATCCATTCTTATCATTTCATATCTAGCATATGCAAACCTATCTTGTCACATATCATACTATAGTATATCGCATCAAATTGAATATAACCATTCATATTGTTTAATTGAATATCGTGCATTAACTAGTTTATCATTTAAAGGTTATATGATATCAATTCGCATCCATATCGAATAGAACACATATAGCTGCATTTACTGATCTCATTTATAACCCAATACAGTTGTTATAACATTCCATGTTTAATAAAGTACATCCTAATTAATATTGGAACTATAAACGTAACCCTAATCGATAATTGTGCATCCATATGTTTGAATCTATACCTATTTGCATACCACATTACATTATTCCATTTTATTGTTATATTGGTATCCCATACTTGTTTTTGTGTACCCATGCTTATTGCAGTTTGATTATGAGCACCCACATGATACTTGTGCACCCCTAACATGACTTGATACACTACTACTTGACATGACTTGATACATGTGCACTACTTGACATGATTTGATCCATGTACACTACCTGACATGACCTGATGTACCACAGCTTGACCTGTTACCTGATCTTGTTACTAATGCCAACAATCTTGACCTGTTGTCCCTACGGATATTTCCTGTTGTCTATTCAGACAAACCTGTACTTGCTTGATCCTGTGTTGGCATTAGCTCCAGATTTATCAATACCTGACTTGAACACATAACTTGGGGGTATGGGGAAATCAATGATGAAACCTGATTTGTAACTCGACAGTTCAATACTTATACCGATCAGTTTTACGGGCTAGGCCAGCCCCGGGATGATGCGGCTGACATCATTCATCATTACATACTACCTTTTACTGCCTAGCGGCACGTCTCGGATTCAGCCCGAGAATCTTGACCGTGGTCCCGGGCATGCACGGGATACTATTGAGTTACATCGATGATTCATCAAATTGATTTCAAGACTTGAGAGTAGTTAACCCAGTAGACCAGTCTAGATCACTCACTGCACACCACCTATGCCTTACCCTTCACTGTCCTTATTTATGTTACTGTTATACCTGTTTTACCGTTCATACTCATATCTGCATGACTTGCTACTCTTTGATGTATTATTGCTTGATATTATGACGCACTGACGTCTGGGTTTTGCAAGGCCCAGATTCTTTACCTTTGCTGCAGGCCGAGCAGGAGCATTTCAGTGAACATGCCGAGTAGTGAGGATCCTGTTAGTATTCAGTTAGTTATTTCCTTACTTTCCAGATATTATTGTTACTTGGATTTATTGCTTCCGCATATTATTTCTTGACTCGTTTATTCTGGCTCATGGACATGTACTAGATAGTTTATTTACTTTCCTGTTCTTGATATCTTTACAGCCATAATATGAATGTGGAGGGATTTTTCCTATCCATAGGTGGCATGGTTGGCTCTATCACGTGCCTATCTTAGCGCACTCTGGGAAGCGGGGCATGACACCTATGCTACAATCAGTCAAAGGATTCTTGTCACAAAGGGTCTCCATAAAGGACCTGGGTGATGCCTCCTACATTCTGGGGATCCAGATCTATCGTGATAGATCTAAACGGATGTTGGGACTTTCACAGTCAAGGTACTGTAGGGTTTCTAGGCACGCTAATGAGGTCTCTCAAGGCATCAACCATGCCAATTTCAAATTTTACGGGTGCCGAGAAACCCTAATACGGATCGTTAACTAGAATTCTAGGCGAAACCGATAACAAGTTAACAACTTAACTATGAGTTAACGAAAATACAACCTTTGTAGATCCGGTGCTCCACCTCCATTGCTCCGTGATGATGTCTCCTCGCTGCGATCATCGGATCCCGGGCTCTAGCGTCGGCTTCATCGGAGAAAAAGCGGGCTAGGTCATCGACGACGATGCCGAAGATGATCTACGTCGAGGCATCACAAGATCAAGCTCCACCTTCACCAAGCCATGAAAACTTATGAAGGAAACACCCTATACTACTTGGCAAGAGGTAGAGGATGAAGAAATAGGAGGTGGGTTCACTTTAGATTTGGATTTCTCACTCTTTTTCATCAATCACCATTGATGGAAACTTGGTTTTCTTCTTGAAGGAGAAGAAGAAGAAGAAGATCAATATTATGATAAGTTCTTCAACAAGAATAAAAAATCATTCTTATCATAATTTAAACCATGGTTAGATGTAGAGAATTAACTAAGGTTAGAAGAATGGTTAGGGTTTTGGAAATGAAGACAAAATGGTCACTTTGGTCAAAGTTGCATGAAGCTTCAAGAAGCATCATGAATGAAAGCAACCATTATCTTTTCATTTCTCATTTCTTTTAATCCAAAAATAAATAGATAAAAGAATGAATAATCAAATAAAAACCCTAACCATTTATTTAACCAAGATTTAATTCTTTACACAAACCCTAGCAATCATGTATCATCAAATATGATACAATCAAATGAGAAAATCTTTTTAAAGTGAACCGATACTAGTTAATGCAAAGTAATAGATCAAATATATAATTATGCATTAAATCATTAAATCAACACTTGATTTAATGATCCGGTCATATCGCATATAACCGACTAATATCAACAGCAACAACTTATCGAATCAACACTTGATCCGATAACCGGGCTATATCGCATATAACCGATCAATGTCACAAATCGCGAGAATCAAATACAGTATCACATACTGGTATTATTTTCGGTCCCGCACATATCTCATATGCGCTCCTATTTCGTTTCGCTTGAGCCAGGAAACCTCTGTGTAGGACTCTAAAGACTCGTCAATACGCCGGCAGCAGGTGATGATCATATCAAGCACCCACAAGCCGCAAGCGGTCTGCTAAACGTAACGGCCACCCGGGTATTGAGCGATCAGAAGATCGACGAGCAAGCCCGCTCACACTCCTGTGAATCCAACCAGTAACACTTACCGTACAGTCCGGTCTCGTCGTCTGATATGTCGCATATCTCGCCTAAGGGTGGTAAACGTCAGACCCCAATAGCTCGATAAGTCGTGTCGATATGAGGTCTATAACAATTCGAGAAACTACTGGTAACACTTACCAGTAAATCTCAGCAACCCTGGCCAGGGATTTCCGGTTATAGCCAATCGAACACAGCGCAACATCAACTCCCTATACCGGGAGAGACGAATCCCCTCCTATCGCTCATTGCCTCCATGTGATTCGGGACTGTACCCAAAAACCACCGTTTTGCACGCCCTCTTGGACGTGGTAAGATGGAAATCAAAGCACAGTGGGAACCACACAAGACTCTATGACGATCTCGGGTCAACAAACTACTCTGTACCAGTGTCACCAGAGAACTGCCATCTGACGTAAGGTATAATACCAACTGGGAGTTCTCGGCGAGTCCGTCCAGCGTACCCAGTCTCCACTGAGCACCCGTATATCATCTCTGATGTCAAACACCAATGGATATGGGATCATCCATCGCCCATCTGTATGGGTCGAGAAGGTATACGCTAGTCTACACCGGTATATCGATGCCCTGTCTCGATACACTCACGACTAGGGACCTTGAAGGATGTACTTATGGACTACCATGTCCCCACTAGTATGATCCGCATCATAGTCCAGGTAGTCAAGTACACATCCTAAGGGCTTTACCAACATGTAACAGAGAGACAAACAGTATACACGTTAAGGTAAAGAGTAACCAGATAGCGTACTATCATGTCGAGCAAGAAAGTCCTCCCTATATATGTCCCAGCATCCACTACAATATACATCGTATGTATAGTAATGGCCTCTAGGGCATACACATAACTAACAATCTCCCACTTGCACTAGGGCCATCTGTAGCAGTGGTTGTAGTATCTCATACTCAACCATCCCATAAAAGTCTCTCTCTGGGAATAGGCCTTCGTGAGTGGATCCGCCGTGTTGTTCTCTGAGTCTACTCTCCTAACCTCGATCACCCTGGAGATCAACCATCTCTGTGATCAGGTGACACTGTCTTAGAGTTTGTCTGGATCACTGATGGGACTAGTGTTCCTTGGCATAAGCCACAACTCCATTGTCACACAATGGGAGGAACGAAGTTTATCTCATGAACTAATATACACCCAGACTGCCTCTTTGGTAGCATCTTAAGTAGCGATGTATCCATCCTTTATCGTCTAGTATGCCACGGTATCTAGCTTGGAACTCTTCCAACATACCGTCCCTTTATTGAGGGTAAAGACAATGCCTGTGACTGACATTCAGTCGTCCTTATCACCCAGGAACCCTTCCAGTTTTTCTCCCCAGGATCGGTTGATACTATCTCACTATAACTAGTGAGAATCCTAACATCCAATTAGATCTATCTCATAGATCCAAAACCCAGTATTTAGGAGGTATCACTTTGATCCTATATGGAGAATCGTTGTGATAAGCGGAGATTGACCGAGCGAAGCATAGGAAACTCCTTCCCTATCAAGAGCATATCATCCACGTACTCTACGAGGATCGTCACCATACTCCCTACTACCTTTTTGTATATACAAGGTTCATCTACCATTTTGATGAAGTCAAACTTTTTGACAACTACATCAAAACAGACGTTCCAACTCCGCGATGTCTGCTTTATCCTATAAAGCATCTTGCACACGTTTCCGCTGCTCCCACTGTCTATGAAGCTCTCTGGCTGTGTACTTACAGACGCTCTCTTCTAAAACATCATTTTAGAAAAGCAGCCATGACACCCAACCGCTAGATATCATAGTCATGGTATGTAGCCGTGGCAAGTAGGATCTGGATGGACTTAAGCATAGCCACTGAAAAAGGTTTCATCATTATCCATGCCTGGTTAATGATGCAAACCTTTAACAAGTCTAGCTTTGAAAGTCTCAACTTTTCCATCTACACCAAGTAATCTTCTCAAGATATACTTGCTCCTGATGGGGATTTAACCCTTCAGATATAGCAACCAAAGTCCATACTTTGTTGGTGTACATGGATTCCATCTCAGATCACTAAGCATCCAGCCATTCTTACAGAGTCTTACTCCTGATGGCCAGCTCGAAACTAGTTGGGTCATCATCTCATGATGCAATCCTCGCTCCCACTATCATAGAGAAACCGAAATATCTCTCAGGTGGGTGAGGAACCCTACTAGATCGGCGGAGAGGCTGAGGTTCGTTGGAATCTACTGAATCCTTTGGTTCTTTCAAATCATCGCTGCAGTTTGTATAGATGGAACATTTCCAGTTCTACATAACAGACCTTGCCTCGAGCTTGTCCGGATTTTGCTTTTCAGACATAGGCTGGACAACCCCAAATCTTAACTAACTTAAGAGATGGGCTCTTCCCTTATCATATCACATATGAAGTGGTAGGCAACTGATTTGATTTGAACCCTATTCAATAGGTATGCAGCTTCTCAAGTGCATAACTCCCAAAAAGAAAATAGGTAACTCAGTAGTACTCATCATAGAGCACACCTTATCATATAGGGTGTGATTGCTCCGCCCCGATATACCATCGTGCTATGGTGTATACGGAGGAGTAATGCTGAGAGAAAATATCATTCTCCTTTAGAATAGACCAGGAATTCCGTGCTCAAGTATTCTCCTCCTTGATCTCATCATAGGATATAATACTTATACCCGTATTTTGGTTCTCTACTTCTAACTTATATTCTGTGAATATCTCAAAAGGTTCGGACTTGTGTTTCAACAGGAACATATGTCTGAATCTTGAGAGATTATCAGAGAATGTAATGAAGTAAAAAAAAACCGTTCTTGGCATTTATAGACAGGGGATCTACATACATCAACATGTATCATCCCAAGAGTTTACCAACTCTTTCTCTGTTTCCAATAAACAGAGCTGGTGTCATTATATCTGTGTGACATGACTGGCAAGTTTCATAAGATGTAGATTCAAACTGATTTAAATTTGCATCTTTATGTAACTTCAGCTAATCGGGTCACATTGATATGACCTAGTCTACAATGCCTCAAGAAGGATTCGTTTATTTCTGAACTTTTCCTCTTGTGTGTGTTCTGTATACTAAGAACTGTAGTTTGATTTAGAACATCAATGCTTTTAGATAACATGCCTGAACCGATCAACTTTTGATATAGGAAATGTTCAAAACATTATCCATCAATACAAAATTATATCCTTTCTTTACTAATAAAGAGATTGATATGATTTTGTATATCAGGTTCGGTATCTAATAACATTCGTTCAGAATCAATGTATTTGGAATACAGGATGACAGTGACCAACAGACTTGGCTGCAACACTTGCCCCGTTTTCTGCCTCATGAAACTTATCACCCGTTCTCAGTTTTTCTACCCTTTTGTAGCCCTATGTAACAGATTACATATCTGGGATCCTGATCCGGTATCATATACCCAGGATGCGGAGGATACTGAGAAACAGTTCTTTATAACGAACACACCCGAAGATGATGCATCAGCATGCACTTTCTTCGTTTGGGCGGCACGGGAATTCTGGTAATCCCCAATTTCCTGCTCTGTCTTATAACAATTATAAGTTGGAGCGGGACCAACGTTCCCCGGCTCAGTATAACAAGCGGGTTCGGTCAATAATCCGTATTATTATCTTGATTAAGGCGTGATATGGTCGCTACCTGGAGAGAGAGAGAAGAAAACACTCAGCGTGCGCTCTTGCAAGAATAGATTGGTTTTTATTTTATCTAATCAGGATGGCTCCCACTGCTTTTTATCAAATCTTCCTTCAAACCCTAAAAGGAAAGACTAGCCGGGATTAATTACACACTACAAGTTCGCCAATCTTTCAGCCAGGCCAGTGTCGGTACTTTGAGGGAGGTCTCCCGTGCTTTCGCACAAACCTAATTAATTTAAACCTCGTTTTCCCAGAAGCGTAACCTCGTTGACACCTTTCTAGACACCTACTTGATCGGCTAATTGTAATGTGTAAACTCTCCCAGGAGTAACTCTTACTCGCAGTGGGTATCGGGATCCAACTATCTCATAGAAGGTATGCAATCTCATTGCAAATTTCAACACTTGAAATTCCCGATAATATTTTGCCCCTAGTGTTCTATGACCTTGACGAATGCCAAACAACCCATAGTCCACTAGTCAAGTTCAACCCGTACATTTCTTGATTGAATTAAACCCACCCGCACGACCCTTGAAGAATGCCAAACAATGTCGTACGAATACCCTAATCCAATCTGCATCATATGCATAAGCAGATAAATACTAGTTAGCTACCGTACACTACGCCTTGACGAATGCCAAACTACCGCAGCACGAATACTAACTAGTACTTATCTGAAATGACGGAGGGCTACGACAGGTTTTTCATAAAACCTATTGCGTAAAGAACTTGAAATCGTTGTAGAATCAAATGATTTTAAAATGGAGTGTTTTTGAGGCTTTTCTAGTTTTTCTAAAGGAGTCACTCCCGGTGAAGGGATCGTCGGTCCTTTCCTCGTCGAATGAGGTGCGGGATATATCATATATATCACTGTGCAAAGCAAAAACTCATAAAAGCAATCAAAAGACAAACTGAGTGTGTAGCATCTGCCAGTTATTGCTAAAGGAGTGACTCCCGGTGAAGGGATCTCGGTCCTTTCCACATCGAATAAGGTGCAGGATATATCACATATACCTCTGTGCAAAGCAAGAACTGTAGCTACCTGTTTTATTTTGAAATTCGATTCTACAACATCTTAGGTTTCTTTTCTTTCATTAATCACATTAATGAAGTCCCATCATTTAAGTACCTAAACATCACAGATAAATACGACGTACACTTATGCCATCCGCATTCGACTCGATGTCCCCTCATGCACCGTTAGGTTAGGTAACTAACGGCAGAGCGGGGCAGGGCTAGCACGGGTGTAAAACATAAGTAACGCCTATATAATATATCATATATACTATATAATGTATCCATCACAGAACATATCACATGATCACATCACAGATATCGCAGCAGAAGAATCATATGAAATATTGGATATACTAGGATGTCCGTGTTTTCAATACGAGCCAGTATAAAACACGGATTCCACGGTCGCGATGAATAGCCAAACCCACACCCCTAGACCCCTACGAGAGCGGCAAGCAACCCTACCAATTCTAGAGTTAGGAGACCCGGACTCGACTTCTCGAGTTGGTCTCCCACTGGACCCTAGAACCCAGTTACTTGTGCTCCCCTCCTTGGGTCTATCCTAGTGCGGAAAAGTAAATAATATACAAAAGGTGACATCTTCCGCAACCTGGAAGTGCCCCAATAAAAGAATATTACATACAAGTTTTTACATGAATGAAAATGAAAAACACTCATCTCACATAAAAAACCCCGGCTATTCGAACACGACGATCCAATATAACATATCCAGCAACACATAACATCACATGTCATCAACGTAAGTAAATATGCGCATCCCAATTGTCGTTGGCATATAGCAACGAAACCGGCGATATCACATATTACACTTACGGTCACAGAAAAGAAAGTGTAAAACTACAACAGTTGGAATTCGCAACTTGCATAGACATCGCATGCCTAATCAAATGAATTCCTTAGACATCGCATGCCTAATAATTATAAACCCCGCATTTTAGTCTCAAAATCGAAAACACTTTTCAATATCAAGTCGGGCAATTCAACAAGATTTCCGACATCCTGATCGAATGCTCGTCGCAAACTTTAGTAGGCGGCCGCACCCCCGATACCGTCGACGAAGTGCACCAAGGCGGAACACCGCTGCCGCGAGCACCCGGACGGATGCTTTCGGCGACGGGGTTCTCCTACAGTCACTTGGTCGGGGCTATGGAGTGAGGCTGTCTATTAAGTTTACCCGGCGAGTATCCGCGTACGCTACGTGATTGCGACGGACTTTTGATCGCATCAAAATTCCGTGGCAACCGATCAAGTGAGACTAAACTGCTATGTTTATAATATTCATTTAGTTATCTCATAACTACTTGTGAATTCCAATTGTTGTATCACATTCCGGATAAGATAGAAAATGTTAAACTTTCCGATCGAACAATCGAACACCCAAGTTTTCCTGAAATAGCTCAACTCATGAAATAAGTTCAAAGACATTCACTTCGTGCCTCAGTACCAACGGTCCAGCCGTAGAAGGGTCAAGCCAACGCCTCACATGTGGCACGCCGTACTGCCCCAAACCCGAAGGTTCAAAGGGCAGTTCAAGACGGTCACATAATCGAGTTAAGGTTTGTTGTCTACTAGAGGGACCATCGCGTTACTTGCACTACTTAGAACGTCGTTAAACTACGGAAAAATCCAAGAATTGGAAATTTCCCGGCAGGGGAAAAAGTGGGTATTTATATCCGGTCGAACCTTTTTAACATATTCTAAAAATACCCGGAAAAACACACTGACAAAATTAGACAATCCGACCGATACACCGAGTCCCCAATACAACCCAGAAAATTCAACTCTTGAAAAAATATTAAAAATTCCCAGGAAAACCATCACCAGAAAATAGGAATTACTGTGCAAAAATTATTGGGCATTGTGACAATGTGACCGCGGAACCGCCGCAGAAGCCTTGCTTCTGCCGCGGTTCCGCCGCACTATTGTTGAATCATGGACACGTGTTGCACAGTAATTCTTAGGATTCCCTGCTGATTTTTCTGCATATTTTTAATATAGAAAAATCCACATTTTACAAAATTGTCCAGAGAGCAAGTTTAGGGTTAGGGTTTCGGTCCGATCGGAGTTCTAACTCCGTCTGTGCATCGCCTAAGGCTCTAGCTAGGCTCTGATACCACTGTAGGGTTCCTAGGCACGCTAATGAGGTCTCTCAAGGCATCAACCATGCCAATTTCAAATTTTACGGGTGCCGAGAAACCCTAATACGGATCGTTAACTAGAATTCTAGGCGAAACCGATAACAAGTTAACAACTTAACTATGAGTTAACGAAAATACAACCTTTGTAGATCCGGTGCTCCACCTCCATAGCTCCGTGATGATGTCTCCTCGCTGCGATCATCGGATCCCGGGCTCTAGCGTCGGCTTCATCGGAGAAAAAGCGGGCTAGGTCATCGACGACGATGCCGAAGATGATCTACGTCGAGGCATCACAAGATCAAGCTCCACCTTCACCAAGCCATGAAAACTTGTGAAGGAAACACCCTATACTACTTGGCAAGAGGTAGAGGATGAAGAAATAGGAGGTGGGTTCACTTTAGATTTGGATTTCTCACTCTTTTTCATCAATCACCATTGATGGAAACTTGGTTTTCTTCTTGAAGGAGAAGAAGAAGAAGAAGATCAATATTATGATAAGTTCTTCAAAAAGAATAAAAAATCATTCTTATCATAATTTAAACCATGGTTAGATGTAGAGAATTAACTAAGGTTAGAAGAATGGTTAGGGTTTTGGAAATGAAGACAAAATGGTCACTTTGGTCAAAGTTGCATGAAACTTCAAGAAGCATCATGAATGAAAGCAACCATTATCTTTTCATTTCTCATTTCTTTTAATCCAAAAATAAATAGATAAAAGAATGAATAATCAAATAAAAACCCTAACCATTTATTTAACCAAGGTTTAATTCTTTACACAAACCCTAGCAATCATGTATCATCAAATATGATACAATCAAATGAGAAAAAATCCTTTTAAAGTGAACCGATACTAATTAATGCAAAGTAATATATCAAATATATAATTATGCATTAAATCATTAAATCAACACTTGATTTAATGATCCGGTCATATCTCATATAACCGACTAATATCAACAGCAACAACTTATCGAACCAACACTTGATCCGATAACCCGGCTATATCGCATATAACCAATCAATGTCACAAATCGCGAGAATCGAATACAGTATCACATACTGGTATTATTCTCGGTCCTGCACATATCTCATATGCGCTCCTATTTCGTTTCGCTTGAGCCAGGAAACCTCTGTGTAGGACTCTAAATACTCGTCAATACGCCGGCAGCAGGTGATGATCATATCAAGCACCCACAAGCCGCAAGCGGTCTGCTAAACGTAACGGCCACCCGGGTATTGAGCGATCAGAAGATCGACGAGCAAGCCCGCTCACACTCCTGTGAATCCAACCAGTAACACTTACCGTACAGTCCGGTCTCGTCGTCTGATATGTCGCATATCTCGCCTAGGGGTGGTAAACGTCAGACCCCAATAGCTCGATAAGTCGTGTCGATATGAGGTCTATAACAATTCGAGAAACTACTGGTAACACTTACCAGTAAATCTCAGCAACCCTGGCCAGGGATTTCCGGTTATAGCCAATCGAACACAGCGCAACATCAACTCCCTATACCGAGAGAGACGAATCCCCTCCTATCGCTCATTGCCTCCATGTGATTCGGGACTGTACCCAAAAACCACCATTTTGCACGCCCTCTTGGACGTGGTAAGATGGAAATCAAAGCACAGTGGGAACCACACAAGACTCTATGACGATCTCGGGTCAACAGACTACTCTGTACCAGTGTCACCAGAGAACTGCCATCTGACGTAAGGTATAATACCATCTGGGAGTTCTCGGCGAGTCCGTCCAGTGTACCCAGTCTCCACCGAGCACCCGTATATCATCTCTGATGTCAAACACCAATGGATATGGGATCATCCATCGCCCATCTGTATGGGTCGAGAAGGTATACGCTAGTCTACACTGGTATATTGATGCCCTGTCTCGATACACTCACGACTAGGGACCTTGAAGGATGTACTTATGGACTACCATGTCCCCACTAGTATGATCCGCATCATAGTCCAGGTAGTCAAGTACACATCCTAAGGGCTTTACCAACATGTAACAGAGAGACAAACAGTATACACGTTAAGGTAAAGAGTAACCAGATAGCGTACTATCATGTCGAGCAAGAAAGTCCTCCCTATATATGTCCCAGCATCCACTACAATATACATCCTATGTATAGTAATGGCCTCTAGGGCATACATATAACTAACAGGTACATTGAGACCATACTGAAAAGATTCAGTGTTGAAGATTCAACCGGCTTGTCACGGAATCACCCTCTCCAAAGTGATGTCTCCCAAGACTGATTTGGAAACGGATCACATATCTATTATACCCTTCGCTTCTGCGGTAGTCTCTATAATGTATTCGATGTTGTGTACCAGACCAGATGTAGCTTACGCCTTAAGCGTTGTAAGGAGGTATCAGTCGAACCCAGGGGAGAAGCACTGGACAGCAGTGAAGAACATTCTCAAGTTCCTAAAAAGGAATAAGGAGATGTTATTGTTGCACGGCAGAGAAGTCCTCCAGATCGAGGCCTTCGCTGACTCCAGCTTCCAGAGTAATAAGGATGAATCCAGGTCCATGTCGGGTTATGTCTTTACCCTCAATGGAGGGGCAGTCTGTTGGAAGAGCTCCAAGCAGGACACCGTTGCTGACTCGACCATGGAAGAGGAGTATATCGCTGCATGTGATGCCGTAAAAGAAGCAGTCTGGATCAGGAAGTTCATAGCAGAACTTCCGGTGGTTCCATCCGTTGTTGATCCAATACTGCTGTATTGTGACAACAACGGTGCTATAGCTTTGGCGAAGGAACCAAGGCCCCATCAGATGTCCAGACACATATTGAGGCGGTTCCAGCTGATCAAGGAGATCATTGATCGCCGGGAGATCGAGGTGCGGAGAGTAGAGACAGAGAGCAACACTGCAGATCCACTCACAAAGGCTATCCTTCAGACATAGTTCGAGCGGCTAATCGAGATGATAGGTCTACGATATGCCAATACATGGCCTTAGTGCATGTAGGAGATTGTTAGTGATATATGCGCTAGAGGCCATTATTGTATCATAATGGATTGTATATTACATATTGGAAGCTTGGGATATTCACAGTTATAATAACAGTCTTGCTCAAAATGCTAGTATGCTACATGGTTTAATTCTACCTCAATATGTGCATGTGTTTCTTTTAGCATATCGCTTATACATATTGGTAGAGCCCTTAGGATCTTTGCTTGACTACCAGCGTTGTGATGACAGTCACACTAGTAGGGGCTGGGTAGTCTATAAGAACATCCTTATATAGGTCCCTAGTCGCAGGATTATCGAGACGGGGCATCGATATTCCAGAGTAGACTAGTGTATACGCTTCTTATCCCAGCAGGGGAGATAGTCTGTCCTACAGCCATTAGTACGTCGTACCGGAGATAGTATACAGGTGCTCATTAGGTTATGAGTTACACTGGACAGGACTCGTCGGGAACTGCTGGTTGGTATTATACCTATTGTCAGGAAGCAGTTCCCAGGTGACATGAGTACAGGTTAGTCCGTTGAATTTCCATCGCTACTTCGTCTCGAGTGTGTTCCCACTGCACTTAGATTACTACCCTACCATGGCTCAAAGGAGTCATGCAAACCGGTAGTAGTTGGGTGTAGTCTCGAAGCACTTGGAGGCAGTAGCGGTCAGATAGGATTCGTCTTTCCCGGTATTGGGGGTTGATATCGCGCAGTGTTCGGAAAGCCATTACACAAAGTCCCTGGCCAGGGCAGTCGAGAAATACTGGTAGGCACTCTAGTAGTTTCTCAGGGTGTATTAGGCTCTCATCCGACACGACTTATTAGGCTGTTAGGGGTCTGACGTTTACCATCCCATAGGCCTGATATGCGAGTATCTTAGACGAACAGACCGGACTGTACGGAGATTGTCACAGACAGGCTCAGTAGGAGTTCGGATGAGTTTGCTCAACGACCTTCTTATCGACAGATACCTGGGTATCCATTACGTGCAGCTAGTACCGCTGACATGCTTGTGGTTAAACCCACTTCCAGCATACCGTCGAGTCATTAGAGTCCCACACAGAGGGTTTCTCTGCTTTGGGCAAAAGATGTAAAGGCCGTATGGTTTTACGGCAGGGCTACGATCACATACATATACTTGTACACGAATGATGTTCGGGCGGACAATACTAGTTGGCTTTGGTTTAAGCCGGATTCTAGTATTGTATTATTAGATTGTTATCGTCTCAGTGTATTCGTATTTTTTGGAATACAGATACGGGTATATATGTACGGTGAGGGGAATTCTTGTAATTTTCTCAAGAATGCTTCTAGAAAGCGTCACCTCATTATTTGGTATTATCCATTTTCTTAAATGGATTAATGAGGTGGAATTGGAGGAGACTTTTGTGGTATGGTGTGAAGAATGGCTTAGACATTTGTTTATTGGTTTGGATGCACTTTTGAAGTATGGATATTATTTTCTATATGAATATAATAGTTACTTCATTATTGAAAAGTCTTAAGCCATTCTGTACACTTCACAACCCTAGCTCATTTCTCATTTTGCTTTCTCTCTCCTAAGTTTCCTCTCCTTCTTTCTCTAACCCTTACACTCACATGTGTTGTGAAATAAAGGTTTTAGTGAGATAATACAATCCATTAGACATTCTCTACATCACCTAAGCTACTTGGATTAGCGAACCATTTACCCTAGTTGCCTCGATTTAGAGGTTGGAGCTTGAAGCAAAAACTCTCGGGTGGATCATATTTGACGCGAGGAGGCCGACGTCGCAAGCTCGATCCTTTCTTCGGGGAGCCATGGAGAGGAGGCAAAGAAGATCCGAAAGACTTGGTCACGGAGGTATAACCAACTATCATAGTAGTTAAACCTCCTAGTTTGTTTAGTTAGTTAAGGTTTTAGTATAGATCATGGAGTTAGCCGGTGTTGCGAAGCATGTTAAAATCATTTTTTGAAAATTCTGCCTCCCTCTGAACCCGCGGGGTGCGCGACATCGTCTTACAGCTTCTTCTTTGAATTACCTATATATTTAGAATATCGTGCTATGAAACCATAGTGTGCGTGTGGGGTAGGTCATTACCCTGTGAAAGAACTAAAGGTTTATACTCTAGTTATTGAAAATACAGTTATATTAAACATCATGGTATTTTTATAAAAAATTCATTTATATGATTATCGAACATGAAATTTAGGTTACATCAAAAGGAAATTGATGTAAATATTACCTTGAAGTGACATTAGAGAATTTGTATAAACTCTTAAACATGGAAAAGTGACAAAAATTGTTTTAAAAACAAATGTTATATGCTAACTCCGCTTTTGTCGATATGTTTTAAAAATTATATTGAAGTGAAAAGAGAAGGAGATGAAGGGACTTACTGGTTGTGTAGTGTTAGAAAGAGGGTAAGGAAGAGAGAGAGGGGGGGTCTTGGTCTCGTCTGAGATGCTCCGATCATCGGAATTTGATCGTTACTCTCTTTGGCTTGCTTAACTTCACTTGAATAGCCTTAACCCTTCTTGAACTTAGAGAATTTTTGATGAATTTTCAGAATATAGGTGAGCTAGGGCATAGGGTGGTATTTATAGGGTAAAAATGAGAGTGGATGTGAAATAAAATGAATTTAATGGTGTTAATTAGGGATTCGAAGAGACTCTGTTTGATTGCAGGAAAATCAAACAGTGCAGAGGAGTTGAGGGGAGCTGAAGGGTGTGTATGCAAAGCACGGAGGTGATTTAGGTCATCTCGACTGTCGGCGGCGGCTAGAAGCAGGAAATGGGCGGTCGGATCTCGATGGATTGCCTCGAGATTTGTGCCACATACTTTAATCAGTGTTTACTCCTCATTGCACCAGTTTGATTTTTCTGAAACTTTTCGTTTCTCCGTGAATTGCACGTGCAACTCTTGGGCTTCTGAAAAATTTAAAAAGAAAAATCTTAAAAATAATTATGGCTGATGGTAATTGAACACACAGGCTATGTCACAACATTGTAGAGGCTTTACCAGTGAGTTACAAGTTACATCTTTCTTTTATTACACAAAAATGAATTATAACTCTTATAAAGGGTGAAATACCCTTTTTCTATACATTTAAACAAATAATTCAGTACAGGGATTTCAGAGTCGTTACATTCTACTCTCGTTATAAAAATTTCGTTCTCGAAATTTACATAGAGACTAATTTTCAAAAAGATAAGGGTATCGTGTATGCATATCTTCTTCTCTTTCCCAAGTTGATTCTCCCTGCGAATCCTTTCTCCACATCACTCGGACCAAGTTCACCTCCTTGTTCCGTAATGTCTTCACCTTTCGGTCCAAGATCTCAACTGGTTGCTACTCGCAGTTTAGATCAGTCTGTACCATGAGCTCTGAGTGATCAAGTATATACCGGGGGTCGCTTACATATCGTCGTAGTTGGGATATGTGGAATATGTTGTGCACTCCTTCCAATGAGGGTGGTAGTGCTAAACTGTACGCCACCTCTCCAACTAGTTCAAGTATGTCGAACGGTCCTATATACCTTAGACTTAGTTTACCCCTCTTGCCAAAACGTATCACTCCTCTGTTTAGAGAGATCTTCAAGAATACATGTTATCCGGGTTGAAACTCCAGATGTCGATGTTTTGCATCTGTCAAATGCTTTTGTCGGTCCTGGGCTATGCGCATCTTTTCCCTGATCGTGCGAACCACATCTACAGTTGCCACAATCATCTCTGGTCTAAGGAGTTCACGATTTCCAATATCGTCCAAACTCAGCAGGGAATGGCACTTCTTTCCGTAGAGTTCCGCGAATGGTGCCATCCCAATGATTTCCTTATAGCTGTTGTTATATGAAAACTCCACAAGGTGTAGGTGATCTTCCCACGAACCTCCGAAGTCTAACATATAGGATCTCATCATATCTTCTAATATCTGAATTGTTTGCTCGGACTGTCTGTTCGTTTGTGGATGATATGCCGTGCTAAAATTTAGACTTATTCCCAGGCTATCTTGCAAACTCTGCCAGAACTGTGATCGGAATCTCGTATCACGATCGGAGACGATGCAAACAGGTACCCAATGTAATCTCACGATCTCCTGCAAGAGTTTATGGGTGTCAAGATAAGTA
The DNA here is from genome assembly GCA_030015575.1 of Agapanthus africanus. NCBI lineage: Eukaryota > Viridiplantae > Streptophyta > Magnoliopsida > Asparagales > Amaryllidaceae > Agapanthus > Agapanthus africanus. The sequence continues at coordinate 517,431,716 of CM057345.1, read as the reverse complement.
TATTACATCTTGAAGGTATAAATCTTACTTTAGATTTTTACTCACCTCCATATACTTCCTTTCCAATGTCTCAGTTGACTGGCCAACTCAGAATGGAATAAAGTGAGCCAACTTGGTGAGTCAATCCACAATAACCCAAATTGCATCGTTACACTTCGTGCTATGAGGGAGAGTAGTCATGAAGTCCATGGTAATGTGCTACAATTTCCATTCTGGGATTGGTAATGGCTGAAGTAGACCAACAGTTCTGTGATGTTCAGCATTCACTTGCTGACATACTAGACACTTTGTTACTCTCCTTTCTACTTCTCGCTTCATTACATGCCACCAGTAGTGTTTCCATAAATCCTTGTACATCTTTGTACCACCGGAGTGTACCGAGTACGGAGAGCTATGAGCTTCTTTCATCAACTCTTCCCGAACAGTTGCACATAAACGAATTCCATATCGTAAGGATCCATCTTTGTGGATGATGAAGTCAGTTCGTAGTCCACATTCTACTTGTTCTTGTTAGTTATATGTATGCCCTAGAGGCCATTACTATACATAGGATGTATATTGTAGTGGATGCTTGGACATATATAGGGATGAATTTCTTGCTCGATATGATAGTATGCTATCTGGTTACACTTTACCTTAACGTGTATACTGATTGTCTCTCTGTTACATGTTGGTAAAGCCCTTAGGATGTGTACTTGACTACCTGGACTATGATGCGGATCATACTAGTGGGGACGTGGTAGTCCATAAGTACATCCTTCAAAGTCCCTAGTCGTGGGTGTATCGAGACGGGGCATCGATATACCAGAGTAGACTAGCGTGTACCTTCTCGACCCATATAGATGGGCGATGGATGATCCCATATCCATTGGTGTTTGACATCAGAGATGATATACGGGTGCTCAGTAGAGACTGGGTACACTGGACGGACTCGCCGAGAACTCCCAGATGGTATTATACCTTACGTCAGATGGTAGTTCTCTGGTGACACTGGTACAGGTTAGTCTGTAGACCCGAGATCGTCATAGAGTCTTGTGTGATTCCCACTGTGCTTTGATTTCCACCTTATCACGTCCAAGAGGGCGTGCAAAACGGTGGTTTTTGGGTATAGTCCCGAATCACATGGAGGCAATGAGCGATAGGAGGGGTTTCGTCTCTCCCGGTACAGGGAGTTGATGTTGCGCTGTGCTCGATTGGCTATAACAGGAAGTCCTTGGCCAAGGCTGCTTGAGGGATTTACTGGTAAGTGTTACCAGTAGTTTCTCGACCTGTTATGAGCCTCATATCGACACGACTTATCGAGTTATTGGGGTCTGACGTTTACCACCCCTAGATGAGATATGTGACATATCAGACGAACAGACCGGACTGTACGGTAAGTGTTACTGGTTGGATTCACCGGAGTGTGAACGGGCTTGCTCGTTGATCTTCTGATCGCTCAATACCTGGGTGGCCGTTACGTTTAGCAGACCGCTTGCGGCTTGTGGGGGTCTGATATGATCATCACCTACTGCCGGCGTAATGACGAGTCTTTAGAGTCCTACACAGAGGTTTCCTGACTCAAGCGAAACGAAATAGGAGCGCATATGAGATATGTGCGGGACCGAGAATAATATCAGTATGTGATACTGAATTCTATTCTCGCGATTTGTATCATGGGACGGTTATATGAGATATAGCCGGGTTACCGAATCAAATGTTGATTTGATATATTGATACACTTGATATTAGTCGGTTATATGCGATATGACCGGATCATTAAATCAAGTGTTGATTTAATGATTTAATGTATAATTATATATTTGATATATTACTTTACATTAATTAGTATTTGTTCACTTAAGATTGATTTTCTCACTTGATGTGCACAAGTTGTATATGTGATATATTTGTGTGCACTAGTTTGTATCATGCTTGATGATACATGCAAACTTGGGTGTGTGTATGCTTTAAACCATGCTTAGGTTAATGGTTAAGGTTTTAACTTATTTATTTATTTATTTTTAGCAAAAATAAAATGGTGGCTTTCTTTGTTTTTATTCTTGAAGCTTCAAGAAGCATTTCAAGCATCTTTGAAAAGTCTAACCATTTTGTTTTATGCTTTAACCTAACCATCAACCTAAACCCTAGTTTATTCTCTACATGAGTTTACTCACTGATCAGTCAAAAATACTGCATTTTTAACACGGCAATTTCCCTATCATTTGCACTCATCTACAAGTGTTCGGTATTCATATTGCACATATTAGCAAAACAGTCCTGAAATACCAGATTGCATGTGTTATACTCTAAAACCGACATTTCTGAGGAAATTGTGTGTTTATTAAGGCATCTCATCATTCCTATATTGCGCAACACTTGTCTCGAGAAATTGTGCAGGAAAATCCATAAGATAGACCAAAATTGTCAAAGTGCTGATAAAAGATACGTCAACTCAAAGATCTGAGATCTGGAAGTGATACAGAAAGCCAAATAAGATTTAATATATTTTATAAAGGCCCAAGAATCAGCCCAAGCCTGTACCAGAAAGATCAAGCCCTGAGGCTTCAGAAGCGCCGCGGTTCCGCGGCGGAAGCGTGCTTGCGCCGCGGATCCGCGGCGCTATGGTGGCTTCATCATCTCAGATTTTTTACACGTGTCTCATATAGCTACCCAAGCTTCCAGAAGACTCCCGATTCTCCACGTGGCACATCTAGAAGGCTCGGCTTAACAAACTTCATCTAGATGCTTCTCCTCAACTAACCTTTGGAGGGAAATTCAAATCTCCTCAAAAAACTTTTGGAGGGAAATTCAAAATTCAAATCCTAGATCTAGGGTTTGGATGGTCTATAAAAGAGAGCCTAGATCTAGGGTTCTTTCTTCTTCAACCCCCCATTCCATCTACAAGTTGAGTGACACATCTTGTAGCCCCAAATTCTAAATCCAATTCCAAATTCAAGATCCTGAGTACCATTCAAGCAAGAAGCCTTCAACCTTTTAGGAGCCGAGCCGATCTTCAATCGGGCAAGTGATCCAAGCCGAACCACGACTCAAGGAAACGAGCGAAACCAAATCGACGATCGAGTTCTTCCTCTTGTAGTTCTTGAGCGATTGTAACGAAATTGTTGATATAAATAAAAAGTGAAATTCTTTAATCTTGCTTTCTTTAAATTCTTGCATCATGATTCGATCTCAATTTGTGATTGTGATTCTTGTTGTGATGTTTGAGTAAAACTCCGCTCGTAAAGGAGTCGAGACGATCAATAGAATGATGATGATTTAGATCTTTTTACAATTCTTAAATCGTATAATGATTGTAAATTCTTGTGAATCAAATGATCGATGACCTAGTTTCGGGATGATCCTTTCTTGATTGTGTTCACTCGAAACTAGGGAACAACTATTGATCATTTGATTAACTAGATGCTAGAATTTGAATGAGATTTATCGAAAGGATAAAGGATAAGACGAGGAAACCCTAGCTTCTTCGCAAGATCCTTAACCTCGATGAATCATCATCGATCTAGTATCAATTTTTTAAAGGATAAGAATATGAAATCATTAGATCTCATCACATCTATAGATCCGATCGATTCCTACGAGCCTCATTTCGATTCTTGACATTTGGTTTGGAAATCATCACAAACATCTCAATTCTTGATTTTATCGTTTTAATGCTTTCTTAGATCTAGATATTTTCTCTTTCTTGAATTGCAATTACTAATCATGAATTGTTTTCTTTTCTTTTCCCTAAAGTTTCGACTCATCTAATTCGAAAGACGAACGATTACACTTTCCCTGTGGACGATCCGCACTTACTAACGCGCTACATCCGTCACCGTAGTTGATTGCGGTCAAATAATTTTTGGTTGTGATTTCTAAATACAATTTTCTCATTTTATACACAATCGAGAAAATCATAAAATCAAATGGCGCTGTTGCCTGGGATAGTGCGCTAATTGTTCATATTTTGAAATTTGAGTTGAAAAGTTTATTCCATTACAATTTTTTAGATCAAAATTCGCGCAACCACTAATACGTGTTGTTGTGATTTGATTGCGAGGAAATCTGGAATTATTGGAGCTGGAGAAAAAAATTTCTGAAATTTCCAGAGAGCTGGGGAAGTGAACAGAAGCCCTCTGTTAAAATTGTGTGCGGTGATCTTGCTACAGTACCGCGGAACCGCGGCATTAGTTGACTCCCGCGGCGGAACCGCAGCGGTTTGACTTCCTCACTGTTCCAAAATTTCAGGTATACTTCTACACTTTCTTATCTTCTTCCTCATCTGCTCCAAATAACAATTTGCTGCAGGTTTCTTTGCAAATAAATCGCAGGGCCGCAAAAGAAAAATTAAATTGTGCGTGTTTTGATCTTTGTGGTTGTTTGCATAATTAATACGGACATTAAGGGGCAAAGACCAAATCCAGATTAGGTAGGGAGTTCATTACCCTTCCTAAGCCCCAAAAATCACAAACTTGCATCCGCATTACCCTCATTAATTAAAAAATATCTAGAGATGACTCTAAGGACCGTCGCGCTCACTTAGGACAGAAGAAGGCCGTGGGTAATTCATTGCTTATCCGCGTTTCTTTTTGTGGTGTCTAAGGCAAGTGTGTCGAAGGCTAATGGTTACTTAATTAGGCCCACGACTTACGTAGTGGAGAACCTCCCACTTACCTGGCACTTACCTGGCCACAGGAGAGACAAAGAGGCAGTGGAGGATTTATCCTACGACTTGTCTTTTGGCAGTTAGGAGCGGTCTAGAGCCTGACCTAGGTGACCACTAGATTTTTAGGGTTTTGTGTGTTGCATTTGTTGTGTTGCATCATTTTTTCAAAAATCCATCCAATTTTCAGAACACACACCAACACTTCATTTCCCCTAATTATATTTTCACGCTGCTACTTGTACTAACCCTTTTTAGTGCAAGATAGGCTGGACAACAGGATTCTAGTGCCTGTTAGTCCGTGTCCCTTCGATCGACCCTAAAGTCGGTATTTCTACATTTACCTTTCTTTACCCACCACCACACCCACATCGATGGATCCGTCTCCATCGAACTTCTTTTCCACTACCCTGCCGCCGTCCGTTGGTGCGCAGAATCCACCTCGCATCTCTCTCCAAGAGAGGTGCTATCCTACACGAGGTCCCTTTTCCACCTGTCTTTCCATTCCACCAGCCAACGGGGAAAATTTTCAAATAAAACCCCAATACATCAACCTTCTACCAAAATTTCACAGTCTCGAGACTGAGGACGCATATGTGTTTATCACGAAATTTGAAAATGTATGCGCAATGATCGGTACCTCACAATTGTCTGTGGATGCTTTACGTCTTCGTCTTCTCCCATTCACTTTGTGCGATTTAGCCAAGAAGTGGCTATATAACACTACCGCACATTCCATTTCAAATTAGGAAGAATTCGTCAAAGCATTCCTTAATAAATTCTACCCATATCAAAAGACATCTCGAGTCCGTAGCGAAATCTATTAATTCACCCAGCTTCCAAATGAAACATTTTCAAAATGTCTTGAACGCTTCAAGGATCTGTTAGTCTAATGTCCACATCACGGCATCCCGAGATGGGAACTGTACCGAATCATTTATGAGTGCATTAATCCTAACACAAGACAGACCCTTGAATTAATGTATCAAGGCAACTTCATGACCAAAGATGATCGGGAAGCCTGGAAATTTCTAGAAGATTTCACTGAAAAATCTTTACAGTGGGAGGGTGTGAGCCAATCGTCTAGGGCTGGCAATAACCAATCGGATGTTTCCATAGGAGTTAGAGCTGAAATTTCAGCTATGCAAAAGAAACTCGAGACTATGGAAAACAAATTTTTAGCTGCCGCCCTAAATCAAATGTCACTCTCCAAAACTGTAGGTGGATGCTGTTCTGATCCATCACATCTCACGGAAGAGTGTCCACTTAATTCTCCGTTTCAAGGTCATGAGCATACCAATGCCGCATTTCAAAGACCTAGGAACGATCCATATTCTTCCACACATAATCAGGGTTGGAGGAATCACCCTAACTTTGCTTGGAACCAATCACAATCTCAAAACACGGTTCCAACCCAACACAATTTCCAAAGGGTCCCTCCACCACAATAGCAACCACCACTTCAATTGAGTCAGCACCCCTTCCAAGCACAAAACTTCCAAAATCCGGTCAACACACCCGCATCGTCTAGTCCTTTACAGTTGACCGGGACCGATGAATCCTCTTCATTCATAAACTTGCTTCTAACAAATCTCATGCAAGTATCGGCTGAAATAAAGACTTCTGTCGATGATATAAAGAAAAACTCAGCGTCCCAAGCTGAGAGTATTAAATCGATGGAAGCAGAAATTTCACGATTAAAAGCCGAAATGAGTGCAAGAGAGAAAGGGAAACTTCCAGCTCAACCTTTACCCAATCCTGGCTATTCACATCATGTGGATGCAATCACGTTGAGATTTGGAAGAGTGCTTGACAATCACATTGGGGAAGAGTTTGATGATACTGACAAATCAATCAATAATACCCCGGCTGAGACCTTTCCTCACACACACACTTCTACTTCTGATCCTTGTTCTTCTACCCCACCATCTTCTTGTGAGCCTATTCTTCGTTTCCCAAAAGGCTCGCCACCTCAGTCCATCTCTTCTAGTTCTCCACAGACGATCCCCACTCCTCTTTTGGGATCACGTCTACCCTACTTCCATCTCCTATGATGGACCCAGCGCTTATTGCTAAAGCACCTTATCCTAATCGGTTAAGGGCTAACACATCGAGTCCGCATATGGAGAAGATCATAGACATTTTTAAGCAAGTTAACATCAACATCCCTCTCGTAGATGCCATCCAACAAGTTCCGTCCTATGCGAAAACTCTTGAGAACTTGTGCACTAGGAAGAGGAAGACTCAAGTGCCCAAGAAGATTTTCATGGCAAAGACAGTAGACACGGATTTCCCCCAACAATTACCGAGGAAACGTAAGGATCCTGGATAACCTACTATTTCCATTTCTATCGGGGGAAAACACATCAGCCGTGCTCTACTAGACCTTGGCGCTAGTGTTAACTTGCTTCCATACTCAGTCTATGAGCAGTTAAGGATCGGAGAGTTGAAGCCAACCCATTGCACTCTCCAGATGGCTGACCGATCAATCACCAAACTTAGGGGTGAACTGGAGGATGTGTTAATAAAAATTGGGGAATTCATATTCCCTGTGGACTTTATTGTAATTGATACACAGCCTGTAGTGAACCCACGGAATCAAATTCCGGTGATTTTAGGTCGCCCCTTTTTTGCCACTTCCAATACAATAATCAACTGTCATAACGGTTCTATGACCCTATCCTTCGGGAATAGGTAAATAAAGCTGAACATTTACAAGTTGGGAAGTGTACCCTCCGAACCTACTGCTCAGGTCTGTTCTGTCGACTTAATGGATGTCGACAGCAGCGAATTTGATGATCCTCATGATACTGATCTTGACTCTTTTCATACATTGTTGTTTGACCCAACTATGTATCATACACATACGGACTCTTCCACCGAGATGTCCTGGTCAACAATTAACACGGATTATGAACTGTTCTTAGAGTCTGAAGATCACCCCGCACTTTGTGATGACATTATTCATCGGGGTATTGATGGAACTTTTGAGGAGATCTTCGCTGATGAACTCGCATTTTTGAATGACACGGGTGTTGAGATGAATCATGTCCCAATCACTGAAATTGAACCTCCACCCCTTCTCCTAAAATGTAAAAAGAATGCGAGTAATCCATCACATTCACAGCATTGTCTCTCCAAAATAAGACACACACACATTCTATTCCACCACTTACCCTTTCCCCACTTCTTCTTCCACCAACCAGAGCACTGCATTGATAAAAATTTTGAATGGTTGGTGTTGACATTCGGTCTTTGCAAAGCTTGGCATCGACCATTAATTTTTGACCCCCTCATGTGATTTTCAAAGCTTAACATTGCATAACTCAAGTTGGGGGGGGGGCATTTTTTCTGGCTCTTGAAAAGAAAATTTTTACAAAATAATGAGCCAAAAATAAGTTTGGGGGAGGTTCTTCACTTAAATATTTTGCCCCTACTAATAAATTCCTCCCAAGCTTACAGGTTTTTCGAGATTTAGCGGATGGCAACAGTGAGGACACTGTTGAAAACAAGTTTGGGGGAGGTTTGTGCTTATTTTCGCATCATTTGCATCATATTTGCATAAGCACAAAACATTTTTGAAAAACCTATAAAAATTTAAAAAATATCAAAAATATAAAAATATTTTTGTACATAAATAAGATAATAAAAGTTTAGATAGTGAAAAATTACATCCATGAGATTAGAAAAATTTAAGAAAACCAAGAAAATTAGAAGTTTTCTTATACGAACTAGTAATAAGTAGTTATGAGCCGTTGTCCCAAAGGTTAATAAGATGAAGGACGTCACTAATCTGAGGATAAAAATAACTCTGAAAAATAGTTTCTATTCTGGAAGCCAAACATTTTGAACGTTGATACCCTGCTATTCGCACTTACACACGTCTTAAAGCCCGGGATAGTAGAGGATACCTTGAAATGCTCTTGTCTTAAAGCCGATGTATGAAGGAAATAAAAAAAAAGTGAATAAAAAATATAAAGTGGTGAGAAAAATGGACACTGGTTTTGTTATCACCAAGGGAAATAAAAAATATAGCGAGGGTGCTTCTTCACCTAGTGCCCTAAGGCCAACTGGTCTGGGAGTCACTGCTATGCCTGAGGTGGTGCAAGACGAGGAAAATACACCAAATAAGCAAGCACATGAGTAATCGGTCGGTTAGTACCTCAAGAAGTATTAACGGTCGCATGAAAGTGTGTGAGCAATCCTAATATTCATTAATTAAAAAGTACTAAGGCTGATGGGCAAGAGTATGATAGCTTGAATTGAATTCTCCGGGTGTAGGGATGTCCTTTACACACACGCAGGGTGATATGATCGATGTTTGGAAGAAAGACAGGAATGAAGAATAAGACAATGTTTTATTGAGGGAGGACGTGATTTCCAACATCTTTTCATGACCATTAAGATAGGGCTTATGACAACCGAAAAGCTAGCTTAGTTGGAAACCTTAATTTTCAAGTCTTTTCTTTTACAATTCTTTTCTTTAAATGTAATATTCATGATCTTCCTTTTATTATTGGATTTTGTGGGTGCAATCCGCTGAAAACCCTCAGTAGACAACACTCCTCCTACTAGGGACACCTAGAGGTTTAAAGGCTTGTTGCACGTGCTCAGTGCAATCGTGTTGCCTACGAAAGTGTGCTAGTTAGTTTTTCTCTGTCTTTATTTTCTCCTTCTCTTTTTAATAAAACAGTTCGCTCGAGACGATCGAAAATAAGTTTGGGGGAATTTGATCAGTCGAAAATACTGCATTTTTAACACGGCAATTTCCCTATCATTTGCACTCATCTATAAGTGTTCGGTATTCATATTGTGCTTATTAGCAAAACAGTCCTGAAATACCAGATTGCATGGGTTATACTCTAAAACCGACATTTCTGAGGAAATTGTGTGTTTATTAAGGCATCGCATCATCCCTATATTGCGCAACACTTGTCTCGAGAAATTGTGCAGGAAAATCCAGGAGACAGACCAAAATTGTCAAAGTGCTGATAAAAGATACGTCAACTCAAAGATCTGAGATCTGGCAGTGATACAGAAAGCCAAATAAGATTTAATATATTTTATAAAGGCTCAAGAATCAGCCCAAGCCTGTACCAGAAAGATCAAGCCCTGAGGCTTCAGAAGCGCCGCGGTTCCGCGGCGGGAGCGCGTTTGCGCCACGGATCCGCGGCGCTATGGTGGCTTCATCATCTCAGATTTTTTACACGTGTCTCATATAGCTGCCCAAGCTTCCAGAAGACTCCCGATTCTCCACGTGGCACATCTAGAAGGCTCGGCTTAACAAACTTCATCTAGAAGCTTCTCCTCAACTAACTTTTGGACGGAAATTCAAATCTCCTCAACAAACTTTTGGAGGGAAATTCAAAATTCAAATCCTAGATCTAGGGTTTCGATGGTATATAAAAGAGAGCCTAGATCTAGGGTTCTTTCTTCTTCAACCCCCCCATTCCATCTACAAGTTGAGTGACACATCTTGTAGCCCCAAATTCTAAATCCAATTCCAAATTCAAGATCCCGAGTACCATTCAAGCAAGAAGCCTTCAACCTTTTAGGAGCCGAGCCGATCTTCAATCGGGCAAGTGATCCAAGCCGATCCACGACTCAAGGAGACGAGCGAAGCCAAATCGACGATCAAGTTCTTCCTCTTGTAGTTCTTGAGCGATTGTAACGAAATTGTTGATATAAATAAAAGGTGAAATTCTTTAATCTTGCTTTTTTTAAATTCTTGCATCATGATTCGATCTCAATTTGTGATTGTGATTCTTGTTGTGATGTTTGAGTAAAACTCCGCTCGTAAAGGAGTCGAGACGATCAATAGAATGATGATGATTTAGATCTTTTTACAATTCTTAAATCCTATAACGATTGTAAATTCTTGTGAATCAAATGATCGATGACCTAGTTTCGGGATGATCCTTTCTTGATTGTGTTCACTCGAAACTAGGGAACAACTATTGATCATTTGATTAACTAGATGCTAGAATTTGAATGAGATTTATCGAAAGGATAAAGGATAAGACGAGGAAACCCTAGCTTCTTCGCAAGATCCTTAACCTCGATGAATCATCATCGATCTAGTATCAATTTGTTAAAGGATAAGAATATGAAATCATTAGATCTCATCACATCTATAGATCCGATCGATTCCTACGAGCCTCATTTCGATTCTTGACATTTGGTTTGGAAATCATCACAAACATCTCAATTCTTGATTTTATCGTTTTAATGCTTTCTTAGATCTAGATATTTTCTCTTTCTTGAATTGCAATTACAAATCATGAATTGTTTTCTTTTCTTTTCCCTAAAGTTTCGACTCATCTAATTTGAAAGACGAACGATTACACTTTCCCTGTGGACGATCCGCACTTACTAACGCGCTACATCTGACACCGTAGTTGATTGCGGTCAAATAATTTTTGGTTGTGATTTCTAAATACAATTTTCTCATTTTATACACAATCGAGAAACTTAGGGTTTGGGGGAGTACGGCATGCCACATGTGAGGCGTTGGCTTGACCCTTCTACGGCTGGACCGTTAGTACTGTGGCATGTGATGTATATTTTTAAACCCCCCTCAAGTGTTGAGAACCATTTGGGAAAACTTGGGTGTTTGTTAATTCGATCGGAAAGTTTAACACTGTCTATTTATCTGAAATTTGATACAATATTTGGAATCCACAAGTAGTTATGAGATAACTGATTTGGATGTTATAAACATAGCAGTTTAGTCTCAAATGATCGGTTGCCACGGGATTTTGATGCGATCAAAAGTCCGTCGCAATCACGTAGCATACGCGGATACTCGCCGGGTAAACTTAATAGACAGCCATGCCCCATAGCCCCGACCAAGTGACTGTAGGAGAACCCCGTCGCCAAAAGCATCCGTTCGGGTGCTCGCGGCAACGGTGTTCCGCCTTAGTGCACTTCGTCGACGGCGTCCGGGGGTGCAGCCGTCTACTAAAGTTTGCGACGAGCATTCGATCAGTTTATCGGGAATCTTGTTGAATTGCCCGACTAGATATTGAAAAGTGTTTTCGATATAGAGACTAAAATGCGGAGTTTATAATTGTTAGGCATGCGATGTCTAAGGAGGTTGCGGATTCCAACTGTTGTAGTTTTACACTTTCTTTTCTGCGACCGTAAGTGTAATATGTGATATCGCCGGTTTCGTTGCTATATGTCAACGACAATTGGGATGCGCATATTTACTTACGTTGATGACATGTGATATTCTGTGTTGCTGGATATGTTATATTGGATCGTCGCGTTATGAATAGCCGGGTTTTTTTTATGTGAGATGAGAGTTTTTATTTTCGTTCATGTAAATTTAATTGTATGTAATATTCTTTTATTGGGGAACTTCCGGGTTGAGGTTGATGTCACCATTTGTATATTATTTACTTTTCAGCACTAGGATAGACCCAAGGAGGAGAGCACAAGTAACCGGGTTTTAGAGTCCAGTGGGAGACCAACTCGAGGAGTCGAGTCCAGGTCTCCTAACTCTAGAATTGGTAGGGTTGCTTGCCGCTCTCGTAGGGGTCTAGGGGTGTGGGTTTGGCTATTCATCGCGACCATGAAATCCGTGTTTTATACTGGCTCGTATTGAAAACACGGACGTCCTAGTATATCCAATATTTCATATGTTTCTTCTGCTGCGATATCTGTGATGTGATCCTTTGATATGTTGTGATAGATACAGTATATGGTATATATGATATATTATATAGATGTTACTTATTTTTACACCCGCGCTAGCCCTGCCCCGCTCTGTCGTTAGTTACCTAACCTAACAGTGCACGAGGGGACATCGAGGCGAATGCGGATGGCATAAGTGTACGTCGTATTTATCTGTGATGTTTAGGTGATTTAAATGATAGGACTTCATTAATATGATTAATGAAATAAAAGAAACCTAAGAAGTTGTGGAATCGAATTTTCAAAAACAGGTAGCTACAGTTCTTGCTTTGCAACGCGGTGTTCCTTGTAGAACATCCTGCACCTTATTTGATAAGGAAAGGGCCGAGATCCCTTCACCGGGAGTGACCCCTTTAGCAATAACTGGCAGATACTACAACCCTCGGTTTGTCTTTTGATTGCTTTTCTAGTTCATGCTTTGCATAGTGATATTTGTGAAATATCCTGCACCTTATTCGATGAGGAAAGGGACGACGATCCCTTCACCGGGAGTAGCCCCTTTAGCAAAACTAGAAAAGCCTAAAAAACACTCCATTTAAAATCACTCGATTCTACAAAGATATCAAGTTCATTACGCAAAGGGTTTTCTTAAAAACCTGTCATAGCCCTCCGTCATTTCAGATAAGTACTACTTAGTATTCGTGCTGCGGTAGTTTGGCATTCGTCAAGGCGTAGTGTGCGGTAGCTAACTAGTACTTATCTGCTTATGCATATGATGCAGATTGGATTAGGGTATTCGTACGGCGTTGTTTGGCATTCGTCAAGGGTCGTGCGGGTGGGTTTAATTCAATCAAGAAATGTACGGGTTGAACTTGACTAGTGGACTATGGGTTGTTTGGTATTCGTCAAGGTCATAGGACGCTAGGGGTAAAATATTATTGGGAATTTCAAGTGTTGAAATTTGTAATGAGATTGCATACCTTCTATGAGATAGTTGGATCTCGATACCCGCTGCGAGTAAGAGTTACTCCTGGGAGAGTTTTACACATTACAATTAGCCGATCAAGTAGGTGTCTAGAAAGGTGTCAACGGGGTTACGCCTCTGGAAAAACGAGGTTTACTTTAATTAGGTCCGTGCGAAAGCACGGGGAACCTCCCTCAAAGTACTGACACTGGCCTGGCTGAAAGATTGGCGAACTTGTAGCGTGTAATTAATCCCGGCTAGTCTTTCCTTTTAGGGTTTGAAGGAAGATTTGATAAAAACAGTGGGAGCTATCCTGATGAGATAAAATAATAACCAATCTGATCATGCAAGAGCGCACGCTGAGTATTTTCTTCTCTCTCTCTCTCCAGGTAGAGACCATGTCACGTCTTAATCAAGATAATAAAACGGAAATATTGACCGAACCCGCTTGTTATACTGAGCTGGGAAACGTTGGTCCCGCTCCAACTAATAATTATTATAAGACAGAGCAGGAAATTGGGGATTACCAGAATTCCCGTGCCGCCCAAACGAAGAAAGTGCATACCGATGCATCATCTTCGGGTGTGTTCATTACAGAGAACTGTTTCTCAATGTCCTTTACGTCCTGGGTATATGATACCGGATTAGGATCCCACATATGTAATATATTACATGGGCTACAGAAAGGTAAAGAACTGAGAACGGGTGATAAGTTTCATGAGACAGAAAATGGTGTAAGTGTTGCAGCCAAGTCTGTTGGTCACTGTCACCCTGTATTACCTGAATACATTGATTCTGAACAAATGTCATTAGATACCGAATCTGATATACAACATCATATCAGTCTCTTTATTAGTAAAGAAAGGATATAATTTTGTATTGTTGGATAATGTTTTGAACATTTCCTATATCAAGAGTTGATCGGTTCAGGCACGTTATCTAAAAGCATTAATGTTCTAAATTAAACTACAATTCTTAGTATACAGAACACACACAAGAGGAAGAGTTCAGAAATGAACGAATCCTTCTTGAGGCATTGTAGACTAGGTCATATCAATGCGACCCGACTAGCTGAAGTTACATTAAGATGCATATTTAAATTAGTTTGAATTTACATCTTGTGAAACTTGCCAGTCATGTCACAGAGATAAGATGACCATAGCTCTGTTTATTGGAAACAGAGAAAGAGTTAGTGAACTCTTGGGATGATACATATTGATGTATGAAGGTCCCCTGTCTACACATGCCAAGACCGGTTCTTTGTACTTCATTAAATTCTCTGATGATCTCTCGAGATTCAGACATATGTTCCTGTTGAAACACAAGTCCGAAGCTTTTAAGATATTCATAGAATATAATTTAGATGTAGAGAACCAACAACGGGTATAAGTATTATGTCCTTTGATGTGATCAGGGAGGAGAATACTTGAGCACAGGATTCCTGGACTATTCTAAGAATAAGATTCTCTCTCAGCATTACTCCTCCGTATACACCATAGCACGATGGTATATCGGGGCAGAGCAATAGCACCCTATATGATATGGTGTGCTCTATGATGAGTACTACTGAGTTTCCTATTTCCTTTTAGAGAGTTATGCACTTATGAAGTTGCATACCTATTGAATAGGGTTCCGATCAAATCAGATGCCTACCATTTCATATGAGATATGGAAAGGGAAGAGCCCGTCTCTTAAGTCAGTTAAGATTTGGGGTTGTCCGGCCTATGTCTAAAAGGCAAAATCCGGACAAGCTCGAGACAAAGTCAGTACTGTAGAAGTTTGTTGGATATCCCAAGCATACTCAAGGGAATATCTTCTACCTAACCGAGGAACAAAAGATGTTTTGTTACTCAGCATGCCACCTTTGTGAAAGGGAATTTCTTATAAAGAAATTTGTGGACATGAGGTAGAACTGGAAAGAGTTCCAGCTATATAAACTGCAGCTGATGATTTGGTAGAACCAAAGGATTCAATAGCAACCAACGAACCTCAGCCTCTCCACCGATTTAGTAGGGTTCCTCACCCACCTGAGAGATACTTCGGTTTCTCTATGATAGTGGAAGCAAGGATTGCATCATGAGATGATGACCCAACTAGTTTCGGGCTGGCCATCAGGAGTAGGACTCTGTAAGAATGGCTGGATGCTTATCGATCTGAGATGGAATCCTTATACACCAACAAAGTATGGACTTTGGTTGCTTTATCTGAAGGGTTAAATCCCCATCAGGAGAAAGTATATCTAGAGAAGATTACTTGGTGTACATGTAAAAGTTAAGACATTTAAAGCTAGACTTGTTAAAGGTTTGCATCATTGACCAGGTGTGGATTATAATGAAACATTTTCTAAGTAGCTACGCTTAAGTCCATCCAGATCCTACTTGCCACGGCTATACACCATGACTACGATATCTGGCGGTTGGGTGTCATGACTGCTTTTTTAAATGATGTTTTAGAAGAGAGAGTCTGTAAGTACACAGTCAGAGGGCTTCGTAGACAGTGGGAGCAGCGGAAACGTGTGCAAGATGTTTTATGTGATAAAGCAGGCATCGCGGAGTTGGAACATCTGTTTTGATGAGTTAGTCAAAGAGTTTGACATCATCAAAATGGTAGATGAACCTTGTATATACAAAAAGGTAGTAGGGAGTATGCTGGTGATCCTCGTAGAGTACGTGGATGACATACTCTTGATAGTTAAGTAGTTTCCTATGCTACGCTCGGTCAATCTCCGCTTATCATAAGAATTCTCCATATAGGATCAAAGTGATACCTACTAAATCCTGTGTTTTGGATTTATGAGATAGATCGAATTGGATGTTAGGATACTCACTAGTTGTAGTGATATGGTATCAATTGATCCTGGGGAAGAATCACTGGAAAGGTTCCAGGGTGATAAGGACGACTGAATGTCAGTCGCAGGCATTGTCTTTACCCTCAGTAAAGGGATGGTATGTTGGAAGAGTTCCAAGCTAGATACCGTGGCATACTAGACGATAAAGGCTGGATAAATCGCTACCAAAGATGCTACCAAAGAGGCAGTCTGGGTGTATATTAGTTCATGAGATTAGGAGAGTAGACACAGAGGTCAACACGGCGGATCCACTCACAAAAGCCTTTTCCCAGAGAGAGACTTTTTTGGGATGGTTGAGTATGAGATACTACAACCACTGCTATCAGATGGCCCTAGTGCAAGTGGGAGATTGTTAGTTATATGTATGCCCTAGAGGCCATTACTATACATAGGATGTATATTGTAGTGGATGCTTGGACATATATAGGGATGACTTTCTTGCTCGATATGATAGTATGCTATCTGATTACACTTTACCTTAACGTGTATACTGATTGTCTCTTTGTTACATGTTGGTAAAGCCCTTCGGATGTGTACTTGACTACCTGGACTATGATGCGGATCATACTAGTGGGGACGTGGTAGTCCATAAGTACAACCTTCAAAGTCCCTAGTCGTGGGTGTATCGAGATGGGGTATCGATATACCAGAGTAGACTAGCATGTACCTTCTCGACCCATATAGATGGGCGATGGATGATCCCATATCCATTGGTGTTTGACATCAGAGATGATATACGGGTGCTCAGTGGAGACTGGATACACTGGACGGACTCGCCGAGAACTCCCAGATGGTATTATACCTTACGTCAGATGGCAGTTCTCTGGTGATACTGGTACAGGTTAGTCTGTAGACCCGAGATCGTCATAGAGTCTTGTGTGATTCCCACTGTGCTTTGATTTCCACCTTACCACATCCAAGAGGGCGAGCAAAACGGTGGTTTTTGGGTACAGTCCCGAATCACATGGAGGCAATGAGCGATAGGAGGGGTTTCGTCTCTCCCGGTATAGAGAGTTGATGTTGCGCTGTGCTCGATTGGCTATAACAGGAAGTCCTTGGCCAAGGCTGCTTGATGGATTTACTGGTAAGTGTTACCAGTAGTTTCTCGACCCGTTATGAGCCTCATATCGATACGACTTATCGAGTTATTGGGGTCTGACGTTTACCACCCCTAGACGAGATATGTGACATATCAGACGAACAGACCGGACTGTTCGGTAAGTGTTACTAGTTGGATTCACAGGAGTGTGAGCGGGCTTGCTCGTTGATCTTCTGATCGCTCAATACCCGGGTGGCCGTTACGTTTAGCAGACTGCTTGCAGCTTGTGGGTGTCTGATATGATCATCACCTACTGCCGGCGTATTGACGAGTCTTTAGAGTCCTACACAGAGGTTTCCTGCCTCAAGCGAAACGAAATAGGAGCGCATATGAGATATGTGCGGGACCGAGAATAATACCAGTATGTTATACTGAATTCTATTCTCGCGATTTGTATCATCGGACGGTTATATGAGATATAGCCGGGTTACCGAATCAAATGTTGATTCGATATATTGATACACTTGATATTAGTCGGGTATATGCGATATGACCGGATCATTAAATCAAGTGTTGATTTAATGTATAATTATATATTTGATATATTACGTTACATTAACTAGTATTTGTTCACTTAAGATTGATTTTCTCACTTGATGTGCACAAGTTGTATTTGTGATATATTTGTGTGCACTAGTTTGTATCATGCTTGATGATACATGCAAACTTGGGTGTGTGTATGCTTTAAACCATGTTTAGGTTAATGGTTAGAGTTTTAACTTATTTATTTATTTTATTTATTTATTTTTAGCAAAAATAAAATGGTGGCTTTCTTTTTTTTTTATTCTTGAAGCTTCATGAAACATTTTAAGCATCTTTGAAAAGTGTAACCATTTTGTTTTATGCTTTAACCTAACCATCAAGCTAAACCCTAGTTTATTCTCTATATGAGTTTACTCACCCATGGTTGCATTATGATAAGTCTTCACTTGATTTTTCATTTTTAAAATAATTCATTTCATTTGCTTCTTCTTCATCTTCTTCATGAAGTGAAGAAAGCTTTCTTGAAAAATTTCAAGTGTTGAAATCAAGTGAGAAATCCAAATCCAAAGTGAACCCACTTCCTATTTCTTCATCCTCTACCACTTGCCATATTGTATAGGGTGTTTTCTTCACAAGGTTCATGACTAAGTGAAGATGGAGCTTGAGTTTGAGTCGCCTCGACGTAGATCATCTTCGGCACCGAAGTCAACGACCTAGCCCGATTATTTCTCCGACGAAACCATCACTAGAGTCCGGGATTCCGATGATCGCAGCGGAGGGACGTCAACACGGAGCTAAAGAAGTGGAGGACCGGATCTACAAAGGTTGTAATCCCTTTCACTTGTTAGTAAAGTTGTTTGCTAGCTTATAGTTTCGCCTATCCTCTAGTTAACGATCTATATTAGGGTTTCTCGGCACCTAAATTTTTGAATTTGGCATGGTTGATGTCTTGTGGAACCTCTTGAGTGTGCCTAGTAACCCTTCAGTTCTCGGATCCTTTGTAGCTTGGCATCATTTTCTTGAGCTACATTGATCTTATTTACAAGAGTGGACTGGACTTGTAAGTTTATCAAAGATGAAGCGTTACCTGGCATAATTACTTCGATCTCCAATCCGTGCAATTCATGTTGTAGCTTCTATTGAGCGGTGAGGTTTATTGCTAATGGCTGGCGACTAAGTGCATCAGGAACTACGTTCGCCTTCCTAGGATGATACTGTAGGTTGACGTCGAAATCCGCTATGAGTTCTAGCCATCTTCTCTGCCGCATGTTGAGTTCTTTCTGAGTAAATATATACTTCAGACATTTTTGGTCAGTGTATATATCCACTCGTTCTCCCAAAAGGTAGTGGCACCAAATCATGAGTGCGAAAACTACCGCTGTTAGTTCCAGATCATGTGTTGGATAGTTGCGTTCATGAACTTTTAATTGCCTTGATGCAAAAGCTATAACTTTTCCCTGCTGGTGTAGAACACATCCTAATCCTTTACTGAACGCATCACAATGCACATAGAATCTGCCAGATTGATCCGGTATTACGGGAATAGGAGCAGAGGTTAATCTCGACTTGAGTTCTATAAAAGCCTTCTCACATGCTTCTGACCACACGAATGCTTCGTCTTTATGTGTGAGCTTAGTCAGGGGTGCTGCGATCTTTGAGATTCCTTCAATGAATCGTCGGTAGTATCCTGCTAAGCCCAAGAAACTTCTTATATCTTTCACCATCTTTGTTGTCGGCCACTCACTGACAGCTGACATCTAAGCTGGATCCATAGAGATTCCTTCACCTGAAACGATATGTCCGAGAAATCCGAATTGATCTAGCAAAAATTCACACTTGTTGTACTTGGCGTAGAGCTGATGTTGTCGTAATGTCTCCTGTACAATCCGTAAGTGCTTGGCGTGCTCTTTCTGATTCTTTGAATACACCTGTTGGGGTCAAAAATTATACCCCGGTTGACCAAGTCAAAGTCAATCAACCCCCAGCCAAGCAGGCCCAAGCTTAAGCGAAGTCGGTCCAAGCCCAAGTCAAAATCAAGATTGAAACGGGCCGGCTACATTCCAAGAATGAAGCAATAAATTAGTTCAATGCAATTTTTTAGAAATAAATGTATGAAAAATCAGAAGAAAGCCAAAATTTTGTAAACCCCATGGCTTATGTGCAAAAAGAAATAAGCACATAAGGTATGGGGTGGCACAAGTGGCATTTGGCAAAGCCCAAGAGGCTATATGTAAAGTGTGTAACCTATAAAGGCAAACATGATGAAAAAACAACAGGAACATTTTCATTCTTTCAAAAAGTCTAGGGTTCTGTGCCTCCTTCCCTTCCTTAAGGTTCTAAACCTTCTTCCTTTTTCTTGAATTAAATCAAGAGTTTCACTCTTCTTTTCCTAAAAAGGAATAGTTTTTCACCATAAAACCCACAAAGAGGAGCTCAGATCTCCCATCAGATCTCTAAAAGAGGAGATTTTTTAAGTCTCGCCCCTTTTTTCTTCAAGATCCAGCCAACAGAGAGGAGGAAGAAGGAGACCCATCTCTAAAAATCTCACTTTGCAAAGACCCAAGGCTCAAGAGAAAATCCAAGGATCAAGGGAGAAGAAAGGGGTCCCCTTTCATCATCTTCGAAAATCTCTTAGGAGTTTAACTCCACACAAAATAAAATAATAAATCCCTTTTTTTTAGGAGTTTAACTCTAAAAGTCAATCACGAAGTACAACTCCCTGTGCAGGGGCTAAGCCCCTCTTCCCCTTTTTTAGGAGTTTAAGTCTAAAAGTCAATCGGGAGTACAACTCCCAGTACAGGGGCTAAGCCCCTTTTTCTGCAGGCGCTCAACACCCAAGTGTAGGGCGCGTTATCCGCTAGCGCCCAGCGCCCACGCACCATGCATGTGACCCGCTAGCGCCCAGCGCCCGCGTGCGGGACGCGTGACCCACTGGCGCTTAGCGCCCTCATGCGGGACGCGTAACCCGTAGGCACCAAGTGCCAGGCACGTGAACCGCTGGCGCCCGGCGCCCAGCGCCTGGCATGTGAACCGCTGGCGCCCGGCGCCCGCGTACAGGGTGCATGACCCTCTGGCGCCCAATGCCTACGCGGTACGCACGTGGCCCGTTGGCACCCGGCGCCTACGCGCCACTCACGCGTCCTTAGGACGCTCTTCACCCCTCATTTTCTCTCATGGTCCACACTCAAAACACGTCCCCCGTTAGAAAAAATTTCTAACGGGGCGTCGCCCCGCATCCCGTAAGGGGGCTGCTAGCCCATTTAACCCCCGGCCCACTATCCGAGTAGCAGGACCCCCGTAAACTTTGCGTAGCCCCCTATATATCCAAGTCCCCTCCAAAACAAAACACACGCACACCGCACATTTTGTTCTCCTGAGTAGTTTTACTCGTCAATCGGAGGTTTCCTCGCTTCAAAGGCGAGGGGTAATTAACGGCAGTTTAGTCCACGGCTGCCGGAGATTCTGACCTCCACAATCAATAAACCTTGGCCTACTCTAGGCAGCGGGAATCTGTAGTACGCCTGACAAGCGACGCGCATTTCCCATCTTTATGGGGTGACGAAAAACACTCTACAGATTATGGCACGCCCGGTGGGACATTTCTCTCCTCCCATATTTCAGGTCAAGCATTTATATGAACTCATTTAACATATATACCGATGTTTGTACTGAAATAATGTTTTTTCGTGCAGCAATCAACTTTCAATGACGATGTCTTCTAAGATGAATTCAGCTTCCGACATGACCCCGATCCAGTACGTGGTCAAGATCAATTCTCGTGTGGTTCTTCCTACAAGTCTCAGCCGGCAATAAGAGGAGCCACCCTGTCAATTTGGTTCTGTCATCATCTACCCTACCGGAAGCGCTCATCTGGCGGAGGTCACAGCAAACAAAGTGACCAAACCGACCTTAAGGGGCAGGAGGCCGAACGTTGTGGTCGCTAAAGCATCCCACCCCAAATGCAGATCCGTATTCGAACGGCTCACCACCGTTCCAACTAGGGGAAAGGCCGTCAACACCAATGGAGCCACAAACCAACTTCAGCAGGCTCAGATGGCGCCCTTGACAATCGCGCGAGCGAGTGTCTTCTCTGGACTCCCTGTTAATCGGTCTACGGCGGCTTCCCGAAGAGCCGAAACCTTCCAAGTGCTCAAAACAGAAAGGTTGAGACAGAAGAGAGTCAGGTATCGAGCCAACAAGAAGGCTAGGACTCTGTCCAAGTGGAATCTTGTGAGGTTCCAAGAGTAGGGTTACCCCATGACGACAGCTGAGTCGGCCGTAAAAGTCAGCAATTCCTTCAAACCTCTGAAGTTGGTTCAGAAAAATACCATGACCGCCAGAATCAAGAAGACATCAGTTCGAACAATGGTGCAAAGAGACGTGTCCTAGCCCTAAAAGAGAAAGCATGAAACCATCTTTTCATGAATTTATCAAGCGCTCTGTGCCGCGCGAAAGCAGCGGGCAAATCCAGAAAAGAAGTGCCAGCAGCACTCAAGAAGCTTATCAGGCCAGCCGTCTTCAATCGATTGTCCGTTAGCGAAACAGAATGGCGTCGACTGTGGTCCAAGAAATCAGCTACCAATAATGAAAGAACGACCTGATATGTTATCCACACGGTCTATATGGTGGGCACGCGCCCCAGCGACAACCTTTACAGCAAAATCAAGGATGGGGCCACCACATCCCAAGCCCAATCTAGCTTGAATGTGGTTACCTTTTCCCAAGATCAGCTGTCACGCCCTGCTTCCCAGTGTACTGGCAGAGGACGCGACGAGGCCGCTACGTATTTACTCAGAAGTAAATACTCTAAGCGTAACTAAGCAATATAAAAGGAATATAAAAAAGAGACAAATGTAATGAACAACAACTTTATTTATTAACATTCTTTTACAGTACATGGAAAAGTAAATACATGGAATGAAAAGCAATGCCTAAATGATAGCATAACAGAAATGAAAAGTACTAAAAGTAATGTGAACAAGGAATCTAAAGCTCTAGGTCATAAGCTAGCTGGTCCAAATCCTCGCTGGTGGGCTCGATCTCCTGAAGATCCGAATCACCTGACAACATTCCAAATAAGAAAGAGAAGGAACGTCGTCAGCGAACAATCGCTCGGTAAGTGCCAAAGATAAGGGAGAAGTAGAAAAGATAGAGAGAGATAGAGAGTGATTTTTAAAGTTATATTATATTGTTATAATGTTGTAATTAGTGTTAACGCTGTTGTTTGTAGCTTGGTATAGAAGAGGCCAGTGTATACGAGAGGTGTCTCACTTGCCCCGGAGACTGAGGTATTAGGAACACAAGGAACCGTTCATGCCATGGTACAACAACAATGGAATATAGGTTAGGTGTCTTAATGGTTGCTGTCTCGTGCCACTTCTAACACCTTCCGTACCAATCTACCCCTTAAACCCCGCGATATCTTGTTTGTATTGTTTGTATTGTATTGTAAATTATAATGTCTATTGTTTGTACTGTTTTGTAAATGTAAATGGAAGACTTGTATTGTAAAAGGAAGACTTGCCGAAACCATGATATCGTACAAATGGAAATGGAGATACTGGATAATCATGTAAATGGAATATATCCATGGTTCGGTTCGGTCAAGTTATATAGATTTTATAGATTGAACAGATGGATTCATATTGATTTGTTATATATAATTGAATCTCATTCAAGATAGATTATTTATAATGAGACTCAGTCTGAGTCAGACAATTAGAAAAGAAATTTAAATCCTGAATTAATTTTTGGTGTTATCGGTAACCGCTGCACATGGACAGCAGGATTTGTGTCTTTTTCAAAGACGATTATCGTGTTGATAATGTAGGGTTCCTAGGCACTCTCAAGAGGTCTCACAAGGCATCAACCATGCCAATTTCAAATTTTATGAGTGCCGAGAAACTCTAATACGGATCGTTGACTAGAATTTTAGGCGAAAGAATAAACTAGTTAACATCTTAACTAAAAGTAGGAAACTACAACCTTTGTAGATCCGGTTATCCACTTCTTTAGCTCCACGTAGTTGTCCCCTCGCTGTCCATCTCGAATCCCAGACTCTAGCATCGGCTTCATCGGAGAAATGAGCGGACAAGTCGTCGGCTACGATGCCAAAGATGATCTACGTCGAGGTTGCACTAGATCAAGCTCCAACTTCACCAAGTTATGAAATTTGTGAAGAAAACACCCTATACTACTTGGCAAGAGGTAGAGGGTGAAGAAATAGGAGGTGGGTTCACTTTAGAATTGGATTTCTCACACTTTTGCTCAAGTTGCCATTGATGGTGGCAAGTTTTCTTTCTTGAAGAAGAAGATCAAGAAGAAGATAGAATATGATAAGTCTTTAAAATGAAAAAGAAAATGAATACTTATCATAATGTAAACCATGGTTAGGTGTAGAGAATTGACTAAGGTTAGATGAATGGTTAGGGTTAAGCATGAAGACAAAATGGTCACTTTGGTCAAAGCTTCATGAAGCTTCAACAAGCTTCAAGAATGAAAGCAACCCTTTTGTTTTCTTTTGCCATTTCTTTTTAATCCAAATTAAAAAGATAAATGAATGAATAAATAAAAACCCTAATCATTTACTTAACCAAGGTTTAATTCTTTACACTTAACCAAATGAGCAAGTATCATCAAACATGATACAATCAAGTGCACACACAAAATATATCACATATACAATGTGTTTTTCAAGTGAGAAAATCCCTTTAAAGTGAACCAATACTAGTTAATGTAAAGTAATATATCAAATATATAATTATACATTAAATCATTAAATCAACACTTGATTCAATGATCCGGTCATGTCGTACATAACCGACTAGTATCCAATGTATCGACTTATCGAATCGACCTTCGATTCGATAACTAGGTTATATTGCATACAACCAATCGAAACATTAATTGCGAGAATGAAATACGGTATCACATACATGCATTATTCTCGGTCCCGCACACATCTTATATGCGCTCCTATTTCGTTTCGCTTGAGCCAGGAAACCTCTGTGTAGGACTCTAAAGACTCGTCAATACGCCGGTAGCAGATGATGATCATATCAAGCACCCACAAGCCGCAAGCGGTCTGCCAAACGTAACGGCCATCCAGGTATTGAGCGATCAGAAGATCGACGAGCTAGCCCGCTCACACTCCTGTGAATCCAACCATTAACACTTACCGTACAGTCCGGTCTGTTCGTCTGATATGTCGCATATCAAGTCTAGGGGTGGTAAACGTCAGACCCCAATAATCGATAAGTCGTGCCGATATGAGGCTCATAACGGGTCGAGAAACTACTGGTAACACTTACCAGCAAATCTCTGATCAGCCCTGGCCAGGGACTTCCCTGTTACGGCCAATCGAGCACAGCGCAACATCAACCCCCAATACCGGGAGAGACGAAACCCCTCCTATCGCTCATTGCCTCCATGTGACTCGGGACTGTACCCAAAGACCACCGTTTTGCACGCCCTCATGGATGTGGTAAGGTGGAGATCAAAGCACAGTGGGAATCACACAATACTCTATGACGATCTCGGGTCTACAGACTAACCTGTACAAGTGTCACCTGAGAACTGCCATCTGACGTGAGGTATAATACCATCTGGGAGTTCTCGGCGAGTCCGTCCAATGTACCCAGTCTCCACTGAGCACCCGTATACCATCTCTGATGTCAAACACCAATGGATATGGGATCATCCATCGCCCATCTCATGGGTCGAGAAGCGTATACGCTAGTCTACACTGGTATATCGATGCCCCGTCTCGATGCACCCACGACTAGGGACCTTGAAGGATGTACCTATGGACTACCATGTCCCCACTAGTATGATCTGCATCATAGTCCAGGTAGTCAAGTACACATCCTATGGGCTTTACCAACATGTAACTATAAGACAGTTTAAAGAGACAAGTGTACATGTTAAGATAAAGAGCAACCAGATAGCATACTATCATATCGAGCAAGAAAGTCATCTCTATATATGTCTAAGCATCCAATATAATATACATCATCTGTACAATACTGGCCTCTAGGGCATACATACAACTAACAATCTCCCACTTGCACTAGGGCCAGCTGCTGTAGTATCGCATACCGAGCATCCCGAAGAGTCTCTCAAACTGTATCTGGGGAATGGCCTTCGTGAGTGGATCCGCCGTGTTGTTCTTCGTGTCAACCCTCCTGACCTCGATCTCCCGGCGATCAACTATCTCCCGGATCAGGTGATACCGCCTCAGAATATGCCTGGATCGCTGATGGGACCTGGGTTCCTTGGCTAAAGCCACCGCTCCATTGTTATCGCAATACAAAGGTATTGGATGCTCAATGGATGGAACCACACCAAGTTCAGTAATGAACTTCTTGATCCAGACAGCCTCTTTAGCAGCATCGTTGGCAGCGATGTATTCAGCCTCCATCGTCGAGTCTGCCACGGTTTCCTGCTTGGAACTCTTCCAGCTAACCGCCCCTCCGTAAAGGGTAAAGACAAATCCCGACTGCGACTTAGAGTCGTCCTTATCACTCTGGAAGCTCGAATCGGTAAAGGACTCCACTTGGAGTTCTCCGTTACCATACACCAAGAGCATCTCTTTAGTCCTTCGTAAGTACTTAAGAATGCTCTTCACAGCTATCCAGTGACTCTCTCTAGGATCAGCTTGATACCTGCTCACTACACTTAGTGAGTATGCTACATCGGGTCTGGTACATAGCATCGCATACATGATAGAGCCTACAGCCGAAGCATAGGGTATCCCTTGCATGCGAGCTCTCTCCAAATCAGTCTTGGGAGACATCTCTTTGGAGAGCGTGACTCCAGAGATCGTGGGCAAGTTCCCACGCTTGGATTCTTCCATACTAAACCTCTTTAGTATGGTGTCTATGTACCTGGATTGGGACAATCCCAATATCCTTTTGGATCTATCTCTATAGATCCTTATTCCCAATATGCAGGAGGCATCACCAAGATCTTTCATTGAGAATCTTTGTGATAAGAAGAGCTTGACCGATTGCAGCATAGGAATATCATTTCCTATCAAGAGTATGTCATCCCCGTACAATACGAGGAAGACAACCTTACGCTCTGCCACCTTCTTGTAGATACAAGGTTCATCTGGGTTTTTGACGAAATCAAACTCTTTGATAACGACGTCAAAGCAGATGTTCCGACTCCGTGATGCTTGCTTTAATCCATAAATGGATTTAAGCAGCTTGCACACTTTCCCGCTGCTCCCACTGTCTACGAAGCCCTCTGGCTGAGTCATGTACACGCACTCTTCTAAATCACCGTTTAGAAAGGCGGTCTTAACATCCATTTGCCAGATTTCGTAGTCATGATATGCAGCGATGGCAAGCATGATCCGGATGGATTTAAGCATAGCCACTGGAGAAAAGGTTTCGTCATAGTCCACACCTGGTCTTTGACGAAAACCTTTTGCAACAAGTCTAGCTTTGAAAGTCTCCACTTTCCCATCTACACCAAGTTTTTTCTTGAAGATCCACTTGCTCCTGATGGGTTTTACCCCTTCAGGAGCAACATCCAAAGTCCATACTTTGTTGGTGTACATGGATTCCATCTCGGACCGCATAGCATCCAGCCATTTCACTGAGTCCCCACTCGTGATGGCCTGCTCGAAGCTAGTTGGGTCATCATCCTCCATGATGCAATCCTCGCTGCCACCATCCATGAGAAAACCGTAGTATCTCACAGGTTGGCGAGGAACCCTACTAGATCGGCGGAGAGGCTGAGGTTCATCAGGAACTACTGAATCCTCTGGTTCAACCAAGTCTTCTGTCGTAGTCTGTATTGCTGGAACCTCTTCCAGTTCTACCTCCTTGCCACTAATCTCTTTATCAAGAAATTCCTTTTCTAAAAAGGTGGCATGTCGAGAAACAAACACATTTTGTTTCTCGGTGTGGTAGAAGATATACCCGCGCGAATGTTTGGGATATCCAATAAACTTACACAGAATGGACCTTGCCGCGAGTTTGTCCGAATTTTGCGTTTTTACATATGCCGGACAACCCCATATCTTAACATAATTAAGACATGGTCTCTTTCCTTTCCATATCTCATATGGAGTGGTTGGCACGGTTTTGGTGGGAACCATATTCAATAGGTCTGCAGCTGTTTTGTAAGTCCACGTTGCGACCCCCGGTTCTTACGGGGAGGCGGAAACGGTATAAAAATCAAATTTTTAGCGCAAGGGGCAACATGGACTAAGCAAAGTCGGGATCTTTGACTAAACTAAAACTAGCATACTTAGCTAAAGAGAGTTAGCTACTCGGAGGGGGGTTATACCTAGCTTGTCTTGAACTCCTTCTCTTCAAGCCCCGATGGTGGTCCGATGGCTCCTTCTCGTCGTCTCCGTATGCCGAAGATAGATCCACTTGAAAGCTCCAACCTTTAGCTCCTTCTTCGTTCTTTGAAGAAACTAGTTAACTTGGTTTGCTAAACCTAGTGAACTAGAATGAGTAGAGAGGAAATAGAATGGGATTTTATCTATGGTTCTTGATTCTCAACTCATGAGACAAGAGAACCATAGATCAAGAGAGGGAGCAAGAGGTTGAGGGTGAGAGCAAGAGGAGAGCTCAAGAACAAGAGAGAGAATGAGCAAGAAAGAATGAGCAAGTATTTTGTCTCTCACCCTCTCATAATCCAAAGCAATGATAACTCATCATATTAACAAAAGTCTTATGTGATGGTTGAAGCAACCATAACCTTATCATGTCATGCACTCATTTTACTCAAATGAACAAGCAAGTAAAAGTCTTTGGCATGAAATGATAACCATGGTTATCATGATGGTCAACTAGTCAAGCCTAGTCAACCGGTCAACAAAGTCAACAAGTCAACAAAAGTCAACAAGTCAACAAGGTCAACAAAAGTCAACAACCAAGTCACCATAATACTTAATTAATATAATAGTTAATCGCATATCATATTCTCATTAGGGTTGAGCAAAAAGTCAAAAAGTCAACGGTCAACTGTCAACAACCCTAATGAGAATCCGCTGCCTCTGCCTCCCTGTCAACTGTGCATACACACCCGCATCCGCGTTCCGAGGAACACGAATGCAAACTGGATAAATCCAATCCCATAAGGTACACTAGGATCTGGCTTAAACCAAAGCCCGCTAGTGTAAACTGTCCGGACACTGTACGTGCACAAGTGCACGGATGTGACCGAACCCTGTCGCAAAAACATGCGACCTGTCGCAATACCATGCGACCTCTACTCTTTTGCCTAAAGGCGAAAAGCTTTCTGTGTGGGACTCTAAAGACTCGACACTACGCTGGCAGTGGGTTTAACCACAGACCGCAAGCGGCACTAGCTGTGCGTAACGGTCCCCAGGTAATGCCGACAAGAAGACCGACGAGGCGAAACCCATCTGAACTCCTACTGAGCCTGAGTGTGACATTCTCCGTACAGTCCGGTCTGTTCGTCTGATACATCGCATGGCGGGCCTAGGGGGCGGTAAACGTCAGTCCCCCAATAGCGGTACAAGTCGTGCCGGAGCGAAGCCCAAAACACCCTGAGATAACACTGGAAACCTACCAGTATATCTCGTTTGCCCTGGCCAGGGACTACTCGTGTAATGGCTCTCCTAGACACAGCGCGATGTCAACCCCCAATACCGGGAGAGACGAATCCTGTCTAACCGTCACTGCCTCCAAGTGCTTCGGGACTGCACCCAACCACTACCTGTTTGCACGACTCCTTTGAGCCGTGGTAGGGTAGTGATCAAAGTACAGTGGGAACACACCCGAGACGAAGTGACAGTGTCAAGTCAGCGGACTAAGCTGTACTCATGTCACCTGGGAACTGATAACTGACGATAGGTATAATACCAACTAGTCAGTTCCCGATGAGTCCTTTCCAGTGTACCCGTAACCTAACGAGCACCCACATACTATCTCAAGTACGACGTACTGACGGCTGTGGGACAGACCATCTCCCACACTGGGATGAGAAGCGCATGCGCTGGTCTACTCCGGAGTATCGATGCCCTGTCTCGATAGTCCTGCGACCAGGGACCTGCATAAGGATGTGCTTATAGATTACCCAGCCCCACTAGTGTGACGGCCATCACATCGCTGGTAATCAAGCAAAGATCCTAAGGGCTCTACTAATGTGTATAGGCGATATACTAAAATAAACACATGTACACATTGAAGTAGAAACAAACCAAGTAGCATACTACTATTTTGAGCAAGATTGTATATACAAGGTGAATATCCCAAGCATCCATTAAGTAATATACAAACTAGTATGATACAGTAATGGCCTCTAGGGCATATACACTAACAATCTCCCACTTGCACTAAGGCCATGTACTGGCGTATCGAAGACCTATCATCTCGATCAGCCGCTCGAACTGAGTCTGGGGCAGGGCCTTGGTGAATGGATCAGCAGTGTTATCTTCTGAAGCGACTCTCCGAACCTCGATCTCCTGGCGATCTACGATCTCCCTGATCAGGTGATACCGCCTCAAGATGTGCCTGGATCTCTGATGGGACCTGGGTTCCTTCGCTAAAGCTATAGCCCCGTTGTTGTCGCAATACAGAGGTATTGGATCAACAATGGACGGAACCACCTGAAGTTCTTTCAAGAACTTTCTCATCCAGACAGCTTCTTTTGCGGCATCAGATGCAGCGATGTATTCCGCTTCCATCGTCGAGTCTGCAACGGTTTCCTGTTTGGAACTCTTCCAACACACCGCCCCTCCATTGAGGGTAAAGACAAAACCCGACATGGACTTGGAATCATCCTTGTCACTCTGGAAGCTGGAGTCAGCAAAGGCCTCGATCTGGAGGTCTTTTCCGCCATACACCAAGAACATCTCCTTAGTCCTTCTCAGGTACTTGAGAATGTTCTTTACCGCTATCCAGTGTTTCTCCCCTGGGTTAGACTGATACCGGCTTACCACACTCAGTGCATAAGCTACATCCGGTCTGGTACACAACATCGCATACATTATAGAGCCTACCGCAGAAGCGTAGGGTATAATAGACATGCGATCCCTCTCCAAATCAGTCTTGGGAGACATCTCTTTAGAGAGGGTGATCCCGTGACAAGCCGGTAGGTTACCGCGCTTGGAATCTTCCATACTGAACCTCTTCAGTATGGTGTCGATGTACCTGGACTGTGAAAGTCTTAATATCCTCTTGGATCTGTCACGGTAGATCCGGATACCCAGAATGTATGAGGCATCACCCAGGTCTTTCATGGAGAACCTGTGTGACAAGAACCCCTTGACAGATTGTAGCATAGGAATGTCATTTCCTATTAAGAGAATGTCATCCACGTACAAAACGAGGAATACTACAGTTCTCGCTACAAATCTACTATAGATGCATGGTTCATCTGGATTTTTGATAAAGCCAAATTCTTTGACCGTCTCATCAAAGCAGATGTTCCAACTCCGCGATGCCTGCTTTAGTCCATAGATGGACTTAAGCAACTTGCACACCTTTCCGCTGCTCCCACTCTGAATGAAACCCTCTGGCTGGTCCATATAGACACACTCCTCTAAATTTCCATTTAGAAAAGCTGTCTTTACGTCCATTTGCCAGATCTCATAATCGTGGAAGGCAGCAATGGCAAGAAGGATCCGAATGGATTTCAGCATGGCTACTGGAGAAAAGGTTTCGTCGTAGTCCAAGCCAGGTCTTTGACGAAAACCCTTTGCTACCAGCCTAGCTTTATAGGTCTCAACCTGTCCATCTACACCAATCTTCCTTTTGAAGATCCACTTGCATCCTACGGGTTTTACCCCGTCTGGAGCAATGTCCAACGTCCATACCTTGTTGGTGTACATGGACTCCATTTCGGTCCGCATTGCATCCAGCCACTTCACTGAGTCAACGCTCTGAACGGCCTGCTGGAAGCTAGTAGGCTCATCATAGTCTATGATGCAATCCTCTCTATCCCCGTCTACGAGAAAACCGTAGTATCTCTCGGGCGGATGAGTCTGCCTACTACTCCTGCGGAGCGGCGTAGGAATGTCCTGTTCTTCCGAACCCTCTGGTTCCACTAAACTTTCAGTAATAGTCCGTGGTTCTGGAATTTCTTCCAGTTCTACTGCGCTCCCACTTATTTCTTTTTCTATGAACTGGTGTTCTAGAAAGTGGGCATGACGAGAAACAAGAACTTTTTGTTCCTCTTCACCGTAGAAGAAATATCCCTTGGAATTCTTTGGATATCCCACAAACTTGCACAGTACTGAGCGTGCCTCGAGCTTGTCCGCATGCTGCTTTTTGACAAAAGCTGGACTTCCCCATATCTTAATGTGATTAAGATGGGGTCTCTTCCCACACCACATCTCAAATGGCGTAGTAGGCACAGTCTTAGTGGGAACTCGGTTCAAAAGGTATGCGGCTGATTCTAGCGCATATCCCCAGAATGATCGCGGCAACTCAGCGTTACTCATCATGGACCGCACCATATCCAATAGGGTGCGGTTCCGTCTCTCCGATACACCGTTATGTTGTGGGGTGTATGGAGGAGTAAGCTGAGAGAGAATTCCATTCTCTTTTAAATAGTCCAGGAACTCGGCACTTAAGTATTCTCCACCTCGATCCGATCTTAGAATCTTAATACTTTTGCCGGTCTGTTTCTCCACTTCATTCTTATACTCCTGGAATTTTCCAAAGGCCTCGGACTTATGTTTCATTAAGAAGACATAACCGTACCTTGAGAAGTCATCCGTAAAAGTAATGAAGTAAGAATGTCCGCTTCGGGCATGTGTAGACATTGGACCGCACACGTCACTGTGTACGAGTCCCAAGAGCTCGCTCGCTCTTACTCCATGTCCAGTAAACGGAGTCTTTGTCATCTTTCCTTTGAGACAAGATTGACAAGTGGTATACGATTGATATTCGAACGCATTCAAATATCCTTCTGTATGTAACTTAGTCAACCTTCTCTCATTGATGTGACCCAATCTACAATGCCATAAGAAAGTCTGATTTATTTCTGGAGACTTTCTTTTGTGTGTATTCTGGACGTTGAAAATTTGTGGTTGGTTTAACACGTATATACCATTACTCAATGTACCTGACCCAATCAAAACTTGATTAAGGTGAATGTTTACAACATTACTTACAAACGCAAATTCATAACCTTCTTTAGAAACTAAAGATACAGAAATGATATTACAAGTTGCGTTGGGTACAAAAAAGCAATTATGCAAAACCAAAACATGTCCATCTGACATTCCCAGGTGATAGTCCCCCACGGCTTTAGCATCCATACTAGCTCCGTTCGCAACTTTGAGGGTCATGTCACCTGCCTTCAAAACCCTACGGTTTCTCAACGCCTGCAAAGAATTACAGATATGAGATCCTGATCCGGTATCCAATACCCAGGAAGTAGAGTTTATTGAAAGACAATTTTCAATAACATACACACCTGAAGCTGAAGCTGCAACCTGCTTCAATTCCTGTGTTCTGGCCTTCCAGGCCCTGCAATCATTCTTCCAGTGTCCTTTCTTATGACAATAGAAGCATTCTTCCTTGTCCACAAGCTTCCCCGCTATCTTTGTTGCTTTTGCTTTTCCCTTCGTATCCACTTTACTAACACCGCCCCTTGGTTTGGCGGGGGCCTTCTTCTTCTTTCCCTTGGCTTTCGCCTTGGACCTAGAAGAAGATGATCCTCCTACAAACAAAGTGGATGTATCCCTACCTTTCTGTAGGGTGCCCTCTGCGCTCCTCAGCATGTTGAGGAGCTCTGAAAGTTCAACCTCTTTTTCTTGTAAGTTGAAGTTCAGTATAAACTGGGCGTAAGTGGAAGGAAGGGACTGGAGAACTATATCCGTATATAGCTCACTCTCCAATGTGATCCCTAGGTCAGCGAGCTCCTCAATGAAGCCGATCATCTTTAGCACGTGCTCGGCTACTGATGATCCGACGGCCATTCTTGTCGAAAATAACTTTTTCGACGCTTCGTATCTTGCGATACGAGATTGCTCTCCATACAGTTCTTTTGTATGAAGCAATATGGATTCCATGTCCATATTCTCATGCCTCCTCTGATGTTCGTTGTCCATCGAGGCAAGCAGGAGGCACTTGGCCTTCGCGCTATCAATCTCCCAAGTCTTGCGGATTTCCTTATCCGCGACGCTGGAAGTTGGACCAGGGACAGGGGGAGCTTTGGTGGTAAGAAGATACCCCAGCTTGTCATAAGTGATTGCTATCTTGACATTCCTGAGCCAATCTTTGTAGTTTGGCCCTGTCAGTTTGTTTTTATCTAGGAGTAACTTAAGTCCAGTCATGTTGATTGGTCGCTGCAATTAGGAGAGAGAAGAAGAAACACTCAGCATGATGCTCTTGCAAGTTTAGAGTGGTTTTTAGTTTGTCTAAACAGGATGGCTCCCACTGTTTCTCGAATCCCTCCTCAAACCATAAAGGAAGAATTAGTCGGGATCAATCCCACCGCACAATACTTGCTTAACCGTTCAGCCAGGCCGGTGTCGGTACTTCGAGGGAGGTTTTCCAACGCTTTCGCGAAGTTCCTTAATTATAGAACCTCTTTTCCCTGGGGGCGTAGCCCCGCTAACACCTTTCTAGGCACCTACTAGGTTTGTAGCATTGATCGATTAGTGAGAAATTTCCCGAGGAGTAGCATATACTCACAGTAGGATCGGGATCCAAATATCATCGCGTGACGAAACTGAAGGAATCCTACCAGAATCATCACACTCCAAATGGTATGCAAATCTAGCAAGTTTCAGTACTTATGAAACTCCCGATGTGGATTTTTTGCCCCATGCTCTTATGACCTTGACTTTGGCCAAAATATCATAAGTCACATGTCAAGTTCTACCCGTCATTATCCAGGTTAATTTGGATCCATCCGTACCTACCCTTGACTTTGGCCAAAATGGCAGTACGACTATCCCAAACCAACGCATCTATCTATGCTACACATGAACACCCAATAGCTACCAATCACTGTGCCTTGACTTTGGCCAACATACACAGCTTGAATACTATTGACTATTCATGTGAAACGACGGAGGGCTACGGATGGTTTTGGCAAAACCGTGAACGTAGTGAACTTGATTTGGTCGATGGAACGAGATAGCTTTTAAAAGGAGTGGCTCAAGCTCCGCATTTAAAAGTTGTTTTTGAAAAGAACCGAGTGGTTTTTCGAAAGTGTTCCAACGACTTTAACTTGGTTTATTATCTTGCATTAGTTC
Source organism: Agapanthus africanus (assembly GCA_030015575.1). Taxonomy (NCBI): domain Eukaryota; kingdom Viridiplantae; phylum Streptophyta; class Magnoliopsida; order Asparagales; family Amaryllidaceae; genus Agapanthus; species Agapanthus africanus. The sequence goes on along the minus strand of CM057345.1, from coordinate 517,396,839 downwards.
TTTTAATGCGTGATATTCTTGCATTAGTTCTTTTAATGCGTCCCATCATTTAATCCTACCATTGCAGAAAACAACCAAAATACGACGTACGCTTATGCCATTCGCATTCGCCACGGGGCCCCGTCATTACCCGTTAGGTTACTTAACTAACGACAGAGCGGGGGCTGGGCTAGCGCGTCTGTAAAACATAAGCAACGCCTAAATAATATCATATATAGATATACTGCAATGATAAACATTTCAGATCTCAGATAAATACATTGGATATACTAGCAATCTGTAATTTGTACGAGCCTGTAACAAAAACAGATAACACGGTCGCGGTGAATAGCCAAAACCCCACCCAAGACCCCTACGGGTGCGGCAAACTACCCGTCAAGTACCCGAAGCGTAGCAACCTCCCTCATCTCCATGAGTAGGCCACTCGACACTTCGGCATACCCGGTAGTTTGTGCACCCCTCCATGGGTCTATCCTAGGAGCAAAAACAGTAAAAAGAAATTATACAATGACGGCTACAACCCCGACCCGGTTGTGCGGCCATACAAATAATTATTACATCAATTTACAAATTTACATGAATTGCAAGAAAAGAAAACTCTCGTCTCACAACCCCCGGCTATTCACCCGCGACAATCCAACATATTTATATACACATTCCAATATCAAACACAGATCATGTATAACCCCGACCAATCGACTTATAGCGATTAGCCGACGTTCAATACATGCAAGCATCACAGATATAACCATCATAGTCAAAGTGCAGTGAAGTTCGGAAAAAATACGGAATTATAGGACCCCAAAAGGAAATTTCTTTTCTGGAAAATCTGGGCACATATAATATATTCCAAAAATCCCAAAACCAACACAGACACACACTGCACGAAAAACGATGCAGAGAAGACGACAAATCACGGCTCTTCCGCGGCACATGCCTACCTCGTGCGGCGGAAGCGCGGCGGTTTGAACGAAACAGTGGACCGTTTTTCATGGGTGTTCACACAAAACCCTGAGCTGAATTTAGGAGTATAAAGTTTTTTCATTTTGACCAGAAAAAATTTCAACAGAAACTCAGGTTTTGTAAAAGTTAGGTTTTTGGATTTTTTCCGGTTCCGAACTTCGTTACACTTTACTACCAAGCTAGTTTAAGTTTAGTTAGGCTCTGATACCACTGTAAGTCCACGTTGCGACCCCCGGTTCTTACGGGGAGGCGGAAACGGTATAAAAATCAAATTTTTAGCGCAAGGGGCAACATGGACTAAGCAAAGTCGGGATCTTTGACTAAACTAAAACTAGCATACTTAGCTAAAGAGAGTTAGCTACTCGGAGGGGGGTTATACCTAGCTTGTCTTGAACTCCTTCTCTTCAAGCCCCGATGGTGGTCCGATGGCTCCTTCTCGTCGTCTCCGTACGCCGAAGATAGATCCACTTGAAAGCTCCAACCTTTAGCTCCTTCTTCGTTCTTTGAAGAAACTAGTTCACTTGGTTTGCTAAACCTAGTGAACTAGAATGAGTAGAGAGGAAATAGAATGGGATTTTATCTATGGTTCTTGATTCTCAACTCATGAAACAAGAGAACCATAGATCAAGAGAGGGAGCAAGAGGTTGAGGGTGAGAGCAAGAGGAGAGCTCAAGAACAAGAGAGAGAATGAGCAAGAAAGAATGAGCAAGTATTTTGTCTCTCACCCTCTCATAATCCAAAGCAATGATAACTCATCATATTAACAAAAGTCTTATGTGATGGTTGAAGCAACCATAACCTTATCATGTCATGCACTCATTTTACTCAAATGAACAAGCAAGTAAAAGTCTTTGGCATGAAATGATAACCATGGTTATCATGATGGTCAACTAGTCAAGCCTAGTCAACCGGTCAACAAAGTCAACAAGTCAACAAAAGTCAACAAGTCAACAAGGTCAACAAAAGTCAACAACCAAGTCACCATAATACTTAATTAATATAATAGTTAATCGCATATCATATTCTCATTAGGGTTGAGCAAAAAGTCAAAAAGTCAACGGTCAACTGTCAACAACCCTAATGAGAATCCGCTGCCTCTGCCTCCCTGTCAACTGTGCATACACACCCGCATCCGCGTTCCGAGGAACACGAATGCAAACTGGATAAATCCAATCCCATAAGGTACACTAGGATCTGGCTTAAACCAAAGCCCGCTAGTGTAAACTGTCCGGACACTGTACGTGCACAAGTGCACGGATGTGACCGAACCCTGTCGCAAAAACATGCGACCTGTCGCAATACCATGCGACCTCTACTCTTTTGCCTAAAGGCGAAAAGCTTTCTGTGTGGGACTCTAAAGACTCGACACTACGCTGGCAGTGGGTTTAACCACAGACCGCAAGCGGCACTAGCTGTGCGTAACGGTCCCCAGGTAATGCCGACAAGAAGACCGACGAGGCGAAACCCATCTGAACTCCTACTGAGCCTGAGTGTGACATTCTCCGTACAGTCCGGTCTGTTCGTCTGATACATCGCATGGCGGGCCTAGGGGGCGGTAAACGTCAGTCCCCCAATAGCGGTACAAGTCGTGCCGGAGCGAAGCCCAAAACACCCTGAGATAACACTGGAAACCTACCAGTATATCTCGTTTTCCCTGGCCAGGGACTACTCGTGTAATGGCTCTCCTAGACACAGCGCGATGTCAACCCCCAATACCGGGAGAGACGAATCCTGTCTAACCGTCACTGCCTCCAAGTGCTTCGGGACTGCACCCAACCATTACCTGTTTGCACGACTCCTTTGAGCCGTGGTAGGGTAGTGATCAAAGTACAGTGGGAACACACCCGAGGCGAAGTGACAGTGTCAAGTCAGCGGACTAAGCTGTACTCATGTCACCTGGGAACTGATAACTGACGATAGGTATAATACCAACTAGTCAGTTCCCGACGAGTCCTGTCCAGTGTACCCGTAACCTAACGAGCACCCACATACTATCTCAAGTACGACGTACTGACGGCTGTGGGACAGACCGTCTCCCACACTGGGATGAGAAGCGCATGCGCTGGTCTACTCCGGAGTATCGATGCCCTGTCTCGATAGTCCTGCGACCAGGGACCTGCATAAGGATGTGCTTATAGATTACCCAGCCCCACTAGTGTGACGGCCATCACATCGCTGGTAATCAAGCAAAGATCCTAAGGGCTCTACTAATGTGTATAGGCGATATACTAAAATAAACACATGTACACATTGAAGTAGAAACAAACCAAGTAGCATACTACTATTTTGAGCAAGATTGTATATACAAGGTGAATATCCCAAGCATCCATTAAGTAATATACAAACTAGTATGATACAGTAATGGCCTCTAGGGCATATACACTAACATGTTTCCAGTGCATATCCCCAGAAGGAAATAGGTAACTCAGCCGTGCTCATCATAGAGCGCACCATATCTAATAGGGTGCGGTTCCTCCGTTCTGATACACCGTTGTGCTGTGGTGTATATGGAGGTGTCAGCTGAGAGAGAATCCCATTCTCTTTTAGGAAGTCCAGGAATTCATTGCTTAAGTATTCACCTCCTCGATCAGATCGAAGGATTTTAATACTTTTTCCGGTTTGGTTCTCGACTTCTTGTTTATATTCTCTAAATTTCTCAAAAGCTTCTGATTTGTGTTTCATCAGGAACACATATCCGAATCTAAAGAGATCGTCAGTGAATGTAATGAAGTACGAAGAACCATCCCTGGCATGTGTAGACATAGGACCGCATACATCACTATGTATCAGTCCTAAGAGTTCAGTAACTCTTTCTCCGTGTCCCGTAAACGGAGTTTTGGTCATCTTGCCTTTGAGACATGACTGGCAAGTGTCATAAGATGAAAATTCAAACGGATTTAAATATCCATCCTTATGCAACTTAGCCAGTCGTGTCGCATTGATGTGACCCAGTCTACAATGCCATAAGAAGGATTCGTTCAGTTCAGAACTCTTCCTCTTATGTGTGTTTGTTATGCTCAGAACTGTTGATTGATTTAGAACATAAATGCCATTGCACAACGTGCCTGATCCAACCAACTTTTGGTTACGGAAAATGTTCATAACATTGTCCTGTAATACGAAATTATATCCCTCTTTACTCAATAAAGAAACCGATATAATGTTGCATATCAGGTTCGGCATGTAATAGCATTCGTTCAGAACCAATGTATTACCAGTTGGTAATACAAGGTGATATTCCCCGACAGTTTTAGCTGCAACAATCGCATCATTTCCAACTCTAATGTCTTTATCACCTTCTCCAAGTTCTCTACCTTTCTTAAGCCCATGTAACTGATTACATATATGGGATCCTGACCCGGTATCTAATACCCAGGACGTAGAGCAAATTGAGAAACAGTTCTCTGTAACGAACACACCCGAAGAAAATGCATCATCATGTACTTTCTTCATTCGGGTGGCATGGGAATCCTGGTATTCCCCTATATCCTGTTCAGTTCTATAACTCTTATAGGAAAGAACGGAACCAACGTTCCCCAGCACAGTATAACATGCGGGTTCGGTCAATACATCCATATTATTATCTTTATTAGGGCATGACATGGTCGCTACCTGGAGAGAGAGAGAAGAAAACACTTTAGCGTATGCTCTTGCAAGATCAGATTGGTTATTATCTTATCTAATCAGGATGGCTCCCACTGGTTTTTATCAAATCTTCCTTCAAACCCTAAAAGGAAAGACTAGCCGGGATTAATTACACACTACAAGTTCGCCAATCTTTCAGCCAGGCCAGTGTCGGTACTTTGAGGGAGGTCCCCCGTACTTTCGCACGAACCTAATTAATGTAAACCTCGTTTTCCCAGAGGCGTAATCCCGTTGACACTTTTCTAGACACCTACTTGATCAGCTAATTGCAATGTGTAAAACTCTCCCAGGAGTAACTCTTACTCGCAGTGGGTATCGGGATCCAACTATCTCATAGAAGGTATGCAATCTCATTGCAAATTTCAACACTTGAAATTCCCGATAATATTTTGCCCCTAGCGTCCTATGACCTTGACGCAGGCCAACAAACCATAGTGCGCTAGTCAAGTTCAACCCGGCATTTCCTGATTGAATTAAACCCACCCGTACGACCCTTGACGCAGGCCAACAAAGTCGCACGACTACCCTAATCCAATCTGCATCATATGCATAAACAGATAAATACTAGTTAGCTACCGCACACTACGCCTTGACGCAGGCCAACAAACGTAGCACGAATACTAACTACAACTTATCTGAAATGACGGAGGGCTACGACAGGTTTTTCTGAAAACCTATTGCGTAATGAACTTGATATCGTTGTAGGATCAAATGAAGTTTTTAAATGGAGTGATTTTGAGGCTTTTCTAGTTTTGCTAAAGGGGTCACTCCCGGTGAAGGGATCGTCGACCCTTTCCTCGTCGAATGAGGTGCGGGATATATCATATATATCACTGTGCAAAGTAAAAACTATAGAAGCAATCAAAAGCAGACCGAGTATGTAGCATCCGCCAGTTATTGCTAAAGGAGTCACTCCCGGTGAAGGGATCTCGGTCCTTTCCTCATCGAATAAGGTGCAGGGTATATCATATATACCGCTATGCAAAGCAAGAACTGTAGCTACCTTTTTTGTTTAAAATTTGATTCTACAACATCATTTGGTTTCTTTTATTTCATTAATCACATTAATGAAGTCCCATCATTTAAGTCACCTAAAACATCACAGATAAATACGACGTACACTTATGCCATCCGCATTCGCCTGGATGTCCCCTCGTGCACCGTTAGGTTAGGTAACTAACGACAGAGCAGGGCAGGGCTGGTGCATATGCAAAACATAAGTAACGTCTATATAATATATCATATATACTATATACTGTATCTATCACAGAACATCATAGGATCAAATCACAGATATCGCAGCAGAAGAAACATATGAAACATTAGATATACTAGGACGTCCGTGTTTTCAATACGAGCCAGTATAAAACACGGATTCCACGGTCGTGATGAATAGCCAATCCCACACCCCTAGACCCCTACGAGAGCGGCAAGCAACCTTACCAATTCTAAGGTTAGGAGACCCGGACTCGACTCCTCGAGATGGTCTCCCACTGGACCCTAGAACCCGGTTACTTGTGCTCCCCTCCTTGGGTCTACCCTAATGCGGAAAAGTAAATAATATACAAAAGGTGACAACTTCCGCAACCTGGATGTGCCCCAATAAAAGAATATTACATACAAGTTTTTACATGAATGAAAATGAAAAACACTCATCTCACATAAAAACCCCCGGCTATTCAAACACGACAATCCAATATAACATATCCAGCAACACATAACATCACATGTCATCAACGTAAGTAAATATGCGCATCCCAATTGTCGTTGACATATAGCAACGAAACCGGCGATATCACATATTACACTTACGGTCACAGAAAAGAAAGTATAAAACTACAACAATTGGAATCCGCAACCTCTATAGACATCGCATGCCTGATCAAATGAAATACTTAGACATCACATGCCTAACAATTATAAACCCCGCATTTTAGTCTCATTACCGAAAACTCTTTTCAATATCATGTGAGACTAAACGGCTAGATTTATAACATTCATTCAGTTATCTCATAACTGTTTGTGAATTCCAATTATTGTATCCCATTCCGGATAAATAGAAAATATTAAACTTTCCGATCGAACATTCGAACACCCAAGTTTTCCCGAAACTGTTCAACACATGAAATAAGTTCAAAGACATTCACTTCATGCCTCAGTACCAACGGTCCAGCCGTAGAAGGGTCAAGCCAACGCCTCACATGTGGCACGCCGTACTGCCCCAAACCCGAAGGTTCAAAGGGCAGTTCAAGACGGTCACATAATCGAGTTAAGGTTTGTTGTCTACTAGAGGGACCATCGCGTTACTTGCACTACTTAGAACGTCTTTAAACCACGGAAAAATCCAACACTTGGAAATTTTCCGGCAGGGGAAAAGTTGGGTATTTATATCCGGTCGAACTTTTTTAACATATTCGAAAATTATCCGGAAAACCACACAGACAAAAATTTGAAAATCCGATCGAATCTTTGATTCCCAATACAACCCCAGAATACTCAACTCTTGAGCAAAATTAAAAATTCCCAGAAAATTCAGCATAATAAAATAGAAGTTACTGTGCAAACAGGGAAGGATGACGTCATCATACGGCCGCGGAACCGCCGCAGAAGCCAGGCTTCTGCCGCGGTTCCGCCGCTCTTAGAACTCATCATTGGTCAAATTTTGCACCGTAATTCTTATAATTCCCTGCTGAATTTTTTAAGCATTTTTAATCTGGAAAAAACCCAGTTTTTAGAAAAAGTCCAGAGAGCATTTTGGTTTTTAGGGTTTCGGTTCGATCGGGTTTCCAACGTCGTCTACACTTCGCCTAAGGCTCTAGCTAGGCTCTGATACCACTGTAGGGTTCCTAGGCACTCTCAATAGGTCTCACAAGGCATCAACCATGCCAATTTCAAATTTTATGAGTGTCGAGAAACTCTAATACGGATCGTTGACTAGAATTTTAGGCGAAAGAATAAACTAGTTAACATCTTAACTAAAAGTAGGAAACTAAAACCTTTGTAGATCCGGTTATCCACTTCCTTAGCTCCACGTAGTTGTCCCCTCGCTGTCCATCTCGAATCCCAGACTCTAGCATCGGCTTCATCGGAGAAATGAGCGGACAAGTCGTCGGCTACGATGCCAAAGATGATCTACGTCGAGGTTGCACTAGATCAAGCTCCAACTTCACCAAGTTGTGAAACTTGTGAAGAAAACACCCTATACTACTTGGCAAGAGGTAGAGGGTGAAGAAATAGGAGGTGGGTTCACTTTAGAATTGGATTTCTCACACTTTTGCTCAAGTTGCCATTGATGGTGGCAAGTTTTCTTTCTTGAAGAAGAAGATCAAGAAGAAGATAGAATATGATAAGTCTTTAAAATGAAAAAGAAAATGAATACTTATCATAATGTAAACCATGGTTAGGTGTAGAGAATTGACTAAGGTTAGATGAATGGTTAGGGTTAAGCATGAAGACAAAATGGTCACTTTGGTCAAAGCTTCATGAAGCTTCAACAAGCTTCAAGGATGATAGCAACCCTTTTGTTTTCTTTTGCCATTTCTTTTTAATCCAAATTAAAAAGATAAATGAATGAATAAATAAAAACCCTAATCATTTACTTAACCAAGGTTTAATTCTTTACACTTAACCAAATGAGCAAGTATCATCAAACATGATACAATCAAGTGCACACACAAAATATATCACATATACAATGTGTTTTTCAAGTGAGAAAATCCCTTTAAAGTGAACCAATACTAGTTAATGTAAAGTAATATATCAAATATATAATTATACATTAAATCATTAAATCAACACTTGATTCAATGATCCGGTCATGTCGTACATAACCGACTAGTATCCAATGTATCGACTTATTGAATCGACCTTCGATTCGATAACTAGGTTATATTGCATACAACCAATCGAAACATTAATCGCGAGAATGAAATACGGTATCACATACACGCATTATTCTCGGTCCCGCACACATCTCATATGCGCTCCTATTTCATTTCGCTTGAGCCAGGAAACCTCTGTGTAGGACTCTAAAGACTCGTCAATACGCCGGTAGCAGATGATGATCATATCAAGCACCCACAAGCCGCAAACGGTCTGCCAAACGTAACGGCCATCCGGGTATTGAGCGATCAGAAGATCGACGAGCTAGCCCGCTCACACTCCTGTGAATCCAACCAGTAACACTTACCGTACAGTCCGGTCTGTTCGTCTGATATATCGCATATCAAGTCTAGGGGTGGTAAACGTCAGACCCCAATAACCGATAAGTCATGCCGATATGAGGCTCATAACGGGTCGAGAAACTACTGGTAACACTTACCAGCAAATCTCTGATCAGCCCTGGCCAGGGACTTCCCTGTTACGGCCAATCGAGCACAGCGCAACATCAACCCCCAATACCGGGAGAGACGAAACCCCTCCTATCGCTCATTGCCTCCATGTGACTCGGGACTGTACCCAAAGACCACCGTTTTGCACGCCCTCATGGACGTGGTAAGGTGGAGATCAAAGTACAGTGGGAATCACACAAGACTCTATGACGATCTCGGGTCTACAGACTAACCTGTACAAGTGTCACCTGAGAACTGCCATCTGACGTGAGGTATAATACCATCTGGGAGTTCTCGGCGAGTCCGTCCAGTGTACCCAGTCTCCACTGAGCACCCGTATACCATCTCTGATGTCAAACACCAATGGATATGGGATCATCCATCGTCCATCTCATGGGTCGAGAAGCGTATACGCTAGTCTACACTGGTATATCGATGCCCCGTCTCGATACCCACGACTAGGGACCTTGAAGGATGTACCTATGGACTACCATGTCCCCACTAGTATGATCTGCATCATAGTCCAGGTAGTCAAGTACACATCCTAAGGGCTTTACCAACATGTAACTATAAGATAGTTTAAAGAGACAAGTGTACATGTTAAGATAAAGAGCAACCAGATAGCATACTATCATATCGAGCAAGAAAGTCATCTCTATATATGTCCAAGCATCCAATATAATATACATCATCTGTACAATTCTGGCCTCCAGGGCATACATACAACTAACAGATAACACCGTTTGTTAAGTTGTCTACCTTAAATAGGCAAGTGTCCATATCTCCGGCTCCCTGAGGCTCAAGAGACCGGTCCCGCTTAAACCTATATTTACTAGGGTTCTTATTGTAATTTATAAAACTTGAGGGGGTTTTCTGTAAAAATAATTTTGTATAATTCTCAAAATACACCTCAAGTAATTTATTATCATATTTAGAGTTTTCATTGATATATAATTTATCATTGTGACATTTCTAGTGAATAAACATATTTTTCATAATACATGAATTTAATTGTAAAGTATTGAACTTGTATGGAATTGCATGGTAATTTCATGTGAAGTGATTCATTTTGATTTAGAAAGTTGGAATATTTATACTATATCAAAAATAGATATTTTGATGATACATACATATATATATATATATTTATAAAATAATTAAATTTATTATTTTTCTAGAAATCTCATTTTCTTAAGATATTTGTATTTTTAAATCTTTCGAGACCGTATGCTCCTTGCGGAGGTCTGCATCTCACACTACTAAGCCCGAGGATGTGCGATAATCTGCACCATCCTGAACAGGTTCCCCAAATGGGTTGTAGCGACGCTTTGCAAAGATTTGTTTAAAATACATAATCTTGTAGAAAAAGTTTTTTATAAGTTTGAGGTAGTTTTGTATGAAACCGTATTTCCATATTCTAGGTTCCTAAAAGATATCGTGCTATATTACATATGAGTGTTGTGAAGAGGTAGGCCATTACCTCGTGAACTATCTAAAGGTATAGCAAGGGTAATGATGTTTTATGTCGAAACTAAACTATATGGTATTTTTCTGAAAAAATACGATAAAAATTACAATATACCTTCTTTTGATATGGAACATGTTCAATATGTTTTGTTAATGATTAATAGTCATGTTGTGAGAGTTTGATATTGTTGTGTTTAAGAAAAATGGAACTTTTAAAGAAAACCGAATCGGAAGTTGGATTAACTCCTTTTCCGTCGGGTTTTAGAATTACGAGTTTTTAAAATAGAAAAGAGAAGAGGGAGGGGGACTTACTGGATTTTAGATTAGAGAAGAGGAAGAGGGAGTGGTAGGAGGTGCCGATGCGTCGTTTCGTCGCCGGGAGCTTCTAGGGTCATCATCGGAAGTTCGTCGGAGCTTCGCCCTTCGCTAACTACACTTGTACATAAAAGCTTAAAGATTTTTTTGAGAGTTTGGACAGAGTTTTGGAAGTGTGTAGGGGTGAGTTTAGGTGTGGTATTTATAGGAAAAACTAGGGTTAGATTAGATGAAAGGGTGTTAAAAAAATGTATTTAATTTTGTATTAAAAAGAGTTTTAATTGGATTTTTAAGTCTCTGGAATAATGCAGGGAAATTAAACATGACAGGGGTTATGGGGAGGCCAAAAGGCACAGGAGTCAAGAAGGAAGAATCAGAGTTAGGGCGAGTTCGTCCGGCGGCGGCGGCCGAGTCAGGCGAGTCGCTGGCCGATCCAGGCCGAGTCGGGACGATTCCCCGCGCCTTGTGTCCGTTGTCGTTTTATCTATCTCCTGGGCCAGTTTGTTTTATATGTGACTTTTGGTTTTTACGAGTTATGAACGTGTAGGCTCTTAGGCTTTTAAAAAAATTAAAAGAAAACTAAATAAAAAATAATTTGGCTGATGGGATTTGAACTCTGGTGCTTTGGTTCAGCAGTGCAAGGTATTACCAATGAGCTACAAGCTCTTTCTTGCTATTAAAAAGCAAAACAAATTTATAACTTGTGCTCAGGCAAAAGTACCCCTTTCTGCATTTTTGAAAAAAATTGTACAGAAAGTTTAGAGATGTTACATTCTACCCTTCTTATAAAAATTTCGTCCTCAAAATTTGTATAGGAAAGTGTAACAGATTCAAGGAAAGTTTGGTTACTGAAGTACTGGTAGTGTATGAAAATAATAAAGTGATAAAAGGGTTTTGAGAATTTAAAAGAGAATTATCAGTGTTATCTTGACCTACAGTCTCAGCTTTTACGGCTGCTAATGTGAAAGTCTGACGCTATGGTACATTCCTCCTAGCCGGAGGCACATTCTGTCCTTGGGGCATGTTTCTTTGCCCTCAAGGCATGTTCCTCAGTACCTGTTGGAATTGGCGATTTGGCTGTGCAGGAGTTCTACGTGGAGGTGGTGCTGGGAGTGCAGGACGAGTTGCAGGAGGCTGGATAGCTGGCCACTGCGGGTAGTTGGTGGGTGTGTGAGCTGAGTTGTATCTATAGGGACAGGTCTCAATTCTGTCATTGGACGCGCCACAAACTAGGAAGAATCCTTTTGTGTGCCTACAGTCCTTCACCAAATGTCCAGCCTTCTTGCAATAAAAGCAAAAATCGGGACTCGACTGGTTATTGATTTCTTCCAATATCTTGGGTTCAATAGTTGGTCTTGAAGAGGCTCCTCCTGCCACCTGAATGGCAGGGCGCTTCACTCCGGCAGACTGAGGTTTGTCCCTCATCTTTACCACTGCCTCATAACGGCGGGCAGCTTTCAGAGCTGATTCATGAGTCGAAAAATCTCCTGTGGCTAATGCAGCCTGGATCTCCGAGTCTAAACCTTGTTGAAATTGAAAAGCTCTGATCTCATCCGTCGTTATCAGGTGTGCCGCAAATTGACTGAGTATGATGAACCCAGCGTCATATTCATCTACTAACTTGGTCCACATTGAACCTTGTTGCAGATGGATGAACTGTTGTTCCATGTAGAACCTGGCAGTCTCAGGAAAGTACTTTGCGTCGAACATGTCATGGAAATTCTTCCATTCGATGGGTTGATCAAGATGGCATTCTTCCGCCTTCCACCAGACCCGTGCATTGTCCGTGAGCTGCAGTTTTGTAACACCCTAGAATGCGATTAGGGGTTATTATGCTTTAATGTGGGGTTTTTAGTAAAATGTATACCAAATCGGTTTTCAAATATTTTATATGATTTAGTGAACATTTTACTAGAATTTAATTTGGACTGCACACACATGTGCATGTAAATTAGGGCTAAGTTTAGAGTTAAGCCATGTTTAGGTAGCCATGGTAAACTAAAACATTTCATTAGGATAATGTGAAGTTAATTAAGTGCATTAGTTTTTTTTTAAAATTTAAATATATTTAGTGTTTTGGGGTTGACTTGTGAATTGGAGAGAGAGGGGGGGATGATGGCATGAAGCATGCTTACTTGATAATGTTGAGAGAGAGGGGGAAAGGGGGTTGACTCTCATCTCTCATTTCTTTTTTTCAAACCACTTATATTTTTTCCCACACTCATCACATCTTTCCCCCTCTCATTTCCATTCCATGCACACACACACCCCTCCAGCAGCAGCAACAGCAGCAGCATCATCATCAGCAGCAGTAGCAACAGCAGCAGCATCATCATCAGCAGCAGCAGCTCAGCAGCAGTAGCAGCAAAACCCCCTTCTGTTCTTCTTCTTCTTCTTCTCTTCTTCTTCTTCTCCTTGCATCCAAGCCTCAATCTTCTTCAAAATTACATTTTTCTTCACAAAATCCCTTGCGAACTCTTCCTTGCTGGTCCTTGTGGCAAAGTCATCAAGTTTGAACCACACTAACCCACTTTGAGGTATAAAATGTAAGTGCACGGCGGCGCCCCGGTCGTCAAACCGACGGCCAAATGCGGAAACGGTGATAAACTTTAATTTTGCGAACTTAGCAAACTGGCTCCACCGTGCACTAAACCCCGGATCGGGCCATTAAACTAGATCTAGCTAACAACAAGACGGGTTAGAGATATACCGAGTGATCCGAGTCCTCCGGTCTTCTCGTCGTCGTCTCGATCTCCCGCGGAAGCTCCGGTCGTCGCCTCCTCGCCGGAAGGGCACCACATCGCCTGCATCTTTTACGGGCTCCCGCCTCTATACCGAGGCAACTCGGGCATGAAGCTGGCAAGTCGACATGCCCAAGAAGTGCTGTAGAATATAGTGTAGAGTATGTCACTTTGGGGTTGGTTGCCATAGACGGAGGAATGGTCTAAAGAAAATTGGTGCTTTCAATTTTCTAGCAAATGGAATGAGATGAAGAATGCTATACACAAAAATGAATCTCTCTCACTTTTCTCATCTCCTCTCAAGAAATTGTGGCCGGCCATTCTCTTTGTGAGAAGGGTGGAGGAATGAATCAAAAAACATGAAGGGAGGTGATGGTAGGAGAAAAGCAATGGTGACCACATCCAAGAACATAATGATCACAAAACTCACATCCAAATCAAATCCTTTCACTTCACAATAAATGCATCATGGATGAAAGATATCATAATCAATACTTTTGCAATAAAAACCTCCACAAAGTGTTATTTGCAAACTTGCAAATAACCCCTTCCATCGGAAAAGTCCAGCCGGGAAAGAACAAAGGAAAACCGGCCGGAACGGAATGCAAACTGGCAACTCCAGAAAACTGGTCCCGTAATAAATTACAGGAAAACCCCGATACTGTGCATACACACCCGCATCTGTATTCCGACCGGATACAAATGCAATGAGATAAAATCTACACTGTACTAAACTAGGATCTGGCTTAAACCAAAGCCGGCTAGTAATGTTCGTCCGATCCTGATCCGTGCAATACCGCACGTATCAGATCGAACCCTGCCATATAACTATATAGCCTCTAGTACAAACTGTCCAATCCTGATCCGTGCAATACCGCACGTATCTGATCGGACCCTGCCATATCTCCATACGGCCTCTACAGCGTTTCGCCCGAAAGCTGAGTAACTGAAAGTGTGGTGGACTCTAAAGACTCGTCAATACTATGGCTGTGGATTTAACCACTAGCATGTCAGAGGTATATACCAATACGTGACGGGCCACCAGCTATTGACTAAAAGGGACGTCGATGAGCGAACTCATCCTGACACCCTACTGAGCCTGTCAGTGACAATATCCGTACAGTCCGGTCCGTTCGTCTATGAGCATCGCATGTCGGGCCTAGGGGGTTGGTAAAAGTCAGACCCCCAAAAGCGGTACAAGTCGTGTCGGAGTGTAGCCCAGAACACCCTGAGATACTACTGGAATACCTACCAGTAAATCTCCTGCCTTGGCCAAGGACTTTGTGTAATGGCTCTCCTAGACACAGCGCGACCTCACCCCCAATACCGGGAGAGACGAACCCCCGAAGATCCGCTCACTGCCTCCATGTGGCTCGGGACTGTACCCAACTAAAACCTGTTTGCACGACTCCTTTGAGCCGTGGTAGGGTAGTAATCAAAGTACAGTGGGAACTCACACGAGACAAATGACGATCCCCAGGTCGATGAACTAACCTGTACACATGTCACCTGGGAACTGCTATCTGACGTCAGGTATAAGACCAACTAGCATGTTCCCGGCGAGTCCTGTCCGGTGTACTCATAACCCAATGAGCACCTGTATACATCTTAAGTGATCCAACAGACACCAGTGGCTTGTGAGACCGGCTACCGCCCCTCGTCGGGGTCTCGACTGTATACACTAGTCTACTCTGGAGAATCGATGCCCTGTCTCGAAACTCCCACGACTAGGGACTTTTTAAGGATATGCTTGTAGACCCCAGCTCTCACGTATATGATCGCCCTCATACTGCCGGCAGTCAAGCAAGAATCCTAGGGGCTCTATCAACGTGCAATAGCGACCTGTCAGGTCACCTAAAGCAGTACACGATGATAAAGGTAAACCAGATAGCATACTATCATCTCGAGTAAGACTGTCGTACCGGGATAGGTCCTCCTTCAATCATTGCAATCACGTGCCTGTGATCCAATAATTGACTCTGAGGGCACTATCTCCAACAATCTCCCACTTGCACTCAAGGCTAATTATTGCGATGTCGCATACTCACAGCCCGTGTGATACCGAACACCCAACTCCTCTACAAGTCAGTCTCACAAAGCTCGTTTGCGAGACTATTGCGTTCGAGGAATAGCCTCAGCGAGTGGATCCGCTCTGAAGTTTCTTTCTATGTCTCTCTCTATATCTCAAGTTCGCGGAGAAAGCCATCTCCCGAAATGAGCAATACCTGTCTTAGAGTGTCTGGATGTCTGATGGGACCGAGCTCATAAATGAACTCCAAATCCAAACTTCTTACACTGTATCGTCAACTGAACTTAATCAGTATCCTGCGCCATGCCTCCCTCAGTATTGCCTTGGACCACCTGTCCAAAATGCTGCCCCTCGTCAGAAGGAAAACTATAACTCTGACAACCTCCTTGTCGTCCATGTCACCTTGGAAGCCTGGAATGATAACTGTCTCCCAAATGAGGCTGTCGTTATCATATCCCTAGAACATCCACTTATGTTCTAAAACTGCTTCCGACTGTTTCTCCAGGATTGGATCAATGTCAACTTATTGCATCTAATGCAAGAACAACATCTGGTGTGGTACTTGATATCTCATGATTGACTCAATTGCCTAAGCAAGTGATCTGCCAATCATGCACATCCCTCTCTACTTTAGTCTATAAGACACCTTTAGAGAGGGTGACTCCATTACCTGCAGGTACACTACCGTGCCAGGAGTCGTCCATTCTAAATACTCTTAGAATGCTGTCAAAGTACCCTGATTGGAAAACCACCCAAATCTAGATCTAAAACCACAGATCTAGTAACCAGTATGTCTGATATAATGTCCAAGTCCCATGTGAAGAAAAACACTGTGTGACGACCAAAGTATAACCGATCGTAGTATAGGAATATCACTTCCTACTACCTTCTCAACAGATCCATCCCCAATTCTGATGACGTCAAACCTATGACTGTCGCATCAGAAATAGATGATGTATCTCCGCTATATCTGCTTTAGTCTATAAATAGACATAAGCCTGATGTCCACCAATGCTTCCGCTGCTCCCACTGACTACGACAACCCTCTGGCAGAGTCATATAGACGTGCACTTCTAAAGCTAGTTTAGAACGACGCTATACTCATCCTCCTGCCGGGTCTCGCGGCCTGGAACAACAATAATGGCAAGTGTGGGTAAACAAGAACTTCCCTGTCACCGTCCTTGAGGCTACCGGAGTACCTCTCGGGTGCCTGAAGTTACCCACCTTATTTGCGGAGTGGCCAATGGAATGTCAAATCAGATTGAATCTTTAGGTTCCTTATCAAATCTTCAGTAATCGTTTGCGGTTCTGGAATCACTTCCAGTTCTACCATACTCCCACTACTGTTTTTGAAAAAATCCATTTTTAATAAAACTGTGGCGAGTCTAGAACAATATTTCTATTGATCTGTCTTATGGTAGAAAATCAACCCTCGTCATAGCCTGGGTCAACCCACAAACAGCCATTACAGAAACGTGCCTTGAGTTATCCAGAGTCTGTTTTTAATCATAAGCCGGACAACTCCCCGTACCTTAACAATGTTAAGATATGAACTGTACTATATCCAATATAGAACCAGAGGCACTGATTTAATTTAACCAGATTCAAATCATGCAGCTGTCTTCAGTGCATGTCATCCAAATGGAGAGAGGACGATCAGCATTACTCAACTTAGGAATGCTTCCAATTATGAATAACCTGAAAGAGAATCAATTTCTCTTTATCATTACTATCAACTGAATACCATACACAAGTATCTACATCTTCGATCACTTTGAAGAATCCCGATACTTGCTACACTTGGTTCTCTACTCTATTCAAATACCTATAACTCCTCAAAACTTAGACCCTGTGTTTCTACGAAACACATGTCTAAGAACTAGAGAAGTTAAAAGTAAACAGAATATAGTATGAGGACCAACCCCTCTGTCCTAATGGACACTGGACAACATACAATACTCTGTATAAGTCCGCTGAGTCTAACAACTCTTTCACTGTGTGTCGTAGGTTGAAAACTGTACTTATGGTTAAGAAGAATTACACCGCTGTTTAATGCTCCTTACCTAACCATCCACTGATATAGGTAAATGTCATCGACATAATATCAAACGGTATATCTCACTCTATCAAAATAGACGTACAGATATATCAATTTGAAATTGGTGCATAACAACGGATATTCAAAACTAAATATTTGCCGACCGGCAAACAACCCAGGTGGCTTCCTCAAATATCACCAATTACAACGAATCCCGATATAATGAGGATGGTCACCTAATTTCCAATAACTTACTCCCACTCATCATCTGTAAAACCATACAGATGTGAGAATCAAAACTGGTAAATACATACCCTGGAGCAAGTGTCTAATCGGGAAATCAGTTTTCTTTTAACAGTACACAGTTGAACTGAAACATTGAAATGTTTCGATGGGGTTTTCTGGTATTCCTAGTAATGCCTCTACCATTATCCAGATTCACAACTATAACCGTATAATTCTTTGCCACCTCTCCAAATCCCTTTATATGTCTTTAGTCATTACCTTCTGCACACCCCTTTAGGCCAAATGGTTTTCTTCCTTCCCTACCGTTCGGCACCAGCCTATGGTTTGGAAGAAGACTATCCAATAAGCATAATGGGTGTACTGTCCTAATCCTAGGAACACTCGCAATGCGAGAGAAGGTGAAGATAAAAGACAACTGAATAAACCTTATTCTTATTTCTCCTGGACCAGAATCCATCCCCGAACTGGAACAAGTTCCTTTCGAGTTCGTATATAACCATACGATGGAGTATCCAATAAACTGTGGATCTTCGTAGTGATACGGAGTGTCCTGGAGAAATACAAAGGTGATTTAGGATTGGCGAAGAAAAACTTGGTTTGGTCGTGAATATCAGTCGCAATTTACTTTGCCCTCTTACTAATCCCTTGCTTTGTCTTAATCTTAATACCTTCTGCACACCATCGTTATGCTAATTGGTTTTCTTCATTCCCTACCGGTCGGCACCAGCCTAAGGTTTGGAAGAAGACTATCCAATTTGCGTAATAGGTGTACTATCTCCTAAACTAAGGAGTACTCGTAACTTGAGAGAAGGTAAAAGGGAAAAGACAACTGAATAATCCTATTCGTTTTCTCCAGAACCGGAAACCATCCTCGAATAAATCCCTTCGAGTTCGTATATAACCATACGATGGTTTTGTCCAATGGAAGTGGACGTTCACAGTAATACGGGGTGTCCTGGAGAAAAGGGTAAAAGTAGGAGTGGCAATGAGGTCTGCAACTCTGACAATCCAAAAGCCAGTGTTAAGAAGGTTCGGTCAACTTGGTCACTGAGTCATAGTCTTAGGGTCGGGTCAATGGTCGCTGCCAAAGAGAGAGAGAAAAGAAATACTCAGCGTGCACTCTACCCTAGATCAGAATGGTTACCGATTTATCTAATCAGGAAACCTCCCACTGTACCTCAAATTCTCCTCCAAACCTGAAAGAAGAATTAGTCGGGGTCACCCGAGGAGTAAACCAACTCATCAGTGGGAATCGGGATCCAACTCTCATCGCATGATAACGTGACGGAATCCACTCACGGTATCACACTCCAGAAGGTATGCGCATATCTGGCAAGTTTCAGTTCTTTTGAAACTCCCGATGTGATTTCTGCCCCATGCTCTTATGACCTTGACTTTGGCCAACAAATCATAAGTCACATGTCAAGTTCTGCCCGTCATTCTCCAGGTTAATTTGAGCCCATCCGTACAAGCCCTTGACTTTGGCCAACAAGGCTATATGACTGCCCCAAACCAACGCATCTATCTATGCTGCATATGAATAACCAACAGCTACCAAACACTGTACCTTGACTTTGGCCAACAAACACAGCTTGAATACTATTGACTACCCATATGAAATGACGGAGGGCTACGAATGGTTTCTGGCGAAAACCTTTAACGTAATGAACTTGATATCGTTGAAGGAACGGATAGCTTTTTAGAAAATATAGTGACGAAAACCTTTACTAAAGAGGTCACTCCCGGTGAAGGGATCTCGGCTCTTTCCCCGTAGAATGGGGTGCAGGATATTCCAACTGAATACCACGATGCAAAGCAAAAGTAAACGGCTATAGTGAAGTTACTGCCCTAACGCAAACTTTTGTCCAAGGGGTCACTCCCGGTGAAGGGATCTCGGCCCTTGCCTCATCGACTGAGGAGCAGGATATTCCAAATGAATACCACGATGCAAAACAAAAGTGAACGTCCTTGCAATAACAGCTTTTTGAAAAGTGTTCCAACAACATCAGAATAGGTTTGTTTTATCTTGCATTGATCCGAATCAATGCAGTCCCATCAATTGATCACACCACAAAGAACGAAAATATACTGACGTACGTATATGCCATCCGCATTCGCCACTGGGTCCCGTCATCACCCGTTAGGTTAGCTAACTAACGGCAGAGCGGGGACTGGACTAGCGCGGATGAAAAACATATACAACATCTATCTAATATATATACCAATATATTATATTTCGCTCAAGGCGTGAATAAAATGCAACATCACAGAAATGTACAGCATCACAGAACAATACAGATATCTGGGATCCCCGGGTTTCACAGAGCCACTGCTGAAACCCGACGTTCCCCTGGTCGTGTGGATAGCCTGTGCAATGAAATCCTAGACCCCTACGGGCGCGGCAAGTCACCCGCCAAAACCTGAAGCGAGGCAGCCCCCTTCACACCGTGAATGGACCACCCAGCACTTCACGGAATCCGGTAACTTGGGCACCCCTCCTGGGTCAACCTGTACCCCCAACGAGTGCGGCGAATAGCCCGCCAATTCCAGACTGAAGCCCCCTCCGTCCCAATGCCATGAGATGCGGGCTTGTTGCCTTCTAGAACCCGGCTATCCGTGCACCCCTCCGCGGGGTAACCCTAGTACAGAAAGTAAAATATACATACAACGGGTACATCGACCGCAACCAGGTCGTGCCCCAAAAGAATAATACAATCAGGCAGTGACGGCAGTCCACATGTCGGACGCTCGCCCCGCAATATCAAATGTACATAATACAACAAAACTGTACTAGCATTGCATCCAGGCTATCCCCCACGACCGATCCGCAACATCACAGCAAAACACAGAACATCAACGTGAAAGTCACGTTCGCAAATCCGTCTAACCGGGCTATAGCAGTTAGACTGGATTTACCGATCAAGTGACATTCACGGTCGCAGATATAATGTAAATACTGTGAAATAATGTGTTTAATATATCCGATCGATCAAAATATAACAAGTGGACCCCAAAGCAATACTGTAGCACTCACAGAAATTCTGGGCCCAAATTTAATATTCCAAAACCTCTAAAATTAACCCAGAAGCCCACTGGAAAAACCTGGCCCATTGATCCTTTCATTCTGCGGCGGAACCGCGGCCCAAAGTGGGTATTGGCCGCGGTTCCGCGCTCTTGATGAAAGATCAATGACTCGGATTTCTGCAGTAGTCTTAGGTTTTCAAGTACATCACATTTTTGCAACCTGAAAAATTTTTGGGCTTAAAAAATTTTCAACAGAAAACTGATGTTAACACAAAGGTAGATTTTGGAATTTTTGTCGATCGGAAATGCAAAACACATCAAACGAAGCTAGACGAAGGTAATGGCGAGGCTCTGATACAACTGTAAGTGCACGGCGGCGCCCCGGTCGTCAAACCGACGGCCAAATGCGGAAACGGTGATAAACTTTAATTTTGCGAACTTAGCAAACCGGCTCCACCGCGCACTAAACCCCGGATCGGGCCATTAAACTAGATCTAGCTAACAACAAGACGGGTTAGAGATATAACGAGTAATCCGAGTCCTCCGGTCTTCTCGTCGTCGTCCCGATCTCCCGCGGAAGCTCCGGTCGTCGCCTCCTCGCCGGAAGGGCACCACATCGCCTGCATCTTTTACGGGCTCCCGCCTCTATACCGAGGCAACTCGGGCATGAAGCTGGCAAGTCGACATGCCCAAGAAGTTCTGTAGAATGTAGTGTAGAGTATGTCACTTTGGGGTTGGTTGCCATAGACGGAGGAATGGTCTAAAGAAAATTGGTGCTTTCAATTTTCTAGCAAATGGAATGAGATGAAGAATGCTATACAAAAAAATGAATCTCTCTCATTTTTCTCATCTCCTCTCAAGAAATTGTGGCCAGCCATTCTCTTTGTGAGAAGGGTGGAGGAATGAATCAAAAAACATGAAGGGAGGTGATGGTAGGAGAAAAGCAATGGTGACCACATCCAAGAACATAATGATCACAAAACTCACATCCAAATCAAATCCTTTCACTTCACAATAAATGCATCATGGATGAAAGATATCATAATCAATACTTTTGCAATAAAACCCTCCACAAAGTGTTATTTGCAAACTTGCAAATAACCCCTTCCATCGGAAAAGTCCGGCCGGGAAAGAACAAAGGAAAACCGGCCGGAACGGAATGCAAACTGGCAACTCCAGAAAACTGGTCCCGTAATAAATTACAGGAAAACCCCGATACTGTGCATACACACCCGCATCTGTATTCCGACCGGATACAAATGCAATGAGATAAAATCTACACTGTACTAAACTAGGATCCGGCTTAAACCAAAGCCGGCTAGTAATGTTCGTCCGATCCTGATCCGTGCAATACCGCACGTATCAGATCGAACCCTGCCATATAACTATACAGCCTCTAGTACAAACTGTCCAATCCTGATCCGTGCAATACCGCACGTATCTGATCGGACCCTGCCATATCTCCATACGGCCTCTACAGCGTTTCACCCGAAAGCTGAGTAACTGAAAGTGTGGTGGACTCTAAAGACTCGTCAATACTATGGCTGTGGATATAACCACTAGCACGTCAGAGGTATATGCCAATACATGACGGGCCACCAGCTATTGACTAAAAGGGACGTCGATGAGCGAACTCATCCTGACACCCTACTGAGCCTGTCAGTGACAATATCCGTACAGTCCGGTCCGTTCGTCTATGAGCATCGCATGTCGGGCCTAGGGGGTTGGTAAAAGTCAGACCCCCAAAAGCGGTACAAGTCGTGTCGGAGTGTAGCCCAGAACACCCTGAGATACTACTGGAATACCTACCAGTAAATCTCCTGCCTTGGCCAAGGACTTTGTGTAATGGCTCTCCTAGACACAGCGCGACCTCACCCCCAATACCGGGAGAGACGAACCCCCGAAGATCCGCTCACTGCCTCCATGTGGCTCGGGACTGTACCCAACTAAAACCTGTTTGCACGACTCCTTTGAGCCGTGGTAGGGTAGTAATCAAAGTACAGTGGGAACTCACACGAGACAAATGACGATCCCCAGGTCGATGAACTAACCTGTACACATGTCACCTGGGAACTTCTATCTGACGTCAGGTATAAGACCAACTAGCATGTTCCCGGCGAGTCCTGTCCGGTGTACTCATAACCCAATGAGCACCTGTATACATCTTAGGTGATCCAACAGACACCAGTGGCTTGTGAGACCGGCCACCGCCCCTCGTCGGGGTCTCGACTGTATACACTAGTCTACTCTGGAGAATCGATGCCCTGTCTCGAAACTCCCACGACTAGGGACTTTTTAAGGATATGCTTGTAGACCCCAGCTCTTACGTATATGATCGCCCTCATACTGCCGGATGTCAAGCAAGAATCCTAGGGGCTCTATCAACGTGCAATAGCGACCTGTCAGGTCACCTAAAGCAGTACACGATGATAAAGGTAAACCAGATAGCATACTATCATCTCGAGTAAGACTGTCGTACCGGGATAGGTCCTCCCTCAATCATTGCAATCACGTGCCTGTGATCCAATAATTGACTCTGAGGGCACTATCTCCAACATAAAATTCATCTCAACTTCTTTTAGCTAAAACTTATAGTTTGTTTAGCTTAAAATCTTGTTTAAGAAGTGACTTGGGCTAACTTTGTGCTTTGTGCGGAGTTTTGGTTAAAATGGGATTGTTATGGCATGATTAACTTAATTAGGTGTTATTTGTGCTGTGTGAACCAACTAGTATCACTAGACTTCGCTAAAACACCTTAAAACCCCAAATTTGAATTTTTAATACGGTTTTGAAACAAGTTATAGGATATATGTGTTCTGCTATATCTGTGATCATTTTCTAGTTTAGCAAACACATACAGAATAATGTACAGGGTAGCTAGGGTTTTATGTTGAATTTCGAGCCCGTTCCCCTCCCCAAAATCCGGCGACCACCCCATGCTTTTCCGGCGTCGCCGGTCCCCCTGAGGTTTTGGGTGTTGGTGTTTTGCTGAGTGGTGTCTGTGTGTGTTTTCCAGTGTTTGATAATGTTTGGATTTTGGGTTTTTGCAGTGGGCGAAATCTGGGATAGTTTAGTTAGTTTTAGTGTTTTGTGGGCTTTGATGATAATTTGATGGGTTAGTTGGAGAATATGATAAGTCGGGGTTTTTAAGGTTAGATTAGCTCTAATATGTGCTGTTAGTATCACTTGATTCTTATAATTTCACCTAATTTCACAGGTGTACCCTATTGTTGCAAATTAAGTGTTTTAAAACGTTTTTGAAACTAAACTTTAGGATACTAGAATCTGCTGTATCTGGGATAATAATTTTTGTTAGCAAATATATACATTAGGCTATACTTTGTGTTAGGAATATAATGTAGGAACCTGGGCCTTTTCCACCTGAATTTGTCCGATATCATACCTATGGTGGCCGGCCCAATTTTGTGGGATCATGTTGAATTTTTGCAAGTAGTTGTCTGTAGGTATTGTAAGAGGTTTGGTCTTGTTTGTTTTCTTGTTTTTTCTCTAGATGAAATCTGGGACCTTTTACCTATAATTAGCGTAGCGGGACTTGCGCGACACATACGATACGAGTTGAGTTGGTGTACTGTATGTCACAGTGTGTCGCGGTGGTTTTTGATGTATGCACACACGTTACGTATACACACGCGTTTAGCTTGCGACGCTAGTTTCTCGTATAATCTTGATATCGCGTTTTCCAGGATTGTGCCTTATGTGTGTTGCTTGGTGTAAATTCTAGGTTCGCAGGCGGGGACTTCGGATGCCATGAAGAAAGGAAAGCAGGTGGTCGGATACACCTAGCACAAGATCACCGGTGAGTAGATGTACACATCTATGGAGGAAATCGTATGGATGGCGCGAGGCGCCCGATAGTTTTAAAACCTCTAGTACTACAGGCATTGCGTGTAGTTCATCGTTATTCATTTTGCTGCTTAGCATAATCCTTATATCCCTATATGACTTCTTCAGTTCGTCTTGTAGAACCATTGAATCACTAAAATGAGTATGCGGCACAAGTATTAATTAACTTGTTAAATTGAGAATCTAGAATCATATTGCATCGTTATCATGAGTTATGCGGCACAAGAACTATTTAACTTGTTAAATTGAGAATCTAGAAGCATTGCATCATTGTTCATGCACAGTTTTCTAGATACATATTGCAGTTCGTATTGTCGTACCATAGGTTCATTCTAGCTGACATGCGTGCTTATGGTGATTTTCTGAGAATTTCTGTACTTGAGATTTATGAGTTTTTGGGAGAAAACCGCAAGGATTTAATAAACCAGATATCATTTTAAATATTGCAAGTTGCGGTTTTCTCGTAATTGATATATGTGTCGTCCACCATGGGTTTTCTGTTAGTTTTCGAGACTCGATTCGAGGAGTAGGATGAACCGTCTCGGGTACATGGTGGGCCCGGTAAGGTACCCCGGGGCAAGAAGATCGAGTTGTAGACGATGAGCCTAGCAGGGGTAGGCTACCTACCGGTGATTATTGGCGCGGCGGATATCCAGAGGATACCGACCGTGGTCGTGAGATATTGAGATATTGATACTTTGAGGTGGGCCAACCGGACGGCTGGGGCCCGAGATATTGTGATACCGATATTTGAGATTTTGAGATAGTTGTTTGAGGTGTCGATGCTGGACACAGATTTCTATTGATTCCATTGATATTACTTCAGATACTTCACAGGAGCTTTTCTAAGATGAAAATGATGTTTTCTCATATCTGCATATTCAGATCACGGGTTAAAATTGATTCATGTTACACACACACCTCTTAGTACATCATACCAGATTAGTATTGTAAAATGGATTCATGTTACACACACACCTGCTAGTACATCATGCCAGATTAGTATTGTAAAATGGATTCATGTTACACACACACCTGCTAGTACATCATGCCAGATTAGTATTGTAAAATTGATTCATGTTGCATACATATCTGCTAGTATATCATGCCATATCAGTATTGTTGAATTATGACACTTTGTGTGCATGCTTACGATAGCCTTTATAGATGTTACTTATTACTCACGAGTTGGCAACTCACCCCCGTTGTGCCACAGCCTTTCTGCAGGTCCGATCCGTCAGCACTGTAGCGACGGACGCACTTCATCCTTTTGCTCCCTTTGCTTGGATCTGAGATTTTGCTCGTAGGTGGGTTGTGATATTATTTTGTTCCACCTTGTATATTCATTGTATCTAGTGTACTCCATCTACTGTACCTGCTACTTGTATTGATGTACTATGACCTAGCGACGAGACAGTAAGATTTGTGGACATTTATGTTGTTTCTCTGGGTCGAGCTCACTTGAGCCGACATGATGCTTATTACTTGTGCCTTTTATGTTTATTTTTTTGCACATTGACGATTTACTTTGCGTGGGATTTGAGTCCGCTTCGGCGAAGAGCTAGCTCCCGCTTGGGGATTCTTTATTCATGTTATATGTTTATTCGTGATTTATACCCGTTTTGGGGCAAGTTTTTACAAAAGAGACTCTGCCGAAATTTTTGGAAAATGTGATGTTTTTTTTAGATTTTGATGCGAATTATTTGGTTTTCCTTCACTCTATTTCTTAATTGGGCTTTGATTTCTGGGCTTTGTCTTACTTAGATTACGTACGCCTTGAGACATTTTGTAATTTAAGTGCCAGCCACGTTCCGTACTTTTCGGGTCGTGACAAAGTTAGTATCAGAACGATAGGTTTTACCTTTCTTAGTATAGGATGACCCTTGGTAGATGGAGTAAGTGACTTAAGCAGAGTAACGTACCGTGTGTATGTCCGTGGCATACTTGCAATATGGTACTCCGCCTAGGTGACTTTAGGATATACTTGCTCGAAATTCCTTCTTCAATTCCGTGTATCCTATGATTCTATTGCACTGTTCTTATTATCATGTTTCCTGTACCAGCCACTATGCCGCCGAAGGCTATGAGAGCGCAAAGGGATACCGCCCAAGATGAGATCCAAGCAGGCTCGTCCGAGACAAGGACTGATCAGGACGGCGTACCTACCCCTCAGGGACAGACTGATCCGCCTTCTCTAGGCCGCATGGATAGGCTAGAGTCAGGCATGCAGGAGTTACGACAGATGGTGGGAGGTATGCAGGAGTTACGAAAGATGGTGGGATCCTTAGTCGAGGCCAGTCGTGCACCGAGATCGGAGAACGTACCTACCACAGCACAGACTACGATTGTACCTGCTGCCCAGACAGTTGCTCCTACTACTACCGTGGCTATTCCAGTATCACTATAGGATTTCATGAGGCTGAGACCCCCAGTCTTCACCGGCACAGATGCAGCGGAGGATCCGTAGACATTCCTCGACAGATTAGCTATGATTTGCCGTTCGCTCAGATGTTCCGACGATATATGGGTAGAGCTTACGAGTTTCCGTCTAGAGGGCCTTGCGCAGACATGGTGTGAGTCAGTCGAGAGAGGTCGAGCTGCAGGTCTACCTCCTATGACTTGGGATGAGTTCACAGCAGTATTTCTAGCCCGTTTCCTTCTAGAGAGCGTTCATGATGCTCGGGCTCGTAGTTTTGAGGCTTTGCGCAAGACTCCAGGAATGATAGTGTCCGAGTATGATGTCCAGTTTACGCAGTTGTCCAGATATGCTCCGTACTTGGTTGATACTGAAGAGAAGAGGGTAAAAAGGTTTATGCAGGGACTCGACACACAGTTATTCCTTGCCATCGGCGCCCATCACTTTGACACTTATGCAGCTGCTATGGACACGGCCTTACGGTTGGAGGAGCGCATTTCAGGGACTTCGGTCGTTTCTGGGCCGAAGAGGATTCGTACCGATATGCCAGCTCAGAGGCATTGTGACAGATTCTTTCCGAGAGATGGTAGCGGCAGAGGAGTCAGACGGGGTCAGCTATTTGGTTCTTATCTGCAGGGCCAGGAGGCGTCGTCAGGATGTTTTAGGTGCGGGAGTCCGTACCATCGTATAAGAGACTGTATGGTGAGACGACAGGGAGCGGCAACAGTTCCACACGTGACTTTACCACCTTCACCACCTCCTCAAAGAGCTCCATTTCCTACCCCCGGTGATGCTCCACGCCAGTTAGACGACCTTGAGGCCGTGGACGCGGTGGTCCTGTTCAGAGGGGACGAGGCGGCAGAGGCCGAGGCAGAGGACAGCCAGCTATTGGCGGGGGACAGGACCGAGTATTTGCTTTAACTCCGTAGGATGCGCAGGCATCCAATGCCGTTGTGACAGGTACCTTGCCAGTATGTTCTTTCGACGCGCGGGTATTATTCGACCCAGGTTCCACACATTCGTATTTATCTACACACTTTGCACCGATGTTGGGGTATGAGTTATTATTGTTAGATCAGCCACTTGTTGTTATTACTCTGGTAGGCGAGTCGTTTGTCGCTCTTTTTGTGTTTCGTTTGTGTTCTGTTCACATCGAGGAGAGGGATTCGTCGGTTGATTTGATTCTCCTCGATATGTTGGACTTTGATGTGCTTCTGGGCATGGACTGGCTAGCCACTTGTTATGCATCTGTGGTCTGCCGTGAGAAGGCAGTCAGATTTAGCTTTCCGGGGGAGCCAGTCCTTGTTATTCAAGAAGACCGCAGCATCACCCTTCCTAGCTTGATTTCGTCTCTCCATGCCGGTCAGCTCTTACAGAAGGGATGTCAGGGATTCTTAGCATATGTTTGTGATACTCGAGCTGCAGAGGTCCCATTGGACCAGGTCCCGATTGTTAGTGAGTTCCCTGATGTCTTCCCTGACGAGCTGCCTGGGTTACCGCCTGAGCGCGATATTACTTTCTGCATTGACTTGATTCCCGGCATGAGGCCTATTTCCATACCACCTTATCGAATGGCCCCGGCGGAGCTTAGAGAGCTGAAAGATCAGTTGCAGGATTTGCTAGATAAAGGGCTTATTCGACCTAGTGTATCTCCGTGGGGTGCTCCTGTCCTGTTCGTCAAGAAGAAAGACGGCAGTTTGTGCTTGTGTATTGATTACCTCCAGCTGAACAGGGTTACCGTATAGAACAGATATCCCTTACCACGTATCGATGATTTGTTCGACCAGCTTTAGGGTGCGGGATACTTTTTCGAGGATTGACTTGCGATGGGTTACCATCAGTTGCGGGTGCGGCAGGAGGATATTCCGAGGATGGCTTTTCGCACACGTTACAGGCACTATAAGCTTTTGGTGATGTCGTTCGGGCTCACCAATGCACCATCAACGTTTATGGACTTGATGAACCGCATTTTTAGGCCGTATCTAGATCTGTTCATCATCGTGTTTATTGACGACATTTTGGTGTATTCCCGGAGCCGAGAGGAGAAAGAGCAGCACCTGCGGATCACATTGTAGACTTTGAGGGAGCACCAGCTGTTCATGAAATTTTCCAAGTGCGCGTTTTGGCTTGACAGCGTTGAATTCTTAGGTCACGTGATTACGAAAGATGGCATATGTGTGGACCCGAAGAAGATTGAGGCCGTTCAGCATTGGCTCAGACCAGCATCTGTTACAGTGATCCGCGGCTTCCTAGGCCTGGCTGGCTATTACTGACGATTTGTTCAGAACTTCTCCCGTATCGCTACACCGTTGACCGGGTTGACTCGGAAGGGAGTTCCTTTTGATTGGACCGAGACGTGCGAGCATAGCTTCCAGCAGTTGAAGACTCGTCTGACTACTGCACCAGTGTTGTCATTGCCTTTGGGATCGGGTGGATTCGTGGTTTATTATGACGCTTCTCGAGTGGGACTAGGTTGTGTGTTGATGCAGCACGATAGAGTTATCGTGTATACTTCTCGGCAGCTGAAGATACATGAACAGAATTATCCTACGCATGATTTAGAGATGGCTGCAGTGGTGTTTGCACTCAAGATCTGGAGACATTATCTATACGGAGAGTCATGCCAAATATTCACGGACCACAAGATCTTGAAGTACATATTTCAGCAGCGAGACCTGAATTTGAGACATTGCCATTGGATGGAGCTGGTGAAAGACTATGATTGCAAAATCCTTTATTATCCGGGCAAGGCGAACGTGGTGGCAGATGCTTTGAGTAGGAGGCCCGGAGGTAGTTTATCGTGTTTGAGCGCCGTGCAGAGGCAGTCGTCAGCAGATTGGCAGATTCTATGCGACAGTCGAGTGGAGTTCGAGTTCACTCCGACCGGGGGAGAGCTTGCGCATATTCGTGCACGTCCGTAGTTGCTTGACCGTATTCGAGAGGCGCAGCCCAGTGATGACCGTATTTCAGAGATCATAGAGTAGGTTAGGCAGGGTAGAGTTTCCAAGTTCATGATCGATTATCAGGGAGTACTGCACTTGGGGACTCGATTGTGCGTACCAGATTCTGAGGGACTGCGGCGTGAGATTCTTGAGGAGGTGCATAGATCGATATACAGCATTCATCCCGGTTCCACCAAGATGTACCGCGATCTGAGAGATGTTTATTGTTGGGAAGGAATGAAGAGGGACATCACAGACTTCGTGTCGAGATGACTGACTTGTCAGCAAGTCAAGGCCGAGCACCAGAGGCCCGCGGGAGAGTTGCAGCCTTTGCCCATTCCGGAGTGGAAATGGGAGCAGATTTCTATGGACTTCGTTGTGGGTCTACCTAGGACCAGTCGAGGGTACGACTCCATTTGGGTGATCGTGGATCGATTTACGAAAGCGGCTCACTTCCTGCCAGTGAAGACCACTTTCGGTTTTGCTCAGTATGCCCAGATTTACATCGACGAGATCGTACGGTTGCGTGGCGTCCCGACTTGTATCATGTCAGACCGAGGCACCCAGTTTACTAGCCGACTATGGCAGAGACTTCAGGAGGCGTTGGGAACCCGTTTGAGTTTCAGCACAGTATTTCATTCGCAGACCGACGGCCAGTCAGAGCGGACTATTCAGACTCTCGAGGACATGCTCCGAGCGTGCGTATTAGACTTCGGTGGTAGCTGGGATCATCATTTACCCTTAGTGGAGTTCTCCTACAACAATAGCTTCCAGGATACTATTCAGATGGCACCCTTCGAGGCCTTTGTATGGGACGAGATGTAGATCACCCGTCTGTTGGACAGAGCTCAGCGAGAGCAGTATTTTGGGGCTGCAGATCCTGCAGGAGACGACCGATAAAGTACAGCTGATTCGAGATCGGATGAGAGCGGCTCAGAGCAGGCAGAAATTGTATGCGGACAGACGCCGTCGCAGACTAGAGTTCGCAGTTGGTGATCATGTTTTTCTGAGGGACTCTCCGATGAAGGGCGTGATGAGATTTTGGCGAAAAGGAAAGCTTAGTCCTAGATTTGTGGGTCCCTTCGAGATCCTCGAGCGTGTCGGCACAGTTGCATATCGTTTGGCTCTTCCACCTAACAATCCAGATGTTCACCCCGTATTCCTTGTGTCGATGCTTCGCAGATATCTTCATGACCCTTCTCACATGATTCAGCATCAGACCGTTCAGCTTGAGCGCGATCTTTCGTTCACTAAGCAGCCAGTGGTGATATTGGATCGGCAGGTGATGAAAGTTCGATCAAAGGTCTTGCCATCTGTGAAGGTTCTTTGGCGCAGCCCGAATGGTGAGGAGATCACTTGGGAGGCCGAGGGCAAGATGTGGATGAAATTCCCTCATCTCTTTGAGGTACGTGTTGGAGATAGTACCCTCAGAGTCAATTATTGGATCACAGGCACGTGATTGCAATGATTGAGGGAGGACCTATCCCGGCACGACAGTCTTACTCGAGATGATAGTATGCTATCTGGTTTACCTTTATCATCGTGTACTGCTTTAGGTGACCTGACAGGTCACTATTGCACGTTGATAAAGCCCCTAGGATTCTTGCTTGGCTGCCAGCAGTATGAGGGCGATCATATAAGTGAGAGCTGGAGTCTATAAGCACATCCTTAAAAGGTCCCTAGTCGTGGGAGTTTCGAGACAGGGCATCGATTCTCCAGAGTAGACTAGTGTATACAGTCGAGACCCCGACGAGGGGCGGTGGCCGGTCTCACAAGCCACTGGTGTCAGTTGGATCACCTAAGATGTATACAGGTGCTCATTGGGTTATGAGTACACCGGACAGGACTCGCCGGGAACATGCTAGTTGGTCTTATACCTGACGTCAGATAGCAGTTCCCAGGTGACATGTGTACAGGTTAGTTCATCGACCTGGGGATCGTCATTTGTCTCGTGTGAGTTCCCACTGTGCTTTGATTACTACCCTACCACGGCTCAAAGGAGTCGTGCAAACAGGTTTTAGTTGGGTACAGTCCCGAGCCACATGGAGGCAGTGAGCGGATCTTCGGGGGTTCGTCTCTCCCGGTATTGGGGGTGAGGTCGCGCTGTGTCTAGGAGAGCCATTACACGAAGTCCTTGGCCAAGGCAGGAGATTTACTGGTAGGTATTCCAGTAGTATCTCAGGGTGTTCTGGGCTACACTCCGACACGACTTGTACCGCTATTGGGGGTCTGACTTTTACCCACCCCCTAGGCCCGACATGCGATGCTCATAGACGAACGGACCGGACTGTACGGATATTGTCACTGACAGGCTCAGTAGGGTGTCAGGATGAGTTCGCTCATCGATGTCCCTTTTGGTCAATAGCTGGTGGCCCGTTACGTATTGGCTTATACCTCTGACGTGCTAGTGGTTAAATCCACAGCCATAGTATTGACGAGTCTTTAGAGTCCACCACACTTTTAGTTACTCAGCTTTCGGGCGAAACGCTGTAGAGGCCGTATGGAGATATGGCAGGGTCCGATCAGATACGTGCGGTATTGCACGGATCAGGATCGGACGTTTTGTACTAGAGGCCGTATAGATATATGGCAGGGTTCGGTCAGATACGTGCGGTATTGCACGGATCAGGATCGAACGGATATTACTAGCCGGCTTTGGTTTAAGCCGGATCCTAGTTTAGTACAGTGTAGATTTTGTCTCTTTGCATTTGTATCCGGACGGAATACAGATGCGGGTGTGTATACACAGTATCGGGGTTTTCCTGTAATTTTTTACGGGACCAGTTTTCTGGAGTTGCCAGTTTGCATTCCGTTCCGGCCGGTTTTCCTTTGTTCTTTCCCGGCCGGACTTTTCCGATGGAGGGGGTTATTTGCAATTGTGCAAATAACATTTGTGGAGGGGGTTTCTTGCAATTGTATTGATTATGATATCTTTCTTCCATCACTTGCATTAATTGAGTTAAGGGAGAGTATGGGTTTGATGTGAATTAAGTATGGTTGATGTTTTTGGATGTGGTCACCCTTGCTTTCTACTACACTCACCTCCCTCTTTGATAAAGTTTGATTCCTCCACCATTCTCTTAAGAGAGGGCCAGCCACTTCTTTAGGTATGGACGAATTGGAGAGTTTTGATTTTGGGAGCTTGTGGCATATTTCCTTCATCTCATTCTCATGCAATGAAAAATGAAAGCACCATTTTTCATACCTTCATTCCTCCACATCCATGGCAACCAATACCCCAAAGTGAGACATGCACTCTACACTATATTCTACAGCATATCTTGGGCATGTCGACTTGCCAGCTTCATGCCCGAGTTGCCTCGGTATAGAGGCGGGAGCCCGTAAAAGATGCAGGCGATGTGGTGCCCTTCCGGCGAGGAGGCGACGACCGGAGTTTCCGCGAGAGATCGGGACGATGACGAGAAGACCGGAGGACTCGGATCACTCGGTATATCTCTTCCCTATCTTGTTAGTTAGCTAGGACAAGTTTAATGGCCCGATCCGGGGTTTAGTGCGCGGTGGTGCCGGTTTGCTAAGTTCGCAAAATTAAAGTTTATCACCGTTTCTGCATTTGGCCGTCGGTTTGACGGCCGGGGCGCCGCCGTGCACTTACAGTGGTATCAGTTGGCCTAAAGGGGTGTGCAGAAGGTAATGACTAAAGACATATAAAGGGATTTGGAGAGGTGGCAAAGAATTTTACGGTTATAGTTGTGAATCTGGATAATGGTAGAGGCATTACTAGGAATACCAGGATACCCCATCGAAACATTTCAATGTTTCAGTTCAACTGTGTACTGTTAAAAGAAAACTGATTTCCCGATTAGACACTTGCTCCAGGGTATGTATTTACCAGGATGATTCTCACATCTGTATGGTTTTATAGATGATGAGTGGGAGTAAGTTATTGGGAATTGGGTGATCATCCTCATTATATCGGGATTCGTTGTAATCGGTGATATTTGAGGAGATCACGTGGGCTGTTTGCCGGTCGGCAAATATTTGGTTTTGAATATCCGCTGTTGTGCACCAATTTCAAATTGATAAATCTGTACGTCTATTTTCATAGAGTGAGATATACCTTTTGATATTATGTCGATGACATTTACCTATATCAGTGGATGGTTAGGTAAGGAGCATTAAACAGCGGTGTAATTCTTCTTAACCATAAGTACAGTTTTCAACCTACGACACATAGTGAAAGAGTTGTTAGACTCAGCGGACTTATACAGAGTATTGTATGTTGTCCAGTGTCCATTAGGACAGAGGGGTTGGTCCTCATACTATATTCTGTTTACTTTTAACTTCTCTAGTTCTTAGACATGTGTTTCGTAGAAACACAGGGTCTAACTTTTGAGGAGTTATAGGTATTTGAATAGAGTAGAGAACCAGGTGTAGCAAGTATCGGGATTCTTCAAAGTGATCGAAGATGTAGATACTTGTGTATGGTATTCAGTTGATAGTAATGATAAAGAGAAATTGCTTCTCTTTCAGGTTACTCATAATTGGAAGCATTCCTAAGTTGAGTAACGCTGATCGGCCTCTCTCCATTTAGTTGACATGCACTGGAGATAGCTGCATGATTTGAATCTGGTTCAATTAAATCAGTGCCTCTGGTTTTATATTGGATATAGTACAGTTCATATCTTAACATTGTTAAGGTACGGGGAGTTGTCCAGCTTATGATTAAAACCAGACTCTGGATAACTCAAGGCACGTTTCTGTAATGGCTGTTTGTGGGTTGACCCAGGCTATGACGAGGGTTGACTTTCTACCATAAGAAAGATCAATAGTGATATTGGTCTTGACTCGCCACAGTTTTAATTAAAATGGATTTTTTCAAAAACAGTAGTGGGAGTATGGTAGAACTGGAAGTGATTCCAGAACCGCAAACGATTACTGAAGATTTGATAAGGAACCTAAAGATTCAATCTGGTTTGACATTCCATTGGCCACTCCGCAGATAAGGTGGGTAACTTCAGGCACCCGAGAGGTACTCCGGTAGCCTCAAGGACGGTGACAGGGAAGTTCTTGTTTACCCACACTTGCCATTGTTGTTGTTCCAGGCTGTAAGACCCGGCAGGAGGATGAGTATAGCGTCGTTCTAAACTAGCTTTAGAAGTGCACGTCTATATGACTCTGCCAGAGGGTTGTCGTAGTCAGTGGGAGCAGCAGAAGCATTGGTGGACATCAGGCTTATGTCTATTTATAGACTAAAGCAGATATAGCGGAGATAGATCATCTATCTCTGATGTGACAGTCATAGGTTTGACGTCATCAGAATAGGGGATGGATCTGTTGAGAAGGTAGTAGGGTGTGATATCCTGGTATTTGGATGACATACACAGAGTAGGAAAAGAAACTCCTATACTACGATCGGTTATACTATGGTCGTCACACAGTGGTTTCTCCACAAAGGACTTGGACATTATATCAGACATTCTGGTTACTAGATCTATGGTTTTAGATCCAGATTTGGGAGGTTTCCCAATCAGGGTACTTAGACAGCATTCTATGAGTATTTAGAATGGACGACTCCTGTCATGGTGGTGTACCTGCAGGTAATGGAGTCACCCTCTCTAAAGGTGTCTTATAGACTAAAGTAGAGAGGGATGTGCATGATTGGCAGATCACTTGCTCAGGCAATTGAGTCAATCATGAGATGTCAAGTACCACACCAGATGTTGTTCTTGCACTAGATGCAATAACTTGATATTGATCCAATCCTGGAGAAACAGTCGGAAGCAGTTATAGAACATAAGTGAATGTTCTAGGGATATGATAACGGCTGCCTCCTTTAGGAGACGGTTATCACTCCAGGCTTCCAAGGTGACATGGACGACAGGGAGGTTGTCAGAGTTATAGTTTTCCTTCTGACGAGGGGCAGTATTTTGGACAGGTGGTCCAAGGAAATACTGAGGGTGGCATGGCGCAGGATACTGATTAAGTTCAGTTGACAATACAGTCTAAGAAGTTTGGATTTGGAGTTCATTTATGAGCTCGGTCCCATCAGACATCCAGACATTCTAAGACAGGTATTGCTCATTTCGGGAGATGGTTTTCTCCGCGAACTTGAGATATAGAGAGACATAGAAAGAAACATCCAGGCGGATCCACTCACTGAGGCTATTCCACGATCGCAAGAGTTTCGCAAACAGGCTTTGCGAGACTGACTAGTAGAGGAGTTGGGAGTTCGGTATCACACGGGCTGTGAGTATGCGACATCGCAATAATTAGTCTTGAGTGCAAGTGGGAGATTGTTGGAGATAGTGCCCTCAGAGTCAATTATTGGATCACAGGCACGTGATTGCAATGATTGAGGGAGGACCTATCCCGGCACGACAGTCTTACTCAAGATGATAGTATGCTATCTGGTTTACCTTTATCATCGTGTACTGCTTTAGGTGACCTGACAGGTCACTATTGCACGTTGATAAAGCCCCTAGGATTCTTGCTTGGCTGCCAGCAGTATGAGGGAGATCATATAAGTGAGAGCTGGAGTCTATAAGCACATCCTTAAAAGGTCCCTAGTCGTGGGAGTTTCGAGACAGGGCATCGATTCTCCAGAGTAGACTAGTGTATACAGTCGAGACCCCGACGAGGGGCGGTGGCCGGTCTCACAAGCCACTGGTGTCAGTTGGATCACCTAAGATGTATACAGGTGCTCATTGGGTTATGAGTACACCGGACAGGACTCGCCGGGAACATGCTAGTTGGTCTTATACCTGACGTCAGATAGCAGTTCCCAGGTTACATGTGTACAGGTTAGTTCATCGACCTGGGGATCGTCATTTGTCTCGTGTGAGTTCCCACTGTGCTTTGATTACTACCCTACCACGGCTCAAAGGAGTCGTGCAAACAGGTTTTAGTTGGGTACAGTCCCGAGCCACATGGAGGCAGTGAGCGGATCTTCGGGGGTTCGTCTCTCCCGGTATTGGGGGTGAGGTCGCGCTGTGTCTAGGAGAGCTATTACATGAAGTCCTTGGCCAAGGCAGGAGATTTACTGGTAGGTATTCCAGTAGTATCTCAGGGTGTTCTGGGCTACACTCCGACACGACTTGTACCGCTTTTGGGGGTCTGACTTTTACCCACCCCCTAGGCCCGACAAGCGATGCTCATAGACGAACGGACCGGACTGTACGGATATTGTCACTGACAGGCTCAGTAGGGTGTCAGGATGAGTTCGCTCATCGACGTCCCTTTTGGTCAATAGCTG
This sequence comes from Agapanthus africanus, assembly GCA_030015575.1. Classification (NCBI taxonomy): domain Eukaryota; kingdom Viridiplantae; phylum Streptophyta; class Magnoliopsida; order Asparagales; family Amaryllidaceae; genus Agapanthus; species Agapanthus africanus. Next base: position 517,359,605 of record CM057345.1, on the reverse strand, counting down.
GTGGCCCGTTACGTATTGGCTTATACCTCTGACGTGCTAGTGGTTAAATCCACAGCCATAGTATTGACGAGTCTTTAGAGTCCACCACACTTTCAGTTACTCAGCTTTCGGGCGAAACGCTGTAGAGGCCGTATGGAGATATGGCAGGGTCCGATCAGATACGTGCGGTATTGTACGGATCAGGATCGGACGTTTTGTACTAGAGGCCGTATAGATATATGGCAGGGTTCGGTCAGATACGTGCGGTATTGCACGGATCAGGATCGAACGGATATTACTAGCCGGCTTTGGTTTAAGCCGGATCCTAGTTTAGTACAGTGTAGATTTTGTCTCTTTGCATTTGTATCCGGACGGAATACAGATGCGGGTGTGTATACACAGTATCGGGGTTTTCCTGTAATTTTTTACGGGACCAGTTTTCTGGAGTTGCCAGTTTGCATTCCGTTCCGGCCGGTTTTCCTTTGTTCTTTCCCGGCCGGACTTTTCCGATGGAGGGGGTTATTTGCAATTGTGCAAATAACATTTGTGGAGGGGGTTTCTTGCAATTGTATTGATTATGATATCTTTCTTCCATCACTTGCATTAATTGAGTTAAGGGAGAGTATGGGTTTGATGTGAATTAAGTATGGTTGATGTTTTTGGATGTGGTCACTCTTGCTTTCTACTACACTCACCTCCCTCTTTGATAAAGTTTGATTCCTCCACCATTCTCTTAAGAGAAGGCCGGCCACTTCTTTAGGTGAGGATGAATGAGAGAGTTTTGATTTTGTGAGCTTGTGGCATATTTCCTTCATCTCATTCTCATGTAATGAAAAATGAAAGCACCATTTTTCATACCTTCATTCCTCCACATCCATGGCAACCAATACCCCAAAGTGAGACATGCACTCTTGTTCAGACCATAATATTGCATTTATCATTCCCCTATTCTTATCCTTTTTATAAATAAACTGGTACTCTTGACGCACGTTTGCTGCATATTACAGGATACAGGTTTCTAGAGCAAATACAGTGAAAAAGACACAAAACAACAGAAAAAGGGACTTTTTGACCGACAAGCAGACCGATACTAGTCACGCCCAGTTCACATAGGTGCAAGGCAACGAATGTCAAGGTGAAACGGTTAAAAAGCCCAAGACAAGTCTTCACTGAAGATCTAGAGAAGACCCAAAAGCCCAACAGAGAAAGTACATATAAAAATCCAGAGCCCAAGAACCATTGAAGAAACCCCAGAAGTCTGAAAGCCCAAGTCCACAGTTTGGCCGCGGATCCACGGCCAAACCCAGCCTGGCGCCGCGGATCCGCGGCCATCAAGCGCCCGTGTCGGTGGAAAATCTCTGGGTTGTTGCGTCGGTGCAGATGTTAGGATTTAACGTGGGCAAATCTGTAATTTTGCATGTGCGAGAGTCTGTAGCCCTAGGTTTCCTATTTTCCTATAAATTGTAATCTTAAATCTAAAAATTGTATGCCTCTTTTCAATAAATAAAATTCAGAAATTCTGGAAGTGACATTCAGATCTGTTCTTTATCGCTTGGAGGGAGCCATCACCATTAGTAAGTGTTTTTCTTTTATTCTTTTAATGTTATTTCATCCCCTAATGAGCGAGTAGTCTCCTCGCTTGTTAGGGTTAGCCTTAGGGAAAGGGTTGAGAGATGAGATCTCTCACCCCTTTCAATGCCATAATAAACTAACCCATTAAGAACTCCATACATGCGCGCACAACCGCTCCCTGCGGCACCCTACCTCTCGAGGTAACGGTGAACCGCAGTATAAAGGGCCGGTTGCGCGCGTTTTCCATGGGGTTTAGGGTAATTAACGATAAAGGAAGGATACGAATCTAGAGGAAGAAAACATCTTCCCAAAAGAGTCGTATCCACTTTATCGATAATTACTATAACACCTAATGGATCTAAAATACGGCATTGAAAGCGGTGAGGAAACATCAATCTCCAAAACTTCCTCTAAGCCTAACCCTAGCAAGAATTTAAATTAGATTAATTAAGTTTTAGATCGATCTAGATTTTTATAAAACCAAAACGACAAATAGAATCAACTCGTTAAGACACACTAAAGGAATTTACCCGTCTCTGTGGATCGACCCGCACTCACCGGCTAGCTGCGAAGCGACGCCGTTTCTTGATTGCGGTAATTATATTTTTGATCGTGAAATCTCTCTCAATCAAATGGCGCCGTTGCCGGGGACGGCGTAATCTTTCTTTTTATGAATTTTCGGGTTGATATAAATTTTAAAAAATTATAAAAATCTGAAAATATAAAAAATAAAAAAATAAAAAAATAATCAAATTTGATCTGTTTGAAGGGTGTATCTTTTGGATCTTGCAGGAACAGCAAAGGTCACGGATCTGGAATTTTACAGAGGGCAAATAAAAATTTGGTACATCAGAACAGAGAGGGAAGATCACAACAGAGACACGAAATTTTTTTGAGCCACTGATCTCCTCATCTTGCCGCGTTTCCGCCGCATAGTGGGGCCATCAGCCGCGGATCCGCGCTCCTCCTGCCACGTCAGCGCACCAACTTTTGTGGGTTTGTCTCTCTTTCTTCCCTCTGCAACCTAAAGTATATCTCTCTGTAAAAAGTTTTCTGCAGGAATTCTTTGCGTAAAGAGTCTTTCTCCCCCTTCTAAATAACAGATTTCTGCAGGTTTCTTTGCGCCGCGCTAAAAAATTTTTGATTGCAAGTGAAATTTTATCTGTTTTGCATAATTTAACCGGACTCTAAGGGGCTATTTGACCAAACTCAGATTGGGTGGGGATTTCATCACCCTTCCCAGGACCCCAGAAAACACCTAAAGCATTTTGCATCGACCACCTTTAATTAAAAAAGATTAGACTCAGACCTAAGGACAGCGAGCTCAATAGGAAAAGGACTAGGGTAGGCATAGGCCGTTTATTCTAACCGACATTGCGGTGTCTAGGCTAGTGGTTATTAATTAGGCCCACTGTAGTGGTGGTTCCTTCCCACTTACCTGGCCGTACTTGTCCGTGAAGAAGCGGTTTGAGGTCTATTTCTAGCCCTAGTTAGGAGCTGTCTAGTAGACCTAGGCGACCCTAGATCTAGGCCTGATTGTGCATGTGTGGTTGATTCAGTTGTGTCACGAGTCCATTTTCAAAAAAAAAAAAAAAAAAACCTCTTTGCAAAACCTTCACATAAATAAAAGAAAAAGAAAAAAAGAAAAATCTTTTAAAAAAAACTTGCAACTTGCCGCTAAGAGAACTTGCACCTCACTTCCAGCATTTCTCCTTCACTGACGTTATCTTACCCCCACATTCTGTTTTTCTCTTTTTTCTGACTGCACTACCCTTTAGTGTATGTCATTTTGGACTAGGGATACTAACGCCCGATTAGTCCGTGTTTCGTTGGTACCGACCAACGAACCCTTCGGCGAACCCTTCGTCGAAATTCCCTCCATTTCCTTACCTCCACCTTTAAATTCTTCTTTCGAAGGTATGTCGGGATTCAACCCCAACGATACCTTGCCGACGGGAATGATTCCACCTCCGCCAGGTGCGAATAACCCGAATCTACCGCCTGTTGTAGCGCCCGCACGAGTTGCGCTCCAGGACCTCTTCTACCCCGTCCGCACTTCTTTACCCACATGTCTTTCACCCCCACCGGCAAATGGGGATAATTTTGAAATAAAACCACACTTCATCAATATGCTACCTAAGTTTCATGGTTTGGAATCCGAAGATGCATATATTTTCATTAATAAATTCCAAAACGTTTGCGCCATGATGAAGACAACCCAATTAAGTGATGACGCAATAAGGCTAAGGGTCATTCCTTTCACCTTATGTGACCTAGCCGAGAAGTGGCTATACAGCACCGCATCACATTCCATTAGAAATTGGGACGAGTTTGTGAGAGCTTTTCTGAAAAAGTTCTATCCTCACCACAAAACTGCTAGAATCCGAACGAGATTATACAATTTTCACAGCTTCCTTCCGAACCATTTTGGAAGTGCTTCGAGAGATTTAAAGACCTACTTGTTCAATGCCCTCATCATGGGATAGAAAATTGGCAACTTTGCCAAACATTATACGAGGGATTGAACGCAGCAACGAAGCAGTTGCTAGAAACAATATGTCAAGGTCATTTTCTCTCCAAGTCTAGCGACGAAGCTTGGCAGTTTCTTGAGGACCTAAGTGAGCAAACAATTCAGTGGGAGAGTACCAAGACCACATCATCTTCTTCGGTTGGTCAATCTAGGGCAGGCATACATCAAATAGATATGTCGATAGCTATGAAGGCTGAGATGGCCTCACTTATGAAAAAGCTAGAAGCCATTGAGACCAAAATCTCATCGTCTTCTCCTGCCCCTACTCTACCCACACGAACTGTTTGTGCTTGTTGTTCGAACCCATCCCATTTAACCGAAGAGTGTCCTTATAATGCACCTATTCAAGGACAGGATCAAGTCAATGCTGCATTCCAGCAACGACAAAGAAATGATCCTTACTCTTCGACATACAATCAGGGGTGGAGGAGTCACCCGAATTTCGCTTGGAACCAAAATCAACAAGTCCAAGGGAATAATAATTTTCAAAGACCTCCTCCACAACAACAACAAGCACCCTTACAAACTCAAAACCAGCAACCTTTCCAACAACAACCTTATACAAATCAAACGAACAATTTGGTTCAACCTAATGATGATAAGGTTAGCTCGCTCGAGAAAAGTCTTGAAGCATTTCTCAAGCAAACTACAGAATCCGCAGTAAGATTTGAAAGTTATGTGCAATCTTTAATGAATAACAATGCCTCACACGATCAAAGTATCAAATCTATTGAGGCACAAATTGCACAATTAACTGCTGCGTTGAGCGAGAGAGAAAAGGGAAAGCTTCCATCTCAACCATTGCCCAATCCCGGCCACCCACAAAACGCATATCACAATCACAATGTAAATGCGGTGACCACGTTGAGATCCGGAAGAGAGTTGCAAAATAATGTGGAAACTAGTGATGACATCCCCGCCGGTGGTTCTTCTTCCCCTTCTTCATTTTCTTCACTTCCTTCTTCACCTTTTTCTTTAGAGCCTATTCTCCACCCTTCACACGGCTCTACTTCTTCTGACTCGAACGGACCCATTTCTAACAACACGAACACATCCACACTGGGATCCGTTCCTATTCCACATTCTACTCCACAGACTTTTGACTCAACAAATTTTCAGAATGCACCATTTCCAAACAGGTTGAGTCCTAATAAACCAAATACACAAGTGGAGAAAATTGTGGAGATATTTAAGCAGGTTAGCATAAATATACCCCTCTTGGATGCTATCCAACAAGTCCCTTCATACGCGAAAATCTTAAAGGGATTATGCACTTCAAAGAGAAAAGCATCTCAAGTACCCAAGAAAGTGCTAGTGGCTAGTGCAGTGAGCAATGCTATTAACCACCATCAAACCTTACCCCAAAAACGAAAGGACCCCGGCTGTCCTACGATTTCAATTACAATTGGGGATAAGAAAATTAATCAAGCACTTTTAGATCTTGGGGCTAGTGTTAACCTGATTCCCTACTCCGTGTATGAACAATTAGGGGTTGGAGAGTTGAAACCCACTCGTTGCACTCTCCAAATGGCTGATCGATCAATCACCTATCCAAGGGGTCAACTAGAGGATGTGTTGATCAAAGTTGGGGAGTTCATATTCCCCGTTGATTTTATTGTTATGGATACACAACCTGTTGCTAACCCAATAAACCAAATTCCGGTGATTCTCGGTCGACCATTTTTGGCCACTTCCAATGCCGTGATAAATTGCCGCAATGGCTCCATGACTCTATCCTTCGGGAAGAGGTCTAGTGAGTTCAATATTTATAAGATGGGAAGTCTGCCCCCCGTGCCTAAAACTAGTACACGAGAAGTTTGCTCTATTCACGAAATCACGCAGGAGGACTGCGAGCTTGAAGGATTTCTATTTGATGAAAACAGTTTTGACGCCATTAGTGCGTCCCTCCTTGAGCCTACTACCGTTGATGCAACCGATGTTGATTATGAATGCTTCACTTTTTTGGATGATGATGACTCACAGCCCGAATATGAGTCGTTTGAATTTTTGGATGAGTCAGTCGAGCCATCTGAATCGGTTGTTTGCTGTGATTTTGAACCTGTGATGGAGTCCTTTGAGTTCGAGGTAGATTCCGCAATGATTCTTTCGCCTCCGAAACTCGAACTCACGCCCTTACCGCCTCACCTTAAATATGCTTACATAGGTGAGAATGAGACTTTTCCCATTATCATATCAGCCTCTTTAGCCTTCGAGCAAGAGAACGCTATTTTAGAAGTCTTACAAGATAGGCGGCAAGTTTTCGGTTGGACTATGGCGGACGTCGAGGAGATCAGTTCCCTTAAAATTAAATATCATACACAATTGATGGATGATGCCATGTCAATAGAGGACCCACAGGAACATCTTGGGGGTATTGTGGTGAGTCAACTTCCTCCCTTAGAAGTTGAAATACCCCCATTTCTTTTAATAAGGTACGAGAATGCCAACACTCCACTGATTGCTGATCATTTACATTCTCGTTTCGATACATCACCATCACCTGTATATTTACCTCCACACCTCCCTTACCACTACTTCTACCTTTCCCAATTCTTTGCGGACCACCACAACTTATTATTCCACCAACCAATACTCTTTACTGATAAATTTTTCAAATGGTTGGTGTTGACTTTTGGCCGATGCAAAGTTTGGCAGTAATGTCTAACATAGTTTAAATGAAGTTTGGGGGAGGGTCTTTTTGTATTTATTTTTGTTTTTCTTAACAATAAAAAAAAAACTATAAATAAATAAACAGGGGAGTATCGGTATTTTGACCCTCTTGGTTTAGCATGACAGTGAGGACACTGTCAAGTTCAAGTTTGGGGGTATGCTCGGTACGTCTTCTTCCTTCGCATTCATTTGTACATATTTTTGCATTTGCATATTTATTTGAAAAATCCATAAAAATTGAAAAATTTCAAAAATTATAAAAATTATTGTATTCAATTTTGGCTAATTGACTTGAGTTTGACAAATAGGTGAACTGGCTAGGAACAACTAGATCTTAGACTTAGTGAATTAAAAACCCTAAAAATAACCTTCCTTAAAGTTTAACGGTAGAAAGTATATGCCTTGTAGTTTATTTAGAAATAGGCAAATTTTGGGTTCACTTCTTGGGCTAAGTCAAAATGAGAGAAGAGTATTGATGTCCTTATTAGAGTATAAGTTTGAAAGATAGTTCCTAGCTTAAGTCTAAATTCTGAAAATGTATACCCTACAATTTGCACATTCACGCACCTTGAAACTTGGAATAGTAGAAGAGACCTTGAAATGCTCTTGTCTAAAGTCCTTAGTACAATGAAAATAAAAAGAAAAAAAAGTGAATAAAGAAAAAATGGACACTGGTTTGTGTGATTACTTAAGACTGTAAAAATAGAAAAATATTTAGCGAGGGTGCTTCATCACCTAGTGCCTTAGACCAACTGGTTTGGGAGTCACTGCTAAAGCCTTGGGTGTTGCAAGGACTAGGAAGTACGCTTTAAAGTGCAAACGCATTTTGTAATCGGTCGTTGGTACCTCAAGAAGTATTAACGGTCGCATGAAGGATGTGTAAGCAAATTTCATTCACCAACTAATTAGTACTTTGGACAATGGACAAGGGCATGATTGCTTGAATTGAATTTCCAAGTGTAGGGGTTATCTATACACACACGTAGGGGTACGTGATTGGAATTTAGATAAGAGAGAGGAATGAAAGATAAAATTTGTATCTTTAATAGAGTTGATAGAAATTCCTGAGTGGAGATGTAACCCTAGAAGGAAAACTTAAGAAATGCCGAAAGCTAAGTAAGTCTACATAACATATATAATCTTAAGTTAAATAATGAGGAAGTGTGAAGAATATGGGTGGATAATTTACAAGTATAAGATAATAGAATTACTTGTTAGAAAACTTAATTGGAGAACAAAAGTCAAATGGGCCAAGTTGATAGGATTTTGTGGGTGTAATCCGCTGAAAACCCTCAGGAGACAACACTCCTCCTACTAGGGACACCTAGAGGTTTAACGGATTGTTGCACGTGCTCAGTGCAATCGCGTTTCCCTGCGAAAGTGCGGTTAGGATTTTAGAGAATAAAATAATAAGTTTGCTCGAGGACGAGCAAAAGGTAAGTTTGGGGGTATTTGTTCAGACCATAATATTGCATTTATCATTCCCCTATTCTTATCCTTTTTATAAATAAACAGGTACTCTTGAAGCACGTTTGCTGCATATTACAGGGTTTCTGGAGCAAATACAGTGAAAAAGACACAAAACAACAGAAAAAGGGACTTTTTGACCGACAAGCAGACCGATACTAGTCACGCCCAGTTCACATAGGTGCAAGGCAACGAATGTCAAGGTGAAACGGTTAAAAAGCCCAAGACAAGTCTTCACTGAAGATCTGGAGAAGACCCAAAAGCCCAACAGAGAAAGTACATATAAAAATCCAGAGCCCAAGAACCATTGAAGAAACCCCAGAAGTCTGAAAGCCCAAGTCCACAGTTTGGCCGCGGATCCGCGGCCAAACCCAGCCTGGCGCCGCGGATCCGCGGCCATCAAGCGCCCGTGTCGGTGGAAAATCTCTGGGTTGTTGCGTCGGTGCAGATGTTAGGATTTAACGTGGGCAAATCTGTAATTTTGCATGTGCGAGAGTCTGTAGCCCTAGGTTTCCTATTTTCCTATAAATTGTAATCTTAGATCTAAAAATTGTATGCCTCTTTTCAATAAATAAAATTCAGAAATTCTGGAAGTGACATTCAGATCTGTTCTTTATCGCTTGGAGGGAGCCATCACCATTAGTAAGTGTTTTTCTTTTATTCTTTTAATGTTATTTCATCCCCTAATGAGCGAGTAGTCTCCTCGCTTGTTAGGGTTAGCCTTAGGGAAAGGGTTGAGAGATGAGATCTCTCACCCCTTTCAATGCCATAATAAACTAACCCATTAAGAACTCCATGCATGCGCGCACAACCGCTCCCTGCGGCACCCTACCTCTCGAGGTAACGGTGAACCGCAGTATAAAGGGCCGGTTGCGCGCGTTTTCCATGGGGGTTAGGGTAATTAACGATAAAGGAAGGATACGAATCTAGAGGAAGAAAACATCTTCCCAAAAGAGTCGTATCCACTTTATCGATAATTACTATAACACCTAATGGATCTAAAATACGACATTGAAAGCGGTGAGGAAACATCAATCTCCAAAACTTCCTCTAAGTCTAACCCTAGCAAGAATTTAAATTAGATTAATTAAGTTTTAGATCGATCTAGATTTTTATAAAACCAAAACGACAAATAGAATCAACTCGTTAAGACACACTAAAGGAATTTACCCGTCTCTGTGGATCGACCCGCACTCACCGGCTAGCTGCGAAGCGACGCCGTTTCTTGATTGCGGTAATTATATTTTTGATCGTGAAATCTCTACCAATCAACTCTACACTATATTCTACAGCATATCTTGGGCATGTCGACTTGCCAGCTTCATGTCCGAGTTGCCTCGGTATAGAGGCGGGAGCCGTAAAAGATGCAGGCGATGTGGTGCCCTTCCGGCGAGGAGGCGACGACCGGAGTTTCCGCGAGAGATCGGGACGATGACGAGAAGACCGGAGGACTCGGATCACTCGGTATATCTCTTCCCTATCTTGTTAGTTAGCTAGGACAAGTTTAATGGCCCGATCCGGGGTTTAGTGCGCGGTGGTGCCGGTTTGCTAAGTTCGCAAAATTAAAGTTTATCACCGTTTCCGCATTTGGCCGTCGGTTTGACGGCCGGGGCGCCGCCGTGCACTTACAGTACGCGTAGCTATATTTTAAATTCGAGGACGAATTTTCTTTAAGGGGGGAAGATTGTAACACCCTAGAATGCGATTAGGGGTTATTATGCTTTAATGTGGGGTTTTTGGTAAAAGGTTTACCAAATCGGTTTTCAAATATTTTATAAGATTTAACGAACATTTTACTAGAATTTAATTTGGACTGCACACACATGTGCATGTAAATTAGGGCTAAGTTTAGGGTTAAGCCATGTTTAGGTAGCCATGGTAAACTAAAACATTTCACTAGGATAATGTGAAGTTAATTAAGTGCATTTGTTTTTTTTTTAATTTAAATATAATTAGTGTTTTGGGGTTGACTTGTGAATTGGAGAGAGAGAGAGAGAGGGAATGATGGCATGAAGCATGCTTGCTTGGTAATGATGAGAGAGAGGGGGAAAGGGGGTTGACTCTCATCTCTCATTTCTTTTTTTCAAACCACTTATTTTTTCCCACACTCATCACATCTCTCTCCCTTTCATTTCCATTCCCTATACAGACACACACACCCCAGCATCAGCCGCAGCAGCTCAGTAGCAGTAGCAGCAAAACCCCCCTTCTGTTCTTTCTTCTTCTTCTTCTCTTCTTCTTCTTCTCCTTGCATCCAAGCCTCAATCTTCTTCAAAATTACATTTTTCTTCACAAAATCCCTTGCAAACTCTTCCTTGCTGGTCCTTGTGGCAAAGTCATCAAGTTTGAGCCACACTAACCCACTTTGAGATATAAAATTCACCTCAACTTCTTTTAGCTAAAACTTAAAGTTTGTTTAGCTTAAAATCTTGTTTAAGAAGTGACTTGGGCTAACTTTGTGCTTTGTGTGGAGTTTTGGTTAAAATGGGATTGTTATGGCTTAATTAACTTAATTAAGTGTTATTTGTGCTGTGTAAACTAACTAGTATCACTAGACTTCGCTAAAACTCCTTAAAGTCCCAAATTTGAATTTTTAATACGGTTTTGAAACAAGTTATAGGATATATGAGTTCTTCTATATCTGTGATCATTTTCTACTTTAGCAAACACATACAGAATAGTGTACATGGTAGCCAGGGTTTCATGTTGAATTTCGAGCCCGTTCCCCTCACCAAAATCCGGCGACCACCACATGCTTTTCCGGTGTCGCTGGCCCCCCTGAGGTTTTGGGTGTTGGTGTTTTGCTGAGTGGTGTCTGTGTGTGTTTTCCATTGTTTGGTATTGTTTGGTTTTTGGGTTTTTGCAGTGGGCGAAATCTGGGATAGTTTAGTTAGTTTTAGTGTTTTGTAGGCTTTGATGATAATTTGATGGGTTAGTTGGAGAATAGGGTAAGTGAAGGTTTTTAAGGTTAGATTAGCTCTAATATGTGCTGTCAGTATCACTTGATTCTTGTAATTTCACCTAATTTCACAAGTGTACCCTATTGTTGCAAATTAAGTGTTTTAAAACGTTTTTGAAACTAAACTTTAGGATACTAGAATCTGCTGTATCTGGGATAATATTTTTTGTAAGCAAACATATACATTAGGCTATACTTTGTGTTAGGAATGTAGTGTAGAAACCTGAGCCTTTTCCACCTGAATTTGGCTGATGTCATACCTATGGTGGCCGGCCCAATTTTGTGGGATCATGTTGAATTTTTGCAGGTAGTTGTCTGTATGTATTATAAGAGATTTGGTCTTGTTTGTTTTCTTGTTTTTGCTCCAGATGAAATTTGGGACCTTTTACCTATAATTAGCGTAGCGGGACTTGCGCGACACGTACGATACGAGTTGAGTTGGTGTGCTGTGTGTCACAGCATATCGCGGTGGTTTTTGACGTATGCACACACGCGTTTAGCTTGCGACGCTAATTTCTCATATAATCTAGATATCGCGTTTTTGCAGGATTGTGCCTTATGTGTGTTGCTATGTGTAAATTCTAGGTTCACAGGAGGGGACTTCGGACGTCGCGAAGAAAGGAAAGTAGGTGGTCGGATACACCTAACACCATATCACCGATGAGTAGATGTACACATCTACGGGGGAAATCGTATGGATGGCGCGAGGCGCCCGATAGTTTCAAAACTTCTAATAGTACAGGCATTGCGTGTAGTTCCTCGTTATTCATTTTGCTACATTGCATAATCCTTATATCCCTATATGACTTGTTTAGTTCATCTTGTAGAACTATTGAATCACTAAAATGAGTATGCGGCACAAGTATTAATTAACTTGTTAAATTGAGAATCTAGAATCATATTGCATCATTATCATGAGTTATGCGGCACAAGTACTATTTAACTTGCTAAATTGAGAATCTAGAAGCATTGCATCATTGTTCATGCACAGTTTTCTAGATACATATTGCAGTTCGTATTGTCTATACCATAGGTTCATTCTAGCTGACATGCAAGCTTATAGTGATTTTCTGAGGATTTCTGTACTTGAGATTTATGAGTTTTTGGGAGAAAACCGCAAGGATTTAATAAACCAGATATCATTTTAAATGTTGCAAGTTGCGGTTTTCTCGTAATTGATATATGTGTGGTCCACCATGGATTTTCTGTTAGTTTTCGAGACCCGATTCGAGGAGTAGGATGAACCATCTCGGGTACATGGTGGGCCCGGAAAGGTACCTCGGGGCAAGAAGATCGAGTTGTAGACGATGAGCTTGGCAGGGGCAGACTACCTATCGTTGATTGTGTTAGTTATATGTATGCCCTAGAGGCCATTACTGTACATAGGATGTATATTGTAGTGGATGTTGGGACATATATAGGGAGGACTTTCTTGCTCGACATGATAGTATGCTATCTGGTTACTCTTTACCTTAACGTGTATACTGATTGTCTCTCTGATTACATGTTGGTAAAGCCCTTAGGATGTGTACTTGACTACCTGGACTATGATGCGGATCATACTAGTGGGGACATGGTAGTCCATAAGTACATCCTTCAAAGTCCCTAGTCGTGGGTGTATCGAGACGGGGCATCGATATACCAGAGTAGACTAGCGTATACCTTCTTGACCCATACAGATGGGCGATGGATGATCCCATATCCATTGGTGTTTGACATCAGAGATGATATACGGGTGCTCAGTGGAGACTGGGTACACTGGACGGACTCGCCGAGAACTCCCAGATAGTATTTTACCTTACGTCAGATGGCAGTTCTCTGGTGACACTGGTACAGAGTAGTCTGCTGACCCAAGATCGTCATAGAGTCTTGTGTGATTCCCACTGTGGTTTGATTTCTACCTTACCACGTCCAAGAGGGCGTGCAAAACGGTGTTTTTGGGTACAGTCCCGAATCATATGGAGGCAGTGAGCGATAGGAGGGGATTCGTCTCTCCCGGTATAGGGAGTTGATGTTGCGCTGTGTTCGATTGGCTATAACCGGAAATCCCTGGCCAAGGTTGCTGAGATTTACTGGTAAGTGTTACCTGTAGTTTCTCGAACTGTTATAGACCTCATATCGACACGACTTATCGAGCTATTGGGGTCTGACGTTTACCACCCCTAGGCGAGATATGCGACATATCAGACGATCAGACCGGTCTGTGCGGTAAGTGTTGCTGGTTGGATTCACAGGAGTGTGTGCGGGATTGCTCATCGATCTTCTGATCGCTCAATACCTGGGTTGCCGTTACGTTTAGCAGATTGCTTGCGGCTTGTGAGTGTTTGATATGATCATCACCTGCTGCCGGCGTATTGACGAGTCTTTAGAGTCCTACACAGAGGTTTCCTGGCTCAAGCGAAACGAAATAGGAGCGCATATGAGATATGTGCGGGACCGAGAATAATACCAGTATGTGATACTGTATTCGATTCTCGCGATTTGTGACAGTGATCGGTTATATGCGATATAGCCGGGCTATCGGATCAAGTGTTGATTCGATAAGTTGTTACTATTGATATTAGTCGGTTATATGAGATATGACCGGATCATTAAATCAAGTGTTGATTTAATGATTTAATGTATAATTATAAATTTGATATATTACTTTACATTAACTCTTATTTGTTCACTTAAGATGGATTTTCTCACTTGATGTGCACATTGTATATTTGATATAGTTTTGTGCACTGGTTTGTAGCATGTTTGATGATACATGCAAACTTGTGTGTATGTTTGATTTAAACCTTGGTTAAGTAAATGGTTAGGGTTTTAATTTATTTATTCATTTATTTATTTATTTCATTTTGGCAAGAAATGAAATGGTTGCTACTTTTGTTTTATATTGAAGCTTCATGAAGCTTTGAAAAAGTCTACCATTTTTTTTTTCATGCCTAACCTAACCATTCACCTAACCTTGGTTTATTCTCTACACTTGACCATGGTTGATAAAATGATAAGAATGACTTATTTTATATTTTCCAATAATTCTTATCATATTATCTTCTTCTTGTTCTTCTTCTTCTTCTTAAAGAAGAAAGCTTGCTACCATTAATGGCAACATGAAAAAAAAGAGTGAGAAATCCAATTCTAAAGTGAACCCACTTCCTATTTCTTCATGCTCTACCACTTGCCAAGTAGTATAGGGTGTTTTCTTCACAAGTTTCATAGCTTGGTGAAGTTGGAGCTTGATCTTGTGTTGCCTCGACGTAGATCATCTTCGGCATCGAAGTCGACGACCTAGCCCGTCCATTTCTCCGATGAAGCCGACGCTAGAGCCCGGGATCCGATGATCGCAGCGAGGAGACATCATCACGGAGCTATGGAGGTGGAGGACCAGATCTACAAAGGTTGTATTTTCCGTTCACTCTTAGTTAAGTTGTTAACTAGTTATCGTTTTCGCTTAAACTCTAGTCAACGATCCGTATTAGGGTTTCTCGACACTTGTAATTTTTGAAATTGGCATGGTTGATATCTTGTGAGACCTCATTAGTGTGCCTAGGAACCCTACAGTGGTATCAGAACCTAGCTAGAGCCTTAGGCGATGCGTAGACGGAGTTAGAAACCCTATCGAACCCGAAACGCCAATCCATGACCCCTCTCTGGATATTTTTTCAAAACTGGGTTTTTTCCAGATTAAAAATTCTTAAAAAATTCAGCAGGAAATTCTAAGAATTACGGTGCAAAATTAACCAAGTGATACGGCTAAAGCGCGGCGGAACCGCGACATAAGCTTGGCTTCTGCGGCGGTTCCGCGGCCAAATAATGATATTAGACTTCCATTTTTGCACAGTAATTTGTCTATTCAGGTGCTAAGTTTTCTGGGAATTTTTAATTTGCACTCAAGAGTTGAGTTTTCTGGGGTGTTTTGGAGCTTCGATGATTCGATCGGAAATTTCAAACTTTGTCTATGTGCTTTTCCGGGTAATTTTAGAATATGTTAAAAAGTTCCACCGGATATAAATACCCAATTTTTCCCCCGTCGGGAAATTTCCAAGAGTTGGAATTTTCCGTAGTTTAATGACGTTCTAAGTAGTGCAAGTAACGTGATGGTCCCTCTAGAAGACAACAAACCTTAACTCGATTATGTGACCGTCTTGAACTGCCCTTTGAACCTTCGGGTTTGGGACAGTACGGCGTGCCACATGTGAGGCGTTGGCTTGACCCTTCTACGGCTGGACCGTTGGTGCTGAGGCATGAACTGGATGTTTTTAAACTTGTTTCATGTGTTGATCTGTTTCGGGAAAACTTGGGTGTTTGATTGTTCGATCGGAAAGTTTAACATTTTCTATTTATCTGGAATGGGATACAATACTTGGAATCCACAAGCAGTTATGAGATAACTGATTTGAATGTTATAAACATAGCACTTTAGTCTCACTTGATCGGTTGCCACGGAATTTTGATGCGATCAAAAGTCCGTCGCAATCACGTAGCGTACGCGGATACTCGCCGGTAAACTTAATAGACAGCCACGCCCCATAGCCCCGACCAAGTGACTGTAGGAGAACCCCGTCGCCGAAAGCATCTGTTTGGGTGCTCGCGGCAGCGGTGTTCCGCCTTGGTGCACTTCGTCGACGGTATCGGGGGTGCGGCCGTCTATTAAAGTTTGCGACGAGCATTCGATCAGGATGTCGAGAATCATGTTGAATTGCCCGACTTGGTATTGAAAAGTGTTTTCGATTTTGAGACTAAAATGCGGGGTTTATAATTGTTAGGCATGTGATGTCTAAGGAATTCATTTGATTAGGCATGTGATGTCTAAAAAGGTTGCGGATTCCAACTGTTGTAGTTTTACACTTTCTTTTCTGCGACCGTAAGTGTAATATGTGATATCGCCGGTTTCGTTGCTGTATGTCAACGACAATTGGGATGGGCATATTTACTTACGTTGATGATATGTGATGTTATGTGTTGCTGGATATGTTATATTGGATCGTCGTGTTTGAATAGCCGGGTTTTTTTTTGTGAGATGAGTGTTTTTCATTTTCATTCATATAAGAACTTGTATGTACTATTCTTTTATTGGGGCACTTCCAGGTTGCGGAAGATGTCACCTTTGTATATTATTTACTTTTCCGCACTAGGAGAGACCCAAGGAGGGGAGCACAAGTAACCGGGTTCTAGAGTCCAGTGGGAGACCATCTCGAGGAGTCGAGTCCGGGTCTCCTAACCCTAGAATTGGTAGGGTTGCTTGCCGCTCTCGTAGGGGTCTAGGGGTGTGGGTTTGGCTATTCATCGCGACCGTGCAATCCGCGTTTTATACTGGCTCGTATTAAAAACACTGACGTCCTAGTATATCCAATATTTCATATGATATTTTCGGCTGCGTTATCTGTGATGTGATCATGTGATATGTTCTGTGATAAATACTGTATATAGTATATACGATATATTATATAGGCGTTACTTATGTTTTACACCCGCGCTAGCCCTGCCCCGCTCTGCCGTTAGTTACCTAACCTAACGGTGCACGAGGGGACATCGAGGCGAATGCGGATGGCATAAGTGTACGTCGTATTTATCTGTGATGTTTAGGTACTTAAATGATGGGACTTCGTTAATGAGATTAATGAAATAAAAGAAACCTAATGATGTTGTGGAATCGAATTTTCAAAAATAAAACAGGTAGCTACAGTTCTTGCTTTGCACAGTGGTATATATGATATATCCTGCACCTTATTCGATAAGGAAAGGACCGAGATCCCTTCACCGGGAGTGGCTCCTTTAGCAATTACTGGCAGATGCTACAACTCTCGGTTTGTCTTTTGATTGCTTCTATAGTTTCTGCTTTGCACAGTGATATATATGATATATCCCGCACCTCATTCGACGAGGAAAGGACCGACGATCCCTTCACCGGGAGTGACTCCTTTAGCAAAACTAGAAAAGCCTAAAAAACACTCCATTTCAAAATTCATTCGATCCTACAACGATATCAAGTTCATTACGCAGTAGGTTTTCAGAAAAACCTGTCGTAGCCCTTCGTCATTTCAGATAAGTACTAGTTAGTATTCGTGCTGCGGTTGTTTGGCATGCGTCAAGGCATAGTGTACGGTAGCTAACTAGTGCTTATCTGCTAGCATACGATGCGATTGGATTAGGGTATTCGTACGACGTTGTTTGGCATGCGTCAAGGGCCGTGCGGGTGGGTTTAATTCAATCAAGAAATGTACGCATTGAACTTGACTAGCAGACTATGGGTTGTTTGGCATGCGTCAAGGTCATAGCACGCTAGGGGCAAAATTATCGGGAATTTCAAGTGTTGAAATTTGCAATGAGATTGCATACCTTCTATGAGATAGTTGGATCCTGATACCCGCTGCGAGTAAGAGTTACTCCTGGGAGGGTTTTACACATTACAATTAGCCGATCAAGTAGGTGTCTAGAAAGGTGTTAACGAGGTTACGCCTCTGGGAAAACGAGGTTTACATTAATTAGGTTTGTGCGAAAGCACGGGGGACCTCCCTCAAAGTACCGACACTGGTCTGGCTGAAAGATTGGCGAACTTGTAGCGTGTAATTAATCCCGGCTAGTCTTTCCTTTTAGAGTTTGAAGGAAGATTTGATAAAAACAGTGGGAGCCATCCTGATTAGATAAAATAATAACCAATCTAATCTTGCAAGAGCGCACGCTGAGTGTTTTCTTCTCTCTCTCTCCAGGTAGCGACCATATCACGCCTTAATCAAGATAATAATACGGATTATTGACCGAACCCGCTTGTTATACTGAGCTGGGGAACGTTGGTCCCACTCTAACTTATAATTGTTATAAGACAGAGCAGGAAATTGGGGATTACCAGAATTACCGTGCCACCCAAAAGAAGAAAGTGCATATGATGCATCGCCTTCGGGTGTGTTCATTACAAAGAACTGTTTCTCCGTATCCTCTACGTCCTGGGTATTTGATACCAGATCAGGATCCCAGGTATGTAATCTGTTACATAGGACTACAGAAAGGTAGAGAACTGAGAACGGGTGATAAGTTTCATGAGACAGAAAACAGGGCAAGTGTTGCAGCCAAGTCTGTTGGTCACTGTCATCCCGTATTCCAAATACATTGATTCTGAACGAATGTTATTAGATACCGAACCTGATATACAAAATCATATCAGTCTCTTTATTAGTAAAGAAATGATAAAATTTTGTATTGTTGGATAATGTTTTGAACATTTCCTATATCAAAAGTTGATCGGTTCATGCACGTTATCTAAAAGCATTAATGTTCTAAATCAAACTACAGTTCTTAGTATACAGAACACACACAAAAGGAAGAGTTCAGAAATGAACGAATCCTTCTTGAGGTATTGTAGACTAGGTCATATCAATGCGACCCAACTAGCTAAGTTGCACAAAGATGCATATTTAAATCCGTTTGAATTTACATCTTGTGAAACTTGCCAGTCATGTCACAGAGATAAGATGACCGTAGCTCTGTTTACTGGAAACAGAGAAAGAGTTATTGAACTCTTGGGATGATACATGTTGATGTATAAAGGTCCACTGTCTACGCATGCCAAGACCGGTTCTTTGTACTTCATTACATTCTCTGATGATCTCTCAAGATTCAGACATATATTCCTGTTGAAACACAAGTCCGAACCTTTTGAGATATTCACGGAATATAAGTTAGAAGTAGAGAACCAAAATGAGGGTATAAGTATTATGTCCTTTGATGCGATCAGGGAGGAGAATGCTTGAGCACGGAATTCCTGGACTATTCTAATAGAGAATGAGATTCTCTCTCAGCATTACTCCTCCGTATACATCATAGCACGTTGGTATATCGGGGCGGAGAAATTGCACCCTATTCAATATGGTGCGCTCTATGATGAGTACTACTGAGTTACCTGTTTCCTTTTAGGAGTTATGCGCTTGAGAAGCTGCATACCTATTGAATAGGGTTCGAATCAGATCACAGCCTGCCACTCCATATGAGATATGGTATGGGAAGAGCCCATGTCTTAAGCTGGTTAAGATTTGGGGTTGTCCGGGCTATGTCTAAAAGCATAATCCGGACAAGCCCGAGGCAAGGTCTGTTATGTACAACTGGAAAGGTTCCAGCTATGTAAACTACAGCAGATGATTTGGTAGAACCAAAGGATTCAGTAGATTCCAACGAACCTCAGCCTCTCCGCCGATCTAGTAGGGTTCCTCACCCACCTGAGAGATACTTCGGTTTCTCTATGATAGTAGAAGCGAGGATTGCATCATGAGATTATGACCCAACTAGTTTCGAGCTGGCCATCAAGAGTGGGACTCTGTAAGAATGGCTGGATGCTTAGCGATCTGAGATGGAATTCTTATACACCAACAAAGTATGGACTTTGGTTGCTATATCTGAAGGGTTAAATCCCCATCAGGAGCAAGTATATCTTGAGAAGATTACTAGGTGTAGATGGAAAAGTTGAGACTTTCAAAGCTAGACTTGTTAAAGGTTTTCGTCATCGACCAGGCGTAGATAATGATGAAACCTTTTCTAAGGAGCTATGCTTAAGTCCATCCAGATCCTACTTGCCACGACTACATACCATGACTACGATATCTGGCGGTTAGGTGCCATGACTGCTTTTCTAGATGGTGTTTTAGAAGAGAGCGTCTATAAGTACACAGCCAGAGGTCCTCGTAGACAGTGGGAGCAGCGGAAACGTGTGCAAGATGTTTTATAGGATAAAGCAGGCATCGCGGAGTTGGAACGCCTGTTTTGATAGTCAAAGAGTTTGACTTCATCAAAATGGTAGATGAACCTTGTATATACAAAAAGGTAGTAGGGAGTATGGTGGTGATCCTCGTAGAGTACGTAGCTGACATACTCTTGATAGGGAAAGAGTTTCCTATGCTACGCTCGGTCAATCTCCGCTTATCACAAGGATTCTCCATATAGGATCAAAGTGATACCTCCTAAATCCTGAGTTTTCATCTATGAGATAGATGTAATTGGATGTTAGGATACTCACTAGATATAGTGAGATGGTATCAATCGATCCTGGGGAGAATCACTGGAAGGGTTCCAGGGTGATAAAGACGACTGAATGTCAGTCACAGGCATTGTCTTTACCCTCAGTAAAGGGACGGTATGTTGGAAGAGTTCCAAGCTAGATACCGTGGCATACTAGACGATAAAGGCTGGATACATCGCTACTTAAGATGCTACCAAAGAGGCTATCTGGGTGTATATCAGTTCATGAGATGAACTTAGTTCCTCCCATTGTGTGACAATGGAGTTGTGTCCTATGCCAAGGAACGTCCGTCCCATCAGTGATCTAGACATATTCTAAAGCAGTATCATCTGATCATGGAGATGGTTGATCTCCAAGGAGATCGAGGTTAGGAGAGCAGACTCAGAGGATAACACGGCGGATCCACTCACGAAGGCCTATTCCCAGAGAGAGACTTTTATGGGATGGTTGAGTATGAGATACTACAACCACTGCTACAGATGGCCCTAGTGCAAGTGGGAGATTGTTAGTTATATGTATGCCCTCGAGGCCATTACTGTACATAGGATGTATATTGTAGTGGATGCTAGGACATATATAGGGAGGACTTTCTTGCTCGACTTGATAGCATGCTATCTGGTTACTCTTTACCTTAACGTGTATACTGATTGTCTCTCTGATTACATGTTGGTAAAGCCCTTAGGATGTGTACTTGACTACCTGGACTATGATGCGGATCATACTAGTGGGGACATGGTAGTCCATAAGTACATCCTTCAAAGTCCCTAGTCGTGGGTGTATCGAGACGGGGCATCGATATACCAGAGTAGACTAGCGTATACCTTCTTGACCCATATTGATGGGCGATAGATGATCCCATATCCATTGGTGTTTGACATCAAAGATGATATACGGGTGCTCAGTGGAGACTGGGTACACTGGACGGACTCGCCGAGAACTCCCAGATGGTATTATACCTTATGTCAGATGGCAGTTCTCTGGTGACACTGGTACAGAGTAGTCTGCTGACCCGAGATCGTCATAGAGTCCTGTGTGATTCCTACCGTGCTTTGATTTCCACCTTACCACGTCCAAGGGGGCGTGCAAAACGGTGGTTTTTGGGTACAGTCCCGGATCACATGGAGGCAGTGAGCGATAAGAGGGGATTCGTCTCTCCCGGTATAGGGAGTTGATGTTGCGCTGTGTTCGATTGGCTATAACCGGAAATCCCTGGCCAGGGTTGCTGAGATTTACTGGTAAGTGTTACCTGTAGTTTCTCGAACTGTTATAGACCTCATATCGACACGAATTATCGAGCTATTGGGGTCTGACGTTTACCACCCCTAGGCGAGATATGCAACATATCATACGATCAGACCGGACTGTGCGGTAAGTGTTGCTGGTTGGATTCATAGGAGTGTGAGCGGGCTTGCTCGTCGATCTTCTGATCGCTCAATACCCGGGTGGCCGTTACGTTTAGCAGACCGCTTGCGGCTTGTGGGTGTTTGATATGATCATCACCTGCTGCCGGCGTATTGACGAGTCTTTAGAGTCCTACACAGAGGTTTCCTGGCTCAAGCGAAACGAAATAGGAGCGCATATGAGATATGTGCGGGTCCGAGAATAATACCAGTATGTGATACTGTATTCGATTCTCGCAATTTGTGACAGTGATCGGTTATATGCGATATAGCTGGGCTATCGGATCAGGTGTTGATTCGATAAGTTGTTACTATTGATATTAGTCGGTTATATGAGATATGACCGGATCGTTAAATCAAGTGTTGATTTAATGATTTAATGTATAATTTTATATTTGATGTATTACTTTACATTAACTAGTATTTGTTCACTTAAGATGGATTTTCTCACTTGATGTGCACATTGTATATTTGATATAGTTTTGTGCACTAGTTTGTATCATGTTTGATGATACATGCAAACTTGGGTGCATGTTTGATTTAAACCTTGGTTAAGTAAATGGTTAGGGTTTTAATTTATTTATTCATTTATTTATTTATTTCATTTTGGCAAGAAATGAAATGGTTGCTACTTTTGTTTTACATTGAAGCTTCATGAAGCTTTGAAAAAGTCTACCATTTTTTGTTTCATGCATAACCTAACCATTCACCTAACCTTGGTTTATTCTCTACACTTGACCATGGTTGATAAAATGATAAGAATGACTTATTTTATATTTTCCAATAATTCTTATCATATTATATTCTTCTTCTTCTTCTTCTTAAAGAAGAAAGCTTACTACCATTAATGGCAACATGAAAAAAAAGAGTGAGAAATCCAATTCTAAAGTGAAACCACTTCCTATTTCTTCATCCTCTACCACTTGCCAAGTACTATAGGGTGTTTTCTTCACAAGTTTCATGGCTTGGTGAAGTTGGAGCTTGATCTTGTGTTGCCTCGACGTAGATCATCTTCGGCATCGAAGTCGACGACCCAGTCCATCGATTTCTCCGATGAAGCCGACGCTAGAGCCCGTGATCCGATGATCGCAGTGAGGAGATATCATCACGGAGCTATGGAGGTGGAGGACCGAATCTACAAAGGTTGTATTTTTCGTTCACTCTTAGTTAAGTTGTTAACTAGTTATCGTTTTTGCTTAAACTCTAGTCAACGATCCGTATTAGGCTTTCTCGGCACTTGTAATTTTTGAAATTGGCATGGTTGATGCCTTGTGAGACCTCATTAGTGTGCCTAGAAACCCTACAGATTGTTGGCGCGGCGGATATCCAGAGGATACCGACCGTGGTCGTGAGATATTGAGATATTGATATTTTGAGGTGGGCCAGCCGGACGGCTGGGGCCCGAGATATTGTGATACCGATGTAGGGTTACTAGGCACTAGAACAAGGTTCTACAAGGCATCAACCATGCCAAAATCAAAATTTTCAAGTGCCGAACGACCCTAACCAAGATCTTGTTGGAGATAGTGCCCTCAGAGTCAATTATTGGATCACAGGCACGTGATTGCAATGATTGAGGGAGGACCTATCCCGGTACGACAGTCTTACTCGAGATGATAGTATGCTATCTGGTTTACTTTTATCATCGTGTACTGCTTTAGGTGACCTGACAGGTCGCTATTGCACGTTGATAGAGCCCCTAGGATTCTTGCTTGACGACCAGCAGTATGAGGGCGATCATATACGTGAGAGCTGGGGTCTACAAGCATATCCTTAAAAGGTCCCTAGTCGTGGGAGTTTCGAGACAGGGCATCGATTCTCCAGAGTAGACTAGTGTATACAGTCGATACCCCGACGAGGGGCGGTGGCCGGTCTCACAAGCCACTGGTGTCAGTTGGTTCACCTAAGATGTATACAGGTGTTCATTGGGTTATGAGTACACCGGACAGGACTCGCCGGGAACTTGCTAGTTGGTCTTATACCTGACGTCAGATAGCAGTTCCCTGGTGACATGTGTACAGGTTAGTTCATCGACCTGAGATCGTCATTTGTCTCGTGTGAGTTCCCACTGTGCTTTGATTACTACCCTACCACGGCTCAAAGGAGTCGTGCAAACAGGTTTTAGTTGGGTACAGTCCCGAGCCACATGGAGGCAGTGAGCGGATCTTCAGTGGTTCGTCTCTCCCGGTATTGGGGGTGAGGTCGCGCTGTGTCTAGGAGAGCCATTACACGAAGTCCTTGGCCAAGGCAGGAGATTTACTGGTAGGTATTCCAGTAGTATCTCAGGGTGTTCTGGGCTACACTCCGACACGACTTGTACCGTTTTTGGGGGTCTGACTTTTACCAACCCCCTAGGCCCGCCATGCGATGCTCGTAGACGAACGGACCGGACTGTACGGATATTGTCACATACAGGCTCAGTAGGGTGTCAGGATGAGTTCGCTCATCGACGTCCCTTTTGGTCAATCGCTGGTGGCCCGTCACGTATTGGCTTATACCTCTGACGTGCTGGTGGTTAAATCCACAGCCATAGTATTGACGAGTCTTTAGAGTCCACCACACTTTCAGTTACTCAAGCTTTCGGGCGAAACGCTGTAGATGCCGTATGGAGATATGGCAGGGTCCGATCAGATACGTGCGGTATTGCACGGATCAGGATCGGACGGTTAGTACTAGAGGCCGTATAGATATATGGCAAGGTTCGATCGGATACGTGCGGTATTGCACGGATCAGGATCGAACGGATATTACTAGCCGGCTTTGGTTTAAGCCGGATCCTAGTTTAGTACAGTGTAGATTTTGTCTCATTGCATTTGTATCCGGTCGGAATACAGATGCGGGTATTTATTCACAGTATCGGGGTTTTCCTGTAATTTATTACGGGACCAGTTTTCTGGAGTTTCCAGTTTGCATTCCGTTCCGGCCGGTTTTCCTTTGTTCTTTCCCGGCCGGACTTTTCCGATGGAGAGGGTTATTTGCAATTGTGCAAATAACATTTGTGGAGGGGGTTTCTTGCAAATGTTTTCATTATGATATGTTTAGCATCTTTCATCCATGATGGTGCATTAAATGAGATTAGATAGGATATGGGTTTGATGTAAGTTTGTAATGATAATGTTTTGGTTGTGGTCACCCCTTCACCTTTTACTACCATCACCTCCCTCTTGTATTTGTTTTGCCCTCCACCATTTTCCACCATATAGAAATGGCCGGCCACATTTTTGAGGAGGGGGGAGAAAAATGAGAGGGTTTCATTTTGATGAGGATAATTTGGTTCATCTCATTTTTCCTTGCTACACACATTCTAATTCCACTTGAAAATTCCATTCCTCCATCAAGGCAACTACAAACCCCATTGAGACAAAGCGCATTCTACACTACATTCTACAGCACATCTTGGGCACGTCGACTTGCCAGCTTCGTGCCCGAGTTGCCTCGGCATTGAGGTGGGAGCCCGTAAAAGATACAGACGATGTGGTGCCCTTCCGGCAAGGAGGCAACGGCCGGAGTTTCCGCGGGAGATCGGGACAATGACGAGAAGACCGGAGGACTCGGATCACTCGGTATATCTCTAACCTGTCTTGTTGTTAGCTAGATCTAGTTTAATGGCCCGATCCGGGGTTTAGTGCGCGGTGGTGCCGTTTTGCTAAGTTCGCAAAATTAAAGTTTATCACCGTTTCCGCATTTGGCCGTCGGATTGACGGCCGGGGCGTCGCCGTGCACTTACAGTGGTATCAGAGCCTCGCCATTAACTTCGTCTAGCTTTGTTTGATGTGTTTGCATTTCCGATCGACCAAAATTCCAAAAACTCGCGTTTTTCCTCACATCAGTTTTCTGTCGAAATTTTTTGAACTCCAAAAATTTTTCAGGTTGTAAAAAACTAATGTACTGGAAATTCTAAGACTACTGGAAAAATTCGACACAGTCAGTCGACCACTGAAGCGTGGAACCGCGGCCAAACACCCCTTGGGCCGTGGTTCCGCCGCACATTGGTGTCGTCACTGCATCATTTTTTTTCCAGTGGGCTTCTGGGCTGTTTTTAGGGGTTTTGGAATATTAAAATTGGGCCCAGAATTTCTGTGAGTGCTACAGTATTGCTTGGGGGCCCACTTGTTAATTTTTGATCGATCGGATATTTTAAACACATTATTTCACAGTATTTACATTATATCTGCGACCGTGAATGTCACTCGATCGGTAAATCCGGTCTAACTGCTATAGCCCGGTTAGACGGATTTGCGAACGTGACTTTCACGTT
Source organism: Agapanthus africanus (assembly GCA_030015575.1). Lineage (NCBI taxonomy): Eukaryota > Viridiplantae > Streptophyta > Magnoliopsida > Asparagales > Amaryllidaceae > Agapanthus > Agapanthus africanus. Next base: position 517,333,772 of record CM057345.1, on the reverse strand, counting down.
GATGTTCTGTGTTTTGCTGTGATGTTGCGGATCGGTCGTGGGGGATAGCCTGGATGCAATGCTAGTACAGTTTTGTTGTATTATGTACATTTGATTTTGAGGGGCGAGCGTCCGACATGTGGACTGCCGTCACTGCCTGTTTGTATTATTATTTTGGGGCACGACCTCGTTGCGGTCGATGTACCCATTGTATGTATATTTTACTTTTGGTACTAGGATTGCCCCGCGGTGGGGTGCACGGATAGCCGGGTTCTGGAGGGCAACAAGCACGCATCTCATGGCATTGAGACGGAGGGGGCTTCACTCTAGGATTGGCGGGCTATTCGCCGCACTCGTAGGGGGTACAGGTTGACCCAGGAGGGGTGCCCAAGTTGCCGGATTCCGTGAAGTGCTGGGTGGTCCATTCACGGTGCTGAAGGGGGCTGCCTCACTTCAGGTTTTGGCGGGTAACTTGCCGCGCCCGTAGGGGTCTAGGATTTCATTGCACAGGCTATCCACACGACCAGGGGAACGTCGGGTTTCAGTAGTGGCTCTGTGAAACCCGGGGATCCCAGATATCTGTATTGTTCTGTGATGCTGTACATTTCTGTGATGTTGCATTTTATTCACGCCTTGAGCGAAATATAATATATTGGTATATATATTAGTAGATGTTGTATATGTTTTTCATCCGCGCTAGTCCAGTCCCCGCTCTGCCGTTAGTTAGCTAACCTAACGGGTGATGACGGGACCCAGTGGCGAATGCGGATGGCATATACGTACGTCAGTATATTTTCGTTCTTTGTGGTGTGATCAATTGATGGGACTGCATTGATTCGGATCAATGCAAGTTAAAACAAACCTATTCTGATGTTGTTGGAACACTTTTTAAAAAGCTGTTATTGCAAGGACGTTCACTTTTGTTTTGCATCGTGGTATTCATTTGGAATATCCTGCTCCTCAGTCGACGAGGCAAGGGCCGAGATCCCTTCACCGGGAGTGACCCCTTGGACAGAAGTTTGCGTCAGGGCATTAACTTCACTATAGCCAATTACTTTTGCTTTACATCGTGGTATTCATTTGGAATATCCTGCACCCCATTCTACGGGGAAAGAGCCGAGATCCCTTCACCGGGAGTGACCTCTTTGGTAAAGGTTTTCGTCACTATATTTTCTAAAAAGCTATCCGTTCCTTCAACGATATCAAGTTCATTACGTTAAAGGTTTTCGCCAGAAACCATCGTAGCCCTCCGTCGTTTCATATGGGTAGTCAATAGTATTCAATGTAAGTCCGTGTTGCCCACCCCGGTGCTTACGGGGAGGCGGAAAACATAATAAAAATCGGATTTTTTATGACTTAGGCAACATGGACTAAGCTTGTGAGGATCTTTGCTAAACTAAAACTAGCTAAAGTAAACTAACAACTAACAAAGTTGTAGAAAGGTTATACCTTTGATCTTTAGTCCTTCTCTCCTTGCTCCTAGGTATGGTAGAAAAGGATCACCTTGCTTGTCTTCTCCCGTCAAAGAAGGATCCACCCGAAAGCCACCACCTTTAGCTTCAACTCCAAGCTAGGAGTAACTAGAGTGCAAGAAATGCTAAGACTTGAACCCTAGAAGTGAGTAGAGAAGATCAAGAGAGGGTTTTTCTCAAGCTATTTGTTTCTCAACACATGAGAGGGAGAGAGCTTGAGGGAGAGGATGAGCAAGAGAGAGAAATAGAATGAGAGAATGAATTATTTGTGAGCCTTTCTCACTAATATGTGTGTATAATTTTTAATTGAATAATTAGCTAGATAATTATCATGGTAAATCATGACATGACCATTATCATTTCAAATTGCAAAGATCAAAAAGCATCTTCCAAAAGAAATTATGATGGTCAAAGTGTCAACCTTGGTCAACAAGTCAAAGAAGTCAAAAGGTCAACAACCACAACCATGGATAATTATTAAACTAATTACTAATTAACAATAACACACACATAAATATTAGGGTTAATAAAAAAGACAACAACCATTAACCCTAATCAAGGTCCTCTCCCTCAATCTCAAGCAACTGTGCATACGCACCCGCATTCGTGATCCGAGGAACACGAACACAATGAGAAAAACCAATCTCAAATCATATACTAGGATCCGGCTTAAACCAAAGCCCGCTAGTATAGACTGTCCGGACAGCAAACGTGCACAAGTGCGCGGATGCGAACGAACCCTGTCGCAAAACCATGCGACCTCTACTCGTTTTGCCTAAAGGCGAATAGCTCTCTGTGTGGGACTCTAAAGACTCGACACTACGCTGGCAGTGGGTTTAACCACAGACCGCAAGCGGCACTAGCTGTACGTAACGGTCCCCAGGTAGATGTCGATAAGAAGACTGACGAGGTGAACCCCATCTGCACTCCTACTGAGCCTGTATGTGACAGTCTCCGTACAGTCCGGTCTGTTCGTCTGATACATCGCATGGCGGGCCTAGGGGGGCGGTGAACGTCAGTCCCCTAATAGCGGTACAAGTCGTGTCGGAGTGTAGCCCAGAACACCCTGAGATAACACTGGAAACCTACCAGTATATCTCGCTTGCCCTGGCCAGGGACTACTCGTGTAATGGCTCTCCTAGACACAGCGCGATGTCAACCCCCAATACCGGGAGAGACGAATCCTGTCTAACCGTCACTGCCTCCAAGTGCTTCGGGACTGCACCCAAAAACTACCTGTTTGCACAGCTCCTTTGAGCCGTGGTAGGGTAGTAATCAAAGTGCAGTGGGAACACACTCGAGGCGAAGTGACAGTGTCAAGTCAGCGGACTAAGCTGTACTCATGTCACCTGGGAACTGATAACTGACGATAGGTATATTACCAACCAACAGTTCCCGACGAGTCCTGTCCAGTGTACTCGTAACCTAACGAGCACCCGCATACTATCCCAAGTACGACGTACTAACGGCTGTGGGACAGACCGTCTCCCACACTGGGATGAGAAGCGCATACGCTAGTCTACTCCGGAGTATCGATGCCCTGTCTCGATAGTCCAACGACCAGGGACCTGTATAAGGATGTGCTTATAGATTACCCAGCTCCCACGAGTGCGAGCGCCATCACAACGCTGGTAATCAAGCAAAGATCCTAAGGGCTCTACTAATATGTATACCAGCAATATGCTAAAAGAAACACATGCACATATTAAAGCAGAGACAAACCAAGTAGCATACTACCATTTCGAGCAAGATTGTATATACAACTGTGAATATCCCAAGCTTCCATTAAGTAATATACAAGCTAGTATGATACAGTAATGGCCTCTAGGGCATATACACTAACAATCTCCCACTTGCACTAAGGCCATGTACTGGCGTATCGAAGACCTATCATCTCGATCAGCCGCTCGAACTGAGTCTGGGGTAGGGCCTTTGTGAGTGGATCTGCAGTGTTATCCTCTGATGCAACTCTCCGGACCTCGATCTCCTGGCGATCCACGATCTCCCTGATCAGGTGATACCGCCTTAAGATGTGTCTGGATTTCTGATGGGACCTGGGTTCCTTCGCTAAAGCTATAGCCCCGTTGTTGTCGCAATACAGAGGTATTGGGTCAACAATGGACGGAACCACCTGAAGTTCTTTCAAGAACTTCCTCATCCAGACAGCTTCTTTTGCGGCATCAGATGCAGCGATGTATTCCGCTTCCATAGTCGAGTCAGCAACGGTTTCCTGTTTGGAGCTCTTCCAACACACCGCCCCTCCATTGAGGGTAAAGACAAAACCCGACATGGACTTGGAATCATCCTTGTCACTCTGGAAGCTGGAGTCAGCAAAGGCCTCAACCTGCAGGTCTTTTCCGCCATACACCAAGAACATCTCCTTAGTCCTTCTCAGGTACTTGAGAATGTTCTTTACTGCTATCCAATGTTTCTCCCCAGGGTTTGACTGATACCTGCTTACCACACTCAGTGCATAAGCCACATCCGGTCTGGTACACAACATCGCATACATTATAGAGCCTACCGCAGAAGCGTAGGGTATAATAGACATGCGATCCCTCTCCAAATCAGTCTTGGGAGACATCTCTTTGGAGAGGGTGATCCCGTGACAAGCCGGTAGATTACCGCGCTTGGAATCTTCCATACTGAATCTCTTCAGTATGGTGTCGATGTACCTGGACTGCGAGAGTCCTAATATCCTCTTGGATCTGTCACGGTAGATCCGGATACCCAGAATGTAGGAGGCATCACCCAGGTCTTTCATGGAGAACCTGTGTGACAAGAACCCCTTGACAGATTGTAGCATAGGAATGTCATTTCCTATTAAGAGAATGTCATCCACGTATAAAACGAGGAATACTACAGTTCTCGCTACAAATCTACAATAGATGCATGGTTCATCTGGATTTTTGATAAAGCCAAATTCTTTGACCGTCTCATCAAAACAGATGTTCCAACTCCGCGATGCCTGCTTGAGTCCATAAATGGACTTGAGCAACTTGCACACCTTTCCGCTGCTCCCACCCTGAATGAAACCCTCTGGCTGGTCCATATAGACACACTCCTCTAAATGACCATTTAGAAAAGCTGTCTTTACGTCCATCTGCCAAATCTCATAATCGTGGAAAGCAGCGATGGCAAGAAGGATCCGAATGGATTTCAGCATAGCTACTGGAGAAAAGGTTTCGTCATAGTCCAAACCAGGTCGCTGACGAAAACCCTTTGCTACCAGTCTAGCTTTATAGGTCTCAACCTGTCCATCTACACCAATCTTCCTTTTGAAGATCCACTTGCATCCTACGGGTTTTACCCCGTCTGGAGCAATGTCCAACGTCCATACTTTGTTGGTGTACATGGACTCCATCTCGGTCCGCATTGCATCCAGCCATTTTACCGAGTCGACGCTCTGAATGGCTTGCTGGAAGCTAGTAGGCTCATCACAATCTAGGATGCAGTCTTCTCTATCCCCGTCAATGAGAAAACCGTAGTATCTCTCGGGCGGATGAGACTGCCTACTACTCCTGCGGAGTGGCATAGGAATGTCCTGTTCTTTTGAACCTTCTGGTTCCACTAAACTTTCAGTAATAGTTTGTGGTTCTGGAATTTCTTCCAGTTCTATTGCGCTCCCACTTATTTCTTTTTCTATGAACTGATGTTCTAGAAAGTGGGCATGGCGAGAAACAAGGACTTTTTGTTCCTCTTCGTAATAGAAGTAATATCCCTTGGAGTTCTTTGGATATCCCACAAACTTGCACTGTACTGAGCGTGCCTCGAGCTTGTCCGCATGCTGCTTTTTTACAAAAGCTGGACATCCCCATGTCTTAATGTGATTAAGATAGGGTTTCTTCCCACTCCATAACTCATATGGTGTGGTAGGCACAGTCTTAGTGGGAACACGGTTCAAAAGATATGCAGCTGTTTCTAGCGCATACCCCCAGAATGATCGCGGTAACTCAGCGTTACTCATCATGGACCGTACCATATCCAATAGGGTTCGGTTCCGTCTCTCCGATACACCGTTATGTTGCGGAGTGTATGGAGGAGTAAGCTGAGAGAGAATTCCATTCTCTTTTAAATAGTTCAGGAATTCGGCACTTAAGTATTCACCTCCTCGATCCGATCTTAGGATCTTTATACTTTTGCCTGTTTGTTTTTCTACTTCATTCTTATATTCCTGGAATTTTTCAAAAGCCTCGGATTTATGTTTCATTAAGAAGACATAACCGTACCTTGAAAAATCATCCGTAAAGGTAATGAAGTAAGAATAACCGCTTCGCGCATGTGTAGACATTGGACCGCACACGTCGCTGTGTACGAGTCCCAAGAGCTCGCTCGCTCTTTCTCCGTGTCCAGAAAACGGAGCCTTTGTCATCTTTCTTTTGAGACAGGATTGACAAGTTGCATACGATTGATATTCGAACGAATCTAAGTATCCTTCAGTATGTAACTTAGTCAATCTTCTCTCATTGATGTGACCCAGTCTACAATGCCATAAGAAAGTTTTATTAATTTCTGGAGACTTTCTTTTGTGTGTATTCTGGATATTGAAAACCTGTGGTTGGTTTAAAACGTATATACCGTTGTTCAATGTACCTGACCCAATCAACACTTGATTAAGGTGAATGTTCACTACATTACTTACAAATGCAAATTCATAACCTTCTTTAGATAATAAAGATACAGAAATGATATTACAGGTTGCATTTGGTACATAATAACAACTACGCAAAACCAAAAAGTGTCCATCTGATAATCCCAGGTGATAGTCCCCCACGGCCTCAGCATCCATGCTAGCACCGTTCGCAACTCTGAGGGTCATGTCACCTGCCTTCAAAACTCTACGCTTTCTCAACGCCTGCAAAGAATTACAGATATGAGATCCTGATCCGGTATCCAATACCCAGGAATTAGAGTTTATTGATAGACAATTTTCAATAACATACACACCTGAAGCTGAAGCTGCAACTCGCTTCAAATCCTGTGTTCTGGCTTTCCAAGCCTTGCAATCTTGTTTCCAGTGACCACTTTTGTGACAATAGAAGCATTCTTCCTTCCCCACCAGCTTCCCCGCTACCTTTGTTGCTTTACCCTTTCCCCTCGTATCCACTTTACCGACACCGCCTCTTGGTTTGGCGGGGGCTTTCTTCTTCTTGCCCTTGGCTTTCGCCCTGGACCTAGAAGAGGAAGATCCTCCTACAAACAAAGTGGATGTCTCCCTACCCTTCTGTAGGGTGCCCTCAGCAGTCCTCAACATGTTCAGAAGTTCGGCAAGTTCAACCTCCTTTCCTTGCATGTTGAAGTTGAGAATGAACTGGGCGTAAGTGGAAGGAAGGGACTGGAGAATCAGATCAGTATAGAGTTCATTCTCCAACGTGGTCCCGAGGTCCGCGAGCTCCTCTATATAGCCGATCATCTTAAGCACGTGGTCCGCTACCGATGATCCGACGGCCAACCTTGCCGAAAAGAGCTTCTTCGACACTTCGTATCTTGCGATACGAGACTGCTCTCCATACAGTTCTTTTGTATGGAGAAATATGGACTCTAGGTCCATATTCTCGTGCCTCCTCTGATGGTCATTGTCCATCGAGGCTAGTACGAGGCATTTGGCCCTCGCGCAATCTATCTCCCATGTCTTACGGATTTCTACATCCGCGACGCTGGAGGTGGGACCTGGGACGGGGGGAGCTTTGGTGGTAAGTATATACCCCAGCTTGTCATAAGTGATAGCCATCTTGACATTCCTGAGCCAATCTTTGTAGTTTGGCCCTGTCAATATGTTTTTATCTAATAGTAACTTAAGTCCGGTCATCTTGAATGGTCGCTGCAATTAGGAGAGAGAAAAGAAACACTTTAGCATGATGCTCTTGCAAGTTTAGAGTGGTTTTTAGTTTGTCTAAACTGGATGGCTCCCACTGTCTCTCGAATCCCTTCTCAAACCATAAAGAAAAGGATTAGCCGGGATCATTCTCACCGTACAATACTTGCTTAACCGTTCAGCCAGGCCAGTGTCGGTACTTCGAGGGAGGTTTTCCAACGCTTTCGCGAAGTTCCTTAATTAAGTAACCTCTTTTCCCTGTGGGCGTAGCCCCGCTAACACCTTTCTAGGCACCTACTAGGTTTATAGCATTGATCGTTAAGTGAGAGTTTTCCCGAGGAGTAGCATATACTCACAGTAGGATCGGGATCCAAATATCATCGCGTGATAAAACCGAAGGAATCCTACCAGAATCATCACACTCCAAATGGTATGCAAATCTAGCAAGTTTCAGTACTTATGAAACTCCCGATGTGGATTTTTGCCCCATGCTCTTATGACCTTGACTTTGGCCAAAATATCATAAGTCACATGTCAAGTTCTACCCGTCATTCTCCTGGTTAATTTGGACCCACCCGTACCTACCCTTGGCTTTGGCCAAAATGGCAGCACGACTGTCCCAAACCAACGCATCTATCTATGCTGCACATGAATACCCAAACGCTACCAATCACTATGCCTTGACTTTGGCCAAAATACATAGCTTGAATACTTTTGACCATTCATGTGGAATGACGGAGGGCTACGAATGGTTTTGGCGAAACCGTGAACGTAGTGAACTTGATATAATCGATGGAACGAGATAGCTTTTAAAAGGAGTGGTTCAAGCTCCGCGTTTAAAAGTTTAGTTTTTGAAAAAGAACCGAGTGGTTTTCAAAGTGTTCCAATCGACTTTTACTTGGTTTATTTCTTGCATTAGTTCTTTTAATGCGTCCCATCATTTAATCCTACCATTGCAGAAAACAACCAAAATATGACGTACGCTTATGCCATTCGCATTCGCCACGGGGCCCCGTCATCACCCGTTAGGTTACTTAACTAACGACAGAGCGGGGGCTGGGCTAGCGCGGCTGTAAAACATAAGCAACGCCTAAATAGTTATTATATATAAATATATAGCAATGATAGACATTACAGATCACAGATGAATACATTGGATATACTAGGAATCCGCAATGCGTTCGAGCCTGCAACGCAAAGCGGATTACACGGTCGCGGTGAATAGCCAATACCCCACCCAAGACCCCTACGGGTGCGGCAAACTACCCGCCAAGCACCCGAAGCGAAGCAACCTCCCTCACCACCGTGAGTAGGCCACTCGGCGCTTCGAGATACCCGGTAGTTTGTGCACCCCCTCCATGGGTCTATCCTAGGAGCAAAAACAGTAAAAAGAATTATACAATGACGGCTACAACCCCGACCCGGTTGTGCGGCCATACAAAGAATATTATTACATCAATTTACATGTTACAAATGAATGAAAGAAAATAACACTCATCTCACATCCAACCCGGCTATTCACCCGCGACAATCCAATCCATTCATATCCACAAACCAACAATCACAAATCACAGAGATGTATAACCCCGACTAATCGTCTTATAGCGATTAGCCGACGTTCAATACATGCAAGCATTACAGATATAACCGATGTAGTTAAAGTGTAGTGAAGTTCCGAAAAATACGGATTTATAGGCCCCCAAAAGTAAATTTTAGTTCTGGAAAATCTGGGCATATATTATATATCCTAAAAATCCTAAAACCAACTCAGAAACAATCTGCACCAAAAACGATACAGAGAGTTGACAAGACGGCCGCGCTTCCGCGGCAAGAGCTTGCTTATGCCGCGGAAGCGCGGTCCTCTTGGCTCCTCTCTGGTTCGTATTTGGTGGTGTTTCACACAAAACCCTGAGACAATTTTACAAGTATACAGTTTTTCATTTTAACCAGGAAAAATTTTAACAGAAAGTTGGATTTTGAAAAAGTTTGGTTTTAGGGTTTTTTCGGTTTCGAAACTTCGTTACACTTAACTACTTAGCTAGTTTGAGTTTAGTTAGTCTCTGATACCACTGTAAGTCCGTGTTGCCCACCCCGGTGCTTACGGGGAGGTGGAAAACATAATAAAAATCGGATTTTTTATGACTTAGGCAACATGGACTAAGCTTGTGAGGATCTTTGCTAAACTAAAACTAGCTAAAGTAAACTAACAACTAACAAAGTTGTAGAAAGGTTATACCTTTGATCTTTAGTCCTTCTCTCCTTGCTCCTAGGTATGGTAGAAAAGGATCACCTTGCTTGTCTTCTCCCGTCAAAGAAGGATCCACCCGAAAGCCACCACCTTTAGCTTCAACTCCAAGCTAGGAGTAACTAGAGTGCAAGAAATGCTAAGACTTGAACCCTAGAAGTGAGTAGAGAAGATCAAGAGAGGGTTTTTCTCAAGCTATTTGTTTCTCAACACATGAGAGGGAGAGAGCTTGAGGGAGAGGATGAGCAAGAGAGAGAAATAGAATGAGAGAATGAATTATTTGTGAGCCTTTCTCACTAATATGTGTGTATAATTTTTAATTGAATAATTAGCTAGATAATTATCATGGTAAATCATGACATGACCATTATCATTTCAAATTGCAAAGATCAAAAAGCATCTTCCAAAAGAAATTATGATGGTCAAAGTGTCAACCTTGGTCAACAAGTCAAAGAAGTCAAAAGGTCAACAACCACAACCATGGATAATTATTAAACTAATTACTAATTAACAATAACACACACATAAATATTAGGGTTAATAAAAAAGACAACAACCATTAACCCTAATCAAGGTCCTCTCCCTCAATCTCAAGCAACTGTGCATACGCACCCGCATTCGTGATCCGAGGAACACGAACACAATGAGAAAAACCAATCTCAAATCATATACTAGGATCCGGCTTAAACCAAAGCCCGCTAGTATAGACTGTCCGGACAGCAAACGTGCACAAGTGCGCGGATGCGAACGAACCCTGTCGCAAAACCATGCGACCTCTACTCGTTTTGCCTAAAGGCGAATAGCTCTCTGTGTGGGACTCTAAAGACTCGATACTACGCTGGCAGTGGGGTTAACCACAGACCGCAAGCGGCACTAGCTGTACGTAACGGTCCCCAGGTAGATGTCGATAAGAAGACTGACGAGGTGAACCCCATCTGCACTCCTACTGAGCCTGTATGTGACAGTCTCCGTACAGTCCGGTCTGTTCGTCTGATACATCGCATGGCGGGCCTAGGGGGGCGGTGAACGTCAGTCCCCTAATAGCGGTACAAGTCGTGTCGGAGTGTAGCCCAGAACACCCTGAGATAACACTGGAAACCTACCAGTATATCTCGCTTGCCCTGGCCAGGGACTACTCGTGTAATGGCTCTCCTAGACACAGCGCGATGTCAACCCCCAATACCGGGAGAGACGAATCCTGTCTAACCGTCACTGCCTCCAAGTGCTTCGGGACTGCACCCAAAAACTACCTGTTTGCACAGCTCCTTTGAGCCGTGGTAGGGTAGTAATCAAAGTGCAGTGGGAACACACTCGAGGCGAAGTGACAGTGTCAAGTCAGCGGACTAAGCTGTACTCATGTCACCTGGGAACTGATAACTGACGATAGGTATATTACCAACCAACAGTTCCCGACGAGTCCTGTCCAGTGTACTCGTAACCTAACGAGCACCCGCATACTATCCCAAGTACGACGTACTAACGGCTGTGGGACAGACCGTCTCCCACACTGGGATGAGAAGCGCATACGCTAGTCTACTCCGGAGTATCGATGCCCTGTCTCGATAGTCCAACGACCAGGGACCTGTATAAGGATGTGCTTATAGATTACCCAGCTCCCACGAGTGCGAGCGCCATCACAACGCTGGTAATCAAGCAAAGATCCTAAGGGCTCTACTAATATGTATACCAGCAATATGCTAAAAGAAACACATGCACATATTAAAGCAGAGACAAACCAAGTAGCATACTACCATTTCGAGCAAGATTGTATATACAACTGTGAATATCCCAAGCTTCCATTAAGTAATATACAAGCTAGTATGATACAGTAATGGCCTCTAGGGCATATACACTAACATTCAAGCTGTGTATGTTGGCCAAAGTCAAGGCACAGTGATTGATAGCTATTGGGTATTCATATGCAGCATAGATAGATGCGTTGGTTTGGGACAGTCGTACTGCCATTTTGGCCAAAGTCAAGGGTAGGTACGGGTGGATTCAAATTAACCTGGAGAATGACGGGTTGAACTTGACATGTGACTTATGATATGTTGGCCAAAGTCAAGATCATAAGAGCATGGGGTAAAAATCACATCGGGAGTTTCAAAAGAACTGAAACTTGCCAGATATGCGCATACCTTCTGGAGTGTGATGACGTGAGCGGATTACGTCACGTTATCGTGCGATGAGAGTTGGATCCCGATTCCCACTGATGAGTTAGTTTACTCCTCGGGTGACCCGGCTAATTCTTCTTTCAGGTTTGGAGGAGAATTTGAGGTACAGTGGGAGGTTTCCAGATTAGATAATTTGGTAACCATTCTGATCTAGGGTAGAGTGCATGCTGAGTGTTTCTTTTCTCTCTCTCTTTGGCAGCGACCATTGACCCGACCCTAGACTTTGACTCAGTGACCAAGTTGACCGAACCTTCTTAACACAGGCTTTTGGATTGTCAGAGTTGCAAACCTCGTTGCCACTCCTACTTTTACCCTTTTCTCCAGGACACCCCGTATTACTACGAACGTCCACTTCCATTGGACAAAACCATCGTATGGTTAGATACGAACTCGAAGGAAATTATTCGAGGATGGTTTCTGGTTCTGGAGAAAACGGATAGAATTATTCAGTTGTCTTTTCCCTTTTACCTTCTCTCAAGTTGTGAGTACTCCTTGGTTTAGGAGATAGTACACCTATTATGCTTATTGGATAGTCTTCTTCCAAACCTTAGGCTGGTGCCGACCGGTAGGGAATGAGGAAAACCAATTAGCATAACGATGGTGTGCAGAAGGTATTAAGATTAAGACAAAGCAAGGGATTAGTAAGAGGGCAAAGTAAATTGCGACTGATATTCACGACCAAACCAAGTATTTCTTCGCCAATCCTAAATCACCTTTGTATTTCTCCAGGACACTCTGTATCACTACGAAGATCCACAGTTTATTGGATACTCCATCGTATGGTTATATACGAACTCGAAAGGAACTTGTTCCAGTTCCGGGATGGATTCTGGTTCAGGAGAAATAGGAATAAGATTTATTCAGTTGTCTTTTATCTTCACCTTCTCTCGCATTGCGAGTGCTCCTAGGACTAGGACAGTACACCCATTATGCTTATTGGATAGTCTTCTTCCAAACCATAGGCTGGTGCCGAACGGTAGGGAAGGAAGAAAACCATTTGGCCTAAGGGGTGTGCAGAAGGTAACGACTAAAGACATATAAAGGGATTTGGAGAGGTGGCAAAGAATTATACGGTTATAGTTGTGAATCTGGATAATGGTAGAGGCATTACTAGGAATACCAGGATACCCCATCGAAACATTTCAATGTTTCAGTTCAACTGTGTACTGTTAAAAGAAAACTGATTTCCTGATTAGACACTTGCTCCAGGGTATGTATTTACCAGGTTTGATTCTCACATCTGTATGGCTTTACAGATGAAGAGTGGGAGTAAGTTATTGGGAATAGGGTGATCATCCTCATTATATCGGGATTCGTTGTAATCGGTGATATTTGAGGAGATCATCTGGGTTGTTTGCCGGTCGGCAAATATTTGGTTTTGAATATCCGCTGTTGTGCACCAATTTCAAATTGATATATCTGTACGTCTATTTTCATAGAGTGAGATATACCTTTTGATATTATGTCGATGACATTTACCTATATCAGTGGATGGTTAGGTAAGGAGCATTAAACAGCGGTGTAATTCTTCTTAACCATAAGTACAGTTTTCAACCTACGACACACAGTGAAAGAGTTGTTAGACTCAGCGGACTTATACAGAGTATTGTATGTTGTCCAGTGTCCATTAGGACAGAGGGGTTGGTCCTCATACTATATTTTGTTTACTTTTAACTTCTCTAGTTCTTAGACATGTGTTTCGTAGAAACACAAGGTCTGAGTTTTGAGGAGTTATAGGTATTTGAATAGAGTAGAGAACCAGGTGTAGCAAGTATCGGGATTCTTCAAAGTGATCGAAGATATAGATACTTGTGTATGGTATTCAGTTGATAGTAATGATAAAGAGAAATTGCTTCTCTTTCAGGTTACTCATAATTGGAAGCGTTCCTAAGTTGAGTAACGCTGATCGGCCTCCTTCCATTTAGTTGACATGCACTGGAGATAGCTGCATGATTTGAATCTGGTTCAATTAAATCAGTGCCTCTGGTTTTATATTGGATATAGTACAGTTCATATCTTAACATTGTTAAGGTACGGGGAGTTGTCCGGCTTATGATTAAAACCAGACTCTGGATAACTCAAGGCACGTTTCTGTAATGGCTGTTTGTGGGTTGACCCAGGCTATGACGAGGGTTGACTTTCTACCATAAGAAAGATCAATAGTGATATTGTTCTTGACTCGCCACAGTTTTAATAAAAATGGATTTTTTCAAAAACAGTAGTGGGAGTATGGTAGAACTGGAAGTGATTCCAGAACCGCAAACGATTACTGAAGATTTGATAAGGAACCTAAAGATTCAATCTGGTTTGACATTCCATTGGCCGCTCCGCAGATAAGGTGGGTAACTTCAGGCACCCGAGAGGTACTCCGGTAGCCTCAAGGACGGTGACAGGGAAGTTCTTGTTTACCCACACATGCCATTGTTGTTGTTCCAGGCTGCGAGACCCGGCAGGAGGATGAGTATAGCGTCGTTCTAAACTAGCTTTAGAAGTGCACGTCTATATGACTCTGCCAGAGGGTTATCGTAGTCAGTGGGAGCAGCGGAAGCATTGGTGGACATCAGGCTTATGTCTATTTATAGACTTAAGCAGATATAGCGGAGATAGATCATCCATTTCTGATGTGACAGTCATAGGTTTGACGTCATCAGGATAGGGGATGGATCTGTTGAGAAGGTAGTAGGGTGTGATATCCGGGTTTTGGATGACATACACAAAGTAGGAAGTGATATTCCTATACTACGATCGGTTATACTTTGGTCGTCACACAGTGGTTTTTCCACATGGGACTTGGACATTATAACAGACATACTGGTTACTAGATCTATGGTTTTAGATCTGGATTTGGGTGGTTTCCCAATCAGGGTACTTTGACAGCATTCTAAGAGTATTTAGAATGGACGACTCCTGGCACGGTAGTGTACCTGCAGGTGATGGAGTCACCCTCTCTAAAGGTGTCTTATAGACTAAAGTAGAGAGGGATGTGCATGATTGGCAGATCACTTGCTTAGGCAATTGAGTCAATCATGAGATGTCAAGTACCACACCAGATGTTGTTCTTGCACTAGATGCAATAAGTTGACATTGATCCAATCCTGGAGAAACAGTCGGAAGCAGTTTTAGAACATAAGTGGATGTTCTAGGGATATGATAACGACAGCCTCATTTGGGAGACAGTTATCATTCCAGGCTTCCAAGGTGACATGGACGACAAGGAGGTTGTCAGAGTTATAGTTTTCCTTCTGATGAGGGGCAGTATTCTGGACAGGTGATCCAAGGCAATACTGAGGGAGGCATGGCACAAGATAATGATTAAGTTCAGTTGACGATACAGTCTAAGAAGTTTGGATTTGGAGTTCATTTATGAGCTCGGTCCCATCAGACATCCAGA
Organism: Agapanthus africanus; assembly: GCA_030015575.1. Taxonomy (NCBI): domain Eukaryota; kingdom Viridiplantae; phylum Streptophyta; class Magnoliopsida; order Asparagales; family Amaryllidaceae; genus Agapanthus; species Agapanthus africanus. The sequence goes on along the minus strand of CM057345.1, from coordinate 517,318,696 downwards.
CACTCTAAGACAGGTATTGCTCATTTCGGGAGATGGCTTTCTCCGCGAACTTGAGATATAGAGAGACATAGAAAGAAACTTCAAAGCGGATCCACTCACTGAGGCTATTCCTCGAACGCAATAGTCTTCCAAACAAGCTTTGTGAGACTGACTAGTAGAGGAGTTGGGTGTTCGGTATCACACGGGCTGTGAGTATGCGACATCGCAATAATTAGCCTTGAGTGCAAGTGGGAGATTGTTGGAGATAGTACCCTCAGAGTCAATTATTGGATCACAGGCACGTGATTGCAATGATTGAGGGAGGACCTATCCCGGTACGACAGTCTTACTCGAGATGATAGTATGCTATCTGGTTTACTTTTATCATCGTGTACTGCTTTAGGTGACCTGACAGGTCGCTATTGCACGTTGATAGAGCCCCTAGGATTCTTGCTTGGCGACCAGCAGTATGAGGGCGATCATATACGTGAGAGCTGGGGTCTACAAGCATATCCTTAAAAGGTCCCTAGTCGTGGGAGTTTCGAGACAGGGCATCGATTCTCCAGAGTAGACTAGTGTATACAGTCGAGACCCCGACGAGGGGCGGTGGCCGGTCTCACAAGCCACTGGTGTCAGTTGGTTCACCTAAGATGTATACAAGTGCTCATTGGGTTATGAGTACACCGGGTAGGACTCGCCGGGAACCTGCTAGTTGGTCTTATACCTGACGTCAGATTGCAGTTCCCTGGTGACATGTGTACAGGTTAGTTCATCGACCTGAGATCGTCATTTGTCTCGTGTGAGTTCCCACTGTGCTTTGATTACTACCCTACCACGGCTCAAAGGAGTCGTGCAAACAGGTTTTAGTTGGGTACAGTCCCGAGCCACATGGAGGCAGTGAGCGGATCTTCAGGGGTTCGTCTCTCCCGGTATTGGGGGTGAGGTCGCGCTGTGTCTAGGAGAGCCATTACACAAAGTCCTTGGCCAAGGCAGGAGATTTACTGGTAGGTATTCCAGTAGTATCTCAGGGTGTTCTGGGCTACACTCCGACACGACTTGTACCGCTTTTGGGGGTCTGACTTTTACCAACCCCCTAGGCCCGCCATGCGATGCTCGTAGACGAACGGACCGGACTGTACGGATATTGTCACTGACAGGCTCAGTAGGGTGTCAGGATGAGTTCGCTCATCGACGTCCCTTTTGGTCAATAGCTGGTGGCCCGTCACGTATTGGCTTATACCTCTGACGTGCTGGTGGTTAAATCCACAGCCATAGTATTGACGAGTCTTTAGAGTCCACCACACTTTCAGTTACTCAAGCTTTCGGGCGAAACGCTGTAGACGCCGTATGGAGATATGGCAGGGTCCGATCAGATACGTGCGGTATTGCACGGATCAGGATCGGACGGTTAGTACTAGAGGCCGTATAGATATATGGCAAGGTTCGATCAGATACGTGCGGTATTGCACGGATCAGGATCGAACGGATATTACTAGCCGGCTTTGGTTTAAGACGGATCCTAGTTTAGTACAGTGTAGATTTTGTCTCATTGCATTTGTATCCGGTCGGAATACAGATGCGGGTGTGTATTCACAGTATCGGGGTTTTCCTGTAATTTATTACGGGACCAGTTTTCTGGAGTTGCCAGTTTGCATTCCGTTCCGGCCGGTTTTCCTTTGTTCTTTCCCGGCCGGGCTTTTCCGATGGAGGGGGTTATTTGCAATTGTGCAAATAACATTTGTGGAGGGGGTTTCTTGCAAATGTTTTCATTATGATATGTTTAGCATCTTTCATCCATGATGATGCATTAAATGAGATTAGATAGGATATGGGTTTGATGTAAGTTTGTAATGATAATGTTTTGGTTGTGGTCACCCCTTCACCTTTTACTACCATCACCTCCCTCTTGTATTTGTTTTGCCCTCCACCATTTTCCACCATATAGAAATGGCCGGCCACATTTTTGAGGAGGGGGGAGAAAAATGAGAGGGTTTCATTTTGATGAGGATAATTTGGTTCATCTCATTTTTCCTTGCTACACACATTCTAGTTCCACTTGAAAATTCCATTCCTCCATCAAGGCAACTACAAACCCCATTGAGACAAAGCGCATTCTACACTACATTCTACAGCACATCTTGGGCACGTCGACTTGCCAGCTTCGTGCCCGAGTTGCCTCGGCATTAAGGTGGGAGCCCGTAAAAGATACAGACGATGTGGTGCCCTTCCGGCAAGGAGGCGACGGCCGGAGTTTCCGCGGGAGATCGGGACGATGACGAGAAGACCGGAGGACTCGGATCACTCGGTATATCTCTAACCCGTCTTGTTGTTAGCTAGATCTAGTTTAATGGCCCGATCCGGGGTTTAGTGCGCGGTGGTGCCATTTTGCTAAGTTCGCAAAATTAAAGTTTATCACTGTTTCCGCATTTGGCCGTCGGATTGACGGCCGGGGCGCCGCCGTGCACTTACAGATCTTAGACTAGAGATTAGGCAAAACAAAAAGCAAGTGAACAACTTTACTTCTAAGAGTTTGGGATTACAACCTTTGTAGTCCGTTCCTTCACTTTACAAGCTCCGTATTGAGGTCCCTTCGTCGCGATCATCATGTATCCAGACTCTAGAGAGGCTCCATGAAGAGAAAGATGCAACCTTGCTTCCGATCTTCAATAACAAAGATGATCTACATTGAAAAAACTCAAATCCAAGTTCTTTCTTTGCTAATCAAGTATTAACAAAGAAAACACTCTAATCTAAGCGGCTAGAATAGATGAGGATGATGAAGTAGGAATTTAGCGCTCATTTGTTTTCGATTTCTCACTCAAAATCATCACATAAGAAAAAGCTAGAAAGCTTTTCTCAAAGGAAGAAGAAAAAGAAATTACTTTGTGATGAATAATGAAACTTATGTGAGGTTAGAAATGCAACCATGGGTTAAGAAAGAAAACTTAACCCTTGCAGAGATTTAACTAGGGTAAAGGTTTGGGTTGGGTTAAAGAAATATCTATGCAAAAATCACAAAATATCAAGGTCAAAGTCAATGTTTCAAGAAACTTCTTGAAAGCTTCATGAAATCTTAACCCTAATCCAAAACCTAACCAAATTTAAACTCCACAAATCATGTTGCATTTATGACCATAACATGTTACAATATTATATATCACATATACAATATTTATTGTAAAAAAATAAAATAATACAATTAACATATATCACATATATATCAATGTATTACCCGAGTGAGAAAAAGAATCTTTAAGTGAGCTTATATTAGTTAATATAATTTAATATATCAAATATATAATTATTCATTAAATTATCGAATCAACACTTGGTCCGATAATCTGGCTATTTCATAAATAACCGACCAATATAATCTGTATCAGTTCATCGAGTCAACACTTGATCCGATGACCCGGCAATATCATATATACCCGGCCGATATCACATATCGCGAGAATCTAATACGGTATCACATACACGTATTGTTCTCGTCCCGCACATATCACATATGTGCTCCTACTCCATTTTGCCTGAGCCAGGAAACCTCTGTGTAGGACTCTAAAGAATCGTCAATACGCCGGCAGTAGGTGATGATCATATCAAACACCCACAAGCTGCAAGCGGTCAGCTAAACGTAACAGCCACCCAGGTATTGAGCGATCAGAAGATCAACAAGCAAGCCTGTACATTCTCCTGTGAATCCAATCAGTAACACTCCCGTACAGTCCGGTCTCTTCGTCTGATATGTCGCATATCTCGCCTAGGGGTGGTAAACGTCAGACCCTAGTAGCTTGATAAGTCGTGTCAATATGAGGTCCATAACAGTTCGAGAAACTACTGATAACACTCACCAGTAAATCTCAGCAACCCTGACCATGGATTTCCAGTTATAGCCAATCGAACACAGCGCAACATCAACTCCATATACCGGGAGAGACGAATCCCCTCCTATCGCTCATTGCCTCCATGTGATTCGGGACTGTACCAAAAAGCCACCTTTTTGCACGCCCTCTTGGACGTGGTATGAAGGAAATCAAAGCACAGTGGGAATCACACAAGACTCTATGACGATCTCGGGTCTACAGACTAACCTGTACCAGTGTCACCAGAGAACTTCCATCTGACGTGAGGTATAATACCATCTGGGAGTTCTCGGCGAGTCCGTCCAGTGTACCCTGTCTCCACTGAGCACCCGTATACCTTCTCTGATGTCAAACACCAATGGATATGGGATCATCCATCGCCCATCATATGGGTCAAGAAGCGCATACGCTAGTTTACTCTGGAGTATCGATGCCCTGTCTCGGTACTCCCACGGCTAGGAACATTTGAAGGACGTACTTGGAGACTATACTATCCCCAGTGGTATGATCTGCATCATAGTCCTGGCAGTCAAGTACTCATTCTAAGGGCTTTATCAACATTTAACATAGAGACAATCAGAGTACATGTTAAGATAAAGAGTAACCAGATAGCATACTATCATGTCGAGCAAGAAAGTCCTCCCTATATATGTCCAAGCATCCACTACAATATACATTTTATGTACAGTAATGGCCTCTAGGGCATACATATAACTAACAATCTCTCACTTGCACTAGAGCCATCTGTTGTGGTATCGCATACCCAACAATCAGCTGTGGTTGAAGTATCTCATACTCAATCATCTCATAAAAATCTCTACTGGGAAATAGGCCTTTGTGAGTGGATCCGCGCTGCTGCCTCTGTTACCTCGATCTCCCTAAAGATCAACCATCTCCATGATCAGGCAATACTACCAAAGAATATGTCTGGATCTCTTATGGGACGGGGGTTCCTAGGCATAAGCCACAACTCCATTGTCACACAATGGTAGGAACTAAGTTCATCTCATGAACTATTATATTTATATATATATATATATATATATATCCAGACCGCCTCTTTGGTAGCATCCTTAGTAGTGATTTATCATGCCTTTATCGTCTAGTATGTCACGGTATCTAGCGTGGAACTCTTCCAACATACCGTCCCTCCACTGAGGGTAAAGACAATGCCTGCGACTGACATTCAGCCATCCTTATCATCCTGGAACAATTCCAGTGATTCACCCCAGGATCGATTGATACCATCTCACTACAACTAGTAAGAATTCTAACATCCAATTACATCTATCTCATCGATCCAAAACCCAGGATTTAGGAGGTATCACTTTGATCCTTATGGAGAATCCTTGTGATAAGAGGAGATTGACCGAGCGTTGCATATGAAAACTCCTTCCTTATCAAGAGTATGTCATCCACGTACAATACGAGGATCACCACCATACTCTCTACTACCTTTTTTGTATATACAAGGTTCATCTTTCATTTTGATGAAGTCAAACTCTTTAACTATTTCATCAAAACAGACGTTCCAACTCCGCGATGCCTGATTTATCACATAAAACATCTTGCACATGTTTCTGCTGCTCCCACTGTCTATGAAGCCCTCTGGCTGTGTACTTATAGACGCTCTCTTCTAAATCATCATTTAGAAAAGCTGTCATGACACCCAACCGCCAGATATCGTAGTCATGGTATGTAGCAATTGCAAGTAGGATCTGGATGGACTTAAGCATAGCTTTGAAAGTCTCAACTTTTCCATGTACACCAAGTAACCTTCTCAAGATATACTTTCTCCTGATGGGGATTTAACCCTTCAGATAAAGCAAGCAAAGTCCATACTTTGTTGGTGTATAAGGATTCCATCTCAGATCGCTAAGCATCCAACCATTCTCACAGAGTCCCCACTCCTGATGGCCTGCTCGAAACAAGTTGGGTCATCATCTCATAATGCAATCCTCGCTCCCACTGTCATAGAGAAACCGAAGTATCTCTCAGGTGGATGATGAACCCTACTAGATCGGCGGAGAGGCTGAGGTTCGTTAGAAAATATTGAATCTTTTGGTTCTACCAAATCATCAGCTGCAGTTTGTATAGCTGGAACTCTTTCCAGTTCTACCTCATGACCACTAATTTCTTCATAAGAATTTCCCTTTCACAAAGGTGACATGCTGAGAAACAAAAACACCTTTTGTTCCCCAGTTTGGTAAAAGATATTCCCTTGAGAATGCTTTGAGATATCCAACAAACTTCCACAGAACTGACCTTGCCTCGAGCTTGTCCGGATTTTGCTTTTAGGCATAGGCTGGACAACCCCAAATCTTAACTATCTTAAGAGATGGGCTCTTCCCATACCATATCACATATAGAGTGGTAGACACCTGATTTGATTGGAACCTTATTCAATAGGTATACAGCTTCTCAAGTGCATAACTCCCAAAAGGAAATAGGTAACTCAGTAGTACTCATCATAGAGCGCACCATATCAAATAGGGTATGATTGCTTCACCCCGATACACCGACATACTATGGTGTATATGGAGGAGTAATGCTGAGGGAGAATCTCATTCTCCTTTAGAATAGTCCAGGAATCTCGTACTCAAGTATTCTCTTCCCTGATCACATCAAAGGATATAATACTTATACCCGTTTTGGTTCTCTACTTCTAACTCATATTCAATGAATTTCTCAAAAGGTTCAGACTTGTGTTTCAACAGGAACATATGTCCGAACCTTGAGAGAGAATCAGTGAATGTAATGAAGTATAAAGAACCTGTCCTGGCATGTATAGACAGGGGACCTTACATACATCATCATGTATCAATCCTAAGAGTTCACTAACTCTTTCTCTGTTTCCAATAAATAGAGCTGTGGTCATCTTATCTTTGTGACATGACCGGCAAGTTTCACAAGATATAAATTCAAACAAATTTAAATATGCATTTCTATGCAACTTAGCTAGTTGGGTCGCATTGATATGACCTAGTCTACAATGCCTCAAGAAGGATTCGTTAATTTCTGAACTCTTCCTCTTGTGTGTGTTCTGTATACTAAGAACCGTAATTTGATTTAGAACGTATATGCTTTTAGATAACGTGCCTGAACCGATCAACTCTTGATATAGGAAATGTTCAAAACATTATCCAACAATACAAAATTATATCCTTCTTTACTAATAAAGAGACTGATATGATGTTGTATATCATGTTCGGTATCTAATAACATTCGTTCAGAATCAATGTATTCTAGTAATACAGGGTGATAACTGCCAACAGACTTGGCTGCAACACTTGCACTGTTTCCAACTCTTGAAACTTATCACCCGCTCTCAGTTCTCTACCTATCTATAGTCCATGTAACAGATTACATATGTGGGATCCTGATCCGGTATCTCATACCCAGGACGTAAAGGATACTGAGAAACAGTTCTTTGGTAATGAATATACCTGAAGAAGATGCATCAGCATACACTTTCTTCGTTTGGGCGGCACGGGAATTCTGGTAATCCCCAATTTCCTACTCGGTCTTATAACAATTATAAGTTGGAGCGGGACCAACGTTCCCTAGCATAGTATAACAAGCGGGTTCGGTCAATACATCCATATTATTATCTTGATTAAGGCATGACATAGTCGCAACCAGGAGAGAGAAAGAGAAGAAAACACTCAGCATATGCTCTTGCAAGATTAGATTGATTATTAATATATCTAATCAGGATGTCTCCCACTGTTTTAGTCAAATCTTCCTTCAAACCCTAAAAAGAAAGACTAGCCAGGATTAATTACACCCTACAAGTTCGTCAATCTTTCAGCCAGGCCAGTGCCGGTACTTGAGGGAGGTTCCCCGTGCTTTCGCACGGACCTAATTAAAGTCAACCTCGTTTTTCCAGAGGCATAACCCCGTTGACACCTTTCTAGACACCTACTTGATCGGCTAACTGTAATGTGTAAAACTCTCCCTGAAGTAACTCTTACTCGCAGCGGGTATCAGGATCCAACTATCTCATAGAAGGTATGCAATCTCATTGCAAATTTCAACTCTTGAAATTCCCAATAATATTTTACCCCAAGCCTCCTGTGACCTTGACAAAGGCCAACAAACCATAGAATGCTAGTCAAGTTCAACCCGTCATTTCCTGATTGAATTAAACCCACCCGTCAACAAGGTCGCACGACTATCCTAATCCAATCACATCATATACTTAAACAGATAAGCACTAGTCAGCTACCACACACTACGCCTTGACAAAGGCCAACAAACGCAGCACGAATACTAAGTAGTGCTTATCTGAAATGACGGAAGGCTATGACAGGTTTTTAAGAAACCCTTTTGCGTAATGAACTTGATATCGTTGTAGAATCGAGTGATTTTAAATGGAATGTTTTTTAGGCTTTTCTAGTTTTGCTAAAGAGGTCACTCCCGGCGAAGGGATCTCGGCTCTTTCCTTATCGAATAAGGTGCAGGATATTTCACAAATACCACTATGCAAAGAAAAAACTATAGAAGCAATCAAAAGACAAACCGAGTATGTAGCATCTGCTAGTTTCGCTAAAGAGGTCACTCCCGGTGAAGGGATCTCGGCTCTTTCCTTATCGAATAAGGTGCTAGATATTCTACAAGAAATACCGCTATGCAAAGCAAGAACTAGAGCTACTAGTTTTTAAACAATTTTCTACAACATCTTTAGGTTTCTTTTATTTCATTAATCTCATTAATGAAGTCCCATATTATTATGCTTCACAAGCATCAGATATGAAACGAAATCAACAATATATAATATATATCTCATATATACAATATAAACGTTCGTCTCAGGCAGTAATATGATCTCATCATAGAACATTGCAGCAGAAGAACATATATGAAATATTGTATATATTAGGATGTCCGTGTTTTTAATACGAGCCTGTATAAAACACGGATTCCATGGTCGCGATGAATAGCCAAACCCACATCCCTAGACCCCTACGAGAGCGGCAAGTAATCCTACCAGTTCTAGAGTTAGGAGACCCGGTCTCGACTCCTCGAGATGGTCTCCCACTGGACCCTAGAACCCGGTTACTTGTGCTCCCCACCTTGGGTCTATCCTAATACGGAAAAGTAAATAATATACAATGGTGACAACATCCTCAGCCCGGAAGTGCCCTAATAAAAGAATATTACATACAATGAATTTTACATGAATGAAAAAGAAAAACTCCCATCTCACATAAAACCCCCGGCTATTCAAAACACGACGATCTAATACAACATATCACAGCAACACATAATATCACATATCATCAACGTAAGTAAATATGCGTATCCCAATTGTCGTTGATGTATAGTAATGAAACCGGCAATACACTACATATTACACTCACGGTGCAGAAAAGAAAGTGTAAAACTACAACAGTTGGAATCCGCAACCTCCTTAGACATCGCATGCCTAACCAAATGAATTCATTAGACATCTCATGCCTAACAATTATAAATCTCGCATTTTAGTCTCGATCTCGAAAACACTTTTCAATATCTAGTCGGGCAATTCAACAAGATTCCCGGCATCCTGATCGAATGCTCGTCGAAAACTTTAGTAGATGGCCGCACCCCCGATGCCGTCGACGAAGTGCATTAAGGCGCAACACTGCTGCCGCGAGCACCCGAACGGATGCTTTTGGCGACGGGGTTCTCCTACATTCACTTAGTCGGGGCTATGGGGCGTGGCTATCTATTAAATTTACCCGGCAAGTATCCACGTAAGCTACGTGATTGCGACGGATTTTTGATCGCATCAAAATCCCGTGGCAACCGATCATCTGAGACTAAACAGCTAGATTTATAACATTCAAATTAGTTATCTCATAACTACTTGTGGATTCCAAATATGTAACACTTTCCAGATAAATAGCCAATGTTAAACTTTCCGATCGAATAAACAAACACCCAAGATTTCCCAAATAGCTCAACAATTGAGCGGAGTTCAAAAAGTATCCATCACATGCCACAGTACCAATGGTCCAGCCGTAGAAGGGTCAAACCAACGCCTCATATGTGGCAACGCCGTACTGCTCCAAACCCTAAGGTTTAGAGGCGGTTCAGACGGTTACATAATCGAGTTAAGGTTTATTTTCTTCTAGAGGGTCCACCGTGTTACTTGCACGACTATGAACGTTCTTTAACTAAGGAAAAATCCAACACTTGGAAATTTTCCGGCAGGGGAAAAAGTGAGTTATTGATATCCGTTCGAACTTTTTAACACGTTCTAAATTACACGGAAAACTTAAACGAAGTTAAAATTTCCGATCGAATCAACGAATACAAAAGATCTCCAGAAAACTCAACACTTGAGTAGAATTAAAAATTCCCAGAAGCATGCAAAATTAACCAAGAATAAACCCCAGAAGAATTAGCACCTGAAACCCTAAGTCTGCCGCGGAACCGCTGCCAAACGCATGGTTTGGCCACGGTTCCGCGGTCTCTTGAAGGGATCATTGCTCCGTACTTCACAGTAATTCTTAGAATTCCCTGCTTTATTTTCTGAGTATTTTTAATACAGGAAAAATCAACATTTTAAAAAATTTCCAGAGAGCGGGTGTATATCGACGTTTCGGGGTTCGATCGGACTTTAAACTTCGTCTAGACTTCGCCTAAAGCTCTAGCTTAGCTCTGATACCACTGTAGGGTTACTAGGCACTAGAACAAGGTTCTACAAGGCATCAACCATGCCAAAATCAAAATTTTCAAGTCCCGAACGACCCTAACCAAGATCTTAGACAAGAGATTAGGCGAAACAAAAAGAAAGTAAACAACTTTACTTCTAAGAGTTTGGGATTACAACATTTGTAGTCCGTTCCTTCACTTCACAAGCTCCATGTTGAGGTCGCTTCACCACGATCATCATGTATCCGGACTCTAGAGAGGCTCCATTTAGAGAAAGATGAAACCTTGCTTCCGATCTTCAATAACAAAGATGATCTACCTTGAAGAAACTCAAATCCAAGCTCTTGCTTTGCTAATCAAGTATTAACAAAGCAAACATCCTAATCTAAGCGGCTAGAATAGATGAAGATGATGAAGTAGGAATTTAGCTCTCATTTGTTTTCGATTTCTCACTCAAAATCATCACATAAGAAAAAGCTAGAAAGCTTTTCTCAAAGGAAGAAGAAAAGAAATTACTTTGTGCTGAATAATGAAACTTATGTGAGGTTAGAAATGTAACCATGGGTTAAGAAAGAAAACTTAACCCTTGTAGAGATTTAACTAGGGTAAAGGGTTGGGTTGGGTTAAAGAAATATCTATGCAAAATATCATAAAATATCAAAGTCAAAGTCAAAGCTTCAAGAAGCTTCTTGAAAGCTTCATGAAAGCTTAACCCTAATCCAAACCCTAACCATATTTAAACTCCACAAATCATGTTGCATTTATAACCATAACATGTTACAATATTATATGTCACATATACATTATTTATTGTAACAAAATAAAATAATACAATTAACATATATCACATATATATCAATGTATTACCCGAGTGAGAAAAAGAATCTTTAAGTGAGCTTATATTAGTTAATGTAATTTAATATATCAAATATATAATTATTCATTAAATTATCGAATCAACACTTGATCCGATAATCCAACTATTTCACAAATAACCGACTAATATAATCTGTATCAGTTCATCGAGTCAACACTTGATCCGATGACCCGGCTATATCACATATACCCGGCTAATATCACATATCACGAGAATCTAATACGGTATCACATACACGTATTGTTCTCGGTCCTGCACATATCATATATGTGCTCCTACTCCGTTTTTCCTGAGCCAGGAAACCTCTGTGTAGGACTCTAAAGAATCGTCAATACGCCGGCAGTAGGTGATGATCATATCAAACACCCACAAGCTGCAAGCGGTCAGCTAAACGTAATCGCCATCCAGGTATTGAGCGATCAGAAGATCAACAAGAAAGCCGGTACATTCTTCTGTGAATCCAATCAGTAACACTCCCGTACAGTCCGGTCTCTTCGTCTGATATGTCGCATATCTCGCCTAGGGGTGGTAAACGTCAGACCCCAGTAGATTGATAAGTCGTGTCGATATGAGGTCCATAACAGTTCGAGAAACTACTGATAACACTTACCAGTAAATCTCAGCAACCCTGGCCAGGGATTTCCAGTTATAGCCAATCGAACACGGCGCAACATCAACTCCCTATACCGGGAGAGACGAATCCCCTCCTATCGCTCATTGCCTCCATGTGATTCGGGACTGTACCCAAAATTCACCTTTTTGCACGCCCTCTTGGACGTGGTATGATGGAAATTAAAGCACAGTGGGAATCACACAAGACTCTATAACGATCTCGGGTCTACAGACTAACCTGTACCAGTGTCACCAGAGAACTGTCATCTCACGCGAGGTATAATACCATCTGGAAGTTCTCGGTGAGTTCCTCCAGTGTACCCTGTCTCCACTAAGCACCCGTATACCTTCTCTGATGTCAAACACCAGTGGATATGGGATCATCCATCGCCCATCATATGGGTCAAGAAACGCATACGCTAGTCTACTCTGGAGTATCGATGCCCTGTCTCGGTACTCCCACGACTAGGAACATTTGAAGGTTGTACTTGGCGACTACATTGTCCCTACTAGAATGATCTGCATCATAGTCCTGGCAGTCAAGTACTCATCCTAAGGGCTTTATCAACATGTAACATAGAGACAATCAGAGTACATGTTAAGATAAAGAGTAATTAGATAGCATACTATCATGTCGAGCAAGAAAGTCCTCCCTATATATGTCCAAGCATCCACCACAATATACATTGTATGTACAGTAATGGCCTCTAGGGCATATATATAACTAACAACCGATACCAAATATTTTGAGGTAGTTGTTTGAGGTGTCGATGTTGTACACGGATTTCTGTTGATTCAATTGATATTACTTCAGATACTTCATAGGAGCTTTTCTAAGTTGAAAATAATGTTTTCTCATATCAACATATTCAGATCACGAGTTAAAATTGATTCATTTTACACACATACCTGCTAGTACATCATACCGGATTAGTATTGTAAAATGGATTCATGTTATACACACACCTGCTAGTACATCATGCCGGATTAGTATTGTAAAATGGATTCATGTTACACACACACCTGCTAGTACATCATGACGGATTAGAATTGTAAAATGGATTCATGTTACACACACACCTGCTAATACATCATGTCGGATTAGTATTGTAAAATTGATTCATGTTGCATACATATCTGCTGGTATATCATGCCATATCAGTATTGTTGAGTTATGAAACTTTGCGTGCATGCTTACGATATCCTTTATAGATGTTACTTTTTACTCACGAGTTGGCAACTCACCCCCGTTGTGCCACAGCCTTTCTGCAGGTCCGATCCGTCAGCGCTGTAGCGGCGGACGCACTTCATCCTTTTGCTTGGATCTGAGATTTTTCTCGTAGGTGGGTTGTGATATTATTTTGTTCCACCTTGTATATTCATTGTATCTTGTGTACTCCATCTACTGTACCTGCTACTTGTATTGATGTACTATGACCTAGAGATGAGACAGTGAGATTTGTGGACATTTATGTTGTTTCTCTGGGTCGAGCTCACTTGAGCCGACATGATGCTTATTACTTGTTCCTTTTATGCTTATTTTTTTGCACATTGATGATTTACTTTGCGTGGGATTTGAGTCCGCTTCGGCGAAGAGCAAGCTCCTGCTTGGGGATGCCTTATTTATGTTATATGTTTATTCGTGATTTGTACCCGTTTTGGGGCTAGTTTTTACAAAGGAGACTCTGCCGAAATTTTTGGAAAATGTGATGTTGTTTTTTTTAGATTTTGATGAGACTTATTGGGTTTTCCTTCACTCTATTTCTTAATTGGGTTTTGATTTCTGGGCTTTGTCTTACATAGATTACGTACGCCTTGAGACGTTTCGTAATTTAAGTGCCAGTCACGTTCCGTACTTTTTGGGTCGTGACGAATTTCGCAACACGGACCCAAGCTATCTCTGGCACTTGTGCCGCTGCCAGATCATCTTCAATGCTCGGAGTCCATTCCTCCGCTTCTAGAAGGCTCTCTTTTCCCGAAAAGTTCTTAAGGTGCAGTGCCCGGAATTGCTTTACTCCGGGTCTTCCGCTTCTGGACGGTTCAAGAGAATAGCAGTCTGCTGCTGCTGTTCTTCAAGGAGGCTGCGGATTTCCTCAAGCAGAACCGTCTACTCGTTGATCGGAGCAACGACGACATGTGTGAGTGGTAGTGGTGGAGGAGTGTTGTTGACATTTGTGCTGGTGTTGTTTGGGGAATCCATAACCATGAATGAATAAATAGGGTTAGGATAGATTCAAAGTATATGAAATGATGAGATTCAAGAAGTATGTATGAATTGTGAAGAATGTTTTCAGTTGCTGGTTCTTGTATTATATTTCTTAGGTTTTCCACACAGAGCTGAACTGCCTGACAGGGTTCCATACAGCTCAGACCTGCATGGGCCACCAACAAAACCTGTCACGCCCCGCTTCCCAGTGTACGGGCAGAGGACGCGACGAGGCCGCTAGGTTTTTACTCAGAAGTAAATACGCTAAGCGTAACTAAGCAATATAAAAGGAATATACAAAAGAGACAAATGTAATGAACAACAACTTTTTTTATTAACATTCTTTTACAGTACATGGAAAAGTAAATACATGGAATGAAAAGCAATGCCTAAACAGTGGCATAACAGAAATGAAAAGTACTGAAAGTAAATGTGTACAAGGAATCTAAAGCTCTGGGTCGTAAGCTAGCTATTCCAAATCCTCACTGGTGGGCTCGCTCTCCTAAAGATCCGAATCACCTGACAACATTCCAAAGAAGAAAGAGAAGGAATGTCGTCAGCAAACAATCGCTCGGTAAGTCCCAAAGATAAGGGAGAAGTAGAAGAGACAGAGAGAGATAGAGAGTGACTTTTAAAGTTATATTATATTGTTATAATGTTGCAATTAGTGTTAACGCTGTTGTTCGTAGCTTGGTACAGAAGATGCCAGTGTATACGAAAGGAGTCTCACTTGCCCCGGAGACTAAGGTATCAGGAACACAAGGAACCGTTCATGCCACGGTAGAACAACAATAGAATATAGGTTAGGTGTCTTAATGGTTGCTGTCTCGTGCTACTTCTAACACCTTCCGTACCAATCTACCCCTTAAACCCCACAATGTCTTGTTTGTATTGTTTGTATTGTATTGTATTGTAAATTGTAATGTCTGTTGTTTGTACTATTTTGTAAATGTAAATGGAAGACTTGTATTGTAAAAGGAAGACTTGCCGAAACCATGATATCGTATAAATGGAAATGGAGATACTGGATAATCATGTAAATGGAATATATCCATCGTTCGGTTCAGTCAAGTTATATAGATTATATAGATTGAACAGATGGATTCATATTGATTTGTTATATATACTTGAATCTCATTCAAGTCAGATTATTTATAATAAGACTCAGTCTTAGTCAGACAATTTAAAAGAAATTTAAATCCTGAATTAAGTTTTGGTGTTATCGGTAACCGCTGCATATGGACGGCAGGATTTGTGTCTTTTTGAAAGATGATTATCATGTTGATAACACCGTTTGTTAAGTTGTCTATCTTAAATAGGCAAGCACTCATATCTCCGACTCCCTGAGGCTCAAGAGACTGGTCCCGCTTAAACCTATATTTACTAGGGTCCTTATTGTAATTTATAAAACTTGAGGGGGTTTTATGTAAAAATAATTTTGTATAATTTTAAAAATACACCTCAAGTATTTTATTACCGTATTTAGAGTTTTCATTGATGTATATTTTATCATTGTGACATTTCTAGAGAATAAACCTATTTTTCAAAATACATGTATTTAATTGTAAAGTATTGAATTTGTATGGAATTGCATGGTATTTTCATGTGAAGTGATTCTATTTTATTTAGAAAGTTGGAATATTTATACTATATCAAAATAGATATTTTGATGATACATATATATATATATATATATATATTTATAAAATAATTAAATTTATTACTTTTCTAGAAATCTCATTTTCTTAAGATATTTGTATTTTTAAATCTTTCAAGACCGTATGCTCCTTGCGGAGGTCTGCATCTCGCACTACTAAGCCCGAGGATGTGCGATAACCTACACCATCTAGAACGGGTTCCCCAAATTGGTTGTAGCAGCGCTTTGCAAAGATTTGTTTAAAATACATAATCCTGTAGAAAAAGGTTTTTATAAGTTTGAGGTTGTTTTGTATGAAACCGTATTTCCGTATTCTAGGTTTCCAAAAGATATCGTGCTATGTTACATATGAGTGTTGTGAAGAGGTAGGTCATTACCTCGTGAACTATCTAAAAGTATAGCAAGGGTAATGATGTTTTATGTCGAAACTAAATTATATGGTATTTTTCTGAAAAAATACGATAAAAATTACAATATACCTTCTTTTGATATGGAACTTGTTCAATATGTTTTGTTAATGATTAATAGTCATGTTGTGAGAGTTTGATATTGTTGTGTTTAAGAAAAATGGAAGTTTTAAAGAAAACCGAATCGGAAGACGGATTAACTCTGCTTCCATCGGGTTTTATAATTACGAGTTTTCAGAATAGAAAAGAGAAGAGAGAGGATGGACTTACTGGATTTTAGATTAGAGAAGAGGAAGAGGGAGTGGTAAGAGGTGCCGATGCGTCGTTTCGTCGCCGGGAGCTCCTAGAGTCGTCGTCGGAAGTTCGTCGGAGCTTCGCCTTTCGCTAAATCCACTTGTACACAAAAGTTTAGAGATTTTTCTTGAGAGTTTGGACAGAGTTTTGGAAGTGAAGAGGGGTGAGTTTAGGTGTGGTATTTGTAGGAAAAACTAGGGTTAGGGTAGATGAAAGGGTGTGAAAGAAAATGTATTTAATTTTGTATTAAAAAGAGTTTTAATTGGATTTTTTAAGTCTCTGGAATAATGTAGGGAAATTAAACATGACAGGGGTTATGGGGAGGCCAAAAGGAACAGGAGTCAAGTAGGAAGAATCGGAGTTGAGGCGAGTTCGGCCGCCGGCGGTGGCCGAGTCAGGCGAGTCGCTGGCCGATCCAGGCCGAGTCGGGCCGATTCCCTCCGCCATGTGTCCCTCGTCGCTTGGTCTATCTCCTGGACCAGTTTGTTTTATATGTGACTTTTGGTTTTTACGAGTTATGCACGTGTAGGCTCTTGGGCTTCTAAACAAATTAAAGAAAACTAAATAAAAAATAATATGGCTGGTGGAATTTGAACTCTGGTGCTTTGGTTCAGCAGTGCAAGGTATTACCAATGAGCTACAAGCTCTTTCTTGCTATTATAAAGTAAAACAAATTTATAAGTTATGCTCAAGCAAAAGTACCCATTTCTGTATTATTGAAAAAAATTGTACAGAAAGTTTAGGGATGTTACATCAGCCGCCTCCGCTGGATGATGAAAACCCTCTCGATGAGGCCAATAAGCAGAAAGAGCCCTCAGTCCATATGGAGTCAAGCTCGGACAGCGAGAAAGAGCCGACTTTCCGCCCCAGGACCGCAGAGCAAGAGCTGCTTCAAAAGCTTCGAAAACAGCTCAAGAGCACATATAAAGAGATGGCCAGGATCTATTTAAAAATTGACGACCTAACGAACGTTGTGATGCAGCTCACGGCTCAAATTGCTTGGGCGCCTCCCATTCAAGCACAAGTCTCTACTCATGAGCCGGGTGATGACAACCCGAAGCAACCGATGCCTGTCCCCTTAGGTCCAAGATTGGGTGAGCCGCACGAAAGCCGGCCACATTCTGCTTCAGGGGACGCCTTGACCCCAGATAGCACCATCCCGCTAACACAAGATCGGATAATGGATTTGGTCATTAGCTGCTGGGTTCCCTAGCACCGCCACTGGATTTCAGGAGGCATCAACCATGCCGTTTTCAAAAATTGGCGCGCTAAAGAACCCTAACCTAGAATCTTAACTAGAGAATTAGACGAAAACTAGAATGTAAATATCTTTACATCTAAGTGAACAAGGAATACAACCTTTGTAGAACGGTCCTTCACTTCATAAGCTCCGTGTAGTAGTCCCTTCGCTCCAAGTAGTGATCTCCCGGACTATAGTAAGGCTCCACAAGGTAAAATGAACAAGCTTGCTTGAAATCTTCGAGGCCGAAGATGATCTACGTCGAGAAGACACTAACTCAAGCTACCTATTCACTAAGTGATGAACTAATGAAGAAACAACCCAAACTAAATAGCTAGTCTAGTTGAGGTTGATGAAGTAGGAATTTTGCTCACTTTAGAAATTATTTTCTCACTCATTTTCTTCACCTCCTAAAAAGCTAGAGAGCTTGAGAAAGAAGATGAAGAAAAGCAACCATGGAAAGAAGCAAGTGTGTAATGGCAACCATGGGTGAGAAATATCTCATATAACTCTTGTAGAGATTTAACCATAGCTAATCATAATGGTTGGGTTAATAAATATCTCAAGTAAAACAAAATTAGTGGACTAAGTCAATGGTTCTACAAGCTTCCACTATGCTCAACCATATGACTAATTTCCAACTAATTTGATTTACTTTAAATAAATAAAACCTTACATTATCATAAGCATGTTGTGAGTCTCATACACCCATGTTGCATGTGGTAACAAGCATGACACAATAATATATATCACATATATATTAAGTATACACAAGTGAGAAAAAGAAATGCTTAAGTGAGCTAATATTAGTTAATGTATGTTAATATATCAAATATATAATTATACATTAAATTATTAAATCAACAATTGATTTAATAATCCAGCTATATCACATATAAGCAACTAATATCATTTGTAACAACTCATCGAATCAACACTTGATTCGATAACCCGGCTATATCACATATAACCGACCGATATCACATATCGCTAGAATAGAATATGGTATCACATACACGTATTAATTTCGGTTCCGCACATATCACATATGTGCTCCTACTTCGTTTCGCCTAAACCAGGAAATCTCTGTATAGGACTCTAAAGACTTGTCAATACGCCGGCAGTAGGTGGTGATCAAAT
This sequence comes from Agapanthus africanus, assembly GCA_030015575.1. Lineage (NCBI taxonomy): Eukaryota > Viridiplantae > Streptophyta > Magnoliopsida > Asparagales > Amaryllidaceae > Agapanthus > Agapanthus africanus. The sequence goes on along the minus strand of CM057345.1, from coordinate 517,299,779 downwards.
TGTTAGTTATATGTATGCCCTAGAGGCCATTATTATACATGTGATGTATATTATAGTGGTTGCTTAGACATATATAGGGAGGACTTTCTTGCTCGACATGATTGCATGCTATCTGGTTGCTCTTTATCTTAACATGTACACTAATTGTCTCTCTATTACATGTTGATAAAGCCCTTAGGATAAGTACTTGACTACCAGGATTATGATGCAGATCATACTAGTGGGGCAGAGGTAGTCGGTAAATACATCCTTCAAATGTTCCTAGTCGTAGGAGGGTATCGAGACGGGACATCGATATTCTAGAGTATACTAGCGTATACGCTTCTCGACCTATATGATGGACGATGGATGATCCCACATCCATTGGTGTTTGACATCAGAGATGGTATACGGGTGCTCAGTGGAGACTGGGTACACTGAATGGACTCGCCGAGAACTCCTAAATGGTACTATACCTATCATCAGATAGCAATTCTCTGGTGACACTGGTACGGGTTAGTCTGTAGATCCGAGATCATCATAGAGACTTGTGGGATTCCCACTGTGCTTTGATTTCCACCTTACCACGTTCAAGAGATCATGAAAAACGGTGGTTTTTGGGTATAGTCCCGAGTCACATGGAGGCAATGAGCGATAGGAAGGGATTTCGTCTCTCCCGGTATTGGGGGTTGATGTTGCGCTATGCTCGATTAGCATTAACAGGAAATCCCTGGCCACGGTTGCTGAGATCTACTAGTAAGTGTTATCAGTAGTTTCTCGAACCGTTATGGGCCTCACATCGGCATGACTTATCAGGATATTGGGGTCTGACGTTTACCGCCCCCAGGCTGTGATATGCGACGTATCAGACGAAGAGACCGGACTGTACGATAGTGTTACTTATTGGATTCGCAGGAGTATTAGCAGGCTTGCTTGTTGATATTCTAATCGCTCAATACCCAGGTGGCTGTTGCGTTTAGCAGACCTCTTACGGCTTGTGGGTGACTGATATGATCACCACCTACTGCCGGCGTATTGACGAGTCTTTAGAGTCCTACACAGAGGTTTTCTGGCTCAAGCGAAACGAAATAGGAGCACATATGTGATATGTGCAGTATCGAGATTAATACACGTATGTGATACCGTATTCTATTCTCGCGATATGTGATATCAGTCGGTTATATGTGTTATAGCCGGGTTATCGGATCAAGTGTTGATTCGATAAGATAATACAATTGATATTAATCGGTTGTATGTGATTTAGCCGGATTATTAAATCAAGTGTTGATTTAATAATTTAATGTATAATTATATATTTGATATATTAATTTATATTAACTATTATTAGCTCACTTAAGATTTCTTTTTCTCACTTGTGTACATTTAGTATATATGTGATATATATTAATGTACATTTTTGTGTGTCATGCTAGATGATACATGTGACATGGGTGTATGAGACTCAAACCATGCTTATAATAATGTAAGATTTTGTTTATTTAAAATAAATCAAATTAGTTGGAAATTGTCATATGGTTGAAGCTTGTAAAAGCTTGTGGAACCAGTGACCAAGTCCACTAATTTTGTTTTACTTGAAGATATTTATTAACCCAACCATTATTGTTAAGCTATGGTTTAGTCTCTGTTCCCCTCCGAACGGCGGCCTAGACTTTCGCGTCCGTGCTTGAGGTTCGGGGCAGATGCTATTTGGTTTTATCCGTCTACCTCTCCGAAAATGCCAAGTTGATTTATGGCATTTTGGATCGGAGGTTTAGATGGATGCGGCCGATGTAGCAGACTTCGTCAGATTCCCCCTCAGGGTGAGGGGTTTTTGATTGTGGGGACGCTCTTCCCTGCAGGCGCAAGCCCCTGCAGTTAATTACGCTACCATATCGCGGTAACAACTTTCTCCTTCTCCAGAATTTCACTTCGTGTCGTGTGTGTTTGTTTTGTTTGTGGTTGCCCGTGGATTGTATACGGAGACTGAGTAATGCCGTCGCCCGTAGGACGTGGATTAGTTCAAATCCGTATTTACTTAGATTTGGGTTTGGTGTTTTCAGTTTAAGGATGCATTAGTCGCGTTGCGGCTAAGATCAACTTAAACGTTCGTCAAGGATACGTTAGTCCTGTTTTAGACTAAGATCAACTCAACGTAGTGATTAATTTAATGTATGGCCATCGGGAGTCGTCACCTCTCGGACGTCGTTGAAGAATTACAACGACATGTATCAAAGGAGCTCGGAGATGTACCCTCGAACCAGAGTTAATTTGGAGTTTTATAATCCATTTGAATATTTAAGGATACGTTAGCCGTGTTTGGGGCTAAGATCAACTTAAACGTTTGTTAAGGATACGTTAGTCCAGTTTGAGACTAAGATCAACTTAACGGGACCGTTTAGATCCGACAAAAGAGCATTTGGGCTCTATTGTGCCAGTTTAGGGACGTGGTGGTCCGATGTTAGTTTAGGGACGTTTCGGTCCGATATTAGTTTAAGGACGTTTCGGTCCAATATTAGTTTATGGACGTTTCGGTCCGTTATTAGTTTAGGGACGTTTCGGTCCGATGTTAGTTTAGGGACGTTTCGGTCCGATATTGGGTGTGTGGCCGTTGGGACCCGTCACCTCTTTGACGTCGTTGAGGAATTACAACGATGGATGTCAAAGGAGTTCGGAGATGTACCCTCGAACCGGATGTAGATTGATTTAGGAGAGCCATTTTGCTCAGCTAATTTAATTTAAGAACTTATGGCCACGATTGGGCTAAGTCCAGTAAAGAAAATGTCCAACAATGCTTTTGCATTTCCTTTTATTTTTATTTGGGCTTTGCCCAGAAAAGATGCAGGGCATCAATTTGTTTTGGGCTCTGTTTCTTTATGAATGATGCAGGGCATCAATTTTATTTGGGCTCAGCCATTTTATTGCTTTGCAATTTATTTTGGCCTGCTAGGTCTTTTTGATTTGGGCCTGGCCCTTCAAGTACTGCATTGCATTTGTGCAAAGCACCAAGAATCTTTTAGATTCAAAGAAAGGAGTGCAGAGCACTTTTTAATTTCTTGATCTAAATTTAGATCAAAGAGAAGAAGAAAAAATCTTTTCTTTCTTTCTATCTCAGAGAACCAGAGGTTCTCTAGCAAGTGCAAGGGACTATTTTTTTTATTATTTTTATTTATTTGTTTGTTTATTGGAGATCACTGATTTTGTCTTTTAGATCAATGATCTATTCCTAAGAGAATTTTCTCTTATTTCAAAGGTTTTTACCTTCTTCTTTGTGTTCTCAAGAAGTTCTCTTCTCCTTTTTTTTTAATCCAATTGTCTCTGCCTTTGAAATGGGGTCTAGGGTCCTTTTTATAGTGCTCAAAAATCAGTTAAAATTGTTAAAAAGATATTTTCTGAGTGATTTGGGGAATTTTCCCCACCGTTGGATCTTTGATCCAAAGGCCCCTGTTTTACAGAAGAAATCTTCTTGTTTAAACAAGAACAGAAAAATATCCTTAAATCTTCACTCTGTTGTTGCGCAACTCACCAGCACGTGACGCGTGCCGCGCAGTGAAGCGCTTGCGCAACTGCGCGGACACGTGTCGCGCAGTGAAGCGCTTGCGCAGTTGCGCTTGCGCAACTGCACGGACACGTGTCGCGCAGCCGTGCGCTTGCGCAGTTGTGCTTGCGCAACTGCGCAGACACGTGCTGCCGTGCGCTTGCGCAGTTGTGCTTGCGCAACTGCGCAGACACGTGTCGCGCAGCCGTGCGTTTGCGCAATTGTGCATGCGCAACTGCGCAGACACGTGTCGCGCAGCCGTGTGCTTGCACAGTTGAACGTTGCTTATGTTTTTTAAAGAGCCTTGCTCTGATTGGATGTACTGCCTTGGGCGTTGTGCTGCCGTGTCAACTTCTGACACGTGGCGTGTTGCGCGCAGCGCACGGGAACTGAAGCGTTGCTTCAAAATTTGAATTTTCAGAATTCAAGCAGAGCCTTGCTCTGATTGGGGGAACAAATGCCCCCCCACCGTTGCGCTCACGTGGCGCGCACGTGAGTGCAGCGGTGGCAAGACCCCGACCGTTGGATCATTGAGATCAGGTGAAGAGACGCAGGCGTCTATAAATAGGACCCTTGGTCCTTGGTAATTCTTTACCAATTTCAAGAATTTGAATTTCAGAGCCTTGCTCTTGCTTAAGAACTTCCAGAGCCTTGCTCTTGTGAGAAATTCAAAGTTCTAGTTTTAGAATCACTCTAGGTAAAATTAATTAAATTAAATTAATTTAAATTAAATTTAATTAACAGAGCCTTGCTCTTATAGATCTTTGATCTAAAGGAAAACCCCTTTGGGGTTTCTTCAACAGAGCCTTGCTCTCAAAAAATTTACAGATTTACAGAGATCTGATCCATGGGTTCTAACCCATGAACAGAGCATTACTCTTAGATCAAATGTAGACTTTTTAGATCTGATAAACGGAGAAAAATTTTGTTTTATAAGTTTTCATGGATTTTCAAGATTCCAAAACTCTAAAGATAAAATTGATGGATCTTTCCACCATTACCATAGAGCTATGCTCTTTTAAGGAATCTTGTTCCCCTGAGACCAGAGTTTGACAAATGTCGCTCTGTGACAGAGGTTTGCTCTGAAAGAGAATATTTCTCTTTGTCTCTAGGGATTTCCCATCAGTGAGGGTATTCTTTTGGGGACCTTTTCATTAATTGACAGTCTCATCAAATGATGGGGTTGTCTTATTAAATGATGTACCGTCATCCAGATTTTGTGGGTCCCTCTTTTTGTGGGACCTTACCCATTACATCATAGTGTTGAGTAAGATTTCAAAATGCCAAGTGTCAGAACACTAACGGTTATTTTTATCTTTCTACAGGAAACATATCTGACGACTTATCTTTCCCCTTTGTTCGCTCGGAAGGAGGGTTCCCCCATGCGCCGGTGGACCGGGTGGTGTTCGCCTTGATTAAAGATCATGATCCAGAGTACAAGAGACTCCACTTGTAGGGAAGGTGGTACGGCCAAATCATCCAAGGCCGTCGCAGCTTCAGCTCCGCTTCGCCTTCTGAGCCCATAATTACGATCCCTTATGCGGACAAGCCCCCGGTGGAGTATGCCGTGGAGGTTAAAAATTGGAATGCTGACGACCTCCTTCAGCCTGCAATCGGTGCCATTTCGGTGCAGCCGCCGCCGGCTATAGATATCTTGGGGAGGCGAATCTGTCAGGGTGAAGCACGCCCTTGGGGACAGGCTTATAACATTGGATTGATCCCGCGGCCGCTTGCCGGATATTTGCAATGGGCCCGTTACATTTTGGCGACGAAGAGGGCTCTCCTGACGACGATTGGTTTATACTCAGCTGTCTACATCTCGCTTTTCGAGTATCCCTCTCCTCCGACGTGGTGGATAAAGGCCTTTATCGAACAATGTAATATCCCCACCCATACCTTCCTGACAGCGGATAAGGAAGTCTCCATCTCTCTGGAGGAGTTTGCTGAGATTTCAGGTCTGCCAATGAGGGGAGAACACTACGAGGAGCTGCTTCCCCCTGACGAGTATGTCTTCGCCACCAAGCAGCTTGTATTTGACTTAACTCCGGAAAATGCCATTCAGCATCAGCACCCGGGCTTGGTGAAGGTGTTGGAGATTTATGAGGAACTCCATTTGGAATCGGGCGACCGGGGCGTCAGTTTCACGGATTTCATTGCTCGTTTTATCCGCCCGGAGTTCCTATCAGAGCAGGGCGAGAAGTTCGCTCAGCTTGCTGACCCCTTTGGTTTCGGCTTGGACCGCCGACCTTCATCGGAAAATGACCAGCGGGATTTTTATTTCCCCGGCACTGCCAGCGTCCCTTTCTCAGAGATCGCCGTTCCTGGCATGGACGAGGAGACTTTTTTCATAGGGTTCTTGGGTCTATGGCTATGCAGCTTCGCGCTTCCCATGCACCCACGCCTCATGCGGTCCTCTGTCTTTTACCCGGCGCATCGAATGGCGGCTGGTTTACAGTTATCAGTAGGGATCGCCGGGCTGGCTTACCTTTACAATGGACTTAGCGTAGCGGCGGATGCTAATGAGCCTGGGGTACAGCCTGCTAACTTCCCGATGCACTACTTCACTTCTTCGATGGAGCTGCATGTGCGAGGGGTGTTTGGTGCCCATAAGACTCCTCCATTTTTTGAGAAATACAGACTCCCAAGAATCATGCGGTTGGTCGGGGCTTCAATTGTGGTTGCACCTCCACGGGAGTCTAGGGGACTGCTCCTGCGTTCACATCTAGTCGGAGCGAAGACCTCTTTTGTGGATAAGGTCATCACCATAGGCTCCGAGACCACTAAGTCAGTGGTGTCGCTGCGTGATGACTTTAAGGGCGGGGTTTCTGTACTGAAGGCTCGGGAAATCCTTCACCTTTACTCCATTCGGCCGGGCTACCTAGTATTTAGGCAGAATGAGACGGCTCTCTTTATGAGGTATAACCCACATCGATTTGCCCGAAAATCGAGTTACAATCAAGGGATCCCGATGGAAGCCTTTCTGGAAACACCCGCGGCCAACCAAGGGGGAATAAGGAATGCTATGCATCATTTCACCCGGCTCAATACAGGCTCTTATTTTTTTATCAGTGAGACTAGCTGTGCCCCTAAAATAATCCATCCGTACGTAGCCTGGTATGCGCATGCTATGGGCCCAATCATTTTAATGGAGAAACGCCTGCTGGTCGATCGTAGGGGTGCGTCTCCTGGTAGTGATCACAAGGCTCCCTTGTAGCCAAGGCTCCCGGTCGTTCCTCCGCTAAAAGAGGCTGGAGTCGCTCGACCGCGCGTGTTGAGCCCCCCGCGGGGATTGCCACTGCCTACTACGGTGGATGCACCGCCAGCGCCCCGTGCTCCCACGAAGGCGGTTAGTGTGGTATCACCAGGGTCCGGCACAGGAGCAGAGATCGGGACCCGCCGCCCTAAAGTGGCTGCCAAGCGCAAATCCGCTCCGGGTGGATCTAAAGCTGGCGGACAGAAGAAGAAGAAGTCCACCCTATTCCTCGACACGATCCTCAGCTTAAAGCCTGCGGCTCCTCCCGCCGAGGCCATATGTGAATACGGCAGCAATGAGGGTTTCGTGGTAGATCCTGCGGACACCAATCTGGCTGCCGCCATTGCAGCTTCGGAGCAATCGGCTAGGCTCGAAGCGATGCTAAGAAAACTCGCTGAGTCCGGTAATCATCAGACGCTTCATTTTTCATTTTATTGCACCTTGTATTATTATCTTTAACTAACATTTGTTCCATTTTCAACAGGTGTCTCTACTGAAGAGGCTATTGCTGCCTCCCTGAAAACCTTCCAGGAGGAGGAGGAGAAGCGTGCCCTAGCAGGCGCTGGTATGTTTCATCCCTTTCTCTTTTATAAGGAAAGTTTGTTGTCTTTTTATGATGGTCAACCTAACCTTTTTTTGTTTCTTAGCAGGGGTTATATCAGTTGATGCGGGGATCCTTCCCGAGCCTGTTACTGAAGTCCCGGCTTCGTCAAAGTTGCCTCAAGAGCCTCGGCTTGACAAAACGACGAGGGATGCCCTGAAAACCTTAGAAGCTTCCCTATTCACGGACGAGGACACCTCAATTAGGGAAGCTCTAGTGGCATCCGTCTCAAAGGCTCGGGAGGAGCGGAAGCGGTTGAGACGCGAAGCAAAGGCGCGTAGAGCTGCTTTGGCCGCGGGAGCGGGTCCCAGTACCATTCCTCGCGCTGACACTCCTTCTGGAGAGGCCCCTGTCGCCCTGTCTACTGCTTATAGGCAAGTGGCGCGCGCGGCCCGAAGTGCAAACAATAAATCCCCTTCAAGTAGCATCTCTTTCAGAACCTTGTTGTAAGAATTATTATAAAGCTATTGGCTCATATGCATTCTATCTTGCAGGACCAAGTCCGACTGAGGGGGAGGCGGAGACCGTTGGACCCCAGGAAACGGCGGAAGCGGCGCCTGCCGAACCTGAGCCGACGGTGGGCACCGCCGTCGGGGCCACGGTGCCTGAAACAGAAGTTGAAGGATCCGCCGCCGAGAAGGTCATTGATGCCGCGTCTGAAATGGCGGCAGATGAGATGATTGTCGAGCCGAAGGCAGTAGAAGTCGAGGCGCTTGAGGCTGGAGACGTCACGGTGCCGATGGACGAGACAACCGTGACCGCAGAAACCGAGGGAGTATCGGGTGAGGCGGCCACGATTCCTGAGGAGGAGCGAACCGCTCTTTCCCAGGAATCTGGTAATACTCCGATCATAGCCCTCCCCGCGTATGGTTCCTTGCCGTCTCCCGGGCTCGCGAGCACAACAACGGTTCCCATCGAGTCGGGTGATGAGGCTACGGGCGGTGGTCTCATGTCGATGGATGAGGGGATTGCTTCAGTTTCTGCTGGTAGTTCGTCGGGTAACAATTTTATCACCAGCGTTCCCCCTTTTTTCTATATATCTTGCGATCTTTTCCGACAAGCTTGTCTTTGCAGGTGCGGCCAGTGCCGATGCTCCTTTGCTCGAGGGGGCACCGTCGACTACTGCTTTGGCGGTGGTCACCTCCCCGCCTTCCCTTGTACCATCATGGATGTTGGAAGGCATGGATTCACGACTCATGCATTAATCTTTCAAAAATGTAGCTTTGTACTAACGTTATACCATTGTGCCTTTGCAGGAGTGCTCTTCGATCATTTATATCAAGTGTTGCTCCCACACTTCTCTTTCCCATCCGAGCTCGCTTCCCCTTCTGGTGGCGCCGGTGAGTATACCTTCACTATAATATCTTTACTTACCCCCTTTTTTCTAGCAATGGGATAATTTCTGACTTTTCCTTTTCTTTATTGCAGTGCCACAAATCGAAGGAGGGGATGCAAGGCTTGCCGCGCCACCGGCCCTTCCGGCTTTACCGTCCGTTTCAGCTGGTATAGTAAATTTCCTTTTTTGGTAACCCTTCAACATCTTCCGAACCATCGTTTAACCATGTTTTGTTTTGCAGCTATTGTTCCGGCTCCGGTCCCCTTTGAGGCTCGCGTCCTTTCACCGGCAGGCCCTTTCTTGAGACGTCCATCTTCCAAGGGTGCTGTGATGAGTTTGGGCATGCTGAGCGGGTACATTGAAGAGCTCAATGTGGACGCTCTCCCTTCTGCCGTAGATTTTGCCGCGGAGGTTAACCCGATGTTGGCGGCGCTCGTAAATTTTCATAACGAAGGCGTCGTCGAATCTTGGGTTAACCACTGCAGGGGGATCGAGGCCTGTCTATATCGGCTGGAGTCGACGCGCCCTTTCCCCGAAGTTTTAGCTCTGAGCACCCAACGCACAACTTGGCTCGAGCAAAGCACTTCGCACCTCCGCCACTTGGAACAAGAAGCAGCTTCAAGACTAAGGGAATGCCAAAAGACCTCGAACGAAACGGCCTATCTGCGCGCTGAGGTTGAGGCAAATGCTGCCCAAGTGAAGACTATCTTCGAGGGTCTCTTGGAGCGTATCTCCCATGGGATAAACTTGAAGCGGAAGCTTGACATAGCTGAGCGCAATACTCCAAGTCGGGAAGCTGCCTATCAGGTCGTCAGGGAGCAGCTTGCGTCGGTCTTGCAGCAGCGAGCCCAAGTGGAGGTAGAGCTGGCGGTAGTAGCCGATCGAGAGAAGACGTGGAAGGAAGTATGTGAGCAATTGTTAAATCTATGCAAGACGCTTCCTTCCCAGTAATTTCTCCTTGTATCATTTGTGCTTGTAAAATATATGTATATATTTTTTTTATTCTTTAGTACAATGTATCCTGTACCCAGTCAATGTTCATGAATAAAAGATACACATTTTTGTAACGTCCTGTGTCATTTCTTCGCCCCTTTTTTTTTATTCTTTTCAGCATGACATATTTAATACACCTTATTGACAGATAACTTCATTTCTCCCAGAGATAACGATGGCCTAGACTGCAGGTTCAGATCTGCCGCCTAGGACTTTTCAACTCTATGAGCCGTGAGGGTCTCATAGAGACTTTTCTTCCTACGGATCGAGAGGATCTCGTAGGCGGGCTTTCTCCTTAGGAATCGTAGGGATTCTTAAGTGTGGTTTTCTCTTATAAGTCGTAGGGATCTTATAAGAGAATTTTCCCTCTTACGAGTCGAGAGAATTCGTAAGCGGTTGTTTCCCTCCTCGTCGAAATTCAACTTCGGAGAGTGAGACCCGTGAATAGTATGCAAGAGACCATTTTGGATTGACTTGCAGGGCCCCATTGCTCAAGAAGCAAGCTTTTCAATCCTTGCTGTCTGAGACTTCTTCTTACAGATTAAGAAGCAAGTTCAATTTGTTGAAGAAATCCCTTTTCTGAAAGATTTGGCGGGTTCTCCCCCACCATCGGATCTTTGATCTAGGGGCTTCTGTTTTACAGAAGATAATAACCGAAAAGATTTCTTCAGAACCTTTTTGTTTAGCGCGAATGCTCCAGGATATGACGCGTGTCGCACAGCACACAGTGCAGCGCAACTGCACTAGCACATCTATGCCGACACGTGTCATGCAGCGCACGACGCATACGCCGCTGAAGCATTGCTTCCCTTGGTTTTGCTTGAAACAGAGCTTTGCTTTGGCTGGGTGCGCTGCTTTGGGGTGCTGCGCTGATGCGTTTGCGCTGGACACGTGGCGTGTAGCGCGCAGCGCAACGCAACTGCGCTAGCGCTTCCGTGCTGAAGCGTCGCTTCTTCAAGACAGAGCTTTGCTCTAATCGGGGAAGGATGAAGCGTTGCTTCATTTCCTGTCTCGGAATTCGAACGGGCATTCGCTCCAATTAGGGTAAACTGCCGTGACGACTCTTGGGAGTCGAAGAGGCACTTGAGGCCTATAAATAGGACCCTTGGTCCCCTCCAGATACTTATCATCTTCCAGATTTCCATTTTTGAAGACTTCAGAGCTTTGTTCTTGCCTTTAAGAACTCCGGTGCCTTGCTCCTTTTTTTTAAAGTTTTTTTTTAGAAGAACTTCAGGTAAAATCGATTCTTAGATCAATCTTAAATAGCAGAGCTCTCGTCTAGTGGGTTTCATCTTTGAACACAGTTTTGCTCTCTAGGAATTTAGTCATCCATGTATATTATTGCTTTTCCGTCGTTGATCTTCCTGTAATATTTTCTCCAGGCATAATGGCGGCGGTGCATCTATACAGTCTGCACGAGTTCATTACCTACGATGATTCCACGCTCAGGATCGTCAACAAAACCAGGAGTTTACAGATGCCGAATGTGCAGAAGTTATGGGTCGTCTGAACGCAAGCGGTGGTTGGCTGTTGCCTCGGCGTTCGGCTCTTTTGAAAGTCGTGCTGGGAGCAATATGGAGGGCACTTCCGGGTCTTCACGAGGCCCTACCACTCAATGCGCTGGATGATACCGAGGACAAGGTGCATTCAGTGCACCTGACAGGGCTGATCTCAAAGAAGCGACGGAACGACCTCGTTGACATCCTGCATCAAGTGTTTCAGCAGACGACGATCGTTGCTGCTTATCAAAGGCCGGAAGGGCTTGCCGATGATATCGACACCGAGGAGCGTGAAAGACTGCGCATAAGAATAATTAGAAAGGCCAGAAGTACTCTGGATGGCCTTACTTTTGATTTCCTCAATCCGTGCCCCGGATCCGAGGTTATACCGTTGTAATATTTTGAACAATGTTTCTCATGCATTATTCTTATTCTTGTAAAAACTTTTAGCGGTATGAATGAAAACCCTCCCCCTTTTCTATTTCAGCTTGTCTTATTTCTCGTCCTGAGTCCTCTGTCCATGCATAAATGAATGCGTCACGCATGCCAGATCAGATGTAGAACGGATATTCTTTCTGTCATCTTCTTTCTTTTAATGTCAATAGGCTGTCTTAATAATCATGGTTGACGGATGTCTAAAACGAGTATTCCGACTTCCTCAGGAAATAGCGATGGCTTAGGCCGCAGGTTCAGGTTTACCGCCTAAGACTTTTCAATTCTATGAGCCGTGAGGGTCTCATAGAGGCTTTTCTCCCTACGGATCGAGAGGATCTCATAGGTGGATTTTCTCCTTAGGAATCGTGAGGATTCCTAAGTGTGGTTTTCCCTTATAAGTCGTAGGGATCTTATAAGAGAATTTTCCCTCTTACGAGTCGAGAGAATTCGTAAGCGGTTGTTTCCCTCCTCGTCGAAATTCGACTTCGGAGAGTGAGACCCGTGAATAGTATACAAGAGACCATTTTGGATTGACTTGCAGGGCCCCATTGCTCAAGAAGCAAGCTCTTCAATCCTTGCTGTCTGAGACTTCTTCTTACAAATTGAGACGAATCAGGAATTTGCTCGCGGAGAGGGTGATGGCTCTGCGAGTTGACATGTGTTAAGAGGCTCTCATCACGGAGTGTTTGTATCCATGAGTCGAGGAGTTTGCCAGGGATTATTTGTTTCCCGAGCGCCAAGGATTATTTGTTTCCTTGGGGTTTGAAACGAGTCGAGGATTCCCACGGAGGCGCTGGTGGCTCTGCAGGTCGACGCGGATCAGGAGTCTCTCGTCAAGGAGTGTTTGTATCCGTGAGTCGAGGGATTTGCTAGGGATTATTTGTTTCCCGAGCGCCAAGGATTATTTGTTTCCTCGGGGTTTGAAACGAGTCGAGGATTCCCACGGAGGCGCTGGTGGCTCTGCAGGTCGACGCGGATCAGGAGGCTCTCATCAAGGAGTGTTTGTATCCGTGAGTCGAGGAGTTTGTTGGGAGAGTATGGCTCCCGAGCACCAAGGATTATTTGTTTCCTTGGGGTTTGAAACGAGTCGAGGATTCCCACGGAGGCGTTGGTGGCTCTGCAGGTCGACGCGGATCAGGAGGCTCTCGTCAAGGAGTGTTTGTATCCGTGAGTCGAGGAGTTTGTTGGGAGAGTATGGCTCCCGAGCGCCAAGGATTATTTGTTTCTTTGGGGTTGAAACGAGTCGAGGATTCCCACGGAGGCTCTGGTGGCTCTGCAGGTCGACGCGGATCAGGATGCTCTCATCAAGGAGTGTTTGTATCCGTGAGTCGAGGAGTTTGTTGGGAGAGTATGGCTCCCGAGCGCCAAGGATTATTTGTTTCCTTGGGGTTTGAAACGAGTCGAGGATTCCCACGGAGGCGCTGGTGGCTCTGCAGGTCGACGCGGATCAGGAGGCTCTCGTCAAGGAGTGTTTGTATCCGTGAGTCGAGGAGTTTGTTGGGAGAGTATGGCTCCCTCTTTGTTTACGCCCTTGGATTGTATACAGGGATCGATGTGATCTTAACTGCAGGGCCAAAATTTTATCATCATTATTTTTTTTGTTTTATTTCCGCGATGCTCTATCATTTCAGCTTTTATATCGCGAAGGTCACGATCGCCCAATCATTTCGGCTATTTTTCGCGGTGCCCAATCATTTCGGCTTTTTATTTTATTTTTACTCGCTGCTTTTTATTGCGAGTTGCCCAATCATTTCGGCTATTTCGTATGCATGTACGGTTTACTGGCTTTTCGCCGTGAACCTGAAACTGGACACCGATTTCGGCATCAGCACCGCTACAACTGGGATATTGCCAGGAGCGAATCATCATCTGCCTCTGTCGCTGTCGAACAAAGGTGGCTTAGTGACCAGGGTTAGGGTCCTGTTGACTAAGGCTTTGACTTCATAAGCCGTAAGGGTCTCATAAAGGTATTTCTCCCTACGAGTCGTGAGGATCTCGTAGGTGTGTTTTTTCCTTAGGAATCGTGAGGGTTCCTAAGTGTTTTGTTCCTCTGTAAGTCGCAAGGATCCTACAGGAGGGTTTTCTCCTTGTAAGTCGAGAGGATTTACAAGGGTCGTTTACCATGCAAACATATCCCTAGTTTCAGATGGGACTTAGTTAGGGAAATGTTTATTCGCGCCCGTGGATTGTATACAAGGGTCAATGCTGAGCCACTTGTAGGGCATTATCGAAAGTTGTGGGGGCTGCTTAAGCACAGGTTTAGATCTCTGTAGCTTAAGACTTTCAAATCTTATGAGCCGTGAGGGTCTCATAAGAGCGTTCTCCTTACGAGTCGTGAGGATCTCGCAAGTGTATTTTCTCCTTAGGAACCGTGGGGATCCCTAAGTGTGTTGCTCCCTTGTGAGTCGTAAGGATCTCACGCGGGTGGTTTCTCCTTACAAGGTCGAGAGGATCTTGTAAGTGTTCTTTAACGAGGTTGCGCCCTTTCAGGTTTTCACAAACACTCGCCGGTAGTCCTGCTGTTTTTACTTACGGAGCCCTTTCGGGTTTTCATCCGTGCCCCTTTTTGCTTATGGACATACCGTCTTCTTTTTTTTTTTTTATTCTTTTTATTTCCTTTTTTTTTCTTTTTTTTTTTACGAGGTCGCTCCCTTTCGGGTTTTCACGAACACTCGCCGGTAGCCCTGCTGTTTTTACTCACGGAGCCCTTTCGGGTTTTCATCCGTGCCCCTTTTTGCTTATGGACATACCGTTTATATTTTATTTTATTTTCATATTTTATTTTTATTTTTTTTTTTTTTATCTCGTCAGCCTAAGGATGCTGCGGTAGTAGTTTAAAGACGTTTCGGTCTGCTATTAGTTTAAGGACATTTCGGTCCGCTGTTAGTTTAAGGACATTTCGGTCCGCTGTTAGTTTAAGGACATTTCGGTCCGCTATTGAGAAGCTGGCTACTGCTTATAAAGTTTGAGCTTAGGAAGATAGCGAGCGGACATAGTCGTCGTCATCTATCGTTGACCTAGGCTGTGGCTCATTAAGCGTAGTATTTTTTTAGGAAGCGACCGTTTATTGGTCTGAAAGGCCTTTCACCATGCATGTCCATGAGTAGATAGGCCCCGCCCTGGTAAACTTTATCTATGATGTACGGACCTTCATAGTTTGGCTCGAATTTTCCCCGCTTGGCGCGATTGGGGATCATAGGCCTTTTGACCACTAGCACGAGTTCGCCTTGGTGGAATGTCCTCGGTCGGGTCAATCTTTCGTATGAGCGCATCATCTTTGCTTTATAGGCCTCCAGATTTTGTCGCGCTATGAGCCGTGTTTCTTCAAGGGCGTCAAGCTCCTCAAGCCGAAGATGAGCATTTTCTTTGTTTGTCAGCTCGTAATGGACTGCCACTCGTAGAGAGGGTAACTCTACCTCGAGAGGGAGTACTGCTTCCGTACCGAACACCAACGCGTATGGCGTTGTGTTTGTAGCTGTCTTGAACGTGGTTCGATACGCCCAAAGAGCTTCTTGCAGTCTCTCATGCCAGTCTTTCTTATTTCGGGACACTGTTTTTTTTATAATTTTCGTCAAGGTCTTATTGAAGGCCTCGGCGAGACCGTTAGCTCGTGGATTATAGACTGAGGAATATCTCCAGTCTATGTTATGCTGCTGTGCGAAGCGGCTGATTATATGACTTCGGTAGGCTGGCCCGTTATCGTAGATGATCCGCCTCGGAGTTCCAAACCGATATATGACGTGCGTTTTGAAGAAATGGAGGATATTCTCCGTCTTCACTTCTCTCAATGGTACTGCTTCTGCCCACTTAGAGAAGTAGTCAGTCGTTGCTAGGATGAAACGATGTCCTTTAGACGATGCTGGTTCGATGGGGCCGACTATATCAGTCCCCCACATTTCGAATGGCCAGCTTGCTACCGTTGGATGCAGCGGATTTGGGTGCTGGTGGATGAAGTCCCCATGAATCTGGCATGAGTGACATTGCTTCGCATATTCGATGCAGTCTTGAATCATCGTGGGCCAGTAATAGCCCATCCGTTTGATCTTCAACTTCATCTTTGGACCTGCTTGGTGAGAACCGCAGATTCCATCATGAACTTCCTGAACGAATCTTTCCGATTCATCTGGTCCTAAGCATCTCAGCCACAGAGAATCGAATGACCTCTTGTATAGAGTATCATTGACGAAGGCGAAAAACAGGGCTCGTTTTATGAGTTGATGTCTTGCGGACGCATCTTCGGGCATTTGGTGGGACTTGAAGTAGTCTATAAAGACTTCCCTCCAATCCTCAACCTTCTTATGTTCTTTTATTTGCAAGGTCGCTTGTCTAGTCACTCCCTTCTCTTCGGGTGATTCCGAAGGTATTTCTGCGGGGGTGAGCACCTGACGACTTTGTACCATGATTCTAACGTCATCGAGGTTCGCGTCAGCCATTTCTTTAGCGAGTTTGGCCAACGCGTCCGCTTTGCTGTTATCCGCGCATGGTATGCTCTCCAAAGTATAGGAGGGAATTTGGGTTAGCAGTTGTTACACCTTTTCACCGTATTTTACTAACTCCGGTTTGCATGTTTGGTAATCGCCGTTTACTTGACTAACGACCAGTTGCGAATCTCCGTATATGAGGAGGTTTTCAATTCCCATGTCAATGGCGATCTCGAGGCCTGCTATTAGAGCTTCGTATTCGGCTTCGTTGTTTGTCCTCGGTTCCGTCAGGGAGAACGCGTAGCGCATTATCCCTCCTTGTAGAGTTATAAAGATGAGTCCTACCCCCGATTTGATTATAGGGGTACTTTGTTTGCGCTTCTTCACGGAAGATGCTCCGTCAAAATAAAGCTCCCATCGAGTATTATCACCATCGATCGCATCAAACGCATGTTCGTCTGGAAGATCGCAGTTTAAAGGAGAGTCGGCTGGTATCGGGTGCTCAGCAAGGAAGTCGGCGATGGCCTGGCCTTTTATTGCTTTGAGTGGTCGATATGCTATCGAGAACTCCATTAAGAGTAGGGCCCATTTAGCGAGTCGTCCTGTCAATATGGTCTTTGACATTAGATATTTGAGAGGGTCCACCTTCGAAATGAGATAGACTTCATGCGCTAATGCGTAATGTGTAAGCTTTGTTATTGCGAAGATCAACGCCAGGCAGTGTTTTTCAATGGGGGGATAATTGCTTTCTGCCTCCAGCAGCACTCGACTTAAATAGTAAAGTGCTCTTTCTTTCCCTTGGTCATTCTCTTGTGCCCATAATGCGCCCAAAGAACTTTCAAGGGCGGCCGTGTAAAGAATGAGAGGCTTTCCCTTCACTGGAGTAGCCAACACTGGAGGGTTTTGCAGGTACTGTTTGATCTCGTCTAGTGCGCTTTGGCACTTTTGATCCCAGACGAACGGGGTTCCCTTCTTCATCAGGTGGCTGTAAGGGCGGCACTTTCCTGAGAGGTTGGCTATAAATTGCCGTATGTACGCGAGCTTCCCTTGGAGAGACCGCAGCTGTTTGAGAGTTCTCGGGGGAGGCATTCCCATGATTGCCTTGATCTTGGACGGGTCTATCTCGATACCTCGGTGTCGAATGACGAATCCCAGGAATTTGCCCGAGGAAACCCCGAATGCACACTTCAGAGGGTTCATCTTCAAGTTGTATTGTCGAAGACGTTGAAATACGGTCTTCAGATGCTCGAGATGTTCCTCATATGATTTGGTTTTAACAACGAGGTCGTCGATATAGCACTCAACAATTTCGTGTATAAGGTTATCGAAAATCTTCGTCATGGCCCTTTGGTAGGTTGCACCGGCGTTCTTTAAACCGAAGGGCATTACCTTGTAACAGAATATTCCCAAAGGAGTCCGGAAAGCCGTATGTTTCTGGTCTTCAGGGTGCATTTTTATTTGATTATATCTTGATGAGCCGTCAATGAATGAGAAAATCTCATGCGTGGACGTATTGTCTATCATTAGTTCGGTGACTGGTACTGGGAAATCATCCTTCGGGCAGGCTTTGTTGAGATCCCGAAAGTCCACGCATATGCGCACCGTACCATTTTTCTTCATCACTGGGACGATGTTAGCAATCCATTCAGGGTATTGAACCTCTTGGATAAAGCCGGAGTCTATCAGCTTTTTGACTTCCGCGTTGATGCTCATTTCGAGCTCAAGCCGCATTCTTCTCGGCGCTTGTTTGACCGGCTTGACACTCGGGGATATTGCCAGTCTATGTACAGCAACTTCTGGATCAAGTCCCGGCATCTCGGCATAGTTCCATGCGAAGCAATCTTTATGCTGTACAAGGACGTCCTTTAATGCAGCCACCTTTTCCTTGGACAGCAGTTCGCTGACGAATGTCGGTCGCGGATCGTTTATCGTCCCCAACTCAATTTTCTTGAGGTTATCCGCAGTGGTATGTATGCCGTCCTCCAGTTCTTTCGGAGCTGGGGGAAATTCTGAGATCACCTCATCATTGCTGTTTTCGAAGCACCAGGGAAGGCTGTCCACATTCTCGGACTCTTCTTTTAATATCGTTATCATACGACAGGTGTGAATTTTCTGCCAATCCCAATGTGGAACTGGTTCTTCTTTCGTGGCCTTAGGCTCGTGCTTTTGTGGTGGTGCTACCCTCCAGTTGTTGGACAAAGCGAATTTACCAAGCTGATATTGATCTTCGACCCAATTCTTGAAGGTGAAGCAATCTTCAAGAGGATGACCTACTACTCGATGGTAAAAGCAATAATTTGGGTTGAATACCTCGCCCGCGTGCTCGGGGTGCTTGGACTCTGGCAGCGTAAGCATTTGATGTTTTAGAGCAAGATCAAATATCTTCCTTGTTTTGTTCCGAGGAAATGAGTATGCTCGACCCATTTTCTTCATGAGGGCTAAGTCAGTAACGCTCGACTTTCGGATACGTGGTTTCTTAGCTCTGCCTTATGTTTGTTGAGCGTCTTTTCTGTCCTCTGATTTGTTTTTGCTTTCGCGTCGAACCTTTTTTGTAGCAGGTTGACAAGGAGCGGCCTTTTCATCCTTCACGGCCTGTCGGAGAAGGCGTTGCGTCTTGGCTTTCTCATAGATGGTCGTCTCGCAATTGTGGTCATCTCGGACTTTTTGACCAGCTTCCCTTATAAGCCTGTCCATTTGTTCTTCAAATGATGGACCGGGCACTTTTTTATCAGGAACTTTTACTGGCTTAGGATTAGCGTCCTCCCATTGAGCGTCCGCATCTTCATCGAAGTCATACATGACATAACAGCTATTTACTAGCTCTTGTTTCTTTAGCCGGATGTACCCAAGCCCTTTTGTTTCCATTCTCCCGTTAGGCAGTTTGCGTTGGGTCCCGGGAACATTCCAGACCCTGTCATAGAATTTGGCCTCTCTAACGGTCTGTCTGAAGGATATCCCCTGGCGTTTCAGCAGTTTCTTCAAACCTTCGGTATAATATCTGGGAAGACGGATAGGCCGAAGCCTGTCGAGCGTGGGATCCACGCCATGCCAAACTTCTTTTTCCACCTTGTTTTCTTCAGAACGGTAGAATAGGATTGCCTTCTCGTTTTCTCGCCTGGGAGGGATACAGAATGTCCGCAGCTCTTCTATACTGTAGATATTAAGTGCGTTCAGTTCTTTATGATGTTTAGGCGGCACCATGGCGACTTGCAGGCTTTGCTCTTCGTCAGCGGAAGCTTTTATTGAAGGTCGAGCAGAGAATACGACATGGACCTCATCCTCCGAGTCACTACCAAAGACCAATGTAGGAGTGGACGGTCCTGGTTTGTTATGTTGGGGCGGACCCGAATAAACGATCTCCTCTTCTTCCTCGGTATCACTGCCGAAGACAGGGATGGTGGCGTTAGTTTTATTTTCCGGCTTGTGACACTTCTCCGTGTCTTCGAAATCCGGCAAAAAGTATTTAGCATCTTCGTATTTGCGGACCTCGTTCACAGAGAACGGGTTCAGTTCTCCCGTCACGGTATATTCGAAACCATCCTTAAAATACTTCATACACTGATGTTGTGTAGAAGGGATGATGTTGTACTCGTGTAACCATGGTCGGCCGAGCAAAGCGTTGTAGCATGTCTTGGCATCTATGACGTGGACCTTAATGTCCGTGACGATTAATCCGAAGCGTAGCGTCAGTATCACAGATCCAAGAGTCTTTGACGATTGGGAGTCGAACCCGGATATGGTGATCTTGTCCCGAGCAAGGTGCTGGACGCTCATGCAGATTTCCTTCAACACCCGCACGTTGAGTAGGTTAACAGACGACCCGTTATCGATCAGAATTTTGCCTATCTTTATATCATGGCAGTATCCCGAAACATAGAGCGGGCGATTGTGTTCGCAAGTCCTAAGTAGAAGGTCCTCATCGCCAAAAGTAACATCAGCCGTGTATACTTCCTCCAACTCATTCTTCATCTTTTCCTCGGCCAGGCATGCTTGGAATTGTTCCGGGTCTTGTAAGGCTTTAATCAAAGAATCCCTCGCCTCTTTTGATAGCAACAGGGCATCGAGAATGCTGAGTTGTGAGGGTAGCTTCCTCAGATGTGCCAAGACATTGTAATCCACTTTATTCCTCTTTGGCGGGTTCTTGGCGGTTAACTCTTCTGCAACTCGATCATCCAAGGCGATGTCTTTAGAGGCCTTCTCTTTCCCTTTGTCTTTCTTGTTTAAGGGTCCGAGATTCTTTTCGGGTAACGTCCGGTTGCGTAGCTGTATATTCTCGCAAGCCTTTGGTCCTTCTTCTTTTTCCGAAGTGGATTCTTTAAAGAGGGGGCCAAGCTCTAGCTCCTCATCAGAATCGCTCCCAAATACAGGTACTTATGATTCCCCGGCGTCAATCATGCAACAACCACTGCTAGTTTTATCAAGCATTTTGTTTATTCCGTTCTGCTCTCGGCGGGCTTTGCGCTTTTCCCGCTTAAACTGTTGCCGATGAGTAACATATCCTTGCCACCACTTATCGAAAGCTTTGCACTCTTCGGTGGGATGCGACACCTTCCGATGGTACAAGCAATAGGAGGGGTGGTTTTCCATTTCACCCATAATGTTTTTCTCGGAGGGTGGTAGCTTTATACCCATTGACACAGCCTTAGCGAATCTCTTCTTTATCTTGAACTTGATTTTATCTGTGGTGGGTGTATTTTGTTCTAGCGGGAGTACCGCAATTCTTTCGCCAAGGCGCTGGCGTTTGGCCTTTTCGAATATAACCGCTTCGTTATCCCGATCAGCTTTGCCCTTTAAGAACGCCTGATTTAAGAATGCATCAATCACTTCATCCGACGGCTCCAGCATTTTTAGTGCAGGCTTTGCCCCCAGCTTTCCAGCGCGAGGAGTCTCCTCATCGGTTGTGGACAAATGGGAAATCACATGGCAACTTGCCACATGTTCTTCAGATTCATTTGACGAACTACCTCCCTCATCTTCTTCTTGGAAGACATGGTTGAGGAACTCTTGCAGTGTAATGGGAGTCCGCGCCTTCTGGTTGTACTCTTCCAGCGCGTCAATTTGCTTTTGCAAGTCCGTGCGCCTATCGCTAGGCTTCACCGGTTTCTTGGCCTTCTTCTTTTTCTTTGAAGACTGGCTACTAGTGCTTGAACCCCCATTTTTGGTCTTTGGAGTTGGACGTGGCTTTAACATCCCCTCAACGACCTATGGTTCCAATGGGCTTTTCCACTTGATCGCCGGACATGTCCGAAGATCATTTAGCATTCTCTTCGTTTTTGATGATAATACAACCTCCCACGGAGTTTCTTCAATGACAGAGCATGTTGCCCCCGTCGTATTCGTTCCTTTAGAGCTGTGGGGCTACGGGGGATTCACTTTCCATTTGTCAGATAACGCAAATTTTCCTTGTATACTGGTTTTCAAGCCAATTTTTGAAAATGTAGCAGTCCTCAATCGGATGGCCTAGCACTCGATGATAGGAGCAGTAATTAGGTTCGTTGATGTCACTTGGTTGCAACGGACGTTTTGGATCTGGCAGATTTATGAGTCTGTTGCGTAATGCCAGCTCGAATAACCTCTTCGTTTTATCGCGGGGAAAGGAATAAGGACGTCCCATCCTATACTCAAGGGGTACGTAAGGGCGCGTATTGTTTGGACGAGCAACTGGCTTCAAGTCGTTCGGTTGTTGTTGAGCATTAGCGACAATGATCGCTTTTCCCTTTCCTTTGTCAGTTCGGGAATCCGGTTTTGGGAGAGGGGGTTTATGGCCCATCTGGTCCATCTGCGCCAGTTTGTCAATCAAAGCCTGGAAGAAAGTCGGCTTGAAAAACATCATAAACTGTGAGATGGTTGCTTGTGGATCAAGAGTTCCAACAAACATTCCCACCGCAGGGGCTTCTTCTATGCGCTGCTCACACTTTGACCATAGATTACGCCACCGTATAGCGTACTGAACCCATGTCTCGCCGGGTTTTACCCTAGCGTTAATCAGTGCCGTCATCGGGGTACGTTCACTGGCACTTGCAAAGCGTTGGGTAAACAGCAGCTCCATCTCCGTGAAGGTTTTAATAGAATCATTAGGGAGTTCAGAGTACCACTCGAACGTCGTATCTGATAGACTTCCGACAAACTGGCGGAGCAAAAGCTTGTCATCGCCGCCGGTGTTACCGCAAAGTGCCCTGAACTGGGCGACATGCTGATGGGGATTGCCAGTCCCTTTGTAGACATGAAACTTGGGAATTGTGTAACCCGGCGGGTACTTGATTTGGTCATACCAGCCTGGATATGGCCGCCCCGTTTTTACGACGTGGCCGGCTGCTTCGGCTGCATGATGAACCTTTATTTGCTGGGCTATGTATTCGTCCAGATCAGTCTTAGAGATTGTATCCTCTTTAGCTGTTAATAGAGCGGGCTGCGGATTTAATGTATCTCCCTTATCATCTCCAAGGACGGTTAGGGGTTCTTCAGCGGGAGGATCTTGTTGTATCATCATCCCTATCATGTCCTGGAAGAGGAGGCCCATCCGCTGTATGTTGGCCGCTTGTTCAGCAGCCTCTTTGTCCCTCTTCTCCAGTACTCGGCGAAGGAACTCGGCGTCGGTCTCTTCTTCCTGGCGCTCATCTAAGGACGCCTCAGGGTTCTCTTTTGGCCCAGTGAGTGCAGCCATTGTGGTCATCATCTCCTGGAGCTTTTGTTGCTGCTCCTGAGCCTTGGTCACTGATCGGGTGAGCGGTCGGTGACCCGTAGAAGTGCGGCTTTCTTCCTTTCCAGAGGCCATATAAACCGTATGAACTGTTATGCCCCCTGACTTGGGGCGTTTGGGTTCACTGCTTTTAAACTTTGCCAGTGTCACGGGAGCTTTCTCTGGCCTTTTTCTTTTGTGGACCATTGAGGTTGAAGGAGCCGTTGAAGTGGGCATCCTAGCAATTGTTGCCCCCTGCTGTTTAATGGGGCGGTTTTTGTCCTTTTCCACCTTTGCCCTTTTCTGGCGATGAAAGTGGTCTGGGTCAATCATGGAGTCTTGAACCCTCGGCCAAACTTTATAAATTTTTGACGACAGCCGTTGAGGGGGCTGTTCCTGCTTTGTCTCCGGAGCTTTCTCCATAAGCGGCGGATATCTTTTCAATGTAGCAATTGGAGAGTTCTTTCTCACCTTCCTCAGCAATTCAAAGCTGTTCCCAGTTGGAACAGCAGCGTTGACCTCCACCATTGGAGCAGGTGGAGTTAGCCCTGAGGGGGAGTTGCCCCCTGCCTTCCTCATTCGTTGCCAATGTCGACGTCGAGCACGACGAGCCGTTGGGATCGGCTCAGCGATAGAGATAACTTCTTTTTGTCCCCTGTCTGAATGAGGCGCCGCCGGTGTTAACCTCTTAAAGACTGAGGTTGTTCCTTGCGGGGTAATATCCAATCTGTCAAAAACAGATCTTCGTGCAGGGGCAGGAGCAGGAATCATCAGTCTTGAAAAGACTGACTCTTTGGCGGGAGAAGCCGCCTTAACGACTTCCGGAACAGCGGCCGTTGCCCTCTTTGGGACAGCCAATTTAGAGTTCCGATTCAGCCTGGTGAAGACAGAGGCTGTCGGTTTGGTAGCGGACGACCCGTTGACAGGGATCGTGGTAGCAGTGAGCCGGTCGAACACCGACTTCTTGTTCGCTTCCGGTGCGGGTATCGGCATAGAGAAGCTTGTGGATGGGACCATGGTCCCAAAAAACAGGCCGGTGGTGGCCTGGGTCATCTGTTCTACCGGCAGAGCGAGGAAAGAGGCCGCTTGGGGCCCATATGTTACACCTCTCGGTGAGGTGGAGCATCCGTTGCAGTGGTGCTTCGCGCGTTTGGTGCAGTTAGAATCCATGGATGCTTGAGTTCTACGCCAGACAAAAGACCAAATCTTACCAACTTGAAATCCGAAGGCAACCATTTAACAAACCGTGACTGGTTCGCGAAGACGACACACGAAGTGTGGAGTGGAAAGAGGAAGAGGTCCCACCGGGCGTGCCAGAATCTGTTCCCCTCCGAACGGCGGCCTAGACTTTCGCGTCCGTGCCTGAGTTTCAGGGCAGATGCTATTTGGTTTTATCCGTCTACCTCTCCGAAAATGCCAAGTTGATTTATGGAATTTTGCATCGGAGGTTTAGATGGATGCGGCCGATGTAGCAGACTTCGTCAGATTCCCCCTCAGGGTGAGGGGTTTTTGATTGTGGGGACGTTCTTCCCTGCAGGCGCAAGCCCCTGCAGTTAATTACGCTACCGTATCGCGGTAACAACTTTCTCCTTCTCTAGAATTTCACTTCGTGTCGTGTGTGTTTGTTTTGTTTGTGGTTTCCCGTGGATTGTATACGGAGACTGAGTAATGCCGTCGCCCGTAGGACGTGGATTAGTCCAAATCCGTATTTACTTAGATTTGGGTTTGGTGTTTTCAGTTTAAGGATGCATTAGTCGCGTTGCGGCTAAGATCAACTTAAACGTTCGTCAAGGATACGTTAGTCCTGTTTTAGACTAAGATCAACTCAACGTAGTGATTAATTTAATGTATGGCCATCGGGACTCGTCACCTCTCTGACGTCGTTGAAGGATTACAACGACATGTATCAAGGAGCTCGGAGATGTACCCTCGAACCAGAGTTAATTGGGAGTTTTATAATCCATTTGAATATTTAAGGATACGTTAGCCGTGTTTGGGGCTAAGATCAACTTAAACGTTTGTTAAGGATACGTTAGTCCAGTTTGAGACTAAGATCAACTTAACGGGACCGTTTAGATCCGACAAAAGAGCATTTGGGCTCTATTGTGCCAGTTTAGGGACGTGGTGGTCCGATGTTAGTTTAGGGACGTTTCGGTCCGATATTAGTTTAAGGACGTTTCGGTCCAATATTAGTTTAGGGACGTTTCGGTCCGTTATTAGTTTAGGGACGTTTCGGTCCGATGTTAGTTTAGGGACGTTTCGGTCCGATATTGGGTGTGTGGCCGTTGGGACCCGTCACCTCTTTGACGTCGTTGAGGAATTACAACGATGGATGTCAAAGGAGTTCGGAGATGTACCCTCGAACCGGATGTAGATTGATTTAGGAGAGCCATTTTGCTCAGCTAATTTAATTTAAGGACTTATGGCTACGATTGGGCTAAGTCCAGTAAAGAAAATGTCCAACATTGCTTTTGCATTTCCTTTTATTTTTATTTGGGCTTTGCCCAAAAAAGATGCAGGGCATCAATTTATTTTGGGCTCTGTTTCTTTATGAATGATGCAGGGCATCAATTTTATTTGGGCTCAGCCCTTTTATTGCTTTGCAATTTATTTTGGCCTGCTAGGTCTTTTTGATTTGGGCCTGGCCCTTCAAGTACTGCATTGCATTTGTGCAAAGCAACAAGAATCTTTTAGATTCAAAGAAAGGAGTGCAGAGCACTTTTTAATTTCTTGATCTAAATTTAGATCAAAGAGAAGAAGAAAAAATCTTTTCTTTCTTTCTATCTCAGAGAACCAGAGGTTCTCTAGCAAGTGCAAGGCACTATTTTTTTTATTATTTTTATTTATTTATTTGTTTATTGGAGATCACTGATTTTTTCTTTTAGATCAATGATCTATTCCTAAGAGAATTTTCTCTTATTTCAAAGGTTTTTACCTTCTTCTTTGTGTTCTCAAGAAGTTCTCCTCTCCTTTTTTTTTTATCCAATTGTCTCTGCCTTTGAAATGGGGTCTAGGGTCCTTTTTATAGTGCTCAAAAATCAGTTAAATTTGTTAAAAAGATATTTTCTGAGTGATTTGGGGAATTTTCCCCACCGTTGGATCTTTGATCCAAAGGCCCCTGTTTTACAGAAGAAATCTTATTGTTTAAACAAGAACAGAAAAATATCCTTAAATCTTCACTCTGTTGTTGCGCAACTCACCAGCGCGTGACACGTGTCGCGCAGTGAAGCGCTTGCGCAACTGCGCGGACACGTGTCTCGCAGTGAAGCGCTTGCGCAACTGCGCGGACACGTGTCGCGCAGCCGTGCGCTTGCGCAGTTGTGCTTGCGCAACTGCGCGGACACGTGTCGCGCAGCCGTGCGCTTGCGCATTTTTGCTTGCGCAACTGCGCGGACACGTGTCGCGCAGCCGTGCGCTTGCGCAGTTGTGCTTGCGCAACTGCGCGGACACGTGTCGCGCAGCCGTGCGCTTGCGCATTTTTGCTTGCGCAACTGCGCAGACACGTGTCGCGCTGCCGTGCGCTTGCGCAGTTGTGCATGCGCAACTGCGCAGACACGTGTCGCGCAGCCGTGCGCTTGCGCAGTTGAACGTTGCTTATGTTTTTTAAAGAGCCTTGCTCTGATTGGACGTACTGCCTTGGGCGTTGTGCTGCCGTGTCAACTTCTGACACGTGGCGCGTTGCGCGCAGCGCACGGGAACTGAAGCGTTGCTTCAAAATTTGAATTTTCAAAATTCAAGCAGAGCCTTGCTCTGATTGGGGGAACAGTCTCTACATGAGTTAGTATATGATATTAACTCACCCATGGTTGCTATTCTCACCACTTGATTCATTCTTCACTTGATCTTTTCCATGGTTGCTTTTCTTCATCTCCTTCCTCAAGCTCACTAGCTTTTTGGGAGGTGAAGAAAATGAGTGAGAAAAATATTTCTGAAGTGAGCAAAATTCCTACTTCATCATCTTCTACTAGATTAGCCATTTTGTTTAGGGTGTTTGCTTCACTAATTCCATATTAGTGAAGAGATAACTTGAGTTGGTGTCTTCTCGACATAGAACATCTTCGTCCTCGAAAACTTCAAGCAAGCTTGTTCCTTTCATCTTGTGGAGCCTTTCTAGAGTCCGGGTGTTCACTACTTGGAGCGAAGGGACTACTACATGGAGCTATTGAAGTGAAGACTGGTCTACAAAAGTTATATTCCTTATTCACTTAGTTGTAAAGATGTTTACATTCTAGTTTTGTCTAATTCTCTAGTTAAGATTCTAGGTTAAGGTTCTTTAGCGCGCCAAATTTTTTAAAAATGGCATGGTCGATGCCTCCTGAAACCCATCGGTGACCTAGGGAACCCTGCAGTGGTATTAGAGCCATGATATATAATTAAACGATGTTTGTAGAATTACGAAACCGAAATATCTCCGAAACACTCGAAATAAAAACCAAGTTTCTGTCGAAATTTTCAGAGTGTCTAAAAATGTTTTAAGCAATTGCAAAATGTTATATGAGATGTAACATGAACACCACAGAAATTTGACCCCCCTTCGCCGGATTTTGGCCGGCGAAATGTATTGAAAATCCGGTGTCGCCGGTTTTGTTGTGGATTTTTGGCTTCAAATATTTGTGGTGTTCCAGTCTCTGGGTTTTGGTGTTTCACGTGTTGTTTGTTTTAACTTATGTTGCATGTGATGTTTTATTTCTGTAAAGGAAATTCGGAGTGTTTCGTAGTTGTAATTTTAACATCGTTTCTAGTTATTTAGACGACGTTAAAGTTCGAACGGATATCAATAACCCATTTTTCCCTCGCTGGAAATTTTCCAAGAGTTGGATTTTTCCAAATTTAAAATCTTCAGAAAATCATGCAGGTGTTTTCTATGGACTCTCTAGAAGAATGAAACCCTAACTCGATTCTGTTACCGTCGGAACCACCACCAAACCATAGGATTTATGGTAGTTCCGCGGCGCAATAGGTGAGGCAAGAGCTGACCCTTCTACGGTTGGTTGATTAGTACAAAAATATATGTTAACCGTAATCAGAAACGGCGTCGCTTTGCAGCTAGCCGGTGAATACGGGTCGATCCACAGAGATGTGTAATTTTCTTATATGTTTTTACGAGTTGATTCGAATTGTGGTTTGATTTTTCTCGATTGATTTTAAAAACTAAGTTGTACGATATTAAGGGATTTGTTAGGGTTAGGTCTAAAGTGGGGTTTGATGAAATTGATCTTATCACCTCTTTCAATGCACTTGATTAAAACCTTTTAGAAGTCATAACAATTATTAGCAAAGGGGATTAGGATGATTGCGAAGAAACGAAATTTCTTCCTCTTGATCCTTGTCCGTCCTTTCCTACTAATTGCTATAACCTTCATGGACGTCATGCATATCCGGTCCTTTATACTACGGTTTCACCGTTACCTCGTGGGTAGGGTGCCGTAGGGAGCGGATCATGCATGCATGCATAAAGTTCTACTTATAAAAATATTTAGCATTGAAAGAGATGAGAGATATTCATCTCTCAATCCTTCCTTTATTCCTAACCTTAACAAGCGAGGAAATTACTCGCTCATTAGGGGATCTTTTAAAAATAACATTTTTATTTTGATTAATGAGTTTTGTTTAGATCTAAAGAATTACTTATCTACTGCAGATTAAAGAGTTCTACGCAAGATTAAACTAAGGCAAGAATTAACTAGAGAGCTATGGCAATAAGTAAATTATCACTAAGGCAGGAATAAAAATATAAAAACTTACAATAAATGATGCTCTTAATCTCCCAACAATTCTGAAATTTTATTGATTGAAAAGAGTCATAGGGTTTACAAATTTGTGATTACAATTTATACGTAAACAGGGATAACTAGGGTTACAGATTCTCGCGTATGTGATTTTACAGATATGCCCACGAAAAATTCTAACCCACGCACCGACGCACCGACACGAGAAAATTGCACCGACACGGGCTTTAAATGGCCGCGGAACCGCGGCATTAGTGGGCTTGGGCCGCAGTTCCGCGGCCCTTTGGTGAGATCATCTCACCAAACTTCCTGGGCTGCATACTGGGTATTTGGGCTTCTTTATTCTTCACTATTTTTCTCTGTTTGGCTTCTTATTCTTCCCCAGATCTTCAGTGAAAATTTGTATTGGTCTTTTAACCATTTCACTCTGACATGTTTGGACCTTGCGTTGCCTTGTACCTAAGTGAACTGTTATTAGTCTAGGCTTGACTAGGATCCGTCTACTTATTGGTCAAAAGTCCCTTTTTTGTGTCTTCTTCTGTCTCTTTCACTGTCTTCGTTCGAAGAGCCTGTAGCCTGTAATATGCAGCAGACATGCGTCAAAAGCACCTGTTTATTTATAAAACGAATAAGAATGGGGACTGTAAAATGCAATATTATGGTCTGAACAAATACCCCCAAATTTATCTTTTGCTCGTCCTCGAGCAAACTTATTATTTTATTCTCGATAAAACCTAACCGCACTTTCGTAGGGAAACGCGACTGCACTGAGCACGTGCAACAAGCCGTTAAACCTCTAAGTGTCCCTAGTAGGAGGAGTGTTGTCTCCTGAGGGTTTTTAGCGGATTACACCCACAAAATCCTATCAGTTTGGCTCTTTCGACAATAATTCTCCAATTAGGTTTTCTAACACAGAATTCTATTATCATCGACTCATAAACTATCCGTCCATATTCTTCACACTTCCTCATCATTTAACTTAAGATTATATATGTTCTATAGAATTACTCAGCTTTCGGCATATCTTAAGTTTTCCTCTTAGGGTTCCATCTCCACTTAGGAATTTTTCTATCAACTCTACTAAAGATATAAGTTTTATTCTTCATTCCTTTCTCTTTTCTAAACTCTAATCACATATCTCCAGGTGTGTGTATAGATCACCCCTATACTTGGAAATTCAAATCAAGCAATCATTCTCTTGTCTGCTGTCCAAAGCACTTATTAATTGGTGAATTTCGCTTACACATCCTTCATGCGACCGTTAATACTTCTTGAGGTACCAACAACCGATTACAAGATGTGTCAGCACTTTAAGCGTACTTCCTAGTTTTGCAACACCCAAGGCTTTAGCAGTGACTCCCAAACCAGTTGGTCTAAGGCACTAGGTGATGAAGCACTCTCGCTAAACATTTTTCTATTTTTTACAGCCTCAAGTAATCACAAAAACCAGTGTCCATTTTTTCCTTTATTCACTTTTTTTCTTTTATTTGCATTGTACTAAGGACTTTAGACAAGAGCATTTCAAGGTCTCTTCTACTAATCCAAGTTTCAAGGTGCGTGATTGTGCAATTTTGTAGGGTATACAATTTTAGAATCCATACTTAAGCCAGGAATTATTTTTCAAACTTATACTCTAATAAGAATATCAATATTTTTCCTTAATTTCAATTTAGCCCAAAAAGTGAACTCAAAATTTGCCTATTTCTAAATAAACTACAAAGACATATACTTTCTACCGTTAATCTTTAAAGAAGGTTATTTTTAGGTTTTTTAATTTACCAAGTCTAAGATCTAGTTGTTCGTAGTTAGTTAACCTATTTGTCAAACTCAAGTTAAATGTGGCCAAAATTGAATACACTAATTTTTATAAATTTTTTTTAAAATTTTTTAAAAATTTTTATGGGTTTTCAAATAATATGCGAATGCAAAAATATGTACAAATGAATGCGAAGGTAGAAGACGTACCGAGCATACCCCCAAACTTATATTGGACAGTGTCCTCACTGTCATGCTGGACCAAGTGGGTCAAAATGTCGGCACTCCCCTGTTTATTCACATCTTAACAAATGATACACACCCCAAACTTATTCGCAATAAAGTTTTTGAAAAATTGATTGGAAATTCGGGGGTGAAAGTGGAGGAAGATCAGTCTGTGTAAATCGGCTCCTGCAAAAACAGGAGCTCCTCCGATGGGTCCGCTGTGAAGAACGGTTTCAATCGATGCCCATTCACTTTGAATAAGGTACCGTCTTCAGGATTTTCAAGATCAACCGCACCGTGCGGATAAACGGTGCGGACTACAAAAGGTCCTCTCCATCTAGAACGGAGCTTGCCGGGGTGATAATGTAACCAAGTGTCATAGAGTAAAACCTGTTGATCAGGTTCAAAAGTTTTTCGCAGAAGGTGTTTATCATGGAACACCTTAGCTCGGTTCTTAGCAATTATGGCATTATCATATGCCTCATCCCGCAGCTCTTCTAGTTCATTCAATTGCAGCTTTCGATTGCTGCCCGCATCTCCTAAAGATAAATTCAGCTCTTTGATAGCCCAAAATGCTTTATGCTCAATCTCTACTGGGAGGTGGCAAGCCTTCCCGTAAACAAGCCGGTATGGAGACATACCGAGATCGGTCTTATATGCAGTACGGAAAGCCCATAGTGCATCAATCAGTTTAAGTGACCAATCTTTACGGTTTTTAGAAACTGTTTTCTCCAAGATTTGCTTTATTTGCCGATTTGAAACCTCGGCTTGCCCACATGTTTGGGGGTGATATGGCGTTGACAGTTTGTGGGTGATAGAGTATTTGCGCATTAAGGACTCGAAAGTCCTATTGCAAAAGTGAGAACCATTATCACTTATTATCGCCCGAGGGTGCCCAAATCGAGAAAAGATGTGTTCTTTAAGAAATCGAACGACAACCTTGTTGTCGTTCGTTCGGCTAGGCACAGCCTCGACCCACTTTGAAACGTAGTCAACGGCCAAAAGAATATACACATTTCCAAAAGAGTTAGGAAATGGTCCCATGAAATCTATACCCCAAACATCAAAAATGTCCACAACCAAAATAGGTTGGAGCGGCATTTCGTTTCTCCGCGATATCCGGCCCATGTATTGGCACCGGGAGCAAGTTTTGCAATATTCATAAGCATCCTTGAAGAGTCGTGGCCAATAGAAACCACACTGCAAAACTTTCTCGGCTGTCTTCTTTGGGCCAAAGTGCCCGCCACAAGCTTGATCGTGGCAAAAAGACAGCACGCTCTTAACCTCACTTTCAGGTACACACCGACGAATGATTTGGTCAGAACAGTATTTAAAAAGATAAGGTTCATCCTAGTAAAAATGCTTTACTTGGGACAAAAATCGAAGTTTATCCTGTTTCGACCAATCTTTAGGTATCAGGCCGGTGGCTAAGTAGTTTACAATATCGGCGAACCATGGTTCGCAAGAAACGGTCAAGAGTTGCTCATCGGGAAAAACATCAGTGATTGGAAGATCAAGCGTAGGCGAAGAAGGAAGTCATGATAGGTGATCAGCTACTACGTTTTCACATCCTTTTTTGTCCTTTATGACAAGGTCAAACTCTTGTAGTAAAGGGATCCAACGTATTAGCCTCGACTTAGCATCCTTCTTGGCAAAAAGGTGGCGAAGAGCTGAATGATCAGTATATACAACGACTGGAGAGCCAATTAAATAAGGTCGAAATTTTTCAACTGCAAACACAAACTCTTTGTGTAGTTTAGTTAGGCATCATTTAGTGTTCGGCTAGCATAATAAATCACATGCGGCATTTTTTTAATGTGCTGTCCAAGAACAGCGCCAATGGCAAAATCTGATGCGTCGCACATGATTTCGAAAGGGTGCGTCCAGTCTGGAGATGAAAGAATGGGCGCAGAGATGAAAGAGTGTTTCAAAGACTCGAATGCTTCCATGCAAATGGAGTCGAAAGAAAATGCTGTGTCCTTGGCCAATAAGAGAGTCAAGGGTCTAGCGATCTTGCTAAAGTCCTTGATGAACCGTCTGTAAAACCCAGCGTGGCCAAGGAAGGCTCTGATGTCTTTGACGCATTTAGGGGGAGGGAGATTAGAAATTACTTCGATTTTAGCTCTATCAACCTCGATGCCGTTGTTAGTTATATGTATGCCCTAGAGGCCATTACTATACATAGGATGTATATTGTAGTGGATGCTTGGACATATATAGGGAGGACTTTCTTGCTCGACATGATAGTATGCTATCTGGTTGATCTTTACCTTAACGTGTATACTGTTTGTCTCTCTGTTACATGTTGGTAAAGCCCTTAGGATGTGTACTTGACTACTTGGACTATGATGTGGATCATACTAGTGGGAACATGGTAGTCCATAAGTACATCCTTCAAGGTCCCTAGTCGTGGGTGTATCGAGACGGGGCATCGATATACCAGTATAGACTAGCGTATACCTTCTCGACCCATACAGATGGGCGATGGACGATCCCATATCCATTGGTGTTTGACATCAGAGATGATATACGGGTGCTCAGTGGAGACTGGGTACACTGGACGGACTCGCCGAGAACTCCCAGATGGTATTATACCTTACGTCAGATGGCAGTTCTCTGGTGACACTGGTACAGACTAGTCTGTTGACCCGAGATCGTCATAGAGTCTTGTGTGGTTCCCACTGTGCTTTGATTTCCACCTTACCACGTCCAAGAGGGCATGCAAAACGGTGGTTTTTGGGTACAGTCCCGAATCACATGGAGGCAATGAGCGATAGGAGGGGATTCGTCTCTCCCGGTATAGGGAGTTGATGTTGCGCTGTGTTCGATTGGCTATAACCAGAAATCCCTGGCCAGGGTTGCTGAGATTTACTGGTAAGTGTTATCAGTAGTTTCTCGAACTGTTATAGGCCTCAAATCGACACGACTTATCAAGTTATTGGGGTCTGACGTTTACCACCCCTAGGCGAGATATGCGACATATCAGACGAACAGACCGGACTGTACGGTAAGTGTTTCTGGTTGGATTCACAAGAGTGTGAGCGGGCTTGCTCGTCGATCTTCTGATCGCTCAATACCTGGGTGGCCGTTACGTTTAGCAGACCGCTTGCGGCTTGTGGGTGCTTGATATGATCATCATCTGCTGCCGGCGTATTGACGAGTCTTTAGAGTCCTACACAGAGGTTTCCTGGTTCAAGCGAAACGAAATAGGAGCGCATATGAGATATGTGCGGGACCGAGAGTAATACCAGTATGTGATACTATATTTGATTCTCGCGATATGTAACATTGATCGGTTATATGCGATATAGCCGAGTTATCGGATCAAGTGTTGATTCGATAAGTTGTTACTATTGATATTAGTCGGTTATATGCGATATGACCGGATCATTAAATCAAGTATTGATTTAATGATTTAATGCATAATTATATATTTGATATATTACTTTGCATTAACTAGTATCGGTTCACTTAAGATGGATTTTCTCACTCTGCTGTGCACATCGTATATGTGATATATTTTATGTGCACTTGATTGTATCATGTTTGATGATACATGATAGCTAGGGTTTGTGTAAAGACTTATGCCATTGTTATGTTAATGGTTAGGGTTTTGGTTTTATTCATTTATTTATTTATCTATTCATTTTTGAATTGTAGATAAAATAAAAACAAAAATGGTTTCTTTCATTCTTTCATGAAGCTTGTTGAAGCTTCATG
Source organism: Agapanthus africanus (assembly GCA_030015575.1). Lineage (NCBI taxonomy): Eukaryota > Viridiplantae > Streptophyta > Magnoliopsida > Asparagales > Amaryllidaceae > Agapanthus > Agapanthus africanus. The sequence continues at coordinate 517,265,619 of CM057345.1, read as the reverse complement.
AAGCTTTGACCAAAGCAACCATTCTTGTCTTCTTCTTTAACCATAACCATTCAACCTAACTCAAGTTAACTCTCTACACTTGACCTTGGTTATGATATGATAAGTGTGGATTTTATTTAGTTTAGAAAATAACTTATCATAATATTCTTTCTTCTTCTTCTTCATCTTCTTCAATGAAGAAAGCATGACTTCATCAATGGTGACTTGATGAAATGAGTGAGAAATCCAATTCTAAAATGAACCCACTTCCTATTTCTTCATCCTCTACCTCTTGCCAAGTAGTATTTGGTGTTTTCTTCACAAGTTTCATGACTTGGTGAAGTCGGAGCTTGATCTTGTGATGCCTCGACGTAGATCATCTTCGGCATCGACATCGACGACCTAGCCCGCCCATTTCTCCAACGAAGCCGACGCAAGAGTCCGGGATCCGATTTGGACAGCGGAGGGACATCATTGCGGAGCTTTGGAGGTGGAGCACCGGATCTACAAAGGTTGTATTTTCTTTCACTTAGTTAAGTTGTTAACTAGTTGCATCGCATAGCCTATATATCTAGTTAACGATCCGTATTAGGGTCTCTCGGCACTTGTAAAATTTGAAATTGGCATGGTTGATGCCTTGTGAGACCTCATTAGAGTGCCTAGGAACCCTACAGTGGTGTCAGAGCCTAGCTAGAGCCTTAGGCGATGCTTAGACGATGTTAGAAACCCGATCGAACCGAAACCCTAAACCCAAAATTGCTCTCTGTACATTTTTCAATTTCGGGGATTTTTCCACATTAAAAATATGCAGAAAATTCAGCAGGGAATTGTAAGAATTACTGTGAAGCCCGTACCCAAGATTCCACAACATTGCGGCGGAACCGCGGCAACTTTGTCCTTTCTCCCAGTAATTTTTGCACAGTAACTCTTAAATTTTATTGCTGTATTTTCTGGGAATTTTTAATTTGACTCAAGAGTTGAGTGGTCTGGGGTTGTATTGGGAATCGTAGATTCGATCGGATTGTCAAACTTTGTCTATGTGGTTTTCCGGATAATTTTTTAGAATATGTTAAAAAGTTCGACCGGATATAAATACCCACCTTTTCCCCTGTCGGGAAATTTCCAAGTGTTGGATCTTTCCGTAGTTTAACGACGTTCTAAGTAGTGCAAGTAATGCGATGGTCCTTTTAGAAGACAACAAACCTTAACTCAATTATGTGACCGTCTTGAACTGCCCTTTGAACCTTCGGGTTTGGGGCAGTACGGCGTGCCACATGTGAGGCGTTGGCCTGACCCTTTTACTGCTGGACCGTTGGTACTGAGGCACGAAGTGATTGTTTTTAAACTTGTTTCATGTGTTGAGCTGTTTCGGGAAAACTTGGGTGTTTGAATGTTCGATCGGAAATTTTAACATTTTCCATTTATCCGCAATGGGATACAATAATTGGAATTCACAATAAAGTTATGAGATAACTGAATGAATGTTATAAATCTAGCAGTTTAGTCTCACTTGATCGGTTGCCATGGAATTTTGATGTGATCAAAAGTCCATCGCAATCACGTAGCGTACGCGGATACTCGCCGGGTAAACTTAATAGACAGCCTCGTCCCATAGCCCCGACCAAGTGACTGTAGGAGAACCCCGTCGCCGAAAGCATCCGTTCGGGTGCTCGCGGCAGCGGTGTTCCTCCTTGGTGCACTTCGTCGACGGTATCGGGGGTGCGGCCGCCTACTAAAGTTTGCGACAAGCATTCGATCAGGATGTCGGGAATCTTGTTGAATTGCTCGACTTGATATTGAAAAGAGTTTTCGATAATGAGACTAAAATGCGGGGTTTATAATTGTTAGGCATGCGATGTCTAAGGAATTCATTTGATTAGGCATGCGATGTCTATGCAGGTTGCGGATTCCAACTGTTGTAGTTTTACATTTTCTTTTCTGTGACCGTAAGTGTAATATGTGATATCGCCGGTTTCGTTGCTATATGTCAACGAAAATTGGGATTCGCATATTTACTTACGTTGATGACATGTGATGTTATGTGTTGCTGGATATGTTATATTGGATCGTCGTGTTTGAATAGCCGGGGGTTTTTTTTTTGTGAGATGAGTGTTTTTCATTTTCATTCATGTAAAAACTTGTATGTAATATTCTTTTATTGGGGCACTTCCAGGTTGCGGAAGATGTTACCCTTTGTATATTATTTACTTTTCCGCACTAGGACAGACCCAAGGAGGGGAGCACAAGTAACCGGGTTCTGGAGTCCAGTGGGAGACCAACTCGAGGAGTCGAGTCCGGGTCTCCTAACTCTAGAATTGGTAGGGTTGCTTGCCACTCTCGTAGTGGTCTAGGGGTGTGGGTTTGGCTATTCATCGCGACCATTGAATCCGTGTTTTATACTGGCTCGTATTAAAAACACGGACGTCCTAGTATATCCAATATTTCATATGTTTCTTCTGCTGCGATATCTGTGATGTGATCATGTGATGTTCTGTGATAGATACAGTATATAGTATATATGATATATTATATAGACGTTACTTATGTTTTACACCCGCGCTAGCCTAGCCCCGCTCTGCCGTTAGTTACCTAACCTAACGGTGCACGAGGGGACATCGAGGCGAATGCGGATGGCATAAGTGTACGTCATATTTATCTGTGATGTTTAGGTACTTAAATGATGGGACTTCATTAATGTGATTAATGAAATAAAAGAAACCTAAGATGTTGTAGAATCGAATTTCAAAATAAAACAGGTAGCTACAGTTCTTGCTTTGCACAGCGGTATATATGATATATCCTGCACCTTATTCGATGAGGAAAGGACCGAGATCCCTTCACCGGGAGTGACTCCTTTAGCAATAACTGGCAGATGCTACACACTCGGTTTGTCTTTTGATTGCTTTTAAGAGTTTTTTCTTTGCACAGTGATATATATGATATATCCCGCACCTCATTCGACGAGGAAAGGACCGACGATCCCTTCACCAGGAGTGACTCCTTTAGCAAAACTAGAAAAGCCTCAAAAACACTCCATTTTAAAATCATTTGATTCTACAACGATATCAAGTTCATTACGCAATAGGTTTTCAGAAAAACCTGTCGTAGCCCTCCGTCATTTCAGATAAGTACTAGTTAGTATTCGTGCTGCGGTAGTTTGGCCTCCGTCAAGGCGTAGAGTACGGTAGCTAACTAGTGCTTATCTGCTAGCATATGATGCGATTGGATTAGGGTATTCGTACGGCGTTGTTTGGCCTCCGTCAAGGGTCGTGCGGGTGGGTTTAATTCAATTAGGAAATGACGGGTTGAACTTGACTAGCGGACTATGGGTAGTTTGGCCTCCGTCAAGGTCATAGGACTCTAGGGGCAAAATTATCGGAAATTTCAAGTGTTGAAATTTGCAATGAGATTGCATACCTTCTATGAGATAGTTGGATCCCGATACCCGCTGCGAGTAATTGTTACTCCTGGGAGAGTTTTACACATTACAATTAGCCGATCAAGTAGGTGTCTAGAAAGGTGTTAACGAGGTTACGCCTCTGGGAAAACGAGGTTTACATTAATTAGGTTCGTGCGAAAGCACAGGGGACCTCCCTCAAAGTACCGACACTGGCCTGGCTGAAAGATTGGCGAACTTGTAGTGTGTAATTAATCCCGGCTAGTCTTTCCTTTTAGGGTTTGAAGGAAGATTTGATAAAAAGCAGTGGGAGCCATTCTGATTTGATAAAATAAAAACCAATCTATTCTTGCAAGAGCATACACTGAGTGTTTTCTTCTCTCTCTCTCCAGGTAGCGACCATATCATGCCTTAATCAAGATAATAATACGGATATTTGACCGTACCCGCTTGTTATACTAAGCTGGGGAACGTTGGTCCCGCTCCAACTTATAATTGTTATAAGACAGAGCAGGAAATAGGGGATTACCAGAATTCCCGTGCCGCCCAAACGAAGAGAGTGCATGCTGATGCATCATCTTCGGGTGTGTTCTTTATACAGAACTGTTAGTTATATGTATGCCCTAGAGGCCATTACTGTACATTGGATGTATATTGTAGTGGATGCTTGGACATATATAGGGAGGACTTTCTTGCTCGACATGATAGTATGCTATCTGGTTGCTCTTTACCTTAACGTGTATACTGATTGTCTCTCTGTTACATGTTGGTAAAGCCCTTAGGATGTGTACTTGACTACCTGGACTATGATGAAGATCATACTAGTGGGGACAGATAGTCTATAAGTACATCCTTCAAAGTCCCTAGTCGTGGGTATATCGAGACGGGGCATCAATATAACAGAGTAGACTAGCGTATACCTTCTCGACCCATACAGATGGGCGATGGATGATCCCATATCCATTGGTGTTTGACATCAAAGATGATATACGGGTGCTCAGTGGAGACTGGGTACACTGGACGGACTCGCCGAGAACTCCCAGATGGTATTATACCTCACGTCAGATGGCAGTTCTCTGGTGACACTGGTACAGAGTAGTCTGTTGACCCGAGATCGTCATAGAGTCTTGTGTGGTTCCCACTGTGCTTTGATTTCCATCTTACCACGTCCAAGAGGGCGTGCAAAACGGTGGTTTTTGGGTACAGTCCCGAATCACATGGAGGCAATGAGCGATAGGAGGGGATTCGTCTCTCCCGGTATAGGGAGTTGATGTTGCGCTGTGTTCGATTGGCTATGACCGGAAATCCCTGGCCAGGGTTGCTGAGATTTACTGGTAAGTGTTACCAGTAGTTTCTCGAACTGTTATAGACCTCATATCGACACGACTTATCGTGCTATTGGGGTCTGACGTTTACCACCCCTAGGCGAGATATGCGACATATCAGACGATCAGACCGGACTGTACGGTAAGTGTTACTGGTTGGATTCACTGGAGTGTGAGCGGGCTTGCTCGTCGATCTTCTGATCTCTCAATACCCGGGTGGCCGTTACGTTTAGCAGACCGCTTGCGGCTTGTGGGTGCTTGATATGATCATCACCTGCTGCCGGCGTATTGACGAGTCTTTAGAGTCCTACACAGAGGTTTCCTGGCTCAAGCGAAACGAAATAGGAGCGCATATGAGATATGTGCGGGACCGAGAATGATACCAGTATGTGATACTGTATTCGATTCTCGCGATATGTAACATTGATCGGTTATATGCGTTATAGCCGGGTTATCGGATCAAGTGTTGATTCGATAAGTTGTTACTATTGATATTAGTCGGTTATATGCGATATGACCGGGTCGTTAAATCAAGTGTTGATTTAATGATTTAATGTATAATTATATATTTGATATATTACTTTGCATTAACTAGTATCGGTTCACTTTAAATGGATATTCTCACTCGGATGTGCACATTGTATATGTGATATACTTTTGTGTACTTGATTGTATCATGTTTGATGATGCATGTTTGCTTTGGTTAAGTGTAAAGAATTAAACCTTGGTTAAGTATATGGTTAGGTTTTTATTTATTTATCCATTCATTTATCTATTTATTTTAGATTAATAAAGAGAGAAGAAAACAAAATGGTTTCTTTGATTCATGAAGTTTCTTGAAGCTTCATGCAACTTTGACCATTTTGTCTTCATCTCCTTAACCTAACCATTCACTAACCCTAGTCTATTCTCTACACCTAACTATGGTTGGAATTATGATAAGGATTCATTTTCTTTTTAATTCTAATTAACTTATCATAATTCTATCATCTTCTTCCTCTTCTTCTTCTTGAAGAAGAAACCTTCCTCCATCAATGGCAACTCTTGAAAATGAGTGAGAAATCCAATTCTAAAGTGAACCCACTTCCTATTTCTTCATCCTCTACCTCTTTCCAAGTAGTAGAGTGTGTTTTCTTCACAAGTTTCATGACTTGGTGAAGTGGGAGCTTGATCTTGTGATGCCTCGACGTAGATCATCTTCGGCACGAAGCCGACGACCTTGCCCGCTCATTTCTACGATGAAACCGATGCTAGAGCCCGGGAATGCATTTGGACAGCGGAGAGGACTTCATCACGGAGCCGTGGAGGTGGAGGACCGGATCTACAAAGGTTGTATTTCCGTTCTTTTAGTTTAGTTGTAAACTAGTTGCATCTTTCGCCTAAATTTCTAGTTAACGATCCGTATTAGGGTTTCTCGGCACCCGTAAAATTTGAAATTGGCATGGTTGATGCCTTGTGAGACCTCTTGAGAGTGCCTAGGAACCCTACAGTGGTATCAGAGCCTAGCTAGAGCCTTAGGCGATGCGTAGACGAAGTTTGAAACCCGAACGAACCCGAAACCCTAAACCTAACATGCTCTCTGGACTTTTTCTAAAAACTGGGTTTTTTCCACTTTAAAAATGCTTAAAAAATTCAGCACGGAAATCTAAGAATTACGGTGCAAAATTTTTTCCATGAACTATTCATATTGCGGCGGAACCGCGGCAGAAGCCTGGCTTCTGCGGCGGTTCCGCGGCTAAATGATGGATGTTGCCTTTCCATTTTGCATAGTAACTCATTGTTTCAGGTGCTGAGTGTTATGGGAATTTTTAATCTGTACTCAAGAATTGAGTATTTTGGGGTTGTTTTGGGGTTCGATGATTCGATCGGATTATCAGACTTTGTCTATTTGGCTTTCCGGATAATTTTTGAATATGTTAAAAAGTTCGACCGGATATAAATACCCAATTTTTCCCCTGTCGGGAAATTTCCAAGTGTTGGATTTTTCCGTGGTTTAAAGATGTTCTAAGTAGTGCAAGTAACGCGATGGTCCCTCTAGAAGACAACAAACCTTAATTCGATTATGTGACAGTCTTGAACTGCCCTTTGAACCTCAGGGTTTGGGGCAGTACGGCGTGCCACATGTGAGGCGTTGGCTTGACCCTTCTACGGCTGGACCGTTGGTACTGAGGCACGAACTGAATGTTTTTAGACTTGTTTCATGTGTTGATCTGTATCGGGAAAACTTGGGTGTTTGAATGTTCGATCGGAAAGTTTAACATTTTCTAATTATCTGGAACGGGATACAATAATTGGAATTCACAAAGGGTTATGAGATAACTGAATGAATGTTATAAATCTAGCGGTTTAGTCTCACTTGATCGGTTGCCACGGAATTTTGATGTGATCAAAAGTCCGTCGCAATCACGTAGCGTACGCGGATACTCGCCAGATAAACTTATTAGACAGCTACATCCCTTAACCCCGACCAAGTGACTGTAGGAGAACCCCGTCGCCGAAAGCATCTGTTCGGGTGCTTGCGGTAGCGGTGTTCCGCCTTGGTGCACTTCGTCGACGGTATCGGGGGTGCAGCCGTCTACTGAAGTTTGCGACGAGCATTCGATCAGGATGTCGGGAATCTTGTTGAATTGCCCGACTTGATATTGAAAAGAGTTTTCGATTTTGAGACTAAAATGCGGGGTTTATAATTGTTAGGCATGCGATGTCTAAGGAATTCATTTGATTAGGCATACGATGTCTAAAGAGGTTGCGGATTCCAACTGTTGTAGTTTTACACTTTCTTTTCTGTGACCGTAAGTGTAATATGTGATATCGCCGGTTTCGTTGCTATATGTCAACGACAATTGGGATGCGCATATTTACTTACGTTGATGACATGTGATGTTATGTGTTGCTGGATATGTTATATTGGATCGTCGTGTTTGAATAGCCGGGGGCTTTTATGTGAGATGAGTGTTTTTCATTTTCATTCATGTAAAAACTTGTATGTAATATTCTTTTATTGGGGGCACTTCCAGGTTGCGGAAGTTGTCACCGTTTGTATATTATTTACTTTTCTGCACTAGGATAGACCCAAGGAGGGGAGCACAAGTAACCGGGTTCTGGAGTCCAGTGGGAGACCAACTCGAGGAGTCGAGTCCGGGTCTCCTAACTCTAGAATTGGTAGGGTTGCTTGCCGCTCTCTTAGGGGTCTAGGGGTGTGGGTTTGGCTATTCATCACGACCGTGGAATCCGTGTTTTATACTGGCTCGTATTAAAAAACACGGACGTCCTAATATATCCAATATTTCATATGATTCTTCTGCTGCGATATCTGTGATGTGATCATGTGATGTTCTGTGATAGATACTGTATATAGTATATATATGATATATTATATAGGCGTTACTTATGTTTTACACCCGCGCTAGCCCTGCCCCGCTCTGCCGTTAGTTACCTAACCTAACGGTGCACGAGGGGACATCGAGGCAAATGCGGATGGCATAAGTGTACGTCGTATTTATCTGTGATGTTTAGGTACTTAAATGATGGGACTTCATTAATGTGATTAATGAAAGAAAAGAAACCTAAGATGTTGTAGAATCGAATTTCAAAACAAAACAGGTAGCTACAGTTCTTGCTTTGCACAGCGGTATATATGATATATCCTGCACCTTATTCGATAAGGAAAGGACCGAGATCCCTTCACCGGGAATGACTCCTTTAGCAATAACTGGCAGATGCTACACACTCGGTTTGTCTTTTGAATGCTTTTAAGAGTTTTTTCTTTGCACAGTGATATATATGATATATCCCGCACCTTATTCGACGAGGAAAGGACCGACGATCCCTTCACCGGGAGTGACTCCTTTAGCAAAACTAGAAAAGCCTAAAAAATACTCCATTTTAAAATCATTTGATTCTATAACGATATCAAGTTCATTACGCAATAGGTTTTCAGAAAAACCTGACGTAGCCCTCCGTCATTTCAGATAAGTCCTACTTAGTATTCGTGCTACGTTTGTTGACCTCCGTCAAGGCGTAGTGTGCGGTAGCTAACTAGTATTTATCTGCTTATGCATATGATGTAGATTGGATTAGGGTAGTCATGCGGCCTTGTTGACCTCCGTCAAGGGTCGTGTGGGTGGGTTTAATTCGATCAAGAAATGACGGGTTGAACTTGACTAGTAGCCTATGGTTTGTTGACCTCCGTCAAGGTCATAGGACGCTAGGGGTAAAATATTATCGGGAATTTCAAGTGTTGAAATTTGCAATGAGATTGCATACCTTCTATGAGATAGTTGGATCCCGATACCCGCTGCGAGTAATTGTTACTCCTGGGAGAGTTTTATACATTACAATTAGCTGATCAAGTAGGTGTCTAGAAATGTGTCAACGGGGTTACGCCTCTGGGAAAACGAGGTTTATATTAATTAGGTTCGTGCGAAAGCACGGGGGACCTCCCTCAAAATACCGACACTGGCCTGGCTGAAAGATTGGCGAACTTGTAGTGTGTAATTAATCCCGGTTAGTCTTTCCTTTTAGGGTTTGAAGGAAGATTTGATAAAATGCAGTGGGAGCCATCCTAATTAGATAAAATAATAACCAATCTATTCTTGCAAGAGCGCACGCTGAGTGTTTTCTTCTCTCTCTCTCCTGGTAGCGACCATATCACGCCTTAATCAAGATAATAATACGGATATTTGACCGAACCCGCTTGTTATACTGAGCTAGGGAACGTTGGTCCCGCTCCAACTTATAATAGTTATAAGACAGAGCAGGAAATTGGGGATTACCAGAATTCTCATGCCGCCCAAACGAGGAGAGTGCATGATGATGCATCATCTTCGGGTGTGTTCATTACAGAGAACTGTTTCTCAGTATCCTTTACGTCCTGGGTATGTGATACCAGATCAGGATCCCAGATATGTAATCTGTTACATAGGGCTACAGAAAGGTAGAGGACTGAGAACGGGTGATAAGTTTCATGAGACAGAAAACGGGGCAAGTGTTGCAGCCAAGTCTGTTGGTCACTGTCACCCTGTATTCCAAATACATTGATTCTGAACGAATGTTATTAGATACCGAACCTGATATACAAAATCATATCAGTCTCTTTATTAGTAAAGAAAGGATATAATTTTGTATTGTTGGATAATGTTTTGAACATTTCCTATATCAAAAGTTGATCGGTTCAGGCACGTTATCTAAAAGCGTTGATGTTCTAAATCAAACTACAGTTCTTAGTATATGGAACACACACAAGAGGAAGAGTTCAGAAATGAACGAATCCTTCTTGAGGCATTGTAGACTAGGTCATATCAATGTGACCCGACTAGCTGAAGTTACATAAAGATGCATATTTAAATTAGTTTGAATTTACATCTTGTGAAACTTGCCAGTCATGTCACAAAGATAAGATGACCAGAGCTCTGTTTAATGGAAACAGAGAAAGAGTTAGTGAACTCTTGGGATTGATACATGTTGATGTATGTAAGGTCCCCTGTCTACACATGCCAGGACCGGTTCTTTATACTTCATTACGTTCTTTGATAATCTCTCAAGATTCAGACATATGTTACTGTTGAAACACAAGTCTGAACCTTTTGAGATATTCACAGAATATAAGTTAGAAGTAGAGAACCAATAAGGGTACAAGTATTATGTCCTTTGATGTGATCAGGGAGGAGAATACTTGAGCACGGAATTCCTAGACTATTCTAAAGGAGAATGAGATTCTCTCTCAGCATTACTCCTCCGTATACACCATAGCACGATGGTATATCGGTGCGGAGCAGATACACCCTATTTGATATGGTGTGCTCTATGATGAGTACTGTTGAGTTACCTTTTTCCTTTTGGGAGTTATGCACTTATGAAGTTGCATACCTATTGAATAGGGTTCGAATCAAATCAATTGCCTACCACTTCATATGTGATATTGAAAGGGAAGAGCCCATTTCTTAAGTTAGTTAAGATTTGGGGTTGTCCGGCCTATGTCTAAAAGCATAATCCGGACAGGCTCGAGGCAAAGTCAGTTATGTAGAACTGGAAATGTTCCAGCTATACAAATTGCAGCTGATGATTTGATAGAACCAAAAGGATTCAGTAGATTCCAACGAACCTCAGCCTCTCCGCCGATCTAGTAGGGTTCCTCACCCACCTGAGAGATACTTCGGTTTCTCTATGACAGTGGGAGCGAGGATTGCATCATAAGATGATGACCTAACTAGTTTCGAGCTGGCCATCAGGAGTGAGACTCTGTAAGAATGGCTGGATGTTTAGCGATCTGAGATGGAATCCTTATACACCAACAAAGTATGGACTTTGGTTGCTATATCTGAAGGGTTAAATCCCCATCAGGAGCAAGTATATCTTGAGAAGATTACTTGGTGTAGATGGAAAAGTTGAGACTTTCAAAGCTAGACTTGTTAAAGGTTTTCATCATTGACCAGGCGTGGATAATGATGAAACCTTTTTCCAGTATCTATGCTTAAGTCCATCCAGATCCTACTTGCCACGGCTACATACCATGACTACGATATCTGGTGGTTGGGTGTCTTGACTGCTTTTCTAAATGATGATTTGGAAGAGAGCGTCTATAAGTACACAGCCAGAGGGCTTCGTAGACAGTGGGAGCAGCGGAAACGTGTGCAAGATGCTTTATAGGATAAAGCAGGCATCGCGGAGTTGGAACGTCTATTTTGATGTGTTAGTCAAAGAAGTTGACATCATCAAAATGGTAGATGAACCTTGTATAAACAGAAAGGTAGTAGGGAGTATGGTGACGATCCTCGTAGAGTACGTGGATGACATACTCTTGATAAGGAAAGAGTTTCCTATACTACGCTCGATCAATCTCCGCTTATCACAATGATTCTCCATATAGGATCAAATTTATACCTACTAAATCCTGGGTTTTGGATCTATGAGATAGATCTAATTGGATGTTAGTATTCTCACTAGTTGTAGTGAGATGGTATCAATCGATCCTGGGGAGAATCACTGGAAGGGTTCCAGGGTGATAAAGACGACTGAGTGTCAGTCACAGGCATTGTCTTTACCCTCAGTAAAGGGACGGTAGAAGAGTTCTAAGCTAGATACCATGACATACTAGACGATAAACGCAGGATACATCGCTACTTAAGATGCTACCGAAGAGGCTGTTTGGGTGTATATTGGTTCATGAGATGAACTACGTTCCAACCATTGTGAGACAATGGAATTGTGGCTTATGCCATGGAACTCCGGTCCCATCAGTGATCCAGACATATTCTAAGGCAGTGTCACCTGATCATGGAGATGGTTGATCTCCAGGGTGATCGAGGTTAGGAGAGTAGACTCAGAGGAAAACACGGCGGATCCACTCACAAAGGCCTTTTCCCAGAGAGAGACTTTTATGAGATGGTTGAGTATGAGATACTACAACCACTGCTATCAGATGGCCCTAGTGCAAGTGGAAGATTGTTAGTTATATGTATGCCCTAGAGGCCATTACTGTACATTGGATGTATATTGTAGTGGATGCTGGGACATATATAGGGAGGACTTTCTTGCTCGACATGATAGTATGCTATCTGGTTGCTCTTTACCTTAACGTGTATACTGATTGTCTCTCTGTTACATGTTGGTAAAGCCCTTAGGATGTGTACTTGACTACCTGGACTATGATGAAGATCATACTAGTGGGGACAGATAGTCTATAAGTACATCCTTCAAAGTCCCTAGTCGTGGGTATATCGAGATGGGGCATCGATATACCAGAGTAGACTAGCGTATAGCTTCTCGACCCATACAGATGGGCGATGGATGATCCCATATCCATTGGTGTTTGACATCAGAGATGATATACGGGTGCTCAGTGGAGACTGGGTACACTGGACGGACTCGCCGAGAACTCCCAGATGGTATTATACCTCACGTCAGATGGCAGTTCTCTGGTGACACTGGTATAGAGTAGTCTGTTGACCCGAGATCGTCATAGAGTCTTGTGTGGTTCCCACTGTGCTTTGATTTCCATCTTACCACGTCCAAGAGGGCGTGCAAAACGGTGGTTTTTGGGTACAGTCCCGAATCACATGGAGGCAATGAGCGATAGTAGGGGATTCGTCTCTCCCGGTATAGGGAGTTGATGTTGCGCTGTGTTCGATTGGCTATGACCGGAAATCCCTGGCCAGGGTTGCCGAGATTTACTGGTAAGTGTTACCAGTAGTTTCTCAAACTGTTATAGACCTCATATCGACACGACTTATCGAGTTATTGGGGTCTGACGTTTACCACCCCTAGGCGAGATATGTGACATATCAGACAATCAGACCGGACTGTACGGTAAGTGTTTCTGGTTGGATTCACTGGAGTGTGAGCGGGCTTGCTCGTCGATTTTCTGATCTCTCAATACCCGGGTGGCCGTTACGTTTAGCAGACCGCTTGCGGCTTGTGGGTGCTTGATATGATCATCACCTGCTGCCGGCGTATTGACGAGTCTTTAGAGTCCTACACAGAGGTTTCCTGGCTCAAGCGAAACGAAATAGGAGCGCATATGAGATATGTGCGGGACCGAGAATGATACCAGTATGTGATACTGTATTCGATTCTCGCGATATGTAACATTGATCGGTTATATGCGTTATAGCCGGGTTATCGGATCAAGTGTTGATTCGATAAGTTGTTACTATTGATATTAGTCGGTTATATGCGATATGACCGGGTCGTTAAATCAAGTGTTGATTTAATGATTTAATGTATAATTATATATTTGATATATTACTTTGCATTAACTAGTATCGGTTCACTTTAAATGGATATTCTCACTCGGATGTGCACATTGTATATGTGATATACTTTTGTGCACTTGATTGTATCATGTTTGATGATGCATGTTTGCTTTGGTTAAGTGTAAAGAATTAAACCTTGGTTAAGTATATGGTTAGGTTTTTATTTATTTATCCATTCATTTATCTATTTTTTTTGGATTAATAAAGAGAGAAGAAAATAAAATGGTTGTTTTGATTCATGAAGTTTCTTGAAGCTTCATGCAACTTTGACCATTTTGTCTTCATCTCCTTAACCTAACCATTCACTAACCCTAGTCTATTCTCTACACCTAACTATGGTTGGAATTATGATAAGGATTCATTTTCTTTTTAATTCTAATTAACTTATCAAAATTCTATCATCTTCTTCCTCTTCTTCCTCTTGAAGAAGAAACCTTCCTCCATCAATGGCAACTCTTGAAAATGAGTGAGAAATCCAATTCTAAAGTGAACCCACTTCCTATTTCTTCATCCTCTACCTCTTGCCAAGTAGTAGAGTGTATTTTCTTCACAAGTTTCATGACTTGGTGAAGTGGGAGCTTGATCTTGTGATGCCTCGACGTAGATCATCTTCGGCACGAAGCCGACGACCTTGCCCGCTCATTTCTCCGATGAAGCCGACGCTAGAGCCCGGGATTGCATTTGGACAGCGGAGAGGACTTCATCACGGAGCCGTGGAGGTGGAGGACCGGATCTACAAAGGTTGTATTTCTGTTCTTTTAGTTTAGTTGTAAACTAGTTGCATCTTTCGCCTAAATTTCTAGTTAACGATCCGTATTAGGGTTTCTCGGCACCCGTAAAATTTGAAATTGGCATGGTTGATGCCTTGTGAGACCTCTTGAGAGTGCCTAGGAATCCTAAAAGAACTGTTTCTCTATTCTCTACGTCCTGGGTATTTGATACCGGATCAGGATTCCAGATATGTAATATGTTACATATGGCTACAGAAAGGTAGAGAACTGAGAACGGGTGATAAGTTTCATGAGGCAGAAAACGGGGCAAGTGTTGCAGCCAAGTCTGTTGGTCACTGTCACCCTGTATTCTAAATACATTGATTCTGAACGAATGTTATTAGATACCGAACCTGATATACAAAATCATATCAGTCTCTTTATTAGTAAAGAAATGATAAAATTTTGTATTGATGGATAATGTTTTGAACATTTCCTATATCAAAAGTTGATCGGATCAGGCACGTTATCTAAAAGCATTGATGTTCTAAATTAAACTACAGTTCTTAGAATATGGAACACTAACAAGAGGAAGAGTTCAGAAATGAACAAATCCTTCTTGAGGTATTGTAGACTAGGTCATATCAATGCGACCCGACTAGCTTAAGTTACATAAAGATGCATATTTAAATTGGTTTGAATTTACATCTTGTGAAACTTGCCAGTCATGTCACAGAGATAAAATGACCACGGCTCTGTTTATTGGAAATAGAGAAAGAGTTAGTGAACTCTTGGGATGATACATGTTGATGTATGTAAGGTCCCCTGTCTACATATGCCAGGACTAGTTCTTTATACTTCATTACATTCTCTGATGATCTTTCGAGATTCAGACCTATGTTCCTGTTGAAACACAAGTCCGAACCTTTTGAGATATTCACAGAATATGATTTAGAAGTAGAAAACCAAAACACGGGTATAAGTATTATGTTCTTTGATGAGATCGAGGAGGAGAATACTTGAGCACGGAAATCCTGGATTATTCTAAAGGAGAATGAGATTCTCTCTCAGCATTACTCCTCCGTATACACCATAGCACGATGGTATATCGGGGCGGAGCAATCACACCCTATATGATAAGGTGTGCTCTATGATGAGTACTACTGAGTTACCTATTTCCTTTTTGGGAGTTATGCACTTGAGAAGCTGCATACCTATTGAATAGGGTTCAAATCAAATCAGTTGCCTACCACTTCATATTTGATATGATAAGGGAAGAGCCCATCTCTTAAATTAGTTAAGATTTGGGGTTGTCCAGCCTAAGTCTGAAAAGTAAAATCCGGACAAGCTCGAGGCAAGGTCTGTTATGTACAACTGGAAAGGTTCCATCTATACAAACAACAGCAGATGATTTGGTAGAACCAAAGGATTCAGTAGATTCCAACGAACCTCAGTCTCTCCGCCGATCTAGTAGGGTTCCTCACCCGCCTGAGAGATATTTCGGTTTCTCTATGACAGTGGGAGCGAGGATTGCATCATGAGATGATGACCCAACTAGCTTCGAGCTGGCCATCAGGAGTGGGACTCTGTAAGAATGGCTGGATGCTTAGCGATCTGAGATGGAATCCATGTACACCAACAAAGTATGGACTTTGGTTGCTATATCTGAAGGGTTAAATCCCCATCAGGAGCAAGTATATCTTGAGAAAATTACTTGGTGTAGATGGAAAAGTTGAGACTTTCAAAGCTAGACTTGTTAAAGCTTTTCGTCATCGACCAGGCGTGGATAATGATGAAACCTTTTCAAGTGGCTATGCTTAAGTCCATCCAGATCCTACTTGCCACGGCTACATACCATGACTACGATATCTGGCGGTTGGGTGCCATGACTGCTTTTCTAAAATGATGTTTTAGAAGAGAGAGTCTATAAGTACACAGCCAGAGTGCCTCGTAGACAGTGGGAGCAGCGGAAACGTGTGCAAGATGTTTTATGTGATAAAGCAGGCATCGCGGAGTTGGAACATCTGTTTTGATGGATTAGTCAAAGAGTTTGACATCATCAAAATGGTAGATGAACCTTGTATATACAAAAAGGTAGTAGGGAGTATGGTGATGATCCTCGTAGAGTACGTGGATGACATACTCTTGATAAGAAAGGAGTTTCTTATGCTACGCTCGGTCAATCTCCGCTTATCACAATGATTCTCCATATAGGATCAAAGTGATGCCTCCTAAATCCTGGGTTTTGGATCTATGAGATAGATCTAAATGGATGTTAGGATACTCACTAGTTGTAGTGAGAGGGTATCAATCGATCCTGGGGAGAATCACTGGAAGTGTTCCAGGGTGATAAGGACGACTGAATGTCAGTCACAGGAATTGTCTTTATCCTCAGTAAAGGGACGGTATGTTGGAAGAGTTCCAAGCTAGATACCGTGGCATACTAGACGATAAAGGCAGGATACATCGCTACTTAAGATGCTACCAAAGAGGCAGTCTGGATGTATATTGGTTCATTAGATGAACTTTGTTCCTCCCATTGTGTGACAATGGAGTTGTGGCTTATGCCAAGGAACGCCGGTCCCATCAGTGATCCAGACATATTCTAAGGCAGTGTCACCTGATCATGGAGATGGTTGATCTCCAGGGTGATCGAGGTTAGGAGAGCAGACTCTGAGGATAACACGGCGGATCCACTCACGAAGGCCTTTTCCCAGAGGGAGACTTTTATGGGATGGTTGAGTATGAGATACTACAACCACTGCTATCAGATGGCCCTAGTGCAAGTGGGAAATTGTTAGTTATATGTATGCCCTAAAGGCCATTACTATACATAGGATGTATATTGTAGTGGATGCTTGGACATATATAGGGAGGACTTTCTTGCTCGACATGATAGTATGCTATCTGGTTGATCTTTACCTTAACGTGTATACTGTTTGTCTCTCTGTTACATGTTGGTAAAGCCCTTAGGATGTGTACTTGACTACTTGGACTATGATGCGGATCATACTAGTGGGAACATGGTAATCCATAAGTACATCCTTCAAGGTCCCTAGTCGTGGGTGTATCGAGACGGGGCATCGATATACCAGTGTAGACTAGCGTATACTTTCTCGACCCATACAGATGGGCGATGGATGATCCCATATCCATTGGTGTTTGACATCAGAGATGATATACGGGTCCTCAGTGGAGACTGGGTACACTGGACGGACTCGCCGAGAACTCCTAGATGGTATTATACCTTACGTCAGATGGCAGTTCTCTGGTGACACTGGTACAGAGTAGTCTGTTGACCCGAGATCGTCATAGAGTCTTGTGTGGTTCCCACTGTGCTTTGATTTCCACCTTACCACGTCCAAGAGGGCGTGCAAAACGGTGGTTTTTGGGTACAGTCCCGAATCACATGGAGGCAATGAGCGATAGGAGGGGATTCGTCTCTCCCGGTATAGGGAGTTGATGTTGCGCTGTGTTCGATTGGCTATAACCAGAAATCCCTGGCCAGGGTTGCTGAGATTTACTGGTAAGTGTTATCAGTAGTTTCTCGAACTGTTATAGGCCTCAAATCGACACGACTTATCAAGTTATTGGGGTCTGACGTTTACCACCCCTAGGCGAGATATGCGACATATCAGACGAACAGACCGGACTGTACGGTAAGTGTTTCTGGCTGGATTCATAAGAGTGTGAGCGGGCTTGCTCGTCGATCTTCTGATCGCTCAATACCTGGGTGGCCGTTACGTTTAGCAGACCGCTTGCGGCTTGTGGGTGCTTGATATGATCATCATCTGCTGCCGGCGTATTGACGAGTCTTTAGAGTCCTACACAGAGGTTTCCTGGCTCAAGCGAAACGAAATAGGAGCGCATATGAGATATGTGAGGGACCGAGAATAATACCAGTATGTGATACTGTATTTGATTCTCGCGATATGTAACATTGATCGGTTATATGCGATATAGCCGAGTTATCGGATCAAGTGTTGATTCGATAAGTTGTTACTATTGATATTAGTCGGTTATATGCGATATGACCGGATCATTAAATCAAGTATTGATTTAATGATTTAATGCATAATTATATATTTGATATATTACTTTGCATTAACTAGTATCTGTTCACTTAAGATGGATTTTCTCACTCGGCTGTGCACATCGTATATGTGATATATTTTTTGTGCACTTGATTGTATCATGTTTGATGATACATGATAGCTAGGGTTTGTGTAAAGACTTATACCATTGTTATGTTAATGGTTAGGGTTTTGGTTTTATTCATTTATTTATTTATCTATTCATTTTTGAATTGTAGATAAAAGAAAAACAAAAATGGTTTCTTTCATTCTTTCATGAAGCTTGTTGAAGCTTCATGAAGCTTTGACCAAAGCAACCATTCTTGTCTTCTTCTTTAACCCTAACCATTCAACCTAACTCAAGTTAACTCTCTACACTTGACCTTGGTTATGATATGATAAGTGTGGATTTTATTTAGTTTAGAAAATAACTTATCATAATATTCTTTCTTCTTCTTCTTCATCTTCATCAATGAAGAAAGCATGACTTCATCAATGGTGACTTGATGAAATGAGTGAGAAATCCAATTCTAAAATGAACCCACTTCCTATTTCTTCATCCTCTACCTCTTGCCAAGTAGTATAGGGTGTTTTCTTCACAAGTTTCATGACTTGGTGAAGTCGGAGCTTGATCTTGTGATGCCTCGACGTAGATCATCTTCGGCATCGACATCGACGACCTAGCCCGCTCATTTCTCCGACGAAGCCGACGCAAGAGTCTGGGATCCGATTTGGACAGCGGAGGGACATCATTGCGGAGCTATGGAGGTGGAGCACCGGATCTACAAAGGTTGTATTTTCGTTCACTTAGTTAAGTCGTTAACTAGTTGCATCGCATAGCCTATATATCTAGTTAACGATCCGTATTAGGGTCTCTCGGCACTTGTAAAATTTGAAATTGGCATGGTTGATGCCTTGTGAGACCTCATTAAAGTGCCTAAGAACCCTACAGCCATTTTGCGAGATGACATGTCCTAAGACAATGCTTTCTCGCACCATGAAATGGGACTTCTCCCAATTCAATGTTAGGTTCTTATCCCTGCAGCGGGTAAGAACTGCGTCAAGATGTCGTAAACACTCATCGAAGGAGTCGCCAAAGATGGAGAAATCATCCATAAAGATCTCCAAGAACTTTTCAACCATGTCTGAAAAGATCCCCATCATACACCGCTGAAATGTCGCGGGTGCATTGCATAACCCAAAAGGCATGCGACGATAAGAAAAAGTGCCAAAGGGACAAGTAAATGTTGTCTTGTCTTGATCCTCTTTGGCGATGGGGACTTGATTATAACCGGAATAGCCATCTAGAAAGCAATAGAACTCGTGCCCTGCCAATCGCTCGAGCATTTGGTCAATGAAAGGTAAAGGAAAGTGTTCTTTCCTTGTCGCGGCATTGAGTTTTCTATAGTCTATGCAAACTCGCCACCCAGTTTGGGTGCGAGTGGGAATTAACTCATTTGCCTCATTGGTAATGACCGTGATGCCCGATTTCTTCGGCACAACATGGATTGGGCTAACCCATTGGCTATCCGAGATAGGGTAAATGATATCACTATCCAGACACTTAACAATCTCCTTCTTAACTGCCTCTTTCATAATGGGGTTGGGGCGTCTTTGTGGATCCCTTGCCGGCTTGGCATCATCCATCAAGTGTATATGATGTTCGACTATTAGAGGACTAATCCCCTTAATGTCCGCCATAGACCAGCCGAAAGCTTGCCGATTATTATGTAAGACCATTAAAAGAGCCTTCTCTTGCTCAAGAGCAAGAGAGGCCGATATGATGACGGGTAAGGTCTCATTATCACCTAGATAAGCATATTTTAGGTGCGACGGCAAAAGCATCAATTCGAGTTTAGGAGGTGAAACAATAGATGGTAACAATGGAGTAACTGTTTCAAACTCGAAGGATTCCATCAAAGGTTTGAATCGAGTGTACGCAACAGAGTCGGATGGTTCAACTAACTCATCCGAAAAAGCAAAAGACTCCAACTCAGGTGATGAGTCTTCAAAGTCGTCAACGAAGGTAAAACACTCATAATCGTTATCCGCCGTGAAAGCTGTGTCGGATTCTAGGAGGAACGCACTAGTGGCGTTAACATTGCTGTGATTGAACAAAAAATTCTCGAACTCACAGTCCTCCTCCGCGATCTCATTGATCGAGCAAACATCGAGTACGCTAGCATTAGGCTCAGCAGGCTGACTTCCCAACTTGAAAATATTGAGCTCAATTGTCATATTGCCGAAAGATAGGTTCATTGAACCATTACGACAATTGATCACTGCGTTGGAGGTCGCTAGGAATGGTCGACCAAGTATCACCGGAATCTGATTCCGGGGGTTAGCGACAGGTTGTGTATCCATCACAATAAAGTCAACGGGGAAAATGAAATCCCCTACTCTAATTAACACATCCTCCAGCTCTCCCCTAGGATGGGTGATTGACCGGTTGGCCATTTGGAGAGTACAGTGAGTGGGCTTAAGCTCTCCAACGCCCAATTGCTCGTACACAGAATAAGGTAGCAAATTGACACTCGCACCAAGATCTAATAGTGCTCTATTGATGTTCTTGTCCCCAATTGTTATCGAAATGGTAGGACAACCGGGGTCCTTTTGCATTGGGGGTAAAAAATTGACAAGAGCATCACTAATAGCACTAGCCACAAAAACTTTCTTTGGCACTTGTGACTTCCTCTTTTTGGTGCATAAGTCCTTTAAAATTTTTGCATATGAAGGAACTTGTTGGATTGCATCAAAAAGAGGGATATTTATGCTAACCTGTTTGAACAACTCTACAATCTTTTCCATCTGTGAAGTTGGTTTATTGGATCTCAACCGATTAGGAAAAGGAACATTTTGAAAGGTGGTTGAGTCTAATTTTTGCGGATCGGATTGTCGAGTTGGAACGGCACCCCGTGTAGATGTGTTCGTGTTGTGAGAAATGTGTCCGTTCGAGCTAGAAGAAGTAGAGCCGTGCGAAGGGTGGAGAATAGGCTCTAAAGAAGAAGGTGAAGAAGAAGGTGAAGAAGATGAAGAAGGGCCACCGGCAGGGGTGTCATTGTCAATACCCGCATTGTTTTTCAACACTTTTCCCGATCTCAACGTGGTCACAGCATTTACGTTATGATTCTGCTGTTGATATGCAGCATGTGCGTGACCGGGGTTGGGCAGTGGTTGAGACGGGAGTTTTCCTTTTTCGCGCTCGCTCAAAGCTGCATTGAGTTGTGCAATCTGTGCCTCAATAGATTTGATGCTTTGATCGTGTGAGGCACTGTTTTGCACCAAAGATTGAATAGATGTCTCTAGTCTTGCTGTAGACTGTGTAGATTCCTTAAGGAACGCATCTAGACTTCTTTCGAGCGAGCTAACCTTGTCATTATTAGGTTGAACATAATTGTTTGGCTGGTAAGCGGTGTTATGCACAAAATTGTTCACCTGATTAGGGTAAGGTTGCTGTTGAAATTGAGTTTGTGAAGGTGCTTGTTGTTGTTGTTGTGGAGGAGGAGGTCTTTGAAAATTGTTATTTCCTTGGAATTGTTGATTTTGGTTCCAAGCGAAATTTGGGTGACTCCTCCACCCCGGATTGTATGTTGAAGAGTACAGATCGTTTCTTTGTCGTTGCTGAAATGCAGCATTGACTTGATCCTGTCCTTGAGTAGATGCATTATAAGAACACTCTTCGGTTAGATGCGATGGATCCGCACAACAAGCACAAACAGTTCGTGGAGGCATAACAGGGGCAGGAGAAGGTGATGAGATTTTGGTCTCAATCGCTTCTAGCTTTTTCGTAAGAGCGGCCATCTCGGCCTTCATAGCAATCGACATCTCTACTTGATGTATGCCTGCCCTAGATTGACCACTAGAAGAAGATGATGTGGTCTTGGTACTCTCCTACTGAATTGTTTGCTCACTAAGATCCTCAAGAAACTGCCACGCTTCGTCACTAGACTTGAAGAGAAAATGACCTTGACATATGGTTTCTAGCAACTGCTTCGTTGCCGAGTTCAATCCCTCGTATAATGTTTGGCAAAGTTGCCAACTTTCGATCCCATGATGAGGGCATTGAACGAGTAGGTGTTTAAATCTCTCGAAACACTTCCAAAATGGTTCGGAAGGAAGCTGTGAAAATTGTATTATTTCATTACGGATTCTAGCAGTTTTATGATGAGGATAGAACTTTTTCAGAAAACCTTTCACAAACTCGTCCCAATTTCTAATGGAATGTGATGTGGTGCTGTATAGCCACTTCTCGGCTAGGTCACATAAGGTAAAAGGAATGACCCTTAGCCTTATAGCGTCATCACTTAATTGGGTCGTTTTCATCATAGCGCACACATTTTGGAATTTATTGATAAAGATATATGAATCTTCAGATTCCAAACCATGAAATTTTGGCAGCATATTGATGAAATGCGGTTTTATTTCAAAATTGTCCCCATTTGCCGGTGGGGATGAAAGACAGGTAGGTAAAGAAGTGCGGACGGGGTAAAAGAGATCCTGGAGCGCAACTCGTGCGGGCGCTTCAACAGGCGGTTGATTCGGGTTATTCGCACCTAACGGAGGTGGAATCATTCCCGTCGGTAAGGTATTGTTGGGGTTGAATCCCGACATGCCTTCGGAAGAAGAATTTGAAGGTGGAGGTAAGGAAGTGGACGGAATGTCGACTTCGGTGTCGAAGGGTTCGTCGGTCAGTACCAATGAAACACGGACTAATCGGGCGTTAGTATCCCTAGTCCAAAGTGACATACACTAAAGGGGTAGTGTGGTCAGAAAAAAAAAAAGAAAGACAGAATGTGGAGGTAAGATAAAGTCAACGAAGGGAAGTGGTGGAAGTGAGTTGCAAGTTTTCCTAGCGACAAGTTGCAAGTTTTGAAAAGATTTTTCTTTTTTTTTTTATGTGAGAATGTTTGCAAAGAGGTTTTTGAAAAGGGACTTGTGACACAAATGTATCAACCACACATGCACAATCAGGCCTAGATCTAGGGTTACCTAGGTCTGCTAGACAGCTCCTAACTAGGGCTAGAAATAGGACCTCAAACCGCCTTTTCACCGTCAATTGCGGCCAGGTAAGTGCCAGATAAGTGGGAAGGAACCATAGTAGTAGGCCTAATTAATAACCACTAGCCTAGACACACTTGCCTAGACACCGCAAAGTCAGTTAGGATAAACGGTCGATGCCTATACTAGTCCTTTTTCCTATTGAGCTCGACGTCCTTAGGGCTGAGTCTAATATTTTTTAATTAATTGTGGTCGATGCAAAATGCTTTAAGGTGATTTCTAGGGTCCTGGGAAGGGTGATGAAATCCCCACCCAATCTGAGTTTGGTCAATTAGCCCCTGAAAGTCCGATTAAATTATGCAAAACAAAAAATTCAGTTGCAATCAAAATTTTTTTTAGCGCGGCGCAAAGAAACCTGTAGAAAATCTGTTATTTAGAAGGGGGAAGAAGAATTTTTACCGCAAAGAAACCCTGCAGAAAGTTTTCACAGAAAGATATATGGAGGTTGCAGAGGGGAGAATGAGAGATCTAACCATGCAAAATTGAGGACCTGAAGTGGCTAAAGCGCCGCGGGTTCGCGGTCTGGGGCGCTATAAAGCCGCGGTTCCGCGGTCAGTTGAGCAGATCGGTGGCTCAGAAAATTTGTGGTGCTCTGTTGGTTCAATCTACCTCTGTTGTGATGTGCACTTTACTGATTTGCCTTCTGCAAAATTCCACATCCGCGATTCTTCGCTGTTCCTGCAAGATTCAAACAATAAACCCTTCAAACAGATAAAAATTGATAAAAATTTTTGTACTTTTTTTTATTTTCAGATTTTTATAATTTTTAAAATTTATATTAACCCAAAATCACACAAAAGAAATTTTACGCCATCCCCGGCAATGACGCCATTTGATTAGTTCAAAAATATATGTTAACCGTAATCAGAAATGGCGTCGCTTTGCAGCTAGCCGGTGAATACGGGTCGATCCACAGAGATGTGTAATTTTCTTATGTGTTTTTACGAGTTGATTCGAATCGTGGTTTGATTTTTCTCGATTGATTTTAAAAACTAAGTTGTACGATATTAAGGGACTTGCTAGGGTTAGGTCTAAAGTGGGGTTTGATGAAATTGATCTTATCACCTCTTTCAATGCACTCGATTAAAACCTTTTAGAAGTCATAACAATTATTAGCAAAGGGGATTAGGATGATTGGGAAGAAATGAAGTTTCTTCCTCTTGATCCTTGTCCGTCCTTTCCTACTAATTGCTATAATCTTCATGGACGTCATGCATGTCCGGTCCTTTATACTACGGTTTCACCGTTACCTCGTGGGTAGGGTGCCGTAGGGAGCGAATCATGCATCCGTGCATAAAGTTCTACTTATAAAAATATTTAGCATTGAAAGAGATGAGAGATATTCATCTCTCAATCCCTCCTTTATTCCTAACCCTAACAAGCGAGGAAATTACTCGCTCATTAGGGGATCTTTTAAAAATAACATTTTTATTATGATTAATGAGTTTTGTTTAGATCTAAAGAATTACTTATCTACTGCAGATTAAAGAGTTCTACGCAAGATTAAACTAGGGCAAGAATTAACTAGAGAGCTATGGCAATAAGTAAATTATCACTAAGGCAGGAATAAAAATATAAAAACTTACAATAAATGATGCTCTTAATCTCCCAACAATTCTGAAATTTTATTGATTGAAAAGAGCCATAGGGTTTACAAATTTGTGATTACAATTTATAAGTAAACAGGGAAAACTAGGGTTACAGATTCTCGCGTATGTGATTTTACATATATGCCCACGAAAATTCCCAACCCACGCACTGATGCACCGACACGAGAAAATTGCACCGACACGGACTTTAAATGGCCGCGGAACCGCGGCATTAGTGGGCTTGGGCCGCGGTTCCGCGGCCCTTTGGTGAGATCATCTCACCAAACTTCCTGGGCTGCATACTGGGTATTTGGGCTTCTTTATTCTTCATTATTTTTCTCTGTTTGGCTTCTTATTCTTCCCCAGATCTTCAGTGAAAATTTGTATTGGTCTTTTAACCGTTTCACTCTGACATGTTTGGACCTTGCGTTGCCTTGTACCTATGTGAACTGTTATTAGTCTAGGCTTGACTAGGATCCGTCTACTTGTTGGTCAAAAGTCCCTTTTTTGTGTCTTCTTCTGTCTCTTTCACTGTCTTTGTTCCAAGAGCCTGTATCCTGTAATATGCAGCAGACATGCGTCAAAAGCACATGTTTATTTATAAAACGAATAAGAACGGGGACTATAAAATGCAATATTATGGTCTGAACATTGGTCCATAGGTGCTGTGGCATATTCTGGGTATTTTTTAAACTCCGCTCAAGTATTGAGCTCTTTGGGAAATTTTGGGTGTTTATTGATTCGATCGAAAAGTTTAGCATCGTCTAGCTATCTGTGATTATGATACAATACTTGGAATCCATAATATTTAGTTTTGTGAAAACTAATTTGAATTTTATAAATCTAGCAATTCGGTCTCATTTGATCGGTTGCCACGGGATTTTGATGTGGATCAAAAGTTCGTCGCAATCACATAGCGTACACGGATACTCACCGGGTAACCTTACTAGATAGCCACATCTCATAGCCCCGAACAAGTGACTGTAGGAGAACCCCGTTGCCAAAAGCATCCGTTCGGGTGCTCGCTGCCGCAGTATTCCGCCTAAGTGCACTTCGTCGACGGCATCGGGGGTGCGGCCGTCTACTAAAGTTTTCGGCGAGCATTCGATCAAGTTGTCGGGAATCTTGTTGAATTACTTGACTGGTTATTGAAAAGTGTTTTCAATGTCGAGACTAAAATGCGGGATTTATAATTGTTAGGCATGTGATGTCTAAGGAATTCATTTGGTTAGGCATGAAATCCAAAGTATGTGATACATTGGGTTTATGATGTCTAAGATGGTTGCGGATTCTAATTGTTGTAGTTTTTCACTTTCTTTTCTGCGACCGTAACTGTAATATGTGGTGTATCGTCGATTTCGTTGCTATATGTTAACGGCAATTGGGATACGCATATTTACTTACGTTGATGAAATGTGATGTTATGTGTTGTTGTGATATGTTATATTGGATCGTCGTGTTTTGAATAGCCGGGGATTTTTATGTGAGATGAGAGTTTTTCATTTTCATTCATGTAAAAGCTTGTATGTAATATTCTTTTATTAGGGAACTTCCGGGTTGAGGATGGTGTCACCATTAATGTATATTATTTACTTTTCTGCATTAGGATAGACCCAAGGAGGAGAGCACAAGTAACCGAGTTCTAGCGTCCAGTGGGAGACCATCTCGAGGAGTCGAGACCGGGTCTTCTAACTCTAGAATTGGAAGGGTTGCTTGCCGCTCTCGTAGGGGTCTAGGGATGTGGGTTTGGCTATTCATCGCGACCGTGGAATCGGCGTTTTTTATTGGCTTAATTTAAAACACGGAATTCCTACTATATCCAATATTTCATATGTGTTCTTCTGCTGCTGATATTCTGTGATGTGATCACTCGATATTCTGAGATGAATGCTTATATTATATATATGATATATAATAAATATTATTTCTTTCATTTCTTCTGTGATGCTTAGGAAGTATAATTGATGGGACTTCATTAATGAGATTAATGAAATAAAAGAAACCTAATGATGTTGCGGAATCTTGTTTTAAAAACTGGCAGCTATAGTTCTTGCTTTGCATATCGGTATTCCTTGTAGAATATCCAACACCTTATTCGATAAGGAAAGAGCCAAGATACCTTCACCGGGAGTGACCTATTTAGCAAAACTGGTAAAAGCCTAAAAAACACTCCTTTTCAAAATCACTCGATTCTACAACGATATCAAGTTCATTACGCAAAGGGTTTTCTTAAAAACCTGTCGTAGCCCTCCGTTATTTCAGATAAGGACTATTTAGTATTCATGTTGCATTTGTTGACCTCTGTCAAGGCGTAGTGTGTGGTAGCTGATTAGTGCTTATCTGCAAAGCATGTGATGCGATTGGATTAGGGTAGTCGTACGACCATGTTGACCTCTGTCAAGAGTCGTGCGGGTGGGTTTAATTCAATCATGAAATGGCGGGTTGAACTTGACTAGCCCACTATGGTTTGTTGATCTCTGTCAAGGTCATAGGACGCTAGGGGTAAAATATTATCGCAAATTTCAAGTTTTGAAATTTGCGATGAGATTGCATACCTTCTATCAGATAGTTGGATCCCGATACCCACTGCGAGTAAGAGTTACTCCTGGGAGAGTTTTGCACATTACAATTAGCCGATCAAAGCAGGTGTCTAGAAAGGTGTTAACGGGGTTACGCCCTTGGGAAAACGAGGTTTATTTTAATTAGGTTCGTGCGAAAGCATGGGGAACCTCTCTCGAAGTACCGACACTGGCCTGGCTGAAAGATTGGCGAACTTATAGCGTGTAATTAATCCCAGCTAGTCTTACTTTTAAGGGTTTGAAGGAACATTTGATAAAAACAGTGGGAGCCATCCTGATTAGATAAAACAATAACCAATCTGATCTTGCAAGAGCATATGCTGAGTGTTTTCTTCTCTCTCTCTCTTGGTAGCGACCATGTCACGTCTTAATCAAAATAATAATATGGATGCATTGACCGAACCTGCTTATTATACCGAGCTGGGGAATGTTGGTTCCGCTCTATCTTATAATTGTTATAAGTCCGAGCAGGAAATAGGGGAATATCCGGATTCCTACGCAACCCAATCGAGGAATGAGCATGTTGATGTATATTCTTCGGGTGTGTTCATTACTAAGAACTGTTTTCTCCGTATCCTCTATATCCTAGGTATGAGATACCGGATCAGGATCCCACATATGTAAGAGTTACATGGACTATAGAAAGGTAGAGAACTGGGATAGGGTGATATATCTCTAAGTGTTAGAGAATGGTGCAATTGTTGCAGCCAAATTAGTTGGCAGATATCACCTTGTATTACTAAATGGTAAATACATTGGTTCTGAACAAATGTTATTAGATACCGAACCTGATATACAACATTACATCAGATTCTTTATTAAGTTAAAGAAGGATATAATTTTGTATTATAGGATGATGTTGTGAACATTTTTCGTAATCAAGAGTTGATTGGATCAGGCACATTATATAATAGCATATACGTTCTAAATCAAACCACGGTTCAAAGTATATAGTGTAAGTCCACATTGCTCACCCTGGTTCTTACGGGGAGGCAGAAACAGCGAAAAATAATTATTTAGCGCAAAGGCAACATGGACTAAAAGCCGGATCTTTGCTAAACTAGAAACTAGCAAACGAAAAGAGGCGTTAACTACTATGCCGTAGAAATTATACCTCACGACACCGGTCCTTCGGGTCTTCATTCCGCTGTCCTACTCGTCCGTCCACGCTCCGAGGGTCGATCCGGACCTTGGTTACCTCCGCGGCCTTCTTGAGTCGAAGACGATCCACCCGAGAGATGTACACCGAACTCCACCTCGAGTCGAGGCAACTAGGGCAACAAGATCGCTAGTCTTGATGTCCTAGGTTGTGTAGAAGAGAAAGATGGAGGTGTTTGTCTATGTGGATTCTTTTTCTCTCAACACATAAGATCAAAAGAATTTATCAAGAGGAGGAAGATGAAGGAGAACTAGCAACCATGAGAGCTCGTTTTCTTTTCTTCTCACAAGAGAGAGAATGAGAAAAAGAAATGAAAAAGATTACTAAAGAAAAATGAACCATGGTTGCAATAATAAACCAAAGCCATCATTACTAATCCTATCATGATAAAGTTGATGGCACTAATGACTTGACTATTTTCATAACTCAAGAAATAAAAAGAAATCCAAAGAAAACTCTAGACCTCTCATGAAGGTCAAAAGCCCCTTTGGTCAAACGGTCAACAAAGTCAAGTGTGGTCAAGGTGGTCAAATGGTCAAAGCAATTAGCCATCACAAACTTATCACTAAAAGGATTAGTAAATAATGTCTCCGGCTCATAATGGTTTTGACCGAACGAATTCTCAAAACCCTAATGAGCCTGCCACATAACGGTTTTGGCCGAACCAACTGCCAAAACCCTAATGAGGTATCTCTGCCTTCATCGCTCCTCAAAACTGTGCATACACACCCGCATCCGCATTCCGTAGAATGGGAATGCACAGAAGACAAAACAAATCCATCTGTGCAATACTAGGATCCGGCTTAAACCAAAGCCCACTAGTATTTCCTGCCCGAACAGCATACACACACAAGTGCACGTAAGTGATCGCAGCCCTGCCGTAAATCCATACGGCCTCTACACGTTTCGCTCAATGCAGGGAAACTCTCTGTATGGGACTCTAAAGACTCGACACTACGCTGGCAGTGGGTTTAACCACAGAACGTAAGCGGCACTAGCTGTACGTAATGGTCCACAGGTAGATCTCGATAAGAAGGTCGATGAGGAAAACCCATCCGAACTCCTACTGAGCCTGTATGTGACAATCTTCGTACAGTCCGGTCTGTTCGTCTGATACATCGCATGGCGGGCCTAGGGGGCGGTAAACGTCAGTCCCCTAATAGCGGTACAAGTCATGTCGGAGTGTAGCCCAGAACACCCTGAGATAACACTGGAAACCTACCAGTATATCTCGCTTGCCCTGGCCAGGGACTACTCGTGTAATGGCTCTTCTAGACACAGCGCGATGTCAACCCCCAATACTGGGAGAGACGAATCCTGTCTAACCGTCACTGCCTCCAAGTGCTTCGGAACTGCACCCAACTACTACCTGTTTGCACGACTCCTTTGATCCGTGGTAGGGTAGTAATCTAAGTACATTGGGAACACACTCGAGGCGAAGTGACAGTGTCAAGTCAGCGGACTAAGCTGTACTCATGTCACCTGGGAACTGATAACCGACGATAGGTATAATACCAACCAACAATTCCCGACGAGTCATGTCCAGTGTACTCGTAACCTAACGAGCACCCGCATACTATCTCCAGTATGACGTACTGATGGCTGTGGGACAGACCATCTCCCCTGCTGGGATGAGAAGCGCATACGCTAGTCTACTCCGGAGTATCGATGCCCTGTCTCGATAGTCCTACGACTAGGGACCTGTATAAGGATGTGCTTATAGATTACCCAGCCCCCACAAGTGTGACTGCCATCACAACGCTGGTAATCAAGCAAAGATCCTAAGGGCTCTACTAATATGTATAAGCGATATGCTAAAAGAAACACATGCACATATTGAAGTAGATACAAACCAAGTAGCATACTACCATTTTGAGCAAGATTGTCTATACAACTGTGAATATCCCAAGCTTCCATTAAGTAATATACAAGCTAGTATGATACAGTAATGGCCTCTAGGGCATATACAATAACATATAGAACACACACAAGAGGAGTAGTTCAGAAATGAACGATTCCTTCTTGTGGTATTGTAGACTAGGTCATATAAATGCGACACGACTAGCTAAGTTACATAAGGATGAATATTAGAATCAGTTCGAATTTTCATCTTATGATACTTTCCAGTCTTGTCTCAAAGGTAAAATGACCAATACTCCGTTTACTGGAAACAGAGAAAGAGTTACTGAACTCTTGGGATGGATACATGATGTATACGGTCCTATGTCTACAAATGCCATGGTTGGTTCTTTGTACTTCATTACATTCATCGACGATCTCTCAAGATTCGGACATGTGTTCCTGTTGGAACACGAGTCTGAAACTTTTTGAGAAATTCAAGTAATATAAGCTTGATGTTGAGAACCAGAGGGGTAAAGTATTAAGTCCTTCGATGTGATCGAAGAAGGTAATACTTGTGCATGGAGTTCCTGGAGTTTCTAAAAAGAGAATAGGATTCTCTCTCAGCTTACTCCTTCGTATATTCTACAACACAACGGTGTATCGGGGTGGAGGTATCGCGTCCTATGAGATGTGGTGCGCTCTATGATGAGTAATGCTGAGTTACCTATTTCCTTTTGGAGTTATGCACTTGAGAATCTGCATACCTATTGCATGGGGTTCCATCCAAATTAGTGCTTACCACTCCATATGAGATATAGAATGGGAAGAGATCATGTCTTAAACGAGTTAAGATATGGGGTTGTCCGTCCTATGTTGAAAAACAAAATCCGGACAAGCTCGAGGCAAGGTCAGTTCTGTAAGTTTGTAAGATATCCCATACATTTGCGAGGGAATATCTTCTACCACACTGAAGAGCAAAAGGTGTTTTGTTTCTCAGCATGCCACCTTATTGAAAAAGGAATTTCTTATGAAGAAATTAGTGGTCATGAGGTAGAACTGGAAGGATTTCCAGCTGGACAAACTAACAGCTGATGATTTGGTGAAACCAAAGGATTCAATAGTCTCCGACGTATCTCAGCCTCTCCGCGAATCTGGTAGGGTTCCTCATCCACCTGAGAGATACTACGGTTTTCTCGATGACAATAGGAGCGAGGATTGCATCATGGTATATGATGACCTAAGTAGGTTCAAGCAGTCCCTCACGAGTGGCGACTCTGTGAAATGGCTGGATGCTATGCAATCAGAGATGGAATCCATGTACACCAACAAAATATGATTTTGAATGTTGCACCTGAAGGAGTAAAACCCATTGGAGCAAATGGATCTTGAGAAGATTCTTGGTGCAGATGGAAAAGTTGAGACTTTCAAAGCTAGACTTGTAGTAAAAGGCTATCGTCAATAACCAGGTGTGGTTTATGATGAAACATTTTCTCCAGTGGCTATGCTTAAGTCCTTCAGGATTAAAGCATGCATCGCAAAGTTGGAACATCAGTTTTGATATGGTAGTCAAAGAGTTTGACTTCATCAAAAAGGTAGATGAACCTTGTATATACAAGAAGGTGGTAGAGAGTATGGTTGTCTTCCACGTATTGTATATAGATGACATACTCTTGATAAGAAATGGTTTCCTATGCTACACTCGGTCAAGCTCCTCTTATCACGAGGATTCTCCATGGAAGATCTGGATGATACCTATTACATCTTGTGGATTATGATCTATGGTGATAAATCTAAGTGGATGTTGGAAGAGTCCCAAATCCAGGTACATTAACACCATTCTATAGGGGTTTAGTATGGAAGATTCTAAGCGTGGTGGTACGTCCACTTACTCATGAATCACTCTCTCCAAAAAGATGTCTCCCGAGACTGATTTGGAGAGAGCTCGCATGCAAGGGATACCCTATGCTTCGACAGTAGGCTCTATCATGTATGCGATGTTATATACCAGACCAGATGTAGCTAACTCACTAGGTGTAGTGATCAGGAATCAATCGGATCTTGGGAGAATCACTGGACAGCTGCGAATGACATTCTTAAGTACTTGAGAAGCACTAAAGAAATGTTCTTGGTGTTTGGTAAAGGTGAACTCCAGTGGGAGTCCTTTAGCAATTCGAGCTCCAAGAGTGATAAAGTCGACTGAAAATCAGTCTCAGGCTTTTTCTTTTCTCTCAGAGGAGGGATGGTATGTTGGAAGTGTTCCAAGCTATATACCATGGCAATCTAGACGATAAAGGCTGAATACATTGCTACCAACGATGCTACCAAAGTGGATGTCTGGATAATTCTTGTTCATAAGATGAACATGGTTCCTACCATTGAGCGTCCAATAATTGTTATTGTGACAACAATGGAGTTGTGGGTTTGGCCTAGGAACGCCGGTCCCATTAACGATCCAGACATATTCTGAGGATAGTTTCACCTGATCATGGAGACGGCTGATCTCCAAGGGATCGAGGTAACGAGAGTTGACGTGAAGGATAACACGGCGGATCCACTCACTGAGGCTTTTCCCAAGAGAGACTTTTATGGGGCGTTGAGTATGAGATACTACAACAAATGGCCTTAGTGGAAGTGCGAGATTGTTAGTTATATGTATGCCATAGATGCCATTATTATACATCTGATGTCTATTATAGTGGATGCTTGGACATATATAGGGAGGACTTTCTTGCTCGACATGATAGTATTCTATCTGGTTGCTCTTTATCTTAATATGTACATTAATTGTCTCTCTATTACATATTGATAAAGCCCTTAGGATGAGTACTTTACTAACAGGATTATGATGCAGATCATACTAGTGGGGCAGAGGTAGTCAGTAAGTCCATCATTCAAATGTTCCTAGTCATGGGGGTACCAAGACGGGGCATCGATATTCCAGAGTAGACCAGCGTATACGCTTATCGACCTATATGATGGGCGATGGATGATCCCATATCCATTAGTGTTCGGCATCAGAGATGGTATACGGATGCTCAGTGGAGACTGGGTACACTGAACGGACTCGCTGAGAACTCCTAGATGGTACTATACCTATCGTCAGATAGCAATTCTCTGGTGACACTGGTATAGGTTAGTCTGTCGACCCGAGATTGTCATAGAGTCTTGTGTGATTCCCACTGTGCTTTGGTTTCCACCTTACCATGTTTAAGAGATCGTACAAAACGGTGGTTTTTGGGTACAGTCCCGAGTCACATGGAGGCAATGAGCGATAGGAGGGGATTTTGTCTCTCCCGGAATTGGGGGTTGATGTTGCTCTATGCTCAATTGGCCATAACAGGAAATCCCTAGCCAGGGTTGCTGAGATCTACTGGTAAGTGTTATCAGTAGTTTCTCGAACCGTTATAGGCCTTACATCGGCATGACTTATCAGGCTATTGGGGTCTGACATTTACCACCCCTAGGCTGTGATATGCTACGTATCTGACAAAGAGACCGGACTGTATGGTAGTGTTACTTATTGGATTCACAGGAGTATGAGCAGGCTTTCTTGTTGATCTTCTGATCGTTCAATACCCGGGTGGCCGTTACGTTTAGCAGACTGCTTGCGGCTTGTGGGCGACTGATATGATCACCACCTACTGCCAGCGTATTGACGAGTCTTTCGAGTCCTACACAGAGGTTTCCTGGCTCAAGCGAAACGAAGTAGGAGCACATATGTGATATGTGCGGTACCGAGATTAATACGCGTATGTGATACCATATTCTATTCTCGCGATATGTGATATCGGTCGGTTATATGTGTTATAGCCGGGTTATCGGATCAAGTGTTGATTCGATAAGATGATACAATTGATATTAGTCGGTTGTATATGATATATCCGGATTATTAAATCAAGTGTTGATTTAATAATTTGATGTATAATTATATATTTGATATATTAATTTACATTAACTAATATTAGCTCACTTAAGATTTCTTTTTCTCACTTGTGTGCATTTAGTATATATGTGATAAATATTAATGTACAATTTTGTGTGTCATGCTAGATGATACATGCGACATGGGTGTATGAGACTCACACCATGCTTATAATAATGTAAGGTTTTGTTTATTTAAAGTAAATCAAATTAGTTAGAAATTTTCATATGGTTGAAGCTTGTGGAACCATTGACCAAGTCCATTAATTTTGTTTTACTTGAAGATATTTATTAACTCAACCATTATTGTTTAGCAATGGTTTAGTCTCTACATGAGTTAGTATATAATATTAACTCACTCATGGTTGCTATTCTCACCACTTGATTCATTCTTCACTTAATATTTTCCATGGTTGCTTTTCTTCATCTCCTTTCTCAAGCTCACTAGCTTTTTGGGAGGTGAAGGAAATGAGTGAGAAAAATATTTCTAAAGTGAGCAAAATTTCTACTTCATCATCCTCTACTAGATTAGCCATTTTGTTTAGGGTGTTTGCTTCACTAATTCCGTATTAGTGAAGATGTAGCTTGAGATGGTGTCTCCTCGACGTAGATCATCTTCGGCCTCGAAAACTTCAAGCAAGCTTGTTCCTTTTATCTTGTGGAGCCTTTCTAGAGTCCGGGAGTTCACTACTTGGAGCGAAGGGACTAATACACGGAACTTTTGAAGTGAAGGACCGGTCTACAAAGCTTGTATTCCTTGTTCACTTAGTTGTAAAGATGTTTACATTCTAGTTTTGTCTTATTCTCTAGTTATGATTCTAGGTTAGGGTTCTTTGGCATGCCAAATTTTTTTAAAAAGGCATGGTCGATGCCTCCCGAAACCCAGCGGCGACCTAAGGAACTCTGCACATATCAGTCACCTACAAGCCGTCAGCGGTTCTGCTAGACGTAACGGCCACCCGGGTATTGAGCGATCAGAAGATCAAAAAGCAAGCCTGCTCATACTCCTGCGAATCCAATCTGTAGCATTACTGTGCAGTCCGGTCTCTTCATCTGATATGTCGCATATCTCGTCTGGGGGTGGTAAACGTCAGACCCCAATTGCTTGATAAGCCATGCCGATACAAGGCCCATAACGGTTCGAGAAACTTCTGATAACACTTTCCAGTAAATCTCAGCAACCCTGGCCAGGGATTTCCTACTATGGCCAATCGAGCATAGCGCAACATTAACCCCCAATACCGGGAGATACGAATCCTTTCCTATCGCTCATTGCCTCCATGTGACTCGGGACTGTACCCAAAATCCACCGTTTTGCATGTTCTCTTAAACGTGGTAAAGTGGAAATCAAAGCACAGTGGGAATCACACAAGACTCAATGACGATCTCGGGTCTACAGACTAACCTGTACCAGTGTCACCAGAGAACTTCTATCTGACGATAGGTATAATGCCAGCTAGGAGTTCTCGGCGAGTCCGTCCAGTGTACCCAGTCACCACTGAGCACCCGTATACCTTCTCTGATGTCAAACACCAATGGATGTGGGATCATCCATCACCCATCATATGGGTCAAGAAGTGTATACGCTAGTCTACTCTGGAATATCGATGCCCCGTCTCGATACTCCCATGACTAGGAACTATTGAAGGATGTACTTACCGACTACCCTGACCCCACTATTATGATCTACATCATAATCCCGGTAGTCAAGTACACATCCTAAAGGCTTTATCAATATGTAACAGAGAGACAATAAGTATACATGTCAAGATAAATTGCAACCAGATAGCATATTATCATGTCGAGCAAGAAAGTCCTCCCTATATATGTCCAAGCATCCACTATAATATACATGTACAATAATGTCCTTTAGGGCATACATACAACTAACAATCTCCCACTTGCACGAGGACCAGTTGTTGTAGTATCTCATACTAAGCGTCCAATAGAAGTCTCTCTAGGGAAAGGCCTTTGTGAGTGGATCCGCCTTGTTATCCTTTGCGTCAACTCTCCTTACCTCGATCCTTTGGAGATCAACCATCTCCTTGATCAAGTGATACTGCCTCAGAATATGTCTGGATCGTTGATGGGACCGGGGTTCCTAGGCCAAAGCCACAACTCCATAGTTGTTACAATAACAATTATTGGATGCTCAATGTTAGGAACGCTGTTCATCTTATGAACAAGAAATATCCAGACACCCACATTGGCAGCATCGTTGGTAGCGATGTATTTATCCTATATCGTCTAGATTGCCACGGTATCTAGCTTGGAACTCTTCCAACATACTGTCCCTCTACTGAGGATAAAGACAAAGCTTGAGACTGACTTTCAGTCGACCTTATCACTCTGGAAGCTCGAATTGGTAAAGGACTCCCACTGGAGCTCACCATTACCAAACACCAAGAACATTTCTTTAGTGCTTCTTAAGTACTTAAGAATGTCCTTCACAGCTGTCCAGTGATTCTCCCAAGATCCGATTGATTCCTGATCACTACACCTAGTGAGTTAGCTACATCTTGTCTGGTACATAATAACACATGCATGATAGAGCCTACTGCCGAAGCATAAGGTATCCCTTGCACGTGTGCTCTCTCCAAATCAGTCTTGGGAGACATCTTTTTGTAGAGAGTGATTCCCGAGTAAGTGGTCGAACCACCATGCTTAGAATCTTCCATACTAAACCCTTTTAGTATGGTGTTAATGTACCTGGATTTGGGACACTCCCATCATCCACTTAGATCTATCACTATAGATCATAATCCATAAGATGTAGTAGGTATCATCCAGATATTCCATGGAGAATCCTCGTCATAAGAGGAGCTTGATCGAGTGTAGCATAGGAAACCCTTTTCCTATCAATAGTATGTCATCTACGTATAATACGTGGAAGATAACCTTACACTCTACAACCTTCTTGTTTATACAAGGTTCATATACTTTTTTGATGAAGTTAAACTTTTTGACTGCAACATCGAAACATATGTTTCAACTCCGCGATGCCTGCTTTAATCCTGATGGACTTAAGCATAACCACTTGAGAAAAGGTTTCATCATCATCCACACCTGGTTATTGACGAAAACCTTTTACTACATGCCTAGCTTTGAAAGTCTCAACTTTTCTATCTACACCAAGAATCTTCTCAAGATCCACTTTCTCCCGATAGGTTTTACCGCTCCAGGTGCAACATTCAAAGTCATACTTTGTTGGTGTACATGGATTCCATCTCTGATTGCATAGCATCCAGCCAATTCACACAATCCCCACTCGTGATGGCCTGCCTGACCTAGTTAGGTCATCATCTACCATGATGCAATCCTCGCTCCCACTGTCACTGAGGAAATCGTAGTATCTCTCAGGTGAATAAGGAACCCTACCAGATTCGCGGAGAGGCCGAGGTTCATTGGAAAACTATTGTATCCTCCGGTTTCACCAAATCATCAGCTATTAGTTTGACTAGCTGGAACTTCTTCCAGTTCTATCTCATGACCACTAATTTCTTCTATAAGAAATTCTTTTTCTAAATATAGGGTTACTAGGCACTCTAATAAGGTTTTACAATGCATCAACCATGCCCGTTTAAAATTTTAGCCGTGCCGAATAACCCTAAACAAGATCGTTGCTATAAAATTAGGGTTTTACATGCTAGTAAAAGACAATTACGACTAAGTGAATACGAAATACAACCTTTGTAGATCGGTCCTCCACTTCATTAGCTCCTTGTTGAAGTCCCTTCGCTGCAATCGTGGTTCTCCCGGGCTCTTTCTTGGGTTCACGAGGCGAAAGAAGCGTCCTTACTTGAAGTCTTCGAGGCCGAAGAAGATCTACGTCGAGGGAATATCAACTCAAGCTTCTACTTCACTAACTAGAGAATTAGTGAAGAAAACACCCTAAACTAAAGTGCTAGTCTAGTAGAGGATGGAGAAATAGGAAGTAGGTTCACTTTAGAATTTATTTTCTCACAATGTTTCACTCTCTCTTGAAAACCCTAGCTAGCTTTTCTTTTGCTCAAAGAAGAAGAAGATGAACAAAAGAAAAGATGAAGATAATGATCAAGTGAGTGAGCTAACCATGGTGAATGAGTATCATATACTAACTCATGTAGAGACATAACCATGGCTAATCCAAATGGTTAGGTTAACAAAAATTTAAAGTAAAGACAAAGCTAGTGGACTTTGTCAAAGCAAAGCAAGCATCTACAAGCTTCATGCTCTTTCCAAAATTCCACTAATTTTGTAATTACCTTAAATAATTATAACCCACCATGATAAATAGAATGGTGTATGTCTTACACACCCATGTCAAGTGTATCATCAACTATGATACAAAAAGAAAACACATTTTTAATATATATCACATATATATTAAAGTTGTGCACATGTGAGAAAAATCCATAAGTGAACATATGTTAGTTAATGTAAATTAGTATATCTAATATACAATTATACACTAAATTATTAAATCAACACTTGACTTAATAATCCGGTCATATCGCATATAACCGACTAACATCCAATGTATCCACTTATCGAATCAACACTTGATTCGATAACCCGGCTATATCACATATAACCTCGCGATACAAAAAGTCGTGAGAATAGAATACGGTATCACATACACACATCATTCTCGGTCCCGCACATATCACATATGCGCTCCTATTTTGTTTTGCCTGAGCCAGTAAAACCTCTGTGTAGGACTCTAAAGACTCGTCAATACGCCGGCAGTAGGTGATGATCACATCAAGCACCCACAAGCCGTCAGCGGTACTAGATGGACGTAACGGCTACCCGGGTATTGAGCGATCAAAAGATCAGCAAGCAATTCCGCTCCAACTCCTGTAAAAGCCTGCCGGTAACAGTTCCCGTACAGTCCGGTCTCTTCGTCTGATATGTCGCATATCAAGTCTAGGGGTGGTAATCGTCAGACCCCAATAACCGATAAGTCGTGCCGATGTGAGGCTCATAATGGGTCGAGAAACTACTAGTAACACTTACCAGCAAATCTCTAAATCAGCCCTGGCCAGGGACTTCCCTGTTATGGCCAATCGAGCACAGCGCAACATCAACCCTCAATACCGGGAGAGACGAAACCCCTCCTATCGCTCATTGCCTCCATGTGACTCAGGACTGTACCCAAAAACTACCGTTTTGCATGCCCTCTTGGACATGGTAAGGTGGAAATCAAAGGACAGTAGGAATCACACAAGACTCTATGACGATCTCGGGTCTACAGACTAACCTGCACAAGTGTCACCAGAGAACTGCCATCTGACGTGAGGTATAATACCATCTGAGAGTTCTCGGCGGGTCCGTCCAGTGTACCCAATCTCCACCGAGCACCCGTATACCATCTCTGATGTCAAACACCAATGGATATGGGATCATCCATCGCCCATCTCATGGGTCGAGAAGCGTATACGCTAGTCTACTCTGGTATATCGATGCCCTGTATCGATACACCTACGACTAGGAACATTAAAGGATGTACTTATGGACTACCATGGCCCCACTAGTATGATTTGCATCATAGTCCAGGTAGTCAAGTACACATCCTAAGGGCTTTACCAACATGTAACTATAAGACAGTATCAAGAGACAAGTATACATGTTAAGATAAAGAGCAACCAGATAGCATACTATCATATCGAGAAAGAAAGTCCTCACTATATATGTCCAAGCATCCAATATAATATACATCATCTGTACAATACTGGCCTTTACGGCATACATACAACTAACAATCTCCTACTTGCACTAGGGCCAGCTGCTGTAGTATCGCATACCAAGCATCCCGAAGAGTCTCTCAAACTGTATCTGGAATGGCCTTCGTGAGTGGATCCGCTGTGTTGTTCTACGTATCAACCCTCCTGACCTCGATCTCCCGGCGACCAACTATCTCCCGGATCAGGTGATACCGCCTCAGAATATTCCTGGATCGCTGATGGGACCTGGGTTTCTTGGCCAAAGCCACCGCTCCATTGTTATCACAATACAAAGGTATTGGATGCTCAATGGATGGAACCACTCCAATTTCAATAATGAACTTCTTGATCCAGACAGCCTCTTTGGCAGCATCGTTGGCAGCGATGTATTCAGCCTCCATCGTCGAGTCTGCCACGGTTTCTTGCTTGGAACTCTTCCAGCTAACCGCCCCTCCTTAAAGGGTAAAGACAAATCCCGAGTGCGACTTAGAGTCGTCCTTATCACTCTGGAATCTCGAATCGGTAAAGGACTCCACTTGGAGTTCTCCGTTACCATACACCAAGAGCATCTCTTTAGTCCTTCGCAAGTACTTGAGAATGCTCTTCACAGCTGTCCAGTGACTCTCTCCAGGATCAACTTGGTACCTACTCACTATACTTAGTGAGTATGCTACATCGGGTCTGGTACATAGCATCGCGTACATGATAGAACCTACAGCCGAAGCATAGGGTATCCCTTGCATGCGAGCTCTCTCCAAATCAGTCTTGGGAGACATCTCTTTAGAGAGAGTGAGTCCAGAGATCGTGGATAAGTTTCCATGCTTGGATTCTTCCATACTAAACCTCTTTAGTATGGTGTCAATGTACCTGGGTTGGGACAATCCCAGTATCCGTTTAGATCTATCTCTATAGATCATAATTCCCAATATTCAGGAGGCATCACCTAGATCTTTCATTGAGAATCTTTGTGATAAGAAGAGCTTGACCGATTGCAGCATAGGAATGTCATTTCCTATCGAGAGTATGTTGTCCACGTACAATACGAGGAAGACAACCTTACTCTCTTCCACCTTCTTGTCGATACAAGGTTCATCTATATTTTTGATGAAATCAAACTCTTTGATAACGACGTCAAAGCAGATGTTCCGACTCCGCGATGCTTGCTTTAATCCATAAATGGATTTAAGCATCTTGCATACCTTCCCGCTGCTCCCACTATTTACGAAGCCCTCTGGCTAAGTCATGTACACGCACTCTTCTAAATCACCGTTTAGAAAGGCGGTCTTAACATCCATTTGCCAGATTTCATAGTCATGATATGCAGCGATGGCAAGCATGATCCGGATGGATTTAAGCAAAGCCACTGGAGAAAAGGTTTCGTCATAGTCCACACCTGGTCTTTGACGAAAACCCTTTGCAACAAGTCTAGCTTTGAAAGTCTCCACTTTCCCATCTACACCAAGTTTTTGTTAGTGTATATGCCCTAGAGGCCATTACTGTATCATACTAGTTTGTATATTACTTAATGGATGCTTGGGATATTCACCTTGTATATACAATCTTGCTCAAAATAGTAGTATGCTACTTGGTTTGTTTCTACTTCAATGTGTACTTGTGT
The DNA here is from genome assembly GCA_030015575.1 of Agapanthus africanus. Lineage (NCBI taxonomy): Eukaryota > Viridiplantae > Streptophyta > Magnoliopsida > Asparagales > Amaryllidaceae > Agapanthus > Agapanthus africanus. The sequence continues at coordinate 517,223,911 of CM057345.1, read as the reverse complement.
TTATTTCAGTATATCACTTATACGCATTAGTGGAGCCCTTAGGATCTTTGCTTGATTACCAGCGTTGTGATGGCAGTCACACTAGTGGGGGCTGGGTAATCTATAAGCACATCCTTATTCAGGTCCCTGGTCGCAGGACTATCGAGACAGGGCATCGATACTCCGGAGTAGACCAGCGCATGCGCTTCTCATCCCAGTGTGGGAGACGGTCTGTCCCACAGCCGTCAGTACGTCGTACTTGAGATAGTATGCGGGTGCTCGTTAGGTTACGGGTACACTGGACAGGACTCGTCGGGAACTGACTAGTTGGTATTATACCTATCGTCAGTTATCAGTTCCCAGGTGACATGAGTACAGCTTAGTCCGCTGACTTGACACTGTCACTCCGCCTCGAGTGTGTTCCCACTGTACTTTGATCACTACCCTACCACGGCTCAAAGGAGTCGTGCAAACAGGTGGTGGTTGGGTGCAGTCCCGAAGCACTTGGAGGCAGTGACGGTTAGACAGGATTCGTCTCTCCCGGTATTGGGGGTTGACATCGCGCTGTGTCTAGGAGAGCCATTACACGAGTAGTCCCTGGCCAGGGCAAACGAGATATACTGGTAGGTTTCCAGTGTTATCTCAGGGTGTATTGGGCTTCACTCCGGCACGACTTGTACCGCTATTGGGGGACTGACGTTTACCGCCCCCTAGGCCCGCCATGCGATGTATCAGACGAACAGACCGGACTGTATGGAGAATGTCACACTCAGGCTCAGTAGGAGTTCAGATGGGTTTCGCCTCGTCGGTCTTCTTGTCGGCATTACCTGGGGACCGTTACGCACAGCTAGTGCCGCTTGCGGTCTGTGGTTAAACCCACTGCCAGCGTAGTGTCGAGTCTTTAGAGTCCCACACAGAAAGCTTTTCGCCTTTAGGCAAAAGAGTAGAGGTCGCATGGTATTGCGACAGGTCGCATGGTTTTGCGACAGGGTTCGGTCACATCCGTGCACTTGTGCACGTACAGTGTCCGGACAGTTTACACTAGCGGGCTTTGGTTTAAGCCAGATCCTAGTGTACCTTATGGGATTGGATTTATCCAGTTTGCATTCGTGTTCCTCGGAACGCGGATGCGGGTGTGTATGCACAGTTGACAGGGAGGCAGAGGCAGTGGATTCTCATTAGGGTTGTTGACAGTTGACCGTTGACTTTTGACTTTTTGCTCAACCCTAATGAGAATATGATATGTGATTAACTATTATATTAATTAAGTATTATGGTGATATGGTTGTTGACTTGTTGACTTTTGTTGACTTGTTGACTTTGGTGACTTGTTGACTTTTGTTGACTTGTTGACCGGTTGACTAGGCTTGACTAGTTGACCATCATGATAACCATGGTTATCATTTCATGCCAAAGACTTTTTTTCTTGCTTGCTTTTTGAGTAAAATGAGTGCATGATATGATAACCTTATGGTTGCTTCTAACCATCACCAAAAGACTTTTTTGATATGATGAGTTATGATCACTTTGGATTATGAGAGGGTGAGAGAGAAAAGTGAGCCTCATTCTTTCTTGCTCATTCTCTCTCTTGTTCTTGAGCTCTCCCCTTGCTCTCACCCTCAACCTCTTGCTCCCTCTCTTGATCTATGGTTCTCTTGTCTCATGAGTTGAGAATCATGAACCATAGATAAAATCCCATTCTACTTCCTCTCTACTCATTCTAGTTCACTAGGTTTGGCAAACCAAGTGAACTAGTTTCTTCAAAGACCGAAGAAGGAGCTAAAGGTTGGAGCTTTCAAGTGGATCTATCTTCGGCGTACGGAGACGACGAGAAGGAGCCATCGGACCACCACCGGAGCTTGAAGAGAAGGAGTTCAAGTTAAGGTATAACCATCTTCATCCGAGTAGCTAAACATCTTTAGCTTAGTTTGCTAGTTTTAGTTTAGGTAACGATCCCGACCATAAGTTAGTCCATGTTGCCTCTTGCGATAAAAATTTTGATTTTATACCGTTTCCGCCTCCCCGTAAGAACCGGGGGTCGCAATATGGACTTACAGTGGTATCAGAGACTAACTAAACTTAAACTAGCTAGGTAGTAAAGTGTAACGAAGTTCGGAACCGAAAAAAATCACAAAACCGGAAAACCACAAAAACTGAGTTTCTGTTGAATTTTTTTCTGGTCAAAATGAAAAACTTCATACTCCTAAATTCGTCTCAGGGTTTTGTTAGAACACCCATGAAAAACGATTCACCAATTCGTCTAAACCGCCGCGCTTCCGCCGCGTGACCCTTCTTGGACGCCGCGGAAGCGCCGCGGTTTGTTGTCTTTAGTGCGTCGTTTTTCGTGCAGTGTGTGTCTGTGTTGGTTTTGGGATTTTTGAGATATATTATATGTGCCCAGATTTTACAGAAAAGAAATTTCCTTTTGGGGTCCTATAATTCCGTATTTTTCCGAACTTCATTGCACTTTGACTATGATGGTTATATCTGTGATGTTTGCATGTATTGAACGTCGGCTAATCGCTATAAGTCGATTAGTCGGGGTTATACATGATCTGTAATGTGCTGGAATGTGTATATAAATATGTTGGATTGTCGCGGGTGAATAGCCGGGGGTTGTGAGACGAGAGTTTACTTTTCTTGCAATTCATGTAAATTTGTAAATTGATGTAATAATTATTTGTTTGGCCGCACAACCGGGTCGGGGTTGTAGCCGTCATTGTATAATTTCTTTTTACTGTTTTTGCTCCTAGGATAGACCCGTGGAGGGGTGCACAAACTACCGGGTATGCCGAAGTGTCGAGTGGCCTACTCATGGAGATGAGGGAGGTTGCTACGCTTCGGGTACTTGGCGGGTAGTTTGCCGTACCCGTAGGGGTCTTGGGTGGGGTTTTGGCTATTCACCGCGACCGTGTTATCTGTTTTTGTTACAGGCTCGTACAAATTACAGATTACTAGTATATCCAATGTATTTATCTGTGATCTGAAATGTTTATCATTGCTTACTATTTAGGCGTTGCTTATGTTTTACAGACGCGCTAGCCCAGCCCCCGCTCTGTCGTTAGTTAAGTAACCTAACGGGTAATGACGGGGCCCAGTGGCGAATGCGAATGGCATAAGCGTACGTCATATTTTGGTTGTTTTCTGCAATGGTAGGGTTAAATGATGGGACGCATTAAAAGTACTAATGCAAGAATATCACGCATTAAAAGAACTAATGCAAGATAATAAACCAAGTTAAAGTCGTTGGAACACTTTCGAAAAACCACTCGGTTCTTTTCAAAATAACTTTTAAATGCGGAGCTTGAGCCACTCCTTCTAAAAGCTATCTCGTTCCATCGATTAAATCAAGTTCACTACGTTCACGGTTTCGCCAAAACCATCCGTAGCCCTCCGTCGTTTCACATGAATAGTCAATAGTATTCAAGCTGTGTTTGTTGGCCAAAGTCAAGGCACAGTGATTGGTAGCTATTGGGTATTCATGTGCAGCATAGATAGATGCGTTGGTTTGGAACAGTCGTACTGCCTTGTTGGCCAAAGTCAAGGGTAGGTGCGGGTGGATTCAAATTAACCTGGAGAACGACGGGCAGAACTTGACATGTGACTTATGATTTGTTGGCCAAAGTCAAGGTCATAAGAGCATGGGGCAAAAATCCACATCGGGAGTTTCATAAGTACTGAAACTTGCTAGATTTGCATACCATTTGGAGTGTGATGATTCTGGTAGGATTCCTTCAGTTTCGTCACGCGATGATATTTGGATCCCGATCCTACTGTGAGTATATGCTACTCCTCGGGAAATTTCTCACTTAACGATCAATGCTATAAACCTAGTAGGTGCCTAGAAAGGTGTTAGCGGGGCTACGCCCCCAGGGAAAAGAGGTTCTCTAATTAAGGAACTTCGCGAAAGCGTTGGAAAACCTCCCTCGAAGTACCGACACCGGCCTGGCTGAACGGTTAAGCAAGTATTGTACGGTGGGATTGATCCCGGCTAATTCTTCCTTTATGGTTTGAGGAGGGATTCGAGAAACAGTGGGAGCCATCCTGTTTAGACAAACTAAAAACCACTCTAAACTTGCAAGAGCATCATGCTGAGTGTTTCTTCTTCTCTCTCCTAATTGCAGCGACCAATCAACATGACTGGACTTAAGTTACTCCTAGATAAAAACAAGCTGACAGGGCCAAACTACAAAGATTGGCTCAGGAATGTCACGATAGCAATCACTTATGACAAGCTGGGGTATCTTCTTACCACCAAAGCTCCCCCTGTCCCTGGTCCAACTTCCAGTGTCGCGGATAAGGAAATCCGCAAGACTTGGGAGATTGATAGCGCGAAGGCCAAGTGCCTCCTGCTTGCCTCGATGGACAACGAACATCAGAGGAGGCATGAGAATATGGACATGGAGTCCATATTGCTCCATACAAAAGAACTGTATGGAGAGCAATCACGTATCGCAAGATACGAAGCGTCGAAAAAGTTATTTTCGACAAGAATGGCCGTCGGATCATCAGTAGCCGAGCATGTGCTAAAGATGATCGGCTTCATTGAGGAGCTCGCTGACCTAGGGATCACATTGGAGAGTGAGCTATATACGGATATAGTTCTCCAGTCCCTTCCTTCCACTTACGCCCAGTTTATACTGAACTTCAACCTACAAGAAAAAGAGGTTGAACTATCAGAGCTCCTCAACATGCTGAGGAGCGCAGAGGGCACCCTACAGAAAGGTAGGGAAACATCCACTTTGTTTGTAGGAGGATCATCTTCTTCTAGGTCCAAGGCGAAAGCCAAGGGAAAGAAGAAGAAGGCCCCCGCCAAACCAAGGGGCGGTGTTGGTAAAGTGGATACGAAGGGAAAAGGCAAAGCAACAAAGATAGCGGGGAAGCTTGTGGATAAGGAAGAATGCTTCTATTGTCATAAGAAAGGACACTGGAAGAATGATTGCAGGGCCTGGAAGGCCAGAACACAGGAATTGAAGCAGGTTGCAGCTTCAGCTTCAGGTGTGTATGTTATTGAAAACTGTCTTTCAATAAACTCTACTTCCTGGGTATTGGATACCGGATCAGGATCTCATATCTGTAATTCTTTGCAGGCGTTGAGAAACCGTAGGGTTTTGAAGGCAGGTGACATGACCCTCAAAGTTGCGAACGGAGCTAGCATGGATGCTAAAGCCGTGGGGGACTATCACCTGGGAATGTCAGATGGACATGTTTTGGTTTTGCGTAATTGCTTTTTTGTACCCAACGCAACTTGTAATATCATTTCTGTATCTTTAGTTTCTAAAGAAGGTTATGAATTTGCGTTTGTAAGTAATGTTGTAAACATTCACCTTAATCAAGTATTGATTGGGTCAGGTACTCTGAGTAATGGTATATACGTGTTAAACCAACCACAGATTTTTAATGTCCAGAATACACACAAAAGAAAGTCTCCGGAAATAAATCAGACTTTCTTATGGCATTGTAGATTGGGTCACATCAATGAGAGAAGGTTGACTAAGTTACATACAGAAGGATATTTGAATGCGTTCGAATATCAATCGTATGCCACTTGTCAATCTTGTCTCAAAGGAAAGATGACAAAGACTCCGTTTACTGGACATGGAGTAAGAGCGAGCGAGCTCTTGGGACTCGTACACAGTGACGTGTGCGGTCCAATGTCTACACATGCCCGAAGCGGACATTCTTACTTCATTACTTTTACGGATGACTTCTCAAGGTACGGTTATGTCTTCTTAATGAAACATAAGTCCGAGGCCTTTGGAAAATTCCAGGAGTATAAGAATGAAGTAGAGAAACAGACCGGCAAAAGTATTAAGATTCTAAGATCGGATCGAGGTGGAGAATACTTAAGTGCCGAGTTCCTGGACTATTTAAAAGAGAACGGAATTCTCTCTCAGCTTATTCCTCCATACACCCCGCAACATAACGGTGTATCGGAGAGACGGAACCGCACCCTATTGGATATGGTGCGGTCCATGATGAGTAACGCTGAGTTACCGCGATCATTCTGGGGGTATGCGCTAGAATCAGCCGCATACCTTTTGAACCGAGTTCCCACTAAGACTGTGCCTTCCACACCATATGAAATGTGGTGTGGGAAGAGACCCTATCTTAAGCACATTAAGACATGGGGATGTCCGGCTTTTGTCAAAAAGCAGCATGCGGACAAGCTCGAGGCACGCTCAGTACAGTGCAAGTTTGTGGGGTATCCAAAGAACTCAAAAGGATATTTCTTCTACTGTGAAGAGGAACAAAAAGTTCTTGTTTCTCGTCATGCCTACTTCTTGGAAACTGAGTTTTTGGAAAACCAGATAAGTGGGAGCACAGTAGAACTGGAAGAAATTCCAGAACCACGGACTGTTACTGAAAGTTTAGTGGAACCAGAAGGTTCGGAAGAACAGGACATTCCTACGCCGCTCCGCAGGAGTAGTAGGCAGTCTCATCCGCCCGAGAGATACTGCGGTTTTCTCATAGACGGGGATAGAGAGGATTGCATCATAGATTATGATGAGCCTACTAGCTTCCAGCAGGCCGTTCAGAGCGTTGACTCAGTGAAATGGCTGGATGCAATGCGGTCCGAAATGGAGTCCATGTACACCAACAAGGTATGGACGTTGGACATTGCTCCAGACGGGGTAAAACCCGTAGGATGCAAGTGGATCTTCAAAAGGAAGATTGGTGTAGATGGACAGGTTGAGACCTATAAAGCTAGGCTGGTAGCAAAGGGTTTTCGTCAAAGACCTGGCTTGGACTACGACGAAACCTTTTCTCCAGTAGCCATGCTGAAATCCATTCGGATCCTTCTTGCCATTGCTGCTTTCCACGATTATGAGATCTGGCAAATGGACGTAAAGACAGCTTTTCTAAATGGAAATTTAGAGGAGTGTGTCTATATGGACCAGCCAGAGGGTTTCATTCAGAGTGGGAGCAGCGGAAAGGTGTGCAAGTTGCTTAAGTCCATCTATGGACTAAAGCAGGCATCGCGGAGTTGGAACATCTGCTTTGATGAGACGGTCAAAGAATTTGGCTTTATCAAAAATCCAGATGAACCATGCATCTATAGTAGATTTGTAGCGAGAACTGTAGTATTCCTCGTTTTATACGTGGATGACATTCTCTTAATAGGAAATGATATTCCTATGCTACAATCTGTCAAGGGGTTCTTGTCACAAAGGTTCTCCATGAAAGACCTGGGTGATGCCTCATACATCCTGGGGATCCGGATCCATCGTGATAGATCCAAGAGGATATTGGGACTTTCTCAGTCCAGGTACATCGACACCGTACTGAAAAGATTCAGTATGGAAGATTCCAAGCGTGGTAACCTACCAGCTTGTCACGGGATCACCCTCTCTAAAGAGATGTCTCCCAAGACTGATTTGGAGAGGGATCGCATGTCTATTATACCCTACGCTTCTGCGGTAGGCTCTATAATGTATGCGATGTTGTGTACCAGACCGGATGTAGCTTATGCACTGAGTGTGGTAAGCCGGTATCAGTCAAACCCTGGGGAGAAACACTGGATAGCGGTAAAGAACATTCTCAAGTACCTGAGAAGGACTAAGGAGATGTTCTTGGTGTATGGCGGAAAAGACCTCCAGATCGAGGCCTTTGCTGACTCCAGCTTCCAGAGTGACAAGGATGATTCCAAGTCCATGTCGGGTTTTGTCTTTACCCTCAATGGAGGGGCGGTGTGTTGGAAGAGTTCCAAACAAGAAACCGTTGCAGACTCGACGATGGAAGCGGAATACATCGCTGCATCTGATGCCGCAAAAGAAGCTGTCTGGATGAGGAAGTTCTTGAAAGAACTTCAGGTGGTTCCGTCCATTGTTGATCCAATACCTCTGTATTGCGACAACAACGGGGCTATAGCTTTAGCGAAGGAACCCAGGTCCCATCAGAAATCCAGGCACATCTTAAGGCGGTATCACCTGATCAGGGAGATCGTAGATCGCCAGGAGATCGAGGTTCGGAGAGTCGCTTCAGAAGATAACACTGCTGATCCATTCACCAAGGCCCTGCCCCAGACTCAGTTCGAGCGGCTGATCGAGATGATAGGTCTTCGATACGCCAGTACATGGCCTTAGTGCAAGTGGGAGATTGTTAGTGTATATGCCCTAGAGGCCATTACTGTATCATACTAGTTTGTATATTACTTAATGGATGCTTGGGATATTCACCTTGTATATACAATCTTGCTCAAAATAGTAGTATGCTACTTGGTTTGTTTCTACTTCAATGTGTACTTGTGTTTATTTCAGTATATCACTTATACGCATTAGTGGAGCCCTTAGGATCTTTGCTTGATTACCAGCGTTGTGATGGCAGTCACACTAGTGGGGGCTGGGTAATCTATAAGCACATCCTTATTCAGGTCCCTGGTCGCAGGACTATCGAGACAGGGCATCGATACTCCGGAGTAGACCAGCGCATGCGCTTCTCATCCCAGTGTGGGAGACGGTCTGTCCCACAGCCGTCAGTACGTCGTACTTGAGATAGTATGCGGGTGCTCGTTAGGTTACGGGTACACTGGACAGGACTCGTCGGGAACTGACTAGTTGGTATTATACCTATCGTCAGTTATCAGTTCCCAGGTGACATGAGTACAGCTTAGTCCGCTGACTTGACACTGTCACTCCGCCTCGAGTGTGTTCCCACTGTACTTTGATCACTACCCTACCACGGCTCAAAGGAGTCGTGCAAACAGGTGGTGGTTGGGTGCAGTCCCGAAGCACTTGGAGGCAGTGACGGTTAGACAGGATTCGTCTCTCCCGGTATTGGGGGTTGACATCGCGCTGTGTCTAGGAGAGCCATTACACGAGTAGTCCCTGGCCAGGGCAAACGAGATATACTGGTAGGTTTCCAGTGTTATCTCAGGGTGTATTGGGCTTCACTCCGGCACGACTTGTACCGCTATTGGGGGACTGACGTTTACCGCCCCCTAGGCCCGCCATGCGATGTATCAGACGAACAGACCGGACTGTATGGAGAATGTCACACTCAGGCTCAGTAGGAGTTCAGATGGGTTTCGCCTCGTCGGTCTTCTTGTCGGCATTACCTGGGGACCGTTACGCACAGCTAGTGCCGCTTGCGGTCTGTGGTTAAACCCACTGCCAGCGTAGTGTCGAGTCTTTAGAGTCCCACACAGAAAGCTTTTCGCCTTTAGGCAAAAGAGTAGAGGTCGCATGGTATTGCGACAGGTCGCATGGTTTTGCGACAGGGTTCGGTCACATCCGTGCACTTGTGCACGTACAGTGTCCGGACAGTTTACACTAGCGGGCTTTGGTTTAAGCCAGATCCTAGTGTACCTTATGGGATTGGATTTATCCAGTTTGCATTCGTGTTCCTCGGAACGCGGATGCGGGTGTGTATGCACAGTTGACAGGGAGGCAGAGGCAGTGGATTCTCATTAGGGTTGTTGACAGTTGACCGTTGACTTTTGACTTTTTGCTCAACCCTAATGAGAATATGATATGTGATTAACTATTATATTAATTAAGTATTATGGTGATATGGTTGTTGACTTGTTGACTTTTGTTGACTTGTTGACTTTGGTGACTTGTTGACTTTTGTTGACTTGTTGACCGGTTGACTAGGCTTGACTAGTTGACCATCATGATAACCATGGTTATCATTTCATGCCAAAGACTTTTTTTCTTGCTTGCTTTTTGAGTAAAATGAGTGCATGATATGATAACCTTATGGTTGCTTCTAACCATCACCAAAAGACTTTTTTGATATGATGAGTTATGATCACTTTGGATTATGAGAGGGTGAGAGAGAAAAGTGAGCCTCATTCTTTCTTGCTCATTCTCTCTCTTGTTCTTGAGCTCTCCCCTTGCTCTCACCCTCAACCTCTTGCTCCCTCTCTTGATCTATGGTTCTCTTGTCTCATGAGTTGAGAATCATGAACCATAGATAAAATCCCATTCTACTTCCTCTCTACTCATTCTAGTTCACTAGGTTTGGCAAACCAAGTGAACTAGTTTCTTCAAAGACCGAAGAAGGAGCTAAAGGTTGGAGCTTTCAAGTGGATCTATCTTCGGCGTACGGAGACGACGAGAAGGAGCCATCGGACCACCACCGGAGCTTGAAGAGAAGGAGTTCAAGTTAAGGTATAACCATCTTCATCCGAGTAGCTAAACATCTTTAGCTTAGTTTGCTAGTTTTAGTTTAGGTAACGATCCCGACCATAAGTTAGTCCATGTTGCCTCTTGCGATAAAAATTTTGATTTTATACCGTTTCCGCCTCCCCGTAAGAACCGGGGGTCGCAATATGGACTTACAGTTTTTTCTTGAAGATCCACTTGCTCCTAATGGGTTTTACCCCTTCGGGAGCATCTTTCAAAGTCCATACTTTGTTGGTGTACATGGATTCCATCTCGGATCGCATTGCATCCAGCCATTTCACTGAGTCCCCACTCGTGATGGCCTGCTCGAAGCTAGTTGGGTCATCATTAACCATGATGCAATCCTCGCTCCCACCATCCATGAGAAAACCGTAGTATCTCTCAGGTGGGTGAGGAACCCTACTAGATCGGCGGAGAGCCTGAGGTTCGTTCGGAACTACTGAATCCTCTGGTTCCACTAATTCTTCAGTTGCAGTTTGTGTATCTGGAACCTCTTCTAGCTCTACCACTTTGCCACTAATTTCTTTTACAAGAAATTCCTTTTCTAAAAAGGTGGCATGTTGAGCAACAAACACCTTTTGTTCCTCACTGTGGTAGAAATAATACCCATATGAGTTCTTTGGATATCCCACAAACTTGCAAAGAACTGACCGTGCCTCGAGTTTGTCCGGATTTTTTCTTTTGACATAGGCTGGACAACCCCATATCTTAACTCGTTCAAGATATGGCCTCTTCCCACTCCATATCTTATATGGTGTGGTAGGTACAGATTTAGATGGAACTTGATTCAATAGGTATGCTGCTGTCTCCAGCGCATACCCCCAGAAGGAAATAGGTAACTCGGCTGTGCTCATCATAGAGCGCACCATATCTAATAGGGTGCGGTTTCTCCATTCCGATACACCGTTGTGCTGTGGTGTATATGGAGGAGTCAGCTGAGAGAGAATCCCATTCTCTTTTAGGAAGTTCAGGAATTCATTGCTCAAGTATTCTCCTCCTCGATCTGATCGAAGGATTTTAATACTTTTCCCGGTTTGGTTCTCGACTTCTTGCTCATATTCTCTAAATTTCTCAAAAACTTCTGATTTGTGTTTCATCAGGAACATATATCCGAATCTAGAGAGATCTTCAGTGAATGTAATGAAGTACGCAGAACCATTCCTGGCATGTGTAGACATGGGGCCGCATATATCACTATGTACCAGTCCCAAGAGTTCCGTAACTCTCTCTCCATGTCCCGTAAACGGAGTTTTGGTCATCTTGCCTTTGAGACATGACTGGCAAGTGTCATAAGATGAAAATTCAAACGGATTCAAATATCCATCCTTATGCAACTTAGCTAGTCGTGTCGCATTGATGTGACCCAGTCTACAATGCCACAAGAAGGATTCGTTCAGTTCTGAACTCTTCCTCTTGTTTGTGTTTGTTATAGTCAGAACTGTTGATTGATTTAGAACATAAATGCCATTGCACATCGTGCCTGATCCAACCAACTTTTGGTTTAGAAAAATGTTCATAACATTATCCTGTAATACAAAATTATATCCTTCTTTACTCAACAAAGAAACCGATATAATGTTGCATATCAGGTTCTGGATGTAATAGCATTCATTCAGAATCAATGTATTACCAGTTGGCAATACAAGGTGATATTCCCCGACGGTTTTAGTTGCAACAATTGCACCATTTCCAACCCTTATGTCTTTATCACCTTCTCCATGTTCTCTACCTTTTCTAAGCCCATGTAACTGATTACATATATGGGATCCTGACCCGGTATCTAATACCTAGGACGTAGAGGAAATGGAGAAACAGTTCTCTGTAACGAACACACCCGAAGAAAATGCATCAACATGTACTTTCTTCATTCGGGTGGCATAGGAATCCTGGTATTCCCCTATATCCTGTTCAGTCTTATAACTTTTATAAGAATGAACGGAACCAACGTTCCCCAGCACAGTATAACATGCGGGTTCGGTCAATATATCCATATTATTATCTTTATTAAGGCATGATATGGTCGCTACCTGGAGAGAGAGAGAGAAGAAAACATTTTAGCGTATGCTCTTGCAAGATCAGATTGGTTATTATTTTATCTAATCAGGATGGCTCCTACTGTTTTTATCAAATCTTCCTTCAAACCCTAAAAGGAAAGACTAGCCGGGATTAATTACACCCTATAATTTCGCCAATCTTTCAGCCAGGCCAGTGTCGGTACTTTGAGGGAGGTTCCCCGTGCTTTCGCACGGACCTAATTAAAGTAAACCTCGTTTTTCCAGAGGCGTAACCCCGTTGACACCTTTCTAGACACCTACTTGATCGGCTAATTGTCCTGTGTAAAACTCTCCCAGGAGTAACAATTACACGCAGTGGGTATCGGGATCCAACTATCTCATAGAAGGTATGCAATCTCATTGCAAATTTCAACACTTGAAATTCCCGATAATATTTTTCCCCAAACGATCTATGACCTTGACAAGGTCAACAAACCATAGACCGTAAGTCAAGTTCAACCCATCATTTCCTGATTGAATTAACCCAACCGCACGACCCTTGACAAGGTCAACAAGGCCGTACGACTACCCTAATCCAATCTGCATCATATGCATAAACAGATAAATACTGGTCAGCTACCGCACACTACGCCTTGACAAGGTCAATAAACGCAGCACGAATACTAAGCAGGACTTATCTGAAATGACGGAGGGCTACGACAGGTTTTTCTGAAACCCTATTGCGTATCGAACTTGATATCGTTGTAGAATCGAGTGAATTTTGAAATGGAGTGATATTGAGGCTTTTATTAGTTTTGCTAAAGAGGTCACTCCCGGTGAAGGGATCTCGGCTCTTTCTTTATGGAATAAGGTGCAGGATATATCATATATATCACTATGCAAAGAAAAACTCCAAAAGCAATCAAAAACAAACCGAGTGTTGTAGCATCTGTCAGTTTTTCTAAAGAGGTCACTCCCGGTGAAGGGATCTCGGCTCTTTCCTCATCGAATAAGGTGCAAGATATATCATATATATCGCTATGCATAACAAAAAACTGTAGCTACCCTTTTTGAAAATTTGATTCTACAACATCTTTTAGGTTTCTTTTTCTTTCATTAATCACATTAATGAAATCACATCATTTAAGTCACCTAAAATTCACAGATAAATACGACGTACACTTATGCTATCCGCATTCGCCTCGATGTCCCCTCGTGCACCGTTAGGTTAGGTAACTAACGGCAGAGCGGGGCAGGGCTAGCGTGGGTGTAAAACATAAGTAACGTCTATATAATATATCATATATACTATATACAGTATTTATCACAACATATCAAATGATCACATCACAGATATCGCAGTAGAAGAAACATATGAAACATTGGATATACTAGGACGTCCGTGTTTTATTTTGAGCCCCTATAAAACACGGATTCCACGGTCGTGATGAATAGCCAAACCCACATCCCTAGACCCCTACGAGAGCGGCAAGAAACCCTACCAATTCTAGAGTTAGGAGACCTGGACTCGACTCCTCGAGTTGGTCTCCCACTGGACTCTAGAACCCGGTTACTCGTGCTCTCCTCCTTGGGTCTACCTAATGCGGAAAAGTAAATAATATACAAATGGTGATATCAATCTCATCCCGGAAGTGCCCCAATAAAAGAATATTACATACATTTAATTTTACATGAATGAAAATAAAAACCCTCATCTCACATAAAAAAAACCCGGCTATTCAGAAACGCGACGATCCAATATAACATATCCAGCAACACATAATATCACATGTCATCAACGTAAGTAAATGTGCGCATCCCAATTGTCGTTGACATATAGCAACGAAACCGGCGATATCACATATTACCCTTACGGTCGCAGAAAAGAATGTGTAAAACTACAACATTTGGAATCCACGTTCTCTTTAGACATCGTAAATCCGAAATAACACATACTTCGCATTTCATGCCTAACTATATGAATTCCACATATTGTATCACATTCCAGATAAATAGACAATATTAAACTTTCCCATTGAATAATCAAATACCCAAGATTTCCTAAATAGCTCAACACTTGAGCGGAGTTCAAAAATTCCAGAATACGTCACAGTAACAACGGTTCAGCCTTAGAAGGGTCAAGCCAACGCCTCACATGTGGCACGCCGTACTGCCCCAAACCCTAAGGTTCAAAAGGCAGTTCAAGACGGTCACATAATAGAGTTAAGGTTTGTTGTCTTCTAGAGAGTCCATCGCGTTACATGCACGATTTTCCGAAAGATTTAAACTCAAGAAAAAAAATTCAACACTTTAAAGTTTTTCATGCCGGGAAATAATGAGTTAATGATATCCGTTCGAACATTTTAACAGTTTCTAAATATCCGGATGACAATAACGAATTTAAATTTTCCGATCGAATCAACGATTACAAAATAAACCCCAAAACACTCAACACTTAAGTCAGAAAAAAATACCCATAAAATATTAGGAATAGCTACAGAAATTACTACACAAAATTCTGCCCACAGTTCACTTTTACTGTCGCGGAACCGCCGCTTAAAGTGGGGTGGGACCGTGGTTCCGCGACGGCTGTACGGAATTAGAGGGTCAAATTTTGTGGTAATTCTTAGAATTCCCTGCTAATTTTTTTAGGTATTTTTAATACTGAAAAAACACAGTTTTTAAAAAATGTACAGAGAGGGGGTTAAATTGACGTTTCCGGGTTCGATCGGAGTTTTAACTTCGTATACTCATCGCCTAATGCTCTAGCTAGGCTATGATACCACTGTAGGGTTACTAGGCACTCTAATAAGGTTCTACAATGCATCAACCATGCCCGTTTAAAATTTTAGCCGTGCCGAATAACCCTAAACAAGATCGTTGCTAGAAAATTAGGGTTTCACATGCTAGTAAAAGACAATTATGACTAAGTGAATACGAAATACAATCTTTGTAGATCGGTCCTTTACTTCATTATCTCCTTGTTGAAGTCCCTTCGCTTCGATCGTGATTCTCCCGGGCTCTTGCATGGCTTCACGAGGCGAAAGAAGCGTCCTTGCTTGAAGTCTTCGAGGCCGAAGAAGATCTACGTCGAGGGAATATCAACTCAAGCTTCTACTTCACTAACTAGAGAATTAGTGAAGCAAACACCCTAAACTAAAGTGCTAGTCTAGTAGAGGATGGAGAAATAGGAAGTAGGTTCACTTTAGAATTTATTTTCTCACAATGTTTCACTCTCTCTTGAAACCCCTAGCTAGCTTTTCTTTTGCTCAAAGAAGAAGAAGATGAACAAAAGAAAAGATGAAGATAATGATCAAGTGAGTGAGCTAACCATGGTGAGTGAGTATCATATACTAACTCATGTAGAGACATAACCATGGCTAATCCAAATGGTTAGGTTAACAAAAATCTAAAGTAAAGACAAAGCTAGTGGACTTTGTCAAAGCAAAGCAAGCTTCTGCAAGCTTCATGCTCTTTCCAAAATTCCACTAATTTTGTAATTACCTTAAATAATTATAACCCACCATGATAAATAGAATGGTGTATGTCTTACACACCCATGTCAAGTGTATCATCAACCATGATACAAAAAGAAAACACATTTTTAATATATATCACATATATATTAAAGTTGTGCACATGTGAGAAAAATCAATAAGTGAACATATGTTAGTTAATGTAAATTAGTATATCTAGTATACACTTATACACTAAATTGTTAAATCAACATTTGACTTAATAATCCGGTCATATCGCATATAACCGACTAACATCAAATGTATCCACTTATCGAATCAACACTTGATTCGATAACCCGGCTATATTACATATAACCTCGCGATACAAAAAGTCGCGAGAATAGAATACGGTATCACATACACGCATCATTCTCTGTCCCGCACATATCACATATGCGCTCCTATTTCGTTTTGCTTGAGCCTGTAAAACCTCTGTGTAGGACTCTAAAGACTCGTCAATACGCCGGCAGTAGGTGATGATCACATCAAGCACCTATAAGCCGTCAGCAGTACTAGCTGGACGTAACGGCTACCCGGGTATTGAGCGACAAGAAGATCAGCAAGCAAGCCCGCTCCAACTCCTGTAAAAGCCTGTAGGGAACACTTCCCGTACAGTCCGGTCTCCTCGTCCGATATGTCGCATATCAAGTCTAGGGGTGGTAATCGTCAGACCCCAATAACCGATAAGTCGTGCCGATGTGAGGCTCATAACGGGTCGAGAAACTACTGATAACACTTACCAGCATATCTCTAAATCAGACCTGGCCAGGGACTTCCCTGTTATGGCCAATCGACCACAGCACAACATCAACCCCCAATACCGGGAGAGACGAAACCCCTCTTATCGCTCATTGCCTCCATGTGACTCGGGACTGTACCCAAAAACCACCATTTTGCACGCCCTCTTGGACGTGGTAAGGTGGAAATCAAAGCACAGTGGGAATCACACAAGACTCTATGACGATCTCGGGTCTACAGACTAACTTGCACAAGTGTCATCAGAGAACTGCCATCTGACGTGAGGTATAATACCATCTGGGAGTTCTCGGCGGGTCTGTCCAGTGTACCCAGTCTCCACTGAGCACCCGTATACCATCTCTGATGTCAAACACCAATGGATATGGGATCATCCATTGCCCATCTCATGGGTCGAGAAGCGTATACGCTAGTCTACTTTGGTATATCGATGCCCTGTCTCGATACACCTACGACTAGGAACATTAAAGGATGTACTTATGGACTACCATGGCCCTACTAGTATGATCTGCATCATAGTCCAGGTAGTCAAGTACACATCCTAAGGGCTTTACCAACATGTAACTATAAGGCAGTATCAAGAGACAAGTATACATGTTAAGATAAAGAGCAACCAGATAGCATACTATCATATCGAGCAAGAAAGTCCTCTCTATATATGTCCAAGCATCCAATATAATGTACATCATCTGTACAATACTGGCCTCTAGGGCATACATACAACTAACACTAAAAAGGTGGCATGTTAAGAAACAAAACGCCTTTTGCTCCTCAGAGTGGTAGAAGATATTCCGTCGCAAATGTTCGGGATATCCAACAAACTTACAGAACTGACCTTACTTCGATTTTATCCGGATTTTGCCTTCCAACATATGCCGGACAACCCTTATCTTAACTCGTTTAAGCCATGGTATCTTCCCATTTCATATCGCATATGGAGTGGTAGGCACTTGATTTGGTTGGAACCCTATTCAATAGGTATGCAGCTTCTCAAGTGCATAACCCTCAAATGGAAACAGGAAACTCAGCAGTACTCATCATAAATCGCGCCATATCTCATAAGACGCGATACCTCCGCTTCGATACACCGTTGTGTTATGGTGTACACGAAGGAGTAAGCTGAGAGAGAATCTCATTCTCTTTTAAATAATCCAGGAACTCCGTACTCAAGTATTCTCCTCTCCGATCACATCGAAGGACTTAATAGTTTTACTCATCTGGTTCTCAACTTCAAGCTTATATTCCTTGAATTTCTCAAAAGTTTCAGACTTGTGTTTCAATAGGAACATATGTTCGAACCTTGAGAGATGGTCAGTGAATATAATGAAGTACGAGGAACCAACCCTGGCATTTGTAGACATAGAACCGTATACATCACCATGTATCAGTCCTAATAGTTCAGTAACTCTTTCTCTGTTTCCAGTAAACGGAGTATTGGTCATTTTACCTTTGAGACAAGACTGGCAAGTATGATAAGATGAAAATTTGAACGGATTCTAATATTCATCCTTATGTAACTTAGCTAGTCATGTCGCATTGATATGACTTAGTCTATAATGCCACAAGAAGGATTCATTCATTTCTGAACTACTCCTCTTGTGTGAGTTCTTTATACTTTGAACTGTGGTTTGATTTAGAATATTTATGCCATTATATAACGTGCCTGATCCAATCAACCCTTGATTAAGGAAAATGTTCACAACATTATCCTTCAATACAAAATTATATCCTTCTTTAATTTAATAAAGAAACCGATGTAATGTTGTATATCAGGTTCGGTATGTAATAACATTTGTTCAGAATCAATGTATTTACCATTTGGTAATACAAGGTGATATTCGCCAACTGATTTGGCTGCAACAATTGCACCATTCTCTACACTTAGAGACATATCACCATATCCCAGTTCTCTACCTTTCTGTAGCCCATGTAATAGATTACATATGTTGGATCCTGATCCGGTATCTCATACCTAGGACGTAGAGGATACTGAGAAACAGTTCTCGTTAACGAACATACCCGAAGAATATGCATCAACATGCTTTTTGCTCGATCGGGTGGCATGGGAATCCTAGTATTCCCCTATTTCCTGCTCAGACTTATAACAATATAAGGTAGAGTGGAACCAACGTTCTCCAGCTCAGCATAATAAGCAGGTTCGGTCAATACATCCATATTATTATCTTGATTAAGGCATGTTACGGTCGCTACCAGGAGAGAGAGAGAGAAGAAAACAGTCAGCGTATGCTCTTGCAAGATTAGATTGGTTATTATTTTATCTAATCAGGATGGCTCCCACTATTTTTATCAAATCTTCCTTCAAACCCTAAAAGGTAAGATTAACCGGGATTAATTTCACCCTACAAGTTCGCCAATCTTTCGGCCAGGCCAGTGTCGGTACTTTGAGGGAGGTTCCCCATGCTTTCGCACAGACCTAATTAAAATAATCCCGCGAAAAGGGTTCGTGTTTGTGTCGTGTTCATGTTACATCTCATATAACATTCTGCAATTGCTTAAAAAAATTTTAGAGGACTTTTTAAAAACGACAGAAACCATGGATTTCGTTTCGAGGTTTCGGAGTTATTTTGGCTTTGTAATTCTAGCAACATCGTCTAATTCTCTAGCATGCCTTTGGTACTACTGCTGGGTTCCCTAGCACCGCCACTGGGTTTCGGGAGGCATCAACTGTTGGATATATGTATGCCTTAGAGGACATTATATGTATAGTGGATGCTTGGACATGTATATATATACAGATGACTTTCTTGCTCAAAATGATAGTATGCTATCTGGTTGTACTTTATCTTAACATATTTACTTGATTATATTATACTATTCATTTAATACATGTTGATAAAGCCCACAGGATATTTGCTTGACTTCCATGACTATGATGGAGATCATACTAGTGGGGCATGTGTAGTTTATAAGCATATCCTAGAATGTTCCTAGTCGAGGGTATATCGAGACAGGGCATCGATATTCTAGAGTAGACTAGCGTATATGATTCTTGACCCATATAATAGGCGATGGATGATCCCATATCCATTGGTGTTGTGACATCAAAGATTGTATACGGGTGCTCAGTGGAGACTGGGTACACTGAACAGTCTCGCCGAGAACTCCTATACGGTATTATATCTATCGTCAGATAGCAGTTCTCAGGTAACACTGGTACAAGTTAGTCTGTAGACCCAAGATCGTCATAGATTCTTGTGTGTTCTCCATTGTGCTTTGATTTCCACCCTACCATGGCTCTACTGAGGAGTGCAAACAGGTGGCTTTTGGGTACAGTCCTGAGACACATGGAGGCAATGAGCGATATGAAGGGTTTTGTCTCTCTCGGTATTGGGAGTTGATGTTGTGCTATGCACGATTGGCTTTGACTCAAAGTCCCTGGCCAGGGCTGATGAGATTTACTGATAAGTGTTATCCGTAGTTTCTCGACCGGTCATAGTCCATATCGGCATGACTTATTAAGTTATTAGGGCTTAAAGATTCCATCCCTATACTTGATATGCAACATATAAGACGAAGAGACCGGACTGTATGGTAAGTGTTGCCAGTTGGTTCGACGGGAGTTTTGACAGGTTCGCTTGTCTCACCTACTGCCGGCGCATTGACGAGTCTTAGAGTCCCACACAGGAGTTTTCTAGCTAAGGCGAAACGATGTGGTGTGCATATGAGATATGCGCGAGAGCTCGATTAAATGCATGTATATGATACTGTATTTTAATCGGGCATTTTTGTATTGGTCGTGTCGTATGTGATATGAACGGTTTATTAAATCAAGTGTTGATTTAATATAGACTTTTAGCTCACTTTTATTAAACCTTTTCTATTGGTTGTATGCATGCATGAATGCATATGTATATTAATGTTCATACACATGTTGATATGAATGCACACATACATGCATACATGTGTGTCATGGTTGTTCATATATTGGAGATTGCAATGCAAGACTCACATGGAATATATATATATATATATATATATATATATTGAGAAAAAGAAATGGGATTAAGTCATGGTTGAATATTTCTACACTCTTCTCTTATTAACCTTGACTTCAACCACGGTTTAATTTCCTAAGTTGCTTTTAACTCAATAATGAAAATATCTAGATATTTATTTACCATGGTTTATGTGAGTGTGACTCTCATATATATAATTTTCTTTTCTCTTTTTAATTAAGAGATTATCATAATTGAGCTCAAGCTTGGCCATCTCCTTCTTCCTCCTCTGTCATGCTCTCTTGAGTTTTCTAGTGAGTGAGATACACAAAAAGAAAGGGTTTTTAAGTGAGAATACAAACCACTTCACCAATCTATACTACTCTAGCCCATTAGTGTAGCTTGTTATGCTTCATTCACACTAGTTTTGTGAAGCAAAGAGTTTGAGCAAAGAAACTCCGGGTGGATCATTGTAGACGACGAAGGACCTTGAGCGGAGTTGATCCAACCTTCAAGTGGAGCCATTGGAGTCCAAGAGAGTGAAGGAGTTGACTACAAAGGTTGTAGTTTCTTTTCACTTAGATTTAGACTTCTTTTATTACGCTTTACCCTAATCTCTAGTTCGATTCGGAGTTTGTTTGTATTAGCCCTCTATAATTTTGAAAAGTTCATCACTATATGTTGTTTAAACCTAACTAGAGGAGCTACTACACACCAACATCAACTATGCTGTTTTAAAAAATTGGCGTGCTAAAGAACCCTAACTTAGAATCTTAACTAGAGAATTAGAAGAAAACTAGAATGTAAACATTTTTACATCTAAGTGAACAAAGAATACAACCTTTGTAGACCGGTCCTTCAATTCATAAGCTCCGTGTAGTAGTCCCTTCACTCCAAGTAGTGATCTCCTGGACTCTAGTAAGGCTCCATAAGGTAAAATGAACAAACTTGTTTGAACTCTTCGAGGCCGAAGATGATCTACATCGAGGAGACAATAACTCAAGCTATCTCTTCACTAAGTGATGAACTAGTGAAGAAACAACCCAAGCTAAATGGCTAGTCTAGTGGAGGTTGATGAAGTAGGAATTTTGCTCACTTTAGAAATTATTTTCTCACTAATTTTCTTCACCTCCAAAAAAGCTAGAGAGCTTGAGGAAGAAGATGAAGAAAAGCAACCATGGAAAGAAGCAAGTGTGTAATAGCAACCATGGGTGAGAAATATCTCATATAACTCTTGTAGATACTTAACCATGGCTAATCATAATGGTTGGGTTAATAAATATCTCAAGTAAAACAAAATTAGTGGACTAAGTCAATGGTTCTACAAGCTTCCACTAAGCTCAACCTTGTGACTAACTTCCAAGTAATTTGATTTACTTTAAATAAATAAAACCTTACATTATCATAAGCATGGTGTGAGTCTCATACACCCATGTTGCATGTGGTAACAAGCATAACACAATAATTTATATCACACATATATTAAGTGTACACAAGTGAGAAAAAAAATGCTTAAGTGAGCTAATATTAGTTAATGTAAGTTAATATATCAAATATATAATTATACATTAAATTATTAAATCAACACTTGATTTAATAATCTGGCTATATCACATATAACCGACTAATATCATTTGTATCAACTCATCGAATCAACACTTGATTCGATAACCCGGCTATATCACATATGACCGACCGATATCATATATCACGAGAATAGAATATGGTATCACATACACATATTAATCTCGTTCCCGCACATATCACATATGTGTTCCTACTTCGTTTTGCCTAAGCCAGGAAACCTCTGTGTAGCACTCTAAAGACTCGTCAATACGCCGGCAGTAGGTGGTAATCATATCAGTCACCCACAAGCCGTCAGCGGTACTGCTAGACGTAACGGCCACCCGGGTATTGAGCGATCAGAAGATCAACAAGCAAGTCAGCTCAACTCCTGCGAATCCAATCAGTAACACTACCGTACAGTCCGGTCTCTTCTTCTGATATGTCGCATATCTCGCCTTGGGGTGGTAAACGTGAGACCCCAATAGCTTGATAAGTCATGCTGATGCAAGGCCCATAACGGTTCGAGAAACTACTGATAACACTTACCAGTAAATCTCAGCAATCCTGGCCAGGGATTTCCTGTTATGGCCAATCGAGCATATCATAACATCAACCCCAATACCGGGAGAGACTAATCCCCTCCTATCGCTCATTGCATCCATATGACTCGGGACTGTACCCAAAAACCACCGTTTTGCACGTTCTCTTGAATGTGGTAAGGTGGAAATCAAAGCACAGTGGGAATCATGTTAGTTATATGTATGCCCTAGAGGCCATTATTGTATATGAGATGTATATTGTAGTGGATGCTGGGACATATATAGGGAGGACTTTCTTGCTCGACATGATAGTACGCTATCTGCCTTCTTCCCCAGGTTTCAATAGGGAGCGCAGAATATGTTGCTCTTTATCTTAACATGTATACTTATTGTCTCTCTGTTACATGTTGATAAAGCCCTTAGGATGTGTACTCGACTTCCAGGACTATGATGCAGATTATACTAGTGGGGCCTGGGTAGTCCATGAGTACATCCTTCAATGTTCCTAGTCGTGGAAATATCGAGACGGGGCATCGATATTCCAGAGTAGACTAGCGTATATCTTCTCGACCCATGTGATGGGCAATGGATGATCCCATATCCATTAGTGTTTGACATCAGAGATGGTATGCGGGTGCTCAGTGGAGACTGGGTACACTGAACGGACTCGCCGAGAACTTCCAGATGGTATTATACCTCACGTCATATGGAAGTTCTTTGGTGACACTGGTACAGCTTAGTCTGTTGACCCGAGATCGTCATAGAGTCTTGTGTGTCTCCCACTGTGCTTTAATTTCCACCTTACCACGGCTCTACAGAGTCGTGCAAACAGGTGGTTTTTGGGTACAGTCCTGAGTCACATGGAGGCAATGAGCGATAGGAGGGGATTCGTCTCTCCCGGTATTGGGGGTTGATGTTGCGCTATGCTCAACTGGCCATAACTGGAAATCACTGGCCAGGGTTGCTGTAATTTACTGGTAAGTGTTATCAGTAGTTTCGCGAATGTTATGGACCTTACATCGGCATGACTTATCAAGCTACTGGGGTCTGACGTTTACCACCCCAAGGCGAGATATGAGACATATCAGACGAACAGACCGGACTGTGCGGTATGTGTTACTGATTGGATTCGTAGGAGTGTGAGCAGGCTTGCTCGTTGATCTTCTGATCGCTCAATACCCGGGTGGCCGTTACGTTTAGCAGACCGCTTGCGGCTTGTGAGTGACTGATATGATCACCACCTACTGCCGGCATATTGACGAGTTTTTAGAGTCCTACACAGAAGTTTCCTGGCTCAAGAGAAACAAAATAGGAGTGCATATGAGATATGTGCGGGACCGAGAATAATACCAGTATGTGATACTATATTCTATTCTCGTGATTTGTATCATCGGTCGGTTATATGTGATATAGCCGATTTACCGAATCATGTGTTGATTCGATATATTGATACACTAGATATTAGTCGGTTATATGCGATATGACCGGATCATTAAATCAAGTGTTGATTTAATGATTTAATGTATAATTATATATACGATATATTACTTTACATTAACTAGTATTTTTTCACTTAAGATTGTTTTTCTCACTTGATGTGCACATGTTGTATATGTGATATATGTTTATGCACTAGATTGTATCGTGCTTGATGATACATGCAAACTTGGGTGTGTGTATGACTTACACCATATTTAAGATAATGGTTAGGGTTTCTATTTATTTTTGTAATTCAAATGGTGGCTTTCTTTGTCTTGGCTTGAAGCTTTATGAAGCTTAAAGCATCTTTGACAAAGTCCACTCACTTTGTTTTGCATAAGATATTTATTAACCAAACTATTACCTTAAACCATGGTTTAGTCTCTACCAAGGTTAGTGGATGATTAACTCACCCATGGTTGCATAATTGATATTATCTTCACTTGTTTATTCATTCTCATTATTGATATTCTTTCTTCTTCTTCTTCTTCATCAAGGAGAAAAAGCTTGCTAGAAATTTTCTATATGAAGAAATAAAGTGAGAAATCAAAATCCAAAGTGAACCCATTCCCTATTTCATCATCCTCTACTACTTGCCATTTAGTTTAGGGTGTTCTCTTCACAAAGTTTTTGACCTAGTGAAGATGGAGCTTGAGTTTGAGTCTCCTCGACGTAGATTGTCTTCGGCCTCGAAGTCAACGAGCTAGCTTGATTATTTCTCCAAGGAAATCCTTTCTAGAGTTTGGGTTATCGATGATCGCAGCGAAGGGACATCAACACGGAGCTTTAGAAGTGAAGGACCTGATCTACAAAGGTTGTATTTTCACTCATTTCTCTTTTGTAATGTTAGATTACTTTTTTGTTACCCTAGTTTTCTAGTATGATCTTGAGGTTGATTGCTTAGCACCCCCTTTAACTTTTGTTGTGGCATGTGAGATGCTTGCAAACCCTAGGCTAGGTGCTGAGGAATCCCAACATGGTATCAGAGCCTAACTAGAAACTTAGACGATATTAAGACAATGCGAAACCGAAAAACTCCGCAAAAATAGGATTTTGGCAACCCCATGATATTGCTATCTGGAAATTTTTTAAAAAGTGGCCTGAAAATTATTTAAGCAACTGCAGAGTGAAGTACTGGAGATTGTAAGAACACTGGTAGAATACGAGGGGGTGGGCTCGGAACCTGGCCGGCGAAAGAAGCTAAAATTCCGGCGTCGCCAACCCCATAGGATCCCCTCCCCCTCGTATTGTACCTGTGATCTTTTATTCCTATTTTGGGGTTTCTGGTATTGTTTGTTTAGTCCAAATTTTCATGTGATGATAATTGTGTTATGGACTCTTTGCGGAGTATTTCGTATTCGTATTTTTAGCATTGTATTGGTAACCTAGACCATGTTTACCACTTCGAACGAAATTCAAACTTCACCCCATGACCCCCTCTGAAATTTCCAAGTGTTGAAACTTTTCTAAGTTAATTATATTCGATGTTCGTGCAAGTAACTCTATGGACCCTCTAGAAGAACATATAAACCTTAACTCGATTCTATGCCCTCGGAACCGCGGTTTGAACCTTAGGGTTTGCCGTGGTTCCGCGGTGTCATAGGTGAGGCGTTAGTTTACCCCTTCTACGGCTGGATCGTAGGTACTGTGGTCCGTTTTGGGTACTTTAACTTCGCTCAAGTGTTGAGCTCATTGGGAGTTATGGGGATTTGTTGATTCGCTCGAAATGTTTAACATTGTCTAGTATATATTGTGATACAATACTGAATCAACAACATTTGAATTTTATAAGTCTAGCAATTTAGTCTCATTTGATCGGTTGCCACGGGATTTTGATGCGATCAAAAGTCAGTCGCAATCACTTTGTGTATTCGGATACTCGCCGGGTAACATTACTAGATAGCCACGCCCCATATCCCCGACCAAGTGACTGTACGAGAACTCCGTTGCCAAAAAGCATCCGTCCGGGTGCTCGCGGCCGCGGTGTTCCGCCTAAGTGCACTTCGTCATCGGTATCTGGGGGTGCGGCCGTCTGCTAAAGTTTCCGACGAGCATTCGATCGGGATGTCGGGAATCTTGTTGAATTTCCCGACTGAATATTGGAAATTGTTTTCAATATCGAGACTAAAATGCGGGATTTATAATTGTTAGGCATGCGATGTCTAAGGAATTCATTTGTTAGGCATGAAATCCGCAATATGAGATATTACGGGTTTATGATGTCTAAGGCGGTTGCGGATTCCAACTGTTGTAGTTTTTCATTTTCTTTTCTGCGACCGTAAGTGTAATATGTGGGGTATCGCCGGTTTCGTTGCTATACGTCAACGACAATTGGGATACGCATATTTACTTACGTTGATGACATGTGATGTTATGTGTTACTGGATATGTTATATTGGATCGTCGTGTTTGAATAGCCGGGGGTTTTTATGTGAGATGGGTGTTTTTCATTTTCATTCAAGTAAAAAACTTGTATGTAATATTATTTTATTTGGGGCAATTCCGGGTTGAGGAAGATGTCACCGTTGATGTATATTATTTACTTTTCCGCATTAGGATAGACCCAAGGAGGGGAGCACAAGTAACCGGGTTCTAGAGTCCAGTGGGAGACCATCTCAAGGAGTCGAGACCGGTCTCCTAACTCTAGAATTGGTATGGTTGCTTGTCGCTCTCGTAGGGGTCTAGGGATGTGGGTTTGGCTATTCATCACGACAGTGGAATCCGTGTTTTATACAGGCTCAAAATAAAACATGGACATCCTAATATATCCAATATTTCATATGTTGTTTTCTGCTGCGTTATCTGTAATGTGATCATGTGATATGTTCAGATAGATACTGTATATAGTATATATGATATATTGTATAGACGTTGCTTATGTTTTACACCCGAGCTAGCCCTGCCCCGCTATGCTGTTAGATACCTAACCTAACGGTGCATAATGGGATATCGAGGCAAATGCGGATGACATAAGCGTACGTTGTATTTATCTATGACGTTTAGGTGACTTAAATGATGGGACATTCATTAATGAGATTAATGAAAGAAAAATAAACCTAAAAGATGTTATGGAATCGAATTTCAAAAATCAGGTAGCTCTAGTTGTTGCTTTGCATAGCGGTGTTCCTTGTAGAACATCCAGCACCCTATTCGATGAGGCAAGAGCCGAGATCCCTTCACCGGGAGTGACCTCTTTAGCAATAACTAGCGGATGCTGCAACCTTCGGTTTGTTTTTTGATTGCTTTTCTAGTTCTTGCTTTGCATAGTGATATTGTGAATATCCTGCACCTCATTCGACGAGGAAAGAGTCGAGATCCCTTCACCGGGAGTGACCTCTTTAGCGAAACTAGCAAAAGCCTCAAAAACACTCCATTTAAAACCATTTGATTCTGCAACGAGATCAAGTTCAAAGCGTTAAAGGTTTTCTTAAAAACCATCCGCAACCCTCCGTAATTTTAGGAAGTAGAGTACTTAGTATTCGTGCTGTATTTGTTGACCTTAGTTAAGGCACAGTGTACGGTAGCTAAGTGATGTCTTCCTACACAGCATATGATGCGATTAGTTAGGACAGTCATGTGACTTTATGACCTTAGTTAAGGGTCATGTGGGTGGTTCTGATTAATCATGAAATGACGGGTAGAGCTTGACTAGTGCTTATGATTTGTTGACCATAGTTAAGGTCATAAGTGCTAGGGGTAAAAACCATTATCGGGAGTTTCAAGTGTTGAAACTTGCAATGAGATTGCATACCTTCTATGAAATAGTTGGATCCTGATACCCACTGCGAGTAATTGTTACTCCAGGGAGAGTTTTGCACTTTACAATTAGCTGATCAAGTAGGTGTCTAGAAAGGTGTCAACGGGGTTACGCCCATGGGAAAACGAGATTTATTTTAATTAGGTCCGTGCGAAAGCACGGGGAACCTCCCTCAAAGTACCGGCACTGGCCTGGCTGAAAGATTGGCGAACTTGTAGAGTGTAATTAATCCCGGTTAGTCTTTCCTTTTACGGTTTGAAGGAAGATTTGATAAAAACAGTAGGAGCCATCCTGATTAGATAAAATATATAACCAATCTAATCTTGCAAGAGCACACACAGAGTGTTTTCTTCTCTCTCTCTCCAGGTAGCGACCACATCACGCCTTAATCAAGATAATAATATGGATGTATTGATTGAACCCGCTTGTTATACTGAGCTGGGAAACGTTGGTCCCACTCCAACTTATAATTGTTATAAGACCGAGCAGGAAATAGGGGAATACAGGGATTCCCATGCTGCGCAAACAAAGAAAATACATGCTGATGCATCTCTTTCGGATGTGTTTATTACAAAGAACTATTTCTCAGTATCCTTTACGTCCTGGGTATGAGATACCGGATCCGGATCCCGGATATGTAATCTGTTACATGGGCTACAGATAGGTAGGGAACAGAGAACGGGTGATAATTTTCAAGAGTTGGAAACTGTGCAATTTTTGCAAGCCAAGGTGTTTGCAGTTATCACCCTGTATTATCAAATATATTGATTCTGAACGAATGTTATTAGATACCGAACCTGATATACAACATCATATCAGTCTCTTTATTTAGTAAAGAAGGATATAATTTTGTATTGTTGGATAATATTTTGAATATTTCCTATATCAAGAATTGATCAGTTTCCGGCACGTTATTTAAAAGCATATACGTTCTAAATCAAACCACAGTTCTTAACGTACAGAACACACACAAGAGGAAGAGTTCAGATATGAACGAATCCTTCTTGAGGCATTGTAGGCTAGGTCATATCAATGTGACCCGACTAACTAAGTTACATTTAGATGCATATTTAAATCAGTTTGAATTTACATCTTGTGAAACTTGCTAGTCATGTCACAAAGATAAGATGACCATAGCTCCGTTTACTAGAAACAGAGAAAGAGTTGGTGAACTCTTGGGACTAATACATGATGATGTATGAAGGTCCCCAGTCTACATATGCCAGGACTGGTTCTTCATACTTCCTTACATTCGTTGATGATCTCTCAAGGTTCGGACACATGTTCCTATTGAAACACATGTCTGAAGCTTTTGAGAAATTCAAAGAATATAAGTCAGAAGTAGAGAACACATACACGGATAAGTATTATGTCCTTTGATTTGATCAGGGAGAAGAATACTGAGGCATGGAGATCCTGGACTATTCTAAAGGAGAATGTAATTCTCCCTCAGCATTACTCCTCCGTATACACCACAGCACAACGGTGTATCCGGGCGGAGCAATCGCACCCTATTATATATGGTGCACTCTATGATGAGTACTACTAAGATACCTGTTTGCTTTTGGGGGTTATGCACTTGAGAAGCTGCATACCTATTGAATTGGGGTCCAATCAAATCAGTGCCTACCACTCTATATGTGATATGGTATGGGAAGAGCCCATCTCTTAAGGAAGTTAAGATTTGGAGTTGTCCGGCCTATGTCTAAAAGCAAAATCCGGACAAGATCGAGGCAAGGTCAGTTCTGTAGAACTGGAAGGAGTTCCAGCTCTACAAACTACAGCTGATGATTTGGTAGAACCGGAGGATTCAATAGTTCCCGATGAACCTCAGCCTCTCCGCCGATCTGGTAGGGTTCCTCATCCGCTTGAGAGATACTTCAGTTTCTCGATGACAGTGTGAACGAGGATTGCATCATGAGATGATGACCCAACTAGTTTCGAGCAGGCCATCAAGAGTAGGGACTCTGTAAGAATGGCTGGATGCATAGCGATCTGAGATGGAATCCATGTACACCAACAAAGTATGGACTTTGGTTGCCATATATGAAGGGTTAAATCCCCATCGGGAGCAAGTATCTTGAGAAGATTACTTGGTGTAAATAGAAAAGTTGAGACTTTCAGAGCTAGACTTGTTAAAGGTTCTCGTCATCGATCAGGCGTGGATAATGATGAAACCTTTTCCAGTGGCTGTGCTTAAGTCCATCCTGATCCTACTTGCCATTGCTACATACCATGACTACGATATCTGGTGGTTGGGTGTCATGACCGCCTTTCTAAATAGTGATTTAGAAGAGAGCGTCTATAAGTACACAGCCAGAGGGCTTCGTAAATAGTGGGAGCAGCGGAAACGTGTGCAAGATGCTTTATGTGATAAAGTAGGCATCGCGGAGCTGGAACATCTGTTTTGATGTGGTAGTCAAAGTGTTTGACTTCATCAAAATGGTAGGTGAACCTTGTATATACAAAAGGGTAGTAGAGAGTAAGGTGGTCATTCTCGTATTGTACGTGGATGACATACTCTTGATAGGAAAAGAGTTTCCTATGCTACGCACGGTCAATCTCCTCTTATCACATTGATTCTCTATGTAGGATCTAGGTGATACCTCCTAAATCCTGGGTTTTTGATCTATGAGATAGATCTAAGTGGATGTTAGGATTCTCACTTGGTGTAGTGAGATGGTATCAATCGATCCTGGGGAGAATCACTGGATAGCTTCCTGGTGGTAAGAATGACTGAATGTCAGTCGCAGGCATTGTCTTTACCCTCACTAGATGGACGGTATGTTGGAAGAGTTCCAAGCTATATGCCATAGCAAACTAGACGATAAAGGCCGGTAACATCGCTATCTAAGATACTACCAAGAGGCAGTTTGGGTGTATACTAGTTCATGAGATGAACTAGGTTCCTACCATTGTGTGACAATGGAAGTGTGGCTTTGGTCCAGGAACCTCGGTCCCATTAGTGACCCAAACATATTCCAAGGCAGTATCACCTAATCATGGAGATAGTTGATCTCCAGGGAGATCGAGGTTAGGAGAGTAGACTCAGAGGACAACACAGCGGATCCACTCACAAAGGCCTTTTCCCAGAGAGAGACTTTCATGGGATGGTTGAGTATGAGATACTGCAACCACTGCTACAGATGGCCTAAGTGCAAGTGGGAGATTGTTAGTTATATGTATGCCCTAGAGGCCATTACTGTACATGAGATGTATATTGTAGTGGATGCTGGGATATATATAGGGAGAACTTTCTTGCTCGACTTGATAGTACGCTATCTGGTTGCTCTTTATCTTAACATGTATACTTATTGTTTCTCTGTTACATGTTGATAAAGCCCTTAGGATGTGTACTCGACTTCCAGGACTATGATGCAGATCATTTTAGTGGGGCCTGGGTAGTCCATGAGTACATCCTTCAATATTCCTAGTCATGGGAATATCGAGACGGTGCATCGATATTCCAGAGTAGACTAGCGTATATCTTCTCGACCCATGTGATGGGCGATGGATGATCCCATATCCATTGGTGTTTGACATCAGAGATGGTATGAGGGTGTTCAATGGAGACTGGGTACATTAGACAAACTCGCTGAGAACTTCCAGATGGTATTATACCTCACAATAGATGGCAGTTCTCTGGTGACACTGGTACAGCTTAGTCTGTTGACCCGAGATCGTCATAGAGTCTTGTGTGTCTCCCACTGTGCTTTGATTTCCACCCTACTATGGCTCTACTGAGTCGTGCAAACGGGTGGTTTTTGGGTACAGTCCCGAGTCACATGGAGGCAATGAGCGATAGGAGGGGATTCGTCTCTCCCGGTATTGGGGGTTGATGTTGCGCTATGCTCGACTGGCCATAACTGGAAATCCATCGCCAGGGTTGCTGTGATTTACCGGTAAGTGTTATCAGTATTTTCACGAACGTTATGGACCTTACATTGGCATGACTTATCAAGCTACTGGGGTCTGACGTTTACCACCCCAATGCGAGATATGCGACATATCAGACGAACAGACCGGACTGTGCGGTAAGTGTTACTGATTGGATTCGCAGGAGTGTGAGCAGGCTTGCTCGTTGATCTTCTGATCGCTCAATACCTGGGTGGCCGTTACGTTTAGCAGACCGCTTGCAGCTTGTGGGTGACTGATATGATCACCACCTACTGCCGGCGTACTGATGAGTCTTTAGAGTCCTACACAGAGGTTTCCTGGCTCAAGCGAAACGAAATAGGAGTGGATATGAGATATGTGCGGGACCGAGAATAATACCAGTACGTGATACTGTATTCTATTCTCGTGATTTGTATCATCGGTCGGTTATATGTGATATAGCCGGGTTACCAAATCAAGTGTTGATTCGATCTATTGATACACTAGATATTAGTCGGTTATATGCGATATGACCGGATCATTAAATCAAGTGTTGATTTAATGATTTAATGTATAATTATATATTTGATATATTACTTTACATTAACTTGTAATTGTTCATTTAAGATTGTTTTTCTCACTTGATGTGCACATGTTGTATATGTGATATATGTTTGCGCACTAGATTGTATCATGCTTGATGATACATGCAAACTTGGGTGTGTGTATGACTTACACCATATTTAAGATAATGGTTAGGGTTTCTATTTATTTTTTTAATTTAAATGGCGGATTTCTTTGTCTTGGCTTGATGCTTCATGAAGCTTAAAGCATCTTTGACAAAGTCCACTCACTTTGTTTTGCATAAGATATTTATTAACCAAACCATTACCTTAAACCATGGTTTAGTCTCTACAAAGGTTAGTGGATGATTAACTCACCCATGGTTGCATAATTGATATTATCTTCACTTGTTTATTCATTCTCATTATTGATATTCTTTCTTCTTCTTCTTCATCAAAGAGAAAAAGCTTGCTAGAAATTTTCTAAGTGAAGAAATAAAGTGAGAAATCAAAATCCAAAGTAAACCTATTTCCTATTTCATCATCCTCTACTACTTGCCATTTAGTTTAGGGTGTTCTCTTCACAAATTTCTTGACCTAGTGAAGATGGAGCTTGAGTTTGAGTTTGAGTCTCCTCGACGTAGATCATCTTCGGCCTCGAAGTCAACGAGCTAGCTTGATTATTTCTCTGAGGAAATCCTTTCTAGAGTTCGGGATATCGATGATCGCAGCGAAGGGACGTCAACACGGAGCTTTAGAAGTGAATGACCGGATCGACAAAGGTTGTATTTTCATTCACTTCTCTTTTGTAATGTTAGATTACTTTTTTGTTACCCTAGTTTTCTAGTGTGATCTTGAGGTTGATTGCTTAGCACTTCCTTTAACTTTTGTTGTAGCATGCGAGATGCTTGCAAACCCTAGGCTAGGTGCTGAGGAATCCCAACAAATCACACAAGACTCTATGACGATTTCATGTCTACAAACTGATATGTACCGGTGTCACCAAAGAACTGTTGTTCAGTCGAAACATGCCCATTGCACTCTCCAGTTGGTCGATAGATCTATCACCAAACCTAGGGTTGAACTTGAGGATGTGTTGATAAAAGTCAGGGAATTTATATTCCCTGTGGACTTTATTGTTTTAGATATACAACCGGTAGCGAACCCACAGAACCAAATTCCGGTGATTCTCGGTCGACTCTTTTTGGCCACTTCCAACGCTGTAATCAACTGTCGAAACGGCTCTATGAACCTATCCTTCGGGAAGATATCAATTGAGATTAACATTTACAAGTTGGGAAGTGAACCCTCCGAACCTTCTGCTCAAATATGTTCTGTCGAATTAATGGATGTAGATAGCAGCGAATGTGAACTGCTTCACGATACTGATCTAGACTCTCTTAATACGTTATTGTTTGACCCAGCTATTTGTTAAACACATACGGACTAATCTATCGAGCTGTCCGGGTCAACATCTAACGCTGATTATGAACCTTTAATAGAGTCTAAGTATCATCCCGTTCTTTCCAATGAGATTATTCTTCGGGGTATCGAAGAAAGTTTTGAAGAAATTTTCGTTGATGAACTCGCATTTTTAGAAAACACGGGAGTTGTGGTGAATAAACTCCAGAACAAAGAAGTTGAACCACCACCCCTTCTTCTTGACAATTATGAGAATGCGAGTAATCCATCATCATCATTGTGTCGTCTCTCCAAATCGAGACACAAACCCGTTCTATTACACCACTTATCTCATCCCCACTTCTTCCTGGCTCTATATAAAATGTTCTTCCACCAACCAGTGCATTACATCGATAAAATCTTTGAATGGTTGTTGTTGACTTTCGGTCTTTGTAAAGCTTTGCATTGACCAATAACTTTACCCCCCTCTTATGATTTTAAAAGCTTAATTTTGTTTAACTCAAGTTTTGGGAAGTATAAATTTTGGCTCTTGAAAATAAAATTTGTACACAAAATTGTGAGCCAAAAATAAGTTTGGGGGAGGTTTTCACGTCCACTTATTCTTGACCTCGTTAATAACTTTTCCTTCCAAGTCTACAGGTTTTGAGATTTAAAAGACGACAACAGTGAGGACACTGCTGTAAACAGGTTTGGGGAAGGTTTGTGCTTATTTATGCATCACTCTGCATTACACATTGCATAAGCACAAAATTTTCAAAATTTTTCTTTTATAATAAAAGATTAGAAAGTGAAAAATTACATCTAAAAGATTGGAAAAGTTTAAGAAGACAAAGAAAGTTAGATGTTTTCTTAAACGAAACTAGTAATAAGTAGTTATGAGCCGTTGTCCCAAAGATTAGTAAGATGAAGAAAGTCACTAATCTGAGGATAAAAATAAGTCTGAAAAATAGTTCCTATTATGGAAGCCAAACATTTGAACGTTGATATCCTACTATACGCACTTACACACATCTTGAAACTCAGGATAGTAGAGAATACCTTGAAATGCTCTTGTCTAAAAGCCAAAGTACGAAGAAAATAATAAATGAAGCATAAAAGTATAAAATGGTGAAGAAAAATGAACACTGATTTTGTAATCACCAAGGCAGTATAAAAAAATATAGCGAGGGTGCTTCATCATCTAGTGCCTTAGAACAACTGGTTTGTGAGTCACTGCTAAGCCTTAGATCTTGCAAGACGAGGAAATTGCTAATTACGCCTAACAAGTGAGTACATTTAGTAATCGGCCGGTTAGTATCTCAAGAAGTATTAAAGGTCGCATGAAGAATGTGTGAGCAATTCCATCCAAAATATTCACCGACTAAAAAGTACTGAGGTAGATGGACAAGAGTATGCTAGCTTGAATTGAATTCTCCGAGTGTAGGGATGTCTTTTACACACACGTAAGGGTATATGATCGTTGTTTGAAAGAAAGGTAGGAATGAAGAATAAAGGCGATGTTTTATTGAAGGATGATGTGATTTCTAACATTTTTTCTTGACTATTATGATAGGGCTCATGACAACCGAAAAGCTAGTATAGTTGAAAACTCTGATTTTCAAGTTCTTTCTTTTATAATTCTTATCTTTATATGTAACTTTCACAGTCTTTATTTTATGGGATTTTGTGCGTGCAATCCGCTGAAACCTTTCAGGAGACAACACTCCTCCTACTAGGGACACCTAGAGGTTTAAAGGCTTGTTGCACGTGCTCAGTGCAATCGTGTTGCCTATGAAAGTGTGCTAGTTTGTTTTCCTTTTTCTTTCTATTTTCTCCTTATCCTGAATAAAAGAAGTTTGCTCGGGACGATCAAAATCAAGTTTGGGGGAATTTGTTCAGTCAAAATTATTGCAATTTTTAACATAACAATTTCCTCACTTTTCTAATCATCTAGGGGTGTTTGTTATAAATATAACACATATTGCAAGTTCATCAGGAAAATATCAATTACCATGTGTTATATATTATAATCAACACTTTTGAAGGAAATTGTGTGTTTAATATTTCATGCATAATATTTTGTATATCTCTAACATTCTTCGATGAGATCTTGTGCAAAAATCAGCTCAGGTCAGATATTGGAATCACAAATTTGCCGATAAAAATACAGGAAATCAAAGAGTTAAATTCTGGCAGAGATTCAGAAGAAATAAAAATATTCCAGATATCACATAAATACCCAAAGATCAACACCAGAAGACGGAAGAAGTTTGGAGTCTTGATCTCACAAATCGGCCGCGGAACCGCGGCCAAGTCAGGCCTAGTCGCCGAGGATCCACGGCCGATTCAAGGAGCCGGCCATCATAAATTCTCCAGAAGCTTCATGCCAACGTCCTAGCTTGTTGAGGATGCTTCGTTATAACAACCTTGTTATGGAAACTTCTCTATAATAACCTAGCTTGTTGAGGAAGCTTGATAACTACCTAGCTTATTCTAGAAGCCTCCTTATAACATCCTAGCTTATGGGGGAAGCTTGAGTAAGGGCTATAAAAAGTACCTAAAGCTACATTGAAAGGGGTTCCCAATTGTTAGACACTTTTGATCCAAAACCAAATCAAGATCCAATTCCAAATGAAAATCCAAGATCAAGAATCGTGAGAAATTCATCGAGCGACTTCATTCAAGATCCTTTACGCAAAGCCGATCGTCATCAACAAGCACGCGATCCTCGATAGATCCAAGACTCATGGTGATGGAGCATAGCGAAGATCGACGGAGAAATTACCACTTCAAGGGAGTGATCGAGAGCGAATTTTCTTGTAATCTCGGATTGAAGAAGTTGTAATTTGAAGTTGAATAATAAAGGTGATTATTACTCTTAGTCTTGCTTTCTTTAAATTTTCGCATTATGAAATCTATATTTGTTGATTATTCTATTTTCATAACGTGTAAATAAATCTCCGCTTGCTAAGGATTCGAAGGAATTTGGTAGATCAAATGGTGAAAGAATCCTATATTCATCTTAAGTCTTATGGAGATTATAAAGTTTAGCAAAAAGAATCATTAATTTCCAAATTATGAGTGACATCAATTTATTGAGAATTTCGTCACAATTTGAGGATTAGATTGATGATCTTTCTTGTTAAAGGCTAGATAGGAATGGCAATTAATGAAATGACAAGGGGCAATGACGGAGAAACCTTAGTTTCTTCAAAGGATCCCTAATTCTCATTAATAGCCATCGATCTATTTGTAATTCTATCAATAGATAAGATAAATTATCTTGAATAATCATCATTGGCTTCTAATTCTATTCGAATCCTACAAGCCTTCTACAATTTTCTTGATAACTAAATCTTGAACATTATCTTGAGTTCTCTGTCTTGAAAACGATTTCTTAAATTTCTTGAAAATATAAACTCGACTCAATCTTGAACTGTTTCTTGAATTTTCTTTAATAATTCTTTCGACTCAACTAAAGCAAGAATTTATGAGTTCCACGAATCCTAGAGGACGACCCGTACTCACTAACACTCGCTACACGCAATACCGTTATTGATTGTGGTTACTAAACTACAAAACCTAAATTCTATATTCTATCATTTTTTAGATCAATCAAATGGTGGCGTTGCCTGGGATGCGTACGTAATTTGTTCTTTCTAGCTATTTGAGTTGACATATTATTATTCCATCAAAAATTTAAATCAAAGTCACATCATGTGCTTAACGATTAGTGTGTGAATTTTGCAAGGAAATCTGGAATCACTATAGCATGGAGAAAAAGATTCAGAGCATTTCATCGAGACCAGAGGAGCAAGGGGAGCATCAGTACCAAAAATTGTTCAAAGAACTGTACAGGTGACCGTGGAATCGTGGCAAAAAGCTTGAATTGGAAGCGGAACCGCGGCAACTTGAACGATTTAGGGCTCCAGTTTTCTCTGGTATATTCTATACATTCTTCTCTCTCCTCTGATTAGTCCAGTAACAACTTTTCTGCAGGATTCTTTGCAAAAATTCGTCGCGCTTTAAAAAAATCTTGTTGCGTGTTTTGATATTGGTTGTTTGTGCATATTTTAATACGGAAATTAAGGGGTAAAGACCAAATTCAGATTAGGTGGCGATTTCATTGCCCTTTCTAAGCCCCAAAAATCACAAAACTAGTATCCGCATTACCCTTCATTAACTAAAAAATATCTAGAAAAGACTCGAAGGACCGCCGCGCTCAATTAGGACAGAGGAAGGTCATCGGTAATCTACTGCTTATCCGCATTTGTTTTGTGGTGTCTAAGGCAAGTGGTTATTTAATTAGGCCAGCTATTTTCATAGCGGATACCTCCCACTTACCTGGCACTTACCTGGCCACAGGAGGGATAAAGAGATAGTAGAGGATTTATCCTGCGATTTGTCTTCTGGAAGTCTAGGAGCGGTCTAGTGACTTGACCTAGGTGACCGTAGATCTAGGGTTGATTGTGCATTTTTTGTGTGATTTTTCTAAATCCGTCTTTTTCAAAACAAACCATAAAATAAACCACTTTCTCTAATTATCACATACGCTGCCACTTGCGCTAAACCCGCTTAGTGCATGCTCGGTAGGACACGGGATTCTAATGCCCGTCTTGTCTGTGTTTCTTCTATCGACTCCGAAGTCGGTATATCTTCATCTTCTTTTTCCTCACCACAAACCACATCCACCGAGATGGACGGCTCTCCATCAAATTTCAATAACATCACTATGCCACCACCCGCAGGTGCGCAGAATCTACCGCTTATATCTCTCCAAGAGAGATGCTACCCTATACGTGGTCCCTTCTCTACTTGTCTTTCCATTCTCTACTTGTCTTTCCATTCCACCAGCCAATGGGGATAATTTCGAAATCAAACCACACTATATCAATCTTTTGCCTAAATTTCACGGTCTTGAGTCTGAAGACGCATACTTTTTTATCACCAAATTTGAAAACGTATGTGCTATGATGGGCACTTCACAATTTTCTGTGGATGCTATACATTTACGTCTTCTCCCGTTTACTTTGTGCGATTTAGCCGAAAAGTGGCTTTATAACACACCCGCACACACTATTTCCAACTGTGATGAATTCGTCATAGCATTTCTTAAGAAATTTTATCCCAATCATAAGACTGCCTGTGTTAGGAGTGAAATCCACCAGTTTACCCAGCTTCCCAATGAACCATTTTGGAAATGTTTTGAACGGTTCAAGGATCTTCTTGTCCAATGTCCTCATCATGGAATCCATAGATTGGATCTGTGCCGAATTATATATAAGAGCATTAATCCAACGACAAAACAGATGCTTGAAACCATGTGTCAAGGCAATTTCATGTCTAAAGACGATGGTGAAGCCTGGAAATTCTTGGAAAATTTCGCTGAAAACACTTTGCAATGGGAAAGCGTTGGTCCATCATCTAGAGGAGGTATCCATCAACTTGATGTTTCTATAGCAGTAAAAGCCGAAATGGCAACATTACAAAAGAAACTAGAAGCTATAGAAAACATATTTTTATTAGCCTCCCTAAAGCAGGTGACGCTCCCTAAAACCGTGTGTGTATGCTGTTCCGATCTGTCACATTTGACGGAAGAATGTCCTTTGAATTCTCTGTTTTAAGGTCACGAGCACACTAATGCTGCTTTTCAGCAACGACCTAGAAACGATCCTTATTCTTCCATATATAATCAGGGTTGGAGGAATCACCCTAATTTTGTTTCGAACCAACACCAAACTCAAAACACGGCTCCAAACCAAAATAACTTTCAAAGGGTTCCTCCACAGCAATGGCAACCTCCACAGAGTCAGCGCCCCTTGCAAACACAAACTTTTCAAAATCCAGCCAGCAATTCTGCACCTTATAATAATTATTTCCAAACGGCCGGTACCGAAAACTCCTCTTCACTCAAACGAACCTTAGATTTGTTCATGAAACACACCATGCAAATGTCGGCTGATATAAGATCTTCTATCGGCACCATAAAGAATGACTCCGCCTCATACGGTGAGAGTATAAAATCGATAGAAGCACAAATTGCATAGTTAAATGCCGCGATGAGTGCTAGAGAGAAAGGGAAACTTCCAGCTCAACCTCTACCTAATCCTGGCTATGCACATCATGTGAGTGCTACTACCACGTTGAGATCTGGAAGAGTGCTAAACAACCATGTTGGTGAAGAGATTGATAATGAGGAATCAATCGATGATACCCAGGCTTCCACTTCTTACCCTATTTCGTCCACTCCACCTTCTTGCGAGCATATTCTACGTTTTCCCCAAGGCTCGAACCCTCAGCCCATTCCTTCTAGTCAACATAAAACGATCCCCACTCCAATTATGGGATCCGTTCCACCCCCTTGATCTTCTCCAATGTTGGATCCAGCTCTTATTGATAAAGCTTCTTATTCTAATAGGTTAAGGGAAAACAGACCAAGTCCACAAATGGAGAAGATCGTGGAAATTTTTAAACAGGTTAACATCAATATCCCTCTCCTAGATACTATACAACAAGTTCCTTCCTATGCGAAAATTCTAAAGGACTTGTGCACTAGAAAGAGGAAAACTCAAGTGCTGAAAAAGGTGTTCATGTCGAGTAATGTAAACACAGCTTTTACCTAACAATTACCTAAGAAACGTAAGGACCATGGCTGTCCTACAATCTCTATTTCTATTAAGGGTAAAAATATCAACCATGCTCTACTCGATCTTGGCGCTAGTGTTAACCTGCTTCCATATTCTGTCTACGAGCAGTTAGGTATTGGAGAGTTGAAACCTGTCCATTGCACTCTCCAGATGGCCGATAGATCTATCACCAAACCTAGGGGTGAACTTGAGAATGTGTTGATAAAAGTCGGGGAATTTATATTCCCTGTGGACTTTATTGTTTTAGATACACAACCGGTAGCGAACCTACGGAACCAAATTCTGGTGATTCTCGGTCGACCCTTTTGGCCATTTCCAACACTGTAATCAACTGTCGAAACGGCTCTATGAACTTATCCTTCGGGAAGATATCAATTGAGCTTAATATTTACAAGTTGGGAAGTAAACCCTCCGAACCTTCTGCTCAAATATGTTCTGTCGAATTAATGGATGTCGACAGCAGCGAATGTGAACAGCTTCACGATACTGATCTAGACTCTCTTAATACGTTATTTTTTGACCCAACTATTTGTTATACACATACGGACTCATCTATCGAGCTGTCTGGGTCAACATCTAACGCTGATTATGAACTTTTTATGGAGTCTAAGTATCATCCCATTCTTTCCAATGAGATTATTCTTAGGGGTATCGATGAAAGCATTGAAGAAATTTTCGTTGATGAACTCGCATTTTTAGAAAACACGGGAGTTGTAATGAATAAACTCGAAAACAAAGAAGTTGAACCACCACCCCTTCTTCTTGACAATTATGAGAATGCGAGTAATCCATCATCATTGTGTCGTCTCTCCAAATTGAGACGCAAACCCGTTCTATTACACCACTTATCTCTTCCCCACTTCTTCCTGGCTTTATATAACATGTTCTTCCCAACCAGTGCATTAAATCGATAAAATCTTTGAATGGTTGGAATTAACTTTCGGTCTTTGTAAAACTTTGAATTGACCAATAACTTTACCCCCCCCCCCCTCTTATGATTTTAAAAGCTTAATTTTGTTGAACTCAAGTTTGGGGGGTATAAATTTTGGCTCTTTAAAATAAAATTTGTACACAAAATTGTGAGCCAAAAATAAGTTTGGGGGAGGTTTTCACGTCCATTTATTCTTGACCCTGTTAATTACATTTCCTCCCAAGTCTACAGGTTTTGAGATTTAAAAGACGACAACAGTGAGGACACTGCTGTAAACAGGTTTGGGGGAGGTTTGTGCTTATTTATGCATCACTCTGCATTACAGTTTGCATAAGCACATAATTTTCTTTTATAATAAAAGATTAGAAAGTGAAAAATTACATCTAAAAGATTGGAAAAGTTTAAGAAGACCAAGAAAGTTAGATGTGTTCTTAAACGAAACTAGTAATAAGTAGTTATGAGCCGTTGTCCCAAGGGTTAGTAAGATGAAGGAAGTCACTAATCTGAGGATAAAAATAAGTCTGAAAAAAGTTCCTATTCTGGAAGCCAAACATTTGAATGTTGATATCCTACTATACGCACTTACACACGTCTTAAAACTCGGGATAGTAGAAGATACCTTGAAATGCTCTTGTCTAAAATCCAAAGTACGAAGAAAACAATAAATGAAGCATAAAAGTATAAAATGGTGAAGAAAAATGAACACTGGTTTTGTAATCACCAAGGCAGCATAAAAAAATATAGCGAGGGTGCTTCATCATCTAGTGCCTTAGACAAACTGGTTTGGGAGTCACTGCTAAGCCTTAGGTCTTGCAAGACGAGGAAATTGCTAATTACGCCTAACAAGTGAGCACATTTAGTAATCAGACGGTTAGTACCTCAAGAAGTATTAACGGTCGCATGAAGAATGTGTGAACAATTCCATCCAAAATATTCACCGACTAAAAAGTACTGAGGTAGATGGACACAAGTATGATAGCTTGAATTGAATCCTCCGAGTGTAGGGATGTCTTTTACACACACGTAGGGGTATATGATCGTTGTTCGGAAGAAAGGCAGGGATGAAGAATAAAGGCGATGTTTTATTGAAGGATGATGTGATTTCTAATATCTTTTCATGACTATTGAGATAGGGCTCATGACAACCGAAAAACTAGTATAGTTGAAAACTCTGATTTTCAAGTTCATTCTATTATAATTCTTATCTTTATATGTAACTTTCACAGTCTTTATTTTATGGGATTTTATGCGTGCAATCCGCTAAAAACCCTCAGGAAGCAACACTCCTCCTACTAGGGACACCTAGAGGTTTAAAGGCTTGTTGCACGTGCTCAGTACAATCGTATTGCCTACGAAAGTGTGCTAGTTAGTTTTTCTTTTTCTTTCTATTTTCTCCTTCTCCTGAATAAAAGAAGTTTGCTCGGGACGATCAAAATCAAGTTTGGGGGAATTTGTTCAGTCGAAATTATTGCAATCTTGAACATACCAATTTCCTCACTTTTCTAATCATCCAGGGGTGTTTGTTATAAATATAACACATATTACAAGTTCATCAGGAAAATATCAATTACCATATGTTATACATTATAATCAACACTTTTGAAGGAAATTGTGTGTTTAATATTTCATGCATAATATTTTGTATATCTCTAACATTCTTCGTTGAGATCTTGTGCAAAAATCAGCTTAGGTCAGATATCGAAATCGCAAATTTGCCGTTAAAAATACAGGAAATCAAAGAGTTAAATTCTGGCAGAGATTCAGAAGAGATAAAAATATTCCAGATATCACATAAATAACCAAAGATCAACACCAGGAGACGGAAGAAGTTTGGAGTCATGATCTCATAAATCGGCCGCGGAACCGTTGTCGTGTCAGGCCGAGTCGCCGCGGATCCGCGGCCGATTCAGGGAGCCGGCGATCACAAATTCTCAAGAACCTTCATGCCGACGTCCTAGCTTGTTGAGGACGCTTTCGTTATAACAACCTTGTTCTGGAAACTTCTCTATAATAACCTAATTTGTTGAGAAAGCTTGATAACTATCTAGCTTATTCTAGAAGCCTCCTTGTAACAACCGAGCTTATGGGGGGAAGCTTGAGTAAGGGCTATAAAAAGGACCTAAAGCTACATTGAAAGGGGTTCCCAATTGTTCGAAACTTTTGATCCAAAAAAAAAAAATCAAGATCCAATTCCAAATCAAGATCCAAGATCAAGAATCGTGAGAAATTCATCGAGCGACTTCATTCAAGATCCTTTACGCAAAGCTGATCGTCATCAACGAGCACGTGATCCTCGATAGATCCAAGACTCACGGTGATCGAGTAAAGCGAAGATCGACAGAGAAATTACCTCTTCAAGGGAGTGATCGAGAACGAATTTTCTTATAATCTCGGATTGAAGAAGTTGTAATTTGA
Organism: Agapanthus africanus; assembly: GCA_030015575.1. NCBI lineage: Eukaryota > Viridiplantae > Streptophyta > Magnoliopsida > Asparagales > Amaryllidaceae > Agapanthus > Agapanthus africanus. The sequence continues at coordinate 517,180,404 of CM057345.1, read as the reverse complement.
AGTTGAATAATAAAGGTGATCATTACACTTAGTCTTTCTTTCTTTAAATTTTCGCATTATGAATCTTTATTTGTTGATTCTTCTATTTTCATAATGTGTGAATAAATCTCCGCTTGCTAAGGATTCAAAGGAATTTGGTAGAAAGAATCCTATATTCATCTTAAGTCTTATGGAGATTATAAACTTTACCAAAAAGAATCATTAATGTCCAAATTGTGAGTGAGATCAATTTATTGAGAATTTCGTCACAATTTGGGGATTAGATTGATGATCTTTCTTGTTAAAGGCTAGATAGGAGTGACAATTAATGAAAGGACAGGGGGCAATGACGGAGAAACCCTGGTTTCTTCAAAGGATCCCTAATTCTCGTTAATAGCCATCGATCTAGTTGTAATTCTACCAATAGATAAGATGAATCATCTTGAATAATAATTATTGGCTACTAATTTCATTCGAATCCTACAAGCCTTCTACAATTTTCTTGATAACTAAATCTTGAACATTATCTTGAGTTCTATTTCTTGATAAACTTCTTGAAAATATGAATTCGACTCAATCATGAACTATTTCTTGAATTTTCTTTAATAATTCTTTCGACTCAACTAAAGCAAGAATTTACGAGTTCCAAGAATCCCAGAGGATGACCCGTACTCACTAACGCTCACTACACGCGATACCGTTATTGATTGCGGTTACTAAACTAGAAAACCTAAATTCTATATTCTATCATTTTTGAGATCAATCAACTACTATCTAACGATAGGTATAATACCAGCTAGAAGTTCTCGGCGAGTCCGTCCAGTGGACCCAGTCTCCACTGAGCACCCGTATACCTTCTCTGATGTCAAACACCAATGGATGTAAGATCATCCATCGCCCATCATATGGGTCAAGAAGCGTATACGCTAGTCTACTATGGAATATCGATGCCCCCTCTCGATACTCCCACGACTAGGAACAATTGAAGGATGTACTTACCGACTACCCTGGCCCCACTAGTATGATCTATATCATAATCCCGGTAGTCAAGTACACATCCTAAGAGCTTTATCAATATGTAACAGAGAGACAATAAGTATACATGTCAAGATAAAGTGCAACCAGATAGCATACTATCATGTCGAGCAAGAAAGTCCTCCCTATATATGTCCAAGCATCCACTATAATATACATCACATGTACAATAATGGCTTCTAGGGCATACATACAACTAACACTAGCAAGGTTAAAATATTGGTAGCCGAAGCTCAAAAAGAAATCAGCAGTAGTGGGCGGCCATATCTCGCACAGTACGATCTGATTGAGTTCCTGAGTAGCTACGCCATTCCTAAGTTCGGAAGATTTGACGGGACGGGAAACACAAATCAGCATGTCATCCACTTTAAAGCGTCATGTGGAAATACAGGGGGCAATGATGCACTCCTTCATCAGTTTGTCAACAGCCTGACTGGTGTCACTTTCGACTGGTATGCAAGTATACCAGACGGGTCCGTCACTACTTTTGCCCAAATGCACTCTCTGTTTCGGCAAAGATTCATGAGTGTTAGCGAAAAAATCTCCATCGCTGACCTCATGAGAACCAAGCCGGGGAAAAACGAAAGCAACAAGGACTTATTGCCCGATGGCGCAACCTCACTGTCAAGTGCGAACCGCCGCTAGAGCAGGACCTGTCCGTGAGCCTCCTTATTGGGAACCTCAGCAATTGGATGGTCCCATTCTTATGTGTAGCAGCCTTCAAGAAATTTCAAGAGCTGACCAAGAAAGTCCAAATGCTGGAACGCTCGAAGCAAGGATCTACCCCGGACTCTCCGAAAGACAAGACTTGGAAGAGAAAGAGGGACGAAAACCATAGAAGCGGGAATTCCAGCAATACCAATGTCTTTAATGCGTTCGATAATGAAAACAAGAGAAAGGCAGGCAAAACCAAAACCAACCGGCCTCGAAAGCCAGTGCTGGGAGGAGAAGGGCCTTCCCTAGAGGAGAAAAGAACAAGGTTTACTCTATCAGAAGGGACAAGGTCCGCAAAATATTCAAAGATGGTTTGAACAACGGTCTACAATTGCCAGAGTTGAAAAGACCTCACGAAGCAAAAATGACCGACAATCCTCTATATTGCCCATACACCGAGTAGTGAGCCATCCAATCGAGGATTGCTATATTTTAAAAGACTGGGTCGAGAAGTAGTACAAGACTGGGGAGATCGAGTTGTTCAAGAGTGTGTTGCTGAACAATCAACCTGCAACCACCAACTTTATATAGATACAAGCTGAAGCCTTCTGGGAACCGCCAGCTGAACCCGCTACCCTAAGAAATGAAACCGACTCGCCGCAGCCTCCATGGAGCATGCACATGTCTAAAAAGATGAAGAAGATGCTAAAGCTACTTCAGAAAGAGCCCAGAACGGAATGGGAAGGGCAGAAGGAGCCCACCGTTCCAGCTACCAATTTGGCTCAATCAGGCTTAAAATCTAAAAAGCTCAAGAAGAAGAAAAGTGCAGCTCGACACGAAAAAGAGTCTGCAGGGAGATTGACCATTCAAAAATATATCGATTCCTTAGAAGACTATGAACAAAAGGAAAGAACTCTAATTCAATTGAAGGAGTTCTTCGCCATAGAAGCGGCTGAGATTCTGTAGGAGCTAGAAGAAGACTTCGATAACGAGATCCCTATAGTGATCTGCTACGTCGTCCACCTTGGTAACGACTCTGAGGAAGAACTTTGTTTTCCCGGGGAGGATGAGGAGCTCGCCATGAAGGCCAACCAAATCTAGCTCAGAAGAGGCAAGGCTCTACTGCCAAATCAAGGCAACGCACTAAAAGGGTAGGAAAACAAGTCGCTAATGAAGAGGATGGCGGAAAGCCGGCTCATGAAAATTCGAGTCCTTCCTCGGTGAACTATAATGTCTTGGCTCATCTCCGAAAGATTCCGTCTCTCCTGAGCATCTACGATGCCTTGGTCCTGTCTAAGGAGCTTAGAGATGTGCTCATTCATGCTCTACAAAACCCTAAGCGGTACCATGCTCGCTTTGCAGAAATTGATATGAAAGAAGTCCAGTACACTCTGTATACAACCGCGATCACATTTAAAGATGAAGAACTGTTTCTACGAACAGCTGATCACAACCGACCTCTTTACATGACAGGGTACAGCGATGGAGACCGAATTAATTGCATATTGATTGATCCATGGTCCCCAGTGAACATCATGAATTTGCGGACTCTGAAATGTTTGTCAATGGACGTCCGACACCCGTCAAGGGAAAGGATTGTCATTCAAGGCTTCAATCAGAATTGCCAGCAAGTTCTGGGATCCATAGCTCTACCGATCAGTTTCGGAGACCTACAAACTGAAGCCAAGATATACGTGATCGACGCCGACACATCCTATAAGATTCTCCTGGGAAGGCTGTGGCTTCACGATTACGGCATCGTTCCGTCAACTCTCCAACAGAGCATGAAATATACCAAAAATAGAGAAGAAAGACGCATTGACAAAGACATCCAGCCGTTCGGTATGCATGAAGTCCGATATGATGATTCTCGGTACTTTGTGAACCTCCAAAGTGCTGAGCCACGGCTGACCAAAGACATAATGGCCCCGAAACTCAAAAGAAAATCTAAGCCGGCTGTCACTTTCAAAAGAAAAAAACCCCAAGTGCGTCCACATTTCGGCAGTGACACTGATGAGTCCGACGTTGGAAGTCCGTCCTGTCACGACCCGAAAGAGCACGTGACTGGCCCTTGAACCATATGAAGTCTATAGGACTCCATCTGATCCAAGTAAGACAAAAGCCCAGAAATCTAAACCATTTTTAAGAATAAGTAAAGAACTGGTTTAAAGAAGTGAAGAAAACATGTTTGAAATCAAGGTTTTTAAATAACTAAGCCGAATATGCATTTTAAAAACAGTACAGTCTTTTCTAAAAATTTCGGCAGAGTTTCTTTTGTAAAACTGGCCCCGAATGGGGTACAATAAGGATAACAATATATATGCAATGATAAAGGCATCCCCAAGCGGGAGCTAGCTCTTCGTCAAATGACGGTCGCAACCACATATGCAACAATGATATGATATACAACGCCAAGTGGCGAGGATCAAATCCAAAAGAAAGCTCAAAAGCAATAAGAAAACCGCAATACTACTAAGCGCGACTCTAAGGTCGAATAATACATCACTAGTCTAGGTCTGAAACAATATACAAGTTTTGGTTGATGGAAATTCTAGATACAATGAAATAAATAAATACAATGGTGGTTCTTCATGCGAAAGAATCCACCTACCAAAAGCAAATCACCCGCAAGAAGGTAGTGTGCCAGAAATGCCGCAATGAAACCTGTACGGCAGAACCTGCAAGAACTGTGGCACAACGGGGGTGAGTTGCCAACTCGTGAATAGAAACATCTACAAGCAGAAACCGAATGCAAGACATAAACCTAAGTCAACGATCAGTAATATAATCCACAAGAGTACATCTGAGTGTAATAAGGTGGCAAGGTAACATCTAATCATGTATGTGGTGCCAAGTACTCAAGTAATAACATGTCATCAGTATAAGGTATGTCTGCATGAAGTAAATATGATGAAGTATCAATGATATCAATACACATATATTAGCGTCCCATACCACTAATATTGGTGTAAGGGTATATATAACAGCGCCCTCATACCCTGTTATATATATACAATGAAGTATGATCAGTGTAAATCCAGTCTGTATATGATCCATGTCTGTATATGATCTATGTCGGTATATACATGGAACCCGTCCACCCGTCACCCAATGACAATAAACGTGGAACCCGTCCACCCGTCAACCAATGACAATAAACGTGGAACCCGTCTACCCGTCAACCAATGACAATAAGCATCATGTATGCAATATGAGGATATAAAAAAAATCATGGAAAAACATCATGAAACCCGTGCCTAGCATCGACACGTAAATCCTCGTCCATATGGGGCTCCGTCTGCGGTATCGGCCCTCGGCCCCCGGCAGTACGGGTCAACCCATGTCCATCTCTCAACTCCGGTAGGTATCCTCTAGATATCCGCCGAGCTCAAATACAATCACCGGTAGGTAGTAGTCCCTCCGCCGGGCTCACCGTCTACTACACAGCGAAACCGTTCTCGCCCAGGGGTACCATACCGGGTCCACCATGTATCCGTAATCGGCCTCAACCAGCTCCTCGATTCGGGACCACATATATCACTCTAGCACCGAGAAAACACATGGTGGACGCACCGAAATATCATATCAAGGGAACCGGGTTTTTAAATGATTACATGTTTGCAATAGCCACGGTTCCCAAATCCAGAAATCACATGTAATCCAAAACAGAATGCAAGTCAATGATCCGATATGATATGTGCGTCAAATATAAATAGCATGTTAAGTCACATATAGATGAGCTACAATATGATGATCAGATGTGATATAAGCATCAAGTATGAGTAGCATGTCAAGTCACATATAGATGAGCTACAATATGATGATCAGATGTGATATAAGCATCAAGTATGAGTAGCATGTCAAGTCACATATAAATGAGCTACAATATGATGATCCGATGTGATATAAGCATCAAGTATGAGTAGCATGTCAAGTCATATATAGATGAGCTACAATATGATGATCAGATGTGATATAAGCATCAAGTATGAGTAGCATGTCAAGTCACATATAGATGAGCTACAATATGATGATCAGATGTGATATAAGCATCAAGTATGAGTAGCATGTCAAGTCACATATAAATGAGCTACAATATGATGATCCGATGTGATATAAGCATCAAGTATGAGTAGCATGTCAAGTCACATATAGATGAGCTACAATATGATGATCAGATGTGATATAAGCATCAAGTATGAGTAGCATGTCAAGTCATATATAGATGATAATGTGCATATGTCGAGGGAAACCGCTCCTTTAGACTAAATCAGTTCTTAAAGAATACCTTGCGGCCCTCAAATCTCTAATCAAGTCAGAATCATATATGTTTGTGTACCGGTATATGTGTACAATATGCCATGCGAAAATCATATCGTGAATGCAGCAGTACTACAGTGTAGTGGCATGGCAATTATCGATGATGAAGTGTGTGAGCCGACAAATAGTGTACGTGGAACATACGGATCATCGATAATGGTGCTGGTGTCCTAACAGCATGATATCAGTATAGCAATAACATATGCAGGAAATATGAATAGCATGAATATGCGGAAGTCAAATAATCAACACTACAGTGAATAAATTACATCAATATTTATAAGTCTTGCAGTGATGCCTTTTGAAATAAGACGAATCAGGGTTTTAGTAAAATAAGGGATGCGAAGTTTTTAAGAAAGGATACGCCTTTTAAGTATTCGCAGAATCCCTTTGTTTGTCTTTTAAGATACCCCTGATTCATAGTTTTTGAAATAGGTATGCCTCGGTCTAGTCTAACATCTACTATGCAAACTACAGATCTAAGTATCAAGTAAATCAGGAGGGGTATGGAAACCACCTAAATCTGAGTCGATATATATATAGATATAATAGTCGGTGATCCCGCCTCAATAGTATCGCGTACGATACAGTATATCATATGACATCCTCAAGTCATGAGCGCGGATCTATCATCAATATCGGCTCATACGGTAAATCATCGTACGGCATCCCAAAAGCTGGGTAGGGGCCAACATCTCACAATCTCGTCACATAACAGGTATCACTATCATCAGATCATAAAATCTGGGGTACTACTCTATGTCTAGTACAAATCGATACCATCAATAAAGTATGCATGCGGGGGTAAACACACATCCCAAGCCCGCAAGAATCACATGTCATATCCCACATATGAATCGTATCAAATCACCGATCTCACGGCACCAAGCCCACATCATCGACTCATCTCCAAAGTCATCCCATATCATCAAACACAGTGCAGGTATAAGTAATATGTAAGGGTGTGTGTGTAGGTGTAATTCTATCCTAGGGTTCGCGACTATGAACTACCCTAGTCACTTCTAACCCTACACTATCCATAATACACCTAACTATCACAATAAACTACATAATAATCTATCTACGGACTGCGGGGGTGCTATACGCCATCCACCCGACTTCCCCCTGTAGATATAATCTACTCACCTTGCATCATCAATTGCGGACATCACCATGCATTTGCTTGTCGTTCCGAAATCCTCATAGGTACCTACACATCAACATATCGTATATGCGCATTAAAACCAAATCCAAGCTAAAACGGCGCATGAAATCCAACACGATACGATAAGGGGGCCTATAGGTGAGAACCTATGGCACGCCTTCAAAACCATCAATAAATCCTCTATATCGTCGTATAAACGACAAATAGTCGAGGCAAAACACATTCCACCATTTCAGACTCAAAAATACGGAATACGGAAACACGAATCCAAAATAGCAACTTAGGATATATGTCCCAGATTTCAACCTAGGTCTGTTTATACAAATCTATATATCTCAGGGGTCTGACATGAACATGTAGAAGCTACAGAACCAACACGACCCAAAATGGTGGGACCCAGGCCGCAATTGGCGGCCAAAAGGGGAAAATTGGCGGCCGGGAAAGGGAGTTGGGGGCTAGGGTCTTGGGGTTAGCTTCCTGGGTGCCTGCACATATCTCTATCCACTCAATATTATTTTAGGATACCTCGTATGATAGCAGATTCCAATTAACCTTCACAGATTCCATAATTTCCCCGATATCGGTTTCTAAAATCCGTATTCTGGTTCTAGCTTCAGGTTTTGGGTTCCAATTCATACACTAGGGTGTTGGTAAGACCTCTACTGAGCTCAATTTCATAATACAACACCAATTCCCTCAAACCCTAACTAGGTTATCACCAAGTCCATAATATCACACAATATCGGTTAAATCTTAACATGGGGTTATAGGAAAGGCTATAATTAAGCTAATGGTTCAGTAATTACCTCCATTAGCGACTCAAGAAAATTCTTGAGTTGCCCCTAGTGGCCAAAATCCACGCTTTCTTGGTCCATTGCGTAGATCTCGAGCTTGTGCATCTTTTTCGTGAAAGGGATGTGAGGTTTTGAGATAGATTTTGAGGTGAAGTGAGGAGTTGAAGAGGGAGGGAAAAGGGGGTGCAGGGGGTGCAGGAGCAGCAGCAGGAGGAGGGAGGAGAGGAAGGGAAAATGATGGGAGAAAATGGCTAAGTCTCAAGGTCAAAGAGCCCATGCCCCTCTCTCTCACCTACTCTCATTCTTTAATCTTTTTCTTTTCTTTTCCTTCTCTTTTTAAACCATAATCCTTCTCACAAGAATAGTAAACCCAAATATCATGAAAGAAAATGCACAAGTGTGAGAAAAAGTGATATGTGCAAGTTTTGCACAAAATTGCCAAAAAACCCGATTAGCGATTTTAATCGCGATTAGCACTAAATTAGTGTCAAACAAATCACAAAAACTTAAAAATGTCATAATTCACTAATTTACCCTATTTTAGAATTTTCCAAAATTTTTCATAGTTTTTCTAACATTTTTCCTATTTATTTGCATTTAATTATAGATTTAATATTAAAATAATCAATAAAATAATATTAAATTATAAATATTCCCAAAATTAATATTTTATACTTTTGAAAATGTTACAATTTACCCCCCTTAAAGAAATTCGGTCCCCGAATTTAAATTTAAACCCCCAATACTAAAGCAATTTCAGTAATAATCCAATTTGTCGGGGTTCCGAAAACATCAATACATAGAGAATATCATAAAATGTACTGCTCTACTAGAAATCAATCCCCAAAATGCATATTATAAGAATATCCTATGCGTCTGGTGCGCAAGGAATCAAAATCCATATATGTGTCAAACAGGTGTACAAAACAACATCTAGGTGCAACGGGTGTGCACGAAACATCTGTCGTAGGCAACGTGTGTGCCTGACAGAAAAATCAGGTGCATGTGACATGCACGAAGAATCCCGATTCAGTGCATCTGGTGTGCACCAGGATCGTGTACCAAAACACTAAAGGTGCATGAAAACTATGCTGGAAGTATAAATCAAATCACTGAATACAGTAGGCATGAAATCTCAATCAATATCTCAAATGTTATAACTCAGCGCAAAATATATAAATATCCAGTGGGTGCATGAAACCAATATCATGAAACTCAGTCATCAAAACTAAATCATGCAAACAGAACGCCCAAAATACCGAAATCCAAAATGACGGATACGTGATCATCGAATCACAAAATCACAAATCATAAATACCGTCGTCGGTAGTTCCTCCTTCAAGGTCAAGAAGGAGTCGGTGCATCCACTGCTAGCAGCGCAGGATATCTACTTGCCTCTTGCTCATGGTCTGGCGTCCTCTGACTCTGGGTCCTTACTTTCCTTGCGGATTTCCTATCTCGCAGTCAATCGGCTCATCGGCCCTGTCCGGTGTGCTAACGGGGACTATTCTGTTCTGGCACTTCTCTGGTCACCTCTCGATCAACTCTCGCGACCACTCGTAAAGCAGCATGTCACTGGCGTCGGCCTCTGGCTCTCTGAATGCACATCACCCATCTGATCCTGGGTGCAAACATCATTGCAGCAATGTCCTGGAAGGTCTCTTCCAATCATGCCTATGCCGATCTGTATAGAGGCTGGCCCTCTTACATGACCTCTTTACACTGGAGAGACATCTGTGTCCTCAACACAATATTTTCTCGGAAACTGGTCACATCCCAACGTCTCTGTAAGCATATCAGATTTCTAGTCTCGACGGGAAGTAATGGCAGCTCGTCAGTGTCTCACGCGAACCTCTCGTTCCACCAGTCTCTATCGTCGTCCACTATGACGTCACGCCAAGCTACTATGCACTGCACTGTTCTCGGCCACGGTCAATCTGAAGTCTCTCACACGGACTCGAAATCGCGTACTCTGTAGCTTCATCATTCTGTAGAAGATGTCAGGCCGAATAGGTCCTCGGGAACACGTCCCAACCATCGGAGGAGTACTCATCACCCGTCCGTCCTTGATCAATTCGCAACGTATCTGGGTAAGTCCCTTTATCCGAACCTGTTCAACTACCTCGTCGACCATGCCAAACTCTATCCTGCTGGTGTGCGCAATACGACCACTCCCGGGTCTAGGTCTTCTCGTATCGTACTCCAGAAAGGTCCTGTCGAGGTTCCTTTCTCAAATCTCATCCTGCCGAAATGCCCGGGAGTCATCATCCAATGCTGAAGCTAAAGCTTATTCCGGAACGGCTGCATACTTATCGCGCTTCTCTCGGGAAGATATATCCATATACCATGCCTCTGGGTGCGTATCACATCTCAAATGTCAGCGGAGTGGGACGTCATCTCGTCGAAATCTCATACGAACTCTTTTCTTCACTCTGCTCAAATGTCGACTGATTCGGACTTAACTCATCGTGGCTACACGAACTGCGCTCCGACGGCTACGCTCGCATCTGGAGTCTCCCAAGCAGTGTCCCATCACGACATCCGAAAGATGTCGAACCATCCGATCGACTCGTCCGATCCTCATAATCCCCCAAGAGCTCACATCTCGGGTACAGTTTAATAGTATCGAGTACATGCCACAGCGTCGGTGGTCCAGCCGTAGAAGGGCAAACCCAAGCCTCACTAATGGCGCCGAGGAACCGCCGCAAACCCGAAGGTTCAAAGGCTTTCACACGGTCATTAAGTCGAGTTAGGGTTTCATTCTTCTAGAGGGTCCATAGAATCACCTGCATGTCTTTCCGTATACTTTAAACTTGGAAAATGGGCTCCTGACATTCGATCGTCTCTATCGACTCTCAACGAACCTGCGTAAAGTCGTCTCTAGCTGGAAACAATCTATCTGATGACCTCGCATCGGTAACCGAACGAACCACATGTCCTAGTCATTTATCCTCAGGTGACTAGCGACTCACTATCACGTCTCCAAGAACATGCTCATGCTGCAGTAGCTCCAACCATCTGGGCGATATCTCATCATTTGCAGCAACAACTGGTTCATACGCCTGTATGCCGAACAATGCCTCAATCCTCCAGGAAGGGCAATACATAGGCGGTCATCTCTGAATCGGTCTGCTCTAGATCTGAGTAAGACTCTCCACACTGGAAATCTTCAACTCACTTGGCACGCTCTGGCGCAAAATCGGACGAATCACCTTCGTCTCTCAATCGGGTAGACTAGCTATCATCTGTCTCATATCTGCCTGAAAGCTACGGCAATCTCAGCTCGTAAGCTTCGGAAGCGACATCCTGTCAATCTCAGCAATAGCTGGTCCATCTGCCTGCACGGTAGGCGACATCACAATCTCTGAGGTATGCTGTACATCAACAGTCCTCTCTCAACTGGCAGCTCTAACAATGGCCCGATCATCCGGTGCAAGACCAAGCACTCGCCTCCACTAGAGGTCACAATCACCAACACTAACTCGAGACGTTCCCATGTCACCAGAAAACACAATGGTCGGCCCTCGTACCAAACGAGCTCACACCGGCCGTAACCCTAGCAGCAGCCCAAACTGCGCTCAAACATGGCGACAGGAACCTCAATCGAGTATCGAGGAGAGCAGATCAATGGCAAGAAAGAGAACAACAGATCCAGAGTGGATACATGATCATAGGAAGGAACAACATCAATGAAGGTATGATCATGAAACTAATAGAATCGGGGATCTCAAACGGATGTATAATCCAGGATATGAAGAGAATCACTGATCTCGAAAGTATGTACATCCTAAGGTTCCTTAAGCGGAGTGGCGTGCCGTAAGTATGCCGCGGAACATACCAACGGTACGTCACTCTACTTTAGTCACCTATTCCATCAACCAAGGGTCATCCTAATACGACGAAAGTTCGGGTCTAATACCCCCTCGACCAAGTCTAAGTTCCGTAAGGTCAAGCCTAAGTTCCGTATATATATAACTCCCTAGGCTCCACATAGTCAAACTTAGACTCGAACCAAGGTCAACCTAGCGCTCTGATACCAACTTTGTCCCGACCCGAAAGAGCACGTGACTGGCCCTTGAACCATATGAAGTCTATAGGACTCCATCTGATCCAAGTAAGCCAAAAGCCCAGAAATCTAAACCATTTTTAAGAATAAGTAAAGAACTGGTTTAAAGAAGTGAAGAAAACATGTTTGAAATCAAGGTTTTTAAATAACTAAGCCGAATATGCATTTTAAAAACAGTACAGTCTTTTCTAAAAATTTCGGCAGAGTTTCTTTTGTAAAACTGGCCCCGAATGGGGTACAATAAGGATAACAATATATATGCAATGATAAAGGCATCCCCAAGCGGGAGCTAGCTCTTCGTCAAATGACGGTCGCAACCACATATGCAACAATGATATGATATACAACGCCAAGTGGCGAGGATCAAATCCAAAAGAAAGCTCAAAAGCAATAAGAAAACCGCAATACTACTAAGCGCGACTCTAAGGTCGAATAATACATCACTAGTCTAGGTCTGAAACAATATACAAGTTTTGGTTGATGGAAATTCTAGATACAATGAAATAAATAAATACAATGGTGGTTCTTGATACGAAAGAATCCACCTACCAAAAGCAAATCACCCGCAAGAAGGTAGTGTGCCAGAAATGCCGCAATGAAACCTGTACGGCAGAACCTGCAAGAACTGTGGCACAACGGGGGTGAGTTGCCAACTCGTGAATAGAAACATCTACAAGCAGAAACCGAATGCAAGAGATAAACCTAAGTCAACGATCAGTAATATAATCCACAAGAGTACATCTGAGTGTAATAAGGTGGCAAGGTAACATCTAATCATGTATGTGGTGCCAAGTACTCAAGTAATAACATGTCATCAGTATAAGGTATGTCTGCATGAAGTAAATATGATGAAGTATCAATGATATCAATATACATATATTAGCGTCCCATACCACTAATATTGGTGTAAGGGTATATATAACAGCGCCCTCATACCCTGTTATATATATACAATGAAGTATGATCAGTGTAAATCCAGTCTGTATATGATCCATGTCTGTATATGATCTATGTCGGTATATACGTGGAACCCGTCCACCCGTCACCCAATGAAAATAAACGTGGAACCCGTCCACCCGTCAACCAATGACAATAAGCATCATGTATGCAATATGAGGATATAAACAAAATCATGGAAAAACATCATGAAACCCGTGCCTAGCATCGACACGTAAATCCTCGTCCATATGGGGCTCCGTCTGCGGTATCGGCCCTCGGCCCCCGGCAGTACGGGTCAACCCATGTCCATCTCTCAACTCCGGTCGGTATCCTCTAGATATCTGGCGAGCTCAAATACAATCACCGGTAGGTAGTAGTCCCTACGCCGGGCTCACCGTCTACTACACAGCGAAACCGTTCTTGCCCCGGGGTACCATACCGGGTCCACCATGTACCCGTAATCGGCCTCAACCAGCTCCTCGATTCGGGACCACATATATCACTCTAGCACCGAGAAAACACATGGTGGACGCACCGAAATATCATATCAAGGGAACCGGGTTTTTAAATGATTACATGTTTGCAATAGCCACGGTTCCCAAATCCAGAAATCACATGTAATCCAAACCAGAATGCAAGTCAATGATCCGATATGATATGTGCGTCAAATATAAATAGCATGTCAAGTCACATATAGATGAGCTACAATATGATGATCATATGTGATATAAGCATCAAGTATGAGTAGCATGTCAAGTCACATATAGATGAGCTACAATATGATGATCAGATGTGATATAAGCATCAAGTATGAGTAGCATGTCAAGTCACATATAAATGAGCTACAATATGATGATCCGATGTGATATAAGCATCAAGTATGAGTAGCATGTCAAGTCACATATAGATGAGCTACAATATGATGATCAGATGTGATATAAGCATCAAGTATGAGTAGCATGTCAAGTCACATATAGATGAGCTACAATATGATGATCAGATGTGATATAAGCATCAAGTATGAGTAGCATGTCAAGTCACATATAAATGAGCTACAATATGATGATCCGATGTGATATAAGCATCAAGTATGAGTAGCATGTCAAGTCACATATAGATGAGCTACAATATGATGATCAGATGTGATATAAGCATCAAGTATGAGTAGCATGTCAAGTCACATATAGATGATAATGTGCATATGTCGAGGGAAACCGCTCCTTTAGACTAAATCAGTTCTTAAAGAATACCTTGCGGCCCTCAAATCTCTAATCAAGTCAGAATCATATATGTTTGTGTACCGGTATATGTGTACAATATGCCATGCGGAAATCATATCGTGAATGCAGCAGTACTACAGTGTAGTGGCATGGCAATTATCGATGATGAAGTGTGTGAGCCGACAAATAGTGTACGTGGAACATACGCATCATCGATAATGGTGCTGGTGTCCTAACAGCATGATATCAGTATAGCAATAACATATGCAGGAAATATGAATAGCATGAATATGCGGAAGTCAAATAATCAACACTACAGTGAATAAATTACATCAATATTTATAAGTCTTGCAGTGATGCCTTTTGAAATAAGACGAATCAGGGTTTTAGTAAAATAAGGGATGCGAAGTTTTTAAGAAAGGATACGCCTTTTAAGTATTCGCAGAATCCCTTTGTTTGTCTTTTAAGATACCCCTGATTCATAGTTTTTGAAATAGGTATGCCTCGGTCTAGTCTAACATCTACTATGCAAACTACAGATCTAAGTATCAAGTAAATCAGGTGGGGTATGGAAACCACCTAAATCTGAGTCGATATATATATAGATATAATAGTCGGTGATCCCGCCTCAATAGTATCGCGTACGATACAGTATATCATATGACATCCTCAAGTCATGAGCGCGGATCTATCATCAATATCGGCTCGTACGGTAAATCATCGTACGGCATCCCAAAAGCTGGGTAGGGGCCAACATCTCACAATCTCGTCACATAACAGGTATCACTATCATCAGATCATAAAATCTGGGGTACTACTCTATGTCTAGTACAAATCGATACCATCAATAAAGTATGCATGCGGGGGTAAACACACATCCCAAGCCCGCAAGAATCACATGTCATATCCCACATATGAATCGTATCAAATCACCGATCTCACGGCACCAAGCCCACATCATCGACTCATCTCCAAAGTCATCCCATATCATCAAACACAGTGCAGGTATAAGTAATATGTAAGGGTGTGTTTGTAGGTGTAATTCTATCCTAGGGTTCGCGACTATGAACTACCCTAGTCACTTCTAACCCTACACTATCCATAATACACCTAACTATCACAATAAACTACATAATAATCTATCTACGGACTGCGGGGGTGCTATACGCCATCCACCCGACTTCCCCCTGTAGATATAATCTACTCACCTTGCATCATCAATTGCGGACATCACCATGCATTTGCTTGTCGTTCCGAAGTCCTCATAGGTACCTACACATCAACATATCGTATATGCGCATTAAAACCAAATCCAAGTTAAAACGGCGCATGAAATCCAAAACGATACGATAAGGGGGCCTATAGGTGAGAACCTATGGCACGCCTTCAAAACCATCAATAAATCCTCTATATCGTCGTATAAACGATAAATAGTCGAGGCAAAACACATTCCACCATTTCAGACTCAAAAATACAGAATACGGAAACACGAATCCAAAATAGCAACTTAGGATATATGTCCCAGATTTCAACCTAGGTCTGTTTATACAAATCTATATATCTCAGGGGTCTGACATGAACATGTAGAAGCTACAGAACCAACACGACCCAAAATGGTGGGACCCAGGCCGCAATTGGCGGCCAAAAGGGGAAAATTGGCGGCCGGGAAAGGGAGTTGGGGGCTAGGGTCTTGGGGTTAGCTTCCTGGGTGCCTGCACATATCTCTATCCACTCAATATTATTTTAGGATACCTCGTATGATAGCAGATTCCAATTAACCTTCACAGATTCCATAATTTCCCCGATATCGGTTTCTAAAATCCGTATTCTGGTTCTAGCTTCAGGTTTTGGGTTCCAATTCATACACTAGGGTGTTGGTAAGACCTCTACTGAGCTCAATTTCATAATACAGCACCAATTCCCTCAAACCCTAACTAGGTTATCACCAAGTCCATAATATCACACAATATCGGTTAAATCTTAACATGGGGTTATAGGAAAGGCTATAATTAAGCTAATGGTTCAGTAATTACCTCCATTAGCAACTCAAGAAAATTCTTGAGTTGCCCCTAGTGGCCAAAATCCACGCTTTCTTGGTCCATTGCGTAGATCTCGAGCTTGTGCATCTTTTTCGTGAAAGGGATGTGAGGTTTTGAGATAGATTTTGAGGTGAAGTGAGGAGTTGAAGAGGGAGGGAAAAGGGGGTGCAGGAGCAGCAGCAGGAGGAGGGAGGAGAGGAAGGGAAAATGATGGGAGAAAATGGCTAAGTCTCAAGGTCAAAGAGCCCATGCCCCTCTCTCTCACCTACTCTCATTCTTTAATCTTTTTCTTTTCTTTTCCTTCTCTTTTTAAACCATAATCCTTCTCACAAGAATAGTAAACCCAAATATCATGAAAGAAAATGCACAAGTGTGAGAAAAAGTGATATGTGCAAGTTTTGCACAAAATTGCCAAAAAACCCGATTAGCGATTTTAATCGCGATTAACACTAAATTAGTGTCAAACAAATCACAAAAACTTAAAAATGTCATAATTCACTAATTTACCCTATTTTAGAATTTTCCAAAATTTTTCATAGTTTTTCTAACATTTTTCCTATTTATTTGCATTTAATTATAGATTTAATATTAAAATAATCAATAAAATAATATTAAATTATAAAAATTCCCAAAATTAATATTTTATACTTTTGAAAATGTTACACGTCCGTCCATAAAAACCGTCCACATCTTGGTAGTGATACGGACGAGTCTGATATCGAAGGCCCATCCGACAGCAAAATTCGCCCTCACTTAGGCAGCGACACTGAAGAGTCGGAGGAAGAGAACCTTCCTTGAAACAACTATACAGATTAGGCCCCCACGCAACAAGCAAAGCTAGAAACCTTTGAAGTTGCAGAAGGGTCCCTAGCCATCACAAGGGCGCCAGAGAAGATGTGCAAAGAGCTCGATGCATTTTCAGTCTCCACCGTGGAACAGCTGAAAACTTTCTACGTTCCCGAAAGGAAAAGTGGACAGAAGGGCATCCTGTTTTATGGGTCAAATCCAGTCGCGCACCCGGACAATTTATCTGTGACATGCCTTCCATATGAGAGAGGCATAAAGGTCGTCCTCAATCCCAAATATTATGCGCCCGAGATGCGGGAATACTTTACAAAGTGCGGATGGCAGCTATATCAAACGGACTCCGAAGTGAAGTTTTACGAAGGGCTATGGAATCCGCCTCAGGTCCGAGCACTCATCGATGGAAGAGTCCCAGATAGACGGGGCATAGGTTTCATTCAACCTGATGCCAAAGCAAGCTACATGATCCATGTTGGTGAAGCCAGTGAAAGGTCAAATGATGACGACGAGATAGCCGGGCCAGAAGAGGCTCCTCGAGAGCTCAAAGATGGCGGACAAGCAACCTTCGACGATCTAACCGAGATTGATTTGGGAACGCCCGATAATCTAAGGCCGACCTACATCAGCTCACTCTTGTCAGAGGAAATGAAAGAGCAGATAGTCGCTCTGCTGCATGAGTTCACTGACTGCTTCGCGTGAACGTACAAAGAAATGCCTGGTCTCTCTCCGGAAGTGGCCGTGCATGAGCTGGCTATATCTCCTGATGCTAAGCTGGCCAAACAAGCTCCTCAAATAATGAGAAGGGAGCTAGAAGAAAAGGTCATCGAGGAAACTAAGAAACTTATCGATGCCGACTTCATCAAAGAAGAGAAATATGTGGACTTGATCGCATGCATCGTCCCAGTGAAGAAGAAAAATGGGTAGATCCTAGTTTGCGTTGATTTCAGGGAGCTCAACAAAGCATGCCCTAAGGTCGACTTCCCGCTACCGGTCATGGAAATGATGGTCGATGACACCTCAAATTACAAGCTGTTCACCTTCATGGATGGCTCTTCTGGGTACAATCAGATAAAAAAGTCGCCTAAGGATGAGAAGCATACATCATTTCAAACCCTGATCGACATATACTGTTACAAAGTGATGCCGTTCGGACAGAAGAACGCAGGTGCTATATATCAAAGGGCAATGACCAGTATCTTTGATGACTTAATTCATAAAGTCGTCGAATGTTATGTTGACGATTTGGTCGTCAAGACTAAAGCCAAGGCCGATCACATCCAAGATCTCAGGACCGTTTCACCAGACTG
This sequence comes from Agapanthus africanus, assembly GCA_030015575.1. Lineage (NCBI taxonomy): Eukaryota > Viridiplantae > Streptophyta > Magnoliopsida > Asparagales > Amaryllidaceae > Agapanthus > Agapanthus africanus. The sequence goes on along the minus strand of CM057345.1, from coordinate 517,162,082 downwards.
GGGGAATACGATATGAAGATGAATCCTCTAAAGTGCGCTTTTCGCGTGTCATCGAGAAAATTCCTGGGCTTCATAGTCCGACATCGAGGGATCGAAGTTGACCCATCAAAGATAAAGGCTATCATGGAGATGCCCCCTCCGAAGAATCTGACGCAGCTAAGATCTTTTCAAGGCAAACTTACTTATATACGAAGGTTTATCTCAAATTTATCGGAGAGATGTATGCCCTTCTCAAAGCTCATGATGAAAGGAGCTCTTTTTGTCTAGGATGCCGAATGGCAAGAAGAGTTTGAAAGCATCAAACAATACATGTTGCACCCTCCAGTGCTGGCTGCTCCCATTCCAAATAAATCGATGATTCTCTATATTGCCGCGCTAGATGAATCACTCGGCGCTCTCCTTTCCCAGAATAACGAGGAGGGAAAAGAAAATACCCTCTACTACCTCAGTCGAACTTTAGTTAGGGCGGAACATAACTATTCCCCGATCGAAAAGCAATGCTTGGCCCTGATATTCACCGTGAAGAAGCCGAGGCACTATCTGCTCGCTCATCGGGTTATGATAATCTCCAAGGTCGACCCGCTCAAACACTTAATGACCAAAGTAAGCCTAGCCGGCAGAATGGCATGATGGGCTATCATGCTGCTTGAGTTTGACATAGTTTATACTCCTCAGAAAGCAATAAAAGGGCAAGCCCTCGCTGATTTCCTCACTGCTCATACCATACCAGAAGGGTCGCTGCTAAATTTTGAATTACCCGATGAACAAGTGCTGCACCTTGAGGATAGCGAGCCATATTGGGAGCTCTACTTCGATGGAGCCTCATCAATAAGGTCCTCCAGTAAATCAAGCGTCCCGGCGATAAAAGCGGGGATAGGATTGGTGTTCATCACGCCATTGGGAGGAACCTTACGACATTGTTTCACTCTTACCGAGCCTTGCACAAACAATGAGACTGAGTATGAAGCTCTGATAGCTGGCCTGGAGCTTGCCATAGAAATAGGAATCCTATGGGTACGGGTTTACGGTGACTCCAAGCTTGTCGTCAACCAAGTGAGCGGCGACTATAAGATATATAAGCCCGAGTTAGCTCGATATAGAAGCCGGATGGTGGAACTCATGAAAAGGTTCACTCACATTGAACTAATGAGAGTCCCTAGGGCGTTGAGTGGAAAAGCCGACGTACTCGCTCGTCTAGCCAAAGAGCTGGTTGATCCCGACATGGATGAAATTCTGACCACAGTCAAAAGCCAGAAAATTCTGACCCCAATCTCTTTATGAGAAGAGGAAAGCTCAGAATAAAAGGGCAATCCTGTCGAAGAAGTTCTGATCATTCAAGAGGAGCCCGATTGGAGAGAGCCCTTCATAGAGTACCTCCGATACGACAAGTTGCCCGAAGAAAAATCTATGAGGGTTCGGCTGAAAAAGAGAGCTCTCCGATACGTGTTTGTAAATAATATGATATACCATAGGTCATATGACCAACTTTGGCTCAGGTGTCTGTCATTGACTGAAGCCCAAAAAGTCATGAAAGAAGTTCACTTGGGCGTCTGCGGGGCTCACCAGTCCGGCCCCAAAATGCAGTTTCAGATTAAACGGCTTGGATATTACTGGCCCACCATGATAAAGGATTGCGAAGAGCATGCAAAGAAATGTCATCTCTGCCAAATTCATGATGATTTCATTCATAAGCATCCCAATCCGTTGCATCCTACGGTGGCGTTGTAGCCCTTCAAAGTTTGGGGCATCGACTTAGTTGGCCCAATTGATCCTCCATCATTCATATTGGCTACAACAGACTACTTCTCCATATGGGCTGAAGCTGCCCTGCTAAAAGAAGTCAACACAGAAGATATTTTGACATTCTTCCGGCAAAATATTCTATACCGCTTCGGCACACCAAAAAGAATCATTTCTGACAACGGGCCTTCTTTCAAGAGCTTCAAAATCTCAAGGTTTGCTACACAGCACAAGATAGACCGGAGATATTCCTCCATCTATAATCGAAGAGCCAATGGGCTAGCCGAAACCTTCAATAAAACTCTATGCAATCTCTTAAGGAAAAATGCTTCAGCCAACAAGAGAGACTGGAATCTCAAACTTCACGACGAGTTGTGAGCATATTGTACCACACACCGTACTCCAACTCAGTCTACTCCATACTCATTACTCTTCGAAGTGGAAGCGATCCTACCCTTCGAAGTCGAAGTTCCAAGCTTAAGAATGGCCGTTCAACACGAGTTGATGGAGGAGGAAAACGTGCTCCTTCGGCTCAAAGAGCTCGATGCCCTCGAAGAAAAGAGGCTCGTAGTACAACAAAATCTGGAGTTGTACCGAGCCCAAATGTTACGGGCCTATGACAAGATGATCTGTCTCCGCACTTTCAAGAAAGGCGAATTGGTGCTGGTTCTCAAAAAGCCGATCATCCCCAATCGACATGACAAGGGAAAATTCAATCCAAATTGCTAAGGGCCATATTTTATCGAGAAAGTGTTCGACGGAGGATCTTAACAACTAATAAGCACCGAGGGAGAAAGGCCCAAGCCACCCATCAATAGCCGATATCTTAAGAAATATTATGCGTGAATGCTCCAAGTCATAGACGAATTGAGCACACCGGCCCTACGGTCTGGACCATACATCCTGTAAAACCGTATACAATCCACGGGCGTAAACAACCTCTATCTCTCCCAATGTCCTACCGGCGAGACTACATTTAAAGTCCCACCGGCGATGAAGCTAAAAAATAACGGTATGTCCACAAGCAAAACGGGCACGGATGAAAATCCGAAAGGGTTCCGTGAGTAAAAATAGCAGGACTGCCGGCGAGTTTGTGAAAACACGAAAGGGAGCAAACTCATGAAAAGAGATAAAATACACTCGCAACGTCCTCTCGACCTTGTGAGGAAAAAATCCTTGCGTGGGATCCTTACGACTCACAAAGGAGCAACAAACTTAGGAATCCCCACGATTCCTAGGAAGAAAATACACCTGCGAGATCCTCTCGACTCGTCGGGAGAAAATGCTTTTATGAGACCCTTACGGCTCATAAAATTGAAAAGGCTTAGGTGATAGGGTTCTAAACATGTCTCCTGAGCCATCGCTCCCCAACGGGCAACGGCAAATGATGAGTCGCTCCTGGCATTACTTCAGTGTTAGTGGTGCTGATGCAGGCCAAAAACCCAAATCCTAAGTCTTCCCACAGCAAATGATGAGTCGCTTCTAGCATTGCTTCAGTGTTAGCGGTGCTGATGCCGACCAAAAACCTAAATCCTAAGTCTTTCCAAGGCAAATGATGAGTCTCTCCTGGTATTGCTTCAGTGTTAGCGGTGCTGATGCCGACTATAAACCCAAATCCTAACTTTTCCCAAAGGCATTTATGAGTTGCTTCTGGCATTATTCCAGTGCAGCAACACTGATTCTAAACAAAATCCATAGTCCAAGTTCCTCTCAAATTAAAAATTCCCGCCAAACAAGGCAGAAATCAAATAGATCAAATCAATGTCCTACTCGGCAGCACCGACCGTCTAAGTGGCAAAAATGGCAGCACCGACCGTCTACGTCGCAAAAATGGTAGAACCAACCATTCACGTCGCTAAAATGGCAGCACCGACCGTCCACGTTGCAAAAATGGCAGCAACGACCGTCCACGTTACAAAAATGGCGGCAATGAACGTCCACGTGGCAAAAATGGCTACACCGACCGTCCACGTCGCAAAAAGGGCAGCACCGACCGTCCAAGTCGCAAAAATGGCAGTATCGACCGTCCAATTAACTAAAAGGGTAGCCCCAACTGTCAAAATCGCTAAAATGGCAGCATTGACCGTCCAAGTCGCTAAAAAGGCAGCCCCGACCGTCCACGTCGCTAAAAGGGGCAGCGCTGACCATCCATGTCGCAAAAAGGACAGCACCGACCGTCCACTTCGCTAAAAGGGAAGCATTGACCATCCACGTCGTGAAAAGGGTAGCATCGACCTCCACGTCATCAAAACGAGAACCAAATCAAGTCAACCTCCACTCGAAAGAAGATCCATCAATTTCATGCACACGACCCATATATGTGGTGTGTATTTATTGATGAGGGGCACTTTGTTGGAGTAAAAAATTACACTCTTGTTGACCATGTCAAAGCCAGCCAATCCCTAGCCAAGCGGGCCTAAATTCAAGCGAAATGGATCCAAACCCAAGTCAAGACCAAGAATGGAAGGGGCCAGCTCCATTCTAAGAATCAAGCAATAAATTAGTTCAATAAAAATTTTTAGAAATAAATGTATGAAAAATGGGCAGAAAGCCAAAATTTTGTAAACCTCATGGCTTATGTGCAAAAAGAAATAAGCACATAAGGCATGGGATGACACAAGTGCCATTTGGCAAATCCCAAGGGGCTATATGTAAAGTGTGTAGCCTATAAAGGCAAACATGATGAAAAAATCAACAGGAACCTTTTCATTCTCACAAAAAAGTCTAGGATTCTGTGCCTCCTTCTCTTTCCTCAAGGTTCTAAACCTTCTTCTTTTTTCTTGAATTAAATCAAGGGTTTCACTCTTCTTTTTCCAAAAAGGAATATTTTTTCACCATAAAACACACAAAGGGGATCTCAGATCTCTAAAGGGGAGATTTTTTAAGTCTAACCCCCCTTTTTGTCCAAGATCCAGCAAACAAAGAGGAGGAATAAGGAGATCAATCTCCAAAAATCCCACTTTGGGATGATCCAAGGCTCAAGAGAAAATCCAGGGCTCAAGGGAGAAGAAAGGGGTCCCCTTTCATCATCTCCGAAAATCTCTTAGGAGTTTAACTCCACACAATATATATATATATATATATATATATATATATATATATATATAATCCCTTTTTTTAGGAGTTTAACTCCAAAAGTCAATCGGGAAGTATAACTCCCTGTGCAGGGGCTAAGCCCCTCTTCCTTTTTTTTTGGAGTTTAACTCCAAAATTCAATCGGGAGCATAACTCTCAGTACATAACCTTTTTCCGCGGGCGCCCAGCGCCCAAGTGTAGGGCGGGTGATCTGCTGGCGACCAGCGCCCACGGGCCATGCACATGACCCGCTGGCGCCCAGCGCCCTTATACGGGACGCGTGACCAGCTGGCACCCAGCGCCCGTGTGCGGGGCGCATGACCTGCTGGTGCCCAGCGCCCAGACGCCATGCACGTGAACCACTGACGCCCAGCGCCTGCGTGCAGGGTGCATGACCCTTTGGCGCCTACGCTCCACGCATGTGGCTCGCTGGTGCCGGCGTCCACGCGTCACTCACGCGTCCTTAGGACGCTCCTCACACCTCTTTTTCCATCATGCTCCACACTCAAAACACTTCCCCCGTAAGAAAAAATTTCTAACAGAGTGCTGCCCCGCATCCTGTAAGGGGGATGCTAGCCCCCTTGCCCCCCAGCCCGTTATCTGGGTAGCAGGACCCCTGTATACTCTGCGTGGCCCTTGATATATCCAAGCCCCCTCTAAAACACAACACACGCACACCGCACATTAAGTTCGCCTGAGCAGTTTTACCCGTCAATCGGAGGTTTCCTCGCTTCAAAGGTGAGGGTAATTAACGAACGCTTAGTTCGCAGCTGCCGGAGATTCGGACCCCCACAATCAATAAATCCCGGCCTACCCTAAGCAGGGGGATATTTAGTACGCCTGACAAGCGACGCGTATTTTCCATCTCAATAGGGTATTGAAAAACACCCTACAACACCAGGATGTCGTCGATGAATATAACAATGAACCTGTCTAAGTATTCTCGGAAAACTTGGTTCATCAGGTTCATAAAGATGGCAGATGCATTGGCTACTCCAAATGGTATTACAGGATATTCATAATGACCATAACGAGTCCTAAATGCCGACTTCGGAATGTCGGACTCCTTGACATTCACTTAATGATATCCCGAACAAAGATTTAATTTTGAAAAGACACAAGATCCACTTAACTGATCGAAAAGGTCATCGATGCGAGGTAGCGGATACTTGTTTTTAATTGTCAGCTCGTTCAGAGCTCGATAATCCACACACATTCTGTAGGTACCTTTCTTCTTCTTCACCAGTAGCACCGGAGATCCCCAACTTGAAGTATTGGGTCGGATCCAACCTTTCTTCAGAAGTCTGTCCAACTGAATACGGATCTCCTTCAATCCCTCCGGACTTAGTCGGTACGGAACTTTTATTACTGGTTGTGCACCGGGTTGCAAATCAATGATGAATTCAAGAGCTCGATTGGAAGGAAAACCTGATATATCTTCCGCGAATACATTCTCGAATACTCGAACTACCTCTGGCTTCGATCCTTCCGCTTACAACGCTGTAATCTCTGCCTTCTTTGGTTTTGCTCTGTAGATGCTAGGCTCCAAGGTCCGGTCTCCGCTTTTGAAGTAAAACACTGGGTGATCTGGTATTTCGAACATTACCCTCCTTTGGCGACAGTCGATGGTAGCGAAGAAAGTTCCTAGCCAGTCCATTCCCAAGACTACGTTGAAATTCAGTATGTCCAGCACCTTGAAGTCTACATAGAGACTGCAGACGACCACTAGACAATGATCGTATCCTAAAGTACCAACGGTCCAGCCGTAGAAGGGTCAAGCCAACGCCTCACATGTGGCACGCCGTACTGCCCCAAACCCGAAGGTTCAAAGGGCAGTTCAAGACGGTCACATAATCGAGTTAAGGTTTGTTGTCTTCTAGAGGGACCATCGCGTTACTTGCACTACTTCGAACGTCTTTTAACCACAGAAAAATCCAACACTTGGAATTATTCCGGCAGGGGAAAACCTGGTTATTTATATCCGGTCAAACTCTTTAACATATTCTACAGTTATCTGGAAAAACACTTAGACAAAGTTTGATATTCCGATCGAATCGTCGATTCCCAATATAACCCCAGAGCACTCAACCCTTAAAACAATTTAAAAATACCCAGAAAACTCACCAGAATTTATCAGGTATTACTGTGCAAAGAAGTGGGGCTGACGTCATTATCTGACCGCGGAACAGCGGCAGAAGCCATGCTTCTGCCGCGTTTCCGCGGCTCATTGAACTGTTCATGGGAAACGTTTTACACAGTAATTCTTAGAATTCTTTGGTGAATTTTTTAAGCATTTTTAATATCAAAAATTCCCAGATTTCATGAAATGTCCAGAGAGCTCTTGGGCATCGGGGTTTCGGGTTCGTCCGGACTTCAAACTCCGTCTAGACTTCGCCTAAGGCTCTAGCTAGGCTCTGATACCAGTGAAAGGTTCCTAGGCACCCTAGTGGGTTCTCACAAGGCATCGAACATGCCAATTTAAAAAAAATGTTGCCGAGAAACCCTAGACAACGGATCTTAGACTAGAAGTTTAGGCGAAATATAAAGCTAGTTAACACTTAACTACTAGGATACGGAAATTATAACCTTTGTAGATCCGGATATCCACCTCCACGGCTCCGCAACGAAGTCTTCTCGCTGTACATCATGAATCCTAGACTCCTCCATCGGCTTCATCGGGAAAACGTGCGGAATAGGTCGTCGGCTTCGTGTCAAAGACGATCTACGTCGAGGTTGCACAAACTCAAGCTCCGACTTCACAAACTTGTGAAACTTGTGAAGTAAACACCCAAAACAACTTGGCAAGAGGTAGAGGGTGAAGAAATAGGAGGTGGGTTCACTTTAGAATTGGATTTATCTCACTAGATCTCAAGTTGCCATTGTTGTAGCAAGCTTGAAGAAGAAGAAGAAGATGAGCTCAAGAAAAGAATATGATAAGTCTTGTGATAAAAATAAATTTAAATCAAATACTTATCATAACTTGAACTAGGGTTAAGTGTAGAGAATTAACCATGGTCACTTGGATGGGTTAGGGTTAAGCATGAAGATAAGGATGGTTAGCAAAGTCAAAGCTTCATGAAGCTTCAATATAAAACAAACTTAGCCACCATTCTTATCATAACTCATTTCAAATAAATAAATAAACAAATAAATAAATAAATGAATATGCAAAACCCTAATTATCAAATTCACCATGGATTAATTCTATAAACTTAACAATATGATCAAGTATCATCAAACATGATACAAAGTAGTGCACTAAAGCATATCACATATACAATGTGCATCAAGTGAGAAAAATCCGTTTAAAGTGAACCAATACTAGTTAGTGCAATGCAATATATCAAATATATAATTATGCATTAAATCATTAAATCAACATTTGATTCAATGATCCGGTCATGTCGCACATGACCGACTAGAATGTAATGTATCGATTTATCGAATCAATGATTCGATAACTAGGTCATATCGAATATAACCAATCGAAACATATATCGCGAGAATGAAATGCGGTATCACATACACGCATTATTCTCGGTCCCGCACATATCTCATATGCGCTCCTATTTCGTTTCGCTTGAGCCAGGAAACCTCTGTGTTGGACTCTAAAGACTCGTTAATACGCCGGTAGCAGATGATGATCATATCAAGCACCCACAAGCCGCAAGCGGTCTGCTAAACGTAACGGCCACCCGGGTATTGAGCGATCAGAAGATCGACGAGATAGCCCGCTCACACTCCTGCGAATCCGACCAGTAACACTTACCATACAGTCCGGTCTCTTCGTCTGATATGTCGCGTATCAAGTCTAGGGGTGGTATACGTCAGACCCCAATAACCCGATAAGTCGTGCTGATGTGAGGCTCATAACGGGTCGAGAAACTACTGGTAACACTTACCAGCAAATCTCTGATCAGCCCTGGCCAGGGACTTCCCTGTTACGGCCAATCGAGCACAGCGCAACATCAACTCCCAATACCGGGAGAGACGAAACCCCTCCTATCGCTCATTGCCTCCATGTGACTCGGGACTGTACCCAAAGACCACCGTTTTGCACGCCCTCATGGGCGTGGTAAGGTGGAGATCAAAGCACAGTGGGAATCACACAAGACTCTATGACGATCTCGAGTCTACAGACTAACCTGTACAAGTGTCACCTGAGAACTGCCATCTGACGTGAGGTATAATACCATCTGGGAGTTCTCGGCGAGTCCGTCCAGTGTACCCAGTCTCCATTGAGCACCCGTATACCATCTCTGATGTCAAACACCAATGGATATGGGATCATCCATCGCCCATCATATGGGTCGAGAAGCGTATACGCTAGTCTACTCTGGTATATCGATGCCCCGTCTCGATACACCCACGACTAGGGACCTTGAAGGATGTACTTATGGACTACCATGTCCCCACTAGTATGATCTGCATCATAGTCCAGGTAGTCAAGTACAAATCCTAAGGGCTTTACCAACATGTAACTATAAGACAGTATAAAGAGACTAGTGTACATGTTAAGATAAAGAGCAACCAGATAGCATACTATCATGTCGAGAAAGAAAGCCATCTCTATATATGTCCAAGCATCCAATATAATATACATAATCTGTACAATACTGGCCTCTAGGGCATACATACAACTAACAATCTCCCACTTGCACTAGGGCTAGCTGCTGTAGTATCTCATACCGAGCATCCCGAAGAGTCTCTCAAACTGTATCTGGGGAATGGCCTTCGTGAGTGGATCCGCCGTGTTGTTCTTCGTGTCAACTCTCCTGACCTCGATCTCCCGGCGATCAACTATCTCCCGGATCAGGTGATACCGCCTCAGAATATGCCTGGACCGCTGATGGCACCTGGGTTCCTTGGCCAAAGCCACCGCTCCATTGTTATCGCAATACAAAGGTATTGGACGCTCAATGGTTGGAACCACACCAAGTTCAGTAATGAACTTCTTGATCCAAACAGCTTCTTTAGCAGCATCGTTGGCAGCGATGTATTCAGCCTCCATCGTCGAGTCTGCTACGGTTTCCTGCTTGGAACTGTTCCAGCTAACCGCCCCTCCGTAAAGGGTAAAGACAAAGCCCGACTGCGACTTAGAGTCGTCCTTATCACTCTGGAAGCTCGAATCGGTAAAGGACTCCACTTGGAGTTCTCCGTTACCATACACCAAGAACATATCTCTAGTCCTTCACAAGTACTTGAGAATGCTCTTCACAGCTGTCCAGTGACTCTCTCCAGGATCAGCTTGATACCTGCTCACTACACTTAGTGAGTATGCTACATCGGGTCTGGTACATAGCATCGCATACATGATAGAGCCTACCGCCGAAGCATAGGGTATCCCTTGCATGCGAGCTCTCTCCAAATCAGTCTTGGGAGACATCTCTTTGGAGAGAGTGACTCCAGAGATCGTGGGCATATTCCCACGCTTGGACTCTTCCATACTAAACCTCTTTAGTATGGTGTCAATGTACCTGGATTGGGACAATCCCAAAATCCGTTTGGATCTATCTCTATAGATCCTAATTCCCAATATGCAGGAGGCATCACCAAGATCTTTCATTGAGAATCTTTGTGATAAGAAGAGCTTGACCGATTGCAGCATAGGAATATCATTTCCTATCAAGAGTATGTCGTCCACGTACAATACGAGGAAGACAACCTTACTCTCTGCCACCTTCTTGTAGATACAAGGTTCATCTGGATTTTTGACGAAATCAAACTCTTTGATAACGACGTCAAAGCAGATGTTCCAACTCCGCGATGCTTGCTTTAATCCATAAATGGATTTAAGCAGCTTGCACACCTTCCCGCTGCTCCCACTGTCTACGAAGCCCTCTGGCTGAGTCATGTACACGCACTCTTCTAAATCACCATTTAGAAAGGCGGTCTTAACATCCATTTGCCAGATTTCGTAGTCATGAAAGGCAGCAATGGCAAGCATGATTCGGATGGATTTAAGCATAGCCACTGGAGAAAAGGTCTCGTCATAGTCCACACCTGGTCTTTGACGAAAACCCTTTGCTACAAGTCTAGCTTTGAAAGTCTCCACTTTCCCATCTACACCAAGTTTCTTCTTAAAGATCCACTTGCTCCCAATGGGTTTTACCCCTTCAGGAGCAACTTCCAAAGTCCATACTTTGTTGGTGTACATGGAATCCATCTCGGACCGCATAGCATCCAGCCATTTCACTGAGTCCCTACTCGTGATGGCCTGCTCGAAGCTAGTTGGGTCATCATCCTCCATGATGCAATCCTCACTACCACCATCAATGAGAAAACCATAATATCTCTCAGGTGGACGAGAAACCCTACTAGATCGGCGGAGAGGCTGGGGTTCGTCGGGAGCTACTGAATCCTCTGGTTCCACTAAATCTTCAGTTTGAGTTTGTGTTGCTGGAATTTCTTCCAGTTCTACCTCATCGCCACTAATTTCTTTTGCAAGAAATTCTTTTTCCAAAAAGGTGGCATGGCGAGAAACAAACACTTTTTGTTCCTCTGTATGGTAGAAAAGATATCCATGTGAATGTTTGGGATATCCCATAAACTTGCATAGAACTGACCGTGCCTCGAGTTTGTCCGGATTTTGCCTTTTGACATAGGCCGGGCAACCCCATATCTTAACTCGTTTAAGACATGGTCTCTTCCCACTCCATATCTCATATGGTGTGGTAGGTACAGATTTAGATGGAACTTGATTCAATAGGTATGCTGCTGTCTCCAGCGCATGACCCCAGAAGGAAATAGGTAACTCAGCTGTACTCATCATAGAGCGCACCATATCTAATAGGGTGCGGTTCCTCCGCTCCGATACACCGTTGTGCTGTGGTGTATATGGAGGAGTTAGCTGAGAGAGAATCCCATTCTCTTTTAGGAAGTCCAGGAATTCATTGCTCAAGTATTCACCTCCCCGATCTGATCGAAGGATTTTAATACTTTTTCCGGTTTGGTTCTCGACTTCTTGTTTATATTCTCTAAATTTCTCAAAAGCTTCTGATTTGTGTTTCATCAGGAACACATATCCGAATCTAGAGAGATCGTCAGTGAATGTAATGAAGTACGAAGAACCATCCCTGGCATGTGTAGACATGGGACCGCATACATCACTATGTATCAGTCCTAAGAGTTCGGTAACTCTTTCTCCGTGTCCCGTAAACGGAGTCTTGGTCATCTTTCCTTTGAGACATGACTGGCAAGTGTCATAGGATGAAAATTCAAACGGATTTAAATATCCATCCTTATGCAACTTAGCCAGTCGTGTCGCATTGATGTGACCCAGTCTACAATGCCACAAGAAGGATTCATTGAGTTCAGAACTCTTCCTCTTGTGTGTGTTTGTTATGCTGAGGACTGTTGATTGGTTTAGAACATAAATGCCATTGCACAACGTGCCTGATCCAACCAACTTTTGGTTATGGAAAATGTTCATAACATTGTCTTGTAATACAAAATTATATCCCTCTTTACTTAATAAAGAAACCGATATAATGTTGCATATCAGGTTCGGCATGTAATAGCATTCGTTCAGAACCAATGTATTACCAGTTGGTAATACAAGGTGATATTCCCCGACAGTCTTAGCTGCAACAATTGCACCATTTCCGACTCTAATGTCTTTATCACCTTCTCCAAGTTCTCTACCTTTCCTAAGCCCATGTAACTGATTACATATATGGGATCCTGACCCGGTATCCAATACCCAGGACGTAGAGCAAATGGAGAAACAGTTCTCAGTAACGAACACACCCGAAGAAAATGCATCATCATGTACTTTCTTCATTCGGGTGGCATGGGAATCCTGGTATTCCCCTATATCCTGTTCAGTCCTATAACTCTTATAGGAAAGAACGGAACCAACGTTCCCCAGCACAGTATAACATGCGGGTTCGGTCAATACATCCATTTTATTATCTTTATTAAGGCATGAAATGGTCGCTACCTGGAGAGAGAGAGAAGAAAACACTTTAGCGTAAGCTCGTGCAAGATCAGATTGGTTATTATCTTATCTAATCAGGATGGCTCCCACTGCTTTTTATCAAATCTTCCTCCAAACCCTAAAAGGAAAGACTAGCCGGGATTAATTACACACTACAAGTTCGCCAATCTTTCAGCCAGGCCAGTGTCGGTACTTTGAGGGAGGTCCCCCGTGCTTTCGCACGAACCTAATTAATGTAAACCTCGTTTTCCCAGAGGCGTAACCCCGTTGACACCTTTCTAGACACCTACTTGATCGGCTAATTGCAATGTGTAAAACTCTCCCAGGAGTAACTCTTATTCGCAGCGGGTATCGGGATCCAACTATCTCATAGAAGGTATGCAATCTCATTGCAAATTTCAACACTTGAAATTCCCGATAATATTTTGCCCCTAGTGTCCTATGACCTTGACAAAGGCCAACAAATCACAGGATGCTAGTCAAGTTCAACCCGTCATTTCTTGATTGAATCAAACCCACCCGCACGACCCTTGACAAAGGCCAACAAGGTCGTACGACTACCCTGAAACAATCTGTATCATATGCATAAACAGATAAGCACTATTCAGCTACCGCACACTACGCCTTGACAAAGGCCAACAAACGCAGCACGAATACTAAACAGTCTTTATCTGAAATGACGGAGGGCTACGCAGGTTTTTCATAAAAACCATGAGCGTAATGAACTTGATATCGTTGTAGAATCAAATGATGTTTTGAAATGGAGTGATTTTGAGGCTTTTCTAGTTTTGCTAAAGGAGTCACTCCCGGTGAAGGGATCTCGGTCCTTTCCTCGTCGAATGAGGTGCGGGATATATCATATATATCGCTGTGCAAAGCAAAAACCCAAAAGCAGTCAAAAGCAAACCGAGTGTGTAGCATCTGCCAGTTATTGCTAAAGGAGTCACTCCCGGTGAAGGGATCTCGGTCCTTTCCTCATCGAATAAGGTGCGGGGTATATCATATATACCGCTGTGCAAAGCAAGAACTGTAGCTACCTGTTTTATTTTAAAATTCGATTCTACAACATCTTAGGTTTCTTATCTTTCATTAATCACATTAATGAAGTCCCATCATTTAAATACCTAAACATCACAGATAGATATGACGTACACTTATGCCATCCGCATTCGCCTCGATGTCCCCTCGTGCACCGTTAGGTTAGGTAACTAACGACAGAGCAGGGCAGGGCTAGCGCGGGTGTAAAACATAAGTAACGTCTATATAATATATCATATATACTATATACTATATCCATCACAGAATCACAACACAGATATCGCAGCAGAATAACCATATGAAATATTGGATATACTAGGACGTCCGTGTTTTCAATACGAGCCAGTATAAAACACGGATTCCACGGTCGTGATGAATAGCCAATTCCACACCCCTAGACCCCTACGAGAGCGGCAAGCAACCCTGCCAATTCTAGGGTTAGGAGACCCGGACTCGACTCCTCGAGTTGGTCTCCCACTGGACCCCAGAACCCGGTTACTTGTGCTCCCCTCCTTGGGTCTATCCTAATGCGGAAAAGTAAATAATATACAAAGGGTGACAGCTTCCGCTACCTGGAAGTGCCGCAAATAAAAGAATATTACATACAAGTTTTTACATGAATGAAAATGAAAAACACTCATCTCACATAAAAACCCCCGGCTATTCAAACACGACGATCCAATATAACATATCCAGCAACACATAACATCACATGTCATCAACGTAAGTAAGTATGCATACCCCAATTGTCGTTGACGTATAGCAACGAAACCGGCGATATGAACATACTACACTTACGGTCACAGAAAAGAAAGTGTAAAACTACAACAATTGGAATCCGCAATCTCTTTAGACATCGCATGCCTAACAGATATAAATCCCGCATTTTAGTCTCATTATCGAAAACTCTTTTCAATTTCATATGGGACTAAATTGCTAGATTTATAACATCCATTCAGTTATCTCATAACTACTTGTGAATTCCAATTAATGTATCCAGTTCCGGATAAATAGAATATATTAAACATTCCGATCGAACATTCGAACACCCAAATTTTCCCGACACCGATCAACACATGAAATAGGTTCAAAAACATTCACTTCATGCCTCAGTACCAACGGTCCAGCCGTAGAAGGGTCAAGCCAACGCCTCACATGTGGCACACCGTACTGCCCCAAACCCGAAGGTTCAAAGGGCAGTTCAAGACGGTCACATAATCGAGTTAAGGTTTGTTGTCTTCTAGAGTGACCATCGCGTTACTTGCACTACTTCGAACGTCTTTTAACCACAGAAAAATCCAACACTTGGAATTATTCCGGCAGGGGAAAACCTGGTTATTTATATCCGGTCGAACTCTTTAACATATTCTACAGTTATCTGGAAAAACACTTAGACAAAGTTTGATATTCCGATCGAATCGTCGATTCCCAATATAACCCCAGAGCACTCAACCCTTAAAACAATTTAAAAATACCCAGAAAACTCACCAGAATTTATCAGGTATTACTGTACAAAGAAGTGGGGCTGACGTCACTATCTGACCGCGGAACAGCGGCAGAAGCCATGCTTCTGCCGCGTTTCCGCGGCTCATTGAACTGTTCATGGGAAACGTTTTACACAGTAATTCTTAGAATTCTTTGGTGAATTTTTTAAGCATTTTTAATATCAAAAATTCCCAGATTTCATGAAATGTCCAGAGAGCTCTTGGGCATCGGGGTTTCGGGTTCGTCCGGACTTCAAACTCCGTCTAGACTTCGCCTAAGGCTCTAGCTAGGCTCTGATACCAGTGAAAGGTTCCTAGGCACCCTAGTGGGTTCTCACAAGGCATCGAACATGCCAATTTAAAAAAAATGGTGCCGAGAAACCCTAGACAACGGATCTTAGACTAGAAGTTTAGGCGAAATATAAAGCTAGTTAACACTTAACTACTAGGATACGGAAATTACAACCTTTATAGATCCGGATATCCACCTCCACGGCTCCGCAACGAAGTCTTCTCGCTGTACATCATGAATCCTAGACTCCTCCGTCGGCTTCATCGGGAAAACGTGCGGAATAGGTCGTCGGCTTCGTGTCAAAGACGATCTACGTCGAGGTTGCACAAACTCAAGCTCCGACTTCACAAACTTGTGAAACTTGTGAAGTAAACACCCAAAACAACTTGGCAAGAGGTAGAGGGTGAAGAAATAGGAGGTGGGTTCACTTTAGAATTGGATTTATCTCACTAGATCTCAAGTTGCCATTGTTGTAGCAAGCTTGAAGAAGAAGAAGAAGATGAGCTCAAGAAAAGAATATGATAAGTCTTGTGATAAAAATAAATTTAAATCAAATACTTATCATAACTTGAACTAGGGTTAAGTGTAGAGAATTAACCATGGTCACTTGGATGGGTTAGGGTTAGGCATGAAGATAAGGATGGTTAGCAAAGTCAAAGCTTCATGAAGCTTCAATATAAAACAAACTTAGCCACCATTCTTATCATAACTCATTTCAAATAAATAAATAAACAAATAAATAAATAAATGAATATGCAAAACCCTAATTATCAAATTAACCATGGATTAATTCTATAAACTTAACAATATGATCAAGTATCATCAAACATGATACAAAGTAGTGCACTAAAGCATATCACATATACAATGTGCATCAAGTGAGAAAAATCCGTTTAAAGTGAACCAATACTAGTTAATGCAATGCAATATATCAAATATATAATTATGCATTAAATCATTAAATCAACATTTGATTCAATGATCCGGTCATGTCGCACATGACCGACTAGAATGTAATGTATCGATTTATTGAATCAATGATTCGATAACTAGGTCATATCGAATATAACCAATCGAAACATATATCGCGAGAATGAAATGCGGTATCACATACACGCATTATTCTCGGTCCCGCACATATCTCATATGCGCTCCTATTTCGTTTCGCTTGAGCCAGGAAACCTCTGTGTAGGACTCTAAAGACTCGTCAATACGCCGGTAGCAGATGATGATCATATCAAGCACCCACAAGCCGCAAGCGGTCTGCTAAACGTAACGGCCACCCGGGTATTGAGCGATCAGAAGATCGACGAGCTAGCCCGCTCACACTCCTGCGAATCCGACCAGTAACACTTACCATACAGTCCGGTCTCTTCGTCTGATATGTCGCATATCAAGTTTAGGGGTGGTATACGTCAGACCCCAATAACCCGATAAGTCGTGCTGATGTGAGGCTCATAACGGGTCGAGAAACTAATGGTAACACTTACCAGCAAATCTCTGATCAGCCCTGGCCAGGGACTTCCCTGTTACGGCCAATCGAGCACAGCGCAACATCAACTCCCAATACCGGGAGAGACGAAACCCCTCCTATCGCTCATTGCCTCCATGTGACTCGGGACTGTACCCAAAGACCACCGTTTTGTACGCCCTCATGGGCGTGGTAAGATGGAGATCAAAGCACAGTGGGAATCACACAAGACTCTATGACGATCTCGGGTCTACAGACTAACCTGTACAAGTGTCACCTGAGAACTGCCATCTGACGTGAGGTATAATACCATCTGGGAGTTCTCGGCGAGTCCGTCCAGTGTACCCAGTCTCCACTGAGCACCCGTATACCATCTCTGATGTCAAACACCAATGGATATGGGATCATCCATCGCCCATCACATGGGTCGAGAAGCGTATACGCTAGTCTACTCTGGTATATCGATGCCCCGTCTCGATACACCCACGACTAGGGACCTTGAAGGATGTACTTATGGACTACCATGTCCCCACTAGTATGATCTGCATCATAGTCCAGGTAGTCAAGTACAAATCCTAAGGGCTTTACCAACATGTAACTATAAGACAGTATAAAGAGACTAGTGTACATGTTAAGATAAAGAGCAACCAGATAGCATACTATCATGTCGAGCAAGAAAGTCATCTCTATATATGTCCAAGCATCCAATATAATATACATAATCTGTACAATACTGGCCTCTAGGGCATACATACAACTAACAATGTACACGCACTCTTCTAAATCACCATTTAGAAAGGCGGTCTTAACATCCATTTGCCAGATTTCGTAGTCATGGTATGCAGCAATGGCAAGTAAGATCCGGATGGACTTAAGCATAGCCACTGGAGAAAAGGTTTCGTCATAATCCATACCTGGTCGTTAACGAAATCCCTTTGCTAGAAGTCTAGCTTTGAAAGTCTCAACTTTTCCATCTACACCAAATTTCTTTTTAAAAATCCACTTGCTCCCAATGGGTTTTACCCCTTCAGGAACATTTTCCAAAGTCCATACTTTATTGGTGTACATGGATTCCACTCAGATCGCATTGCATCCAGCCATTTCACAGAGTCACCACTCGTGATGGCCTGCTCATAGTCGGGTCATCATCTTCCATGATGCAATCTTCGATTCCACCATCTATGAGAAAACCGTAGTATCTCTCAGGTGGACGAGAAACCCTACTAGATCGGCGGAGAGGCTGGGGTTCGTCGGGTACTATCGAATCCTCTGGTTCCACTAAATCTTCAGTTACAGTTTGTGTTGCTGGAACTTCTTCCAGTTCTACCTCAGAGCCACTAATCTCTTTTTCAAGAAATTCCTTTTCTAAAAAGGTGGCATATTGAGCAATAAACACCTTTTGTTGTTCACTGTGGTAGAAAAAATATCCATTTGAATGTTTAGGATATCCTACAAACTTATATAGAACTGACCGTGCCTCGAGTTTGTCTGGATTTTTCCTTTTGACATAGGCCAGACAACCCCATATCTTAACTCGTTTAAGACATGGTCTCTTCCGACTCCATATCTCATATGGTGTGGTAGGTACAGATTTAGTTGGAACTTGATTCAATAGGTATGTTGCTGTCTCAAGCGCATACCCCCAGAAGGAAATAGGTAACTCAGCTGTACTCATCATAGAGCGCACCATATCTAATAGGGTGCGATTCCTCCGCTCCGATACACCGTTGTGCTGTGGTGTATAAGGAGGAGTAAGCTGAGAGAGAATCCCATTCTCTTTTAGATAATCTAGGAACTCATTGCTTAAGTATTCTCCTCCTCGATCAGATCGAAGGATCTTAATACTTTTGCCCGTTTGTTTTTCTACTTCGTGCTTATATTCTCTGAATTTCTCAAAAGCTTCAGACTTGTGTTTCATCAGGAACACATGTCCGAATCTAGAGAGATCGTCAGTGAATGTAATGAAGTAGGAATAACCGTTCCTGGCATGCGTAGACATGGGACCGCATACATCACTATGTACCAGTCCTAAGAGTTCAGTAACTCTTTCTCCGTGTCCACTAAACGGAGCTTTGGTCATTTTTCCTTTGAGACATGAATGGCAAGTATCATAAGATGATAATTCAAACGGATTCAAATAACCATCCTTATGTAACTTAGCCAGTCGTGTCGCATTGATATGACCAAGTCTACAATGCCACAAGTAGGATTCGTTCATTTCTGAACTTTTCCTCTTGTGTGTGTTTTGTATATTGAGGACTGTATTCTGATTTAGAATGAATATGCCATTATGTAACGAGCCTGATGCAATCAACTTTTGATCTAAGAATATGTTCATAACATTATCCTTTACTACAAAATTATATCCTTCTTTACTAAATAAAGAGACTGATATAATGTTGCACATCATGTTCGGTATATAATAGCACTCATTTAGAATCAGTGTATTACGACTTGGCAATACTAGGGGATATTCGCCAACTGCTTTGGCTGCAATACTTGCACCGTTCCCTACTTGAACGGAATGATCACCTTTTCCCAGTTCTCTACCTTTACGTAGCCCATGTAACAATTTACATATGTGGGATCCTGATCCGGTATCTAATACCCAGGACGTAGGGTGAACTGAGAAACAGTTCTCAATAACTAACACACCTGAAGGAGATGCATCAACATGCATGTTCTTTTGGGCGGCGTGAGAATCCAGATATTCTCCTATTCCCTGTTCAGTTTTATAACTCTTATAAGAAAAAACGGGTCCAACGTTCCCCTGCTCAGTATAATAAGCGGGTTCAGTCAATACATCCATATTATTATCTTGATTATGGCCTGACATGGTCGCTACCTGGAGAGAGAGAGAAGAAAACACTTTAGCGTATGCTCTTGCAAGATTAGATTGGTTATTATCTTATCTAATCTGGATGTCTCCCACTGTTTTTATCAAATCTACCTTCAAACCCTAAAAGGTAAGATTAGCCGGGATTAATTACACTTTACAATTTCGTCAATCTTTCAGCCAGATCAGTGTCGGTACTTGAGGGAGGTTCCCCGTGCTTTCGCACGGACCTAATTAAAGTAAACCTCATTTTCCCAGAGGCGTAACCCCGTTAACACTTTTCTAGACACCTACTTGATCGGCTAATTGTCCTGTGTAAAACTCTCCCAGGAGTAACACTTACTCGCAGTGGGTATCGAGATCCAACTATCTCATAGGAGGTATGCAATCTCATTGCAAATTTCAACACTTGAAATTACCGATAATATTTTGCCCCTAGTGTGCTATGATCTTGACAGAGGTCAACAAACCATAGTGCACTAGTCAAGTTCAACCCGTCATTTCTTGATTGAATCAAACCCACTCTCACGACCCTTGACAGAGGTCAATAAGGTCGTTCGACTACCCTAATCCAATCACATCACATGCTTTACAGATAATTACTAGTTAGCTACCGCACACTACGCCTTGACAGAGGTCAACAAACGCAGCACGAATACTAAATAGTCTTTATCTGAAATGACGGAGGGCTACGATAGGTTTTTCTGAAAACCTATTGCGTAATGAACTTGATATCGTCATAGAATCAAGTGAAATTTTGAAATGGAGTGTTTTTGAGGCTTTCATTAGTTTTGCTAAAGAGGTCACTCCCGGTAAAGGGATCTCGGCTCTTTCCTCATCGAATATGGTGCAGGACATATCATATATATCACTGTGCAAAGCAAAACTCTAAAAGCTATCAAAAGACAAACCGAGTTTTGTAGCATCTTCCAGTTTCGCTAATAAGGTCACTCCCGGTGAAGGGATCTCGGCTCTTTCCTCATCGAATAAGGTGCAGGGTATATCATATATACCACTATGCAAAGCAAAACTGTAGCTACCCTTTTTATAAAGTTTTGATTCTACATCTTTTAGGTTTCTTTTCTTTTTATTAATCTCATTAATAAAAAATCCCATCTGCTTATGCTTCCTAAGCATCACAGATAAATACGACGTACACTCATGCCATCCGCATTCGCCTCGATGTCCCCTCGTGCACCATTAGGTTAGGTAACTAACGACAGAGCAGGGCAGGGCTAGTGCGGGTGTAAAATATAAGTAACGTCTATATAATATATCATATATACTATATACTGTATCCATCACAACATATCGAATGATCACATCACAGATATCGCGGCAGAAACATAGATATAATGTGGGATATACTAGGGCGTCCGTATTTAGTATTTAGGCAACAATAGAAAATACGGATTCCACAGTCGCGATGAATAGCCAAGCCCACACCCTGGACCCCTACGAGAGCGGCAAGCAACCCTACCAATTCTGGAGTTTAGGAGACCCGGTCTCGACTCCTCGAGATGGCCTCCCACTAAACCCCAGAACCCGGTCACCTGTGCTCCCCTCCTTGGGTCCATCCTAATGCAGAAAAGTAAATAATATACAACACTGGTGGCATCAACCTCAACCCGGAAGTGCCCCAAATAAAAGAATATTACATTACATTTGAATTTACATGAATGAAAATATAAAACTCTCATCTCACATAAAACCCCCGGCTATTCAATCGCGACAATCCTGCACATCATATCTCAGCAACACATAATATCTCATATCATCAACATAAGTAAGTATGCATACACCGATCGTCGTCGATGTATAGCAACGACAACCGGCAATACAACTACATACTACACTTATGGTCACAGAAAAGAAAGTGTAAAACTACAATATTTAGAATCCACAATCACTTTAGACATCGTAAATCCGAAATATCACATACTTCGCATTTCATGCCTAACTCTATGAATTCCACATATTGTATCAAATTCCAGATAAATAGACAGTATTAAACTTTTCGAACAGATAATCAAATACCCAAAATTTCCTAAATTGCTCAACACTTGAGCTGAGTTCAAATAATCCGGAATGTGTCACAGTAGTAGCGGTCCAGCCGTAGAAGGGTCAAGCCAACGCCTCACATGTGGCACGCCGTACTGCCCCAAACCCGAAGGTTCAAAAGGCAGTTCAAGACGGTCACATAATCGAGTTAAGGTTTATTGTCTTCTAGAGGGTCCACCACAAAACTTGCACGCATTTGCGAAAGATTTAAACTCGAGAAAAGATTCAACACTTGAAAATTTTTCGTGTCGGGAAAAATTGAGTTAATGATATCCGTTCGAACATTTTAACAGATTCTAAATATCCGGAAATAATAACGAATTTAAATTTTCCGATCGAATCTACGATTACAAAATAAACCCCAGAACACTCAACCCTTGAGCTAAAATAAAAATACCATAAACTTTATAAGAATCAAAAACAAAAATTACTGTGAAATTAAAATTGTCCCATCAAGCAGTACTGCCGTGGAACCGCGGCCCAAGCAGGGTACGGTCGCGATTCCGCGGTCGTTTGTACGGATCAATGGCTCGTATTTCACTGTTATTCTTATTTTTGTCTGAGGTATTTTTCAGGTATTTTTAATTCAGAAAAAATCGCATTTTTGAAAAATATCCAGAGAGGGGTTCATTTTCGTCGGTTCGGGTTCGATCGGAGTTTTAACTTCGTAAACACGTCTCCTAATGCTCTAGCTAGGCTCTGATACCACTGTAGGGTTCCTAGGCACTCTTTTGAAGGTTCATAAAGAATCAAACATGCCCGAATAAAATTTTAGATGTGCCGAACAACCCAAAAACGGGATCTTTGCTAGATTATTAGGGTTTAACATGCAAGATAACATCTTTAAACCTAAGTGTGAGGGATTACAACCTTTGTAGTCCGCTCCTTCGCTTCACAAGCTTCGAGTAGAAGTCCTTTTGCCGCGATCCACGATCTTCCGGACTCAAGAGAGGCTCCACGACTCGAACGATCCATGCTAGCTTGAAGTGTTCCGCTTCTCCGATGATCTACGTCGAAATTGCTATAACCCAAGCTTTCTCACTCTAAAGAGATGAACACCCTAATCTAATGGGCTAGATTAGATGAGGATGATGAAGTAGTATTTATGCTTTTTTTTTAATTCATTTTCTCACAAGAAATCATCACAAAAGAATTAACTAGTAAGCTTTCTCAAAGCTAAGAGAGAAGAAGATGATGAATGAAAATGATAATCCTTTTATGATGAATAGTAGTAAAGAATATATGATTGATTATTGAACCATGGTCAAGGATGAGAGGTTAAAACTTTGTAGAGAATAAACTAGAGTCAGGCTTTGGTTAGGTTAAGGATAAGGATCAACCATAATATCTTAACCAAGACAAAAGAGAATCTTTCTAGAAAGTGCAAGAAAGAGCTAACCCTAATCAAACCCTAATCCCTTTTTATCATCCTTAAACATGTTTCATAATAAGTCATATCATGTCACAATAATATATATCACATATATATTATATATTTGCAACAAAAGAAAATAATATAATTAACATATATCGCATATATATCAATGTATTAATCCGGTGAGAAAATGAAATAATAAAGCGAGCCAACATTAGATAATGTAATACAATATATCATATATATCATTATACATTAAATCATCGAATCCACACTTGATCCAACGATCCGGCTATATCGAATATAACCGACTAATATATCATGTACCGATTCATCGAATCAACACTTGATCCGATGACCCGGTTCATATTTAAATATCGCGAGAATATAATACGGTATCTCATATCGCATTATCCTCGGTCCTGCACATATCACATATGTGCCTCTACTCCGTTTTTCCTGAGCCAAGAAAGCTCTGTGTAGGACTCTAAAGAATCGTCAATACGCCAGTAGCAGGTGATGATCATATCAAACACCCATATGCTGCAAGCGGTCAGCTAAACGTAACAGCCACCCAGGTATTGAGCGATCAGAAGATCAACAAGCTAGCCTGTCCGTTCTCCTGTGAATCCAATCAGTAACACTCCCGTACAGTCCGGTCTGTTCGTCTGATATGTCGCACATCAAGTCTAGGGGTGGTATACGTCAGACCCCAGTAACCGATAAGTCATGTCGATGTGAGGCTCATAACAGGTCGAGAAACTACTAGTAACACTTACCAGTAAATCTCTATATCAGCCCTGGCCAGGGACTTTCAGTTATAACCAATCGAACACAGCACAACATCAACTCCCTATACCGGGAGAGACGAATCCCCTCCTATCGCTCATTGCCTCCATGCGATTCGGGACTGTACCCAAAAGCCACCATTTTGGATGCCCTTTTGGACGTGGTAAGGTGGAAATCAAAGCACAGTGGGAATCATACAAGACTCTATGACGATCTCGCGTCTACAGACTACCATGTACCAGTGTCACCGGAGAACTGCCATCTGACGTGTGGTATATCACCATCTGGGAGTTCTCGGCGAGTCCGTCCAGTGTACCCAGTCTCCACTGAGCACCCGTACACCATCTCTGATGTCAAACACCAATGGATATGGGATCATCCATCGCCCATCATATGGGTCAAGATGCGTATACGCTAGTCTACTCTGGTGTATCGATGCCCTGTCTCGATATACCCTCGACTAGAAACAGTTATAGGATGTACTCATCGACTACTATGGCCCCACTAGTATGATCTCATCATAGTCCCAGTAGTCGAGTACAGATCCTAAGGACTTTATCAACATATGAGAGTAAGACAGTAAACCAATACAAGTCAACATGTTAAGATAAAGTGAAACCAAATAGCATGCTATCATGACGAGCAAGAAAGTCCTCTCTGTATATATCCAAGCATCCATCATAATATACATCATATGTACAACAATGGCCTCTAGGGCATATACATAACTAACACTAGGTATTAAGGTGACTTCATGGATCAAGTCCCTATCGATTATTATTTCCCTATCCTCCCAAATTAGCCTAATGTATCCTTGTTGTGAGAGGTAACCATCTTCCATGCACTCGTAAAATCGGGTGACGAGATCCGGAAGCTTGAAGGCATTCGGATGATTAAACAGTAAAAAATTCCATCCGCGCCTACGGATCTCTTCACCGAAATAACTACCAAAGACCGTGTATTCAAAGATTTGTGAGAAATCTCTTTCATATTGCAAAGTGGGTGCCATCAGATAAGTGCAGAATATTTCTTAAAATTTTTACAGAGAGAACTGGAGAAAGCAAACCTCCTCTGAAGATTTCAGAGGGAGCAGACACAGAGGCGTGGCGAATCAGCGACAGAAAGGCTCCTTCGGCGGCGGAAGCGCGGCGGGATGGGGCGATCTCTCTGCAGAAACGAAGCGACGGCTAGGGTTTTCAGAAAGGAATAATTTAGGGTTTAGTAAAAGCAGCAGAGGGGTCGGGTTCTATTTATAGGGGGTGTTTTGGTTATTTGCAAAAAGGTCCTCTTAAAAAGAGGAATTTATTTGTAAATAAATTTTTTTATTTTTTATTTATTTTTTTATTAAAACTGAAAATTTACAAAAACACCCTAAATTTTTTTATTTTATTTTATTTTTATATTTTTATTTTGTTTTTATATAAAATTTACAAGTGTGACATACCCCCAAACTTATTTGAAATATTGTTTCCACTGTTTATGGCTGGGTAACCGAAATTTAGGGGTAGATGGAGGAAAATCAGTCAATATAATTCGACTCCTGCAACAGCAGGAGCTCCTCCGAAGGGTCTGCAGTGAGGAACGGTTTAAGTCTATATCCGTTCACCTTGAATAGTGACTCGTCCTCAGGATTTTCTAAATCGACCGCACCGTGCGGATATACTGTGCGTACCAAAAATGGCCCTTTCCATCGAGGTCTAAGCTTGCCGGGATGGAAATGCAGCCTGGTGTCGTAAAGTAAAGCCTGTTGACCAGGTTTGAAAGTTTTGCGCATAAGGTGTTTATCGTGAAACACCTTCGTTCGGTTTTTGACGACAACTGCGTTTTTGTAAACTTCATCCCGAAGCTTGTTTAATTCATTTAATTGCAGCTTCCTATGGCTGCCCGCATCTCCGAGAGATAGATTCAACTCTTTTATCGCCCAAAATGCTCGATGCCCAATTTCAACTGGAAGATGGCAAGCCTTTCCATAAACAAGGCTATACGGAGACATGCCAAGATCGGTCTTATAGGCAGTTCGAAATGCCCAAAAGGCATCAATAAGTTTTGAAGACCAATCCTTACGGTTTTTGGAAACCGTTTTCTCCAATATTTGTTTAATTTGCCGATTTGAAATCTCGGCTTGCCCACAAGTTTGGGGATGATAGGGCGTCGATAGCTTGTAATAATGGAATATTTCCGCATT
This sequence comes from Agapanthus africanus, assembly GCA_030015575.1. Classification (NCBI taxonomy): domain Eukaryota; kingdom Viridiplantae; phylum Streptophyta; class Magnoliopsida; order Asparagales; family Amaryllidaceae; genus Agapanthus; species Agapanthus africanus. The sequence goes on along the minus strand of CM057345.1, from coordinate 517,135,797 downwards.
AAGGACTCGAAAGTCCTATTACAGAAATGAGTTCCATTATCGCTGATGATTGCGCGTGGGTGCCCAAACCGAGAGAAAATGTTTTCTTTGAGGAACCTAACGACAACCTTGTTGTCATTAGTCCGGCTGGGCACAGCCTCGACCCGCTTAGAAACATAATCAACAGCAAGAAGAATATACACGTTCCCAAAAGAATTGGGAAACGGTCCCATAAAATCTATCCCCCAAATATCAAAAATTTCAACAACCAATATCGGTTGGAGCGGCATTTCGTTTCTTCTAGATATCCGGCCCAAGTGTTGGCAACGGGAGCATGTCTTGCAGTAATCATGTCCATCTTTAAAAAGTTGTGGCCAATAGAAGCCACACTGCAAGATCTTTTCGGCTGTCCTTTTAGGGCCAAAATGCCTGCCACACGCTTGATCGTGGCAGAATGACAACACGCTCTTAAATTCATTTTCTGGGACACACCGACAAATAATTTGGTCGGGACAGTATTTGAATAGATAAGGTTCATCCCATTAAAAATGTTTTATCTGGGATAGGAATCGGAATCTATCCTAATTCGACCATTCATTAGGTATAAGTCCGGTGGCCAAATAATTCACAATATCTGCGAACCAAGGTTCGCATGATACAGTCAAGAGCTGCTCATCTGGGAAAACGTCTTTTATAGGAAATTGAAGTGTCGGCGAAGAAGGGAGGCGTGAAAGATGGTCGGCGACCATGTTTTCGCATCGTCTTTTGTCTCTGATGATAAAATCAAACTCTTGTAGTAAGAGGATCCAATGTATCAGCCGAGATTTAGCGTCCTTCATCGCACAAAGATGGCGAAGAGCTGAATGGTCAGTGTATACGATGACTGGAGAGCCGATTAAGTAGTGCCTGAACTTTTCTAATACAAACACAACAGCTAAGAATTCATTCTCGGTTGTTGTGTAATTTAATTGGGCCACGTTCAAGGTTCGGCTAGCGTAATAAATTACATGCGGCATCTTATTAATATGCTGTCCAAGGACAACACTAATAGCAAAATCAGATGCATCGCACATAATTTCAAATGGATGCATCCAGTCAGGGGACGAAAGAATGGGAGCGGAAGTAAGCGAGTTTTTCAAAGACTCAAACGCCTTCATACAGCTCGAGTCGAAATCAAAAATAGTGTCCTTGGGCAACAAAAGAGTCAAGAGTCTAGCAATCTTGCTAAAATCCTTGATGAACCGTCTATAGAAACCGGCATGGCCAAGGAAGGCTCGAATGTCTCGGACGCATTTGGGAGGAGGAAGATTGGAAATGACTTCAATCTTAGCTTTATCTACCTCTATTCCATTTTGCGAGATGTTATGTCCTAAGACAATACCTTCTCGTACCATAAAATAGCACTTCTCCCAATTTAAAGTAAGGTTCTTATCCTTACAACGGGTAAGGACTGCGTCTAAATGTAGCAAACACTCATCAAAAGAGTCGCCGAAAATGGAGAAATCATCCATGAAGATCTCCAAGAATTTTTCCACCATGGCTGAAAAAATACCCATCATACACCGCTGGAAGGTAGCGGGTACATTGCATAACCCAAAGAGCATGCAACGGTAAGCAAACGTACCGAAAGGACAAGTGAATGTGGTCTTGTCTTGATCCTTTTCGGCGATGGGAATTTGATTATAGCCAGAGTAGCCATCTAAAAAGCAATAAAATTTATGCCCAGCCAATCGTTCTTGCATTTGGTCAATAAAAGGTAATAGAAAGTGGTCTTTCCGTGTCGCGGCGTTGAGTTTTTTATAATCGATGCATTCTCGCCATCCAGTTTGGGTGCGAGTAGGTATTAACTCATTCGCCTTATTAGTTATGACCGTTATGCCCGATTTCGTCGGGACAACGTGAATGGGGCTAACCCACTGGCTATCAGAGATAGGGTAAATGATACCACTATCAAGACATTTTACAATCTCCTTTTTAACAGCTTCCTTCATGACTGGGTTGAGTTGTCTCTGTGGATCCCTGCTGGCTTGGCATCATCCATCATATGAATATGATGTTCAACTATTTGGGGACTAATCCCCTTGATGTCCCCATAGTCCAACCAAAATCCTGCCGATTGCTTTGTAAGACCGTTAAAATGGCTTTCTCTTGCTCGGGGGCTAGAGAAGCCGAGATGATAACAGGAAGGGTCTCATTTTCACCTAAATAAGTGTATTTAAAGTGAGACGGCAATAGCTTGAGTTCGAGTGTTGGAGGCGAAACAATTGAAGGTAAAATTGGTGAAATTGTCTCAAACTCGAAGGATTCCAACAGAGATTTAAAATGAGTGTAAGCAACCGAGTCGGATGGTTCAGCTAACTCATCCGAAAATTCTAATGATTCAAACTCGGGAGGTGATGGTTCAAGATCGTTCGTGAAAGTGAAACACTCGTAGTCATTATCAGGCGTGAAAACAGTATCAGATTCAAGGAGGAACGCACTAGTGGCGTCAAAATTGCTGTGATCAAACAGAAATTTCTCGAGCTCACAGTCCTCCTTGGTGATCTCTTGGATCGAGCAAACATCAAGTATATGTTGGAGATAGTGCCCTCAGAGTCAATTATTGGATCACAGGCACGTGATTGCAATGATTGAGGGGAGGACCTATCCCAGTAGGACAGTCTTACTCGAGATGATAGTATGCTATCTGGTTTATCTTTATCATCGTATACTGCTTTAGGTGACCTTACGAGTCGCTATTACACGTTGATAGAGCCCCTAGGATTCTTGCTTGACTACCAGCAGTATGAGGGAGATCATATACGTGAGAGCTGGAGTCTATAAGCATATCCTTAAAAGATCCCTAGTCGTGGGAGTTTCGAGACAGGGCATCGATACTCCGGAGTAGACTAGTGTATACAGTCGAGACCCCGACGAAGGGCGGTGGCCGATCTCACAAGCCACTGGTTTCAGTTGGTTCACCTAAGATGTATACAGGTGCTCATTGGGTTATGAGTACACCGGACAGGACTCGCCGGGAACCTGCTAGTTGGGATTATACCAGACGTCAGATAGCAGTTCCCTGGTGACATGTGTACAGGTTAGTTCATCGACCTGAGATCTTCATTTGTCTCGTGTGAGTTCCCACTGTGCTTTGATTACTACCCTACCACGGCTCAAAGGAGTCGTGCAAACAGGTTTTAGTTGGGTACAGTCCCGAGCCACATGGAGGCAGTGAGCGGATCTGCAGGGGTTCGTCTCTCCCGGTATTGGGGGTGAGGTCGCGCTGTGTCTAGGAGAGCCAGAACATGAAAAGACCTTGGCCAAGGCTGGAGATTTGCTGGTAGGTATTCCAGTAGTATCTCAGGGTGTTCTGGGCTACACTCCGACACGACTTGTACCGCTATTGGGGGTCTGACTTTTACCAACTCCCTAGGCCCGCCATGCGATGCTCATAGACGAACGGACCGGACTGTGCGGATATTGTCACTGACAGGCTCAGTAGGGTGTCAGGATGAGTTCGCTCATCGACGTCCCTTTTGGTCAATACCTGGTAGCCCGTCACGTATTGGCCTATACCTCTGACGTGCTAGTGGTTAAATCTACAGCCATAGTATTGACGAGTCTTTAGAGTCCACCACACTCAGTTACTCAGGTTTCGGGCGAAACGCTGTAGAGGCCGTATGGAGATATGGCAGGGTTCGATCAGATACGTGCGGTATTGCACGGATCGTGATCGGATGGATTTTACTAGCCGGTTTTGGCTTAAGTCGGATCGTAGTATTAGATAGTGTAGTTTTGTCTCTTTGCATTTGTGTTCAGTGGGAATACAAATGCGGGCATGTATTTGCAGTAGTGGGATTTTCCTGTAATTTATTACGGGATCAGTTTTCTGAAGTTGCCAGTTTGCATTCCGTTCCGGCCGGTTTTCTTTTATTCCTTCTCGGCCGGACTTTTTGATGGAGGGGGTTAATTGCAAGTTTGCAATTAACTTATTTGATGAGGGGTTTCATGCATATATGTGGCTTCCTCATCATGAGATTCCTTTTGAATCAATCACTTGCTTTTCTTTTGATGGTTGTGTGATTTGATGAGAAGAGAAATGAGGGTGATTTTTTTTTTCTCATGCTTATCTCTCATTTCTCTTTTGGTATTTTAACACTCTACCATTTTCCTCATGAGGGTCGGCCACTTTGAGGGGTGAGGAGAAAATGAGAGAGGATCATTTTGTGAGGGTGGGAAAATTATCATTCATCTCATTTTTCATTGCCAACAAAATTCCCAAGTTCAATTCTCAACCTCATTCCTCCATCAAGGCAACTAAACCCCAAGAGACAAATTCTACACTTGCCTACAGCAAATCTTGGACGCGTCGGCTAGCCAAATTCGTGCCCGAGTTGCCTCGGTCAAGAGGTGGGAGTCCGTAAAAGATTCCGGCTACGTGGTGCCCTTTCCGACGAGGAGGTGTTGGACGGAGTTTCCGCGGGAGATCGGAGTGAAGACGAAGACCGAAGGACACGGATCGCTTGGTATTGCTTCTCTATTCTTTTCTTGTTTGCTAGTTGCTAGGTTAATGGCCCGATCCGGATGAAAAGTGCGCGGTGGTGCCGGTTCAACAGTTTTTGAAAGTTTTTGTTTCCGCGTTTCCGGCGTCGGATCGACGGCCGGGGCGCCCCCGCGGACTTACATGGTATCAGAGCCAGGCCATTAACCATGCCTAGCTTGCTCTTGTATGTTTGGAACTCGATCGAACAAAAATCCCCAAAAACCGTATTTTCCATTGCATCGTGTTTCTGTCGAAATTTTTTCTGCTCCAAAAATTTTTCAGGTTGTTTCAGAATACTGTGCATGACAATCTAAGAATTCTGTGAAAATTTGGTCGCGAGATCGCTCCATACCGCCGCGGAACCGCGGCCAAACCCATGCTTGGGCCGCGGTTCTGCCGCGCTTTTATATGATCAGCATGCCAAATTTTTCCAGAGGGCTCTAGACTTGGAATTATGGGTTTTGGGATATTAATTTTGGGCCCAGATTTTCTGTAAGTGCTACAGTATTGCTTGGGGGCCCACTTGATAAAATTTGTTCGATCGGATATTTTAAACATGCTAGTTCACAGTATTTACATTATATCTGCGACCGTGAATGTCACTTGATCGGTAAATCCAGTCTATCAGCTATAGCCCTTTTAGACGGATTTGCGAACGTGACATTCACGTTGATGTTCTGTGTTGTGCTGTGATGTTGCGGATCGGTCATGGGGATAGCCTAGATGCAATGCTAGTACAGTTTTTATTTTGTATGTACATTTGTTATTGCGGGGCGAGCGTCCGACATGTGGACTGCCGTCACTGCCTCCATGTATTATTCTTTTGGGGCACGACCTGGTTGCGGTCGATGTACCCGTTGTATGTATATTTTACTTTCTGTACTAGGATTACCCCGCGGAGGGGTGCACGGGTAGTCGGGTTCTAGAGGGCAACGAGCCCGCATCTCATGGCATTGAGACGGAGAGGGCTTTACTCTAGAATTGGCGGGCTATTCGCCGCACTCGTAGGGGGTATAGGGTTGACCCAGGAGGGGTGCCCAAGTTGCCAGATTCCGTGAAGTGCTGGGTGGTCCATTCACGTTGCTGAAGGGGGCTGCCTCGCTTCAGGTTTTGGCAGGTAACTTGCCGCGCCCGTAGGGGTCTAGGATTTTCATTGCACAGGCTATCCACACGACCAGGGGAACGTCGGGTTTCAGTAGCGGCTCTGTGAAACCCGGGGATCCTAGATATCTGTATTGATCTGTGATGCTATACTTTTCTGTGATGCTGCATTTTTATCACGCCTTGAGCGAAAATTTTATATTATATATATACTAGTAGATGTTGTATATGTTTTGCATCCGCGCTAGTCCAGTCCCCGCTCTGTCGTTAGTTAGCTAACCTAACGGGTGATGACGGGACCCAGTGGCGAATGCGGATGGCATATACGTACGTCAGTATATTTTCGTTCTTTGTGGTGTGATCAATTGATGGGACTGCGTTGATTCGGATCAATGCAAGATAAACAAACCTATTCTGATGTTGTTGGAACACTTTTCAAAAGGCTGTTGTTGCAAGGACGTTCACTTTTGTTTTGCACAGTGGTATTCAGTTGGAATATCCTGCTCCTCAGTCGACGAGGCAAGGGCCGAGATCCCTTCACCGGGAGTGACCCCTTGGACAGAAGTTTGCGTCAGGGCAATAACTTCACTATAGCCGATTACTTTTGCTTTGCATCGTGGTATTCAGTTGGAATATCCTGCACCTCATTCTACGGGGAAAGAGCCGAGATCCCTTCACCGGGAGTGACCTCTTTAGCAAAGGTTTTCGTTACTATATTTTTCTAAAAAGCTATCCGTTCCTTCAACGATATCAAGTTCATTACGTTAAAGGTTTTCACCAGAAACCATTCGTAGCCCTCCGTCGTTTCAGACGGGTAGCACGTAGTATTAATGCTATGTTTGTTGGCCTTCGTCAAGGCATAGTGTATGGTAGCTGCTTGTTACCTTTCTGCTGCATAGATAGATGCGTTGGTTTGGGACAGTCGTATAGCCTTGTTGGCCTTTGTCAAGGGCTTGTACGGGTGGGTTCAAATCAACCTGGACAATGACGGGTAGAACTTGACATGTGACTTATGATTTGTTGGCCTTCGTCAAGGTCATAAAAGCATGGGGCAAAAATAAACATCGGGAGTTTCAAAAGAACTGAAACTTGCCAGGTATGCGCATACCTTCTGGAGTGTGATAGCGTGAGCGGATTCCATCACGTTATCATGCGATGAGAGTTGGATCCCAATTCCTACTGATGAGTTGGTTTACTCCTCGGGTGATCCCGGCTAATTCTTCTTTCAGGTTTGGGGAAGAATTTGACGTTACAGTGGGAGGTTTCAAGATTAGATAAAGTGATAACCATTCTGATCTAGGTTAGAGTGCATGCTGAGTGTTTCTTTTCTCTCTCTCTTTGGCAGCGACCATTGACCCGACCCTAGACTATGACTCAGTGACCAAGTTGACCGAACCTTCTTAACACTGGCTTTTGGATTGTCAGAGTTGCAGACCTCATTGCCACTCCTACTTTTACCATTTTCTCCAGGACACCCCGTATTACTACGAACGTCCACTTCCATTGGACAAAACCATCGTATGGTTATATACGAACTCGAAGGGATTTATTCGAGGATGGTTTCTGGTTTTGGAGAAAACGAATAGGACTATTCAGTTGTCTTTTCATTTTACCTTCTCTCAGGTTGCGAGTACTCTTTGGTTTAGGAGATAGTACACCTATTACGCAAATTGGATAAGTCTTCTTCCAAACCATAGGCAGGTGCCGACCGGTAGGGAATGAAGAAAACCAATTAGCCTAAATGGTATACAGAAGGTATTAAGTTAAGACAAAGCAAGGGATTAGTAAGAGGGCAAAGTAAATTGCGACTGCTATTCACGACCAAACCAAATATTTCTTCGCCAATCCTAAATCACCTTTGTATTTCTCCAGGACACTCCGTATCACTACGAAGATCCCAGTTTATTGGATAATCCATCGTATGGTTATATACGAACTCAAAAGGAACTTGTTCCAGTTCGGGGATGGATCCTGGTTCAGGAGAAATAGGAATAAAGTTCATTCAGGTTGTCTTTTATCTTCACCTTCTCTCGCATTGCGAGTGCTCCTAGGATTAGGACAGTACACCCATTATGCTTATTGGATAGTCTTCTTCCAAACCATAGGCTGGTGCCGAATGGTAGGGAAGGAAGAAAACCATTTGGCCTAAAGGGGTGTGCAGAAGGTAATGACTAAAGACATATAAAGGGATTTGGAGAGGTGGAAAAGAGATATACGGTTACAGTTGTGAATCTGGATAATGGAAGAGACATTACTAGGAATACCAGGATACCCCATCGAAACATTTCAATGTTTCGATTTCACTGTGTACTGTTAAAAGAAAACTGATTTCCCGATTAGATACTTACTCCAGGGTATGTATTTACCAGGTATGAGTCTCACATCTGTATGGTTTTACAGATTATGAGTGGGAGTAAGTTATTGGGAATTAGGTGACCATCCTCATTATATCGGGATTCGTTGGAATTGGTGATATTTGAGGAAGCCACCTGGGTTGTTTGGCGGTCGGCAAATATTTGGTTTTGAATATCCATTGTTGTGCACCAATTTCAAATTGATATATCTGTACGTCTATTTTTATAGAGTGAGATATACCTTTTTGAAATTATGTCTATGACATTTACCTATATCAGTGGATAGTTAGGTAAGGAGCATTGAACAGCGGTGTAATTCTTCTTAACCATAAGTACAGTTTTCGACCTACGACACACAGTGAATGAGCTGTAAGACTCAGCGGACTTATACAAAGTTTTGTGTATAGTCCAGTGTCCATTAGGACAGAGGGGTAGGTCCTCGTACTATATTCTGTTTACTTATGACTTCTCTAGTTCTTAGACAGGTGTTTCGTAGAAACACAAGGTCAAAGTCTTGAGAAGTTATAGGTATAAGAATAGAGTAGAGAACCAGGTATTGCAAGTATCGGGATTCTTCAAAGTGATCGAAGATGTAGATACTTGTATATGGTATTCCATTGATAGTAATGGTTAAGAGAACTTGCTTCTCTTTCAGGTTACTCATAATTGGAAGTATTCCTAAGTTGAGTAACACTGATCGGCCTCCTTCCATTTAGTTGACATGCACTGGAGACAGCTGCATGATTTGAATCTGGTTCAATTAAATCAGTGCATCTGTTTCTATATTGGATATAGAACAGTTCATATCTTGACATTGTTAAGATACGGGAGTTGTCCGGCTTATGCTTAAAACCAGACTCCGGATAACTCAAGGCACGTTTCTGTAATGGCTGTTTGTGGGTTGACCTGGGCCATGACGAGGGTTGACTTTCTACCATCTGGAAGATCAATAGTGATATTGTTTTTGACTCACCACAGTTTTAATTAAAAATGGATTTTTTCAGAAAACAGTAGTGGGAGTATGGTAGAACTGGAAGTGATTCCAGAACCGCAAACGATTACTGAAGATTTGATAAGAACCTAAAGATTCAATCTGGTTTGACATTCCATTGGCCACTCCGCAGATAAAGTGGGTAACCTCAGTCACTCGAGAGGTACTTCGGTATGCTCAAGGACGGTGGCAGGGAGGTTCTTGTTTACCCAGGCTTGCCATTGCTGTTGTTCCAGGCTGTGAGACCCGGCAGGAGGATGAGTATAGCGTCGTTCTAAACTAGCTTTAGAAGTGTACGTCTATATGACTCTGCCAGAGGGTTGTCGTAGTCAGTGGGAGCAGCGGAAGCATTGGTGGACATCAGGCTTATGTCTATTTATAGACTAGAGCAGATATAGCGGAGATAGATCATCTATTTCTGATGTGACAGTCATAGGTTTGACTTCATCAGAATAGGGGATGGATCTGTTGAGAAGGTAGTAGGGTGTGATGTCCTTGTATTTGGATGACATACACAGAATAGGAAGTGATTTTCTTATACTACGATCGGTTATTCATTGGTCGTCACACAGTGGTTTCTCCACACAGGACTTGGATATTATATCAGACATTTTGGTTACTAGATCTATAGTTTTAGATCTAGATTTGGGTGGTTTCCCAATCTGGGTACTTAGACAGCATTCTATGAGTATTTAGAATGGACGACTCCTGGCACGGTAGTATACCTGCAGGTGATGGAGTCACCCTCTCTAAAGGTGTCTTATAGACTAAAGGGGAGAGGGATGCGCATGATTGGCAGATCACTTGCTTAGGTAATTGAGTCGATCATGATATGTCAAGTACCACACCAGATGTTGTTCTTGCAGTAGATGCAATAAGTTGATATTAATCCAATCCTGGGGAAACAATAGGAAGCAGTTTTAGAACATAAGTGGATCGTTCTAGGGATTTGATAACGGCAGCCTCTTTTAGGAGACGGTTATCATTCCAGGCTTCCAAGGTGACCTGGACGGCAGAGTGGCTGTCAGAGTTATAGTTTTCCCTCTGACGAGGGGCAGTATTTTGGACAGGTGCTCCAGGTGGATACTGAGGGAAGGTATGGCGCAGGATACTGATTAAGTTCAGTTGACGATACAGTCTAAGAAGTTTGGATTTGGAGTTCATTTATGAGCTAGGTCCCATCAGACATCCAGACATTCTAAGACAGGTATTGCTCATTTCGGGAGATAAAGAGAGACATAGAAAGAAACACCAGAGCGGATCCACTCACTTAGGCTATTCCTCGAACGCAATAGTTTCGCAAACGAGCTTTGTGAGACTGACTAGTAGAGGAGTTGGGTGTTCGGTATCACACGGGCTGTGAGTATGCGACATCGCAATAATTAGCCTTGAGTGCAAGTGGGAGATTGTTGGAGATAGTGCCCTCAGAGTCAATTATTGGATCACAGGCACGTGATTGCAATGGTTGAGGGGATGACCTATCCCAGTAGGATGTTCATATCAGATTTTTGCATTTTCATACCGCCCAATTTTTATCACATTGCATATCGGTAGATACTCTTGAGCCGTGTTTGCTAGTCAATTGCAGGATACAGGTTCTCGGTTCTAAAACGGTGAAATTCATGGAAAACACGACAAAATCCGGGTTCCTGCCAACCACTGAGAAAACACGGTCTCCGCTCTTCATCCGTATGTTGCCAGATACCAGTTTAAGAGACAAAATGTCAAATCAATGTCGCTTTCATGCACAAGGCTCAATGGCAGCACAAGATCCAAGAGATCTATGCGGAGCTCGAGGCAATCATGACAAAAACATCCACAAAAGTCCACCTTTCCCTCAACAGAAATTCTGGAAAAATCGTGAAGAAAATCTGAGAAAAATCATATGCCAGAATAAAGTACAAGAAAAACCAGGGAAGCCCAAAAAAAGAAGACATCCCAACTCCTTTATACGGCCGCGGAACCGCGGCCAAAGGGGGGTCTAGGCCGCGGATCCGCGGCCGTCTAGGCGCCGCATGTGCAGAGATTTTGGGGGTATTTTGGTCTTTTCGTTTTTGTTCTGGTGGTTGCCCTAGGTTTCCATTCTCCAGCCTATAAATAGCCCAGAACTTTGAGAAGGAAAGGGTCCATTCTTGTATTTTCATTTTGCTAGGTTTAGTGTTTTCTTCTTCCTCTTCTCATCTCTTCTCCATTAAAACTTGTAATGAGCTTGGTGAGTGAAGAATGGTGAATAAAGAAGATCATTTTATTATCATGCTTGTCTTACTTTTTCTATAATTGTTGTAATTTTAATTCGTTAACTAGTTGTTGTTATTTCTTGTTGTTTCTTTCTTCTCTCTTTTTCTTTATCCTTAATACGACAATGATGCTTACGCTCGATCCTCGCCAAGGTGAGGTCGCAAATAGCTAGTCGTATTCTTCTAATCTCTTTCTTTCTATCTTCCTCTTTTGTTTTGTTTTATTTTTCCGTATCATGATGTGTGAGTAGTTCATACTTGTTAGGGTAGGATAAGGGAAGTTTGAGAGAAGGAAATCTCTCTCACTCTTTCCTTGCCCAACAGCTTAATTCGACTCCCGTTAATTGAACTACAATCCGCTCCTTACGGCACCCTATCCTACATGATAGCGATGATTCCGTAGTGAGAAAGGTTGTGGTTGAATTAACCGGAGGTTATGGCTAAGAGCCAAGAACGGACGGACAAGCACCAAAAGGAAGAACTTATGCGTTGGAAAGCCTAGCTTATACTCGCAAGTTCCTTCCTAGTCGTGCTAATCCCCGTTGTTGCCGATTACCGTAACATCGATATTAAGAGGGGCAATGAAAGATGTGGAGACTCCTAACTCAAACTAACCAAATCCTAACCCTAACAAGCTCTCTTTAAATATCAACTCAACACTTAGATAACCACAACAAAATCTGAAAAACCGGACTTAACTCGTTAAAGCACATAGAAAAAGATTCCCATCTCCCTGCGGACGACCCGTACTCAACCGGCTAGCTACAAGCGAAACCGTCTTGATTGGGGTATTTAAACTAAAACTTGAACACGCAGAACCACTAACAATCGAATGGCGCCGTTGCCGGGGAGACGGTAGTTTATTTCCTTGTGTAATTTCGGGTTAACTTGTGAATATAACCGAAAAACAAAACAAAAAATATACATTGTAAAAAAAAAAATCATCTTGTTGTTTTTTGATTAGCTTTTATGCAAGTGTGTAGGAAAATACGAAGTTCAAGATCGACGCCAAAGACGTCGAATAAGACGGAGTTCAAGTACAGTGCCAAAGACGTGGGAAGATAGACCCACATTTCGCGGCTACACCGCGACGGATCAAAACGGAACAAACGGTCTACTGTCAATATCTGGAGCAGGTACAGTGAGCAAGTAAAAATTCAGAAGATCCAGACAAGTAGAGGAGACCCATACCAGCACCCACACAAAAAATGAAGTCCCAATCTCCCCTTACTGCCGCGGATCCGCGGCAATAGAGGGCTTAGGCCGCGGATCCGCGGCCACTTGGTGGTTTCAGGGCCCCAAAATTTCTGGTGAGTCTCTCTCTTCTCTCCACTCCTCTGGACTCCAATAAATTGTGTTTTCTGCAGATTTCTTTGCGCAAATTCTTCTCCCCCTTCCAATAAACTGTTCTTATGCAGGATTCTTTGCGCCGCAAATAAAAATTGTTTGCAGTTGATTTGTTACCGCTTTGCATTCTTTAATACGGACTTAAGGGGCTTGAAACCAATCCAGATTGGGTGGGGATTTCATCACCCTTCCCAGGACCCCAAAAATCACAAAAGCATATGCATTGTCCATTGTAAATTAAAAAAATACTAGACTTCAGCCCTAAGGACTTCGCGCTCATTAGGAGAAGATAAACCGTGTTTCGAACCTCGCTTAACGATATATTGTTTACGGGGTGTCTAGGAAAGTGTTAAAGGCGCAACCGCCGAAAGAGAAAGGGTTATTTAATTAAGGAACTTCGCGAAAGCGTTGGACAACCTCCCCTTATCTCTGCACTTACCTGGCCTCGTGATCAGTGTATTTTTAAGCCCGTTTCTCGACACTGTTTAACTTCGACAATCAAGTTCAGGAGCAGGTCTAGTAGACCTAGGTTACCCTAGATCTAGGTGTGATTGTGCATATCTTGTTTGTGATTGCTTAAGCCGTATTTCCGTACATATTTCTGTAAATCTCTTTCTAAAAAAAAAAAAGAAAAAAAAAGAAAAAAAAATCAAAAACTTTTATAAAAACTTGCCTTTTGTCGCTAAATCCATTTTTCACCCACCACCCATCACCTTTCTCCTTTGACATTTTCTTACCCTCACCTTCTCCGCTTTGACTATACTAAACTCGTTTAGCATATGTCCTCTTGGACTCGGGACACTAGCGCCCGTCTAGTCCGTGTTACGTTAGTCGCTACCGACTACGCGATCGACTCAGACGTCGATACTCCGTCCACTCCTCTTTCACCCCTTCCTTTGCCGGCCAACTCCGACGTTGACCGGAATTCTGTTCATACATCTTCGCCTTCACCTTCACCAACCTCTTCTTCCGCGATGTCGGGATTTAATCCGAACATCTCTTTGACCACCCCTGGATTGGCTCCACCTCCTACGGAGACCAATATCCCACCACCACCACCTGTTGTAGCGCCGCAGCGAATCGCGCTCCAGGATCGTTTCTATCCCACCCGTTCTGCACTTCCTACCTGCCTTTCTCTTCCTCTGGCCAATGGGGACAACTTTGAAATTAAGCCCCACTTCATCAACATGCTTCCACGTTTTCATGGGCTTGAATCTGAAGATGCCTATATCTTCATCAACAAATTTCAAAACGTCTGTGCCATGATGAAAACCACCCAGCTGTCGGACGATGCTATACGTCTACGGGTCATTCCGTTCACTTTATGCGATCTCGCTGAAAAATGGCTGTATAGCACCGCTTCCCACTCAATCACCAGCTGGGACGAGTTTGTTAAAGCGTTTCTGAAAAAATTCTATCCGAATCATAAAACCGCAAGGATTCGAAATGAAATCAACCAATTCTCCCAGCTTCCTTCTGAACCCTTCTGGAAGTGCTTTGACCGGTACAAAGACCTTCTTGTTCAGTGTCCTCACCACGGTATAGAGAAATGGCAACTTTGCCAAACCTTATACGAGGGCCTGAACCCAGCAACGAAGCAGTTGTTGGAAACCATCTTTCAGGGCCACTTCCTATCGAAATCTGACGAGGAAGCGTGGCAGTTCTTTGACGACCTTGCGGAGCAAACGCTACAGTGGGAGAGCACCAGACCGACTTCTTCTTCTTCTACCTCCACTTCTACCGGTCAGTCTAGGGTAGGAATCCACCAACTTGATGTCTCTATTGCGATGAAAGCTGAAATGGCTGCAATAACAAGAAAGCTTGAAGCGATAGAGAGTAAATTTTCTGCTCCTACTCCTGCCCCTGTTCTCCCCCTTCGTACCATCTGCGCTTGTTGTTCCGATCCTTCTCACTTGACCGAAGAGTGTCCTTACAATCCATCCTCGCAAGGACAGGATCAGGTCAATGCTGCATTTCAGCAAAGACCGAGGAATGATCCATACTCTTCCACCTACAATCCCGGTTGGAGGAACCATCCCAATTTCTCCTGGAATCAGAATCAGAATCAATTCCAGGGCAACAATTTCCAAAGGGCCCCTCCGCCGCAACAACAAGCGCAACAACAAACTCAACATCAATATCAGCAGCCCTTCCAACCCCAACCTTTCCCAAATCAGACGAACAACTTTGCACCCAACAATTCTTTTCCACCAAACAACTTTGTTCCGTCAAACAACGATAAGGTTTCCTCGCTCGAACGAAGTCTGGAGGCGTTTGTTAAACAATCGACTCAATCCACCGCCAACATCCAGTCTTCCATTCAATCCTTAGTACAACACACTGCCGCACACGGGCAAAGCATCAAGACCATCGAGGCCCAGATTGCACAGCTGAACGCGGCCTTAAGCGAGCGAGAGAAGGGGAAGCTCCCGTCCCAGCCACTCCCAAATCCCGGTCACCCACATAATGCACATGTTGCTCTTGAACAACAGAACCATAATGTGAGTGCCGTGACCACACTGAGATCGGGAAGGATGCTGCAAAACAACATTGGCGAACGGATCAACGATGACACCCCGGCCGCTTCTTCTTCTTCTTCTCCTTCTTCTTCTTCGTCTTCTGGGCCTATTCTCCGTTCTTCAACAGGCTCTCCTTCCTCTTCTTCTGCTCTGAACGGACCCACTTCTCACTCCACGAAAATACCTATTCTGGGATCCGTTCCAACTCCACAATCTCCTCCTCCAGCATTAGACTCAACCAATTTTCAAAATGTTCCATTTCCAAACCGGTTGAGGTCTAATAAACAAAATCCTCAAATGGAGAAGATTCTGGAGTTATTCAAGCAGGTTAACATTAACATTCCTCTTTTAGATGTTGTCCAACAAGTCCCGTCCTACGCGAAAATCTTAAAGGACTTGTGCACGAAAAAGAGGAAGTCTCAGGTACCCAAGAAAGTTTTCTTGGCTAGTGCTGTGAGTGATGCCCTTACCCAATCTTTACCACAAAAAAGGAAGGACCCTGGCTGTCCTACGATTTCAATTACTATTGGGGATAAGAACATCAACCGCGCACTATTAGATCTTGGTGCCAGTGTTAACCTGCTTCCGTATTCAGTATACGAGCAATTAGGCGTCGGAGAGCTGAAACCCACACACTGCACTCTCCAAATGGCCGACCGATCGATCACCCACCCTAGGGGTGAGCTAGAGGATGTGTTAATAAAAGTCGGGGACTTCATCTTCCCCGTTGACTTCATTGTATTAGATACACAGCCTGTAGCTAACCCCCGGAATCAAATTCCGGTGATACTCGGTCGCCCATTTCTCGCAACCTCAAATGCTGTGATCAATTGTCGCAATGGT
Source organism: Agapanthus africanus (assembly GCA_030015575.1). Taxonomy (NCBI): domain Eukaryota; kingdom Viridiplantae; phylum Streptophyta; class Magnoliopsida; order Asparagales; family Amaryllidaceae; genus Agapanthus; species Agapanthus africanus. The sequence goes on along the minus strand of CM057345.1, from coordinate 517,119,901 downwards.
TCGATGAACCTCTCTTTTGGAAACATGACGATTGAACTCAACATTTTTAGGTTGGGGAATCAGCCCGCCGAACCTAATGCTCATATAATGGACGTCTGCTCGATCCAGGAGATCACCCCAGAAGAGTGTGAATTCGAGGAGTTTCTGTTTGATCACGATAATCTTGACGCCACTAGTGCGTTTCTCTTCGAACCTGCTGCTGTTTCTGCACCCGACAACGACTACGAGTTTTTCACGTTTTCAAACGATCTTAGCCGCGCACAACCCGAGTTTGAATCCTTCGACTTTCCGGATGTGTTACCTGAACCATCCAACTCGGTTGCCTACACTCGCTTTGAACCTTTGCTGGAGTCCTTTGAGTTCGAGACCTTTGCACCAATCTTGCCTTCCATCGTTTCACCTCCAACGCTCGAACTCAAGACTTTGCCGTCCCACCTTAAGTACGCCTACTTAGGTGAGAACGAGACCCTCTCTGTCATCATCTCGGCTTCTCTAGCTCCCGAGCAAGAGAAAGCCCTTCTCGCAGTCTTGCACAGCAACAGGCAAGCTTTTGGCTGGTCCATGGCGGACATCAAGGGGATTAGTCCCCTGATCGTTGAGCATCACATTCATCTGATGGATGATGCCAAACCAGCCCGGGATCCACAAAGACGTCTCAATCCAGTCATGAAAGAGGCTGTGAAGAAGGAGATCGTAAAATGTCTAGATAGTGGTATCGTTTACCCTATCTCTGATAGCCAGTGGGTTAGCCCCATTCATGTTGTCCCTAAGAAGTCGGGCATCACGGTCATCACTAACGAGGTGAACGAGTTAATCCCTACTCGCACCCAAACTGGGTGGCGAGTTTGCATTGATTACAGAAAACTCAACGCCGCAACGCGGAAAGACCACTTTCCGCTACCCTTCATTGACCAGATGCTTGAACGATTGGCCGGACACGAGTACTACTGCTTTCTTGATGGCTACTCCGGCTATAATCAAATTCCCATCGCCGAAAAAGACCAGGACAAGACCACATTCACTTGTCCTTTCGGCACGTTTGCATATCGTCGCATGCCCTTTGGGTTATGCAATGCTCCGGCTACCTTCCAGCGGTGTATGATGGGAATTTTCTCTGACATGGTGGAAAATTTTCTGGAGATTTTCATGGATGACTTCTCCATCTTCGGCGATTCCTTCAACGAGTGTTTGCTGCATCTTGACGCTGTCCTTACCCGATGTAAGGACAAGAATCTCACTTTGAACTGGGAGAAATGCCACTTCATGGTGCGCGAAGGTATTGTCTTAGGACATATCATCTCGCAAAATGGCATAGAGGTTGACAAAGCAAAGATTGAGGTCATTTCCAATCTGCCTCCTCCCCGATGCGTCAGAGATATCCGAGCCTTCCTTGGCAATGCCGGTTTTTATAGACGGTTCATCAAGGACTTTAGCAAGATTGCTAGGCCCTTGACTCTTTTGCTGGCCAAGGAAACGCCATTCGACTTCAACTCGAGCTATGTGACTGCATTCGAGTCACTGAAACGCTCACTCACTTCTGCTCCCGTTCTTTCTTCACCTGACTGGACGCACCCATTCGAGATTATGTGCGATGCATCCGACTTTGCCATCGGTGCTGTCCTTGGACAGCACATCAACAAGATGCCGCACGTAATCTATTATGCGAGCCGAACCCTGAACGACGCCCAACTCAACTATACAACAATTGAGAAGGAATTCTTAGCTGTTGTATTTGCTTTAGAAAAGTTCAGGCCCTACCTCATCGGCTCTCTAGTCATTGTCTATACTGACCATTCTGCTCTGCGCCATCTTTTTGCGAAGAAAGATGCAAAATCTCGGTTAATACGTTGGATCCTCTTGCTTCAAGAGTTTGACCTTGTCATTAAGGACAAACGAGGATGTGAAAACGTAGTTGCCGACCATCTCTCACGACTTCCTTCTTCGCCTTCGCTTCCAATTCCGATCAACGACGTTTTCCCGGATGAACAGCTCTTGACAGTATCGTGCGAACCCTGGTTCGCAGATATTGTGAACTATTTGGCCACGGGATTACTACCGACTGAATGGTCAAGTCAGGACAGACTTCGCTTCTTATCCCAAGTAAAACACTTTTACTGGGACGAACCCTACTTGTTCAAGTACTGTCCCGACCAGATTATTCGTCGGTGTGTCCCTGATGAGGAATTCAAGAGTGTGCTGTCATTTTGCCACGATCAAGCGTGTGGCGGGCATTTTGGCCCCAGAAAGACAGCTGAGAAGATCTTGCAATGTGGTTTCTACTGGCCACAACTTTTCAAAGACGCTCATGACTATTGCAAGACTTGCTCCCGGTGCCAACACATGGGCCGGATATCCCGGAAGAACGAGATGCCGCTCCAACCGATCTTGGTTGTGGAGATTTTCGATGTTTGGGGGATAGATTTCATGGGACCGTTTTCCAGCTCTTTTGGGAATTGTACTTCCTTCTCGCTGTTGATTACGTCTCTAAATGGGTCGAGGCTGTGCCCAGCCGGACTAACGATAACAAGGTTGTCGTTAGGTTCCTTAAAGAAAACATTTTCTCCCGGTTTGGACACCCCCGAGCGATCATTAGCGACAATGGAAGTCATTTCTGCAACAAGACTTTCGAGGCCTTGATGCGGAAATACTCCATTAATCATATGCTCTCTATGCCCAACCACCCCCAAACCTGCGGGCAGGCCGAAGTTTCAAATCGGCAAATCAAGCAGATACTGGAAAAGACGGTTTCCAAGAACCGTAAGGATTGGTCGCTGAAACTTACTGATGCCCTATGGGCTTTTCGAACCGCTTATAAGACCGACCTTGGCATGTCTCCCTATCGGCTTGTGTACAGAAAAGCCTGCCACCTTCCTGTCGAAATAGAGCATCGCGCATTTTGGGCGATAAAGGAGCTGAATCTGTCTCTCGAGGATGCGGGCAGCCATCGGAAGCTGCAGTTGAACGAACTGAGCGAGCTTAGGGATGAGGCTTACGATAACGCGGTTGTCGTTAAGAACCGAACGAAGGTGTTTCACGATAAACACCTTTTGCGCAAAACCTTCGTACCTGGTCAGCAGGTACTGCTTTACGACACCCGACTTCACTTCCATCCTGGAAAGCTCAGATCTCGCTGGAAAGGACCGTATTTTGTGCGGAATGTGTATCCGCAGGGCGCTGTGGATTTGGAAAATCCAAAGGACGGTTCATTTTTCAAAGTGAACGGACACCGATGCAAACCGTACCTTAGCGCCGAACCAACAGAGGAGCTCCTGTTCTTACAGGAGCCGGTTTACCCTGCCTGATCTTCCTCTGCCTACCTCCAAACTTCGGTTATCCAGCCAAGAACAGTGGACACTGTTCCAAATAAGTTTGGGGGTATGTACAAACCATTTTGTATATATTTGTGTATATTCTTTTTTTCTTTAAAAAACAAAAACAAATTAAAATTTATGTATCGCTAACCGACAATTTTGACCCCTCAAATGATCTCTTCATGCAACGACAGTGAGGACACTGTCCAGTTTAAGTTTGGGGGTACGCTCGGTACGCATTTCTTACCTTCCCATTCATATGTTTATTTTGCATCTGCATATTAAATCCATAAAATCCATAAAAATCTGAAAATTTTCTAAAAATATAAAAACTTTTTTGTCAAGTTAGCTTGTGGAAGAACTCTGATTCAACATTCGACGGTTTTTGTTTGAAAAAATAGGAATAACTAAATCTTATGTTTGGATTTTGAAAACCTGAAAGATAACTCTCCTTTGAAGTTAACTATAGCTGATATCAGTCTTTACATCACACTACACGTGTCGTGAATTTTGGGAATTAGATGACAAGTCTTTCATGTTTAAACTTTTAAACAGATAAATGATTTTCTGAGGATCAAATAGGTTTGTTCTGAAATAAGTAATGTCAAGAATAGTTTATGAAGTAAAGCGAATATGAAGGAATGTTATTGATGCCGTAATTGGAGCTAAGTCTGAAAAATAACCCTTCTGAAACTTGATTGGAATGATTACACACCGAACCCACTAAACACGTCTTTTATCCAAAAAAAAAATAATAATTGAACTGCCGGTTATATCTCCGTTCGTATTAAATCATCTGATTTTCACGCTAAACTGTCTTTTGTTTTTGGACCTAGGTAACTTGAGTAATTAAGTCCCCTGGGGTGTTTCTACACCTAATGCCCTAAAACCAACTGGTTTGGGTGCATTGGCCCAAAGCTCGCTAAGAAGTCTAGAAAGTCCAGTTTAAAACAAAGTCAAGCAAGTGTTCTCTCCGAGTTAAAATTCCTAACAGTTCTTTGTGTGAGAATAATCTTGATAAAAGACAGGCTTTTATAAAAAAATTTAACGGAGATATGAAGGTTTTATTCTATGATAAAGACTATTGCACGTTCACAGAGGTGTGTATGAAATGAAAACAAGAAAAAGGTGGAGTGAAAAATACGACTTAGTTTCCTGTTATGGAAGATAGAAATTCTGAAGTTGAAACCTTACTGGAAAACGAAACTTGAAAAAAACGCTTAACTCTTTATAAAACTTATGTGATCCTTTTAAAATTGTTATCTGGGCTTGAATGTGTGACATGATGACTTTCTTCGACCTTTCTGGAACTTAACGACACTATTTGCACTGCACGTAAAGACATATAAAATCTGTAGTTAAATAAGAAGCGAGGTGTGAAAAATAAAGGTTCGATAGTCTACACTTAGGATTATAGAATTGTTATTTTCTGAAACAAAACTTTAGGGTTTGAATCTTAGTTATTTTACAAAACCTACTTGACCGGATTTTGTGGGTAGTATCCGCTGAAAACCCTCAGGAGACAACACTCCTCCTACTAGGGACACCTAGAGGTTTAACGGCTTGTTGCACATGCTCAGTGCAATCGCGTTCCCTACGAAAGTGAGGTTAGGAAATTTTTTGTGAATAAATTGGCTTTGCTCGGGACGAGCAAATGATAAGTTTGGGGGTATTTGTTCATATCAGATTTTTGCATTTTCATACCGCCCAATTTTTATCACATTGCATATCGGTAGATACTCTTGAGTCGTGTTTGCTAGTCAATTGCAGGATACAGGTTCTCGGTTCTAAAACGGTGAAATTCATAGAAAACACGACAAAATCCGGGTTCCTGCCAACCACTGAGAAAACACGGTCTCCGCTCTTCATCCGTATGTTGCCAGATACCAGTTTAAGAGACAAAATGTCAAATCAATGTCGCTTTCATGCACAAGGCTCAATGGCAGCACAAGATCCAAGAGATCTACGCGGAGCTCGAGGCAATCATGACAAAAACATCCACAAAAGTCCACCTTTCCCTCAACAGAAATTCTGGAAAAATCGTGAAGAAAATCTGAGAAAAATCATATGCCAGAATAAAGTACAAGAAAAACCAGGGAAGCCCAAAAAAAGAAGACATCCCAACTCCTTTATACGGCCGCGGAACCGCGGCCAAAGGGGGGTCTAGGCCGCGGATCCGCGGCCGTCTAGGCGCCGCATGTGCAGAGATTTTGGGGGTATTTTGGTCTTTTCGTTTTTGTTCTGGTGGTTGCCCTAGGTTTCCATTCTCCAGCCTATAAATAGCCCAGAACTTTGATAAGGAAAGGGTCCATTCTTGTATTTTCATTTTGCTAGGTTTAGTGTTTTCTTCTTCCTCTTCTCATCTCTTCTCCATTAAAACTTGTAATGAGCTTGGTGAGTGAAGAATGGTGAATAAAGAAGATCATTTTATTATCATGCTTGTCTTACTTTTTCTATAATTGTTGGAATTTTAATTCGTTAACTAGTTGTTGTTATTTCTTGTTGTTTCTTTCTTCTCTCTTTTTCTTTATCCTTAATACGACAATGATGCTTACGCTCGATCCTCGCCAAGGTGAGGTCACAAATAGCTAGTCGTATTCTTCTAATCTCTTTCTTTCTATCTTCCTCTTTTGTTTTGTTTTATTTTTCCGTATCATGATGTGTGAGTAGTTCATACTTGTTAGGGTAGGATAAGGGAAGTTTGAGAGAAGGAAATCTCTCTCACTCTTTCCTTGCCCAACAGCTTAATTCGACTCCCGTTAATTGAACCACAATCCGCTCCTTACGGCACCCTATCCTACATGATAGCGGTGATTCCGTAGTGAGACCGGTTGTGGTTGAATTAACCGAAGGTTATGGCTAAGAGCCAAGAACGGACGGACAAGCACCAAAAGGAAGAACGTATGCGTTGGAAAGCCTAGCTTATACTCGCAAGTTCCTTCCTAGTCATGCTAATCCCCGTTGTTGCCGATTACCGTAACACCGATATTAAGAGGGGCAATGAAAGAAGTGGAGACTCCTAACTCAAACTAACCTAATCCTAACCCTAACAAGCTCTCTTTAAATATCAACTCAACACTTAGATAACCATAACAAAATCTGAAAAACCGGACTTAACTCGTTAAAGCACATAGAAAAAGATTCCCATCTCCCTGCGGACGACCCGTACTCAACCGGCTAGCTATAAGCGAAACCGTCTTGATTGCGGTATTTAAACTAAAACTTGAACACGCAGAACCACTAACAATCATAGGACAGTCTTACTCGAGATGATAGTATGCTATCTGGTTTATCTTTATCATCGTGTACTGCTTTAGGTGACCTTACGAGGCGCTATTACACGTTGATAGAGCCCCTAGGATTCTTGCTTGACTACCAGCAGTATGAGGGCGATCATATACGTGAGAGCTGGAGTCTATAAGCACATCCTGAAAAGGTCCCTTGTCGTGGGAGTTTCGAGACAGGGCATCGATACTCCGGAGTAGACTAGTGTATACAGTCGAGACCCCGACGAGGGGCGGTGGCCGGTCTCACAAGCCACTGGTGTCAGTTGGTTCACCTAAGATGTATACAGGTGCTCTTTGGGTTATGAGTACACCGGACTGGACTCGCCGGGAACCTGCTAGTTGGGATTATACCAGACGTCAGATAGAAGTTCCCTGGTGACATGTGTACAGGTTAGTTCATCGACCTGAGATCGTCATTTGTCTCGTGTGAGTTCCCACTGTGCTTTGATTACTACCCTACCACGGCTCAAAGGAGTCGTGCAAACAGGTTTTAGTTGGGTACAGTCCCGAGCCACATGGAGGCAGTGAGCGGATCTGCAGGGGTTCGTCTCTCCCGGTATTGGGGGTGAGGTCGCACTGTGTCTAGGAGAGCCAGAACATGAAAAGACCTTGGCCAAGGAAGGAGATTTGCTGGTAGGTATTCCAGTAGTATCTCAGGGTGTTCTGGGCTACACTCCGACACGACTTGTACCGCTATTGGGGGTCTGACTTTTACCAACCCCCTAGGCCCGCCATGCGATGCTCATAGACGAACGGACCGGACTGTACGGATATTGCCACTAACAGGCTCAGTAGGGTGTCAGGATGAGTTCGCTCATCGACGTCCCTTTTGGTCAATACCTGGTAGCCCGTCACGTATTGGCCTATACCTCTGACGTGCTAGTGGTTAAATCCACAGCCATAGTATTGACGAGTCTTTAGAGTCCACCACACTCAGTTACTCAGGTTTTGGGCGAAACGCTGTAGAGGCCGTATGGAGATATGGCAGGGTTCGATCAGATACGTGCGGTATTGCACGAATCGTGATCGGACGGATTTTACTAGCCGGCTTTGGCTTGAGCCGGATCGTAGTATTAGATAGTGTAGTTTTGTCTCTTTGCATTTGTGTTCAGTGGGAATACAAATGCGGGCATGTATTTGCAGTAGTGGGGTTTTCCTGTAATTTATTACGGGATCAGTTTTCTGAAGTTGCCAGTTTGCATTCCGTTCCGGCTGGTTTTCTTTTATTCCTTCTCGGCCGGACTTTTTGATGGAGGCGGTTAATTGCAAGTTTGCAATTAACTTATTTGATGAGGGGTTTCATGCATATATGTGGCTTCCTCATCATGAGATTCCTTTTGAATCAATCACTTGCTTTTCTTTTGATGGTTGTGTGATTTGATGAGAAGAGAAATGAGGGTGATTTTTTTTTTCTCATGCTTATCACTCATTTCTCTTTTGGTATTTTAACACTCCACCATTTTCCTCATGAGGGCCGGCCACTTTGAGGGGTGAGGAGAAAATGAGAGAGGATCATTTTGTGAGGGTGGGAAAATTATCATTCATCTCATTTTTCATTGCCAACAAAATTCCCAAGTTCAATTCTCAACCTCATTCCTCCATCAAGGCAACTAAACCCCAAGAGAAAAATTCTACACTTGCCTACAGCAAATCTTGGACGCGTCGGCTAGCCAACTTCGCGCCCGAGTTGCCTCGGTCAAGAGGTGGGAGCCCGTAAAAGATTCCGGCTACGTGGTGCCCTTTCCGACGAGGAGGTGATGGACGGAGTTTCTGTGGGAGATCGGAGTGGAGACGAAGACCGAAGGACACGGATCGCTTGGTATTGCTTCTCTACTCTTTTCTTGTTTGCTAGTTGCTAGGTTAATGGCCCGATCCGGGTGAAAAGTGCGCGGTGGTGCCGGTTCAATAGTTTTTGAAAGTTTTTGTTTCCGCGTTTCCGGCGTCGGATCGACGGCCGGGGCGCCCCCGCGGACTTACAGTATATTAGCATTAGGTTCAGAGGGCTGATTTCCCAACTTAAAAATGTTGAGTTCAATTGTCATTTTTCCAAAAGATAGGTTCATTGAACCATTCCGACAATTGATCACCGCATTAGAAGTTGCAAGGAATGGACGACCGAGTATCACCGGAATTTGACTCCAGGAGTTAGCTACAGGCTGTGTGTCCATAACAATGAAATCAACGGGGAATATGAAGTCCCCTACTTTAATCAACACATCATCTAACTTACCCCTAGAATGGGTGATGGATCGGTCGGCTATTTGGAGAGTACAATGTGTGGGTTTTAGCTCTCCATCACCTAATTTCTCATATACCGAATAGGGAAGCAGGTTAACACTTGCACCAAGATTTAAAAGTGCGCGGTTGACGTTCTTATCCCAAATAGTTATTGAAATTGTAGGACAGCCAGGGTCCTTTCGTTTTTAAGGTAAAGGTTGGGTAAGAGCATCACTCACTGCACTAACCAAGAAAACTTTCTTAGGTACCTGTGATTTCTTCTTCTTGGTGCATAATTCCTTCAAAATTTTAGCGTACGAAACGACTTGTTGGATTGCATCCAGGAGGGGAACGTTAATGCTAACCTGTTTAAATAACTCCACAATCTTCTCCATCTGAGGAGTTTGTTTATTGGATCTCAACCTGTTTGGAAATTGAACATTTTGAAAATTGGTTGAGTCCAATGTTTGTTGAGGAGATTGCGGAGTTGGAACGGATCCCAGTGCTGGTGTTTTCGTGGAGTGAGATGTAGGTCCGTTCGGAGTAGTAGAAGAATTAGAGCCTTGTGAAGAATGGAGAACAGGCTCTGAAGATGAAGAAGATGAAGATGAAGAAGAAGATGAAGAAGCGACGGTCGGGGTGTCATCATTAATGCCAACATTGTTGTACAACATTCTTCCAGATCTCAGTGTAGTCACGGCACTCATGTTATGGTTTTGTTGTTCATGAGAAACATGTGCATTTTATGGGTGACCAGGGTTTGGCAGTGGTTGAGATGGAAGCTTCCCCTTCTCTCGCTCGCTTAAAGCAGCATTCAGTTGTGCAATCTGGACTTCAATGGTTTTGATGCATTTCCCATGTGATGCAGTGTGTTGCACCAAAGACTGAATGGAAGACTAGATGTTGGCTGAGGATTGAGTAGATTGTTTTAAAAACGCATCCAGACTTTGTTCTAGCGAGGAAACCTTATCGTTAATTGGTGGAACAAAATTGTTTTGAGGAAAAGAGTTGTTGGGTGCAAAATTGTTCATTTGATTTTGGTAAGGTTGGGGTTGGAAAGGTTGATGATATTGAGATTGTTGAGGAGCTTGTTGTTGTGGAGGAGGCCTCCGGAAATTGTTGTTGCCTTGGAATTGTTGTTGATTTTGATTCCAAGCAAAATTGGGGTGATTCCTCCAACCAGGATTGTAAGTTGAAGAGTATAGATCATTTCTTTGTCTTTACTGAAAGGCAGCATTGACTTGATCCCGTCCTTGAGCAGATGGGTTGTAAGGACACTCTTCAGTCAAATGGGACAGATCCGAACAACAAGCGCATATAGTGCGTGGGGGTAAAGCAGGGGCAGGAGAAGGCGATGAGAATTTGCTCTCAATTGCTTCTAATTTTCATGTAATTGCTGCCATTTCGGCTTTCATTGCAATTGACATATCAAGTTGATGAACACCTACCCTAGACGGACTGGATGAAGTAGATGAAGTGGATGAAGCGGACTGTCTAGTGATTTCCCACTGAAGTGTTTGTTCAGCAAGATCGTTGAGAAATTGCCAATCTTCCTCGTCAGATTTTGTAAGGAAGTGACCTTGACAAATGGTTTCCAGCAACTGCTTAGTTACTGGGTTCAGTCCTTCGTATAAGATTTGGCAAAGTTGCCATCTCTCAATACCGTGATGAGGGCACTGAAAAAGAAGGTCTTTAAATCGTTCGAAACACTTCCAAAAAGGTTCGGAAGGAAGCTGGGAAAATTGATTAATTTCATTACGAATTCTTATGGTCTTGTGATATGGGTAAAACTTTTTAAGAAATGCCTTAACAAACTCTTCCCAACTTTTTATGGAATGCGATGCTGTACTATATAGCCACTTTTCAGCTAGGTCACATAGAGTGAAGGGAATGACTCGTAGCCTTATAGCATCATCGGATAGTTGGGTGGTCTTCATCATTGCACAAACATTCTGGAATTTGCTAATGAAGATATAGGCATCTTCAGATTCCAGCCCGTGAATTTTGGGCAACATGTTGATGAAGTAGGGCTTAATTTCGAAATTGTCCCCATTTGCCGGAGGGAGTGAAAGACAAGTAGGAAGTGCGGAGCGGGTAGGATAGAAAAGATCCTGGAGCGCGATTCGCTGTGGCGCTTCAACAGGATGTTGCTGCGGGTTATTCGCACCCAGTTGAGGTGGAATCAGTCCCGAGGTAGGTAAAGGGTTGCTAGGATTGAATCCTAACATCTCTTTAGAAGATGATGAATGTGAAGATGAAGGTAAAGATGAAAAAGAAGTGGAGGGAGTTTCGACTTCGGAGTCGAACGCATCATCAGTAGCGACTAACGAGACTCGGACTAAACGGGCGCTACTGTCCCTAGTCCAACCGGACATACACTAACCGAGTTGTAGTGTAGTCAAAATGTAGAATGTGAGGGTAAGAAAACGTCAATGGGGAAATGTGGGTGAAGGTTGGGTGCAATGGAATTCTAGCGACAAATTGCAAGTTTTTGTAAAAATTTTGTTTTGTGTTTTTTTTATTTTTCTTTTTATAAACAGTTTTGCAAAAAACATTTGGTACAGAACTACGACACACTTTCAAACAGTCATAATTTAAGCATGCACAATCAAGCCTAGAGCTAGGGTCTCCTAAGTCAACTAGAATACTCCTAACTGGTCCAAAGAGACAAGTTGTGAGATATCCCTCAAATCGCCCCTTCACCGCCAATTGTGGCCAGGTAAGCACAAATGAAGAAAGGAGGGTTCCGCTCATGAATCACCATGAGACGGGACTTTTAAAGTTACCTTTCTCACTTGTCTAGCCTAGGCACCACAAAGTCAGGTTTAGATAAACGACTGAATGCCCACAACCTTCCTCTGTCCTAATGAGCGCGACAGTCCTTAATTAGCTGAGTATAGATATTTTTTAATTAACTCGAGGGTGATGCATATGCTTTTTGTGATTTCTGGGGTCTTAGGAAGGGTAATGAAATCCCCACCCAATCTTGATTGGTGTTATAGCCCCTTAGATTCCGTTCTAAAAATGCAAAGCAGTAACACACAAAATCTAAAAAACTTGCCAAAAGATTTTTCTTTTTGTTCGCGGCGCAAAGAATCCTGCATGAAATGATTTATTGGAGAGAGAGAAGAAATTTTTCCGCAAAGAAACTTGCAGGAAAACTTTTCAGTGGAGTTCAGGGGTAGAAGTGAAGAGAAGAAATACGCACAGAAAAATTGGAGTGCTGACGTCACGGGTTGACCGCGGTTCCGCGGTCAACTGCCTGAATCCGCCGCGCATCCTTGGCAGTTTTGTAGGTTTGGATCTCAAAAAAATTTCTCTGTTCTGTTGTGGTTCTTCTCTGTCTGTTCAGATCCTCTGTTTATTGATTTGTTCACTGGGCTTGCTCCAGATCTGAATCTGTCTGTCTTCCGTTCCTGCATAATTCACACAAAAACCGATCAAAAATAACAAGATGATTTTTTTTATTTATGTATTTTTTTTCAATTTTTATATTTTTTCAATTTCAATTAACCCGAAATTACAAAAAGAAATAACTACCGTTCCCCGGCAACGGCGCCATTTGATTGTTGGTGATTTTGCGTATGCGTTTTAAAATTTAAGAATACCACAATCAAGACGGTGTCGCTTGTTAGCTAGCCGGTTGAGTACGGGTCGGTCCACAGGGAAATAGTGTTATTGTCTTTAAGTTCTAACGAGTTAAGTCATATTTTTGGTAGGTTTTGTTTTAAGATCAAAGATTGAGATTAAATTGATTTAAAGGCTTGCTAGAGTTAGGATTAGGTTAGTTTGGAATATGGATTCTACTCACTGCTTTCTTTGCCCTATTTAAGAATATAGTTGGTAGGGTAACAGTCAACAAAGGGGATTAGCATGACTAGGATGAAACTTCGTTTCTTCCTTATGGTCCTTGTCCGTCCTTTCTTAACTCTTAGCCCTAACCTCTATTTAAATCAACCATAACCGGTCTAACTATGGAATCACCGCTATCTTGTAGGATAGGGTGCCGTAGTGAGCGGTGTGTAGTTAATTTAAATAGAGTCCGTATTAATTAAAATTATTGGGGCAAAGAAAGGAGTGAGAGAGATTTCTTTCTCTCAAACCTTCCCTATCCTAACCCTAACAAGTGAGGAATTACTCACTCATTAGGATAGTAACGATGAAATTCATTTTTATAATTTTATTTTAAAAGACTATTTAAGTTGCAGATAATAAAAGACAGATAAAAAAATGCAGGAATTAAATTCTGATAAAAAATTGCACGATAGAAAAAAAACAAATCTTACTTTATTGATGACTTCTTCAACGATTACAAGGAAATAAAATTTTAATCTAGAAAATTAAAAAGTGGCATGCCTAATTAGGCTTCTGGCTTTCTTATTTATAGATAGGAGAAACCTTAGGTTTTACATCTGATCCATACATGAATTTCCCAAACTACCCTAAGAAAGCCGGGTCAAAGCACCGACACCCACCGACACGTGTACCGACACGTGCACTGCACGGCCGCGGAACCGTGGCCGAAAGCCATGTTTGGCCGCCGTTCCGCGGCCATATTGTGGGATCTTGAGTTCAACTTCTCAGGGCTGCTTCTTGTTGCTTTTTCCTTCTGTTTTCTTTACTTAGTTCCTCAGAATCTTTTCTACTTTCTTCCAGATTTCCAACAGTGCATAATTATGTGGACTTTTACCGTGAGCTTCGCGTTGAAGTCTTGAATCTTGTGCTTCCTTTGTACTTTGTGCATTGAACTGTCTCATGATTTTCATTTGTTCCTTGAACTGGTAGGCGGTATCATACGGATTCATCTATTGTTGGTCGTAGTCTCACATTTGTAGCTTCTTTTCATGAATTTCACTGTAATGATCTGAGAACCTGTAACCTGCAACTATTTAGCAGACATGGATCAAAATCACCTATTTATTTGTAATGTGATTAAGAATGGGCGATATAATATTGCAAAATTTTGATATGAACAAGAGTCATAGGGACTACTACCCGGAGCTATTGAAGTGAAGGACACGATCTACAAAGGTTGTAATCTCTTTTCACTTAGCTTAGTTATGTTTTATATCATGTTTAACCCTAATACACTAGTAAGATTCTACATTAGTGTAGCTTAGCATCCCGAAAATTTTAAAATTACATGCTTGATGCCTGTATGAACCTTGTGGTGGTGCTAGAATACACATTCATGGTATCAGAGCCAAGCTAGAATATTAAGGGATGTCTTTACGACGTTAAAGTGTTCGATCGAGTTTCGAAACCCATATTTTGCTAAGTTTCTGTCCATTTTTCAAAAGTTGAAATTTTCGAGATTACAAATATGCAGAAAATTGTGCACGGTATTTTATGGGGCCCCAAGAAATAAAAGTCCTAATACCAACAAAGCTCCGCGGAACCGCGGCCTAAACCCCATTTTGGTCGCGGTTCCGCCGCAATTTTGTGGTATTATTGGATCGTTTTTCTTGTGCTGCTCCATTGTTATATTAGGCACTTTCTGGGTGTTTTTAGTGATGCTCAAGTTGTCGAGGTTTCTGGGATTCGTGGGTGTTTGATAAATCGATCGAAATATTTAACATCGTCTAGATTATGATGATATGTGATGCAATATTTGGAATCCACAACAATTAGTTTTGAGAAAACTAGTTAGTCTTTTATAAATCTAACATTTTAGTCTCAGTTGATCGATTGTCATGGAGTTTCGATTCGGATCAAAACTCCTTCGCAATCGCGTATAGTACGCGAACACCTAGTCGAGAATCTTGTTGAATTATCCGACTGCTTATTGAAAAGAGTTTTCAGTTTTAGACTAAAATGCAAGGTTTATAGGGTTAGGCATGAAATTCGGAATATGAGATATTCCGGGTTTATGATGTCTAAGGAATTTGCGGATTCTAATTATTGTAGTTTTTCAAAAAAAAATCTGCGACCGTAAGTGTAATATGCGGCGTATCCCCGATCTCGTTGCTATATATCAACGGAATTTCGGATACGCATATTTACTTATGTTGATGACATGTGATGTTATGTGTTGCTGTGATATGTTATATTGGATCGTCGTGATTGAATAGCCGGGTTTTTTTTACGTGAGATGAGAGTTTTTCTATTTTCATTCATGTAAAAAAATGTATGTAATATTCTTTTATTGGGACACTTCCGGGTTGATGTTGATGTCACCATTGATATATATTATTTACTTTTCCGCATTAGGATAGACCCAAGACGGGGAGCACAAGTAATCGGGTTCTGGAGTCCAGTGGGAGACCATCTCGAGGAGTCGAGACCGGGGCTCCTAACTCTAGAATTGGCAGGGTTGCTTTCCGCTCTCTTAGGGGTCTAGGGATGTGGGTTTGGCTATTCATCACGACCGTGGAATCCGTGTTTTTCATTACTGTCTGAATTTAAAACACGGACCTCCTATTATATCCAATATTTCATATGTTGACTTCTGCTGCTTGAGTTCTGTGACGTGATCATATAACTGAGTGAGATGAAGGATATATATATATATATATGATATATATAATAAACGTTGCTTATGTTTTGCACCCGCACTAGTACATCCCCCGCTAAGACGTTAGTTAAGTAACCTAACGGTGCATGACGGGGCCCGTGGCAAATGCGGATGGCATAAGCATACGTTCTATTTTCGTTTATTTTCTGTGATGTTTAAGGAAACATAAATGATGGGACTTCATTAATGAGATTAATGGAAAGAAAACAAACCTAAAGATGTTGTAGAATCAAAATTTTCAAAAAGGTAGCTCTAGTTCTTGCTTAGCATAGTGGTATTCCTTGATGAATATCCAGCACCTCATTCGATGAGGAAAGAGCCGAGATCCCTTCACCGGGAGTAACCTCTTTTGCAAAACTAGCAAATGCTACAACCCACTCGGTTTTGTTTTGATAGCTTTTCTAGTTCTTGCTTTGCATAGTGGTATTCCTTGATGAATATCTGTTCATATCAGATTTTTGCATTTTCATACCGCCCAATTTTTATCACATTTGCATATCCGTAGATACTCTTGAGCCGTGTTTGCTAGTCAATTGCAGGATACAGGTTCTCGGTTCTAAAACGGTGAAATTCATGGAAAACACGAAAAAATCCGGGTTCCTGCCAACCACAGATAAAAACACGGTCTATATCCGTATGTTGCCAGATATCAATAGGAAGACAAAAGATCAAATCAATGTCATTCTCATGCACAAGGCTCAATGGTAGCACAAAATCCAAGAGATCTACGCGGAGCTCGAGGCAATCATGACAAAATCTTGACAAAAAATCCACCTTTCCCTCAACAGAAATTCTGGAAGAAATATGGAAGTATTTTCAGAAAATATATGAACCAGAATGAAGCACACAGCAGATCAGGCCACCACAAAAAAGCACGAAGCCCAATTCCTCTAATGGGCCGCGGATCCGCGGCCAAAGGTGGGTCCAGGCCGCGGATCCGCGGCCATTATGGCGCCAAAGACAGAAATGTTTCAGGGGTGTTTTTGTCTTTTCATATGGGTTCTGGTGGTTGCCCTAGGTTTTCAGTTTTTGGCCTATAAATAGCCCAGAAGTTTGTGAAGGAAGGGGGTCAATTTTTGTATTCTCATTTTGCCTAGTTTTAGTGTTGTTCTTCTTCCTCTTCTCACCTCTTCTCCATTAAACTTGTAGTGAGCTTTTGAGTGAAGAGTGATGAATAAAGAAGACCATTTTTATTATCATGCTTGTCTCTTTCTTTACTTGTTGTAATGTGTTGTCATTTTAATTGTTAAGTAGTTGTTGTTACTTGCTTGATTGTTTCTTTCTTCTCTCTTTTTCTGTATCCTTACATACGACAATGATACTTACGCTCGATCCTCGCCAAGGTGAGGTCGCAAACAGTTAGTCGTATTCTTCTAATCTCCCTCTTTCTATCTTCCTCTTTTGTTTTGTTTTGTTTTTTCTATCATGAAGTGTGAGTAGTTTTTTTTACTTGTTAGGGTAGGATAAGGGAAGTTTGAGAGAAGGAAATCTCTCTCACTCTTTCCTTGCCCAACAACTTAAATCGACTCCCGTTAATTGAACCACAATCCGCTCCTTACGGCACCCTATCCTACATGATAGCGGTGATTCCGTAGTGAGACCGGTTGTGGTTGAATTAACCGGAGGTTATGGATAAGAGCCAAGAACGGACGGACAAGCACCAAAAGGAAGACTTATGCGTTGGAAAGCCTAGCTTATACTCGCAAAGTCCTTCCTAGTCGTGCTAATCCCCGTTGTTGCCGATTACCGTAACACCGATATTAAGTGGGGCAACGAAAGATGTGGAGACTCCTAACTCAAACTAACCTAATCCTAACCCTAACAAGCTCTCTTTAAATATCAACTTAACACTTAGATAACCACAACAAAATCTGAACAACCGGACTTAACTCGTCGAAAAACACATAGAAAAAGATTCCCATCTCCCTGCGGACGACCCGTACTCAACCGGCTAGCTACAAGCGAAACCGTCTTGATTGCGGTATTTAAACTAGAACTTGAACACGCACGTATCCTAACAATCAAATGGCGCCGTTGCCGGGGAGACGGTAGTTTGTTTCCTTGTGTAATTTCGGGTTAATTTCTAAGTATAAAAAAAAAACGAAAAAAAAAAATACTTTGTAAAAGAAACCATCTTGTTATTCTTGATTAGTTTTTGTGCAAGTGTGCAGGAAATACGAAGCTCAAGTTCGACGCCAAAGACGTTGGAAATACGGAGTTCAAGTACAGTGCCGAAGACGTGGGAAGATAGACCCACATTTTCGCGGCTACACCGCGACGGACAAAACGAAGCATCCGGTCTACTGTCAAAATCTGGAGCAGATACAGTGATCAAATCAGAATTCCACAT
Organism: Agapanthus africanus; assembly: GCA_030015575.1. NCBI lineage: Eukaryota > Viridiplantae > Streptophyta > Magnoliopsida > Asparagales > Amaryllidaceae > Agapanthus > Agapanthus africanus. The sequence goes on along the minus strand of CM057345.1, from coordinate 517,102,222 downwards.
ATCCAGAAAAGCAGAGGACAAGAACAGAAGCACCCACAAGAAAATTGAACCCCCAAGTCCTCAACTAAGCCGCGGAACCGCGGCCATTGCTGGTTTTTGGCCGCGGAACCGCGGTCAGATAGTGCCATCAGGGTGCTAAAATTTTTTGGTGAGTTTCTCTGCCTCTCCCCTCTCCTCTGAACTCCACTAAATTGTGTTTTCTGCAGGCTTCTTTGCGCAAACTCTTCTCCCCCTTCCAATAAACTGTTCTTGTGCAGGATTCTTTGCGCCGCAAATAAAAATTGTTTGCAGTTGATTTGTTACTGTTTTGCATTCTTTAATACGGACTTAAGGGGCTTGAAACCAATCCAGATTGGGTGGGGATTTCATCACCCTTCCCAGGACCCCGGAAATCACTAAAGCATATGCATTGTCCGTTGTAAATTTAAAAAAATACTAGACTTCAGCCCTAAGAACTTCGCGCTCATTAGGAGAAGATAAACCTTGTTTAGAACCTCGCTTAACCGTACATTGTTTACGGGGTGTCTAGGAAAGTGTTAAAAGCGCAACCGCCGAAAGAGAAAGGGTTATTTAATTAAGGAACTTCGCGAAAGCGTTGGACAACCTCCCCTTATCTCTGCACTTACCTGGCCTCGTGATCAGTGTATTTTAAGCCCGTTTCTCGACATTGTTTAACTTCGACAATCAAGTTCAGGAGCAGGTCTAGTAGACCTAGGTTACCCTAGATCTAGGTGTGATTGTGCATATCTTGTTTGTGATTGCTTAAGCCGTATTTCCGTACATATTTCTGTAAATCTCTTTCTAAAAACAAAAAAAAAGAAAAAAAGAAAAAATCAAAAACTTTTATAAAAACTTGCCCTTTTGTTGCCAAATCCATTTTCACCCACCACCCATCACCTTCTCCGCTTTGACTATACTAAACTCGTTTAGTGTATGTCCGCTTGGACTCGGGATACTAGCGCCCGTCTAGTCCGCGTTACGTTAGTCGCGACCGACTACGCGATCGACTCCGAAGTCGATACTCCGTCCACTCCTCTTTCACCCCTTCCTTTGCCGGCCAACTCCGACGTTGACCGGAATTCTGTTCATACATCTTCACCTTCACCTTCACCAACCTCTTCTTCCGCGATGTCGGGATTTAATCCGAACATCTCTTTGACCACCCCTGGATTGGCTCCACCTCCTACGGAGACCAATCTCCCACCACCTCCGCCTGCTGTAGCGCCGCAGCGAATTGCGCTCCAGGATCGTTTCTACCCCACCCGTTCTGCACTTCCCACCTGCCTTTCTCTTCCTCCGGCCAATGGGGACAACTTTGAAATTAAGCCCCATTTCATCAACATGCTTCCACGTTTTCATGGGCTTGAATCTGAAGATGCCTATATCTTCATTAACAAATTTCAAAATGTCTGTGCCATGATGAAAACCACCCAGCTGCCGGACGATGCTATACGTCTACGGGTCATTCCGTTCACTTTATGCGACCTCGCTGAAAAATGGCTGTATAGCACCGCTTCCCACTCAATCACCAGCTGGGATGAGTTTGTTAAAGCGTTTCTGAAAAAATTCTATCCAAATCATAAGACCGCAAGAATTCGAAATGAGATCAACCAATTCTCCCAGCTTCCTTCTGAACCCTTCTGGAAGTGCTTTGACCGGTACAAAGACCTTCTTGTTCAGTGTCCTTACCACGGTATAGAGAAATGGCAACTCTGCCAAACCTTATACGAGGGACTGAACCCAGCAACGAAGCAGTTGCTGGAAACCATCTGTCAGGGCCACTTCCTATCCAAATCTGACGAGGAAGCGTGGCAGTTCTTTGACGATCTTGCGGAGCAAACGCTACAGTGGGAGAGCACCAGACCGACTTCTTCTTCTTCTACCTCCACTTCTACCGGTCAGTCTAGGGTAGGAATCCACCAACTCGATGTCTCTATTGCGATGAAAGCTGAAATGGCTGCAATAACACGAAAGCTTGAAGCAATAGAGAGCAAATTTTCTGCTCCTGCCCCCACACCTGTTCTCCCCCTTCGTACCATCTGCGCTTGTTGTTCCGATCCTTCCCACTTGACCGAAGAGTGTCCTTACAATCCACCATCGCAAGGACAGGATCAGGTTAATGCTGCCTTCTAGCAAAGACCGAGGAATGATCCATACTCTTCCACCTACAATCCCGGTTGGAGGAACCACCCCAATTTCGCCTGGAATCAGAATCAGAATCAATTCCAGGGCAACAATTTCCAAAGGGCCCCTCCGCCGCAACAACAAGCGCAGCAACAAACTCAGTATCAGCAGCCCTTCCAACCCCAACCTTTCCAAAACCAGACGAACAACTTTGCACCAAACAATTCTTTTCCACTAAACAACTTTGTTCCGTCGAACAACGATAAGGTTTCCTCGCTCGAGCGAAGTCTGGAGGCGTTCGTTAAACAGTCGACTCAATCCACCGCCAACATCCAGTCTTCGATTCAATCTTTAGTGCAACACACTGCCGCACACGGGCAAAGCATCAAGACCATTGAGGCCCAGATTGCACAGCTGAACGCGGCCTTGAGCGAGCGAGAGAAGGGGAAGCTCCCGTCCCAGCCACTTCCAAATCCCGGTCACCCACATAATGCACATGTTGCTCTTGAACAACAAAACCATAATGTGAGTGCCGTGACTACACTGAGATCGGGAAGGATGCTGCAAAACAACATTGGCAAGCAGATCAACGATGACACCCCGGCCGCTGCTTCTTCTTCTTCTTCTTCTTCTTCGTCTTCTGAGCCTATTCTCCGTTCTTCACAAGGCTCTCCTTCCTCTTCTTCTCTGAACGGACCCACTTCTCACTCCACGAAGACACCTATTCTGGGATCCGTTCCAACTCCACAATCTCCTCCTCCAGCTTTAGACTCAACCAATTTTCAAAATGTTCCATTTCCAAACCGGTTGAGGTCTAACAAACAAAATCCACAAATGGAGAAGATTCTGGAGTTATTTAAGCAAGTTAACATTAACATTCCTCTTTTAGATGCTGTCCAACAAGTCCCGTCTTACGCGAAAATCTTAAAGGACTTGTGCACGAAAAAGAGGAAGTCTCAGGTACCCAAGAAAGTTTTCTTGGCTAGTGCTGTGAGTGATGCCCTTACCCAATCTTTACCACAAAAACGGAAGGACCCTGGCTGTCCTACGATTTCAATTACTATTGGGGATAAGAACATCAACCGCGCACTATTAGATCTTGGTGCCAGTGTTAACTTGCTTCCATATTCAGTATACGAGCAATTAGGCGTCGGAGAGCTGAAACCCACACACTGCACTCTCCAGATGGCCGACCGATCGATCACCCATCCTAGGGGTGAGCTAGAGGATGTGTTGATAAGAGTCGGGGACTTCATATTCCCCGTTGACTTCATTGTCTTAGATACACAGCCTGTAGCTAACCCCCGGAATCAAATTCCGGTGATACTCGGTCGGCCATTTCTCGCAACCTCAAATGCTGTAATCAATTGTCGCAACGGTTCAATTAACCTCTCGTTTGGAAATATGACGATTGAACTCAACATTTTTAGGTTGGGGAATCAGCCCGCCGAACCTAACGCTCATATACTGGATGTCTGCTCGATCCAGGAGATCACCCCCGAAGAGTGTGAATTCGAGGAGTTTCTGTTTGAACACGATAATCTTGACGCCACTAGTGCGTTTCTCCTCGAACCTGCTGCTGCTTCTGCGCCCGACAACGAATACGAGTGTTTCACGTTCTTGAACGATCTTAGCCGCGCACAACCCGAGTTTGAATCTTTTGACTTTCCGGATGAGTTACCTGAACCATCCAACTCGGTTGCCTACACTCGCTTTGAACCTTTGCTGGAGTCCTTTGAGTTCGAGACCTTTGCACCAGTCTTGCCTTCCATCATTTCACCTCCAACGCTCGAACTCAAGCCGTTGCCATCTCACCTTAAGTATGCTTACTTAGGTGAGAACGAGACCCTCCCTGTCATCATTTCGGCTTCTCTAGCTCCAGAGCAAGAGGAAGCCCTTCTCGCGGTCTTGCACAGCAACAGGCAAGCTTTTGGCTGGTCCATGGCGGACATCAAGGGGATTAGTCCCCTCATCGTTGAGCATCACATTCATCTGATGGATGATGCCAAACCAGCCCGGGATCCACAAAGACGTCTTAATCCAGTCATGAAGGAGGCTGTGAAGAAGGAGATCGTCAAATGTCTAGATAGTGGTATCATTTACCCTATCTCTGATAGCCAGTGGGTTAGCCCCATTCACGTTGTCCCCAAGAAGTCGGGCATCACGGTCATAACCAACGAGGCGAATGAGTTAATCCCTACTCGCACCCAAACTGGGTGGCGAGTTTGCATTGATTACAGAAAACTCAACGCCGCAACGCGGAAAGACCACTTTCCGCTACCTTTCATTGACCAGATGCTCGAACGATTGGCCGGACACGAGTACTACTGCTTTCTTGATGGCTACTCCGGCTATAATCAAATTCCCATCGCCGAAAAAGACCAAAACAAGACCACTTTCACTTGTCCTTTCGGCACGTTTGCATATCGACGCATGCCCTTTGGGTTATGCAATGCGCCCGCTACCTTCCAGCGGTGTATGATGGGAATTTTCTCGGACATGGTGGAAAAATTTCTGGAGATTTTCATGGATGACTTCTCCATCTTCGGCGACTCCTTCGACGAGTGTTTGCTGCATCTTGACGCTGTCCTTACCCGATGTAAGGACAAGAATCTCACTTTGAACTGGGAGAAATGCCACTTCATGGTGCGCGAAGGTATTGTCTTAGGACATATCATCTCGCAAAATGGCATAGAGGTTGACAAAGCAAAGATTGAGGTCATTTCCAATCTGCCTCCTCCCCGATGCGTCAGAGATATCCGAGCCTTCCTTGGCCATGCCGGTTTCTATAGACGGTTTATCAAGGACTTTAACAAGATTGCTAGGCCCTTGACGCTTTTGCTGGCCAAGGACACGCCTTTCGACTTCAACTCGAGCTGTGTAACTACATTCGAGTCACTGAAACGCTCACTCACTTCTGCTCCCGTTCTTTCTTCTCCTGACTGGACGCACCCATTCGAGATCATGTGCGATGCATCCGACTTTGCCATCGGTGCTGTCCTTGGACAGCACATCAACAAGATGCCGCACGTAATCTATTACGCAAGCCGAACCCTGAACGACGCCCAACTTAACTATACAACAACTGAGAAGGAATTCTTAGCTGTTGTATTTGCTTTAGAAAAGTTCAGGCCCTACCTCATCGGCTCTCCAGTCATTGTCTACACGGACCATTCAGCTCTGCGCCATCTTTTTGCGAAGAAAGATGCCAAGTCTCGGTTAATACGTTGGATCCTTTTGCTTCAAGAGTTTGACCTTGTCATTAAGGACAAACGAGGATGTGAAAACGTAGTTGCCGACCATCTCTCACGACTTCCTTCTTCGCCTTCGCTTCCAATTCCGATCAACGACGTTTTCCCGGATGAACAGCTCTTGACAGTATCGTACGAACCCTGGTTCGCAGATATTGTGAACTATTTGGCCACGGGATTACTACCAACTGAATGGTCAAGTCAGGACAGACTTCGCTTCTTATCCCAAGTAAAACACTTTTACTGGGACGAACCCTACTTGTTCAAGTACTGTCCCGACCAGATTATTCGTCGGTGTGTCCCTGATGAGGAATTCAAGAGTGTGCTGTCATTTTGCCACGATCAAGCATGTGGCGGGCATTTTGGGCCCAGAAAGACAGCTGAGAAGATCTTGCAATGTGGTTTCTACTGGCCACAACTCTTCAAAGACGCTCATGACTATTGCAAGACTTGCTCCCGGTGCCAACACATGGGCCGGATATCCCGGAGGAACGAGATGCCGCTCCAACCGATCTTGGTTGTGGAGATTTTCGATGTTTGGGGGATAGACTTCATGGGGCCGTTTCCCAGCTCTTTTGGGAACTTGTACATTCTTCTAGCTGTTGATTACGTCTCTAAATGGGTCGAGGCTGTGCCCAGCCGGACTAACGACAACAAGGTTGTCGTTAGGTTCCTTAAAGAAAACATTTTCTCCCGGTTTGGGCACCCCCGAGCGATCATTAGCGACAATGGAAGTCATTTCTGCAATAAAACTTTCGAAGCCTTAATGCGGAAATACTCCATTAATCATAAGCTTTCTACGCCCTACCACCCCCAAACCTGCGGGCAGGCCGAAGTTTCAAATCGGCAAATCAAGCAGATACTGGAGAAGACGGTTTCCAAGAACCGTAAGGATTGGTCTCTGAAACTCACTGATGCCCTTTGGGCATTTAGAACCGCTTATAAGACCGACCTTGGCATGTCTCCCTATCGGCTTGTGTACGGAAAAGCCTGCCACCTTCCTGTCGAAATAGTGCATCGCGCGTTTTGGGCGATAAAGGAGCTGAATCTGTCTCTTGAGGACGCGGGCAGCCATCGGAAGCTGCAGTTGAATGAACTGAATGAGCTTAGGGATGAGGCTTACGACAACGCGGTTGTCGTTAAGAATCGAACGAAGGTGTTTCACGATAAACACCTTTTGCGCAAAACCTTCGTACCTGGTCAGCAGGTACTGCTTTACGACACCCGACTTCATTTCCATCCTGGAAAGCTCAGATCTCGCTGGAAAGGGCCGTATTTTGTGCGGAATGTGTCTCCGCACGGCGCTGTGGATTTGGAAAATCCAAAGGACGGTTCACACTTCAAAGTGAACGGACACCGATACAAACCGTACCTTAGCGCCGAACCAACAGAGGAGCTCCTGTTATTACAGGAGCCGGTTTACCCTGAATAATCTTCCTCTGCCCACCTCCAAACTTCGGTTATCCAGCCAAGAACAGTGGACACTGTTCCAAATAAGTTTGGGGGTGTGTACAAACCATTTTGTATATATTTGTGTATATTCTTTTTTTTCTTTTCTTTAAAAACAAAAACAAATAAAAAATTTTGTATCGCTAACCGACATTTTTTGACCCTTCAAATGATCTCTTCATGCAATGACAGTGAGGACACTGTCCAGTTTAAGTTTGGGGGTACGCTCGGTACGCATTTCTTACCTTCGCATTCATATGTATATTTTGCATCTGCATATTAATATCCATAAAATCCATAAAAATTTGAAAATTTTCTAAAAATATAAACACTTTTTTGTCAAGTTTGCTTGTGGAAGAACTCTGATTCAACATTCGACGGTTTTTGTTTGAAAAAATAGGAATAACTAAATCTTAGGTTTGGATTTTGAAAACCTGAAAGATAACTCTCCTTTGAAGTTAACTATAGCTGATATACGTCTTTACATTACACTACTCGTGAATTTTGGGAATTAGATGACAAGTCTTTCATGTTTAAACTTTTAAACAGATAACTGATTTTCTAAGGATCAAATAGGTTTGTTCTGAAATAAGTAATGTCAAGAATAGTTTATGAAGTAAAGCGAATATTTATTGAGGCCGTAATTGGAGCTAAGTCTGAAAAATAACCCATCGGAAACTTGATTGGAATGATTACACACCAAACCCACTAAACACGTCTTTTATCCAAAAAAAAAATAATAGAACTGCCGGTTATATCTCCGTTCGTATTAAATCATCTGATTTTCACGCCAATCTGTCTTTTGTTTTTTGGACCTAGGTAACTTGAGTAATTAAGTCCGCTGGGGTGTTTTTACACCTAATGCCCTAAAACCAACTGGTTTGGGTGCATTGGCCCAAAGCTCGCTAAGAAGCCTAGAAAGTCCAGTTTAAAACAAAGTCAAGCAAGTGTTCTCTCCGAGTTAAAATTCCTAACGGTTCTTTGTGTGAGAATAATCTTGATAAAAGACAGGCTTTTATCAAAATTTTAGCGGAGATATGAAGGTTTTATTCTATGATAAAGACTATTGCACGTTCACAGAGGTGTGTATGAAATGAAAACAAGAAAAAGGTGGAGTGAAAAATACGACTTAGCTTCCTGTTAAGGAAGATAGAAATTCTGAAGTTGAAACCTTACTGGAAAACGAAACTTGAAAAATGCTTAACTCTTTATAAAACTTATGTGATCCTTTTTAAATTGTTATCTGGGCTTTATTGTGCGACATGATGACTTTAATCGATCCTTCTGGAACTTCACGACACTATCTGCACTACACGTAAAGACATATAAAATCTGTAGTTAAATAAGAAGCGAGGTGTGAAAAATAAAGGTTCGATAGTCTAGACTTAGGATTATAGAATTGTTATTTTCTAAAACAAAACTTTAGGGTTTGAAACTTAGTCATTTTTACAAACCAACTTGACCGGATTTTGTGGGTAGTATCCGCTGAAAACCCTCAGGAGACAACACTCCTCCTACTAGGGACACCTAGAGGTTTAACGGCTTGTTGCACATGCTCAGTGCAATCGCGTTCCCTGCGAAAGTGAGGTTAGGAAATTTTTTGTGAATAAATGGGCTTTGCTCGGGACGAGCAAATGATAAGTTTGGGGGTATTTATTCATATCAGATTTTTGCATTTTCATACCGCCCAATTTTTATCACATTTGCATATCTGTAGATACTCTTGAGCCGTGTTTGCTAGTCAATTGCAGGATACAGGTTCTCGGTTCTAAAACGGTGAAATTCATGGAAAACACGAAAAAATCCGGGTTCCTGCCAACCACAGATAAAAACACGGTCTATATCCGTATGTTGCCAGATATCAATAGGAAGACAAAAGATCAAATCAATGTCATTCTCATGCACAAGGCTCAATGGTAGCAAAAAATCCAAGAGATCTACGCGGAGCTCGAGGCAATCATGACAAAATCTTGACAAAAAGTCCACCTTTCCCTCAACAGAAATTCTGGAAGAAATATGGAAGTATTTTCAGAAAATATATGAACCAGAATGAAGCACACAGCAGATCAGGCCACCACAAAAAAGCACGAAGCCCAATTCCTCTAATGGGCCGCGGATCCGCGGCCAAAGGTAGGTCCAGGCCGCGGATCCGCGGCCATTATGGCGCCAAAGACAGAAATGTTTCAGGGGTGTTTTTGTCTTTTCATATGGGTTCTGGTGGTTGCCCTAGGTTTTCAGTTTTTGGCCTATAAATAGCCCAGAAGTTTGTGAAGGAAGGGGGTCAATTTTTGTATTCTCATTTTGCCTAGTTTTAGTGTTGTTCTTCTTCCTCTTCTCACCTCTTCTCCATTAAACTTGTAGTGAGCTTTTGAGTGAAGAGTGATGAATAAAGAAGACCATTTTTATTATCATGCTTGTCTCTTTCTTTACTTGTTATAATGTGTTGTCATTTTAATTGTTAAGTAGTTGTTGTTACTTGCTTGATTGTTTCTTTCTTCTCTCTTTTTCTTTATCCTTACATACGACAATGATACTTACGCTCGATCCTCGCCAAGGTGAGGTCGCAAACAGTTAGTCGTATTCTTCTAATCTCCCTCTTTCTATCTTCCTCTTTTGTTTTGTTTTGTTTTTCCTATCATGAAGTGTGAGTAGTTTTTTTTACTTGTTAGGGTAGGATAAGGGAAGTTTGAGAGAAGGAAATCTCTCTCACTCTTTCCTTGCCCAACAACTTAAATCGACTCCCGTTAATTGAACCACAATCCGCTCCTTACGGCACCCTATCCTACATGATAGCGGTGATTCCGTAGTGAGACCGGTTGTGGTTGAATTAACCGGAGGTTATGGATAAGAGCCAAGAACGGACGGACAAGCACCAAAAGGAAGACTTATGCGTTGGAAAGCCTAGCTTATACTCGCAAAGTCCTTCCTAGTCGTGCTAATCCCCGTTGTTGCCGATTACCGTAACACCGATATTAAGTGGGGCAACGAAAGATGTGGAGACTCCTAACTCAAACTAACATAATCCTAACCCTAACAAGCTCTCTTTAAATATCAACTTAACACTTAGATAACCACAACAAAATCTGAACAACCGGACTTAACTCGTCGAAAAACACATAGAAAAAGATTCCCATCTCCCTGCGGACGACCCGTACTCAACCGGCTAGCTACAAGCGAAACCGTCTTGATTGCGGTATTTAAACTAGAACTTGAACACGCACGTATCCTAACAATCAATATCCAGCACCTCATTTGATGAAGAAAGAGCCGAGATCCCTTCACCGGGAGCGACCTCTTTAGCAAAACTAGCAAAAGCTACAAAAAAACACTCCTTTTAAAATCATTAGATTCAACAAGGATATCAAGTTCATGACGATAAAGGTTTCCTTCAAAACCAGTCGTAGCCCTCCGTCATTTCAGATAAGTGCTATTTACTATTCGTACTGCGTTTGTTGGCCTCCGTCAAGACGTAGTGTGCGGTAGCTAATCAGTGCTTATCTGCTGCATATGATGCGATTGGATTAGGGTAGTCGTACGACCTTATTGACCTCCATCAAAGGTCATGCGGGTGGGTTTAATTCAATCAGAAAATGATGCGGCCTATGGTTTGTTGACCTCCGTCAAGGTCATAGGTCGTTAGGGGTAAAAACAGATATTGGGAATTTCAAGTGTTGAAATTTTCAATGAGATTGCATGCCTTCTATGTGATAGTTGGATCCCAATACCTACTGTGAGTAAGAGTTACTCCTGGGAGAGTTTTCCACTTTACAATTAGCTGATCCAGTAGGTGTCTAAGAAAGCTATTAACGGGGTTATGCCCCTGCGGAAACGAGATTATTTAATTAGTTCCATGCGAAAGCATGGGGAGACTCGCTCGAAATACCAATACCTGCCTGGCTGACCGATTGGAGAATTTATAGGGTGTAATTAATCCCGGCCAATCTTACCTTTTAGGGTTTGAAGGAAGATTTGATAAAAACAGTGGGAGCCATCCAGACTAGATAAGATAATAACCAATCTAATCTTGCAAAGAGCGCACGCTAAAGTGTTTCCTTCTCTCTCTCTCCAGGTAGCGACCAATGACACGCCTTAATCAAGATAATAATCTGGATGTATTGACTGAACCCACTTATTATACTAGGCTAGGGTAAGTTGGTTCCGCTCTATCTTATGCCTGTCATAAGTCTGAGCAAGGAATAGGGAATACCCGGATTCCCACGCCACCTGAATGAAGAAGGAGCATGCTGATGCATCTTCTTCGGGTGTGTTCGTTACCGAGAACTGTTTCTCAGTTTGCTCTATGTCCTGGGTATTGGATACTGGATCAGGATTCTACATTTGTAATTTGTCATATGGGCTAAGAAGAGGTAGAGAATTAGAAAAAGGGTGATATGTCTCTAAAAGTAGGGAATGGAGCAATTGTTGCAGCCAAAGCAATTGGCGAATATCACCTAGTATTACCAAATGGTAATACAATGATTCTGAATGACTGTTATTACGTACCAAATATGATGTGCAATATTATATCGGTTTCTTTGTTGCATAAAGAAGGATATAACTTTATATTGGAGGATCATTTTATGAACATTTTCTTAAATCAAGTGTTGATTGGGTTTGGTATATTATGTAACGGTATATACATTCTAAATCAAACTACAGTTCTAAACGTACAGAACACACACAAGTGGAAAAGTTTAGAAATGAACGAAGCCTTCTTGTGGTATTGTAGACTAGGTCATATCAATACGACAAGGCTAGCTAAGTTGCATAAAAATGGATATTTAAATCAATTCGAATTTACATCTTATGAAACTTGCGAGTCATGTCTCAAAGGCAAGATGACCAAAACTCCGTTTACAGGACACGGAGAAAGAGCTATTGAACTCTTGGGACTGATACATAGTGATGTATGTGGTCCTATGTCTATATATGCCAGGAATGGTTTCTTGTATTTTATTACATTCACCAATGATCTTTCAAGATTCAGATATGTGCTGTTGTTGAAACACAAATCTGAAGCTTTTGAGAAATTCAAGGAATATAAGAGCGAAGTAGAGAACTAGACGGGTAAAAGTATTAAAATCCTTCGATCTGATCGGGGAGGAGAATGCTTGAGCACGGAGTTCCGAGACTATTTAAAAGAGAATGGGATTCTCTCTCAGCATACTCCTCCGTATACACCACAACACAATGGAGTATCGGAATGGAGGAATCGCACTCTATTAGATATGGTGCGCTCTATGATGAGTAATTCCGAGTTATCGATTTCCTTTTGGAGTTATGCAATTGAGACAGCTGCATACCTATTGAATAGGGTTCCAACCAAATCAGTACCTACCACTCCATATGAGATATGGGAGGGAAAGAAACCATGTCTTAATTATATTAAGATATGGGGTTGTCCGGGTTATGTCAAAAAGCAAAATCCGGACAAGCTCGAGGCAAGGTCAGTTCTGTGCAAGTTTGTAGGATATCCCAAATATTCGCGAGGGCATATCTTCTACCACACTGAGGAACAAAAAGTGTTTGTTGTTCAATATGCCGCCTTTTTAGAAAAGGAATTTCTTGCAAAAGAAATTAGTGGTAATGAGGTAGAGATGGAAGAAGTTCCAGCTATATAAACTATAACTGACGATTTGGTAGAATCGGAGGATCCAATAGTCCCTAACGAACCTCAGCCACTCCGTAGATCTAGTAGGGTTCCTCATCCACCTGAGAGATACTACGGTTTCTTATAGATGGTAGGAGTGAGGATTGTATCATGGAAGATGATGACCCAACTAGTTTTGAGCAGGCCATCACAAGTGGAGACTCTGTGAAATGGCTGGATGCTATACGATCTGATATGGAATCCATGTATACTAAAAAAGCATGGACTTTGGAAGTTGCTCCTGAAAGGGTAAAACACATTGGGAGCAAGTGGATCTTTAAGAAGAAAATTGGAGCAGATGGAAAGGTTGAGACCTTCAAAGCAAGACTTGTAGCAAAAGGTTTTCGTCAACGACCAGGTGTCGACTATAATGAAACCTTTTCTCCTGTCTCTATTCTTAAGTCCATCAGGATCCTACTTTCCATTGTTGCATACCATGAAAATGAAATCTAGCAGATGGACGTCAAGACCGCTTTTCTAAATGGTGATTTAGAAGAGAGCGTGTACATGACTCAGCCAGAGGGCTTCGTAGACAGCGGGAGCAGCAAAAGCGAGTGCAAGCTGCTTAAATCCATCTACGGATTAAAATAGGTATCGCAGAGCTGGAACATCTGTTTTGATAAAGCTATCAAAGATTTTGACTTCATAAAAAATGTCGATGAACCATATATATACAAGAAGGTTGTAGATAATAAAGTTTTCTTCTTCGTATTGTATGTGGATGACATACTCTTGATAGGAAACGATGTTCCTATACTACACTCGGTCAAGCTCTTCTTATCACACAAGTTCTCTATGAAAGATCTAGGTGATGCCTCCTACATTCTGGGGATAAAGATCTATAGAGATAGATCTAAATGGATGTTAGGATTGTCCCAATCCAGGTACATAGACACCATACTAAAGAGGTTTAGTATGGAAGATTCTAAGCGTGGTAATTTACCCGCTTGTTCAGGAATCACTCTCTCCAAAGTGATGTCTCCCAAGAATGATTTGGAGAGGGCTCACTTGCAAGGGATATCCTATGCTTCGGAGTCGGGTCTATCATGTATGCGATGTTATGTACCAGACCGGATGTAGCTTACTCACTAGGTGTAGTGAGCAGGTATCAATCAGATCCTGGGGAGAAATACTGGACAGCTGTGAAGAACATTCTTAAGTACTTGAGAAGGACTAAAGAAATGTTCTTGTTGTTTGGTAACGGTGAACTCCAGGTGGAGTCCTTTACCGATTCGAGATTCCAGAGTGATAAGGACGACAGTAAGTCGGTCTCAGGTTTTGTTTTTACCCTCAATAGAGGGACGGTATGTTGGAAGAGTTCCAAGCAAGATACCGTAGCAGACTCGACGATATAGGCTGAATACATCGTTACCAACGATGCTGCCAAAGAGGCTGTCTGGATGAAGAAGTTCATAGCTGAACTTGGTGTGGTTCCATCCATTGAGCATCCAATACCTGTGTATTGTGATAACAATGGAGCTGTGGCTTTGGCCAAGGAACCCCGGTCCCATCAGAGATCCAAACATATTCTTAGGCGGTATCACCTGATCCGGGAGATAGTAGATCGACGAGAGATCGAGGTCAGGAGAGTTGACACGAAGGACAACGCAGCGGATCCACTCATGAAGGCCCTCCCCCAGACACAGTTTGAGAGACTTTTTGGGATGTTAGATATTAGATACTACAACAACTGGCCTTAGTGCAAGTGGGAGATTGTTAGGAATATGTATGCCCTAGAGGCCATTATTGTATGATATAGCGGATACTTGGATATATATAGAGAGGACTTTCTTGCTCGACATGATAGTATGCTATCTGGTTGCTCTTTATCTTAACATGTACACTTATATTATTATACTGTCTCTCTAATAAATGTTGATAAAGCTCTTAAGATGTTTACTTGACTACCAGGACTATGATGCAGATCATACAACTGGAACTTGTGTAGTCCACAAGCACATCCTTTAATTGTTCCTAGTCGAGTGGATATTAAGACAGGGCATCAATATTCCAGGGTAGACTAGTGTGTATGTTTCTTGTGTTGGGAATATGTATGCCCTACAGGCCATTATTTTACATGTGATGTATATTATAGTGGATGCTTGGACATATATATTTTTAGGACTTTCTTGCTCGACATCATAGTATGCTATCTGGTTACTCTTTATCTTAACATGTTGAATGGTATTCTTTACTGTCTTTCTCTCACATGTTAATAAAGCCCTTAGGATATGTACTTGACTACCAGGATTATGATGAGATCATACAGGGTGGTCCAAAAGTACATCCTTTAATCAGTTCCTAGTCAAGGGAATATCGAGACTAGGGCATCGATATTCTAAAGTAGACTAGTGTGTACGTTTCTTGTCCCTTAGAGGGCCATGGTTGATCCCACAACCATTGGTATGTGACATCAAAGATTGTACACATGTTCTCATTGGAGAATGGGTACATCGAACATGACTCACCGATGACTCCTAGTTGGTAGTATACCTATCGTCAGATAGCAGTCCTCTGGTGACACTGGTACATGTTAGTCTGTAGACCCGAGATCGTCATAGAGTCTTGTGTGGCTCCCACTGTGCTTTGATTTTCTCCCTACCACGCTCAAAGGAGACGTGCAAACAGGTGGATTTTAGGTACAGTCCCGAGTCACATAGAAGCAATGAGCGATAGGAAATGTTTCATCTCTCCCGGTATTAGGGGTTGATGTTGCGCTTTGCTCGTTTGGCTATAACTGGAAGTCCCTGGACATGGCTGCTGCTGAGATTTACTTATAAGTGTCATCAGTAGTTTCTCGAACCGTTATAGGCCAGACATCGAAATGACTTATCACGTTACTGGGGTCTGACGTTTACCACCCCTAGACATGATATGCGACAAATCAGACGAAAAGACCGGACTGTACGGTAGTGTTACTGATAGGCTTCATGGAGAGTATGGACGAGCTTGCTTGTTGATCTTTATATCGCTCAATACCCGGGTAGCCTTACGTCCAGCTAATACCGCTGACGGCTTGTGGGTGACTGGTGTGATCATCACCTACCGCTGGCGTATTGACGAGTCTTTAGAGTCCCACACAGAAGTTTCTTGGTTCAAGCGAAATAAAGTAGGGCACATAAGTTGATATGTGCGTGGGCCTGATTAAATACGAGTATGTGATACCGTATTGTAATCTGGCAGTTATTTATTATCGGTTAGGTTATATATGATATAACCAGATTATCAAATCAAGTGTTGATTTGATAATATGATACACAAATAAATGATATTAGTCGGTCATATGTGATATAACCGGATTATTAAATCAAGTGTTGATTTAATAATTTGATATAAATTATATTTGATATAATTATGTATTAACTAATATCATTAGCTCACTAATTGGTTTATTAATATATATGTTAATATATATATATATATAATAATGAAGCATAGCATGTATAATCTATTTTTGGAAAATAGAATAAAAGGTGGAAAATGAGAAGACTTTGTGAGGCTTGGGTGAGGTATGGGATTTATTATTTGTATAATACTCTTGACTCACTATTCAAGCATGGTTGCAATTTCTTATTGCATTTTTATTCCATGCTTGAATAAGTGATGAGAGAGGGAGGCATTTTAGTTCATTCTCTCATTCATTTTCTTGGCTTGGAGCCTTAGCCATTTCTTGAGCTCCTGCTCTCTCTTGCTCTCTACCATTTTTCCTCACCTCACCTTCAAGTTCAAACCCTCACATATGATATGAACCATTGAACTTGTGAGAACCCAAGTGAGCAAATCAAACCCCTACTTCACCATCTCACATTAGATTAGCAATTTGATGTGGTGTGTTGCCTTCACCAAATAGTTTAGTGAAGAGATAGCTTGAACTAGTAAGCTTCGGGTGGATCATCTTCGGCACGAAGGTCATCGGAGCAAGCTCGATCCAACTTGAAGTGGGGCCTAGTGGAGTCGCGTGGACTACTACATGGAGCTAAAGAAGAGAATGACTCGATCTATAGGGTATAACATCCTTTCCTTCTCTTTAGTTTTTCTTGTTATCAAACTAAAATCCTAATAATCTAGTTAAAGATCTTGTTTAGTCTAGCTTAGCACCTATAAATATTTGAATTTGGCATGCTTGATGTCATTAGAACCTCATGGTGGTGCTAGGATAGACTTTCATCTTGACCCTGTAGGAGGCGATGGTTGATCCCATAACCATTGGTGTTTGACATCAAAGATTATACACAGGTGCTCATTAGAGAATGGGTACTTTGAACAGGACTTGCCGAGAACTCCTAGATCGTAGATAGCAGTTCTTTGGTGAAACTGGTACAGGTTAGTCTATAGACCCAAGATCTTCATAGTGTCTTGTGTGGTTCCTACTGTGCTTTGATTTCCTCCCTATCACGGCTCAAAGGAGTCGTGCAAACAAGTGGATTTTGGGTACATTCTCGAGTCACATGGAGGCAGTGAGCGATAGGCGAGGTTTCGTCTCTCCCGGTATAAGGAGTTGATGTTGCGTTATGCTCGATTGGCTATAACAGTAAGTGCCTGGCCAGGGCTGATGAGATTTACTGGTAAGTGTTATCAGTAGTTTCTCGAACCGTAATGAGTCACACATCAGCATGACTTATCAAGTTACTGGGGTCTGACGATTCCACCCCTAGACTCGATATGCGATATATCAGACGGAGAGACCGAACTGTATGGTAAGTGTTACTTATAGGCTTCATGGGAGTTTGGACAAGCTTGCTTGTTGATCTTCTAATAGCTCAATACCTGGGTAGCCGTTACGTCCAGCTAGTACCGCTGACGACTTGTAGGTAACTGATGTGATCATTACCTACTGCTGACTTATTGACGAGTCTTTAGAGTCCCATACAGAGGTTTCCTAGTTCAAGCGAAACGAAGTAGGGCACATATGCTGATATGTGTGGGAGCATGATTAAATACGAGTATGTGATACCATATTCTAATCTGGCGACATTTGATATCGGTTAGGTTATATGTGATATAACCGGATTATTGAATCAAGTGTTGATTTGATAATGTGATGTACAGATAAATGATATTAGTCGGTTATATGTGATATAACCGGATTATTAAATCAAGTGTTGATTTAATAATTTGATATATATTTATATTTGATATAATTATATTATTAACTAATATTATAGCTCACTAATTATTTTCTTCTTAATATATATATATATATATGATATATGTATATATATATATATATTATGAAGCTTTCACGACCCAAAAATTTCCGCGTGACCGGCACTTAAATTACGCAATGTCTAAAGGCATGAGATAAATCAAGTAAGCCGTAGCCCAGAAAATCTAAACCTTTTTGAGGAAAATAGTGGGAGTGCAGTTTTGAAGTAAAGGTATAAGGAAGTCAAGTTTTTTTCCTTTTTTTTGAATGCATAGCTAGTGAAACATGAAAATGCAAGTGGATTATACTACAGTTGAAAATATGTTTCGTCTTTAAAAATTTGGGCAGCACCTCCCTTGTATATTTTGATCCAAAACCATTTACACAACAATATATAGGCATCCTCAAGCAGGAGCTAGCTCTTCGCCAACTGGCGGAATCACAATCACGCAATAACATATATATGATGCCCAACGGGGAAGATCAATCCAGAAAGAACAATAAAGAAGCAAGAAATCAAAACTCAAGAAAGCGATCATAAACCCATCGCTCTAAGTTTCGCACAATAACCAAGTCTGACCAGGTCTACCAATATACAATTCTAGTCTCTGATTTGATCTGATCTGATGGAGTTTATCTAGATACAACGGAGTATAAAGTACGAGAGTGGGCACGATCCAACATGTGTCCCACCTACCAAAGCAAAACACCCTGGATGAAGTTGTGTGCCAGCGATACCGTAACTGATCCCAAGCGGTCAAACCTACAAGAACTGTGGCACAACGGGGATGAGTTTCCAACCCATGAGTACAAAACATCAACAAGTAGAAATCGAATAAAACAACGATTTCCTAAGTCACTATATCATGAAGGTAATACTATGATATCTAGGGTGACCAAGTACGCATATATGTCAACAATCGAGTCAATGCAATGAGATATATATAAATAAGCGTCTAGCATCATATGCCTATATGCATGTGGATATCATCTACGTGTCTATCAACGACACAAACAATATCATGGAACCCGAGTGTCCCACATCGACACTCGAACATCATGAAAACATATGCATGTATATATATATATATATGAGGATATCTACCTCGTGTGTCCATCAACGACACAAACAATATCATGGAACCTGAGTATCCAATATCAACACTCAAAACACCATCAAAACATATGCCTGTACATGTATGAGGATATCTACCTCGTGTGTCCATCAACGAAAAATCAAAATCATGGAACCTGAGTGTCCAACATCGACACTCGAAACATCATGAAACCCGTGTCCAACATCGACACGTAAATCCTCATATCTCAGGCGCCGCATACTTAGATCGGCCTTTATATATATCTCATCTCAGGCGCCGCATACTCAGATCGGCCCTCATATCCATCTCATATCATAACTCCAAAATAGTATCCTCCGGATATCCTCCGAGTTCTATACAATCACCGGTAGGTAGTAGTCCCTCTGCCAGGCTCATCGTCTACTGCACAACATACCTTTCTTGTCCCGGGGTACCATACTGGGTCCACCATGTACCCGCATACGGCTCATCTAGCTCCTCGAATCGAGTATCACATAGCTCAGAACTGAGAAAACTCATGGTGGACGCCTCGAAATATCATATCAAGAGAAACCGCATTTTTAAAGCAATGCGTAATCCCCTTTGCAATATAACCGCGGTTCTCAAATCAACAGATCTTATAAAAACAACATCTCAAGCATATAACCATAAAGTACGATGTATGCAACATAGAGTAGTAATACGAGCATATCGAGTATATCATGTAAGCATGTCAAGTGATAGTACTGAACAATGTATGTACTTTTACCTTTAAGATTAATCTCACAATATGGAAGTTCTACTGTGTAAATGGCACGGCAATTTTACTGTGTAAATGACATGGCAATTCTACTGTGTAAATGGAATGGCAATTCTATTGTGTAAGTGACATGGCAATTACTGATGAAGAATGTGTGTGAGCCAGAAAATCTGTGTATGTGTAACATACGCATCAATGGTAATTATGCAGGTGTACTAGTAAATGATATTATATAGCATTAAATACCGGCACGTGGTATGTACATCACGAGGGGTAATATCCTACACAACATGAACCATAAATGGGTATATCTATATACATAAGAATCATACGGTCACTTTTTAAACGATACGCATCGTCATTTTGAAAATAGGTATGGTTCAGGTGGCAATCTTTATAACGGCGGTCCCGCCTTATAACATCCCATATGACAATAATCCTCGATCATCATCCTCAAATTACTAGCGCGGATCAATCATCCGGTATATCTCATCACGTACGGTAATCTATCGTACGGGGTCATCAAACAGAATAGGGAATCTATCGACCTATACAAAAATGAGGGTACGGATCTAAAGTCTCGTACGACATATTACTCATTATACTCATAAATATATATATATATATATATATATACACACACACATATATCTCAAATCACAATTGTATAAATGTCATATCTTATTAATTTCACAACACCTCTATCTCAATCTCGTGTCGTGCTTATCGATCTCGCTCTCATATCATACCATCAACAACTCATACTTGTCCTCTTTCAATTCATACTCATTAGCGTCAACTTTTATCATATCATCTCTTTACTAAATCCTATAACCATGTCTATAAGTTCGTAGCATATTTTTTATCAAAATTATAAGTTATAAAACTCTCTTCCATATCAATGGTTGCGGAGTACTATACGCCCTCCACCCGACTCCCCCCATAGATATAAATTTACTCACCTGCTAAACTCCTCGCTTAGCTGAAATCGATGTGCTTCGTCTTCTTGGAAGTCCACGCGAAGTACCTACAATCAATACACAATCGCAATGCAATTCTATTAAAATCAAGTACGAAAAACTGATACAGCACACGTATTCGCTCATACGTTAAAACCTATAGCTTCGCATGCAATATCAACCAAATAACCCTCGTCCGTTGACGTACAAACGTCCAACGAAGGAATTCAAACTCAATTACCAAAACCAAATCTCAGAAATCACATAACACTAAATCAGCAACTAGGGAAAACACCTCCAGATTTTGCCTTAGGTACAATTAGCCAATTTTGCATATAAGGTTGGTCTAGATATAGGATAAGGGAACTACAGACCAAAAATCAACACATTTCACCCCGACTTGGCCGCAAATTGGGGCCCTAGGCAATAAATCTGCGGCCATATCAGAAGGGAATGGGGTCGGGTTTCTAGGGTATGTTCCTGGTTACCTGCACATCTCTCTGTGTTCGCTAAATAATTTTTAGGATACCCGGGTTATAGCAAATCTCAGTATCCCTTCACAAAATCCACAAAATACGATATCGAGGAATCTCTAAGTTCGTGTTTTGGATTATATTCTCGGGTTTTGGCCAGTAAAACACTCTCTAAGGTCTTGAATCACTCACTGCACCTCAAATTAATACTTAGCATTAACTTGTAAATTTCCAAGATCACATAACTCACTAAATCGATTTCTAAACTAAACTAGGATATACTAAACACAATACTTAACTAAAGTGTAGAGATTACCTCATTTGACAACTTAGGAAAATTCTTGAGCTGCCCAAAGTCTTCAAAATCCACACTTTATTGGTTCTAAGGGTTTAGGATAGGCTTGTGAATGTTTCTAATGAAGGTGGCATGGGGTTTTGGTAAAGGATTTAAGATCATACATGGAGGTAGAAAGAATGAAGGAGCATGAAGGAGTTGAGTAGAAGGAACAATGAAGATGAGGATGAAGGAATGGAGTAGCCAAGTCTTACCTTCTCTCTTCTTAAGCTCACCCTCCCACTCACCAAGATTCCCCTACACCCACTCTCTCACAAAATATATGCTTGTTTCTTTCTAAATTTTGTTTTACACTCATAACTCTTTCTCTCTTTGCTTTTCTTTTCGTTTCTTAACTTGTTTTCTTTTCCTTTTGTAATCTCATAAAATTCACAAGTCACAAACACAAACACAACATTCACATGACATGGTGCACTAGCCATGGAAAAATGTAAAAAAACATGGATTTGGCCAAATCGCGATTAGTAGTGCATTAATCGATTTTAAATCGAAATTTACATATTATTAATTATAGAAATGCCAAAATTCGATAAATATCATTATAATAAATAAATCATTTTAATCTCCGATTAATTTCCAAATATTGGTATAAACTTATACCATTTTACGAAAAACCCCTATTCGCAAATCGAATAGTTTTCACGAAATATATTATTTTAATATTTAATTTCCAAAATTAATATTTTATATTTCCGAAATGTTTCATGTTCAAGAACTAGGTTGCAGAATAGTACAAAGAAAGCAAGTTCATATTATCCGACAGCTAGAGGGTATACCTGCTACATAAGCATGAGCCGAAGAAAGCTTATGCCATCATATTGGGACCCGTTCGATCCAGAAAACTGAAGCAGACTCATACCTCTCACACAATAAGGCTTTCAAGTGAGGGAAAAGACGAAAATATACTTGAGCTCTTCAATTTCTTCACAAATGAAGATGAGGAGATCTCAGAACAGCCACCGGCGCCGAAAGAGTTGGAAGATGGAATTCACGCTACGGCAGATGAGCTGAAGAAGATCAACTTGGTAACGGAAATGATCTGAGGCCAACGTTCGTCAGCGAGCTGTTGTCTGAAGAACATGTAGCCACCCTAAGAGACGTGCTTATGGTATATATAGACCGATTCGTTTAGAATTACTCTGAGATGCCGGGTCTTGATCCAAATATAGCGGTACACAAGCTGGCCATTACCCTAGGGACAAAGCCAGTTCAACAAGCACCAAGAAGGATGCAGATTGAACTCAAGATGAGCATCAATATTGAAGTCAAGAAGCTTATCAACTCCAATTTCATCCATGGAGTACAATACCTAGATTGGATAGCCAATATTATCCCCGTGATGAAGAAGAACATGACCATCCGGATTTGTGTGGACTTTCGGGACCTCAACAAGGCGTGCCCAAAAGATGATTTCTCTGTACCAGTGAAAGAACTTATGATCGACAACACTCCACTCACGAGGTATTCTCTTTCATGGATGGGTCTTCCGGATACAATCAAATTAAAATGGATCTCGAAGATCAGAAGCATACAGTCTTCCGCACACCGTTAGGCGTATTCTTCTACAAGGTCATGCCTTTTGGATTAAAGTACGCTGGAGCGACATACCAAAGAGCCATGACAAAGATATTCGACGACCTTATACATGAGATAGTTGAACGTTACATCAATGATTTGGTGGTCAAAAGTAAATCTCACAAAGAGCACTTGGAGCATCTGAAGATAGTCTTCAAGCGCCTTCGGAAATTCAACCTAAAGATGAACCCGTTGAAATGTGCATTCGGAGTCTCATCGATAAAGTTCCTCGGCTTTATAATTCATCACCGAGGAATCAAGATCGACCCCTCTATGATCGGGGCAATAACATCAATGCCCCTTCCAAGAAGCCTTAAGCTACAGTGATCTCCCCAAGGAAAGCTCGTCTACATTAGACGATTCATTGCCAACCTATATGGCAAGTGTTTTCCGTTCAGTCACATGATGAAGAAGGGAACTCCCTTTAAATAGGATCAGAAATGCTAGAAAGCACTGGAAGAAATCAAGCAAAACTTGTAGAATCCGCCAGTACTGGCCATCCCGGTTAAGGGAAAGCCTCTTATACTCAATACAACTGCCCTTGATAGTTCTCTAAACGCGCAATGGGCCTAAGAGAATGACCAAGGAAAGGTATGGGCTCTATATTACCTAAGTCGAGCCCAGCTGGGAGAAGAAAGCCACTTTCCCATTGAGAAGCATTACTTAGCGCCGATCTTCACGATCACGAAGCTTAGACACTACGCCTTGGCGCATGAAGTGCACCTCATATTAAAGGTGGACCCTCTCAAGTACCTTATGAAGAAAGATATATTTACAGGAAGGCTTGCCAAATGATCCCTTTTGTTGATGGAGTTCACAGTCATTTATCGCCCCCTCAAAATGGTAAAAGGATAGGCCATCGCCGACTTTCTCACGGAGCACCCGATCTCGGCTGATTCTCCATTAAACTATGAGCCGCTGGATGAACATGCGTTCAATGCAGTCGAAGAGAAAAATGAGGTAAAAAGGTCTCATTAGGAGTTATACTTCGATGGAGCCTCCTCGATGAAAGTTCGAAAGAAGAAGGTCCCGGTAATCAAGGCTGGGATAAGCCTTATTTTCGTTAGCCCTCAAGGTGGAATAACCCGCCACGCTATCTCGTTGACGGAGCCTAGGACCAACAATGAAGAAAAATATGAAGCACTTATAGCTGGTTTCGAGATCACGATCGATATGGGAATCGAGAATCTCCAAATATACGGGGATTCTTAATTAATCATCATGCAGGTCAATGGCGATTACAAAACATGAAAGCCAGAGCTGATAAAGTATGGAGAAAAGGTGCAACAACTGTTGACGCAGGTTCCTTCATATACACTAGAAAATATGCCGTGAGCGGAAAACAGCAAAGCAGACGCTTTAGCAAAACTGGCCAAAGATTGGCCGATGAAAACCATGACGATGTAAGGATCATCTTCCAAAGTCGTAAGATTTTATCCCCGGCAGAGATATCTTCAGAACCTCTAGCCAGAGAGATTGATGAGGATGTCCTTTAAGCAGCAGAAGAAGAACACAAAGAGGAATGGCGAGAAGTCTTTATAGACTACTTCAGATCCTAACAAATGCCTGAAGATGCATTGCAAAGGCATCATCTCATGAAAAGATCCCTGACGTTCGCCCTAATCGATGGAACCCTATATAAGAGACCCTTCGACCATATATAACTGAGATGCTTGGGACCGAAGGAAGCCAAAATGTTCGTCTAAGAAATTCATGGCAGGCTTTGTGGATCTCACCAAGCCGGTCCGAAGATAAAGTTGAAAATCAAAAGAATGGGCTACTACTGGCCCACGATGATTCAAGACTGCATCAAATATGCAAAGCGATGCCACTCATGCCAAATACATGGGGATTTCATCCACCAACATCCTAACCCACTACAACCCAACGGGGCTAGTTGGCCTTTTGAGATATGGGGAACATATATCAGCGGCCCTATCGAACCAGCATCATCTAAGGGACACCGGTTCATCATGGCAACAACTGACTACTTCTCCAAATGGGTAGAGGCGATACTGCTAAGGGAAGTAAAGATGAAGAACATCCTCCACTTCTTCAAAACACATATCATCTATTGGTTCTGAGTCCTACGGCGGATAGTCTCAGACAACGGACCAGCATATAGAAGCCACAAGATAAGCCGCTTCGCCCAATAGCACAAGATAGACTGTAGATATTCTTCTGTCTATAATTCTTAAGCCAACGGTCTAGCTGAACCTTTCAACAAGACGCTAATCATGCTTATAAAGAAAACGGTGTCTAAGAATAAGAAATATTGGCACGAAATACTACAAGAAGCACTATGGGCCTACCGGTCGACGTTCAAAACGGACACGAAGACAACACTTTATACACTGGTATTCGGTGCCAAAGCAGTGCTCCTATTGGAGATCGAACTCCCATCATTAAGGTTGGCGGTTCAACATGAGCTTTTGGATGAAGAAAACGCTCATCTCCGACTTGAAGATCTCGATGCTCTTAATGAGACCCATCTAGTAACACAACAAAGCTTGGAAGTTCACAAACCAAGAATGACCCAGGCGTATGGAAGACTGACCAGACCGAGGACATTTCGTCAAGGAGAACTCGTACTGGACATCAAAAGATCTATGATCCCAAACTGCATGAAACTTGGAATGTTCGAGTCCAACTATGAGGGCGTGTATATTATAGAGCATGTGTATCAAGGTGGAGAGTACATACTAATAGTTATGCATGGAGAGAGACCTTATCGACCAATAAACGACCAATTCCTCAAAAAGTATTGTACTTGAAGAGTCACTACTTGGGTCAATGGTAGATGACGACACCTATGTTTGCTCTCTATCTTCCCAAATCAAAACTCTGAAAGTCCTAACGGGTGATAATACCCCAAAAGAATATGTTGCCCTGCGGCCAGTTCATCAAACAGACTACTATATACAATCCATGGGTTACCCATAGCAAAGTTGCACCTCTAAGTACCAGAAAGATGGACCGCTATTTCCCTATACTGGCATTCTGCCCTACGGCTGATCTCCAAATTGGTCACCATATACAATCTACGGGCACAATCAATATGACCCCATACAATGTCTCCTTTGGACCGCTGTGTCCCTAAACTGGCACTCTGCCCTACTGTTAGCTTCTAAATTGGCTTCCATATACAATCTACGGGCATAAACAAGTTATATCACCCCAAAGTGCCTCCATCTAGCCCTAGCGAAATTGCGCTTCAAGTCCCACCGGCAAACGATGTTGGATCACCACCGACAAAGTTGCACTCAAGACCCATTGACATATTAAAAAAACGGTATGTCCATAAGCAAAATGGGCACGGATGAAAACCCGAAGGGGCTCCGTGAGTAAAAACAAAAAGACTACCCGCAAGCTTGTAAAAACCCGAAAGGGAGCAAACTCGTGAAAAGAAAGAAAAATGCACTTGCGAGACCCTCTCGACTTGTAAAGAGAAAATACCCGTATGAGATCCTTGCGACTTATAAAGGAGAAACACACTTAGGAATCCCCATGATTCCTAAGGAGAAGATATAATTATGAGATCCTCTTGACTCGTAAGGAGAAGATATCCTTATAAGACATTCACGACTCATAGAATTCAAAAGTTTTAGGATACATGGATCTAAACCTGTCACTTAAGCCATTATATCCCTAAAATTACCTTATAAGTACTTCAATACCAACTCGTGTAGACAATCTATGGGCGTAAACAAATATGTTTCAACGAAGTCCTACCAAAGGTGAATGATACTTCCCGTATGGTGAACAACACTTGTATGTCCTCTAGGCAAGGAGAAACACTCTTGTGAGATCCTTATAACTCATAAGGGAAATCCACTTAGGAGTCCTCATGACCCCTAAGGTGAAAATGCACCTATGAGATCCTCTCGACTCATAGGGGAAAAAAACAACTTTGTAAGACCCTCACGGCTCATAAAAATTGTTGAAAAACCTTAGATTACAAGGATCTAAACCTGTTTTTTAAGCCACATCTGTCTAAATGGGAAATGGAAAATGATGATTCTGTAGGGTTCTACAGCACCACCACTGGGTTTCGGGAGGCATCGACCATGCCGTTTTCAAAAATTTAGCGCGCTAAAGTGTCCTAACCTAGAGAATTAGACGAAACTGGCATGTAAACATCTTTACATCTAAGTGAATAAGGAATACAACCATTGTAGACCGGTCTTTCACTTCAAAAGCTCCATGTAGTAGTCCCTTCTCTCCAAGTAGTAAACTCCCGGACTCTAAAAAGGCTCCACAAGATGAAAGGAACAAGCTTTCTTGAAGTCTTCAAGGCCGAAAATGATCTACGTCGAGGATACACTAACTCAAGCTACCTCTTCACTAATTGTGAAGCAAACAACCTAAACTAAATGGCTAATCTAGTGTAGGTTGATGAAGTAGGAATTTTGCTCACTTTAGAATAATTTTTCTCACTAATTTTCTTCACCACCCAAAAGCTAGAGAGCATGAGGAAGGAGATGAAGAAAAGCAACCATGGAAAAAACTAAGTGTAGAATGGCAACCATGGGTGAGTTAATATACTAACTCATGTAGAGACTAAAGCATGACTAATCATAATTGTTGGGTTAATAAATATCTTAAGTAAAACAAAATTAGTGGACTAAGTCAATGGTTCCACAAGCTTCCACACGCTTCAACCATTAGACTAATTTCTAACTAATTTTGATTTACTTTAAATAAATAAAACCCTTCATTATGTTAAGCATAGTGTGAGTCTTATACACCCATGTAGCATGTAGCAACAAGCGTGACATAATAATATATATCACATATATATTAAGTGTACAAACTAGTGAGAAAAAGAAATGCTTAAGTGTGCTAATATTAGTTAATGTAAATCAATATATCAAATATATAATTATACATTAAATTATTAAATCAACACATGATTTAATAATCCGGCTATATCACATATAACCGACTAATATCATATGTATCAACTTATCGAATC
Source organism: Agapanthus africanus (assembly GCA_030015575.1). NCBI lineage: Eukaryota > Viridiplantae > Streptophyta > Magnoliopsida > Asparagales > Amaryllidaceae > Agapanthus > Agapanthus africanus. The sequence continues at coordinate 517,074,429 of CM057345.1, read as the reverse complement.
AACACTTGATTCGATAACCCGGCTATATCACATATAACCGACCGATATCATATATCGTGAGAATAGAATAAGGTATTACATACACGTATTAATCTCGGTCCCGCACATATCACATATGTGCTCCTACTTCGTTTCGCTTGAGCCAGGAAACCTCTGTGTAGGACTCTAAAGACACGTCTATACGCCGGCAGTAGGTGATGATCATATCAGTCACCCACAAGACGTCAGCGGTACTAGCTGGACGTAACAGCTACCCGGGTATTGAGCGATCAGAAGATCAACAAGCAACTCTGCTTATACTCCTTTGAATCCAATAAGTAACACTATCGTACAGTCCGATCTCTTCGCCAGATATGTTCCATATCACTGCCTGGGGGTGGAAAACGTCAGACCCTAATAGCCTAATAAGTCATGCCGATGTGAGGCCCATAACGGTTCTAGAAACTACTGATAACACTTACTAGTAAATCTCAGCAACCCTGGCCAGGGATTTCCTGTTATGGCTGTAAGTCCACGTTACCCACCCCGGTGCTTACAAGGAGGCGGAATAGGTAAAAAATTATTTTTGACGCAAGGTAACATGGACTAGAAATGGAGGATCTTTGCTAAACAAAAACCTAGCAACCTAGCTACAAGTTTTAGCTACTATGTTAGAAGGTTATGTAAGTGCACGGCAGTACCCCGGCCGTCAATCCGAGGACAAAATGCAGAAACGAAACTTTTTACAAAACTAGAAAACCGGCACTACCGCGCACTATAAACCCGGATCGGACCATTAACCTAATGCTAGCAAACTAGAAGATGGGTAGAATGCTATACCGAGCGATCCGTGTCCTTCGGTCTTCGGCCTCCACTCCGATCTCCTCGTGGAATCTTCGGTCTTCATATCCTCGTCGGAACGGGCACCACATCACCGGGTTCTTTTACGGGCTCCCACCTCTAGACTGAGGCAACTCGGGCACGAAGTTGGCGAGCCGACATGTCCAAGAAATGCTGTAGGCTAGTGTAGAATAGTTTGTCTCTGGCGAGTATGAAGTTGCCATATATGATGGAGGAGAAGAATGATCTTTGGAGAGAGGTGAGGGATTTTTGTAGCAAGCCAAAAAATGAGATGAGTAATTTCCCCACACACAAAATGAATCCTCTCCCCTCTCCCAAATTGTGGCCGGCCCCTATCAAGAATGAGGAGAGAAAAAAAAACCAAAACCAAGAAGGGAGGTGAGTGTAGTAAAAGCAAAATGGTGACCATAAACAATATGATGATAATAATATCACTTCTATTTCTAATCCTATCCTTTCAAAACTAAGCACCATAAATGCTAGCCATCATGAATGGAGAAAAGCAAAGATGCTAGATTTATCATAATCCTCCATTTACAAGAAACCCCCTCCACAATGCTAATTTGCACAACTGCAAATTAGCCCCTCCATCAGAAAAATCCGGCCAAGAAGGAACAAAGGAAAACTGGCCCAAACGGAATACAAACTGGCAACTTCAGAAAACTGATCCCGTAAAAAATTACAGGAAAACCCCGCGACTATATATACATACCCGCATTTGTATTCCAACCGAATATAAATGCAATGAGACAATATCTACATTGTACAATACTAGGATCTGGCTTAAACCAAAGCCCGCTAGTATTATCCATTCGATCATGATCCGTGCAATACCGCACGTATATGATCGAACCCTGCCATATCTCCATACGGCCTCTACAGCGTTTTGCCCGAAACTTGAGAAAATGGTCTGTGGGGGACTCTAAAGACTCGTCAACACCTTCGTTGTGGATTTAACCACTAGCACGTCAGAGGTATTAGCCATACGTAACGGGCTACCAGGTATTGACTAAAAGGGACGTCGATGAGCAAACTCATCCTGACTCCCTACTGAGCCTGTCAGTGACAATATCCGTACAGTCCGGTCCGTTCGTCTATGAGCATCGCATGGCGGGCCTAGGGTTTGGTAAAATTCAGACCCCCAAAAGCGGTACAAGTCGTGTCGGAGTGTAGCCTAGAACACCCTGAGATATTACTGGAATACCTACCAGTAAATCTCCTGCCTTGGCCAAGGACTTCGTGTAATGGCTCTCCTAGACACAGCGCGACCTCACCCCCAATACCGGGAAAGTTGAACCCCTGAAGATTCACTCACTGCCTCCATGTGGCTCGGGACTGTACCCAACTAAAACCTGTTTGCATGACTCCTTTGAGCGTGGTAGGGTAGTAATCAAAGTACAGTGGGAACTCACACGAGACAAATGACGATCTCAGGTCGATGAACTAACCTGTATACATGTCACCAGGGAACTGCTATCTGACGTCAGGTATAAGACCAACTAGCATGTTCCTGGCGAGTCCTGTCCGGTGTACTCATAACCCAATGAGCACCTGTATACATCTTAGGTGAACCAACTGACACCAGTGGCCTGTGAGACCGGCCACCGCCCCTCGTCGGGATCTCGACTGTATACACTAGTCTACTCTAGAATATCGATGCCCTGTCTCGAAACTCCCACGACTAGGGACCTTTTAAGGATGTGCTTATAGACCCCAGCTCCCACGTATATGATCGCCCTCATACTCCTGGTAGTCAAGCAAGAATCCTAGGAGCTCTATCAACGTGTAATAGCGACCTGTAAGGTCACCTAAAACAGTACACGATGATAAAGATAAACCAGATAGCATACTATCATCTTGAGTAAGACTGTCCTACCGGCATAAGTCCTCCCTCAATCATTGCAATCACGTGCCTATGATCCAATAATTGACTCTGAGGGCACTATATCCAACAATCTCCCACTTGCACTCAAGAATAATTATTGCGATGTCGCATACTCACAGCCCGTGTGATACCGAACACCCAACTCCTCTACAAATCAGTCTCACAAAACCTGTTTGCGAAACTAATGCGTTCGAGGAATAGCCTCAGTGAGTGGATCTGCTCAGATGTTTCTTTCTATGTCTCTCTTTATCTCAAGTTCGCGGAGAAAGCCATCTCCCGAAATGAGCAATACCTGTCTTAGAATATGTCTGGATATCTGATGGGACCTAGCTCATAAATGAACTCCAAATCCAAATTTCTTAGACTGTATCGTCAACTCAACTTAATCAGTATCCTGCACCATGCCTCCCTCAGTATCCGTTTGGACCTCCTGTCCAAACTACTGCCCCTCGTCAGAGGGAAAACTATAACTCTGACAGCCACTCTGTCATCCATGTCATCTTGGAAGCCTGGAATGATAACAGTCTCCTAAAAGAGGCTGCCGTTATCATATCCCTAGAACATTCACTTATGTTCTAAAACTGCTTCCGAATGTTTCTCCAGGATTGGATCAATATCAACTTATTGCATCTACTGCAAAAACAACATCTAGTGTGGTACTTAACATCTCATGATTGACTCAATTGCCTAAGCAAGTGATCTGCCAATCATGCACATCCCTCTCCCCTTTAGTTTGTAAGACTCCTTTAGAGAGGGTAACTCCATCACCTACAGGTATACTACCGTGCCAAGAGTCGTCCATTCTAAATACATTTAGAATGCTGTCTAAGTACCTTGATTGGGAAACTACCCAAATCTAGATCTAAAACCATAGATCCAGTAACCAGAATGTCTGATATAATATCCAAGTCCTATGTGGAAAAACCACTGTGTGATAACCAAAGTATAACCGATCGTAGTATAGGAATTTCACTTCCTACTCTGTGTATGTCATCCAAATACTAAGACATCACACCCTACTACCTTCTTAACAGATCTATCCTCTATTCTGATGAAGTCAAACCTATGACTGTCACATCAGAAATAGATGATCTATCTCCGCTATATCTGCTTTAGTCTATAAATAGACATAAGCCACTAGTCCAATATGCTTCCGCTGCTCCCACTGACTACGACAACTCTCCGGCAGAGTCATATACACATGCATTTCTAAAGCTAGTTTAGAACGACGCTATACTCATCCTCCTGCCAGGCCTCACAGTCTGGAACAACAGCAATGGCAAGTTTGGGTAAACAAGAACCTCCCTGTCACCGTCCTTGAGGCTACTGAGTACCTCTCGGGTGCCTGAGGTTACCCACCATATCTGCGGAGTGGCCAATGGAATGTCAAGCCAGATTGAATCTTTAGGTTCTTTTCAAATTTTCAGTAATCGTTTGCGGTTCTGGAATCACTTCCAGTTCTACCATACTCCCACTACTGTTTTCTGAAAAAATCCATTTTTATTAAAACTGTGGCGAGTCAAGAACAATATCACTATTAATCTTCCTGATGGTAGAAAGTCAACCCTCGTCATAGCCTGGGTCAACCCACAAACAGCCATTACAGAAACGCGCCTTGAGTTATCCAGAGTCTGGTTTTAAGCATAAGCTGGACAACTCCCCGTACCTTAACAATGTCAAGATATGAACTGTTCTATATCCAATATAGAAACAGAGGCACTGATTTAATTGAACCAGATTCAAATCATGCAGCTGTCTCTAGTGCATGTCAACTAAATGAAAGGAGGCCGATCAGCGTTACTCAATTTAGGAATGCTTCCAATTATGAGTAACCTGAAAGAGAAGCAAGTTCTCTTAATCATTACTATTAACTGAATACCACACACAAGTATCTACATCTTCGATCACCTTGAAGAATCCCGATACTTGCAATACCTGGTTCTCTACTTTACTCATTTACCTATAACTTCTCAAAACTTGGTCCTTGTGTTTCTACGAAACACTTGTCTAAGAACTAGAGAAGTCATAAGTAAACCGAATATAGTACGAGGACCAACCCCTCTGTCCTAATGGACACTGGACAATATACAATACTCTGTATAAGTCCCCTGAGTCTAGTGACTCATTCACTGTATGTCGTAGGTTGAAAACTGTACTTATGGTTAAGAAGAATTACACTGCTGTTCAATGCTCCTTACCTAACCATCTACTGATATAGGTAAATGTCATAGACATAATTTCAAAAAGGTATATCTCACTCTATAAAAATAGACGTACAGATATATCAATTTGAAATTGGTGCATAACAACGGATATTCAAAACCAAATTCTTGTCGTCCGGCAAACAGCCCAGGCGATTTCCTCAAATATCACCAATAACAACGAATCCCGATATAATGAGGATCACCCTTACTCCCACTCATCATCTGTAAAACCATACAGATGTGAGAATCATACCTGGTAAATACATACCCTGGAGCAAGTGTCTAATTGGGAAATCAGTTTTCTTTTAACAGTACACTGTGAAACTGAAATGTTTCGATGGGGTATCCTGGTATTCCTAGTAATGCCTCTTCCATTATCAGATTCACAACTGTAACCTTATATCTCTTTGCCATCTCTCCAAATCCCTTTATATGTCTTTAGTCATTACCTTCTGTACACCCTCTTAGGCTAAATAGTTTTCTTCCTTCCCTACCGTTCGGCACCAGCCTATGGTTTGGATGAAGACTATCCAATAAGCATAATGGGTGTACTGTCCTAATCCTAGGAGCACTCGCAATGTGAGAGAAGGTGAAAATAAAAGACAACCGAATAAACCTTATTCCTATTTCTCCTGAACCAGAATCCATCCCCGAACTGGAACAAGTTCCTTTCGAGTTTGTATATAACCATACGATAGACTATCCAATAAACTGTGGATCTTCGTAGTGATACGGAGTGTCCTGGAGAAATACAAAGGTGATTTAGGATTGGCGAAGAAATACTTAGTTTGGTCGTGAATAGCAGTCGCAATTTACTTTGCCCTATTACTAATCCCTTGATATGTCTTTACTTAATACCTTCTGTACACCTATTACTAATTGGTTTTCTTCATTCCCCACCGTTCGGTACCAGCCTATGGTTTGGAAGAAGACTATCCAATTTTCGTAATAGGTGTACTATCTCCTAAACCAAGGAGTACTCGCAACCTGAGAGAAGGTAAAAGGAAAAGACAACTGAATAGTCCTATTCGTTTTCTCCAGAACCGGAAACCATCCTCGAATAAATTCCTTCGAGTTCGTATATAACCATACGATGGTTTTGTCCAATGGAAGTGGACGTTCGTAGTAATACGGGGTGTCCTGGAGAAAAGGGTAAAAGTAGGAGTGGCAATGAGGTATGCAACTCTGACAATCCAAAAACCAGTGTTTTAAGAGGGTTCGGTTAATTTTGGTCACTGATTCATAGTCAAGGGTCGGGTCATGGTGGCTGCCAAAGAGAGAGAGCAAAGAAACACTTAGCATGCACTCTAACCTAGATCAGAATGGTTATCACTTTATCTAATCAGGAAACCTCCCACTGTAACGTCAAATTCTTCCCCAAACCTGAAAGAAGAATTAGTCGGGATCACCCGAGAAGTAAACCAACTCATCAGTGGGAATCGGGATCTAGCTATCATCGTATGATAACGTGACGGAATCCGCTCACGTTATCACACTCCAGAAGGTATGCGCATATCTGGCAAGTTTCAGTTTCTTTAGAAACTCCCGATGTGATTTTTGCCCCATGCTCTTATGACCTTGACTAAGGCCAACAAATCATAAGTCACATATCAAGTTCTACCCGTCATTGTCCAGGTTAATTTGAACCCACCCGTACAAGCCCTTGACTAGGGCCAACAAGGCTATACGACTGCCCCAAACCAACGCATCTATCTATGCAACAGAAAGGTAACAAGCAGCTACCATAACTATGCCTTGACTAACGCCAACAAACATAGCATGAATACTACGTGCTACCCGTCTGAAATGAAGGAGGACTATGAATGGTTTTTGGCGAAAAACTTTTAACGTAATGAACTTGATATCGTTGAAGGAACTGGATAGCTTTATAAAAATATAGCGACGAAAACCTTTGCTAAAGAGGTCACTCCCGGTGAAGGGATCTCGGCTCTTTCCCCGTGGAATGAGGTGCAGGATATTCCAACTGAATACCACGATGTAAAGCAAAAGTAATCGACTATAGTGAAGTTATTGCCCTGACGCAAACTTCTCTCCAAGGGGTCACTCCCGGTGAAGGGATCTCGGCCCTTGCCTCGTCGACTGAGGTGCTGGATATTCATAACCGAATACCACTGTGCAAAACAAAAGAGAACGCCCTTGCAATAACAGCTTTTTAAAAAATGTTTCAACAACATCAGAATATGTTTGTTTAGCTTGCATTGATCCGAATCAATGCAGTCCCATCAATTGATCACACCACAAAAGAACGAAAATAATGATGTACGTATATGCCATTCGCATTCGCCACTGGGTCCCGTCATCACCCGTTAGGTTACTTAACTAACGATAGAGCGGGGACTGGACTAGCGCGGATGCAAAACATATACAACATCTACTAGTATATATATATATATCAATATATAATATTCTATATATATCAATATATAATATTCGCTCAAGGCGTGATAAAATGCAACATCACAGAAATGTAATAAGCATCACAGAACAATACAGATATCTGGGATCCCCGGGTTTCATAGAGCCGCTACTGAAACCCGACGTTCCCCTGGTCGTGTGGATAGCCTATGCAATGAAATCCTAGACCCCTACGGGCGCGGCAAGTTACCCGCCAAAACCTGAAGCGAGGCAGCCCCCTTCAGCAATGTGAATGGACCACCCAGCACTTCACGGAATCTGGTAACTTGGGCACCCCTCCTTAGATCAACCTGTACCCCCTACGAGTGTGAAAAATAGCCCGCCAATTCTAGAGTAAATCCCCCTCCGTCTCAACGCCATGAGATGCGGGCCCGTTGCCCTCTAGAACCCGGCTATCCATGCACCCCTCCGTGGGGTAATCTTATTACAGAAAGTAAAATATACATACAACAGGTACATCGACCTCAGCCCGGTCGTGTCCTAAAAGAATAATATACAAACAGGTAGTGACGGCAGTCCACATGTCGGACGCTCGCCCCGCAATATCAAATGTACATAATAAACCAAACTGTACTACCATTGCATCCAGACTATCCCCACGACAATCCGCAACATCACAGCACAATACAGAACATCAACGTGAATGTCACGTTCGCAAATCCGTCTAAAAGGGCTATCGCAGTTAGACAGGATTTACCGATCAAATGACATTCACGATCACAGAATAATGTAAATACTGTGAACTAACATGTTTAAAATTTTCGATCGATCAAATTTCCCGAAATGGGCCCCAAGCACAAAACCCAGTACTCAAAATAAATCTGGGCCCAAACAGAACATACCAAAAACCCTATTTCCATGTCAGAAGCCTACTGTGAAAACTTTGTGCAGTTTGGCCACAGAACGGCGACGGATCCACGGCCAAAACGTGGTTTTGGCCGCTGATCCGCCACGCTACAGTAACATCAGCGTACCAAATTTTCACAGAATTCATAAAAAACCCTGCACGTAATTTTCCAATGTACCAAATAATTTTTAGAGCACAGAAAAATTCGACAGAAAGTACGACATAGAAACGAGGTTTTTGGAAAATCCGTTCGATCAAACTTGTAAACACGTTAGAGCAAGCTAGACTAGGTTAATGGCGCGGCTCTGATACCAATGTAAGTGCATGGCAGCGCCCCTGCCGTCAATCCGAGGCCAAAATGCGGAAATAAAACTTTTTACAAAACTAGAAAACCGGCACTACCGCGCACTATAAACCCGGATCGGGCCATTTGTTAGTTATATGTATGCCCTAGAGGCCATTACTGTACATTGGATGTATATTGTAGTGGATGCTGGGACATATATAGGTAGGACTTTCTTGCTCGTCATGATAGTATGCTATCTGGTTGCTCTTTATCTTAAGATGTATACTTTCTGTCTCTCTGTTACATGTTGATAAAGCCCGTAGGATGTGTACTCGACTTCCAGGACTATGATGTAGATCGTACTAGTGGGGCCTGGGTAGTCCATGAGTACATCCTTCAATGTTCCTAGTCGTGGGAATATCGAGACGGGGCATCGATAATCCAGAGTAGACTAGCGTATATCTTATCGACCCATGTGATGGGCGATGGATGATCCCATATCCATTGGTGTTTGACATCAGAGATGGTATGCGGGTGCTCAGTGGAGACTGGGTACACTGAACGGACTCGCCGAGAACTCCCAGATGGTATTATACCTCACGTCAGATGGCAGTTCTCTGGTGATACTGGTACAGCTTAGTCTATTGACCCGAGATCGTCATAGAGTCTTGTGTGTCTCCCACTGTGCTTTGATTTCCACCCTACCACGGCTCTACTGAGTCGTGCAAACAGGTGGTCTTTGGGTACAGTCCCGATTCACATGGAGGCAATGAGCGATAGGAGGGGATTCATCTCTCCCGGTATTGGGGGTTGATGTTGCGCTATACTCGACTGGCCATAACTGGAAATCCCTGGCCAGGGTTGCAGTGATTTACTGGTAAGAGTTATCAGTAGTTTCATGCTTGTTATGGACCTTACATCGGCATGACTTATCATGCTACTGGGGTCTGACGTTTACCATCCCTAGGCGTGATATGCGACATATCAGACGAACAGACTGGACTGTACGGTAAGTGTTACTGGTTGGATTCACAGGAGTGTGAGCGGGATTGCTCGTTGATCTTCTGATCGCTCAATACCCGGGTGGCCGTTACGTTTAGCAGACCGCTTGCGGCTTGTGGGTGTTTGATATGATCATCACCTGTTGCCGGCGTATTGACGAGTCTTTAGAGTCCTACACAGAGGTTTCCTGGCTCAAGAAAAACGAAATAGGAGAGCATATGAGATATGTGCGGGACCGAGAATAATGCGTGTATGTGATACCGTATTCTATTCTCGTGATGAATGTATCGATTGGTTGTATGCGATATAACCTAGTTATCGAATCGAGGATTAATTCGATAAGTCGATACATTGGATATTAGTCGGTTATATGCGATATGACCGGATCGTTAAATCAAGTGTTGATTTAATGATTTAATGTATAATTATATATTTGATATATTACTTTACATTAACTAGTATTGATTCAATTAAGATTATTTTTCTCACTTGAATGTGCACATTGTACATATGATATATGTTTGTGCACTAGTTTGTATCATGTTTGATGATACATGCAAACTTGGGTGTGTGTTTACTTTAAACCATGTTTAGTTAATGGTTAGGGTTACCATTACCTTATTTATTCATTTACTTATTTATTTTGGTAAAATAGAATGGTTGCTTTCTTTGCCTTTATGCAAGAAGCTTCATGATGCTTCATGCATCTTTGAAACAAAGTCTACCATTTTGTTTTATACTAAACCTAACCATTTAACTAAAGCCTAGTTTATTCACTACACTCAACCATGGTTGCAAAAATGATAAGAATCACTTGGATTTTATTTTTAATAATGCCTTTTTCTTTCTTCTTCTTCTTCCTCATCATGGAGAAGAAAGTCCTCTTGAAAATTTCCAAGTGATGATTTCAAGTGAGAAATCCAAATCCAAAGTGAACCCACTTCCTATTTCTTCATCTTCTATCACTTGCCATGTAGTATAGGGTGTTTTCTTCACAAGTTTCATGACTTGGTGAAGATGGAGCTTGATCTTGAGTTGCCTCGACGTAGATCATCTTCGGCATCGAAGTCGACGACTTAGCCCGATCATTTCTTCGACGAAACCATCGCTAGAGTCCGGGATCCGATGATCGCAGTGGAGGGACGTCATCACGGAGCTAAGGAAGTGGAGGACCGGATCTACAAAGCTTGTAGTCACTTTCCTTTTAGTTAAAGTTGTTAACTTGCTTTAGTTTCGCCTTACCTCTAGTTTACGATCTCCCATTAGGGTTTCTCGGCTCTTGTAAAATTTGATTTTGGCATGGTTGATCTGTTGTGGAACCTCATTAGTATGCCTAGGAACCCTACAGTGGTATCAGAGCCTAGCTAGAGCCTTAGGCGAAATGTAGACGATGTTTTAAGTCCGATCGAAACACGAAACCCTAATCCGACCCCTTCTCTGTACATTTTTCAAAACTGTGCATTTTTCCAAATTAAAAATATGCAGAAAAATAAGCAGGGTTTTCTAAGAATTACTGTGCAAAACGTGGTCCTAACTCCATCAAAGCGCCGCGGAACCGCGGCCGTACCCCACGTGGCGCGGCGGTTCCGTGGTCATACTGTTGCTTCGTTGACCAAGCTTTGCACAGTGATGTTTCTATTGGACTCCTGAGTTTTCTGGGTAATTTTAATGTTCACTCAAGAGTTGAGTAATCTGGGGTGTTTTAGGGATTCGATGATTCGATCGGAAACTTTAGCTGCGTCTATGTGTTTTTCCGGGTAATTTAGAATATGTTGAAAAGTTCGACCGGATATAAATACCCACTTTTTCCCCTGCCGGGAAATTTCCAATTGTTGGATTTTTCCGTAGTTTAATGACGTTCTAAGTAGTGCAAGTAACGCGATGGTCCCTCTAGAAGACAACAAACCTTAACTCGATTATGTGACCGTCTTGAACTGCTCTTTGAACCTTAGGGTTTGGGGCAGTACGGCATACCACATGTGAGGCGTTGGCTTGACCCTTCTACGGCTGGACCGTTGGTACTGAGGCATGAAGTGAATGTTTTTAAACTTATTTCATGTGTTGAGCTGTTTCGGGAAAACTTGGATGTTCGATTGTTCGGTCGGAAAGTTTAACATTTTCTATTTATCCGGAATGTGACACATTATTTGGAATCCACAAGTAGTTATGAGATAACTGAATGAATGTTATAAACATAGCAGTTTAGTCTCATTTGATCGGTTGCCACCGGATTTTGATGTGATCAAAAGTCCGTCGCAATCACGTTGCGAACACGGATACTCACCGGTAAACTTAATAGACAGCCACACCCAAAGCCCCGACCAAGTGACTGTAGGAGAACCCCGCCGCCGAAAGCATCCGTTCGGGTGCTCGCGGCAGCAGTGTTCCGCCTTGGTGCACTTCGTCGACGGCATCGGGGGTGCGGCCGCCTACTAAAGTTTGCGACGAGCATTCGATCAGGATGTCGGGAATCTTGTTGAATTTCCCGACTTGATATTGAAAAGAGTTTTCGATAATGAGACTAAAATGCGGGGTTTATAATTGTTAGGCATGCGATGTCTAAGGAATTCATTTGATTAGGCATGCGATGTCTAAAGAGTTTGCGGATTCCAACTGTTGTAGTTTTACACTTTCTTTTCTGCGACCGTAAGTGTAATATGTGATATCGCCGGTTTCGTTGCTATATGTCAATGACAATTGGGATGTGCATGTTTACTTACGTTGATGACATGCGATGTTATGTGTTGCTGGATATGTTATATTGGATCGTCGTGTTTGAATAGCCGGGTTTTTTTTATGTAAGATGAGTGTTTTTCATTTTCATTCATGTAAAAACTTGTATGTAATATTCTTTTATTGGGGCACTTCCAGGTTGCGGAATATGTCACCGTTAATGTATATTATTTACTTTTCCGCATTAGGATAGACCCAAGGAGGGGAGCACAAGTAACCGGGTTCTAGGGTCCAGTGGGAGACCATCTCGAGGAGTCGAGTACGGGTCTCCTAACCCTAAAATTGGTAGGGTTGCTTGACGCTCTCATAGGGGTCTAGGGGTGTGGGATTGGCTATTCATCGCGACCGTGGAATCCGTGTTTTATACTGGCTCGTATTAAAAACATGGGCGTCCTAGTAAATCCAATATTTCATATGATATTTTCTGCTGCGTTATCTGTGATCTGATCATGTGATATGTTCAGATAGATATTATATATAGTATATATGATATATTATATAGACGTTGCTTATGTTTTACACCCGCGCTAGCACTGCCTCGCTCTGGCGTTAGTTACCTAACCTAACGGTGCAGACGAGGCATCGAGGCGAATGCGGATGGCATAAGCGTACGTTATATTTATCTGTGATGTTTAGGTGGACTTAAATGATGGGACATTCATTAATGTGATTAATGAAAGAAAATAAACCTAAAAGATGTTGTGGAATCAAATTTCTAAATAAAACAAGTAGCTACAGTTCTTGCTTTGCATCGCGGTGTTCCTTGTAGAACATCCTGCACCTTATTCGATAAGGAAAGGACCGAGATCCTTTCACCGGGAGTGACTCTTTTAGCAATAACCGGCAGATGCTACAACTCTCGGTTTGTATTTTGATTGCTTCTATAGTTTCTGCTTTGCACAGCGGTATATATGATATATCCTGCACCTTATTCGATGAGGAAAGAGCCGACGATCCCTTCACCGGGAGTGACCCCTTTAGCAAAACTAGAAAAGCCTCAAAAACATTCCATTTAAAAACCATTTGATTCCGCAACGAGATCAAGTTCAAAGCGTTAAAGGTTTTCTTAAAAACCATCTGCAACCCTCCGTCATTTTAGGAAGTAGAGTACTTAGTATTCGTGCTACGTTTGTCGACTATAGCCGAGGCGTAGTGTGCGGTAGCTAAGTGATGTCTTCCTACACAGCATATGATGCGATTAGTTAGGACAGTCATGTGGCTTTGTTGACCTTAGCCAAGGGTCATGTGGGTGGGTCTAATTAATCATGAAATGACGGGTAGAACTTGACTAGTGCTTATGATTTGTTGACCTTAGCCAAGGTCATAAGTGCTAGGGGTAAAAACCTTTATCGGGAGTTTCAAGTGTTGAAATTTGCAATGAGATTGCATATCTTCTATATGATAGTTGGATCCCGATACCCACTGCGAGTAATTGTTACTCCTGGGAGAGTTTTGCACTTTGCAATTAGCCGATCAAGTAGGTATCTAGAAAGGTGTCAACGGGGTTACGCCTCTGGGAAAACGAGGTTTACTGTAATTAGGTCCGTGCGAAAGCACGGGGAACCTTCCTCAAAGTACCGACACTGGCCTGGCTGAAAGATTGGCGAACTTGTAGAGTGTAATTAATCCCGGCTAGTCTTTCCTTTTAAGGTTTGAAGGAAGATTTGATAAAAACAGTGGGAGCCATCCTGATTAGATAAAATAAATAACCAATCTAATCTTGCAAGAGCGCACGCAGAGTGTTTTCTTCTCTCTTTCCAGGTAGCGACCATATCACGTCTTAATCAAGATAATAATATGGATGTATTGACCGAACCAGCTTGTTATACTGAGCTGGGGATCGTTGGTTCCGCTCCAACTTATAATTGTTATAAGGCAGAGCAGGAAATTAGGGAATACCAGAATTCCTATGCCGCCCAAACGAAGAAAGTGCATATGATGCATCTCCTTCGGGTGTGTTCATTATAAAGAACTGTTTCTCAGTGTTCTCTGCGTCCTGGGTATCTGATACCGGATCAGGATCCCAGATATGTAATCTGTTATATAGGGCTACAGAAAGGCAGAGAACTGAGAACGGGTAATAAGTTTCATGAGACAGAAAATGGTGCAAGAGTTGCAGCCAGGTCTATTGGTCACTGTCACCCTGTATTACTAATACATTGATTCTGAACAAATGCTATTAGATACCGAACCTGATATACAAAATCATATCAGTCTCTTTATTTGTAAAGAAACGATATAATTTTGTATTGTTGGATATTGTTTTGAATATTTCCTATATCAAAAGTTGATCGGTTCAGGCACGTTATCTAAAAGCATTGATGTTCTAAATCAAACTACAGTTCTTAGTATACGGAACACACACAAGAGGAAGAGTTCAGAAATGAACAAATCCTTCTTGAGGCATTGTAGACTAGGTCATATCAATGCGACCCGGCTGACTGAAGTTACATTTAGATGCATATTTAAATCAGTTTGAATTTACATCTTATGAAACTTGCCAGTCATGTCACAAAGATTAGATGACCATACCTCTGTTTATTGGAAACAGAGAAAGAGTTAGTAAACTCTTGGGATTGATACATGTTGATGTATATAAGGTCCCCTGTCTACACATGCCAGGACCGGTTCTTTGTACTTCATTACATTCTCTGATGATCTCTCAAGATTCAGTCACATGTTCCTGTTGAAACAGAAGTCCGAAGCTTTTGAGATATTCACAGAATATAAGTTAGAAGTAGAGAACCAAAATACGGGTATAAGTATTATGTCCTTTGATAAGATCAGAGAGGAGAATACTTGTGCATAGAATTCCTGGACTATTCTAAAGAAGAATGAGATTCTCTCTCGGTGTTACTCCTCTGAATATACCACAGCACAACGGTGTATCGGGGCGGAGCAATCGCACCATATTAGATATGGTGTGCTCTATGATGAGTACTACTGAGTAACCTATTTCCTTTTGGGGTTATGCACTTGAGAAGCTGCATACCTATTGAATTGAGTTCCAATCAAATCAGTGCCTACCACTCCATATAAGATATGGTATGGGAAGAGCCTATCTCTTAAGAAAGTTAAGATTTGGGATTGTTCGGCCTATATCAAAAGCAAAATCCGGACAAGATCGAGGCAAGGTCAGTTCTGTAGACCTGGAAAGGTTCCAGCTATACAAACTACAGCTAATGATTTGATAGAACCAAAAGATTCAATAGTCTCCGACGAACCTCAGCCTCTCCGCCGATCTAGCAGGGTTCCTCATCCTCCTGAGAGATACTTCGGTTTCTCGATGACAGTGGGAGAGAGGATTGCATCATGAGATGATGACCTAGCTAGTTTCGAGCAGGCAATCAAGAGTAGGGACTCTGTAAGAATGGCTGGATGCTTAGCGATTTGAGATGGAATCCATGTACACCAACAAAGTATGGACTTTGGTTGCTATATCTGAAGGGTTAAATCCCCATCAGGAGCAAGTATATCTTGAGAAGATTACTTGGTGTAGATGGAAAAGTTGAGACTTTCAAAGCTAGACTTGTTAAAGGTTTTCGTCATCGACCAGGCGTGGATAATGATGAAACTTTTTCCAGTGGCTATGCTTAAGTCCATCTGGATCCTACTTGCTACGGCTACATACCATGACTACGATATCTGGTGGTTGGGTGTCATGACTGCTTTTCTAAATAATGATTTAGAAGAGAACGTCTATAAGAACACAGCCAGAGGGCTTCGTAAACAGTGGGAGCAGCAGAAACGTGTGCAAGTTGCTTTACAGAATAAAGCTGGCATCGTAGAGTTAGAATGTCTGTTTAGATGTGGTAGTCGAAGTGTTTGACTTCATCAAAATGATAGATGAACCTTGTATGTACAAAAAGGTAGTAGAGAGTAAGGTGGTCATCCTCGTATTGTACGTGGATAACATACTCTTGATAGGAAAAGAGTTTCCTATGCTACGCTCGGTCAATCTCCTCTTATCACAAGGATTCTCCAATAGGATAAAGGTGATACCTCCTAAATCCTGGGATTTGGATATATGAGATAGATCTAAATAGATATTAGGCTTCTCACTAGGTTTAGTGAGATGGTATTAATCGATCCTGGGGAGAATCACAGGAAAGGTTTCACGGTGATAAAGACGACTGAATGTCAGTCGCAGGCAATGTCTTTACCCTCAGTGGAGGGACGGTATGTTGGAAGAGTTCCAAGCAAGATACTGTGGCAGATTAGACGATAAAGGCTGGTAACATCGCTATTAAAGATACAACCAAAGAGGCAGTTTGGGTGTATATTGGTTCATGAGATGAACTAGGTTCCTACCATTGTGTGACAATGGAAGTGCGGTTTTGGCCAGGGAACCCTGGTCCCATCAGTGACCCAGACATATTCTAAGGCAGCATCACCTGATCATGGAGATAGTTGATCCCCACGGTGATCGAGGTTAGGAGAGTAGACTCAGAGGACAACACGGCGGATCCACTCACAAAGGCTTTTTCCTAGAGAGAGACTTATATGGGATGGTTGAGTATTAGATACTACAACTACTGCTACAGATGGCCCTAGTGCAAGTGGGAGATTGTTAGTTATATGTATGCCCTAGAGGCCATTACTGTACATTGGATGTATATTATAGTGGATGCTGGGACATATATAGGTAGGACTTTCTTGCTCGACATGATAGTATGCTATCTGGTTGCTCTTTATCTTAACATGTATACTTTCTGTCTCTCTGTTACATATTGATAAAGCCCTTAGGATGTGTACTCGACTTCCAGGACTATGATGTAGATCGTACTAGTGGGGCCTGGGTAGTCCATGAGTACATCCTTCAATGTTCCTAGTCGTGGGAATATCGAGACGGGGCATCGATATTCCAGAGTAGACTAGCGTATATCTTCTCGACCCATGTGATGGGCGATGGATGATCCCATATCCATTGGTGTTTGACATCAGAGATGGTATGCGGGTGCTCAGTGGAGACTGGGTATACTGAACGGACTCGCCGAGAACTCTCAGATGGTATTATACCTCACGTCAGATGGCAGTTCTCTGGTGACACTGGTACAGCTTAGTCTGTTGACTCGAGATCGTCATAGAGTCTTGTGTGTCTCCCACTGTGCTTTGATTTCCACCCTACCACGGCTCTACTGAGTCATGCAAACAGGTGGTTTTTGGGTACAGTCCCGATTCACACGGAGGCAATGAGCGATAGGAGGGGATTCGTCTCTCCCGGTATTGGGAGTTGATGTTGCGCTATGCTCGACTGGCCATAACTGGAAATCCCTGGCCAGGGTTGCAGTGATTTACTAGTAAGAGTTATCAGTAGTTTCACGCTTGTTATGGACCTTACATCGGCATGACTTATCAAGCTACTGGGGTCTGACGTTTACCACTCCTAGGAGAGATACGCGGCATATCAGACGAACAGACCGGACTGTACGGTAAGTGTTACTGGTTGGATTCACAGGAGTGTGAGCGGGCTTGCTCGTTGATCTTCTGATCGCTCAATACCCTGGGGGCCGTTACGTTTAGCAGACCGCTTACGGCTTGTGGGTGTTTGATATGATCATCACCTGCTGCCGGCGTATTGATGAGTCTTTAGAGTCCTACACAGAGGTTTCCTGGCTCAAGAAAAACGAAATAGGAGCGCATATGAGATATGTGCGGGACCGAGAATAATGCGTGTATGTGATACCGTATTCTATTCTCGCGATGAATGTATCGATTGGTTGTATGCGATATAACCTAGTTATCGAATCGAGGATTGATTCGATAAGTCGATACATTGGATATTAGTCGGTTATATGCGATATGACCGGATCCTTAAATCAAGTGTTGATTTAATGATTTAATGTATAATTATAAATTTGATATATTACTTTACATTAACTAGTATTGATTCACTTAAGATTATTTTTCTCACTTTAATGTGCACATTGTATATATGATATATGTTTGTGCACTAGTTTGTATCATGTTTGATGATACATGCAAACTTGGGTGTGTGTTTACTTTAAACCATGTTTAGTTAATGGTTAGGGTTTCCATTACCTTATTTATTCATTTACTTATTTATTTTGGTAAAATAGAATGGTTGCTTTCTTAGTCTTTATGCAAGAAGCTTCATGATGCTTTATGCATCTTTCAAACAATTCTACCATTTTGTTTTATACTAAACCTAACCATTTAACTAAACCCTAGTTTATTCTCTACACTCAACCATGGTTGCAAAAATGATAAGAATCACTTGGATTTTATTTTTAATAATGCCTTTTTCTTTCTTCTTCTTCTTCCTCTTCATGAATAGAAGAAAGTCCTCTTGAAAATTTCCAAATGATGATTTCAAGTGAGAAATCCAAATCCAAAGTGAACCTACTTTCTATTTCTTCATCCTCTACCACTTGCCATGTAGTATATGGTGTTTTCTTCACAAGTTTCATGACTTGGTGAAGATGGAGCTTGATCTTGAGTTGCCTCGACGTGGATCATCTTCGGCATCGAAGTCGACCACCTAGCCCGATCATTTCTTCGACGAAACCATCGCTAGAGTCCGGGATCCGATGATCACAGCGGAGGGACGACATCACGGAGCTAAGGAAGTGGAGGACCGGATCTACAAAGGTTGTAGTCACTTTCCTTTTAGTTAAAGTTGTTAACTTGCTTTAGTTTCGCCTTACCTCTAGTTTACGATCTCGCATTAGGGTTTCTCGGCACTTGTAAAATTTGATTTTGGCATGGTTGATCTGTTGTGGAACCTCATCAGTGTGCCTAGGAACCCTACACCATTAACCTAATGCTAGCAAACTAGAAGATGGTGTTGAGCCACGGCAGCGCCCCGGCCGTCTACTCGAGGCCAAAATGCGGAATCAAAAATTTTTCTTAACTTTTAAACTGGCGCTACCGCGGACAATAAATCCCGGATCGTAACCATTAACCTAATCCTAGCTATCAAGAGAAGGGGTGAGAGATATACCGAGTGATCCGTGTCCTCCGGTCTTCTCGTCGTCGTCCCGATCTCCCGCGGAATCTCCGATCTTCATCTCCTCTCCGGAAAGGGCACCACGTAGCTGGATTCTTTTACGGGCTCCCACCTCTGGACCGAGGCAACTCGGGCGCGAAGTTGGCTAGCCGACGCGTCCAAGGGTACGGTAGGTTGTAGTGTAGAACCTTTATCTCATTGGGGTTTATGTTTCCATTGGTGATGGAGGAACGAGGTTAAGAAAAATGGTGCTTTCATTTTTTCCAAACAAGAAGAATGAGATTAAGAAATATGTACCACCACAAAAATGAAAATCTCTCTTCTCACTCAAGTGGCCGGCCATTTCAAATATGGTGGAGGAAAAACAAACACAAGAAGGGAGGTGAGTGTAGGAAAAGAAGAATGGTGACCACACCCCCAAGCAATGATAACAATATCATATCAAAATCAAATCCATCATAATCCTTTCTAATCTCAATAAAGCAAGCCATCATGAAAAAGCAAAGATGCTTAACTTATCACAATGCCACAAATGCAAGAAACCCCCTCCACAAATGTTATTTGCAAACTTGCAAATAACCCCCTCCATCGAAAAGTCCGGCCGTGAAGGAAAAAAGGAAAACTGGCCGGAACGGAATGCAAACTGGCAACTTCAGAAAACTGATCCCGTAATAAATTACAGGAAAACCCCGCGACTGCATATACATGCCCGCATTTGTATTCCCACTGAATACAAATGCAAAGAGACAAAATCTACACTATCTAATACTAGGATCCGGCTTAAGCCAAAGCCGGCTAGTAAAATCCGTCCGATCACGATCCGTGCAATACCGCACGTATCTGATCGAACCCTGCCATATCTCTATATGGCCTCTACAGCGTTTCACCCGAAACTTGAGTAACTGTGTGTGGTGGAATCTAAAGACTCGTCAATACTATGGCTGTGGATTTAACCACTAGCATGTCAGAGGTATTAGCCATACGTGACGGGCCACCAGCTATTGACCAAAAGGGACGTCGATGAGCGAACTCATCCTGACACCCTACTGAGCCTGTCAGTGACAATATCCGTACAGTCCGGTCCGTTCGTCTATGAGTATCGCATGGCGGGCCTAGGGGATTGGTAAAAGTCAAACCCCCAAAAGCGGTACAAGTCGTGTCGGAGTGTAGTCCAGAACACCCTGAGATACTACTGGAATACCTACCAGTAAATCTTCTGCCTCGGCCGAGGGCTTTGTGTAATGGCTCTCCTAGACACAGCGCGACCTCACCCCCAATACCGGGAGAGATAAACCCCTGCAGATCCGCTCACTGCCTCCATGTGGCTCGGGACTGTACCCAACTAAAACCTGTTTGCACGACTCCTTTGAGCCGTGGTAGGGTAGTAATCAAAGCACAGTGGGAACTCATACGAGACAAATGACGATCTCAGGTCGATGAACTAACCTGTACACATGTCACCTGGGAACTGCTATCTGACGTCTGGTATAATCCCAACTAGCAGGTTCCCGACGAGTCCTGTCCGGTGTACTCATAACCCAATGAGCACCTGTATACATCTTAGGTGAACCAACTGACACCAATGGCTTGTGAGACCGGCCACCGCCCCTCATCGGGGTCTCGACTGTATACAATAGTCTACTAATGGAGTATCGATGCCCAGTCTCGAAACTCCCACGACTAGGGACCTTTTAAGGATGTGCTTATAGACTCCAGCTCTCACGTATATGATCGCCCTCATACTGCTGGTAGTCAAGCAAGAATCCTAGAGGCTCTATCAACGTTTAATAGCGACTCGTAAGGTCATCTAAAGCAGTACACGATGATAAAGATAAACCAGATAGCATACTATCATCTTGAGTAAGACTGTCCTACCGGGATAGGTCCTCCCTCAATCATTGCAATCACGTGCCTGTGATCCAATAATTGACTCTGAGGGCACTATCTCCAACAATCTCCCACTTGCACTCAAGGCTAATTATTGCGATGTCGCATACTCACAGCCCGTGTGATACCGAACACCCAACTCCTCTACTAGTCAGTCTCACAAAGCTTGTTTGCGAAACTATTGTGTTCGAGGAATAGCCTCAGTGAGTGGATCCGCTGTGAAGTTTCTTTCTATGTATCTCTATATCTCAAGTTCCCGGAGAAAACCATCTCCCGAAATGAGCAATACCTGTCTTAGAATGTGTCTGGATGTCTGATGGGACCTAGCTCATAAATGAACTCCAAATCCAAACTTCTTAGACTGTATTGTCAACTGAACTTAATCAGTATCCTGCGCCATGCCTTTCCCTCAGTATCCACCTGGATCACCTGTCCAAAATACTGCCCCTCGTCAGAGGGAAAACTATAACTCTGACAGCCACTCTGCCATCCAGGTCACCTTGGAAGCCTGGAATGATAACTATCTCCTAAAGAAGGCTGCCGTTATCAAATCCCTAGAACATTCACTTATGTTCTAAAACTGCTTCCGATTGTTTCTCCAGGATTGGATTAATATCAACTTATTGCATCTACTGCAAGAATAAAATCTGGAGTGGTACTTGACATCTCATGATTGACTCAATTGCCTAAGCAAGTGATCTGCCAATCATGCGTATCCCTCTCCCCATTAGTCTGTAAGACACCTTTAGAGAGGGTGACTCCATTACCTGCAGGTACACCACCATGCCAGGAGTCGTCCATTCTAAATACTCTTAGAATGCTGTCTAAGTACCCTGATTGGGAAACCACCCAAATCTAGATCTAAAACCATAGATCTAGTAACCAGAATGTCCGATATAAGATCCAATTCCTATGTGGAGAAACCACTGTGTGACGACCAACGTATAACCGATCGTAGTATAGGAATATCACTTCCTACTCTGTGTATGTCATCAAATTCCAGGACATCACACTCTACTACCTTCTTTACAGATCCATCCCCTATTCTGATGAAGTCAAACCTATGACTGTCACATCAGAAATAGATGATCTATCTCCGCTATATCTGCTTAAGTCTATAAATAGACATAAGCCTCTTGCCCACTGTGCTTCCGTTGCTCCCACTGACTACGACAACCCTCTGGCAGAGTCATATAGACGTACACTTCTAAAGCCAGTTTAGAACGACGCTATACTCATCCTCCTGCCGGGTCTCACAGTCTGGAACAACAGCAATGGCAAGTCTGGGTAAACAAGAACCTCCCTGCCACCGTCCTTGATCATACCGAAGTGCCTCTTGGGTGCCTGAGGTTACCCACTTTATCTGTGGAGTGGCCAATGGAATGTCAAATCAGATTGAATCTTTAGGTTCTTATCAAATCTTCAGTAATCGTTTGCGGTTCTGGAATCACTTCCAGTTCTACCATACTCCCACTACTGTTTTCTGAAAAAATCCATTTTTATTTAAAAATTGTGGCGAGTCAAGAACAATATCACTATTGATCTTCCTGATGGTAGAAAGTCAACCCTCGTCATAGCCTGGGTCAACCCACAAACAGCCATTACAGAAACGTGCCTTGAGTTTTCCAGAGTCTGGTTTTAAGCATAAGCCGGACAACTCCCCGTACCTTAACATTGTTAAGATATGAACTGTTCTATATCCAATATAGAAACAGAGGCACTGATTTAATTGAACCAGATTCAAATCATGCAGCTGTCTCCAGTGCATGTCAACTAAATGGAAAAAGGCCGATCAGCATTACTCAACTTAGGAGTACTTCCAATTATGAGTAACCTGAAAGAGAAGCAAGTCCTCTTAATCATTACTATCAACTGAATACCATACACAAGTATGTACATCTTCGATCACCTTGAAGAATCCCGATACTTGCAATACCTGGTTCTCTACTTTACTCTTATACCTATAACTTCTCAAAATTCGGACCTTGTGTTTCTACGAAACACTTGTCTAAAAACTAGAGAAGTCATAAGTAAGCCGAATATAGTACGAGGACCAACCCCTCTGTCCTAATGGACACTGGACAATATACAATACTTTGTACAAGTCCCTTGAGTCTAATAACTCATTCACTGTGTGTCGTAGGATGAAAACTGTACTTATGGTTAAGAAGAATTACACCGCTGTTCAATACTCCTTACCTAACCATCCACTGATATAGGTAAATGTCATAGACATTATTTCAAAAAAGTATATCTCACTCTATAAAAATAAACGTACAGATATATCAATTTGAAATTGGTGCATAACAACGGATATTCAAAACCAAATATTTGTCGTCCGGCAAACAACCCAGGTGACTTCCTCAAATATCACCAATTACAACGAATTCCGATATAATGAGGATGATCACCTAATTCCCAATAACTTACTCCCACTCATCATCTGTAAAACCATACAGATATGAGAATCATACCTGGTAAATACAGAACCTGTAGCAAGTGCCTAATTGGGAAATCAGTTTTCTTTTAACAGTACTTAGTGAAACTGAAACATTGAAATGTTTCGATGGGGTATCTCGGTATTCCTAGTAATGCATCTTCCATTATCCAGATTCACAACTATAACCGTATAATTCTTTGCCACCTCTCCAAATCCCTTTATATGTCTTTAGTCATTACCTTCTGTACACCCCTTTAAGCCAAATGGTTTTCTTCCTTCCCTACCGTTCGGCACCAGCCTATGGTTTGGAAGAAGACTATCCAATAAGCATAATGGGTGTACTGTCCTAATCCTAAGAGCACTCGCAATGCGAAAGAAGGTGAAGATAAAGGACAACCGAATAAACCTTATTCCTATTTCTCCTGAACCAGGATCCATCCCCGAACTGAAACAAGTTCCTTTCGAGTTCGTATATAACCATACGATGGATTATCCAATAAACTTGGGATCTTCGTAGTGATACGGAGTGTCCTGGAGAAATAAAAAGGTGATTTAGGATTGGCAAAGAAATACTTGGTTTGGTTGTGAATAGCAGTCGCAATTTACTTTGCCCTCTTACTAATCCCTTGCTTTGTCTTAACTTAATACCTTCTGTACACCATTTTTATGCTAATTGGTTTTCTTCATTCCCTACCGTTCGGCACCAGCCTAAGCTTTGGAAGAAGACTATCCAATTTGCGTAATAGGTGTACTATCTCCTAAACCAAGGAGTACTCGCAACCTGAGAGAAGGTAAAAGGAAAAGACAACTGAATAGTCCTATTCGTTTTCTCCAGAACCAGAAACCATCCTCGAATTCCTTCAAGTTCATATATAACCATACGATGGTTTTGTCCAATGGAAGTGGACGTTCGTAGTAATACGGGGTGTCCTGGAGAAAAGGGTAAAAGTAGGAGTGGCAATGAGGTTTGCAACTCTGACAATCCAAAAGCCAGTCTTATAAGAAGGTTCGGTTAACTTGGTCACTGAGTCATAGTCTAGGGTCGGGTCAATGGTCGCTGCCAAAGAGAGAGAGAAAAGAAACACTCAGCGTGCACTCTAACCTAGATCAGAATGGTTATCACTTTATCTAATCAGGAAACCTCCCACTGTAACCTCAAATTCTTCTCCAAACCTAAAAGAAGAATTAGTCGGGATCACCCGAGGAGTAAACCAACTCATCAGTGGGAATCGGGATCCAACTATCATCGCATGATAACTTGAAGAAATCCACTCAAGTCACCACACTCCAGAAGGTATGCGCATGCCTGGCAAGTTTCAGTTTTTTTAGAAACTCCCGATGTGATTTTTACCCCAAGCGGCTTATGACCTTGACTAGGTCAACAAACCATAAACCGCCAGTCAAGTTCAACCCGTCATTATTCTGGATTGCATTAAACCCACCCATACGTGCCCTTGACTAGGTCAACAAGGCCGCACGACTGTCCTAACCAATCCCACTTATACAACAAACAAATACCACTTAGCTACCGAACACTACGTCTTGACTAGGTCAACAAACGCAGCACGAATACTAAATAATACCCGTAGGAAATGACGGAGGTCTACGGCTAGTTTTTGGCGAAAAACCTTTAACGTAATGAACTTGATATCGTTGAAGGAACTGCATAGCTTTTTATAAAATATAGTGACGAAAACCCTTTGCTAAAGAGGTCACTCCCGGTGAAGGGATCTCGGCTCTTTCCCCGTAGAATGAGGTGCAGGATATTCCAACTGAATACCACGATGCAAAGCAAAAAGTAATCAGCTATAGTGAAGTTATTGCCCTGACGCAAACTTCTGTCCAAGGGGTCACTCCCGGTGAAGGGATCTCGGCCCTTGCCTCATCGACTGAGGAGCATGTTATTCCAACTGAATACCACGATGCAAAACAAAAGTGAACGTCCTTGCAATAACAGCTTTTTTTGAAAAATGTTCCAACAACATCAGAATAGGTTTGTTTATCTTGCATTGATCCGAATCAACGCAGTCCCATCAATTGATCACACCACAAAGAATGAAAAATAATGATGTACGTATATGCCATCCGCATTCGCCACTGGGTCCCGTCATCACCCGTTAGGTTACTTAACTAACGACAGAGCGGGGATTGGACTAGCGCGGATGCAAAACATATACAACATCTACTAGTATATATATAATATATAATTTTCGCTCAAGGTGTGATAAAATGCAACATCACAGAAATGTAACCAGCATCACAGAACAATACAGATATCTGGGATCCCCGGGTTTCATAGAGCCTCTACTGAAACCCGACGTTCCCCTGGTCGTGTGGATAGCCTGTGCAATGAAAAACCTAGACCCCTACGGGCGTGGCAAGTTACCCGCCAAAACCTGAAGCGAGGCAGCCTCCTTCAACAACGTGAATGGACCACCCAGCACTTCACGGAATCCGGTAACTCGGGCACCCCTCCTGGGTCAACCTGTACCCCCTACGAGTGCGGCGAATAGCCCGCCAATACTAGAGTAAAGCCCCCTCCGTCTCAATGCCATGAGATGCAGGCTCGTTGCCCTCTAGAACCCGGCTATCCGTGCACCCCTCCGCGGGGCAATCCTAGTACAGAAAGTAAAATATACATTCAACGGGTTTATCGACCGCAACCTGGTCGTGCCCCAAAAGAATAATACAAACAGGCAGTGACGGCAGTCCACATGTCGGACGCTCGCCCCGCAATATCAAATGTACATATAAAACAAAACTGTACTAACATTGCATCCAGGCTATCCTCCACGACCGATCCGCAACAACACAGCATAATTAAAGAACATCAACGTGAATGTCACGTTCGCAAATCCGTCTAACCGGGCTATAGCAGTTAGACAGGATTTACCGATCAAGTGACATTCACGGTCGCAGATATAATGTAAATACTGTGAACTAACATGTTTAAAATTTTCGATCGAACAAATATACCCAAGTGGGCCCCAAGCACTACTGTAGCACTCACAGAAAATCTGGGCCCAAAAAGAATGTTCCAAAAACCCTATTTCCAACCCAAAAGCTCACTGAAAAAATTTGGTCCAATGAATAGTTAAAATGGCCGCGAAACCGCGGCAGTTTGGCCGCGGTTCCGCGATGGAATAGTGAGATCACGCGACCAAATTTTCACAGAATGCTTAGAGCTCCTTACACATGTCTCTGCAATGTACTGAAAAATTTTTATAGCCCAAAAAATTTCGACAGAAACCTGATGCGACGAAAACACGGTTTTTGGAAATTCCGATCGATCAAACTTGTAAACATGTTAGAGCAAGCTAGACTAGGTTAATGGCGTGGCTCTGATACCATGTTGAGCCACGGCAGCGCCCCGGCCGTCTACTCGAGGCCAAAATACGGAATCAAAAATTTTTCTTAACTTTTAAACTGGCGCTACCGCGGACAATAAAACCCGGATCGTAACCATTAACCTAATCCTAGCTATCAAGAGAAGGGGTGAGAGATATACCGAGTGATCCGTGTCCTCCGGTCTTCTCGTCGTCGTCCCGATCTCCCGCGGAATCTCCGATCTTCATCTCCTCTCCGGAAAGGGCACCACGTAGCCGGATTCTTTTACGGGCTCCCACCTCTGGACCGAGGCAACTCGGGCGCGAAGTTGGTTAGCCGACGCGTCCAAGGGTACTGTAGGTTGTAGTGTAGATCCTTTGTCTCATTGGGGTTTATGTTGCCATTGGTGATGGAGGAATGAGGTTAAGAAAAATGGTGCTTTCATTTTTTCCAAACAAGAAGAATGAGATGAAGAAATATGTGCCACCACAAAAATGAAAATCTCTCTTCTCACTCAAGTGGCCGGCCATTTCAAATATGGTGGAGGAAAAACAAGCACAAGAAGGGAGGTGAGTGTAGGAAAAGAAGAATGGTGACCACACCACCAAGCAATGATAACAATATCATATCAAAATCAAATCCATCCTAATCCTTTCTAATCTCAATAAAGCAAGCCATCATGAAAAAGCAAAGATGCTTAACTTATCACAATGCCACAAATGCAAGAAACCCCCTCCACAAATGTTATTTGTAAACTTGCAAATAACCCCCTCCATCGATAAGTCCGGCCGTGAAGGAACAAAGGAAAACTGGCCGGAACGGAATGCAAACTGGCAACTTCAGTAAACTGATCCCGTAATAAATTACAGGAAAACCCCGCGACTGCATATACATGCCCGTATTTGTATTCCCACTGAATACAAATGCAAAGAGACAAAATCTACACTATCTAATACTAGGATCTGGCTTAACCCAAAGCCGGCTAGTAAAATCCGTCCGATCACGATCCGTGCAATACCGCACGTATCTGATCGAACCCTGCCATATCTCCATACGGCCTCTACAGCATTTCGCCCGAAACTTGAGTAACTGTGTGTGGTGGACTCTAAAGACTCGTCAATACTATGGCTGTGGATTTAACCACTAGCACGTCAGAGGTATTAGCCATACGTGACGGGCCACCAGCTATTGACCAAAAGGGACGTCGATGAGCGAACTCATCCTGACACCCTACTGAGCCTGTTAGTGACAATATCCATACAGTCCGGTCCGTTCGTCTATGAGTATCGCTTGGCGGGCCTAGGGGGTTGATAAAAGTCTGACCCCCAAAAGCGGTACAAGTCGTGTCGGAGTGTAGCCCAGAACACCCTGAGATACTACTGGAATACCTACCAGTAAATCTCCTGCCTCGGCCGAGGGCTTTGTGTAATGGCTTTCCTAGACACAGCGCGACCTCACCCCCAATACCGGGAGAGACGAACCCCTGCAGATCCGCTCACTGCCTCCATGTGGCTCGGGACTATACCCAACTAAAACCTGTTTGCACGACTCCTTTGAGCCGTGGTAGGATAGTAATCAAAGCACAGTGGGAACTCACACGAGACAAATGACGATCTCAGGTCGATGAACTAACCTGTACACATGTCACCTGGGAACTGCTATCTGACGTCAGGTATAATCCCAACTAGCAGGTTCCCGGTGAGTCCTGTCCGGTGTACTCATAACCCAATGAGCACCTGTATACATCTTAGGTGAACCAACTGACACCAATGGCTTCTGAGACCGGCCACCACCTCTCGTCGGGGTCTCGACTGTATACACTAGTCTACTAATGGAGTATCGATGCCTAGTCTCGAAACTCCCACGACTATGGACCTTTTAAGGATATGCTTATAGACTCCAGCTCTCACGTATATGATCGCCCTCATACTGCTGGTAGTCAAGTAAGAATCCTAGGGGCTCAATCAACGTGTAATAGCGACTCGTAAGGTCACCTAAAGCAGTACACGATGATAAAGATAAACCATATAGCATACTATCATCTTGAGTAAGACTGTCCTACCGGGATAGGTCCTCCCTCAATCATTGCAATCACGTGCCGGTGATCCAATAATTGACTCTGAGGGCACTATCTCCAACAGATGGGTAGAATGCTATATCGAGCGATCCGTGTCCTTCGGTCTTCGGCCTCCACTCCGATCTCCTCGCGGAATCTCCGGTCTTCATCTCCTCGTCGGAACGGGCACCACATCGCCAGCTTCTTTTACGGGCTCCCACCTCTGGACCGAGGCAACTCGGGCACGAAGTTGGCGAGCCGACGTGTCCAAGAAATGCTGTAGGCTAGTGTAGAATAGTTTGTCTCTAGCGGGTATGAAGTTGCCATATATGATGGAGGAGAAGAATGATCTTTAGAGTGAGGTGAGGGATTTTTGTAGCAAGCCAAAAATGAGATGAGTAATTTCCCCACACATAAAATGAATCCTCTCCCCTCTCCCAAATTATGGCCGGCCCCTATCAAGAATGAGGAGAGAAAAAAAAAACAAAAACCATGAAGGGAGGTGAGTGTAGTAAAAGCAAAATGGTGACCATAACCAATGTGATGATAATAATGTCACTTCTATTTCTAATCCCATCCTTTCAAAACTAATCACCATAAATACTAGCCATCATGAAAGAAGAAAAGCAAAGATGCTAGATTTATCATAATCCTCCATTTACAAGAAACCCCCTCCACAATGCTAATTTGCACAACTACAAATTAGCCCCTCCATCAGAAAAATCCGGCCAAGAAGGAACAAAAGAAAAATGGCCGAAACAAAATACAAACTGGCAGCTTCAGAAAACCGATCCCGTAATAAATTACAGGAAAACCCCGCGACTGTATATACATACCCGCATTTGTATTCCAACCGAATACAAATGCAATGAGACAAAATCTATACTGTACAATACTAGGATCCGGCTTAAACCAAAGCCCGCTAGTATTATCCATGCGATCATGATCCGTGCAATACCGCACGTATATGATCGAACCCTGCCATATCTCCATACGGCCTCTACAGTGTTTCGCCCGAAACATGAGAAAACGGTCTGTGGGGGACTCTAAAGACTCGTCAACACCTTGGTTGTGGATTTAACCACTAGCACGTCAGAGGTATTAGCCATATGTAATGGGCTACCAGGTATTGACCAAAAGGGACGTCGATGAGTGAACTCATCGTGACACCCTACTGAGCCTGTCAGTGATAATATCCGTACAGTCCGGTCCATTTGTCTATGAGCATCGCATGGCGGGCCTAGGGGGTTGGTAAAAGTCAGACCTCCAAAAGTGGTACAAGTCATGTCGGAGTGTAGCCCAGAACACCCTGAGATATTACTGGAATACCTACCAGTAAATCTCCTGCCTTGGCCAAGGACTTCGTGTAATGGCTCTCCTAGACACAGCGCGACCTCACCCCCAATACCGGGAGAGACGAACCCCTGAAGATCCGCTCACTGCCTCCATGTGGCTCGGGACTGTACCCAACTAAAACCTGTTTGCATGACTCCTTTGAGCGTGGTAGGGTAATAATCAAAGTACAGTGGGAACTCACACGAGACAAATGACGATCTCAGGTCGATGAACTAACCTGTACACATGTCACCAGGGAACTGCTATCTGACGTCAGGTATAAGACCAACTAGCATGTTCCCGGCGAGTCCTGTCCGGTGTACTCATAACCCAATGAGCACCTGTATCCATCTTAGGTGAACCAACTGACACTAGTGGCTTGTGAGACTGGCCACCGCCCTTCGTCGGGGTCTCGACTGTATACACTAGTCTACTCTGGAGTATCGATGCCCTGTCTCGAAACTCCCACGACTAGGGACCTTTTAAGGATGTGCTTATAGACCCCAGCTCCCACGTATATGATCGCCCTCATACTGCTGGCAGTCAAGCAAGAATCCTTGGGGCTCTATCAACGTGTAATAGCGACCTGTAAGGTCACCTAAAACAGTACACGATGATAAAGATAAACCAGATAGCATACTATCATCTTGAGTAAGACTGTCCTACCAGCATAGGTCCTCCCTCAATCATTGCAATCACGTTCCTGTGATCCAATAATTGACTCTGAGGGCACTATATCCAAAAGGCTATACCTAGGTCTTGAACTCCTTCTCTTCTTGTTGTGGTCCTCCTTCTTGCTTGCTCCTTGGAGTGTTGTAGATGGTTCCTCCTCATTGTCTTCTCCTTGCCAAAAAAAGATCCACCTGAAAGCCTCTACCTTGAGCTCCTACCTCAACCATGAGGTAACTAGAGTGCTTGGCTTGCTAAACCTAGAACACTAGAATGAGTAGAGTGAAATCTTGATGGTTTTATCTCATAAGCTCATGGTTCTCAACACATGAGAGATGAGAGCTTTAAGAGAGGAAAATGATGAGCTAATGGATGAGAGAGAATGAGCAAGTGAGAATGAGATAGATTTTTAGCAACCATGCTCTCAAAATAAGAATAATGATAATAATAATAATTAAGAAATTGTGATGGTTGGTTTATGAATGACCATTATCATTTCAACATTTAATGCATTTGCAAGAAACAAGAAGCATCTTGCAAGTGAAATGATGATGGTCAAATGGTCCACAATAGTCAACCGGTCAACCAAAGTCAAAAGGTCAACAAAAGTCAAATGGTCAACCTAACCATGGCACAATTATCCTTAATTAATATTATTAATCATATTTCTCATTCTCATTAGGGTTTAGAAAAAGTCAACGGTCAACAACCCTAATAAGATTCCTCTGCCTCTGTCAACAGTGCATACACACCCGCATCCGTGTTCCGAGGAACACGAATACAATGAGATAAAACCAATCCCAAAACATATAATAGGATATGGCTTAAACCAAATCCCGCTAGTAATAACTGCCCGGACACCAAACGTGCACAAGTGCACGGATGTGAACGAGCCCCGTCGCAAAACCATGCGACCTCTACTCTGTTTTGCCCAAAGGAGAACAGCCCTCTGTGTTGGACTCTAAAGACTCGACACTACGCTGGAAGTGGGTTTAACCATAGGCCGCAAGCGGTACTAGCTGTACGTAACAGTCCCCAGGTAGATGCCGATAAGAAGACCGATGAGGTGAACCCATCCGAACTCCTACTGAGCCTGAATGTGACAATCTCTGTACAATCCGGTCTGTTCGTCTGAGAGTATCGCATGTCGGGCCTAGGGGGCGGTAAACGTCAGTCCCCTAATAGCGGTACAAGTCGTGTCGGAGTGTAGCCCAGAACACCCTGAGATAACACTAGAAACGCTACCAGTATATCTCGCTTGCCCTGGCCAGGGACTTTGTGTAATGGCTCTCCTAGACACAGCGCGATATCAACCCCCAATACCGGGAGAGACGAATCCTGTCTAACCGTCACTGCCTCTAAGTGCTTCGGGACCGCACCCAACTACTACCTGTTTGCACGCCTCATTTGAACCGTGGTAGGGTAGTAATCTAAGAACAGTGGGAACACACTCGAGGCGAAGTGACAGTGTCAAGTCAACGGACTATGCTGTACTCATGTCACCTGGGAACTGATAACTGACGATAGGTATAATACCAAACCAACAGTTCTCAGCGAGTCCTGTCCAGTGTAATCGTAACCTAACGAGCACCTACCTACTATCTCCAGTACGACGTACTGATGGCTGTGGGACAGACCATCCCACTCCTGGGATGAGAAGCGTATACACTAGTCTACTCTGGAGTATCGATGCCCTGTCTCGATAATCCTCCGACTAGGGACCTATATAAGGATGTGCTTGTAGATTACCCAGCCCCCACTAGTGTGACTGCCATCACAACGCTGGTAATCAAGCAAAGATCCTAAGAGCTCCACTAATATGTATAAGCTATATGCTAAAAGAAATATACGCACATATTGAAGTAGAAACAAACCAAGTAGCATACTACCATTTTGAGCAAGATTGTCTATACAACTGTGAATATCCTAAGCTTCCATTAAGTAATATACACATTAGTATGATACAATAATGGCCTCTAGAGCATATACACCAACAATCTCCCACTTGCACTAGGGTCATGTACTGGCGTATCGAAGACCTATCATCTCGATCAGCCGCTCGAACTGAGTCTGGGGTATGGCCTTAGTGAATGGATCTGTAGTGTTATCTTCTGTAAAAAAACCCCGAACCTCGATCTCCCGGCGATCCACGATCTCTTTGATCAGGTGATACCGCCTCAAGATGTGTCTGGACTTCTGATGGGTCCTGGGTTCCTTTGCTAAAGCTATAACCCCGTTGTTGTCACAATACAGAGGTATTGGATCAACAATGGACGGAACCACCTAAAGTTCTGTCAAGAACTTCCTCATCCAGACTGCTTCTTTTGCGGCATCAGATGCTGCGATATATTCCGCTTCCATCGCCGAGTCAGCAACGGTTTCCTGTTTGGAACTCTTCCAACACACCGCCCCTCCATTGAGGGTAAAGACATATCCCGGCATGGATTTGGAGTCATCCTTGTCACTCTGGAAGCTGGAGTCAGCAAAGGCCTCGATCTGGAGGTCTTTTCCGCCGTAAACCAAAAACATATCCTTAGTCCTTCTCAGGTACTTCAGAATGTTCTTTACCGCTATCCAGTGTTTCTCCCCTGGGTTTGATTGATACTGGCTTACCACACTCAGTGCATAAGCTACATCTGGTCTGGTACACAACATAGCATACATTATAGAGCCTACCGCAGATGCGTAGGGTATAATAGACATGCGATCCCTTTCCAAATCAGACTTGGGAGACATCTCTTTGGAGAGGGTGATCCCGTGACAAGCCGGTAAATTACCGCTCTTGGAATCTTCCATACTGAATCTTTTCAGTATGGTGTCGATGTACCTGGACTGTGAAAGTCCTAATATCTTCTTGGACCTATCACGATGGATCCGGATCTCCAGAATGTAAGAGGCATCACCCAGGTCTTTCATGGAGAACCTGTGTGACAAGAACCCTTTAACATATTGTAGCATAGGAATGTCATTTCCTATCAAGAGAATGTCATCGACGTAAAAAATGAGGAATACGACAGTTCGTGCTATAATTTTTCTATAAATGCATGGCTCATCTGGATTTTTGATAAAGCCAAATTCTTTGACCGTCTCATCAAAACAAATGTTCCAACTCCGCGATGCCTGCTTTAGTTTATAAATGGACTTAAGCAACTTGCACACTTTTCCGCTGCTCCCACTCTGAATGAAATCCTCTGGCTGGTCCATATAGACACACTCCTCCAAATTTCCATTTAGAAAAGCGGTCTTTACGTCCATCTGCCAAATCTCATAATCGTAGAAGGCAGCAATGGCAAGAATGATCCAAATGGATTTGAGCATAGCCACTGGAGAAAAGGTTTCGTCATAGTCCAAACCAGGTCTTTGACGAAAACCCTTTGCAACAAGTCTAGCCTTATAGGTTTCAACCTGTCCATCTACACCAATCTTCCTTTTGAAGATCCATTTGCAGCCTACGGGTTTTACCCCTTCTGGGGCAACGTCCAAAGTCCATACTTTGTTGGTGTACATGGACTCCATCTCGGTCCGCATTGCATCCAGCCATTTTACCGA
The DNA here is from genome assembly GCA_030015575.1 of Agapanthus africanus. NCBI lineage: Eukaryota > Viridiplantae > Streptophyta > Magnoliopsida > Asparagales > Amaryllidaceae > Agapanthus > Agapanthus africanus. Next base: position 517,039,963 of record CM057345.1, on the reverse strand, counting down.
GTCAGTGCTCTGAATGGCCCGTTGGAAGCTTGTCGGCTCATCATTATCAATGATGCAATCCTCTCTATCCCCGTCTATGAGAAAATCGTAGTATCTCTCGGACGGATGAGACTGCCTACTACTCCTGCGGAGCGGCGCAGGAATGTCCTGTTCTTTCAAACCTTCTGGTTCTTCTAAGCTTTCAGTAATAGCTTGTGGTTCTGGAATTTCCTCCAGTTCTATTACGCTCCCACTTATTTCTTTTTCTAAGAACTGATGTTCCAAAAAGTGGGCATGACGAGAGACAAAAACCTTTTGTTCTTCTGCGTAATAGAAAAGATACCCCTTGGAGTTCTTTGGGTATCCCACAAACTTGCACTGTACTGAGCGTTCCTCGAGTTTGTCCGCATGCTGCTTTTTGACAAAAGCTGGACATCCCCAAATCTTCAGATATTGAAGATAGGGTTTCTTCCCACTCCACATCTGATATGGTGTGGTCGGCACAGTCTTAGTTGTAACTCGGTTCAAAAGATATGCAGCTAATTCTAGTGCATATACCCAGAAAGATCACGGTAACTCAGCGTTACTCATCATGGAGCGTACCATATCCAATAGGGTTCGGTTCCGTCTCACCGATACACCGTTATGTTATGAAGTGTATGGAGGAGTAAGCTGAGAGAGAATTCCATTCTCTTTTAGGTAATCCAGGAACTCGGCACTCAAGTATTCACCACCTCGATCAGATCTCAGTGTCTTGATACTTTTGCCTGTTTGTTTTTCTACTTCATTTTTGTATTCCTGGAATTTTTCAAAGGCTTCAGATTTATGCTTCATTAAGAAGACATGCCCGAACCTTTAAAAATCATCCGTAAAAGTAATGAAGAATAACCACTTCGCGCATGTATAGACATTGGACCGCATACATCGCTGTGTACGAGTCCCAAGAGCTCGCTCGCTCTTACCCCATGTCCAGTGAACGGAGTCTTTGTCATCTTTCCTTTGAGACATGATTGACAAGTTGCATATGATTGATATTCGAACGGATCCAAATATCCTTCTTTATGTAACTTAGTCAACTTTCTCTCATTGATGTGACCCAGTCTACAATGCCATAAGAAAGCATGATTTATTTCTGGAGACTTTCTTTTGTGTGTATTCTGGACATTGAAAATCTGTAGTTGTTTCAATACGTATATACCGTTGCTTAATGTACCCGACCCAATCAGAACATGATTAAGGTGAATGTTTACAATATTGCTTACAAATGTAAAATCATAACCTTCTTTAAAGATACAGTTATGATATTACAAGTCGCACTAGGTACAAAATAACAGTCACGCAAAACCAAAACATGTCCATCTGACAATCCCAAGTGATAGTCCCCCACGGACTCAGCATCCATGCCAGATCCGTTTGCAACTCTGAGGGTCATATCACCTGCCTTCAAAACCCTACGCTTTCTCAGTGCCTGCAAAGAATTACAGATATGAGATCCTGATCCGGTATCCAATACCCAGGAAGTAGAGTTTATTGATAGACAGTTTTCAATAACATACACACCTGAAGCCGAAGCCACAACTTGCTTCGGGTCCTGGTTCTTGGCCTTCCAAGCCCTGCAATCTTTCTTCCAGTGTACTTTCTTATGACAATAAAAGCACTCTTCTTTCCCCACAAGCAGTCCCGCTACCTTTGCCACCTTTGCCTTTTCCTTGGCTTCCACTTTACTAACACCGCCCCTTGGTTTGGTGGGGGCTTTCTTCTTCTTTCCTTTGGCTTTCGCTTTGGACCTAGAAGAAGAAGGTCCTCCAACAGACAAAGCGGGTGTTTCCCTTACTTTCTTCAGGGTGCCCTCTGCACTCCTCAATATGTTGAGGAGTTCCCGAAGTTCAACTTCTCTTCCTTGCATGTTGAAGTTCAGGATAAACTGGGTGTAACTGGAAGGAAGGGACTGGCGAATCAAGTCAGTGTAGAGCTCGTTCTCTAACGTGGTCCCAAGGTTCGCGAGCTCTTCAATGTAGCCAATCATCTGAAGTACGTGTTCCGCTACAGATGATCCGACGGCCAATCTCGCCGAAAACAACTTTTTCGAGACTTCGTATCTGGCGATACGGGATTGCTCTCCATACAAATCCTTTGTATGGAGAAATATGAATTCTAGGTCCATATCCTCGTGCCTCTTCTGATGTTCATTGTCCATAGAGGCAAGCACGATGCACTTGGCCCTTACGCAATCAATCTCCCAGGTCTTACGGATTTCCTTATCCGTGACGCTGGATTGAGGACCTGGGACAGGGGGAGCTTTGGTGGTAAGAAGATACCCCAACTTGTCATAAGTGATTGCCATTTTGACATTCCTGAGTCAATCTTTGTAATTTGGCCCTGTCAGTATGTTTTTATCTAGTAGTAACTTAAGGCCGGTCATGATGTTTGGTCGCTGCAATTAGGAGAGAGAGAAGAAACACTTTAGAATGATGCTCTTGCAAGTTTAGAGTGGTTTTTAGTTTGTCTAAACAGGATGGCTCCCACTATTTCTCGAATCCTTCCTCAAACCATAAAAGAAGAATTAGTCGGAATCAATCTTACCGTACAATATGTACGGTTCCTAGGCACCCTAATGAGGTCTCACAAGGCATCAACCATGCCAATTACAAATTTAAACGGTGCCGAGAAACCCTAGAACGGACCGTTGGCTAGATTTCTAGGCGAAAAGTAAACTAGTTAACACTTAAGTATAAGAATACGGAAATACAACCTTTGTAGATCCGGTGCTCCACCTCCACGGCTCCGCAATGAAGTCCTCTCCGCTGTCCAAATTGAACCATGACTCTCACCGTGGTTTCATCGGAGAAAAGACCGGGCTAGGTCGTCGACAACGTGCCGAAGATGATCTACGTCGAAGCATCACTAGATCAAGCTCCAACTTCACCAAGTCAAGAAACTTGTGAAGGAAACACACTCTACTACTTGGCAAGAGGTAGAGGATGGAGAAATAGGAAGTGGGTTCATTTTAGAATTGGATTTCTCACTCATATTCATCAATCACCATTGATGAAGTGAAGGTTTTCTTCAACTTGAAAAAGAAGAAGAAGATGAATATTATTATGATTAGTTATTATCAAAAGAATAATAAATTTATTCTTATCATAATATTAACCTAAGTTAAGTGTAGAGAATTGACCAAGGTTAAAGAATGGTTAGGGTTAAGGAGATGAGACAAAAATGGTCACTTAATGAATGCTTCATGAAGCTTCATGTTGCAAACAAAATAAGCCACCATTTTTCTCTCATTTCTTTTCCTTTTTCCAAAAATAAAAGGATTAATAAATGAATAAGTAAAACCCTAATTATCCACTTAACCATGGTTTAAATCTTTACACTTAACCAAAAAGATATGTATCATCAAACATGATACAAACAAGTGCACAAAATCATATCGCATATGTAATGCGCACATCCAAGCGAGAAAATCCATTTAAAGTGAACCGATACTAGTTAATGCAAAGTAATATATCAAATATATAATTATGCATCAAATCATTAAATCAACACTTGATTTAACGATCCGGTCATATCGTATATAACCGACTAGTATGCAATGCATCGGTTTATCGAATCAACCCTTGATTCGATAACTAGGGTATATCGCATATAACCTAATCGATACATTCATCGCGAGAATGAAATACGGTATCACATACACGCATTATTCTCGGTCCCGCACATATCTCATATGCGCTCCTATTTCGTTTCGCTTGAGCCAGGAAACCTCTGTGTAGGACCCTAAAGACTCGTCAATACGCCGGCAGCAGGTGATGATCATATCAAACACCCACAAGCCGCAAGCGGTCTGCTAAACGTAACGGCCACCCGGGTATTGAGTGATCTGAAGATCGACGAGCAAGCCCGCTCACACTCCAGTGAATCCAACCAGTAACACCACCGTACAGTCCGGTCTGATCGTCTGATATGTCGCATATCTCGCCTATGGGTGGTAAACGTCAGACCCCAATAGCTCGATAAGTTGTGTCGATATGAGGTCTATAACAATTCGAGAAACTACTGGTAACACTTACCAGTAAATCTCAGCAACCCTGGCCAGGGATTTCCTGTTATAGCCAATCGAACACAGCGCAGCATCAACCCCCTATACCGGGAGAGACGAATCCCCTCCTATCGCTCATTGCCTCCATGTGACTCGGGACTGTACCCAAAAACCACCGTTTTGCACGCCCTCTTGGACGTGGTAAGACGGAAATCAAAGCACAGTGGGAACCACACAAGACTCTATGACGATCTCAGGTCAACAGACTACTCTGTACCAGTGTCACCAGAGAACTGCCATCTGACGTAAGGTATAATACCATCTGGGAGTTCTCGGCGAGTCCGTCCAGTGTACCCAGTCTCCACTGAGCACCCGTATATCATCTCTGATGTCAAACACCAATGGATATGGGATCATCCATCGCCCATCTGTATGGGTCGAGAAGGTATACGCTAGTCTTCTCTGGTATATCGATGCCCCGTCTCGATACACCCACGACTAGGGACCTTGAAGGATGTACTTATGGACTACCATGTCCCCACTAGTATGATCCGCATCATAGTCCAGGTAGTCAAGCACACATCCTAAGGGCTTTACCAACATGTAACAGAGAGACCATCAGTGTACACGTTAAGGTAAAGATCAACCAGATAGCATACTATCATGTCGAGCAAGAAAGTCCTCCCTATATATGTCTCAGCATCCACTACAATATACATCCTATGTATAGTAATGGCCTCTAGGGCATACATATAACTAACAATCTCCCACTTTCACTAGGGCCATCTGTAGCAGTGGTTGCAGTATCTCATACTCAACCATCCCATAAAAATCTCTCTCTGGGAATAGGCCTTTGTGAGTGGATCCGCTGTGTTGTCCTCTGAGTCTACTCTCCTTTCCTCGATCCCTTGGAGATCAACCATCTCCATGATCAGGTGATACTGCCTTAGAATATGTCTGGATCACTGATGGGACTGACGTTCCTTGGCATAAGCCACAACTCCATTGTCACACAATGGCAGGAACTAAGTTCATCTCATGCACCAATATACACCCAGACTGCCTCTTTGGTAGCATCTTAAGTAGCGATGTATCCAGCCTTAATCGTCTAGTATGTCACGGTATCTAGCTTGGAACTCTTCTAACATACCGTCCCTCCACTGAGGGTAAAGACAATGCCTGTGACTGACATTCAGTCGTCTTTATCACCCTGGAACCCTTCCAGTGATTCTCCCCAGGATCGGTTGATACCGTCTCACTACAACTAGTGAGAGTCCTAACATCCAATTAGATCTATCTCATAGATCTAAAAACCCAGGATTTAGGAGGTATCACTTTGATCCTATATGGAGAATCATTGTGATAAGCGGAGATTGATTGAGCGTAGCATAGGAAACTCCTTCCCTATCAAGAGTATGTCATCCACGTACTCTACGAGGATCGTTACCATACTCCCTACTACCTTCTTGTTTATACAAGGTTCATCTACCATTTTGATGATGTCAACTTCTTTGACTAATTCATCAAAACAGATGTTCCAACTCCGCGATGCCTGCTTTATCAAATAAAGCATCTTGCACACGTTTCCGCTACTCCCACTGTCTACGAAGCCCTCTGGCTGTGTACTTATAGACGCTCTCTTCTAAATCATCATTTAGAAAAGCAGTCAAGACACCCAACCACCAGATATCGCAGTCATGGTATGTAGCCGTGACAAGTAGGATCTGGATGGACTTAAGCATAGCTACTTGAAAAGGTTTCATCATTATCCATACCTGGTCAATGATTCAAACGTTTAACAAGTCTAGCTTTGAAAGTCTCGACTTTTCCATGTACACCAAGTAATCTTCTCAAGATATACTTGCTCCTGATGGGAATTTAACCCTTCAGATATAGCAACCAAAGTCCATACTTTGTTGGTGTATAAGGATTCCATCTCAGATCGCTAAGCATCCAGCCATTCTTACAGAGTCTTACTCCTGATGGCCAGCTCGAAGCTAGTTGGGTCATCATCTCATGATGTAATCCTCGCTCCCACTGTCATAGAGAAACCGAAGTATCTCTCAGGTGGGAGAGGAACCTTACTAGATCGGCGGAGAGGCCGAGGTTCGTTGGAATCTACTGAATCATTTGGTTCTAGCAAATCATCTTCTGTAGTTTGCATAGCTGGAACCTTTCCAGTTCTACATAACTAACCTTGCCTTGAGCTTGTCCGGATTTTGCTTTTAGACAAAGGCCGGACAACCCCAAATCTTAACTAGCTTAAGACATTGGTTCCACCCTTTCCATATCACATATGAAGTGGTAGGCATCTGATTTGATTCGAACCCTATTCAATAGTTATGCAACTTCTCAAGTGCATAACACCCAATAGGAAAAAGGTAACTCAGTATTACTCATCATAGAGCACACCATATCAAATAGGGTGTATCTGCTCCGCCCCGATATACCATCGTGCTATGGTGTATACGGAGGAGTAATGCTGAGAGAGAATCTCATTCTCCTTTAGAATAGTCCTGGAATTCCGTGCTCAAGTATTCTCCTCCTTGATCATATCAAAGGACATAATACTTATACCGGTTTTGGTTCTCTACTTCTAACTTATATTCTGTGAATATCTCAAAAGGTTCTGACTTGTGTTTCAACAGGAACATAGGTCTGAATCTCGAAAGATCATCAGAGAATTTAATGAAGTATAAAGAACCGGTCTTGGCAAATATAGACAGGGGACCTACATACATCAACATGTATCATCCCAAGAGTTCACTAACTCTTTCTCTGTTTCCAATAAACAGAGCTATGGTCATTTTATCTTTGTGACATGACTGGCGAGTTTCACAAGATGTAAATTCAAACTGATTTAAATGTGCATCTACATGTAACTTCAGCTAGTCGGGACGCATTGATATGACCTAGTCTACAATGCCTCAAGAAGAATTCGTTCAGTTCTGAACTCTTCCTCTTGTGTGTGTTCCGTATGCTAAAGAACTGTAGTTTGATTTAGAACATCAATGCTTTTAGATAACGTGCCTGATCCGATCAACTTTTGATATAGGAAATGTTCAAAACATTATCCAACAATACAAAATTTTATCATTTCTTTACTAATAAAGAGACTGATATGATTTTGTATATCAGGTTCGGTATCTAATAACATTCGTTCTGAATCAATGTATTTGTAATACAGGGTGACAGTGACCAACAGACTTGGCTGCAACTCTTGCCCCGTTTTCTGCCTCATGAAACTTATCACCCGTTCTCAGTTCTCTACCTTTCTGTAGCCCTATGTAACAGATTACATATCTGGGATCCTGATCTGGTATCACATACCCAGGACGTAAAGGATACTGAGAAACAGTTCTCTGTAATGAACACACCCGAAGATGATGCATCAGCATGCACTCTCTTCGTTTGGGCGGCACAGGAAATCTGGTATTCCCCAATATCCTGCTCTGTCTTATAACAATTATAAGTTGGAGCGGGACCAACGTTCCCCAGCTCAGTATAACAAGCGGGTTCGGTCAATATTCCGTATTATTATCTTGATTAAGGCGTGATATGGTCGCTACCTGGAGAGAGAGAGAAGAAAACACTCAGCGTGCGCTCTTTCAAGAATAGATTGGTTATTATTTTATCTAATCAGGATGGCTCCCACTGCTTTTTATCAAATCTTCCTTCAAACCCTAAAAGGAAAGACTAGCCGGGATTAATTACACACTACAAGTTCGACAATCTTTCAGCCAGGCCAGTGTCGGTACTTTGAGGGAGGTCCCCCGTGCTTTCGCACGAACCTAATTAATGTAAACCTCGTTTTTCCAGAGGCGTAACCTCGTTAACACCTTTCTAGACACCTACTTGATTGGCTAATTATAATGTGTAAAACTCTCCCAGGAGTAACTCTTACTCGCAGCGAGTATCGGGATCCAACTATCTCATAGAAGGTTTGCAATCTCATTGCAAATTTCAAAACTTGAAATTCCCGATAATATTTTGCCCCTAACGTGCTATGACCTTGACGAAAGCCAACAAACCATAGCCCGCTAGTCAAGTTCAACCCGTACATTTCTTGATCGAATTAAACCCACCCGCACGACCCTTGACGAAAGCCAACAAAGCCGCACGACTACCCTAATCCAATCGTATCGTATGCTGGCAGATAAGCAGCATATAGCTACCGCACACTGCACCTTGATGAAAGCCAACAAATGCAGCACGAATACTATATACAGCTTATCTGAAATGACGGAGGGCTACGACAGGTTTTTCTGAAAACCTATTGCGTAATGAACTTGATATCGTTGTAGGATCGAATGAATTTTGAAATGGAGTGATTTTGAGGCTTTTCTAGTTTTGCTAAACGAGTCACTCCCGGTGAAGGGATCGTCGGTCCTTTCCTCGTCGAATGAGGTTCGGGATATATCATATATATTACTGTGCAGAGCAAAAACAATTAAAAGCAATCAAAAGACAAACCGAAGGTTGTAGCATCTGCCAGTTATTGCTAAAGGAGTCACTCCCGGTGAAGGGATCTCGGTCCTTTCCTCAACGAATAAGGTGCAGGATATATCGCATATACCGCTGTGCAAAGCAAGAACTGTAGCTACCTGTTTTATTTTGAAATTCGATTCTACAACATCTTAGGTTTCTTTTCTTTTCATTAATCACATTAATGAAGTCCCATCATTTAAGTTACCTAAACATCACAGATAAATACGACGTACACTTATGCCATCCGCATTCGCCTCGATGTCCCCTCATGCACCGTTAGGTTAGGTAACTAACGGCAGAGCGGGGCAGGGCTAGCACGGGTGTAAAACATAAGTAACGCCTATATAATATATCATATATACTATATACTGTATCTATCACAGAACATCACATGATCACATTATAGATATCGCAGCAGAAGAAACATATGAAATATTGGATATACTAGGACGTCCGTGTTTTCAATACGAGCCAGTATAAAACACGGATTCCACGGTCGTGATGAATAGCCAAACCCACACCCCTAGACCCCTACGAGAGCGGCAAGCAACCCTACCAATTCTGGAGTTAGGAGACCCGGACTCGACTCCTCAAGTTGGTCTCCCACTGGACTCCAGAACCCGGTTACTTGTGCTCTCCTCCTTGGGTCTATCCTAGTGCGGAAAAGTAAATAATATACAAAGGGTGACAACTTCCGCTACCTGGAAGTGCCCCAAATAAAAGAATATTACATACAAGTTTTTACATGAATGAAAATGAAAAACACTCATCTCGTATAAAAACCCCCGGCTATTCAACCACGACGATCCAATATAACATATCCAGCAACACATAACATCACATGTCATCAACGTAAGTAAATATGCGCATCCCAATTGTCGTTGACATATAGCAACGAAATCGGCGATATCACATATTACACTTACGGTCATAGAAAAGAAAGTGTAAAACTACAACAGTTGGAATCCGCAACTACCTCAGACATCGCATGCCTGACCAAATGAATTCCTTAGACATCGCATGCCTAACAATTATAAACCCCGCATTTTAGTCTCATTATCGAAAACACTTTTCAATATCAAGTCGGGCAATTCAACAAGATTCCCGACATCCTGATCGAATGCTTATCGCAAACTTCAGTAGGCGGCCGCACCCCCGACGCCGTCGACGAACTGCACCAAGGCGGAACACCGCTGCCGCGAGCACCCGGATGGATGCTTTCAGCGACGGGGTTCTCCTACAGTCACTTGGTCAGGGCTATGGGGTGAGGCTGTCTATTAAGTTTACCCGGCGAGTATCCGCGTACGCTACGTGATTGCGACGGACTTTTGATCACATCAAAATTCCGTGGCAACCGATCAAGTGAGACTAAACTGCTACGTTTATAATATTCATTCCGTTATCACATAACTTTTGTGAATTCCAATTATTGTATCCCATTCCAGATAAACAGAAAATGTTAAACTTTTCGATCGAACAGTCAAACACCCAAGTTTTCCCGATACTGCTCAACACATGAAATAAGTCTAACAACATTCAGTTCGTGCCTCAGTACCAACGGTCCAGCCGTAGAAGGGTCAAGCCAACGCCTCACATGTGGCACGCCGTACTGCCCCAAACCCTAAGGTTCAAAGGGCAGTTCAAGACGGTCACATAATCGAGTTAAGGTTTGTTGTCTTCTAGAGGGACCATCGCATTACTTGCACTACTTAGAACGTCGTTAAACCACGGAAAAATCCAACACTTGGAAATTTCCCGACAGGGGAAAAATTGGGTATTTATATCCGGTCGAACTTTTTAACATATTCTAAAATTTATCCGGAAATACACAAAGACTAAATTTGATACCCCGATCGAAACACCGAATCCCCAAAACAACTCCAGAAAATTCAACTCTGTAGTCAGATTTAAAATATCCCAGGAAAACCAACACAGAAAAATACGAATTACTGTGCAAACTTCAAGTGCTAATGTGACAAGGAGACCGCGGAACCGCCGCACAAACCAAGCTTGTGCCGCGGTTCCGCCGCGTATTGGTGGAATCACGTTCTCGAATTTCACAGTAATTCATAGAAAAGCCTGCTGATTTTTCTGCATATTTTTATTTTCGAAAAATCCCAGATTTTAGAAAAAGGACAGAGAGCATTTTCCGGGTTGGGTTTTCGGTTCGTTCGGACTTCAAATTCCGTCTAGACTTCGCCTAAGGCTCTAGCTTGGCTCTGATACCACTGTAGGTCAGGCAGCCACCCCATCCAATGGGGTCACCGTGGCACCAACGGGTCCCTCAGCCGCTACTTTTTACGCATGCCCCCTCGCGAGGACTACAACCCGCCGGAACACCTTCCGGTCTCGGGACACCCTGGGGGTAAGAGCCTATGCTTCGCCACACTGTCACACAGTGAGAACCCCCCATTGGTCAACATCCAATGCCTAGTAGCTCTGATACCACTGTAGGGTTCCTAAGCACCCTAATGAGGTCTCACAAGGCATCAACCATGCCAATTACAAATTTAAACGGTGCCGAGAAACCCTAGAACGGACCGTTGGCTAGATTTCTAGGCGAAAAGTAAACTAGTTAACACTTAACTATAAGAATACGGAAATACAACCTTTGTAGATCCGGTGCTCCACCTCCACGACTCCGCAATGAAGTCCTCTCCGCTGTCCAAATCGAACCATGACTCTCACGGTGGTTTCATCGGAGAAAAGACCGGGCTAGGTCGTCGACAACGTGCCGAAGATGATCTACGTCGAAGCATCACTAGATCAAGCTCCAACTTCACCAAGTCAAGAAACTTGTGAAGGAAACACACTCTACTACTTGGCAAGAAGTAGAGGATGGAGAAATAGGAAGTGGGTTCATTTTAGAATTGGATTTCTCACTCATATTCATCAATCACCATTGATGAAGTGAAGGTTTTCTTCAACTTGAAGAAGAAGAAGATGATGAATATTATTATGATTAGTTATTATCAAAAGAATAATAAATTTATTCTTATCATAATATTAACCTAAGTTAAGTGTAGAGAATTTACCAAGGTTAAAGAATGGTTAGGGTTAAGGAGATGAGACAAAAATGGTCACTTAATGAATGCTTCATGAAGCTTCATGTTGCAAACAAAATAAGCCACCATTTTTCTCTCATTTCTTTTCCTTTTTCCAAAAATAAAAGGATTAATAAATGAATAAGTAAAACCCTAATTATCCACTTAACCATGGTTTAAATCTTTACACTTAACCAAAAAGATATGTATCATCAAACATGATACAAACAAGTGCACAAAATCATATCGCATATGTAATGCGCACATCCGAGCGAGAAAATCCATTTAAAGTGAACCGATACTAGTTAATGCAAAGTAATATATCAAATATATAATTATGCATCAAATCATTAAATCAACACTTGATTTAACGATCCGGTCATATCGTATATAACCGACTAGTATGCAATGCATCGGTTTATCGAATCAACCTTTGATTCGATAACTAGGGTATATCGCATATAACCTAATCGATACATTCATCGCGAGAATGAAATACGGTATCACATACACGCATTATTCTCGGTACCGCACATATCTCATATACGCTCCTATTTCGTTTCGCTTGAGCCAGGAAACCTCTGTGTAGAACTCTAAAGACTCGTCAATACGCCGGCAGCAGGTGATGATCATATCAAACACCCACAAGCCGTAAGCGGTCTGCTAAACGTAACGGCCACCCGGGTATTGAGCGATCTGAAGATCGACGAGCAAGCCCGCTCACACTCCAGTGAATCCAACCAGTAACACTACCGTACAGTCCGGTCTGATCGTCTGATATGTCGCATATCTCGCCTAGGGGTGGTAAACGTCAGACCCCAATAGCTCGATAAGTCGTGTCGATATGAGGTCTATAACAATTCGAGAAACTACTGGTAACACTTACCAGTAAATCTCAGCAACCCTGGCCAGGGATTTCCTGTTATAGCCAATCGAACACAGCGCAACATCAACCCTCTATACCAGGAGAGACGAATCCCCTCCTATCGCTCATTGCCTCCATGTGACTCGGGACTGTACCCAAAAACCACCGTTTTGCACGCCCTCTTGGACGTGGTAAGATGGAAATCAAAGCACAGTGGGAACCACACAAGACTCTATGACGATCTCGGGTCAACAGACTACTCTGTACCAGTGTCACCAGAGAACTGCCATCTGACGTAAGGTATAATACCATCTGGGAGTTCTCGGCGAGTCCGTCCAGTGTACCCAGTCTCCACTGAGCACCCGTATATCATCTCTGATGTCAAACACCAATGGATATGGGATCATCCATCGCCCATCTGTATGGGTCGAGAAGGTATACGCTAGTCTACTCTGGTATATCGATGCCCCGTCTCGATACACCCACGACTAGGGACCTTGAAGGATGTACTTATGGACTACCATGTCCCCACTAGTATGATCCGCATCATAGTCCAGGTAGTCAAGCACACATCCTAAGGGCTTTACCAACATGTAACAGAGAGACTATCAGTGTACACGTTAAGGTAAAGATCAACCAGATAGCATACTATCATGTCGAGCAAGAAAGTCCTCCCTATATATGTCCCAGCATCCACTACAATATACATCCTATGTATAGTAATGGCCTCTAGGGCATACATATAACTAACACAATACTTGCTTAACCGTTCAGCCAGGGCAGTGTTGGTACTTCGAGGGAGGTTTTACGATGCTTTCGCGAAGTTCCTTAATTAAATAACCTCTTTTCCCTGTAGGCGTAACCCCGCTAACACCTTTCTAGACACCTACTTGGTTTATAGCATTGATCATTAAGTGAGAAAGTTTCCCGAGGAGTAGAATATACTCACAGTAGGATCGGGATCCAAATATCATCGTGTGATAAAGCTGAAGGAATCCTATCAGAATCATCACACTCCAAATGGTATGCAGCACTAGCAAGTTTCAGTTTCTTTAGAAACTCTCGATGTGGATTTTTGCCCCATGCTCTTATGACCTTGACGTAGGCCAAAATATCATAAGTCACATGTCAAGTTTTACCCATCATTTACCAGGTTAATTTGAACCCACCCGTACATACCCTTGACGTAGGCCAAAATGGCGTTACGACTGTCTCAAACCAACGCATCTATCTATGCAACAGATAAATATCCGGCAGCTACCAATCACTATGCCTTGGCGTAGGTCAAAATACATAGCTTGAATACTACCGAATATTTAACTGAAATGATGGATGGCTACGAATGGTTTTGGCGAAATCGTGAACGTAGTAAACTTGATATAATCGAAGGAACATGATAGCTTTTAAAAGGAGTGGTTTAAGCTCCGCGTTTAAAAGTTGTTTTGAAAAGAAACCGAGTGGTTTTGAAATTGTTCCAACGATTTTAACTTTGGTTTATTTTCTTGCATTAATTTAATGCGTCCCATCAATTAATCCTACCATTGCAGAAAACAACGAAAATATGACGTACGCTTATGCCATCTGCATTCGCCACGGGGCCCCGTCATCACCCGTTAGGTTACTTAACTAACGACAGAGCGGGGGCTGGACTAGCGCGGATGTAAAACATAAACAACGCCTACTAGATATCATATATAGATATATACATTCGTCAGATGCAATGATAGCTATTCCAGATCACAGATGAACACATTGGATATGCTAGGAATCCGCGTTTCGTTCGATCCTGCAACGAAAGACGGATTACACAGTCGCGATGAATAGCTAAACCCCACCCTAGACCCCTACGGGTGCGGCAAACTACCCGTCAAGTACCCGAAGTGAAGCAACCTCCCTCAACAACGTGAGTAGGCCACTCGGCACTTCAAAGTACCCGGTAGTTTGTGCACCCCACCTTGGGTCTATCCTAGGAGCAAAAACAATAAAAGAAATAATATACAATGGCGGCTACAACTTCATCCCGGATGTGCGGCCATAAAATAATATTACATCAATTTACATATTATATCAAGTGAAAGATAAAGAAAACTCTCATCTCACAACCCCCGGCTATTCATCCGCGACAATCCAACAAGTTCATATACACAATCCAACAACATTACAGATCACAGATATGCATAACCCCCACTAATCGACGTATAGCAATTAGTCGACGTTCAGGGCATATATCACATTACAGATATAACCATTTAGCAAAAGTTTATAGAACTTCGATCAAAATACCAATTTGTAACTACCCCAAACACAACATTGTTCTCTGGATAATCTGGGTAGAAATAAAATATTTTAAAAATCCCAAAACATTAATTTAAACAATCTGCAAGAAATCCGAATCGCGGCCGAGTCAACTCGGCCGCGGAACCGCGGCGAAACGCTTGGTTTCGCCGCACTTCCGCGGCGCTTTGACCGAGTCGTGGGCTCGTTTTTCTTGCCTGTTTCTAAAAAATCCTGCACCGATTTTTAAGGTATGTGGAAATATTTTTAGGGCAGTTTAAAAATCAGCAGAAAGTATATGTTTTTGACATGTTTCGCGATTTTTTTTCGGATCGAAGTTCTAATCACTTTGCTGACATGCTAGTTGTTGTTTAGTTAGGCTCTGATACCACTGTAAGTCCACGTTACCCACCCTGGTGCTTACGGGGAGGCGGAATAGGTAAAAAACGATTTTTGACGCAAGGTAACATGGACTAGAAATGGAGGATCTTTGCTAAACAAAAACCTAGCAACCTAGCTACAAGTTTTAGCTACTATGTTAGAAGATTATACCTAGGTCTCGAACTCATTCTCTTCTTATTGTGGTCCTCCTTCTAGCTTGCTCCTTGGAGTGTTGTAGATGGTTCCTCCTCGTTGTCTTCTCCTTGCCGAAGAAAGAACCACCCGAAGGCCTCTACCTTGAGTTCCTACCTCAACCAAAAGGTAACTAGAGTGCTTGGCTTGCTAAACCTAGAACACTAGAATGAGTAGAGTGAAGTCTTGATGGTTTTATCTCATAAGCTCATGGTTCTCAACACATGAGAGATGAGAGCTTTGGGAGAGGAAGAGGATGAGCTAATGGATGAGAGAGAATGAGCAAGTGAGAATGAGATAGATTTTTATCAACCATGCTCTCAAAATAAGAATAATGATAATAATAATAATAATTAAGAAATTGTGATGGTTAGTTTATGAAAGACCATTATCATTTCAACATTTAATGCATTTGCAAGAAACAAGAAGCATCTTGCAAGTGAAATGATGACGGTCAAATGGTCAACAATAGTCAACCGGTCAACCAAAGTCAAAAGGTCAACAAAAGTCAAATGGTCAACCTAACCATGGCACAATTATCCTTAATTAATATTATTAATCATATTTCTCAATCTTATTAGGGTTTAGAAAAAGTCAACAGTCAACAACTCTAATGAGATTCCTCTGCCTCTGTCAACAGTGCATACACACCCGCATCCGTGTTCCGAGGAACACGAATACAATGAGAAAAAACCAATCCCAAAACATATACTAGGATCTGGATTAAACCAAAGCCCGCTAGTAATAACTGCCCGGGCACCAAACGTGCACAAGTGCGCGGATGTGAACGAGCCCCGTCGCAAAACCATGCGACCTCTATTCTGTTTTGCCCAAAGGCGAACAGCCCTCTGTGTGGGACTCTAAAAACTCGACACTACGCTGGCAGTGGGTTTTGTAGGGTTCCTAGGCACACTAATAAGGTCTCACAAGGCATCAACCATGCCAATTTCAAAAATTACAAGTGCCGAGAAACCCTAATACGGATCGTTAACTAGAATTTTAGGCGAAACAAGAAGCTAGTTAACAAATTAACTAAGTGAACGGAAATACAACCTTTGTAGATCCGGTTCTCCACCTCCATAGCTCCATGATGAAGTCCCCTCGCTGTCCAAATCCAATCCCGGGCTCTAGCGTCGGCTTCATCGGAGAAATGGGCGGGCTAGGTCATCGACTACGATGCCGAAGATGATCTACGTCGAGGCATCACAAGATCAACCTCCCACTTCACCAAGTCATGAAACTTGTGAAGAAAACACCCTATACTACTTGGCAAGTGGTAGAGGATGAAGAAATAGGAAGTGGGTTCACTTTAGAATTGGATTTCTCACTCATTTGCTCAAGTTGCCATTGATGGAGCAAGGTTTCTTCTTGAAGAAGAAGAAGAAGAAGAAGAAGAAGAAGAAGATGAATATTATGATAAGTTATTTTCAAATAGAAAATAAAAACAATACTTATCATTTGGCAACCATGGTCAAGTGTAGAGAATAAATCATGGTTAGGTCAATAGTTAGGGTTAAGCATGAAGACAAAAATGGTGACTTAGTCAAAGCTTCATGAAGCTTCAACATGCATCCAAAGAAAGCCACCATTTTTCTTTTCTTATGCCAAAAAGAAATAAATAAATAAATGAATAAATAGATATGAAAAACAAAACCCTAACCATTTAAATAACCATGGTTTAATCTTTACACAAACTCAAGTAAGCATGTATCATCAAACATGATACAATCAAGTGCACAAAAGTATATCACATATACAACTTGTGAATTTCAAGTGAGAAAATCCATTTAAAGTGAACCAATACTAGTTAATGCAAAGTAATATATCAAATATATAATTATGCATTAAATCATTAAATCAACACTTGATTCAATGATCCGGTCATGTCGCACACAACCGACTAGTATACAATGTATCGTTTTATCGAATCAATCCTTGATTCGAATACTAGGTTATATCGCATACAACCATTCGACACATTCATCGCGAGAATAAAATACGGTATCACATACACGCATTATTCTCGGTCCCGCAGATATCTCATATGCGCTCCTATTTCATTTCGCTTGAGCCAGGAAACCTCTGTGTAGGACTCTAAAGACTCGACAATACGCCGGCAGCAGATGACGATCATATCAAGCACCCACAAGCCGCAAGCGGTCTGCTAAACGTAACGGCCACCCGGGTATTGAGCGATCAGAAGATCGACGAGCAAGCCCGCTCACACTCCTGTGAATCCAACCAGTAACACTTACCGTACAGTCCGGTCTGATCGTCTGATATGTCGCATATCTTGCCTAGGGGTGGTAAACGTCAGACCCCAATAGCTCGATAAGTCGTGTCGATATGAGGACTATAACAGTTCGAGAAACTACTGGTAACACTTACCAGTAAATCTCAGCAACCCTGGCCAGGGATTTCCGGTTTTAGCCAATCGAACACAGCGCAACATCAACCCCCTATACCGGGAGAGACGAATCCCCTCCTATCGCTCATTGCCTCCATGTGACTCAGGACTGTACCCAAAAACCACCGTTTTGCACGCCCTCTTGGACGTGGTAAGGTGGAAATCAAAGCACAGTGGGAACCACACAAGACTCTATGACGATCTCGGGTCAACAGACTACTCTGTACCAGTGTCACCAGAGAACTGCCATCTGACGTAAGGTATAATACCATCTAGGAGTTCTCGGCGAGTCCGTCCAGTGTACCCAGTCTCTACTGAGCACCCGTATATCATCTCTGATGTCAAACACCAATGGATATGGGATCATCCATCGCCCATCTGTATGGGTCGAGAAGGTACACGCTAGTCTACTCTGGTATATCGATGCCCCGTCTCGATACACCCACGACTAGGGACTTTGAAGGATGTACTTATGGACTACCATGTTCCCACTAGTATGATCCGCATCATAGTCCAGATATTCAAGTACACATCCTGAGGGCTTTACCAACATGTAACAGAGAGACAATCAATGTATACGTTAAGGTAAAGAGTAGCCAGATAGCATACTATCATGTCGAGCGAGAAAGTCCTCCCTATATATGTCCCAGCATCCACTACAATATACATCCTATGTACAGTAATGGCCTCTAGGGCATACATATAACTAACAATCTCCCACTTGCACTAGGGCCATCTGATAGCAGTGGTTGTAGTATCTCATACACAACCATCCCATAAAAGTCTCTCTCTGGGAAAAGGCCTTTCGTGAGTGGATCCGCCGTGTTGTCCTCTGAGTCTACTCTCCTAACCTCGATCCCTTAGAGATCAACCATCTCCATGATCAGGTGATACTTCCTTAGAATATGTCTGGATTACTGATGGGACGGGCGTTCCTTGGCATAAGCCACAACTCCATTGTCACACAATGGGAGGAACCAAGTTCATCTTATGAACAAATATACATCCAGACTGCCTCTTTGGTAGCATCTTAAGTAGCGATGTATCCTTCCTTTATCGTCTAGTTAGCCACGGTATCTAGCTTGGAACTCTTCCAACATACCGTCCCTTTACTGAGGGTAAAGACAATGCCTGTGACTGACATTCAGTCGTCCTTATCACCCAGGAACCCTTCCAGTGATTCTCCCCAGGATCGATTGATACCATCTCACTACAACTAGTAAGAATCCTAACATCCAATTAGATCTATCTCATAGATCCAAAATCCAGGATTTAGGAGGTATCTCTTTGATCCCATATGGAGAATCATTGTGATAAGCGGAGATTGATCGAGCGTAGTATAGGAAACTCCTTCCCTATTAAGAGTATGTCATCCACGTACTCTACGAGGATCGTCACTATACTCCCTACTACCTTTTTGTTTATACAAGGTTCATCTACCATTTTGATGATGTCAAACTCTTTGACTAAGGCATCAAAACAGATGTTCCAACTCCGCGATACCTGCTTTATCCTATAAAGCATCTTGCACACGTTTCCGCTGCTCCCACTGTCTACGAAGCCCTCTGGCTGTGTACTTATAGACGCTCTCTTCCAAAACATCATTTAGAAAAGAAGTCATGACACCCAACCACCAGGTATCGTAGTCATGGTATGTAGCCGTGGTAAGTAGGATCTGGATGGACTTAAGCAAAGCCACTTGAAAAGGTTTCATCATTATCCACGCCTGGTCGATGACGAAAAGCTTTAACAAGTTTAGCTTTGAAAGTCTCAACTTTTCCATCTACACCAAGTAATTTTCTCAAGATATACTTGCTCCTGATGGGGATTTAACCCTTCAGATATCGCAACCAAAGTCCATACTTTGTTGGTGTTCATGGATTCCATCTCAGATTGCTAAGCATCCAGCCATTCTTACAGAGTCCCACTCGTGATGGCCAGCTCGAAACTAGTTGGGTCATCGTCTCATGATGCAATCCTCGCTCCCACTGTCATAGAGAAACCAAAGTATCTCTCAGGTGGGTGAGGAACCTTACTAGATCGGCGGAGAGGCTGAGGTTCGTTGGTAACTATTGAATCCTTTGGTTCTGTCAAATCGTCAGCTGCAGTTTTGTATAGTTGGAACCTTTCCAGTTCTACATAATAAACCTTGCCTCGAGCTTGTCCGGATTATGCTTTTAGACATAGCCCGGACAACCCCAAATCTTAACCATTTTGAGACATGGGCTCTTCCCTTTCCATATCACATATGAAGTGGTAGGCAACTGATTTGATTTGAACCCTATTCAATAGGTATACAGCTTCTCAAGCGCATAACTCCCAAAAGGAAATAGGAAACTCAGTAGTACTCATCATAGAGCACACCATATCATATAGGGTGCTATTGCTCCGTCCCGATATACCATCGTGCTATGGTGTATACGGAGGAGTAATGCTGAGAGAGAATCTCATTCTCCTTTAGAATAGTCCAGGAATTCTGTGGTCAAGTATTCTCCTTCCTGATCGCATCAAAGGACATAATACTTATACCCTCAATTTTGTTCTCTACTTCTAACTTATATTCCGTGAATATCTCAAAAGTTTCGGACTTGTGTTTCAACAGGAACATATGTCTGAATCTTGAGAGATTATCAGAGAATGTAACGAAGTACAAAGAACCAGTCCTGGCATATGTAGACAGGGGACCTTACATACATCAACATGTATCATCCCAAGAGTTTACTAACGCTTTCTCTGTTTCCAGTAAACGGAGCTATGGTCATCTTATCTTTGTGACATGACTGGCAAGTTTCACAAGATGTAAATTCAAACAGTTTTAAATATGCATCTATGTGCAACTTAGCTAGTCGGGTTGCATTGATATGACCTAGTCTACAATACCTCAAGAAGGATTTGTTCATTTCTGAACTCTTCCTCTTTTGTGTGTTCCGTATACTAAAAAACTGTAGTTTGATTTAGAACATTAATGCTTTTAGATAACGTGCCTGAACCGATCAACTTTTGATATAGAAAATGTTCAAAACGTTATCCAACAATACAAAATTTTATCATTTCTTTACTAATAAAGAGACTGATATGATTTTGTATATCAGGTTCGGTATCTAATAGCATTTGTTCAGAATCAATGTATTGGTAATACAGAGTGATAGTGACCAACAGACTTGGCTGCAACACTTGCCCCATTTTCTGTCTCATGAAACTTATCACCCGTTCTCAGTTCTTTACCTATCTGTAGCCCATGTAACATATTACATATGTGGGATCCTGATCCGGTATCATATACCCAGGACGTAAAGGATACTGAGAAACAGTTCTCTGTAATGAAGACACCCGAAGATGATGCATCAGCATGCACTCTCTTCGTTTGGGCGGCACGGCAATTCTGGAAATCCCAAATTTCCTGCTCTGTCTTATAACAATTATAAGTTAGAGCGGGACCAACTTTCCCCAGCTCAGTATAACAAGCGGGTTCGGTCAATAATCCGTATTATTATCTTGATTAAGGCGTGATATGGTCGCTACCTGGAGAGAGAGAGAAGAAAACACTCAGCGTGCACTCTTGCAAGATCAGATTGGTTATTATTTTATCTAATCAGGATGGCTCCCACTGCTTTTTATCAAATCTTCCTTCAAACCCTAAAAGGAAAGACTAGCCGGGATTAATTACACACTACAAGTTCGCCAATCTTTCAGCCAGGCCAGTGTCGGTACTTTGAGGGAGGTCCCCCGTGCTTTCTCACGAACCTGATTAATGTAAACCTCGTTTTCCCAGAGGCGTAACCCCGTTGACACCTTTCTAGACACCTACTAGATCGGCTAATTGTAAAGTGTAAAACTCTTCCAGGAGTAACAATTACTCGCAGTGGGTATTGGGATCCAACTATCTCATAGAAGGTATGCAATCTCATTGCAAATTTCAACACTTGAAATTCCCGATAATATTTTACCCCTAACGTGCTATGACCTTGACGAAAGCCAACAAACCATAGCCCGCTAGTCAAGTTCAACCCGTACATTTCTTGATTGAATTAAACCCACCCGCATGACCCTTGACGAAAGCCAACAAAGCCGCACGACTACCCTAATCCAATCGCATCGTATGCAGCAGATAAGCAGCATATAGCTACCGCACACTGCACCTTGACGAAAGCCAACAAATGCAGCACGAATACTATATACAACTTATCTGAAATGACGGAGGGCTACGACAGGTTTTTCCGAAAACCTATTGCGTAATGAACTTGATATCGTTGTAGAATCAAATGATTTTAAAATGGAGTGTTTTTGAGGCTTTTCTAGTTTTGCTAAAGGAGTCACTCCCGGTGAAGGGATCGTCGGTCCTTTCCTCGTCGAATGAGGTGTGGGATATATCATATATATAACTACTGTGCAAAGCAAAAACTCTTAAAAGCAATCAAGAGACAAACCGAGTGTGTAGCATCTGCCAGTTATTGCTAAAGGAGTCACTCCCGGTGAAGGGATCTCGGTCCTTTCCTCATCGAATAAGGTGCAGGACATATCACATATAGCTCTGTGCAAAGCAAGAACTGTAGCTACCTGTTTTATTTTTGAAATTCGATTCTACAACATCTTAGGTTTCTTTTCTTTCATTAATCACATTAATGAAGTCCCATCATTTAAGTACCTAAACATCACAGATAAATACGACGTACACTTATGCCATCCGCATTCGCCTCGATGTCCCCTCGTGCACCGTTAGGTTAGGTAACTAACGGCAGAGCGGGGCAGGGCTAGCACGGGTGTAAAACATAAGTAACGCCTATATAATATATCATATATACTATATACAGTATCTATCACAGAACAAATCACATGATCACATCACAGATATCGCAGCAGAAGAATCATATGAAATATTGGATATACTAGGACGTCCGTGTTTTCAATACGAGCCAGTATAAAACACGGATTCCACGGTCGTGATGAATAGCCAAACCCACACCCCTAGACCCCTACGAGAGCGGCAAGAAACCCTACCAATTCTAGAGTTAAGAGACCCGGACTCGACTTCTCGAGTTGGTCTCCCACTGGACTCCAGAACCCGGTTACTTGTGCTCCCCTCCTTGGGTCTATCCTAGTGCGGAAAAGTAAATAATATACAAAGGGTGACAACTTTCGCAACCTGGAAGTGCCCCAATAAAAGAATATTACATACAAGTTTTTACATGAATGAAAATGAAAAACACTCATCTCACATAAAAACCCCCGGCTATTCAAACACGACGATCCAATATAACATATCCAGCAACACATAACATCACATGTCATCAACGTAAGTAAATATGCGCATCCCAATTGTCGTTGACATATAGCAACGAAACCGGCGATATCACATATTACACTTACGGTCACAGAAAAGAAAGTCTAAAACTACAACAGTTGGAATCCGCAACCTAGATAGACATCGCATGCCTAATCAAATGAATTCCTTAGACATCACATGCCTAACAATTATAAACCCCGCATTTTAGTCTCAAAATCGAAAACTCTTTTCAATATCAAGTCAGGCAATTCAACA
This sequence comes from Agapanthus africanus, assembly GCA_030015575.1. NCBI lineage: Eukaryota > Viridiplantae > Streptophyta > Magnoliopsida > Asparagales > Amaryllidaceae > Agapanthus > Agapanthus africanus. The sequence goes on along the minus strand of CM057345.1, from coordinate 517,016,752 downwards.
AGATTCCCGACATCCTGATCGAATACTCGTCGCAAACTTTAGTAGACGGCCGCACCCCCGATACCGTCGACGAAGTGCACCAAGGCAGAACACCGCTACCGCAAGCACCCGAACGAATGCTTTCGGCGACGGGGTTCTCCTACAGTCACTTGGTCGGGGTTAAGGGATGTAGCTGTCTAATAAGTTTATCCGGCGAGTATCCGCATACGCTACGTGATTGCGACGGACTTTTGATCACATCAAAATTCCGTGGCAACCGATCAAGTGATACTAAACCGCTAGATTTATAACATTCATTCAGTTATCTCATAACTGCTTGTGAATTCCAATTATTGTATCACATTCCGAATAAGATAGAAAATGTTAAACTTTCCGATCGAATAATCGAACACCCAAGTTTTCCCGAAACAGCTCAACTCATGAAATAAGTTCAAAGACATTCACTTCGTGCCTCAGTACCAACGGTTCAGCCATAGAAGGGTCAAGCCATCGCCTCACATGTGGCACGCCGTACTGCCCCAAACCCGAAGGTTCAAAGGGCAGTTCAAGACGGTCACATAATCGAGTTAAGGTTTGTTGTCTTCTAGAGAGACCATCGCGTTACTTGCACTATTTAGAACGTCTTTAAACCTCGGAAAAATCCAACACATGGAAATTTTCCGGCAGGGGAAAAGTTGGGTATTTATATCCGGTCGAACTTTTTAACATATTCAAAAATTATCCGGAAAACACACAGACAAAATTAGACAATCCGATCGAAGTACCGAGTCCCCAAAACAACCCAGAAATTTCAACTCTTTAATAAATATTAAAAATTCCCAGGAAAACCAGCACTGCAGTGTAAGAATTACTGTGCCAAATTCTATGCAAGATAAGACAAAACGGCAGCGGAACCGCCGCACGAGCCATGCTCGTGCCGCGGAACCGCGGCGGTTTGATGGGATTAGGGTATCGAACTTCACAGTAACTCTTAGATATTCCTACTGGTTTTTCTGCATATTTTTAATATAGAAAAATCCTCATTTTTCAAAAATGTACAGAGAGCAATTTTTGGGTTAGGGTTTCGGTTCGATCGGACTTCTAACTCCGTCTACGCGTCGCCTAAGGCTCTAGCTAGGCTCTGATACCACTGCAGGGTTCCTAGGCACACTAATAAGGTCTCACAAGGCATCAACCATGCCAATTTCAAAAATTACAAGTGCCGAGAAACTCTAATACGGATCTTTAACTAGAATTTTAGGCGAAACAAGAAGCTAGTTAACAAATTAACTAAGTGAACGGAAATACAACCTTTGTAGATCCGGTTCTCCACCTCCATAGCTCTATGATGAAGTCCCCTCGCTGTCCAAATCCAATCCCGGGCTCTAGCGTCGGCTTCATCGGAGAAATGGGCGGGCTAGGTCATCGACTACGATGCCGAAGATGATCTACGTCGAGGCATCACAAGATCAAGCTCCCACTTCACCAAGTCATGAAACTTGTGAAGAAAATACCCTATACTACTTGGCAAGTGGTAGAGGATGAAGAAATAGGAAGTGGGTTCACTTTAGAATTGGATTTCTCACTCATTTGCTCAAGTTGCCATTGATGGAGCAAGGTTTCTTCTTGAAGAAGAAGAAGAAGAAGAAGAAGATGAATATTATGATAAGTTATTTTCAAATAGAAAATAAAAACAATAATTATCATTTGGCAACCATGGTCAAGTGTAGAGAATAATTCATGGTTACGTCAATGGTTAGGGTTAAGCATGAAGACAAAAATGGTGACTTAGTCAAAGCTTCATGAAGCTTCAACATGCATCCAAAGAAAGCCACCATTTTTCTTTTCTTATGCCAAAAAGAAAGAAATAAATAAATGAATAAATAGATATGAAAAACAAAACCCTAACCATTTAAATAACCATGGTTTAATCTTTACACAAACTCAAGTAAGCATGTATCATCAAACATGATACAATCAAGTGCACAAAAGTATATCACATATACAACTTGTGAACTTCAAGTGAGAAAATCCATTTAAAGTGAACCAATACTAGTTAATGCAAAGTAATATATCAAATATATAATTATGCATTAAATCATTAAATCAACACTTGATTCAATGATCCGGTCATGTCGCACACAACCGACTAGTATACAATGTATCGTTTTATCGAATCAATCCTTGATTCGAATACTAGGTTATATCGCATACAACCATTCGACACATTCATCGCGAGAATAGAATGCGGTATCACATACATGCATTATTCTCGGTCCCGCACATATCTCATATGCGCTCCTATTTCATTTCGCTTGAGCCAGGAAACCTCTGTGTAGGACTCTAAAGACTCGTCAATACGCCGGCAGCAGATGACGATCATATCAAGCACCCACAAGCCGCAAGCGGTCTGCTAAACGTAACGGCCACCCGGGTGTTGAGCGATCAGAAGATCGATGAGCAAACCCGCTCACACTCCTGTGAATCCAACCAGTAACACTTACCGTACAGTCCGGTCTGATCGTCTGATATGTCGCATATCTCGCCTAGGGGTGGGAAACGTCAGACCCCAATAGCTCGATAAGTCGTGTCGATATGAGGAATATAACAGTTCGAGAAACTACTGGTAACACTTACCAGTAAATCTCAGCAACCCTGGCCAGGGATTTCCGGTTATAGCCAATCGAACACAGCGCAACATCAACCCCCTATACCGGGAGAGACGAATCCTCTCTTATCGCTCATTGCCTCCATGTGACTCGGGACTGTACCCAAAAACCACCGTTTTGCACGTCCTCTTGGACATGGTAAGGTGGAAATCAAAGCACAGTGGGAACCACACAAGACTCTATGACGATCTCGGGTCAACAGACTACTCTGTACCAGTGTCACCAGAGAACTGCCATCTGACGTAAGGTATAATACCATCTGGGAGTTCTCGGCGAGTCCATCCAGTGTACCCAGTCTCCACTGAGCACCCGTATATCATCTCTGATGTCAAACACCAATGGATATGGGATCATCCATCGCCCATTTATATGGGTCGAGAAGGTACACGCTAGTCTACTCTGGTATATCGATGCCCCGTCTCGATACACCCACGACTAGGGACTTTGAAGGATGTACTTATGGACTACCATGTCCCCACTAGTATGATCCGCATCATAGTCCAGATAGTCAAGTACACATCCTGAGGACTTTACCAACATGTAACAGAGAGACAATCAATGTACACGTTAAGGTAAAGAGTAACCAGATAGCATACTATCATGTCGAGCGAGAAAGTCCTCCCTATATATGTCCCAGCATCCACTACAATATACATCCTATGTACAGTAATGGCCTCTAGGGCATACATATAACTAACAGGTTTAACCACAGGCCGCAAGAGGTACTAGCTGTATGTAACAGTCCCCAGGTAGATGCCGATAAGAAGACCGATGAGGTGAACCCATCCGAACTCCTACTGAGCCTGAATGTGACAATCTCCGTACAGTCCGGTTTGTTCGTCTGAGAGTATCGCATGTCAGGCCTAGGGGGCGGTAAACGTCAGTCCCTTAATAGCGGTACAAGTCGTGTCGGAGTGTAGCCCAGAACACCCTGAGATAACACTGGAAACGCTACCAGTATATCTCGCTTGCCCTGGCCAGGGACTTTGTGTAATGGCTCTCCTAGACACAGCGCGATATCAACCCCCAATACAGGGAGAGACGAATCCTGTCTAACCGTCACTGCCTCCAAGTGATTCGGGACTGCACCCAACTACTACCTGTTTGCACGACTCATTTGAGCCGTGGTAGGGTAGTAATATAAGAACAGTGGGAACACACTCGAGGCGAAGTGACAGTGTAAAGTCAACGGACTATGCTGTACTCATGCCACCTGTGAACTGATAACTGACGATAGGTATAATACCAAACCAACAATTCCCAGCGAGTCCTGTCCAGTGTAATCGTAACCTAAGGAGAACCTGCATACTATCTCCAGTACGACGTACTGATGGCTGTGGGACAGACCATCTCCCCTCCTGGGATGAGAAGCGTATATACTAGTCTACTCTAGAGTATCGATGCCATGTCTCGATAATCCTACGACTAGGGACCTGTATAAGGATGTGCTTGTAGATTACCCAGCCCTACTAGTGTGACTGCCATCACAATGCTGGTAATCAAGCAAAGATCCTAAGGGCTTCACTAATATGTATAAGCTATATGCTAAAAGAAACATACGCACATATTGAAGTAGAAACAAACCAAGTAGCATACTACAATTTTTAGCAAGATTGTCTATACAACTGTGAATATCCCAAGCTTCCATTAAGAAATATACACACTAGTATGATACAGTAATGGCCTCTAGGGTATATACACTAACAATGGCCAATCGAGCATAGCGTAACATCAACCCCCAATACCGGGAGAGACGAAATCCCCTCCTATCACTCATTACCTCCATGTGACTCGGGACTGTACACAGAAAACACCGTTTTGCACGATCTCTTTAACGTGGTAAGGTGGAAATCAAAGCACAGTAGGAATCACACAAGACTCTATGACAATCTCGGGTCGACAGATTAACCTGTACCAGTGTCACCAGAGAACTGCTATCTAACGATAGGTATAATACCATCTAGGAGTTCTCGGCGAGTCCGTCCAGTGTACCCAGTATCCACTGAGCACCCGTATACCTTCTCTGATGTCAAACACCAATGGATGTAGGATCATCCATCGCCCATCATTGTCACGACCCGAAATTGGCACGTGACGGACCTAATACTACGCAACGCCTAAAGACGTAACGCAGTAAAAGAAAGCCAAAACCCAGAAATCTAAACCATAAAAAGAAGATAAGAAAAGATAATAGCAATTTTGAAACATTTGAAATCGTAACCTAAATTCTTTAAAAGTCCCACTTTCTATATTTAAAATTTTGGCAACACCTCTTTTTTTGTAAAAACTGGCCCAAAGGCGGAAAACAATTCACATCACAAATATACGACGCCGTAGCGAAGAAATAAAGACAATAGAGATAAAGCTGTATATAAGGCAACAAAGCCACAAAAATATACAATATCATCCTCACCAAGTCTCTAAGTCAACAACATAATAGTAGATGGAGAGTACAAGATACAACGAATGTACAATATGAAATACAGATAATCATCCAACCCACCTAAGCAAAATAGTATACTGTGAGCCGATGCGGTATCTGTAGCAAAAGATGATAGGTGAATAGCCTGCCTCGACTACTCTGGGGAACAACCTGCAACACCTGTGGCACAACGGGGGTGAGTTGCCAACGCGTGAATAGTAGACAACATATGCAGGTAATCGCAGGAATGTACGTACAGCATGAATCTAAGATATGCAAATTACAGTAATAACAAGTCATGTGAATGCAGAATAATGGAAGGTACACTAGCAGGTATAATCAATATGTGAAGCAGTAATAACATGACAGTAGTATGCAATAACCATGCAATAGGGATATGAGAATTTAAATATGCAACTAACATGATGGGTACACTAACAGGTACTCCTAATACATGGAACAGGGCATAAATAAATAGGTATGAGGTATGGAGTGAAATATGTCATCCCACGGAATCCTGTTATCGTGGTAGGATCACAATCCATCAAGACACTCAAATCCCAATTCCTCAAATCAGCCCCCACGTTGGGCTCTCACATCATATAAGTCTCACATCTCCTCAATGTACAATATCGAGTAATCTCCTATATCCCGAATGTACAAATCAGTAATCCCATATGTATGTCCAATCTTAATGAATAACCTGATATCCCAAGTCAAAATCTCAAGTAAGATTCTAGCATCCTAAATATATATATATATATATATATATATATGCAGAAATAAATATTATGGGGTCAATACACATATATTAGCGTCCCATTCCACTAATATTAGTGTAAGGGTATATATAACAACGGCTAAATCCCTTGTTATATATACAAAGGTGTTTAAAGGAAATATCAGGAAAACAATGTGCCAAGTATCGACACTGAAATCCTGATAGGTACATATCATACGCTATCCCGAAAGCACGAGTGCCTAGCTCTGACCCTCGCCTTTCGACATATGCATACGTTCATGACTCCCAACGGTATCTTTATGATCCCCGCCGAGTCATTAGTATTGTCACCGGTAGGTACTCGCCCGCCTCCAGGCTCAATCGGCAAAATCCATCGATCATCTTGCCGAGGGGAACCATACCGAGCCCCACCATGTACCCTCATACGGCAACCACACCTCGTATGGAGTATATAATCAGAACCGATAAATCTCATGGTGGCTGCGCAAATATCATATCAAGGAAACCGGGTTTTTCAATGTATGCATAATTTCATGAACTCCCGCGGTTCCCAAATCCAGAAAACATCATGTAAAATCCCAATAAACAATTCACAAATCCAAAAATAAATTTATGCGATATATCTGAAATGCGAGCATATAAATGAGAATATGTAGCTGAAACCATATGTATGCAAAATCAATAAGGTACAACTAAGTAACATCAGTAAAGGTAAATATGTGACTGCAACTGAATATGTGTGTAACATACAGGTGTAGCAATGTATAGGTATCTACCTATAAGAACTGATGTCGTATACCCCCCTGGGTATAAGTAAAATATGAGCAAGGTATACCTGTAGTTGTATCGTAAGGTGTAAATGTACCTATCACTAATGGTATGATACACTATAGGTATACCGACAAGTTAGATGTCATGTGTGATAAGCAATACAAATCAATGTCACAAGGTCCCTAACCAAGCAATATAGTATCTATAAGAGGTTGTGTGTGACATGGAAATTATTGACGGTGTGTGTGTAGCATACAATCCGTGCTCGTGCAACATGAACTGTCAATAATATGTGCAATGTCCTACTACTAGTAGTCCAGGCACACTACATCTACGTAATAGGGTAAAGGCGCAATTCTAACAATAACGTAGAATATGCGACAAGCAATAAAATCTCTAGCCCTGACGCATAACGCCATGCGAGCGATTCCCCTGTAGATGTTAAATCTACTCACCTACTCTCCAAGCTAGGTGAATCCTACCATCTGCTCCCCCTTGTAGCAGTATCCGTAGTCCCCGCCTGCAAACCTGAAAATGAGACAAGGAAAACATATATAAGCCAAATATTCCGCAAAACGCGATATCGAACCCAAACGAGAAACTCGCGTCACGAACTAAACGCGCGTGTGCACGATACGCTGAAACGTGTATATACGTGTCAAAAACTATCGCGACACACCGCGATACGCTGGATCGCAGAACCCACTCACGTATCGCGCGTATCGCGCAAACACAACGAACTAGAAAAACGATATATTGTCCCAGATTTTCCTACAGGTCAAATCTAACAAAACTGTACATGCCAAAACACTACAATACACTGCAGGCTACCCTACACAAAACCCCAAATTAACACCCTAGTTAATATGCACAATTGTGTGCAAGCCTAGAAAAAATCTAATAAAATATTCATTAATCAAGATAAAATAATTGAAAACCAATTTGGTAAACTTTTTATTAAAAACCATATATTAAAATATAATTAGCCACAAAACACATTCTAAGGTGTTACAATCTCCCCCCCCCCCTTAAAAGAAATTCGTCCCCGAATTTAAAAATATACTAAGCGTACCTTCAAAAAGAAGATTACAACTCTCAATCTTGCTCGCAGCCTCCTAAGTGATTACCTCACTATACGGCTACGTCCAAGATAACCCTTCACAAACGGCAAGACCCTTGACCGACGTTTCTCCACCTGCCGAGCTATTAACACAATTGGCTGCCGGCGAACGAAAGATCGCGTCTAAGCTAAATGGTCTGGTGCTAATCATGTGAGAAAGGTCAAGAAGGTAATTGTAAAGTATCATCACAAGGAATATGGGGTGAAAATTTAATATTCTGGGCGGAAGTGCCAAATTAAAGGCAACAAAACTAACTCGCTTATAGGATCTCAAAAGGACCTAAAATCCTGGAACAAGCTTCCCAAAATCCAACACGTCATTCATCGGAAAATTCCGCAGGAATACATGACTTGCCACTGCGCACTCAAACCTGCGACCAACACAGTCGGCACAAGACCTCTATTTGCACTGGGCTACTCTCATCCTGACCTGAATCAACTGGATCATCTCCGAAGTCTATAGACTAGCTGGGGTCCAAAATCCTACTTACGCAGAGTCAGAAAACAACAGACTGGTGATCGACATGACCTAACCCCTAAACCTATAGGTTGCCAATTGGAGCGTCTCCTGATAACAGCTATCGAAGAAGAACCCTAACAATGGCGAGTGACGATCCCCAACTGCCGACAACAAAAACCCAAACACACAACTTAAAAAAGAACAACTGAGCAAACTGAGTAAAACCGGACGACAAGAATTCGAATGGAGTCACACCCTGACTAAACTTGGGTAGAAAGCCTAATGAAATTCATGGAGATCTGCTCCCACTCCTACTTCGGAACGGTAAAAGGTTGCAACTCTCCAGCCGGCCTCAGATGCTCAACCCAAACACACAACAAGACAGACACTTTGAAACGAAACCTGAAACTTCTCTTTACATCCCTGCCCACCCGTAACTATCATACAAGTTACGTCACTGTTGGTGGAACTTGAATGAATAAAGAGAGTTGACAGATGTGCCTGCTCTAGGATTGCACGTCTCTACCTGATAATATCAAGTACACAAACGCGTCCCTAACTAGCACACCATTGTCATAAATCACGGACTTCGAATCATTACCCAGCCGAGTATGCTCAAGTATCTATGACGAACGAGCATCGGCGGGCAGTGTCTCACGAAAGCGATTTAAAGAAAGTGGTCGGACGTGGACATGAGCAAGTTGTCCCCTCCGTAGAGACGAACTTTAGCTGAACTCAACGATCGTACAAGAACTGTAAATCTGTAGAAGACTATCACAACAATCAAAATCCGCGGCAGGAAGATGTACATTAAGCTCTGGTGGTCCGTGAAAAATCTGACACGACTCTCGAACAAGTAGTGTCTCCAAATCTCCAACGCAAAACCACCGCGACCATCTCCAGATCATGAGTGGAATATCCTTCTCGTACTTCCTCCAAATGTAGAGAAGCAAAAGCGATAACTCTATAGTGTCACCTCAGTACACACTCGAGCCCCACTCAAGAAACATTATAGTTAAACAACAAGGTCGCCCGAACCAAAGGCAAAGAAAGAACTGATGCAGTTGTTAACTGAATCTTCAACTGCTGAAAACTCCGCACACATGCCTCAGTCCAAAGAAAGAAACCTCCTTTCCCGTCTTTTTAGTCGACGGTGCAGCACTACTCTAGCAATCCTGCACGAAACGGGGGTAAGAACCTGCTAAGCCCAAAATCTGCGGATCTCCGTCCTGCACACAAGTCTGGGCCCAAGCTGTACGGCCACGATCTCCATCGGGACCATACAAACCATCTCCCGTGACAACAAGACCTAGGAGTCAACACAAACAAGCCTGAAGAAACACTCCGAGAATCTAACAACCGCTGGGCTCTCCCAGTATCTGCATAACAAATCCTCAAGTGTTGTTCCTGTTCCTCAAGATACATTAAATAGACCAGAATGTCGTAAATAACACAACAATAACTGGTCGAGGAACGGCCTGAAGAAATCTGGTTCATCACATCTACGAATGCTGCTAGGGTATCAGTGAATCCAACGACTCACTAAAACACACAAAGCCCGTAGCACACATAAGGAAGTCTTCGGAATGCCATCACTCCGAATCCGCAATAATGATGACATGATCCCAAACAAACTTAGAAAATGTCTCGCACTGTGGAGCTGATCGAAGAAATCGTCACTACGAGATACAAGATACCTATCCGCACCGTAAGCCGGTTCAATTAACGATCCGTCGATACGCAGCCCTAAACTGCCGTCTTTCTCCTTGACAAACAGAACTAGGAGCTTCCTAATATGAAACACTCAGACGGACAAAACTCCCCAAATACAACTCTGCAGCTGATTCTTTAGCTCCCAACCTTCGTCGGCTCATCTGGAACAATGTCGGAAAACTCTTGTACGATAGGAACCCGGTCCAACAATCCCAACTGTGGCTTCGGTATCACTAATGAACGCCAAGAATCCACGACCTCTCCTCAAAAGCCGACTAGCGAAAAAGGCTGAATTCAAGCTGTGAGAGGCGGCACAACTATCCACCTGCACGACAAGAACTGACTCACCGGGAAAACAATTCCTGACTGTTTCCTCACGGTAGTCCACAGACGCCTAACACGTAGCTAACCAGTCCGTGCCCATGAGAACGTCAAATCCAACATCTCTAGAAGGATCAAAACGACGGACGAATCTCTATCTCCTATCCGATTGGCACACAACTGAATACGTGTCGCGCAACAAAAGAATCGCTGACAGAAGTTAGCATAAACTACGTCTAATCTACCCATCCACGGTACAAGTGCGAAAAGCAAACGAGCACATCAAAAGAACATGCGAATTAAGGATACCTAAAAACTCTGCATTGGACGCCTGCGCGTCCCGATGAGTAGAAGCAAACTCCTGTGTCTGCTCTCTACCCGCAACTGGCTGAACTCCTCTGGTAGACTGATCCCTTTGAGCGAACCTTCCATGTCCACGGCCTCTCTGAGTACGATCCTGACGCCGTGCTAAGGAACAATCCCTGACAAAGTGCTGAAGGCTCCCGTATCGAAAACATCCACGCGCTGACTGCTGACCCTCCTAGGAATGAGAGCTGAACGACTGTCCTCGTCCTAAGCCTCTGCTACTCCCGTGACGGTCACAAAATCAGTCTCGATGACTAAACCTCTGTCTCTGGGCTAGTACACTGGTACGAGTCCTCCACTGTCCTGGAACACTCAGAGTCTCTAGAATATGTGCCTCGTCAACTGGAGCTGCATCCACTGGTGCTATGTAGGTGACGAACTGCTGCATGCTGATTGTAAGTGACAACTGAGTAACAGGAGTGACAATCTCCTGTCGTAACTCCCGAACGACATCAACCAATGAACTCATCGTCTGGCGGAAGTCTTGTATCTCTACCAAAAGCCTATCAATAGTATATGTCATAGGCTGATCCGTCTGCACCTGTGCAACTAGAGTGCCATCTGTAGGGTTCCTAGGCACACTAATGAGGTCTCACAAGGCATCAACCATGCCAATTTCAAATTTTACAAGTGCCGGGAAACCCTAATACGGATCGTTGACTAGAGTTTAGGCGAAAAGTGAAACTAGCTAACAACTTAACTAAAAGAAAGAGGCTACAACCTTTGTAGATCCGGTTCTCCACCTCCATGGCTCCGTGATGAAGTCCCCTCGCTGTCCATATCGAATCCCGGGCTCTAGCGTCGGCTTCATCGGAGAAATGGGCGAGCTTGGTCGTCGGCTACGATGCCGAATATGATCTACGTCGAGGAAACACAAGATCAAGCTCCCACTTCACCAAGTCATGAAACTTGTGAAGAAAACACCCTATACTACTTGGCAAGAGGTAGAGGATGAAGAAATAGGAGGTGGGTTCACTTTAGAATTGGATTTCTCACTTTTTCTCACTAGTTGCCATTGATGGAGGCAAGCTTTCTTCATGTTGAAGAAGGAGAAGAAGAAGAAGATAATATGATAAGTTGTTCTTTAAAAAGAAAATAAAAACAATACTTATCATACTCTAACCATGGTCAAGTGTAGAGAGTAAACTAGGGTTAGGTGAATGGTTAGGGTTAAGCATGAAGACAAAAATGGTGACTTAGTCAAAGCTTCAACAACAAACAAAGAAAGCCACCATTTTCTCTTTATCTTTTCCATAATAAATAAACAAAATAAATAGATATGAAAATCAAAACCCTAACCATTTAAATAACCATGGTTTAATCTTTACACAAACTCAAGAAAGCATGTATCATCAAACATGATACAATCAAGTGCACACAAAAATATATCACATATACTATGTGCACATCAAGTGAGAAAATCCTTTTAAAGTGAACAAATATTAGTTAATGCAAAATAATATATCAAATATATAATTATACATTAAATCATTAAATCAACACTTGATTTAACGATCCGGTCATATCGTATATAACCGACTAATATCCAATGTATCGGCTTATCGAATCAATCCTTGATTCGATAACTAGGTTATATCACATACAACCATTCGATACATACATTGCACGAATAGAATACGGTATCACATACACGTATTATTCTCGGTCCCGCACTTATCTCATATGCGCTCCTATTTCGTTTCGCTTGAGCCAGGAAACCTCTGTGTAGGACTCTAAAGACTCGTCAATACGCCGGCAGCAGGTGATGATCATATCAAACACTCACAAGCCGCAAGCGGTCTGCTAAACGTAACGGCCACCCGGGTATTGAGCGATCAGAAGATCGACGAGCAAGCCCGCTCACACTCCTGTGAATCCAACCAGTAACACTTACCGTACAGTCCGGTCTGTTCGTCTGATATGTCGCATATCTTGCCTAGGGGTGGTAAACATCAGACCCTAATAGCTCGATAAGTCGTGTCGATATGAGGTCTATAACAGTTCGAAAAACTACAGGTAACACTTACCAGTAAATCTCAGCAACCCTGGCCAGGGATTTCTGGTTATAGCCAATCGAACACAGCGCAACATCAACTCCCTATACCGGGAGAGACGAATCCCCTCCTATCGCTCATTGCCTCCATGTGATTCGGGACTGTACGCAAAAACCAGCGTTTTGCACGCCCTCTTGGACGTGGTAAGGTGGAAATCAAAGCACAGTGGGAACAACACAAGACTCTATGACGATCTCGGGTCAACAGACTACTCTGTACCATTGTCACCAGAGAACTGCCATCTGACGTAAGGTATAATACCATCTGGGAGTTCTCGGCGAGTCCGTCCAGTGTACCTAGTCTCCACTGAGCACCCGTATATCATCTCTAATGTCAAACACCAATGGATATGGGATCATCCATCGCCCATCTATATGGGTCGAGAAGGTATACGCTAGTCTACACTGGTATATCGATGCCCCGTCTCGATACACCCTCGATTAGGGACCTTGAAGGATGTACTTATGGACTACCATGTCCCCACTAGTATGATCCGCATCATAGTCTAGGTAGTCAAGTATACATCCTAAGGGCTTTACCAACATGTAACAGAGAGACAATCAGTGTACACGTTAAGGTAAAGAGCAACCAGATAGCATACTATCATGTCGAGCAAGAAAGTCCTCCCTATATACGTCCAAGCATCCACTACAATATACATCCTATGTATAGTAATGGCCTCTAGGGCATACATATAACTAACAATCTCCCACTTGCACTAGGGCCATCTGATAGCAGTGGTTGTAGTATCTCATACTCAACCATCCCATAAAAGTCTCTCTCTGGGAAAAGGCCTTTGTGAGTGGATCCGCCGTGTTGTCCTTTGAGTCTACTCTCCTAACCTCGATCACACTGGAGATCAACCATCTCCTTGATCAGGTGACACTGCCTTAGAATATGTCTGGTTCACTGATGGGACCGGCGTTCCTTGGCATAAGCCACAACTCCATTGTCACACAATGGGAGGAACTAAGTTCATCTCATGAACAAATATACATCCAGACCGCCTCTTTGGTAGCATCTTAAGTAGCGATGTATCGAGCCTTTATCGTCTAGTATGCCACGGTATCTAGCTTAGAACTCTTCCAACATACCGTCCCTTTACTGAGGATAAAGACAATGCCTGTGACTGACTTTCAGTCGTCCTTATCACCCTGGAACCCTTCCAGTGATTCTCCCCAGGATCGGTTGATACCATCTCACTACAACTAGTGAGAATCCTAATATCCAATTAGATCTATCTCATAGATCCAAAACCCAGGATTTAGGAGGTATCACTTTGATCCTATATGTAGAATCATTGTGATAAGCGGAGATTGACCGAGCGTAGCATAGGAAACTCCTTCCCTATCAAGAGCATGTCATCCACGTACTCTACGAGGATCGTCACTATACTCCCTACTACCTTTTTGTTTATACAAGGTTCATCTACCATTTTGATGATGTCAAACTCTTTTACTAACACATCAAAACAGATGTTCCAACTCCGCGATACCTGCTTTATCCTATAAAGCATCTTGTACACGTTTCCACTGCTCCCACTGTTTACGAAGCCTTCTGGCTGTGTACTTATAGACGTTCTCTTCTAAAATATCATTTAGAAAAGCAGTCATGGCACCCAACGGCCAGATATCGTAGTCATGGTATATAGCCGTGGCAAGTAGGATCTGGATGGACTTAAGCATAGCCACTTGAAAAGGTTTCATCATTATCCCCGCCTGGTCGATGACGAAAAGCTTTAACAAGTCTAGCTTTGAAAGTCTCAACTTTTCCATCTACACCAAGTATTCTTCTCAAGATATACTTGCTCCTGATGGGGATTTAACCCTTCAGATATAGCAACCAAAGTCCATACTTTGTTGGTGTACATGGATTCCATCTCAGATCGCTAAGCATCCAGCAATTCTTACAGAGTCCCACTCCTGATGGCCAGCTCGAAACTAGTTAGGTCATCATCTCATGATGCAATCCTCGCTCCCACTGTCATAGAGTAACCGAAGTATCTCTCAGGCGGATGAGGAACCTTACTAGATCGGCGGAGAGGCAGAGGTTCGTTGGTAACTATTGAATCCTTTGGTTCTTTCAAATCATCAGCTGCAGTTTGTATAGCTGGAACATTTCCAGTTCTACATAACAGATCTTGCCTCGAGCTTGTCCCGATTTTGCTTTTAGACATAGGCCGGACAACCCCAAATCTTAACTAGCTTAAGATATGGGCTCTACCCTTTCCATATCACATAGGAAGTGGTAGGCAACTGATTTGATTTGAACCCTATTCAATAGGTATGCAGCTTCTCAAGTGCATAACTCCCAAAAAGGAAACAGGTAACTCAGTATTACTCATCATAGAGCGCACCATATCGAATAGGGTGCAATCGCTCCGCCCCGATATACCATCATGCTGTTAGTGTTTATGCCCTAGAAGGCCATTACTGTATCATACTAGTTTGTATATTACTTAATGGAAGCTTGGGATATTCACATGTATATAACAGTCTTGCTAAACATGGTAGTATGCTACTTGGTTTTTCTATCTTAATATGTGAGTGTACGTATTGATAGAGCTCTTAGGATCTTGCTTGTCTACCAGCGTTGTGATGGCAGTCACACTAGTGGGGGCTGGGTAGTCTACAAGCACATCCTTATTCAGGTCCCTGGTCGTTGGATTATCGAGACAAAGCATCGATACTCCGGAGTAGACTAGTGTGTACGCTTCTCATCCCAGTTGGGGAGATGGTCTGTCCCACAGCCGTCAGTACGTCGTACTGGAGATAGTATGCAGGTGCTCGTTAGGTTACGGGTACACCGGACAGGACTCACAGGGAACTGTTGGTTGGTTTGATACCAGTCGTCAGTGAGCAGTTCCCAGGTGACATGAGTACAGCATAGTCCGCAGACTTGACACTGCTGCTTCGCCTCGAGTGTGTCCCACTGTTCTTAGATTGCTACCCTACCACGGCTCAAATGAGTCATGCAAACTGGTAGCAGTTGGGTGCAGTCCCGAGCACTTGGAGGCAGTGGCGGTTAGACAGGATTCGTCCCTCCCGGTATTGGGAGTAGATATCGTGCTGTGTCAGAGAGCCATTACGCAAAGTCCCTGGCCAGGGCAAGCGAGATTTGCTGGTAGGTTCCAGTAGTTTCTCAGGGTGTAATGGGCTTCCCTCCGACACGACTTATACCGCTATTAGGGGACTGGCGCTTGCCGCCCCCCTAGGCCCGATATGCAATAATCTTGGACGAACGGACCGGACTGTATGGAGATTGTCACATCTGACTCAGTAGGAGTTCGGATGGGTTTCCTCATCGGCCTTCTTATCGACAACTACCTGGGGACCGTTACGTACAGCTAGTGCCGCTTGCGGTCTGTGGTTAAACCCACTGCCAGCGTAGTAGTCGAGTCTCTAGAGTCCCACATAGAGAGTTTCCTACTCCAGGCGAAACGATATAGAGGTTGCATGGTTTTGCGACAAAGGGTTCGGACGCATACGTGCGTTTACGCGCGTACGACTTTCGGACGGTTTTTACCAGTCGGCTTTGGTTTAAGCCAGTTACTGGTATCCGGTTATTGGATTTTTACAGTCTAAAGTTTTTCCGTATTTTTGCGGATCGGAGGGGCGTTCTCGTAATTGTACGAGAAGCTTCTAGAAGATGGTGACTAAGGAGGGTTATGTGTCATATTCATTGAATGAGTTATATGAGTCATGGTGGTGATTCATTCATCTCATTAATGCACATTTATTGCTTAATGACTCATGCTAATGAATCACCACTAGATATTTTATGAAGCATGCTTATTCATCACATTTATTCATTTATTCTTTAATGAGAATGCTTCATAATATATTATGATACTCATAACTTATTCATTCATTATCATCTACACATTCTCTCTCCTCAAGCTCTCATCTTCAAACCCTAATCCTTACACCTCATGTGTTGAGATCAAAGGATTAGAAAGACTAATCAATCCATAACCATCACTCTATTTCATTCTATCTTCTTTGATTAGCAATCCAAGAAGATTAGTTGCCTCAAGTTTAGAGGTTTAGCTTGGAGTTTTGCTCTCGGGTGGATCGTCTACTACCTAGAGAAGGCCGAGGAGAACAAGGAGATCGTAAAGACGAAGGACTAGTTTCGATAGGTATAATCCCTAAGCATAGTAGTTTAGAACAACTATATGTTTGGTTAGTTATCGTTTAGCTTCGATTCAAGCGGTTAGTCGATGTTCGTTCACTAAACAAGATCGTTTTTGAAATTTCCGCCTCCCCACAAGTTCTGGGGTGTTGTGCATCGACTTACAGTGGTATCAGAGCCTCGCTAAACAATAAATAACTTAATTGCAAATTTGTACGAATTTCGAACGGAAAAACGAAGCCGGAAAACCCTAAATCTGTCAAGTTTCTGTCGAAATTAAAATGAAGTCTAAAAATTTTTCAGGGTCACTCAGAAAGCTTGAAAAGGGTCCAGGAGAACACCCATGAAATTTGAGCCCATGAATCGGCTAAAGAGCCGCGGAAGCGCGGCGGTTCCCTACTGAGCCGCTGCTGTTCCGCGGCCGAGTTGCCGAGTCATGGACTCATTTTTCATGTGTGGGTCCTCTCTGGTATTTGGTGTTTTCTGGTATATTTTAATTTTGCTCAGGTTTCCAGTTTACAGAGCAGTTTTTGGAGCAATATTAAAGATGTTTAATCGATCGAAATTGTACAGTATTTGCATATTGGATTATATCTGTGATTGTTTAATGTGTTCGTAAACCTCCCCTAACTGCTAGTATGTCGGTTGGCAGGGGGTTGCACATTTCTGTAATGGTTATATCTGTTTGTGCATATGAACTGTATTGGACTGTTGTGGTGTATAGCCGGGGTTTAGCAATGGGTTATTGTTTAATTCATTTGTTGTAAATGTAATTTGTTGTAATATTATTTTTGCGGGGCACATCCAGGTTGCGGTTGTAGCCACCGTTGTATTATTTCATTTTACTGTTTTTGCTCCTAGGACTGACCCAAGGTGGGGTACACAAACTGCCGGGCGGGTAGTTTGCCGTACCCGTAGGGGTCGAGGGTGGGGTAACGGCTATTCATCACAACTGTGTAATCTGTCTTTTCTTGCAGGCTCAAAAGAAATACAGATTGCTTGCAAATCCAATATTGTTTATCTGTGTTCTGGAATGTTTATCATTGCGTCAGACGAATGTAAAATATCTATATATATTGTAGCTATTTAGACGTCACTTATGTTTTACACCCGCGCTAGCCCAGCCCCCGCTCTGTCGTTAGTTAAGTAACCTAACGGGTGATGACGGGACCCCGTGGCGAATGCGGATGGCATAAGAGGACGTTGTATTTTCGTTGTTTTCTGCAATGATAGGTTAATGATGGGACGCATTATCTATAATGCAAAGAAAAACAAACCAAAGTTTAAATCGTTGGAACAATTTAAAAGAAACCACTCGGTTAATTTTAAAAACAGATATTTTTTAAATGCGGAGCTTTAACCACTCCTTTTAAAATGCTATCAGGTTCCTTCGGTTATATCAAGTTCACTACGTTCACGGTTTCGCCAAAACCATTCGTAGCCCTCCGTCATTTCATCTGGGTATTCAGTAGTATTCAAGCTATGTATTTTGACCTAACGCCAAGGCATAGTGTTTGGTAGCTACTGGGTATTCAGTTGTTGCATAGGTAGATGAGTTAGTTTAGGACAGTCGTATTATCATTTTGGCCGAACGTCAAGGATATATACGGATGGGTTCAAATTGACAAGATAATGATGGGTAGAACTTGACATGTGACTTATGACATTTTGACCTAACGCCAAGGTCATAAGAGCATGGGGCAGAAATATATATCGGGAATTTCTAAAGAAACTGAAATTTGCAAAGAGATGCATACCATTTGGAGTTTGATGGATGTTGGTAGGATTCCTTCAACATTATCATACGATGATATTTGGATCCCGATCCTACTGTGAGTATATGCTACTTATCAGGATATTCGTCACTTAACGATCAATGCTATAAACCTAGTAGGTGTCCAGAAAGGTGTCAGCGGGGTTACGCCCCCAGAGAAAAGAGGTTATTTAATTAAGGAACTTCGCGAAAGCGTTGGAAAACCTCCCTCGAAGTATCGACACTGGCCTGGCTGAACGGTTAAGCAAGTATTGTACGGTGAGAATAGTCCTGGCTAATTCTTCTTTTATGGTTTGAGGAAGGATTCGAAAAACAGTGGGAGCCATCCAGTTTAAATAAACTAAAAACCACTCTAAACTTGCAAGAGCATCATGCTAAAGAGTTTTCTTCTCTCTCTCCTAATTGCAGCGACCCTGAAAATGACTGGACTTAAGTTACTTTTAGAGAAAAATATACCGACAGGGCCAAACTATAAAGATTGGCTGCGGAATGTCAAAATGTCTTTGACCTATGACAAACTGGGGTACGTCCTCACCGCTACGGCACCTGCTGTCCCTGGTCCCAAATCCAGCAATGCGGATAAGGAAATCCGCAAAACCTGGGATTTAGATTGCGCGAAAGCCAAGTGCATCGTGCTTGCCTCAATGAACAATGAACATCAGAGGAGGCACGAGGATATGTCCCTAGATGGCATATTTCTCCATACAAAGGAACTTTATGGAGAGCAATCTCGTATAGCAAGATACGAGACCTCTAAGAACTTGTTTCGAGCGAGGTTGGCTGTCGGGTCATCGGTAGGTGAACATGTCCTAAAGATGATCGGCTATATTGAAGAGCTCGCAGACCTTGGGACGACTTTGGATAATGAGCTCTATACAGACCTCATTCTCCAGTCCCTTCCTCCCACCTACGCCCAGTTTATCCTCAACTTCAATCTTCAAGGAAAAGAAGTTGAACTTGCGAAACTCCTGAACATGTTAAGGAGTGCAGAGGGCACCTTGCAGAAAGTAAGGGAAACACCCGCTATGTTTGTTGGCGGTGCATCTTCTTCCGGGTCCAAGGCTAGGGCCAAAGGAAGGAAGAAGAAGGCCGCACCCAAACCTAGAGGAGGTGTTAGTTGTAGGGTTCCTAGGCACACTAGTGAGGTCTCACAAGCCATCGACCATGGCAATTTCAAAAATTCTAGGTGCGGAGAGACCCGACTACGGATCGTCGGCTAGATGTCTAGGCGAAAAACTAACTAGTTAACACTTAACTAAAAGTTTAACGGAAATACAACCTTTGTAGATCCGGTGCTCCACCTCCATAGCTCCGCAACGAGGTCCTCTCCGCTGTCCAAATCAAATCCGGGCTCTAGAGTCAGCTTCGTCAGAGAAAAAGGGAGCTAGGTCGTCGATGTCCATGCCGAAGATGATCTACGTCGAGGCATCGCTAGATCAAGCTCACAACTTCACCAAGTCAAAAACTTGTGAAGTAAACACACTCTACTACTTGGCAAGAGGTAGAGGATGAAGAAATAGGAAGTGGGTAGACTTTAGTTTTGGATTTCTCACTCTTTTCCAACAATCACCATTGATGGAGCTTGGTTTTCTTCACTTGAAGAATGAAGAAGATGAAGAAGAATATTATGATAAGTTAATTAAAAACAATAGAAAAAATCAAAACTTATCATAATGTTAACTAGAGTTAAGTGTAGAGAATGAATCATGGTTAGTGGGAATGGTTAGGGTTAAGGATGAGATAAGAATGGTTGACTTGATCAAAGATTCATGAAGGTTCAACTAAACTCCAAATTAAGCCACCATTCTTTTCTCCTCTTTTCCAAAATGAATAAACAAATAAATAAATGAATAAATAAAGGAAATGAAACCCTAACCATTCTTTTAACCATGGTTTAATTCTTTGCACTTAACCAAGTAATCATGTATCATCAAACATGATACAATCAAATGCACAAAATCATATCGCATATGTAATGCGCACACCCGAGTGAGAAAATCCATTTAAAGTGAACCAATACTAGTTAATGCAAAGTAATATATCAAATATATAATTATACATTAAATCATTAAATCAACACTTGATTCAATGATCCGGTCATGTCGCACACAACCGACTAGTATACAATGTATCGGCTTATCGAATCAACGCTTGAATCGATAACTAGGTTATATCGCATACAACCATTCGATACATTCATCGCGAGAATGGAATACGGTATCACATACACGCATTATTCTCGGTCCCGCACATATCTCATATGCGCTCCTATTTCGTTTCGCTTGAGCCAGGAAACCTCTGTGTAGGACTCTAAAGACTCGTCAATACGCCGGCAGCGGATGATGATCATATCAAACACCCACAAGCCGCAAGCGGTCTGCTAAACGTAACGGCCACCCGAGTATTGAGCGATCTGAAGATCGACGAGCAAGCCCGCTCACACTCCAGTGAATCCGACCAGTAACACTACCGTACAGTCCGGTCTGATCGTCTGATATGTCGCATATCTCGCCTAGGGGCGGTAAACGTTAGACCCCAATAGCTCGATAAGTCGTGTCGATATGAGGCTCATAACGGGTCGAGAAACTACTGGTAACACTTACCAGCAATTCTCTCAGCAGCCCTGGCCAGGGACTTCCTGTTATAGCCAATCGAACACAGTGCAACATCAACTCCCTATACCGGGAGAGACGAATCCCCTCCTATCGCTCATTGCCTCCATGTGACTCGGGACTGTACCCAAAAACCACCGTTTTGCACGCCCTCTTGGACGTGGTAAGATGGAAATCAAAGCACAGTGGGAACCACACAAGACTCTATGACGATCTCGGGTCAACAGACTACTCTGTACCAGTGTCACCAGAGAACTGCCATCTGACGTGAGGTATAATACCATCTGGGAGTTCTCGGCGAGTCCGTCCAGTGTACCCAGTCTCTACTGAGCACCCGTATATCTCCTCTGATGTCAAACACCGATGGATATGGGATCATCCATCGCCCATCTATATGGGTCGAGAAGGTACACGCTAGTCTACTCTGGTATATCGATGCCCCGTCTCGATACACCCACGACTAGGGACTTTGAAGGATGTACTTATGGACTACCATGTCCCCACTAGTATGATCCGCATCATAGTTCAGGTAGTCAAGCACACATCCTAAGGGCTTTACCAACATGTAACAGAGAGACAAACAGCATACACGTTAAGGTAAAGGGTAACCAGATAGCATACTATCATGTCGAGCAAGAAAGTCCTCCCTATATATGTCCCAGCATCCACTACAATATACATCCTATGTACAGTAATGGCCTCTAGGGCATACATATAACTAACAATCTCCCACTTGCACTAGGGCCATCTGATAGCAGTGGTTGCAGTATCTCATACTCAACCAACCCATAAAAGTCTCTCTCTGGGAACAGGCCTTTGTGAGTGGATCCGCTGTGTTGTCCTCTGAGTCTACTCTCCTAACCTCGATCTGCCTGGAGATCAACCATCTCCATGATCAAGTGATACTGCCTTAGAATATGTCTGGATCACTGATGGGACCGGCGTTCCTTGGCATGAGCCACAACTCCATTGTCACACAATGGGAGGAACATAGTTCATCTCATGAACCAATATACACCCAAACAGCCTCTTTGGTAGCATCTTAAGTAGCGATGTATCCTGCCTTTATCATCTAGTATGTCACGGTATCTATCTTGGAACTCTTCCAATATACCGTCCCTTTACTGAGGGTTAAGACAATGCCTGTGACTGACACTCAGTCGTCTTTATCACCCTGGAACCCTTCCAGCGATTCTCCCCAGGATCATGTGATACCATCTCACTTCGACAAGTAAGAATCCTAACATCCATTTAGATCTATCTCATAGATCCAAAATCCAGGAGTTAGTAGGTATCACTTTAATCCTATATGGAGAATCTTTGTGATAAGCGGAGATTGATCGAGCGTAGCATAAGAAACTCCTTCCCTATCAAGAGTATGTCATCCACGTACTCTACGAGGATCGTCACCATACTCCCTACTACCTTCTTGTTTATACAAGGTTCATCTACCATTTTGATGATGTCAACTTCTTTGACTAATTCATCAAAACAAATGTTCCAACTTCGCGATGCCTGCTTTATCCTATAAAGCATCTTGCACACGTTTCCGCTGCTCCCACTGTCTACGAAGCCCTCTGGCTGTGTACTTATAGACGCTCTCTTCCAAATCATCATTTAGAAAAGCAGTCAAGACACCCAACCACCAGAGATCGTAGTTATGGTATGTAGCCGTGGCAAGTAGGATCTGGATGGACTTAAGCATAGCTCCTTAGAAAAAGGTTTTATTATGATCCATATCTGGTCAATTATGCAAACCTTTAACAAGTCTAGCTTTGAAAGTCTCAACTTTTCCATCTACACCAAGTAATCTTCTCAAGATATACTTGCTCCTGATGGGGATTTAACCCTTCAGATATAGCAACCAAAGTCCATACTTTGTTGGTGTACATGGATTCCATCTCAGGTCGCTAAACATCCAGCCATTCTTACAGAGTCTTACTCTCGATGGCCAGCTCGAAGCTAGTTGGGTCATCATCTCATAATGCAATCCTCGCTCCCACTGTCACAGAGAAACCGAAGTATCTCTCAGGTGGGTGAGGAACCCTACTAGATCGGCGGAGAGGCTGAGGTTCATTGGAATCTACTGAATCCTTTGGCTCTATCAAATCATCTGTGTAGTTTGTATGGTTGGAACATTTCCAGTTCTACATAACTTACCTTGCCTCGAGCTTGTCCGGATTTTGCTTTTAGACATAGGCCGGGCAACCCCAAATCTTAACTAACTTAAGACATGGGCTCTTCCCTTTCCATATCATATATGAAGTGGTAGGCTCCAGATTTGATTCGAACCCTATTCAATAGGTATGCAGCTTCTCAAGCGCATAACTCCCAAAAGGAAAAAGGTAACTCAGTAGTACTCATCATAGAGCACACCTTATCATATAGGGTGTGATTGCTCCGCCCTGATATACCATCGTATTATGGTGTATGCAGAGGAGTAATGCTGAGAGAGAAACTCATTCTCCTTTAGAATAATCCAGGAATTCCGTGCTCAAGTATTCTCCTCCTTGATCTCATCAAAGGACATAATACTTATACCCGTATATCTGGTTCTCTACTTCTCGCTTATATTCTGTGAATATCTCAAAAGGCTCGGACTCATGTTTCAACAGGAACATATGTCTGAATCTTGAGAGATTATCAGAGAATGTAATGAAGTACAAAGAACCAGTCCTGGCATGTGTAGACAGTGGACCTTACATACATCAACATGTATCATCCCAAGAGTTCATCAACTCTTTCTCTGTTTCCAATAAACAGGGCTATGGTCATCTTATCTTTGTGACATGACTGGCAAGTTTCACAAGATGTAGATTCAAACTGATTTAAATATGCATCTACATGTAACTTCAGCTAGTCTGGTCACATTGATCTGACCTAGTCTACAATACCTTAAGAAGGATTCGTTCATTTCTGAACTCTTCCTCTTGTGTGTGTTCCGTATACTAAGAACTGTAGTTTGATTTAGAACATCAATGCTTTTAGATAACGTGCCTGAACCGATCAACTTTTGATATAGGAAATGTTCAAAACATTATCCAACAATACAAAATTTTATCGTTTCTTTACTAATAAAGAGACAGATATGATTTTGTATATCAGGTTCGGTATCTAATAACATTCGTTCAGAATCAATGTATTTGTAATACAGGGTGACAGTGACCAACAGACTTGGCATCAACACTTGCCCCGTTTTCTGTCTCATGAAACTTATCACCCGTTCTCAGTTCTCTACCTTTCTGTAGCCCTATGTAACAGATTACATATCTGGGATCCTGATCTGGTATCACATACCCAGGACGTAGAGGATACAGAGAAACAGTTCTTTGTAACGAACACACCCGAAGATGATGCATCAGCATGCTCTCTCTTCGTTTGGGCGGCACGGGAATTCTGGTAATCCCCAATTTCCTGCTCTATCTTATAACAATTATAAGTAGGAGCGGGACCAACGTTCCCCAGCTCAGTATTACAAGCGGGTTCGGTCAATATTCCGTATTATTATCTTGATTAAGGCGTGATATGGTCGCTACCAGGAGAGAGAGAGAAGAAAACACTCAGCGTGCGCTCTTGCAAGAATAGATTGGTTATTATTTTATCTAATCAGGATGGCTCCCACTGCTTTTTATCAAATCTTCCTTCAAACCCTAAAAGGAAAGACTAACCGGGATTAATTACATACTACAAGTTCGCCAATCTTTCAGCCAGGCTAGTGTCGGTACTTTGAGGGAGGTCCCCCGTGCTTTCGCACGAACCTAATTAATGTAAACCTCATTTTCCCAGAGGCGTAACCTCGTTAACACCTTTCTAGACACCTACTTGATCGGCTAATTGTAATGTATAAAACTCTCCCAGGAGTAACACTTACTCGCAGCGGGTATCGGGATCCAACTATCTCATAGAAGGTATGCAATCTCATTGCAAATTTCAACACTTGAAATTCCCGATAATATTTTGCCCCTAGCTCGCTATGACCTTGACGCATGCCAAACAACCCATAGTCTGCTAGTCAAGTTCAACCCGTACATTTCTTGATTGAATTAAACCCACCCGCACAACCCTTGACGCATGCCAAACAACGCCGTACGAATACCCTAATCCAATCGCATCATATGCTAGCAGATAAGCACTAGTTAGCTACCGTACACTACGCCTTGACGCATGCCAAACAACCGCAGCACGAATACTAACTAGTACGTATCTGAAATGACGGAGGGCTACGACAGGTTTTTCTGAAAACCTATTGCGTAATGAACTTGATATCGTTGTAGAATCAAATGATTTTTAAAATGGAGTGTTTTTGAGGCTTTTCTAGTTTTGCTAAAGGAGTCACTCCCGGTAAAGGGATCGTCGGTCCTTTCCTCGTCGAATGAGGTGCGGGATATATCATATATATCACTGTGCAAAGCAAAAACACTTAAAAGCAATCAAAAAACAAACCGAGTGTGTAGCATCTGCCAGTTATTGCTAAAGGAGTCACTCCCGGTGAAGGGATCTCGGTCCTTTCCTCATCGAATAAGGTGCAGGATATATCACATATACCGCTGTGCAAAGCAAGAACTGTAGCTACCTGTTTTATTTTGAAATTCGATTCTACAACATCTTAGGTTTCTTTTATTTCATTAATCTCATTAATGAAGTTCCATCATTTAAGTACCTAAACATCACAGATAAATACGACGTACACTTATGCCATCCGCATTCGCCTCGATGTCCCCTCGTGCACCGTTAGGTTAAGTAACTAACGGCAGAGCGGGGCAGGGCTAGCGCGGGTGTAAAACATAAGTAACGCCTATATAATATATCATATATACTATATACTGTATCTATCAAAGAACATCACATGATCACATCACAGATATCGCAGCAGAAGAATCATATGAAATATTGGATATACTAGGACGTCCGTGTTTTCAATACGAGCCAGTATAAAACACGGATTCCACGGTCGTGATGAATAGCCAAACCCACACCCCTAGACCCCTACGAGAGCGGCAAGCAACCCTACCAATTCTGGAGTTAGGAGACCCGGACTCGACTCCTCGAGTTGGTCTCCCACTGGACTCCAGAACCCGGTTACTTGTGCCCTCCTCCTTGGGTCTATCCTAGTGCGGAAAAGTAAATAATATACAAACGGTGACAACTTCCGCAACCTGGAAGTGCCCCAATAAAAGAATATTACATACAGATTTTTTACATGAATGAAAATGAAAAACACTCATCTCACATAAAAACCCCCGGCTATTCAAACACGACGATCCAATATAACATATCCAGCAACACATAACATCACATGTCATCAACGTAAGTAAATATGTCCATCCCAATTGTCGTTGACATATAGCAACGAAACCGGCGATATCACATATTACACTTACGGTCACAGAAAAGAAAGTGTAAAACTACAACAGTTGGAATCCGCAACCACCTCAGACATCGCATGCCTGACCAAATGAATTTCTTAGACATCGCATGCCTAACAATTATAAACCCCGCATTTTAGTCTCATTATCGAAAACACTTTTCAATATCAAGTCGGGCAATTCAACAAGATTCCCGAAAAACTGATCGAAAGCTCGTCGCAAACTTTAGTAGGCGGCCGCACCCCCGATACCGTCGACGAAGTGCACCAAGGCGGAACACCGCTACCGCGAGCACCCGAACGGATGCTTTCGGCGACGGGGTTCTCCTACAGTCACTTGGTCGGGGCTATGGAGTGAGGCTGTCTATTAAGTTTACCCGGCGAGTATCCGCGTACGCTACGTGATTGCGACGGACTTTTGATCACATCAAAATTCCGTGGCAACCGATCAAGTGAGACTAAACTGCTACGTTTATAACATTCATTCAGTTATCTCATAACTACTTGTGAATTCCAATTATTGTATCCCATTCCGGATAAATAGAAAATGTCAAACTTTCCGATCGAACAATTGAACACCCAAGTTTTCCCGATACAGATCAACACATGAAATAAGTCTAACAATATTCAGTTCGTGCCTCAGTAGCAATGGTCCAGCCGTAGAAGGGTCAAGCCAACGCCTCACATGTGGCACGCCGTACTGCCCCAAACCCGAAGGTTCAAAGGGCAGTTCAAGACGGTCACATAATCGAGTTAAGGTTTGTTGTCTTCTAGAGGGACCATCGTGTTACTTGCACTACTTAGAACGTCGTTAAACTACGGAAAAATCCAACACTTGGAAATTTCCCGACAGGAGAAAAAGTGGGTATTTATATCCGGTCGATCTTTTTAACATATTCTAAAATTTATCCGGAAAGCCACAACAGACGAAATTTGATACTCCGATCGAAACACCGAATCCCCAAAACAATCCCAGGAAATTCAACTCTTGAATAAATATTAAAAATTCCCAGAAAACTCAGCAGAATTTATCAGGAGTTACTGTGCAAAGAAAGTTGGCTGACGTCACCAAGGGGCCGCGGAACCGCCGCAGAAGGCATGCTTCTGCCGCGGTTCCGCCGCGGAATTTACTGTTCATCCAAAAATTTTTGCATCGTAATTCTTATTTTTTCCTGCTGAATTTTTTAGCAATTTTTAATTTGGAAAAAACCACTGTTTTCAAAAATGTACAGAGAGCAATATTAGTTCGGGGTTTCGGGTTCGTTCGGACTTCAAATTCCGTCGGGACTTCGCCTAAGGCTCTAGCTAGACTCTGATACCACTGTAGGGTTCCTAGGCACACTAGTGAAGTCTCACAAGCCATCGACCATGGCAATTTCAAAAATTCTAGGTGCCGAGAGACCCGACTACGGATCGTCGGCTAGATGTCTAGGCGAAAAACTAACTAGTTAACACTTAACTAAAAGTTTAACGGAAATACAACCTTTGTAGATCCGGTGCTCCACCTCCATAGCTCCGCAACGAGGTCCTCTCCGCTGTCCAAATCAAATCCGGGCTCTAGAGTCGGCTTCGTCGGAGAAAAAGGGAGCTAGGTCGTCGATGTCCATGCCGAAGATGATCTACGTCGAGGCATCGCTAGATCAAGCTCACAACTTCACCAAGTCAAAAACTTGTGAAGTAAACACACTCTACTACTTGGCAAGAGGTAGAGGATGAAGAAATAGGAAGTGGGTAGACTTTAGTTTTGGATTTCTCACTCTTTTCCAACAATCACCATTGATGGAGCTTGGTTTTCTTCACTTGAAGAATGAAGAAGATGAAGAAGAATATTATGATAAGTTAATTAAAAACAATAGAAAAAATCAAAACTTATCATAATGTTAACTAGAGTTAAGTGTAGAGAATGAATCATGGTTAGTGGGAATGGTTAGGGTTAAGGATGAGATAAGAATGGTTGACTTGATCAAAGATTCATGAAGGTTCAACTAAACTCCAAATTAAGCCACCATTCTTTTCTCCTCTTTTCCAAAATGAATAAACAAATAAATAAATGAATAAATAAAGGAAATAAAACCCTAACCATTCTTTTAACCATGGTTTAATTCTTTGCACTTAACCAAGTAATCATGTATCATCAAACATGATACAATCAAATGCACAAAATCATATCGCATATGTAATGCGCACACCCGAGTGAGAAAATCCATTTAAAGTGAACCAATACTAGTTAATGCAAAGTAATATATCAAATATATAATTATACATTAAATCATTAAATCAACACTTGATTCAATGATCCGGTCATGTCGCACACAACCGACTAGTATACAATGTATCGGCTTATCGAATCAACGCTTGAATCGATAACTAGGTTATATCGCATACAACCATTCGATACATTCATCGCGAGAATGGAATACGGTATCACATACACGCATTATTCTCGGTCCCGCACATATCTCATATGCGCTCCTATTTCGTTTCGCTTGAGCCAGGAAACCTCTGTGTAGGACTCTAAAGACTCGTCAATACGCCGGCAGCGGATGATGATCATATCAAACACCCACAAGCCGCAAGCGGTCTGCTAAACCTAACGGCCACCCGGGTATTGAGCGATCTGAAGATCGACGAGCAAGCCCGCTCACACTGCAGTGAATCCGACCAGTAACACTACCGTACAGTCCGGTCTGATCGTCTGATATGTCGCATATCTCGCCTAGGGGCGGTAAACGTCAGACCCCAATAGCTCGATAAGTCGTGTCTATATGAAGCTCATAACGGGTCGAGAAACTACTGGTAACACTTACCAGCAATTCTCTGAGCAGCCCTGGCCAGGGACTTCCTGTTATAGCCAATCGAACACAGTGCAACATCAACTCCCTATACCGGGAGAGACGAATCCCCTCCTATCGCTCATTGCCTCCATGTGACTCGGGACTGTACCCAAAAACCACCGTTTTGCACACCCTCTTGGACGTGGTAAGATGGAAATCAAAGCACAGTGGGAACCACACAAGACTCTATGACGATCTCGGGTCAACAGACTACTCTGTACCAGTGTCACCAGAGAACTGCCATCTGACGTGAGGTATAATACCATCTGGGAGTTCTCGGCGAGTCCGTCCAGTGTACCCAGTCTCTACTGAGCACCCGTATATCTCCTCTGATGTCAAACACCGATGGATATGGGATCATCCATCGCCCATCTGTATGGGTCGAGAAGGTACACGCTAGTCTACTCTGGTATATCGATGCCCCGTCTCGATACACCCACGACTAGGGACTTTGAAGGATGTACTTATGGACTACCATGTCCCCACTAGTATGATCCGCATCATAGTTCAGGTAGTCAAGCACACATCCTAAGGGCTTTACCAACATGTAACAGAGAGACAAACAGCATACACGTTAAGGTAAAGGGTAACCAGATAGCATACTATCATGTCGAGCAAGAAAGTCCTCCCTATATATGTCCCAGCATCCACTACAATATACATCCTATGTACAGTAATGGCCTCTAGGGCATACATATAACTAACATTAGTAAGGTGGGAGGGAAGGGAAAGAAAAAGTTTGCAGCACCGGTAGTTGGCCAGGATGAGTGCTTCCATTGTCACAGGAAAGGGCACTAGAAGAAGGATTGCAAGGCGTGGATCGCCAAGAACCAGGAACCGAAGCAAGCTGTGGCTTCGACTTCAGGTGTGTTTGTAATTGAGAATTGTCTGTCGATCAACTCTACTTCCTGGGTATTGGATACCGGATCAGGATCTCATATTTGCAATTCATTGCAGGCACTGAGAAACCGTAGAGTGCTGAAGGAAGGTGATATGATCCTCAGGGTTGCTAACGGAGCTAGCGTGGGAGCTGCGTCCGTCGGGGATTATCACCTAGGATTGACAAGTGGACACATTTTGGTTTTGCATAACTGTTATTTTGTACCAAGTTTAACGTGTAATATCATATCAGTTTCCTTGTTATCAAATAAAGGTTATGATTTCACGTTTGTAAGAGATGTTGTTAACATCCACCTTAGTCATGGTTTGATTGGGTCCGGTACTCTAAATAACGGCATATATGTGTTAAACCAACTCCAAATTTTCAATGTCCAGAACACACTAAAAAGAAAGTCTCCAGATTTAAATAAAGTTTTCTTATGGCATTGTAGACTGGGTCACATCAATGAGAGAAGGTTGACTAAGTTGCATAGAGAAGGATATTTGGACTCGTTCGAATATCAATCTTATGACACTTGTCAATCTTGTCTCAAAGGAAAGATGATAAAGACTCCATTTACTAGACAAGGAGTAAGAGCGAGCGAGCTCTTAGGACTCATACACAGCGATGTATACGGTCCAATGTCTACACATGCGAGAGGTGGTTTTTCCTATTTCATTACTTTCACGGATGATTACTCAAGATACGGATTCATTTATCTGATGAAACATAAATCCGAGGCTTTTGAGAAATTCCAAGAGTATAAGAATGAAGTAGAAAACCAAACCGGCAAAAGTATTAAGACACTAAGATCTGATCGAGGTGGAGAATACTTAAGTGCCGAGTTCCTAGGTTACCTAAAAGAGAAAGGAATTCTCTCTCAGCTTACTCCTCCATACACTCCACAGCATAACGGTGTATCGGAGAGACGGAATCGAACCCTATTGGATATGGTACGATCCATGATGAGTAATGCTGAGTTACCGCGATCTTTCTGGGGTTATGCGCTAGAATCAGCGGCATATCTTTTGAACATGGTTCCTACCAAGACTGTGCCTACCACTCCATATCAGATGTGGAGCGGGAAGAAACCCCATCTACAGTATATAAAGATTTGGGGATGTCCAGCTTTTGTTAAGAAGCAGCATGTGGACAAGCTCGAGGCACGATCAGTAAAGTGTAGTTTTGTGGGATATCCAAAGCACTCCAGGGGATATCTATTCTATTACGCAGAGGAACAAAAGGTATTTGTTTCTCGTAATGCCCATTTTCTAGAACATCAGTTTTTAGAAAAGGAATCAAGTGGGAGCGAAATAGAACTGGAAGAAATTCCAGAACCACAAACTAATACTGAAAGTTTGGTAGAACCGGTAGTTCAAGAAGAACAGGACATTCCCGCACCCCTCCGCAGGAGTAGTAGGCCGTCTCATCCGCCTGAGAGATACTACGGTTTTCTCATAGATGGGGATAGAGAGGATTGCATCATAGATGATGATGAACCTACTGACTTCCAGCAGGCCATCCAGAGCGGCGACTCGGTACGATGGCTAGATGCAATGCGGACCGAAATGGAGTCCATGTACACCAACAAAGTATGGACTTTGGACTTTGCTCCAGATGGGGTAAAACCCATAGGATGCAAATGGATCTTCAAGAAAAAGATTGGTGTAGATGGACAGGTGGAAACCTATAAGGCTAGACTTGTTGCAAAGGATTTTCGTCAAAGACCTGGTTTGGACTATGACGAAACCTTTTCTCCAGTGGCTATGCTCAAATCCATCCGGGTCCTTCTTGCTATTGCTGCCTTCCATGATTATGATATCTGGCAGATGGACGTAAAGACGGCTTTTCTGAATGGAAATTTAGAAGAGAGCGTCTATATGGATCAGCCAGAGGGTTTCAATCAGAGTGGGAGCAGCGGGAAAGTATGCAAGCTGCTTAAGTCTATTTATGGACTAAAGCAGGCATCACGGAGTTGGAACATCTGTTTTGATGAGACAGTCAAAGAATATGACTTTATCAAAAATCCAGATGAACCGTGCATATATAGTAAAGTTGTAGCCAGAAGTGTCGTATTCCTCGTCTTGTACGTGGATGACATTCTATTGATAGGAAATGACATTCCTATGCTACAATCTGTCAAAGGATTCTTGTCACACAGGTTCTCCATGAAAGACCTGGGTGATGCCTCGTACATTCTGGGGATCCGGATCTATCGTGATAGATCCAAGAGGATGTTGGGACTTTCGCAGTCCAGGTATATCGACACTGTACTGAAAAGATTCAGTATGGAAGATTCTAAGCGCGGTAATTTACCGGCTTGTCACGGAATCACCCTCTCCAAAGAGATGTCTCCCAAGACTGATTTGGAAAGGGAACGCATGTCTATTATACCCTACGCTTCTGCGGTAGGCTCTATAATGTATGCGATGTTGTGTACCAGACCAGATGTAGCTTACGCACTGAGCGTGGTAAGCCGGTATCAGTCAGACCCAGGGGAGAAACACTGGATAGCAGTAAAGAATATTCTCAAGTACCTGAGGAGGACTAAGGAGATGTTCTTGGTTTACGGCGGAAAAGACCTCAGGTTGGAGGTCTTTGCTGATTCCGGCCTCCAGAGTGATAAGGACGATTCCAAGTCCATGTCGGGTTATGTCTTTACCCTCAATGGAGGGGCGGTGTGCTGGAAGAGCTCCAAGCAGGACACCGTTGCTGACTCGACGATGGAAGCGGAGTATATAGCTGCTTGCGATGCCGCAAAAGAAGCAGTCTGGATGAAGAAGTTCCTAACAGAACTTCAGGTGGTTCCTACCATAGTTGATCCAATACCTCTGTATTGCGACAACAACGGAGCTATAGCTTTAGCAAAGGAACCAAGGTCCCATCAGAAGTCCAGACACATCTTGAGGCGGTATCACCTGATCAGGGAGATCATTGATCGTCAGGAGATCGAGGTTCGGAGAGTTGCTTCTGAAGAGAACATTGCTGATCCATTCACGAAGGCCCTACCTCAGATTCAGTTCGAGAGGCTACTCGAGATCATCGGTCTACGATATGCCAGTACATGGCCCTAGTGCAAGTGGGAGATTGTTAGTGTTTATGCCCTAGAAGGCCATTACTGTATCATACTAGTTTGTATATTACTTAATGGAAGCTTGGGATATTCACATGTATATAACAGTCTTGCTAAACATGGTAGTATGCTACTTGGTTTTTCTATCTTAATATGTGAGTGTACGTATTGATAGAGCTCTTAGGATCTTGCTTGTCTACCAGCGTTGTGATGGCAGTCACACTAGTGGGGGCTGGGTAGTCTACAAGCACATCCTTATTCAGGTCCCTGGTCGTTGGATTATCGAGACAGAGCATCGATACTCCGGAGTAGACTAGTGTGTACGCTTCTCATCCCAGTTGGGGAGATGGTCTGTCCCACAGCCGTCAGTACGTCGTACTGGAGATAGTATGCATGTGCTCGTTAGGTTACGGGTACACCGGACAGGACTCACAGGGAACTGTTGGTTGGTTTGATACCAGTCGTCAGTGAGCAGTTCCCAGGTGACATGAGTACAGCATAGTCCGCAGACTTGACGCTGCTGCATCGCCTAGAGTGTGTCCCACTGTTCTTAGATTGCTACCCTACCACGGCTCAAATGAGTCGTGCAAACAGGTAGCAGTTGGGTGCAGTCCCGAGCACTTGGAGGCAGTGGCGGTTAGACAGGATTCGTCCCTCCCGGTATTGGGAGTAGATATCGTGCTGTGTCAGAGAGCCATTACGCAAAGTCCCTGGCCAGGACAAGCGAGATTTGCTGGTAGGTTCCAGTAGTTTCTCAGGGTGTAATGGGCTTCCCTCCGACACGACTTATACCGCTATTAGGGGACTGACGCTTGCCGCCCCCCTAGGCCCGATATGCGATAGTCTTGGACGAACGGACCGGACTGTATGGAGATTGTCACATCTGACTCAGTAGGAGTTCGGATGGGTTTCCTCATCGGCCTTCTTATCGACAACTACCTGGGGACCGTTACGTACAGCTAGGGCCGCTTGCGGTCTGTGGTTAAACCCACTGCCAGCGTAGTAGTCGAGTCTCTAGAGTCCCACATAGAGAGTTTCCTACTCCAGGCGAAACGATATAGAGGTTGCATGGTTTTGCGACAAAGGGTTCGGACGCATATGTGCGTTTACGCGCGTACGACTTTCGGACAGTTTTTACCAGTCGGCTTTGGTTTAAGCCAGTTACTGGTATCCGGTTATTGGATTTTTACAGTCTAAAGTTTTTCCGTATTTTTGCGGATCGGAGGGGCGTTCTCGTAATTGTACGAGAAGCTTCTAGAAGATGGTGACTAAGGAGGGTTATGTGTCATATTCATTGAATGAGTTATATGAGTCATGGTGGTGATTCATTCATCTCATTAATGCACATTTATTGCTTAATGACTCATGCTAATGAATCACCACTAGATATTTTATGAAGCATGCTTATTCATCACATTTATTCATTTATTCTTTAATGAGAATGCTTCATAATATATTATGATACTCATAACTTATTCATTCATTATCATCTACACATTCTCTCTCCTCAAGCTCTCATCTTCAAACCCTAATCCTTACACCTCATGTGTTGAGATCAAAGGATTAGAAAGACTAATCAATCCATAACCATCACTCTATTTCATTCTATCTTCTTTCATTAGCAATCCAAGAAGATTAGTTGCCTCAAGTTTAGAGGTTTAGCTTGGAGTTTTGCTCTCGGGTGGATCGTCTACTACCTAGAGAAGGCCGAGGAGAACAAGGAGATCGTAAAGACGAAGGACTAGTTTCGATAGGTATAATCCCTAAGCATAGTAGTTTAGAACAACTATATGTTTGGTTAGTTATCGTTTAGCTTCGATTCAAGCGGTTAGTCGATGTTCGTTCACTAAACAAGATCGTTTTTGAAATTTCCGCCTCCCCACAAGTTCTGGGGTGTTGTACATCGACTTACACATGCTATGGTGCATACGGAGGAGTAATGCTAAGAGAGAATCTCATTCTCCTTTAGAATAGTCCAGGAATTCCGTGCTCAAGTATTCTCCTCCTTGATCAGATCAAAGGACATAATACTTATACCCTTATTTTGGTTCTCTACTTCTAACTTATATTCTGTGAATATCTCAAAAGGTTTGGACTTGTGTTTCAACAGGAACATATGTCTGAATCTTGAGAGATCATCAGAGAATTTAATGAAGTACAAAGAACCGGTCTTTGGCATGTGTAGACAGGGGA
This sequence comes from Agapanthus africanus, assembly GCA_030015575.1. Lineage (NCBI taxonomy): Eukaryota > Viridiplantae > Streptophyta > Magnoliopsida > Asparagales > Amaryllidaceae > Agapanthus > Agapanthus africanus. The sequence goes on along the minus strand of CM057345.1, from coordinate 516,981,270 downwards.
CCTTACATACATCATCATGTATCAGTCCCAAGAGTTTACTAACTCTTTCTCTGTTTCCAATAAACATAGCTATGGTCATCTAATCTTTGTGACATGACTGGCAAGTTTCACAAGATGTAAATTCAAACTGATTTAAATATGCATCTATATGTAACTTCAGCTAGTCGGGTCGCATTGATATGACCTAGTCTACAATACCTCAAGAAGAATTCGTTCATTTCTGAACTCTTTCTCTTGTGTGTGTTCTGTATACTAAGAACTGTAGTTTGATTTAGAACATCAATGCTTTTAGATAACGTGCCTGATCCGATCAACTTTTGATATAGGAAATGTTCAAAACATTATCCAGCAATACAAAATTATATATTTTCTTTACTAATAAAGAGACTGATATGATTTTGTATATCAGGTTCGGTATCTAATAACATTCGTTCAGAATCAATGTATTGGTAATACAGGGTGACAGTGACCAACAGACTTGGCTGCAACACTTGCCCCGTTTTCTTCCTCATGAAACTTATCACCCGTTCTCAGTTCTCTACCTATCTGTAGCCCTATGTAACAGATTACTTATCTGGGATCCTGATCCGGTATCATAAACCCAGGATGCGGAGGATACTGAGAAACAGTTTTTTGTAATGAACACACCCGAAGATGATGCATTAGCATGCACTCTCTTCGTTTGGGCGGCACGGGAATTCTGGTAATCCCCAATTTCCTCCTCTGTCTTATAACAATTATAAGTTGGAGCGGAACCAACGTTCCCCAGCTCAGTGTAACAAGCGGGTTCGGTCAATATTCCGTATTATTATCTTGATTAAGGCGTGATATGGTCGCTACCTGGAGAGAGAGAGAAGAAAACACTCAGCGTGCGCTCTTTCAAGAATAGATTGGTTATTATTTTATCTAATCAGGATGGCTCCCACTGTTTTTATCAAATCTTCCTTCAAACCCTAAAAGGAAAGATTAGCCGGGATTAATTACACACTACAAGTTTGCCAATCTTTCAGCCAGGCCAGTGTCGGTACTTTGAGGGAGGTCCCCCGTGCTTTCGCACGAACCTAATTAATGTAAACCTCGTTTTCCCAGAGGCGTAACCTCGTTAACACCTTTCTCGACACCTACTTGATCGGCTAATTGTAATGTGTAAAACTCTCCCAGGAGTAATAATTACTCGCAGTGGGTATCGGGATCCAACTATCTCATAGAAGGTATGCAATCTCATTGCAAATTTCAACACTTGAAATTCCCGATAATATTTTGCCCCTAACATGCTATGACCTTGACGAAATCCAACAAACCATAGCCCGCTAGTCAAGTTCAACCCGTACAATTCTTGATTGAATTAAACCCACCCGCACGACCCTTGACGAAAGCTAACAAAGCTGCACGACTACCCTAATCCAATCGCATCGTATGCAGCAGATAAGCAGCATATAGCTACCGCACACTGCACCTTGACGAAAGCCAACAAATGCAGCACGAATACTATATACAGCTTATCTGAAATGACGGAGGGCTACGACAGGTTTTTCTGAAAACCTATTGCGTAATGAACTTGATATCGTTGTAGAATCAAATGATTTTAAAATGGAGTGTTTTTTAGGCTTTTGTAGTTTTGCTAAAGGAGTCACTCCCGGTGAAGGGATCGTCGGTCCTTTCCTCGTCGAATGAGGTGCGGGATATATCATATATATCACTGTGCAAAGAAGAAACTATAGAAGCAATCAAAAGACAAACCGAGAGTTGTAGCATCTGCCAGTTATTGCTAAAGGAGTCATTCCCGGTGAAGGGATCTCGGTCCTTTCCTCATCGAATAAGGTGCAGGATATATCACATATACCTCTGTGCAAAGCAAGAACTGTAGCTACCTGTTTTATTTTAAAATTCAATTCTACAACATCTTTAGGTTTCTTTTATTTCATTAATCATATTAATGAAGTCCCATCATTTAAGTACCTAAACATCACAGATAAATACGACGTACACTTATGCCATCCGCATTCGCCTCGATGTCCCCTCGTGCACCGTTAGGTTAGGTAACTAACGGCAGAGCGGGACAGGGCTAGCGCGGGTGTAAAACATAAGTAACGTCTATATAATATATCATATATACAATATAGAGTATCCATCACAGAACATATCACATGATCACATCACAGATATCGCAGCAGATGAAACATATGAAATATTGGATATACTAGGACGTCCGTGTTTTCAATACGAGCCAGTATAAAACACGGATTCCACGATCGCGATGAATAGCCGAACCCACACCCCTAGACCCCTACGAGAGAGGAAAGCAACCCTACCAATTCTGGCGTTAGGAGACCCGAACTCGACTCCTCGAGTTGGTCTCCCACTGGACTCCAGAACCCGGTTACTTGTGCCCTCCTCCTTGGGTCTATCCTACTGCAGAAAAGTAAATAATATACAAAGGGTGACATCTTCCGCAACCTGGAAGTGCCCCAATAAAAGAATATTACATACAAGTTTTTACATGAATGAAAATGAAAAACACTCATCTCACATAAAACCCCCCGGCTACTCAAACACGACGATCCAATATAACATATCCAGCAACACACAACATCACATGTCATCAACGTAAGTAAATATGCGCAATCCAATTGTCGTTGACATATAGCAACGGAAACGGCGATAGCACATATTACACTTACGGTCACAGAAAAGAAAGTGTAAAACTACAATAGTTGGAATCCGCAATCTCTTTAGACATCGCATGCCTAATCAAATGAATTCCTTAGACATCGCATGCCTAACATTTATAAACCCCGCATTTTAGTCTCATTATCGAAATCACTTTTCAATATCAAGTCGGGCAATTCAACAAGATTCCCGACATCCTGATCGAATGCTCGTCGCAAACTTTAGTAGACGGCCGCACCCCCGATACCGTCGACGAAGTGCACCAAGGTGGAACACCGCTGCCGCGAGCGCCCGAACGGATGCTTTCGGCGACGGGGTTCTCCTACAGCCACTTGGTCGGGGCTAAGGGGTGTAGCTGTCTATTAAATTTATCCGGCGAGTATCCGCGTACGCTACGTGATTGCGACGGACTTTTGATCACATCAAAATTCCATGGCAACCGATCAAGTGAGACTAAAGTGCTATATTTATAACATTCATACAGTTATCTCATAACTTGTTGTGAATTCCAATTATTGTATCACATTCCGGATAAATAGAAAATGTTAAACTTTCCGATCGAACAATCGAACACCCAAGTTTTTCCGAAACAAATCAACACATGAAATAAGTTTAAAAAACGTTCACTTCGTGCCTCAGTACCAACGGTCCAGCCGTAGAAGGGTCAAGCCAACGCCTCACATGTGGCACGCCGTACTGCCCCAAACCCTAAGGTTCAAAGGGCAGTTCAAGACGGTCACATAATCGAGTTAAGATTTGTTGTCTTCTAAAGGGTCCATCGCGTTACTTGCACTACTTAGAACGTTATTAAACCACGGAAAGATCCAACATTTGGAAATTTCCCGACAGAGGAAAAAGTGGGTATTTATATCCGGTCGAACTTTTTAATATATTCAAAAAATATCCGGAAAACACATAGATAAAGTTTGAAATTTTCGATCGAATCAATGAAGCTCCAAAACACCCTAGAATATTCAACTCTTGAATAAATATTAAAAAATCCCAGAAAATCCAGAACCAAAAAATAGGAATTACTGTGCAAAAATTGAAGAGTAATCTCATAATATGGCCGTGGAACCGCTGCAGAAGCAAAGCTTCTGCCGCGCCTTAGAAGCATCTTTAGGTAATTTTTGCACCGTAATTCTTATAATTCCCTGCTGAATTTTTTAAGAATTTTTAATCTGGAAAAAACCCAGTTTTTGAAAAAAGTCCAGAGAGCATTTTGGAATTGGGGTTTCGGTTCGATCGGACTTCAAACTCCGTCTACGCATCGCCTAAGGCTCTAGCTAGGCTCTGATACCACTGTAGGGTTCCTAGGCACACTAATGAGGTCTCACAAGGCATCAACCATGCCAATTTCAAATTTTACAAGTGTCGGGAAACCCTAATACGGATCGTTGACTAGAGTTTAGGCGAAAAGTGAAACTAGTTAACAACTTAACTAAAAGAAAGAGGCTACAACCTTTGTAGATCCGGTTCTCCACCTCCATGGCTCCGTGATGAAGTCCCCTCGCTGTCCATATCGAATCCCGGGCTCTAGCGTCGGCTTCATCGGAGAAATGGGCGGGCTTGGTCGTCGGCTACGATGTCGAAGATGATCTACGTCGAGGCAACACAAGATCAAGCTCCCACTTCACCAAGTCATGAAACTTGTGAAGAAAACACCCTATACTACTTGGCAAGAGGTAGAGGATGAAGAAATAGGAGGTGGGTTCACTTTAGAATTGGATTTCTCACTTTTTCTCACTAGTTGCCATTGATGGAGGCAAGCTTTCTTCATGTTGAAGAAGGAGAAGAAGAAGAAGATAACATGATAAGTTGTTCTTTAAAAAGAAAATAAAAACAATACTTATCATACTCTAACCATGGTCAAGTGTAGAGAGTAAACTAGGGTTAGGTAAATGGTTAGGGTTAAGCATGAAGACAAAAATGGTGCCTTAGTCAAAGCTTCAACAACAAACAAAGAAAGCCACCATTTTCTCTTTATCTTTTCCATAATAAATAAACAAAATAAATAGATATGAAAATCAAAACCCTAACCATTTAAATAACCATGGTTTAATCTTTACACAAACTCAAGAAAGCATGTATCATCAAACATGATACAATCAAGTGCACACAAAAATATATCATATATACAATGTGCACATCAAGTGAGAAAATCCTTTTAAAGTGAACAAATATTAGTTAATGCAAAGTAATATATCAAATATATAATTATACATTAAATCATTAAATCAACACTTGATTTAACGATCCGGTCATATCGCATATAACCGACTAATATCCAATGTATCGGCTTATCGAATCAATCCTTGATTCGATAACTAGGTTATATCACATACAACCATTCGATACATACATTGCGAGAATAGAATACGGTGTCACATACACGCATTGTTCTCGGTACCGCACATATCTCATATGCGCTCCTATTTCGTTTTGCTTGAGCCAGGAAACCTCTGTGTAGGACTCTAAAGACTCGTCAATACGCCGGCAGCAGGTGATGATCATATCAAACACCCACAAGCTGCAAGCGGTCTGCTAAACGTAACGGCCACCCGGGTATTGAGCGATCAGAAGATCGACGAGCAAGCCCGCTCACACTCCTGTGAATCCAACCAGTAACACTTACCGTACAGTCCGGTCTGTTCGTCTAATATATCGCATATCTTGCCTAGGGGTGGGAAACATCAGACCCCAATAGCTCGATAAGTCGTGTCGATATGAGGTCTATAACAGTTTGAGAAACTACAGGTAACACTTACCAGTAAATCTCAGCAACCCTGGCCAGGGATTTCCGGTTATAGCCAATCGAACACAGCGCAACATCAACTCCCTATACCGGGAGAGACGAATCCCCTCCTATCGCTCATTGCCTCCATGTGATTCGGGACTGTACCCAAAAACCACCGTTTTGCACGCCCTCTTGGACATGGTAAGGTGGAAATCAAAGCACAGTGGGAACCACACAAGACTCTATGACTATCTCGGGTCAACAGACTACTCTGTACAAGTGTCACCAGAGAACTGCCATCTGACGTAAGGTATAATACCATCTGGGAGTTCTCGGCGAGTCCGTCCAGTATACCCAGTCTCCACTGAGCACCCGTATATCATCTCTGATGTCAAACACCAATGGATATGGGATCATCCATCGCCCATCTATATGGGTCGAGAAGGTATACGCTAGTCTACACTGGTATATCGATGCCCCGTCTCGATACACCCTCGACTAGGGACCTTGAAGGATGTACTTATGGACTACCATGTCCCCACTAGTATGATCCGCATCATAGTCCAGGTAGTCAAGTACACATCCTAAGGGCTTTACCAACATGTAACAGAGAGACAATCAGTGTACACGTTAAGGTAAAGAGCAACCAGATAGCATACTATCATGTCGAGCAAGAAAGTCCTCCCTATATACGTCCAAGCATCCACTATAATATACATCCTATGTATAGTAATGGCCTCTAGGGCATACATATAACTAACACTATCCTGGTCAGTACTCGTCTCACCCGAGCCAACTCTGACCTCGGCCCTCGCTGCATCACTCTGAGTCCCCATAGTGATCGGCGGCAAGGCTATAAATAGATATAAGATTCGATGAGAATAAGGAATCGAATCTCAAGGATATGAATCATCAAGGAAGGAAATTCAAGCAATTTGTACTTATGTCACTTAAAGCGAAGTACCGCATCGTGGGTATGCTGCAGACATACACACACTACGTTACTCTGCTTAAGCTACCTACTTCATCATACTAAGGTCATCCTACACTCCGAAAGGTAAAACCTAGCGCTCTTATACCAACTTTGTCACGACCCAAAATTGGCACGTGACGGCCCTAATACTACGCAACGCCTAAAGACGTAACGCAGTAAAAGAAAGCCAAAACCCAGAAATTTAAACCATAAAAAGAAGATAAGAAAAGATAATAGCAATTTTGAAACATTTGAAATCGCAACCCAAATTCTTTAAAAGTCCCACTTTCTATATTTAAAATTTTGGCAACACCTCTTTTTTTGTAAAAACTGGCCTAAAGGCTGAAAACAATCTGTAGGGTTCCTAGGCATCCTAATGAGGTCTCACAAGGCATCAACCATGCCAATTTCAAAAATCTAGGTGCCGAGAAACCCGACTACGGACCGTTGGCTAGAAATCTAGGCGAAAAAAAATCTAGTTAACAGCTTAACTAAAGGGATATCGGAAATACAACCTTTGTAGATCCGGTGCTCCACCTCCATAGCTCCGCAACGAAGTCGTCTCCGCTGTCCAAAAGGAATCCGGGCTCTAGAGTCGGCTTCGTCGGAGAAAAAGCGAGCTAGGTCGTCGATGTCCATGCCGAAGATGATCTACGTCGAGGCATCGCTAAATCAAGCTCCACCTTCACCAAGCCCTAAAAACTTGTGAAGGAAACACACTCTACTACTTGGCAAGAGGTAGAGGATGAAGAAATAGGAAGTGGGTAGACTTTAGTTTTGGATTTCTCACTCATTTCATCAATCCACCATTGATGAAAATGAAGCTTTCTTCACTTGAAGAATGGAAGAAGATGAAGATGATATGATAAGTCTTGAATTAAAAATAGAAAATAAAACAATACTTATCATACTTTTAACTCTAGTTAAGTGTAGAGAATTAACTTAGGTTAGTTAAAATGGTTAGGGTTAAGTATAGGACAAGAATGAAGACTTAGTCAAAGTTTCAAGAAACTTCAACTAAATCCAAAATATGTCACCATTTATCTTTCTTTTTCCTTTTTCCAAAAAGAATAAATAAGAAAGATAAATGAATGAATAAAAATCAAAACCCTAACCCATTCATTACCATGGTTCATTTTTTACACTTAACCAAGTTTGGCATGCATCATCAAACATGATACAAGCAAGTGCACAAAATCATATCGCATATGCAATGCGCACACCCGAGTGAGAAAATCCATTTTAAAGTGAACCGATACTAGTTAATGCAAAGTAATATATCAAATATACAATTATGCATTAAATCATTAAATCAACACTTGATTTAACGATCCGGTCATGTCGCACATAACCGACTGGTATCATCAGTAACAACTTATCGAATCAACACTTGATCCGATAACCCGGCTATATCGCATATAACCGATCAATGTCACATCGCGAGAATCGAATACAGTATCACATACCGTATTATTCTCGGTCCCGCACATATCTCATATACGCTCCTATTTCGTTTCGCTTGAGCCAGGAAACCTCTGTGTAGGACTCTAAAGACTCGTCAATACGCCGGCAGCAGATGATGATCATATCAAACATCCACAAGCCGCAAGCGGTCTGCTAAACGTAATGGCCACCCGGGTATTGAGCGATCTGAAGATCAACGAGCAAGCCCGCTCACACTCCAGTGAATCCAACCAGTAACACTACCACACAGTCCGGTCTGATCGTCTGATATGTCGCATATCTCGCCTAGGGGTGGTAAACGTCAGACCCCAATAGCTCAATAAGTCGTGTCGATATGAGGTCTATAACAATTCGAGAAACTACTGGTAACACTTACCAGTAAATCTCAGCAACCGTGGCCAGGGATTTCCTGTTATAGCCAATCGAACACAGCGCAACATCAACTCCCTATACCGGGAGAGACGAATCCCCTCCTATCGCTCATTGCCTCCATGTGACTCGGGACTGTACCCAAAAACCACCGTTTTGCACGCCCTCTTGGACGTGGTAAGATGGAAATCAAAGCACAGTGGGAACCACACAAGACTCTATGACGATCTCGGGTCAACAGACTACTCTGTACCAGTGTCACCAGAGAACTGCCATCTGACGTGAGGTATAATACCATCTGGGAGTTCTCGGCGAGTCCGTCCAGTGTACCCAGTCTCTACTGAGCACCCGTATATCATCTCTGATGTCAAACACCGATGGATATGGGATCATCCATCGCCAACTGTATGGGTCGAGAAGGTATACGCTAGTCTACTCTGGTATATCGATGCCCCGTCTTGATACACCCACGACTAGGGACTTTGAAGGATGTACTTATGAACTACCATGTCCCCACTAGTATGATCCGCATCATAGTCCAGGTAGTCAAGTACAGATCCTAAGGGCTTTACCAACATGTAACAGAGAGACAATCAGCATACACGTTAAGGTAAAGATCAACCAGATAGCATTCTATCATGTCGAGCAAGAAAGTCCTCCCTATATATGTCCCAGCATCCAATACAATATACATCCTATGTACAGTAATGGCCTCTAGGGCATACATATAACTAACAATCTCCCACTTGCACTAGGTCCATCTGTAGCAGTGGTTGTAGTATCTCATACTCAACCATCCCATAAAAGACTCTCTCTGGGAACAGGCCTTTGTGAGTGGATCCGCTGTGTTGTCCTCTGAGTCTACTCTCCAAACCTCGATCACCCTGGAGATCATCCATCTCCATGATCAGGTGACACTGCCTTAGAATATATCTGGATCACTGATGGGACCGGCGTTCCTTGGCATAAGCCACAACTCCATTGTCACACAATGGGAGGAACGTAGTTCATCTCATGAACCAATATACACCCAAACAGCCTCTTTGGTAGCATCTTAAGTAGCGATGTATCCTGCCTTTATCGTCTAGTATGTCACGGTATCTAACTTGGAACTCTTCCAACATACCGTCCCTTCACTGAGGGTAAAGACAATGCCTGTGACTGACATTCATTCGTCTTTATCACCCTGGAACCCTTCCAGTGATTCTCCCCAGGATAGATTGATACCGTCTCACTACAACTAGTGAGTATCCTAATATCCATTTAGATCTATCTCATAGATCCAAAACTCAGGATTTAGGAGGTATCATTTTGATCCTATATGGAGATTCATAGTGATAAGCGGAGATTGATCGAGCGTAGCATAGGAAACTCCTTCCCTATCAAGAGTATGTCATCCACGTACTCTACGAGGATCGTCACCATACTCCCTACTACCTTTTTGTTTATACAAGGTTCATCTACCATTTTGATGATGTCAACTTCTTTGACTAATTCATCAAAACAGACGTTCCAACTCCGCGATGCCTGCTTTATCCTATAAAACATCTTGCACACGTTTCCGCTGCTCCCACTGTCTACGAGGCCCTCTGGCTGTGTACTTATAGACGTTCTCTTCTAAATCATTATTTAGAAAAGTAGTCATGGCACCCAACCGCCAGATATCGTAGTCATGGTATGTAGCCGTGGCAAGTAGGATCTGGATGGACTTAAGCATAGCCACTTGAAAAGGTTTCATCATAATCCACGCCTGGTCTATGACGAAAAACATTAACAAGTCTAGCTTTGAAAGTCTCAACTTTTCCATCTACACCAAGTAATCTTCTCAAGATATACTTGCTCCTGATGGGGATTTAACCCTTCAGATTTTGCAACCAAAGTCATACTTTGTTGGTGTACATGGATTCCATCTCAGATCACTAAGCATCCAGCCATTCTTACAGAGTCCCACTCTTGATGGCCAGCTCGAAACTAGTTGGGTCATCATCTCATGATGCAATCCTCGCTCCCACTGTCATAGAGAAACCAAAGTATCTCTCAGGTGGATGAGGAACCCTACTAGATCAGCGGAGAGGCTGAGGTTCGTTGGTAACCATTGAATCCTTTGGTTCTGTCAAATCATCTGCAGTTTTTGGTATAGCTGGAACTTTTCCAGTTATACATAACAGATCTTTCCTCGAGTTTGTCCGGATTTTGCTTTTAGACATAGGCCGGACAACCTCAAATCTTAACTAGCTTAAGACATGGGCTCTTCCCATACCATATCATATATGAGGTGGTAGGCAACTGATTTGATTCGAATCCTATTCAATAGGTATGCAGCTTCTCAAGCGCATAACTCCCAAAAAGGAAATAGGTAACTCAGTAGTACTCATCATAGAGCACACCTTATCATATAGGGTGTTATTGCTCCGCCCCGATATACCATCGTGCTATGGTGTATTCAGAGGAGTAATGCTGAGAGAGAATCTCATTCTCCTTTTAGAATAGTCCAGTATTTCCGTGCTCAAGTATTCTCCTCCTCGATCTCATCAAAGGACATAATACTTATACCCGTATTTCGGTTCTCTACTTCTTACTTATATTCTATGAATATCTCAAAAGGTTCGGACTTGTGTTTCAACAGGAACATATGTCTGAATCTTGAGAGATTATCAGAGAATGTAATGAAGTACAAAGAACCGGTCTTGGCATGTGTAGACAGGGGACCTACATACATCAACATGTATCATCCCAAGAGTTCACTAACTCTTTCTCTGTTTCCAATAAACAGAGCTAGTGTCATTATATCTTTGTGACATGACTGGCGAGTTTCACAAGATGTAAATTCAAACTGATTTAAATATGCATCTACATGTAACTTCAGCTAGTCGGGTCGCATTGATATGACCTAGTCTACAATGCCTCAAGAAGGATTCGTTCATTTCTGAACTCTTCCTCTTGTGTGTGTTCTGTATACTAAAGAACTGTAGTTTGATTTAGAACATTAATGCTTTTAGATAACGTGCCTGAACTGATCAACTTTTGATATAGGAAATGTTCAAAACATAGTCCAGCAATACAAAATTTTATCGTTTCTTTACTAATAAAGAGACAGATATGATTTTGCATAACAGGTTCGGTATTTAATAACATTCGTTCAGAATCAATGTATTGTAATACAGGGTGACAGTGACCAACAGACTTGGCTGCAACACTTGCCCCGTTTTCTGCCTCATGAAACTTATCACCCGTTCTCAGTTCTCTACCTTTCTGCAGCCCTATGTAACAGATTACATATATGGGATCCTGATCCGGTATCATATACCCAGGACGTAAAGGATACTGAGAAACAGTTCTGTATAACGAACACACCCGAAGATGATGCATCAGCATGCACTCTCTTCGTTTGGGTGGCACGGGAATACTGGTATTCCCCAATTTCCTGCTCTGTCTTATAACAATTATAAGTTGGAGCGGGACCAACGTTCCCCAGCTCAGTATAATAAGCGGGTTCGGTCAATAATCCGTATTATTATCTTGATTAAGGCGTGATATGGTCGCTACCTGGAGAGAGAGAGAAGAAAACACTCAGCGTACGCTCTGTCAAGAATAGATTGGTTTTTATTTTATCTAATCAGGATGGCTCCCACTGCTTTTTATCAAATCTTCCTTCAAACCCTAAAAGGAAAGACTAGCCGGGATTAATTACACACTACAAGTTCGCCAATCTTTCAGCCAGGCCAGTGTCGGTACTTTGAGGGAGGTCCCCCGTGCTTTCGCACGAACCTAATTAATGTAAACCTCGTTTTCCCAGAGGCGTAACCTCGTTAACACCTTTCTAGACACCTACTTGATCGGCTAATTGTAATGTATAAAACTCTCCCAGGAGTAACTCTTACTCGCAGCGGGTATCGGGATCCAACTATCTCATAGAAGGTATGCAATCTCATTGCAAATTTCAACACTTGAAATTCCCGATAATATTTTGCCCCTAGCGTCCTATGACCTTGACGCAGGCCAACAAACCATAGTCCGCTAGTCAAGTTCAACCCGTCATTTCCTGATTGAATTAAACCCACCCGCACGACCCTTGACGCAGGCCAACAAAGTCGCACGACTACCCTAATCCAATCACATCATATGCTTATGCAGATAAGCACCAGTTAGCTACCGCACACTACGCCTTGACGCAGGCCAACAAACGTAGCACGAATACTAACTACTACTTATCTGAAATGACGGAGGGCTACGACAGGTTTTTCTGAAAACCCATTGCGTAATGAACTTGATATCGTTGTAGAATCAAACGATTTTAAAAAAGGAGTGCTTTTGAGGCTTATCTAGTTTTGCTAAAGGAGTCACTCCCGGTGAAGGGATCGTCGGTCCTTTCCTCGTCGAATGAGGTGCGGGATATATCATATATATCACTGTGCAAAGAAAAAACACTTAAAAGCAATCAAAATACAAACCGAGTGTGTAGCATCTGCCAGTTATTGATAAAGGAGTCACTCCCGGTGAAGGGATCTCGGTCCTTTCCTCATCGAATAAGGTGCAGAATGTTCTATAATGAACACCGCGATGCAAAGCAAGAACTGTAGCTACCTGTTTTTATTTTGAAATTCGATTCCACAACATCAATTAGGTTTATTTTCTTTCATTAATCTCATTAATGAATATCCCATCATTTAAGTCCCTAAACATCACAGATAAATACGACGTACACTTATTCCATCCGCATTCGCCTCGATGTCCCCTCGTGCACCGTTAGGTTAGGTAACTAACGACAGAGCGGGGCAGGGCTAGCGCGGGTGTAAAACATAAGTAACGTCTATATAATATATCATATATACTATATACTGTATCTATCACAGAACATCACATGATCACATCACAGATATCGCAGCAGAAGAAACATATGAAATATTGGATATACTAGGATGTCCGTGTTTTCAATACGAGCCAGTATAAAACACGGATTCCACGGTCGCGATGAATAGCCAAACCCACACCCCTAGACCCCTACGAGAGCGGCAAGCAACCCTACCAATTCTAGAGTTAGGAGACCCGGACTCGACTCCTCGAGTTGGTCTCCCACTGGACTCCAGAACCCGGTTACTTGTGCTCCCCTCCTTGGGTCTATCCTAGTGCGGAAAAGTAAATAATATACAAAGGGTGACAACTTCCGCAACCTGGAAGCGCCCAAAAAAAAGAATATTACATACAAGTTTTTACATGAATGAAAATGAAAAACACTCATCTCACATAAAAACCCCCGGCTATTCAAACACGACGATCCAATATAACATATCCAGCAACACATAACATCACATGTCATCAACGTAAGTAAATATGCGCATCCCAATTGTCGTTGACATATAGCAACGAAACCGGCGATATCACATATTACACTTACGGTCACAGAAAAGAAAGTGTAAAACTACAACAGTTGGAATCCGCAACCACCTCAGACATCGCATGCCTGACCAAATGAATTACTTAGACATCGTATGCCTAACAATTATAAACCCCGCATTTTAGTCTCTATATCGAAAACACTTTTCAATATCGAGTCGGGCAATTCAACAAGATTCCCGACAGTCTGATCGAATGCTCGTCGCAAACTTCAGTAGGCGGCTGCACCCCCGATACCGTCGACGAAGTGCACCAAGGCGGAACACAGCTACCGCGAGCACCCGGACGGATGCTTTCGGCGACGGGGTTCTCCTACAGTCACTTGGTCGGGGCTATGGAGTGAGGCTGTCTATTAAGTTTACCCGGCGAGTATCCGCGTACGCTACGTGATTGCGACGGACTTTTGATCACATCAAAATTCCGTGGCAACCGATCAAGTGAGACTAAACTGCTAGATTTATAACATTCATTCAGTTATCTCATAACTATTGTGAATTCCAATTATTGTATCCCATTCCGGATAAATAGAAAATGTTAAACTTTCCGATCGAACAATCGAATACCCAAGTTTTCCCGATACAGCTCATCACATGAAATAAGTCTAACAACATTCAGTTCGTGCCTCAGTACCAACGGTCCAGCCGTAGAAGGGTCAAGCCAACGCCTCACATGTGGCACGCCGTACTGCCCCAAACCCGAAGGTTCAAAGGGCAGTTCAAGACGGTCACATAATCGAGTTAAGGTTTGTTGTCTTCTAGAGGGACCATCGCGTTACTTGCACTACTTAGAACGTCGTTAAACTACGGAAAAATCCAACACTTGGAAATTTCCCGACAGGGGAAAAATTGGGTATTTATATCCGGTCGAACTTTTTAACATATTCTAAAATTTATCCGGAAAGCCATACAGACAAAATTTGATAATCCGATCGAACATTCGAATCCCCAAAACAACCCCAGAATTATTCAACACTTGAATAAATATTAAAAATACCCAGGAAAACCAGCACTGTTAAATAGGAGTTACTGTGCAAATATCACCACACAAAACGACAAACAGGCCGCGGTTCCGCCGCACGAGCCATGCTCGTGCCGCGGAAGCGCGGCGCTATAATGGAATTAGGGTTACGAATTGCACAGTTACTCTTATATTTTCCTGCTGATATTTCTACATATTTTTAATACTGAAAAATCCCTGTTTTTAGAAAAAGTACAGAGAGCACATTTGAGTTGGGGTTTCGGGTTCGTTCGGGTTTCAAACTTCGTCTGGACTTCGCCTAAGGCTCTAGCTAGGCTCTGATACCACTGTAGGGTTCCTAGGCATCCTAATGAGGTCTCACAAGGCATCAACCATGCCAATTTCAAAAATCTAGGTGCCGAGAAACCCGACTACGGACCGTTGGCTAGAAATCTAGGCAAAAAACAATCTAGTTAACAGCTTAACTAAAGGGATATCGGAAATACAACCTTTGTAGATCCGGTGCTCCACCTCCATAGCTCCGCAACGAAGTCGTCTCCGCTGTCCAAAAGGAATCCGGGCTCTAGAGTCGGCTTCGTCGGAGAAAAAGCGAGCTAGGTCGTCGATGTCCATGCCGAAGATGATCTACGTCGAGGCATCGCTAAATCAAGCTCCACCTTCACCAAGCCCTAAAAACTTGTGAAGGAAACACACTCTACTACTTGGCAAGAGGTAGAGGATGAAGAAATAGGAAGTGGGTAGACTTTAGTTTTGGATTTCTCACTCATTTCATCAATCCACCATTGATGAAAATGAAGCTTTCTTCACTTGAAGAATGGAAGAAGATGAAGATGATATGATAAGTCTTGAATTAAAAATAGAAAATAAAACAATACTTATCATACTTTTAACTCTAGTTAAGTGTAGAGAATTAACTTAGGTTAGTTAAAATGGTTAGGGTTAAGTATAGGACAAGAATGAAGACTTAGTCAAAGTTTCAAGAAACTTCAACTAAATCCAAAATATGTCACCATTTATCTTTCTTTTTCCTTTTTCCAAAAAGAATAAATAAGAAAGATAAAAGAATAAATAAAAATCAAAACCCTAACCCATTCATTACCATGGTTCATTTTTTACACTTAACCAAGTTTGGCATGCATCATCAAACATGATACAAGCAAGTGCACAAAATCATATCGCATATGCAATGCGCACACCCGAGTGAGAAAATCCATTTTAAAGTGAACCGATACTAGTTAATGCAAAGTAATATATCAAATATACAATTATGCATTAAATCATTAAATCAACACTTGATTTAACGATCCCGTCATGTCGCACATAACCGACTGGTATCATCAGTAACAACTTATCGAATCAACACTTGATCCGATAACCCGGCTATATCGCATATATCCGATCAATGTCACATCGCGAGAATCGAATACAATATCACATACCGTATTATTCTCGGTCCCGCACATATCTCATATGCGCTCCTATTTCGTTTCGCTTGAGCCAGGAAACCTCTGTGTAGGACTCTAAAGACTCGTCAATACGCCGGCAGCAGATGATGATCATATCAAACATCCACAAGCCGCAAGCGGTCTGCTAAACGTAACGGCCACCCGGGTATTGAGCGATCTGAAGATCGACGAGCAAGCCCGCTCACACTCCAATGAATCCAACCGGTAACACTACCGTACAGTCCGGTCTGATCGTCTGATATGTCGCATATCTCGCCTAGGGGTGGTAAACGTCAGACCCCAATAGCTCAATAAGTCGTGTCGATATGAGGTCTATAACAATTCGAGAAACTACTGGTAACACTTACCAGTAAATCTCAGCAACCCTGGCCAGGGATTTCCTGTTATAGCCAATCGAACACAGCGCAACATCAACTACCTATACCGGGAGAGACGAATCCCCTCCTATCGCTCATTGCCTCCATATGACTCGGGGCTGTACCCAAAAACCACCGTTTTGCACGCCCTCTTGGACGTGGTAAGATGGAAATCAAAGCACAGTGGGAACCACACAAGACTCTATGACGATCTCGGGTCAACAGACTACTCTGTACCAGTGTCACCAGAGAACTGCCATCTGACGTGAGGTATAATACCATCTGGGAGTTCTCGGCGAGTCCGTCCAGTGTACCCAGTCTCTACTGAGCACCCGTATATCATCTCTGATGTCAAACACCGATGGATATGGGATCATCCATCGCCCATCTGTATGGGTCGAGAAGGTATACGCTAGTCTACTCTGGTATATCGATGCCCCGTCTCGATACACCCACGACTAGGGACTTTGAAGGATGTACTTATGGACTACCATGTCCCCACTAGTATGATCCGCATCATAGTCCAGGTAGTCAAGTACAGATCCTAAGGGCTTTACCAACATGTAACAGAGAGACAATCAGCATACACGTTAAGGTAAAGATCAACCAGATAGCATACTATCATGTCGAGCAAGAAAGTCCTCCCTATATATGTCCCAGCATCCACTACAATATACATCCTATGTACAGTAATGGCCTCTAGGGCATACATATAACTAACACAATCCACATCACAAATATACGACGCCGTAGCGAAGAAATAAAGACAATAGAGATAAAGCTGTATATAAGGAAACAAAGCCACAAAAATATACAATATTGTCCTCATCGAGTCTCTAAGTCAACAGCATAATAGTAGATGGAGAGTACAAGATACAATGAATGTACAATATGAAATACAGATAATCATCCAATCCACCTAAGCAAAATAGTATACTGTGAGCCGATGCGGTATCTGTAGCAAAACATGATAGGTGAATAGCCTGCCTCGACTACTCTGGGGAACAACCTGCAACACCTGTGGCACAACGGGGGTGAGTTGCCAACTCGTGAATAGTAGATAACATATGCAAGTAATCGCAGGAATGTACGTACAGCATGAATCTAAGATATGCAAATTACAGTAATAACAAGTCATGTGAATGCAGAATAATGGAAAGTACACTAGCAGGTACAATCAATATGTGAAGCAGTAATAACATGACAGTAGTATGCAATAACCATGCAATAGGGATATGAGAATTTAAATATGCAACTAACATGAAGGGTACACTAACAGGTACTCCTAATACATGGAACAGGGCATAAATAAATAGGTATGAGGTATGGAGTGAAATATGTCATCCCACGGAATCCTGTCATCGTGGTAGGATCACAATCCATCAAGACACTCAAATCCCAATTCCTCAAATCAGCCCCCACGTTGGGCTCTCACATCATATAAGTCTCACATCTCCTCAATGTACAATATCGAGTAATCTCCTATATCCCGAATGTACAAATCAGTAATCCCATATGTATGTCCAATCTCAATGAATAACCTGATATCCCAAGCCAAAATCTCAAGTAAGATTCTAGCATCCTAAATATATATATATATATATGCAGAAATAAATATGATGGGGTCAATACACATATATTAGCATCCCATTCCACTAATATTGGTGTAAGGGTATATATAACAATGGCTAAATCCCCTGTTATATTTACAAAGGTGTTTAAAGAAAATATCATGAAAACAATGTGCCAAGCATCGACACAGAAATACTGATAGGTACGTATCATACGCTATCCCGAAAGCACGAGTGCCTTGCTCTGACCCTCGCCTTTCGACGTATGCATACGTGCATGATTCCCAACGGTATCTCCATGATCCCTGCCAAGTCATTAGTATTGTCACCGGTAGGTATTCGCCCGCCTCCAGGCTCAATCGGCAAAGTCCATCGATCATCTTGCCGAGGGGAACCATACCGGGCCCCACAATGTACCCTCATACGGCAACCACACCTCGTATGGAGTATATAATCAGAACCGATAAATCTCATGGTGGCTGCGCAAATATCGTATCAAGGAAACTGGGTTTTTCAATGTATGCATAATTTCATGAACTCCCGCGGTTCCCAAATCCAGAAACATCATGTAAAATCCTAATTAACAATGCGCAAATCCAAGAATAAATATATGCGATATATCTGAAATGCGAGCATATAAATGAGAATATGTAGCTGAAACAATATGTATGCAAAATCAATAAGGTACAGCTAAGTAACATCAGTAAAGATAAATATGTGACTGCAACTGAATATGTGTGTAACATACAGTTGTAGCAATGTATAGGTATCTACCTATAAGAACTGATGTCGTATACCCCCTGGGTATAAGTAAAATATGAGCAAGGTATACCTGTAGCTATATCGTAAGGTGTAAATGTACCTATCACTAATGGTATGATATACTATAGGTATACCGACAAGCTAGATGTCATGTGTGATAAGCAATACAAATCGATGTCACAAGGTCCCTAACCAAGCAATATAGTATCTATAAGAGGTTGTGTGTGACATGGCAATTATTGACGGTGTGTGTGTAGCATACAATCCATGCTCGTGCAACATGAACCGTCAATAATATGTGCAGTGTCCTACTACTACTAGTCCAGGCACACTACATCTACGTAATAGGGTAAAGGCGCAATTCTAACAATAACGTAGAATATGCGATAATCAATAAAATCTCTAGCCCTGACGCATAACGCCATGCGGGCGATTCCCCTGTAGATGTTAAATCTACTCACCTACTCTCCAAGCTAGGTGAATCCTACCATCTGCTCCCCCCTGTAGCAGTGTCCGTAGTCCCCGCCTGCAAACCTGAAAATGAGACAAGGAAAACATATATAAGCCAAATATTCCGCAAAAAGCGATATCGAATCCAAACGAGAAACTCGCGTCGCGAACTAAACGCGTGTGTGCACGATACGCTGAAACGTGTGTATACGCGTCTAAAACTATCACGACACGCCGCGATACTCTGGATCGCAGAACCCACTCATGTATCGCGCGTATCGCGCAAACACAACAAACTAGAAAAACGATATATTGTCCCAGATTTTCCTACAGGTCAAATCTAACAAAACTATACATACCAAAACACTACAATACATTGCAGATTACCCTACACAAAACCCCAATTTAACACCCTAGTTAACATGCACAAGTGTGTGCAAGCCTAGGAAAAATCTAATAAAATATTCATTAATCAAGATAAAATAATTGAAAACCAATTTGGTAAACTTTTTATTAAAAACCATATATTAAAATATAATTAGCCACAAAACACATTCTAAGGTGTTACAATCATATGGGTCAAGAAGCGTATACGCTAGTCTACTCTGGAATATCGTTGCCCCGTCTCGATACTCCCACGACTAGGAACATTTGAAGGATGTACTTACTGACTACCTCTGCCCCACTCGTATGATCTACATCATAATCCTGGTAGTCAATTACTCATCCTAAGAGCTTTATCAACATGTAATAGAGAGACAATAAATGTACATTTTAAGATAAAGAGCAACCAGATAGCATACTAACATGTCGAGGAAGAAAGTACTCCCTTTATATGTCAAAGCATCCACTATAATAAACATCACATGTATAATAATGGCCTCTAGGGCATACATATAACTAACAACCTCCCACTTGCACTAAGGCTATTTGTTGTAGTATCTCATACTCAACGCCCCATAAAAAGTCTCTCTAGGGAAAGGCCTCTGTGAATGGATCCGCCGTGTTATCCTTCGCGTCAACTCTCCTTATCTCGATCCCTTGGAGATCAACCATCTCCCTGATCAGGTGATACTGTCTTCAGAATATGTCTGGATCGCTGATGGGACCGGCGTTCCTAGGCCAAAGCCACAACTCCATTGATGTCACAATAACAGTTATTAGACGCTTAATGGTAGGAACTATGTTCATCTCATGAACAATAAATGTCCAGACACCCACTTTGGCAGCATCGTTGGTAGCGATGTATTCAGCCTTTATCATCTAGTTTGCCACGGTATCTAGCTTGGAACACTTCCAACATACCGTCCCTCTACTGAGGGTAAAGATAAAGCCTGTGACTGACTTTTAGTCGTCCTTATCACTCTGGAAGCTCGAATTGGTAAAGGACTCCCACTGGAGTTCACCATTACCAAACGCCAAGAATATTTCTTTATTACTTCTCAAGTACTTAAGAATGCCCTACATAGCTGTCCAGTGATTCTCCCAAGATCTGATTGATTCCTGATCACTACTCCTAGTGAGTCAGCTATATCTGGTCTATTACATAACATCGCATACATGATAGAGCCTACTGCCGAAGCATAGGGTATCCCTTGCACGCGAGCTCTTTCCAAATCAGTCTCAGGAGAAATCTTTTTGGAGAGAGTGATTCATGAGTAATTTCTACCTCATGACCACTAATTTCTTCATAAGAAACTCCTTTTCAAAAAATGTGGCATGCTGGGAAACAAAACACTTTTTGCTCCTCAGTTAGGTAGAATATATACCCTTGCAAATGTTCGGGAAATCCAACAAACTTATACAGAACTGACCTTGCCTCGAGCTTGTCTGGATTTTGCTTTTTAACATAGGCCGGACAACCCCATATCTTAACTTGTTTAAAACATGGTCTCTTCCCATTCCATATCTCATATGGAGTGGTAGGCACTGATTTGGATGGAACCCCATTCAATAGGTATGTAGCTTTTCAAGTGCATAACTCCAAAAGGAAACATGCAACTCAGCAGTACTCATCATAGAGCGCCCCATATCTAATAGGGTGCGATACCTCCGCCCCGACACACCGTTGTGCTGTGGTATACTCGGAGGAGTAAGCTGAGAGAGAATCCTATTCTATTTTAAATAATCCAGGAACTCCGTGCTCAAGTATTCTCCTCATCGATCACATCGAAGGACTTTAATACTTCTACCCATCCGGTTTCTCAACTTCAAGCTTATATTCCTTGAATTTCTCAAAAGTTTCATAGTTGTGTTTCAACATGAACATGTGTCCAAATCTTGAGAGATGTTCAGTGAATATAATGAAGTACGAGGAACCAACCTTGGCATGTGTAGACTTAGGGCCGTATACATCACCATATATCAGTCCCGAGAGTTCAGTAACTTTTTCTCTATTTACAGTAAACAGAGTATTGGTCATTTTATCTTTGAGACGAGATTGGAAAGTATCATAAGATGAAAATTCGAACGGATTCAAATATTCATCCTTAATCTAACTTAGCTAGTCGTGTCGCATTGATATGACCTAGTCTACAATGCCACAAGAAAGATTCGTTCATTTCTTAACTACTCCTCTTGTGTGTGTTCTACATACTTTGAACTGTGGTTTGATTTAGAACGTATATGCCATTTCTTGACGTACCTGATCCAATCAACTCTTGATTAAGGAAAATGTTCACAATATTATCCTGTAATACAAAATTATATCCTTCTTTAACTTAATAAAGAAACTGATGTAATGTTGTATATCAGGTTCGACATGTAATAACATTTGTTCAGAATCAATGTATTTACCATTTAGTAATACAAGGTAATATTTGCCAATTGATATGGCTGAAACAATTGCACCATTCTCTAACACTTAGAGACAGATCACCCAATCCCGGTTATCTACCTTTCTGTAGCCCATGTAACAGATTACATATGTGGGATCCTGATCCGGTATCTCATACCTAGGACGTAGATGATACTTAGAAACAGTTCTCGGTAACGAACATACCCGAAGAATATGCATCAACATGCTCATTCCTCGTTTGGGTAGCATGGAAATCCGGATATTCCCCTATTTCCTGCTCGGACTTATAACAATTATAATATAGAGCGGATCCAACGTTCCCCATCTCAGTATAATAAGCAGGTCCGGTCAATGCATCCATATTATTATCTTGATTAAGACGTAACATGGTTTCTACCAGGAGAGAGAGAAGAAAACACTTTGCGTATGCACTTGCAAGATTAGATTGGTTATTATTTTATCTAATCAGGATGGCTCCCACTGTTTTTATCAAAACCTCCTTCAAACCCTAAAGGTAAGATTAGCCGGGATTAATTACACCCTACAAGTTCGCTAATCTTTCGGCCAGGCCAGTGTTGGTACTTTGAGGGAGGTTCCCCATGCTTTCGCACGGACCTAATTAAAATAAACCACATTTTTCCAGGGGCGTAACTGTTGGATATATGTATGCCCTGGAGGCCATTATATGATAGTGGATGTATCTATACATGTATATATATATTCAGTATGCATTCTTGCTCGACATGATAGTATGCTATCTGGTTATTCTTTATCTGACAAGTTGATTTGATCATGCTTTTATTCATTCATACATGTTGATAAAGCCCTGAGGATATCGGCTTGACTACTCTGATTATGATGGAGATCACACTAGTGGGACATCTGTTGTCTATAAGCATATCCTGGAACGTCCCTAGTCGTAGGTATATCGAGACGGGGCATTGATATACCAGAGTAGACTAGCGTATATGATACTAGACCCATACGATGGGCGATGAATGTTCCCACATTCATCGATGTTTGACATCAAGATCATATACGGGTGCTCAGTGGTGACTGGGTACACTGGACGGACTCACCGAGAACTCCTATATGGAATTATATCTATCGTCGGATAGCAGTTCTCAGGTGACACTGGTACAGGTTAGTCTGTAGACCCGAGATCGTCATAGAGTCTTGTGTGTTATCCCACTGTACTTTGATTGTTACCCTACCACGGCTCTACTGAGTCGTGCAAACAGGTGGCCGTTGGGTACAGTCCCGAGACACACGAAGGCAATGAGCGATAGGAGGGGTTTTCGTCTCTCCCGGTATTGGGAGTTGATGCTGTGCTGTGCCCGACTGGTTATATCAGTAAGTCCCTGACCAAGGCTGCTGAGAATTGCTGATAAGTGTTATCAGTAGTTTCTCGATCTGTCATAGACCATTCACCGGCACGACTTATTGAGTTATTAGGGTCGACGTGACCATACCTAGGCTCGATATGCAGCATATCTGACGAAGAGACCGGACTGTACGGTAGTGTTGCCGGATGGCTCGACGGGAGTTGTAGGAGGTTCGCTTATTTTCTTCTGATCGCTCAATACCCGGGTGGCCGTTACGTTTAGCTGATCGCTTGCGGTTTGGGGGTACCTGATATGATCATCACCCTCTGCCGGCGTATTGACGAGTCTTAGAGTCCCACAAAGGAGTTACCCAGTCCAGGCGAAACGTTGTGGTGCGCGTATGCGATATGCGCATGCACCCGATTAAAATGTGCGTATATGATACCGAACATTGATCGGGTGGCCTGCTTTTGGTGGGGTCGTATGAGATATGACCGGATTGATAAATTAAGTGTTGATTTATCATCTAACCATTAGTTTTCTCACTTAAAACCTTTCTAGGGTTTGATGGATGTATGCATGCATGCATGTGTTTCTTTCTTTCATTCTAGTTTCATGCACATGTGGATGTGCATACATGCATACATACATACACCCATCCATCATGGTTGTTAGCATATGGAAATGGTGGCAATGTAAGACTCACACCATGGATTAAATAATGGATTATTATTTAATTTTGGTTTTAAAACTAAATGAAAAGAAAAGGATAATCATTCTAGCTTCTACATTCTTCTTCTAACCTAACCAAACTCAACTACCACTAACCTAGGGTTATCCTTCTCTTTATCATTTAAAACCCAAGTTAAATTAACTCTCCATCATTTAATCATGGTTGAATGCAAAAAGGAAATAAATATATATAGTGATATATTTCATTTTCTTTTTCAACCAAGGGGTTATTTTTCACCTCTTGTTAAAATTAGCCACCATCTTCATCCTCCTTCATCTTTTTCCTCTCTAGTTTTTTCTAGTGAGTTAAACACAATTGAAGAAAGGGTTTTGAAGTGAGATCCTTAGCCACAACATCATTCTACTCAAGTCTAGCCAACTTGATTAGAGTGTTCTCTTTGTTTTTCCAAAGTTGCAAGCTTGGACGGGAAACTTCGGGTGGATCGTCGTGGACGAAAGAGGACACAAGTGGACCTTCTTCTAACACCCTAGAGATCAAGGAGTCAAGCAAAAGGGGAGCTACAAAGGTTGTATCCTTCAAACCCTAATTTTTATTAGCTTAAAGTTTTGTAACCCTAATTTTCTAGGATCGATTCCATTTCGTGTTTGTTTAGCACCATCAAAACTTGAACTTTGAGACATGTGATGCTTCCAAACCTATTATAGGGTGCTAGGCGAACCTAATAATGGTATCAGAGCCGACCTAGAACATTAGGCGACCCTTTTACAAAGTCAAAACTCCGATCGAACCGAAATACGGTTTTTTAGGGTGGTCTCTGGAAATTTTCTAAAAATTGTCATTTTTCAGAATTAAAAATATGTAAAAAATACAGCAGGAAAAAATAAGGATTACGGTACAAAAATTATTCCATGAACAGTGATTGTTGCCGCGGAAACGCGGCCTAAGCTTGCTTAGACCGCGGTTCCGCGGCCGTATGTATTAATTGTTGGATAATTTTTTTCAGTAATTCATTAATCTGCTTGTATATTATTTTGGATATTTTTAATCTGTATTTAGTTTTGAAAAATTCTGGAGATGATTTTGGACCCGTCGATTCGATCGGAATTTTGTTTTCATGGCTTTTCCGGGTAAATTAGAAAGTATTGAAGTGTTTGAACGAATATCATTTGCTCACTATTCACGGGGTTTAAATACTTTGGAAATACGTGCAAGTCTTTTTGTGGTGGTCCCTCTAGAAGACAACAAACCTTAACTCGATTATGTGACCGTCTTGAACTGCCCTTGAACCTTAGGGTTTGGGGCAGTACGGCGTGCCACATGTGAGGCGTTGGCTTGACCCTTCTACGGTTGGACCGCTACTACTGTGTCACACTCCAGGTGTTTGAACTCTGCTCAAGTGTTGGGCTTTAGTGAATCCTGGGTATTTGATCGTTCGTTCGAAAACTTCGATACTGTCTGTTTATCCGGAATGTGATGCAATGTGTGGAATTCATATTACTAGACATGAAATACGGAATATGTGATATTTTGCATTTGTGATGTCTAAAGAGAATGTGGATTCCAGATATTGCAGTTTTACACTTTCTTTTCGGTGACCGTAAGTGTAGTATGTACGATATCGCCGGTTTTGTTGCTATACATCAACGACAATTGGGGTATGCATACTTACTTACGTTGATGGAATGAGATATTATGTGTTGCTGAGATATGATGTGCAGGATTGTCGCGATTGAATAGCCGGGGGGTTTCTATGTGAGATGAGAGTTTTATATTTTCATTCATGTAAATTCTAATGTAATGTAATATTCTTTTATTTGGGACACTTCCGGGTTGAGGTTGTGTTACCAGTGTTGTATATTATTTACTTTTCCGCATTAGGATGGACCCAAGGTGACCGGGTTCTGGGGTTCAGTGGGAGGCCATCTCGAGGAGTCGAGACCGGGTCTCCTAAACTCCAGAATTGGCAGGGTCACTTGCCGCTCTCGTAGGGGTCCAGGGTGTGGGCTAGGCTATTCATCGCGACTGTGGAATCCGTATTTTCTATTCTGGCTAAATACTAAATACGGACGTCCTAGTATATCCCACGTTATATCTATATTTCTGCTGCCTGTGTTCTGTGATATCTGAGACGAATGACATATTATATATATGATATATAGTAGACGTTGCTTATGTTTTACACCCGCGCTAGTCCCGTCCCGGTATGCCGTTAGTTAAGTAACCTAACGGTGCATAACGGAACATTGCGGCGAATGCGGATGGCATAAGTGTACGTGTTATTTTCGTTTCTTTTCTGTGATTGGCTTAAGTACTTAAATGATGGGATTACATTAATGTGATTAATGTAAAGAAAATAAACCTAAAAAGATGTTGTAGAATCGGATTTGAAAACCACTCGGCTATTTATGAAAAAGCTATATTTCAAAACTGCGGAGCTTAAGCCACTCCTTTTGAAAACCATTTGATTCTACAACGATATCAAGTTCAAAGCGTTAAAGATTTTCTTAAAAATCATTCGCAACCCTCCGTCATTTTAGGAAGTAGAGTACTTAGTATTCGTGCTACGTTTGTTGACTTTAGTTAAGGCGTAGTGTACGGTAGCTAAGTGATGTCTTCCTACACTGCATATGATGCAGATTAATTAGGACATTCATGCGACTTTGTTGACCATAGTTAAGGGTCATATGGGTGGGTCTAATTGATCAAGAAATGACGGGTAGAACTTGACTGGTACTTATGATTTGTTGACCATAGTTAAGGTCATAAGTGCAAGGGGTAAAAACCACATCGGGAATTTCAAGAGTTGAAATTTGCAATGAGATTGCATACATTCCATGTGATGGTTGGATCCCGATCCCACTGTGGGTAATAGTTGCTCCTAGGAGAGTTTTACAGTTTATAATTAGCTAACTCATTAGGTGTCTAGAAAGGTGTTAACGGGGCTCCGCCTCTGGGAAAACGAGGTTTACTCTAATTAGGTCCGTGCGAAAGCACGGGGAACCTCCCTCAAGTACCGACACTGGCCTGGCTGAACGGTTAGCGAAGTTGTAGACTGTAATTAATCCTGGCTAGTTTTTCTTTTTAAGGTTTGAAAGAAAAACTCGATAAAAGCAGTGGGAAACATCGATTAGACAAGATAATAACCAATCTGATCTGTGCAAAAGCTTTCGCTGAGTGTATTCTTTTCTCTCTCTTAATGGCAGATACCCATGACTGGACTCAAGCTTTTACTAGATAAAAACAAACTGAATGGGACCAACTATAAAGGCTGGCTGAGGAATCTGAAAATCGCCTTGACTTATGATAAAGTATCATATGTCCTCACGGCTTCAGCCCCGCCGTCCCTGGTCCAAAATCCTCAGTTGCGGACATTGAAGTCCGCAAGACATGGGACGCTGACTGTGCCACGGCCACATGCCTAGCGCTTGCATCGATGGATAACACACATCAAAAGCAGCACGAGGACATGGACATTCACGGTATATTGCTCCATACAAAGGAGTTGTATGGGGAGCAATCCCGCGTATTACGATACGAAGCATCAAAGAAATTGTTTCAGATGCGAATGGCCCCTGGCACACCAGTAGGAGACCATGTTCTGAAGATGATAGCTCTTATAGAAGAGCTTGAGGACCTTGGATGGACGATGGACAATGAACAATATATAGATATTATTCTGCAGTCCCTCCCCTCCACCTTTGCCCAGTTCATAGTGAACTTCAACATGCATGGCATGGAGAAGGACCTTCCTGAACTCCTTAATATGTTAAGGAGTGCAGAGAGCACTATGAAGTTAGCAAAAACTCCCGTTATGACTATTGGACAGTCTTCCTCTTCTCGCCCGAAAGCCTAGGCCAAGGGAAAGAAAAAGAAGAAACCCACTAATCCTAAAGGCGGAGTTAAAAAGGTGAAGGGAAAGGGAAAGTCCAAGGCTGGAGACTCGGGGAAGGGCGAATGTTTTCACTGCCACAAGACAGGACATTGGAAGCGCAATTGCACGGAGTACTTAAGTCTCAAGAAGAAGCATGGTGATGCTTCTGCTTCCGGTGCGTTTGTGACTGAAAACTGTTTTTCTATAAACTCTGCTTCCTGGGTATTGGATACCGGTTCAGGTTCTCACATTTGCAATTCTATGCAGGGGCTGAGAAATAGCAAGGTTTTGAGGATAGGTGACCATACTCTCCGCGTTGGAAATGGTTCCAATGTACATACAGTCGCAGTGGGAGAGTATCACTTGGGGTTGCCATCTGGATGTATTTTGGTTTTAAATCCATGTTATTTTGTACCAAGTATGCTATGTAATATAATATCCGTTTCTTTGTTGGACAATGAAGGGTATAATTTTGTATTGCAGAACAATGTTATGAACATTAACCTGAATCAAATGTTGGTTGGGTATGGTACGCTTAACAACGGAATATATGTCCTAAATCAACACACAGTTTTCAGTATACAACACACTAATAAAAGAAAACTTTCAGAGTTAAATGAAGCTTTTCTTTGGCACTGTAGACTTGGTCATATTAACGAAACAAGACTAAACAAGTTACATAAAGATGGATATTTAAATTCTTTTGAATATAAATCTTATGCGACTTGCCAGTCTTGTATCAAGGGTAAAATGACCAAAACTCCATTTACCGGACACGGAGAAAGAGCTACTCAGCTCCTGGGCCTCATACATAGTGATGTATGTGGGCCAATGTCTACACAGGCTAGAGGCGGTTTTTCATACTTCATTACATTCACTGACGATTTCTCAAGATTCGGTCATGTATTTTTATTAAAGCACAAGTCCGAAGCTTTCGAGAAATTCATTGAATATAAACAAGAAGTAGAAAAACAAACTGGCTTGAGTATCAAGATGCTTCGATCAGATCGAGGTGGTGAGTATCTCAGTACAGAATTTGCAAACTTCCTAAAAGAGAATGGGATTCTCTCTCAGCTCACTCCTCCTTACACACTACAGCACAACGGTGTGTCAGAACGACGGAATAGGACCCTATTAGATATGGTCCGGTCCATGATGAGTGATGCTGAGTTACCAGTCTCGTTTTGGGGACATGCATTGGAGACTGCAGCGTTTCTACTAAACAGGGTTCCAACCAAAGCCGTGTCCACCACACCATATGAGATATGGCATGGGAAGAGACCATCTCTTAAAAGAATTAAGATTTGGGGTTGCCCGGCCTATGTTAAAAAGCAGAATCCGGACAAACTCGAGACACGGTCAGTCTTATGTAACTTTGTGGGATATCCAAAAAATTCTTATGGATATCTATTCTACCACAAAGAGGAACAAAAAGTGTTTGTTTCTCAGTATGCCACATTCTTAGAAAAAGAGTTTTTCACAGATATAGATGATGGCAAGGTGGTGGATCTAGAAGAGGTTCTAGAGACACAAACTAAAAATGACGATTTAGTTGAACCGGCTGTTGCAATAGAAACTCAGGAACCTCGGCCACTCCGTAGGTCTGGTAGGACTTCTCGCCCACCGGAGAGGTACTATGGTTTCCTCATTGATGGTAACGGAGAAGATTATATCATGGATGATGATGATCCTAACAGTTTTCAGCAAGCTATCACGAGTAAAGACTCTGTGAAGTGGCTGGATGCCATGAGATCCGAAATGGAGTCTATGTACACCAACAAAGTATGGACTTTGGACGTTGTACCCCCTGGGGTGAAGCCTGTGGGGGGCAAATGGATCTTTAAAAGAAAGATTGGTGTAGATGGGCAGGTGGAGACCTATAAGGCAAGACTTGTGGCGAAGGGTTTTCGTCAAAGACCAGGTTTGGACTATGACGAGACATTTTCTCCCGTAGCCATGCTTAAATCCATTCGGATCCTATTTTCTATTGCTGCTCACTACGACTATGAAATCTGGCAGATGGACGTTAAAACCGCATTTCTGAATGGAAATTTAGAAGAATGCGTTTATATGGATCAGCCAGAGGGCTTCATTGACAGTGGGAGCAGCGGAAAAGCATGTAAATTGCTTAAATCCATATATGGGTTAAAGCAGGCATCACGGAGTTGGAACATCTGTTTCAATGATGTTATCAAAGAGTTTGATTTCATCAAAAATCCAGATGAACCTTGTGTTTATAAGAAGGCTGTAGGGAGAGCTGTCACATTCTTCGTATTGTACGTGGACGATATTCTTCTGATAGGAAATGATATTCCTATGCTACAGTCGGTCAAATCTTTCTTGTCACTAAGGTTCTCCATGAAGGACCTGGGTGATGCCACATACATTCTGGGCATAAGGATCTATAGGGATAGATCCAAAAGGTTATTGGAATTGTCCCAAACCAGGTACATTGACACCATCCTAAAAAGGTTTAGTATGGATGACTCCAAGCGGGGTGCCTTACCTGCTTGCCATGGGGTCACTCTCTCTAAGGATTCTTGCCCAAAGACCGATGAAGAGAGAGCTCGCATGAGTATTATACCCTATGCTTCGGCAGTAGGATCTATAATGTATGCGATGTTATGTACACGCCCAGATGTAGCTTATGCACTTAGTATTGTAAGCAGGTATCAATCCAACCCAGGGGAGAATCACTGGACAGCTGTGAAGAACATTCTTAAGTACTTACGAAGGACTAAAGAATTGTTCTTGGTGTATGGTAATGGAGATCTCCAAATGAAGGCCTTTACCGATTCGAGCTTCCAGAGCGATAAGGACGACAGCAAATCTATCTCTGGGTTTGTATTTACCCTCAATGGAGGGGCGGTGAGTTGGAAGAGTTCCAAACAAGATACCGTTGCAGACTCCACGATGGAAGCTGAGTACATTGCTGCAAATGATGCCGCCAAGGAAGCCGTCTGGATGAAGATGTTCGTCTCGGAGCTAAGAGTAGTTCCAACCATTATTGATCCAATACCTTTGTATTGTGACAATAATGGGGCTATGGCATTAGCCAAGGAGCCCAGATCCCATCAGTGGTCTAGACACATCCTGAGGCGTTTTCATTTGATCCGGGAGATTGTTGATCGCTGCGAGATCGAAATTAGGAGGGTAGACACAAAGAATAACGCCACGGATCCATTCACCATGGCCCTCCCTCAGCCGCAGCATGAGCGACTTTTTGAGATGTTGGGTATGAGATACGCCAATAACTGGCCTTAGTGCAAGTGGGAGATTGTTGGATATATGTATGCCCTGGAGGCCATTATATGATAGTGGATGTATCTATACATGTATATATATATTCAGTATGCATTCTTGCTCGACATGATAGTATGCTATCTGGTTATTCTTTATCTGACATGTTGATTTGATCATGCTTTTATTCATTCATACATGCTGATAAAGCCCTGAGGATATCGGCTTGACTACTCTGATTATGATGGAGATCATACTAGTGGGACATCTGTAATCTATAAGCATATCTTGGAACATCCCTAGTCGTAGGTATATCGAGACGGGGCATTGATATACCAGAGTAGACTAACGTATATGATACTAGACCCATACGATGGGCGATGAATGTTCCCACATTCATCGATGTTTGACATCAAGATCATATACGGGTGCTCAGTGGTGACTGGGTACACTGGACGGACTCACCGAGAACTCCTATATGGAATTATATCTATCGTCGGATAGCAGTTCTCAGGTGACACTGGTACAGGTTAGTCTGTAGACCCAAGATCGTCATAGAGTCTTGTGTGTTCTCCCACTGTACTATGATTGTCACCCTACCACGGCTCTACTGAGTCATGCAAACAGGTGGCCGTTGGGTACAGTCCCGAGACACACGAAGGCAATGAGTGATAGGAGGGGTTTTCGTCTCTCCCGGTATTGGGAGTTGATGCTGTGCTGTGCCCGACTAGTTATATCAGTAAGTCCCTGGCCAGGGCTGCTGAGAATTGCTGATAAGTGTTATCAGTAGTTTCTCGATCTGTTATAGACCATTCACCGGCACGACTTATTGAGTTATTAGGGTCGACGTGACCATACCTAGGCTCGATATGCAGCATATCTGACGAAGAGACCGGACTGTACGGTAGTGTTGCCGGATGGCTCGACGGGAGTTGTAGCAGGTTCGCTTGTTTTCTTCTGATCGCTCAATACCCGGGTGGCCGTTATATTTAGCTGACCGCTTGCGGTTTGGGGGTACCTGATATGATCATCACCCTCTGCCGGCGTATTGATGAGTCTTAGAGTCCCATAAAGGAGTTACCCAGTCCAGGCGAAACGTTGTGGTGCGCGTATGCGATATGCGCATGCACCCGATTAAAATGTGCGTATATGATACCGAACATTGATCGGGTGGCCTGCTTTTGGTGGGGTCGTATGAGATATGACCGGATTGATAAATTAAGTGTTGATTTATCATCTAACCATTAGTTTTCTCACTTAAAACCTTTCTAGGGTTTGATGGATGCATGCATGCATGCATGTGTTTCTTTCTTTCATTCTAGTTTCATGCACATGTGGATGTGCATACATGCATACATACATACACCCATCCATCATGGTTGTTAGCATATGGAAATGGTGGCAATGTAAGACTCACACCATGGATTAAATAATGGATTATTATTTAATTTTGGTTTTAAAACAAAATGAAAAGAAAAGGATAATCATTCTAGCTTCTACATTCTTCTTCTAACCTAACCAAGCTCAACTACCACTAACCTAGGGTTATCCTTCTCTTTATCATTTAAAACCCAAGTTAAATTAACTCTCCATCATTTAATCATGGTTGAATGCAAAAAGGAAATAAATATATATAGTGATATATTTCATTTTCTTTTTCAACCAAGGGTTTATTTTTCACCTCTTGTTAAAAATAGCCACCATCTTCATCCCCCTTCATCTTTTTCCTCTCTAGTTTTTTCTAGTGAGTTAAACACAATTGAAGAAAGGTTTTTGAAGTGAGATCCTTAGCCACAACATCATTCTACTCAAGTCTAGCCAACTTGATTAGAGTGTTCTCTTTGTTTTTCCAAAGTTGCAAGCTTGGACGGGAAACTTCGGGTGGATCGTCGTGGACGAAAGAGGACTACAAGTGGACCTTCTTCCAACACCCTAGAGATCAAGGAGTCAAGCAAAAGGGGAGCTACAAAGGTTGTAGCCTTCAAACCCTAATTTTTATTAGCTTAAAGTTTTGTAACCCTAATTTTCTAAGATCGATTCCATTTCGTGTTTGTTTAGCATCATCAAAACTTGAACTTTGAGACATGTGATGCTTCCAAACCCATTATAGGGTGCTAGGCGAACCTAATAGTAACCCCGTTAACACCCTTCTAGACACCTACTTGATCGGTTAATTGTAATGTGCAAAACTCTCCCAGGAGTAACTCTTATTCGCAGTGGGTATCGGGATCCAGCAATCTCATAGAAGGTATGCAATCTCATTGCAAATTTCAACACTTGAAATTCCCGATAATGGTTTTTACCCATCGTGACTTATGACTTTAACTATGGTTAACAAATCATAAGCACTAGTCAAGTTCAACCCGTCATTTCATGATTAATTAGACCCACCCACGTGACCCTTAACTATGGTCAACAAAGTCACATGACTGTCCTAATTAATCGCATCATATGCTGTGTAGGAAGACATCACTTAGCTACCGCACACTACGCCTTAACTATGGTCAACAAACGTAGTATGAATATTAAGTACTCTACTTTCTAAAATGACGGAGGGTCTGCGAATGGATTTTATGAAAACCTTTAACTCTTTGAACTTGATATCGTTGTAGAAACGAGTGATTTGAAAAAGGGGTGTTTTTTAGGCTTTTACTAGTTTTGCTAAAGAGGTCACTCCCGGTGAAGGGATCTCGGCACTTTCCTCATCGAATGAGGTGCTGGATATTTCACAAATACCACTATGCAAAGCATGAACTAAAAAAGCAATCAAAGACAAAACCGAGTGGGTTGTAGCATATGCCAGTTTCGCTAAAGAGGTCACTCCCGGTGAAGGGATCTCGGCTCTTTCCTTATCGAATAAGGTGCTGAATATTCTACAAGGAATACCGCTATGCAAAGCAAGAACTAGAGCTACCAGTTTTTAAAACAAGATTTTACAACATCATTAGGTTTCTTTTATTTCACTAATCTCATTAATGAAGTCTCATCAATTATGCTTCCTAAGCATCACAGAAGAAACGAAAATATAACGTACGCTTATGCCATCCGTATTCATCATAGTATCCCATTATGCACCGTTAGGTTACATAACTAACGGCATAGCGGGGCGGGACTAGCGTGTAGGGTTCCTAAGCACACTAATGAGGTCTCACAAGTGATCAAACATGCCCAATTCAAATTTTTCATGTGCCTACAAACCCCAATACGGATCGTTAACTAGATAATAAGGCGATGCAAGCGAGTAAACTACTTTATTGCTAAAGGAAAGTGACTACAACCTTTGTAGATCCGGTCCTCCACCTCTCTAGCTCCGTGTTGATGACCCTCCGCTGTACCCTTTGGATCCCGGACTCTCGCGGTGGTTTCATCGAAGAATTGATCGGACTAGGTCGTCGACTTCGATGCCGAAGATGATCTACGTCGAGGCAACTCAAGATCAAACTTCAACTTCACCAAGTCATGAAACTTGTGAAGAAAACACACTATACTACTTGGCAAGTGGTAGAGGATGAAGAAATAGGAAGTGGGTTCACTTTAGAATTGGATTTCTCACTCTTTTTCTCAAGTTGCCATTGATGGAAGCAAGGTTTTCTTCTTTGTTCAAGAAGAAGAAGAAGAAGAAAAAGAATATGATTAGAATTATTGAAAATAGAAAATAAGTTGATTCTTATCATATAGCAACCATGGTTAAGTGTAGAGAATAAACTAGGGTTAGGTTGAATGGTTAGGGTTAAGCATGAAACAAAAAAGATAGACTTATTCAAAATTTCATGAAGCTTCAACTAGCAAACAAAGAAAGCCACCATGATTTATTTATCTTTCAAAAATGAATAAATAAATAAATGAAAAGATAAGTAAATCAAAACCCTAACCATTAACATAACCATGGTTTAATTCATTACACAAACCCAAGTTTGCATGTATCATCAAACATGATACAAACAAGTGCACAAAAGTATATCACATATACAACTTGTGTATTTCAAGTGAGAAAATCCATTTAAAGTGAACAAATACTAGTTAATGCAAACTAATATATCAAATATATAATTATGCATTAAATCATTAAATCAATACTTGATTTAATGATCCGGTCATATCGCATATAACCGACTAATATCCAATGTATCGGCTTATCGAATCAATCCACGATTCGATAACTAGGTTATATCACATACAACCATTCGATACATTCATCGCGAGAATATAATACGGTATCACATACACGCATTATTATCGGTCCCGCACATATCTCATATGCGCTCCTATTTCGTTTCGCTTGAGCCAGGAAACCTCTGTGTAGGACTCTAAAGACTCGTCAATACGCCGGCAGCAGGTGATGATCATATCAAACACCCACAAGCCGCAAGCGGTCTGCTAAACGTAACGGCTACCCAGGTATTGAGCGATCAGAAGATCCACGAACAAGCCTGCTCACACTCCTGTGAATCCAACCAGTAACACTTACCGTACAGTCCGGTCTGTTCGTCTGATATGTCGCATATCTCGCCTAGGGGTGGTAAACGTCAGACCCCAATAGCTTGATAAGTCATGCTGACATGAGGTCCATAACATGTGTGAAACTATTGATAACACTTACCAGTAGATCACTGCAACCCTGGCCAGGGATTTCCTGTTATGGCCAGTCGAGCATAGCGCAACATCAACCCCCAATACCGGGAGAGAAGAATCCCCTCCTATCGCTCATTGCCTCCATGTGAATCGGGACTGTACCCAAAAACCACCTGTGTCACGACCCGAAAGTACGGAACGTGACTGGCACTTAGATTACGAGACGTCTAAAGGCGTACCGTAACCTAAGTCAGCCAAAGCCCAGAAATCTAACCCAAAAACAAAAGAGAGTGAAGGAAAACCTTAAATGAAAACGATTTTTAAAATCATTTAGGTTGCATAGAATCCCTTTTTAAAAACATCATAAATTTCTGAAAATTTCGGCAGAGTCTCCGCTGTATTTTCTATCCCCCAAAATAGGTACAACAAGATAATAAACCAGTAAACATAAAAATGGCATCCCCAAGCGGGAGCTAGCTCTTCGCCCAAGACGGATCACAACCACATGCAATATAATAGTAATATCAAGAAAAAAGAGCATAAAAGAAATGCAAAATACCAGAAAACACACGTCGGCTCAAGTGAGCTCGACCCAAAAGAAACCACAAATATACAAACCTCTCAGTCTCGTCACTAGGTCGCATATACAATATAAAGTGGTAGATGGAGAATACTAGATACAATGATAAAGCAAAAAGAAATAAAGTGTGCTCGCAACCCACCTACGGGCGATGTCGCGAGTCTGAGCAAAAGGAACTGAGGATAAGATAGCCCGCCGCTACTAGACTGACGGGTCCGACCTGCAATACACTGTGGCACAACAGGGGCGAGTTGCCAGCTCGTGAGTAAATATAACATCTAATAAGGCAATCGTAAGAATGCACGCAATGCACCACAACATGCATGTCCGTATCTGATATAATGTCTCTAGTATGCATGCACAGGTATGCAATGTCAATATTAGGTCTTTAAGTGTTTTAAATGCTAAGGGTATTGAATTCTTAACTTTAGAACATGAATATCTGTATAATAGCTAAATACCATCAAGAAATCATCTGAAAACCCGTGTCAAGCATCGACACCAAATAGGAATCATATATGTCTCAATATCGGGCTCCGTCAGTCCGGATCGGCCCATATCATAAATCTCACGACAACGGTCGGTATCCTCCGGATATCCGCCGCGCCAGACATCACCGGTAGGTAGTCTTCCCCTGCCAGGCTCATCGTCTACAACTCGATCTTCTTGCCCCGGGGTACCATACCGGGCCCACCATGTACCCGAGACGATTCATCCACTCCTCGAATCGGGTCTCGAAATCAAACAGAAAACATGAAAACTCATGGTGGACGACACATATATCACGAGAAAACCGCAACTTTGTTTTAAAAATGATAAATATAAGCTTTTGTTAAATTCTTGCGGTTTTCCTCAAAAATCCAGAAATCGCAGCAAAACTGAAATCCTCAAGAAAATCATAATGTCCACATGTTATATATATGATAAATGTCTATGATATCAATGTGTATGATGTGAATTTTGGCTAGAGTTCTATGTAAATATGATGATGATGCGA
Source organism: Agapanthus africanus (assembly GCA_030015575.1). Classification (NCBI taxonomy): domain Eukaryota; kingdom Viridiplantae; phylum Streptophyta; class Magnoliopsida; order Asparagales; family Amaryllidaceae; genus Agapanthus; species Agapanthus africanus. The sequence continues at coordinate 516,944,004 of CM057345.1, read as the reverse complement.
GACATGTGCATGCGATGCAGTTTCATATATCAAGTATGAATGCAGGTGACGATATTAAGATAAACAGGTTCTATAGTGCACGTGGCATGGCAATTACCAAAGGCGTGTGTGTCACATGAATAGTGCGCGTGCTACAGATGCCAATGGTAATGGTGTTCGTGTCCTACAAAGTGATATCGCATAAGTATGGATGAATGTTCATGCAATCTAATATACTGTTCGCTATAAGGGTATGCAGTGTACATGAATGGATAAGCTAACTAACAATATGAATCTTGCAAGGGATAATGAAATCCTAACTAGGGGGGCACATCGCGCCATTCGGACGATTCCCCCATAGATGAATACATCTACTCACCTGAAATCCCCGCTAATCCGATCCGGCCACCGCCTTGCCTTTTCGCGCCGTATCCGAAATTTCCCCGACCGATCCTATATTTGCACAATATCAAGCATAAGATAACAAAACCTAACACAATGTAAGTCATAACATACAATTATCCACGCTCTCGAAATAATCATAGCATGCACTCGGTGCGCGGAAAAATGCACGAAAATCGCTAATCGTTAAACTAGAATTGTCATTTCGGGAAAATCGACTAAACTACAACCCGACTAGACGAAACCCCGCGTTCGCGCATTCTAATAATCCTATACGAAGCTAATAATATTGCTAACCTAACGCAAATTGAACGCATTCTATTTTTCGTAAAAATCTAGCAAGCAAATTCAACGCCGATTCAATGCAAACATCGATATTTTGTCGATTTAGCGAGCATATAAATACACCATTAACCACTACAACCAATTAGAAACCCAAAGCCCTAATTTAATTTTGATAACCATGTTTCAAACCCTAACTCAACATCAAAACCCATTCTTGATTTTTCCTAAACAACATTTACCACTTAAACTAATATTTAGAATTTCAATTCTAGCATAATTAAACCACAAGTTAACAAAAAGATTTGAATTTTCACCTCTCAAGCTTGAACCCTAGCTTGATCAAGTCACCAAGAAGCCTCCTTTCATCATGTTTTTGAACAAATTTGGGTTGAAGAGAGAAGGGATTAGGGTTAGGCTTTGAATGGAGAAAGAAATTGTGGAATTTTTATTGAATTTTTTAGCAAGAAAGAATCAAAAATGAAGTGGGAAAATGGGGAGAGCTGCTGGAATGGGGGTCGGCTGCAGCAAGGAAGGGAGATGAGGGAATTTTGGAGAAGTTTCTAGCTCATTACAACATCATATGATATCATTTCATGCTTTCATATCAACCTTTTTACAAAAAAAACCCTTTTTTCATCATTTTTTTCATAATTTTCTCACCAAAAAGCTAAAAGTTTGCAAGCCATGTTATAATTTTATTAACACCTTATTTTAGCTTATAAAGACTCCTAATTATAAAATTTACCCAATTAAATTTGTATTTATCACTAATTTAATGTATTTAAAAAGGCTTAAAATAATAAAAAAATAATTAATTACGAAAAAAAAATTATTTAACTAGAAAATTATAAGTGACATTTTAGTGACAAAATTATAGTAATATCTTATCCAAATTTTGTATAATTAGGTCTATAATGAAAAATATCAATTTTGACTTTTTACGGAAAAAGCCGAAAAATTAGCCGATTACCGAAAAACTGCCTAAATGATTTTCGAAGAGTTACAATCTTCGCCCCTTAAAGAAATTCGGTCCCCGAATTTAGAATATAACTATGCGTACCTTCAAAAAAATGGGGATATCTCTTCCTCATCTCGACCTCGGTCTCCCAGGTGACCTCCTCGCTGTTCGGGCCACGCCAAAGGACCTTGACGGACGGTATGACCTTCGACCTCAATTTCTTCACCTGCCGATCCATGATGACAACCGGCTGCTCGGTGAAAGAAAGATCACGCTCTAACTGGATCGTCTGGTGCTGAATCGCCTGGGAAGGATCATGAAGGTACTTGCGGAGCATCGAGACATGGAATACGGGGTGAACATCGGGGAAGCTGGGCGGAAGAGCTAACCGATAAGCGACTGGACCAACACGCTCTAGGATCTCGAAAGGACCAACATATCTAGGACTCAGTTTCCCTTTCCGCCCAAATCTCATCACACCCTTCATAGGAGAGACCTTCAGGAAAACATGATCGCCAACAGCGAACTCGAGTCGACGACGACGCCTGTCAGCATATGATTTCTGCCTGCTCTGTGCCGCTCTCATCCTGTCCCGAATCAGCTGTATCTTCTCGGTCGTCTCCTGTACGATCTGAGGCCCTAAAATACAGCTCTCCCTGAGCTCTGTCCAACATACAGGCGATCGACATCTCCTCCTATATAAAGCCTCAAAAGGTGCCATCTGAATCGTCTCCTGGAAGCTATTATTGTAGGAAAACTTGATCAAAGGCAAATGACGATCCCAGCTACCACCGAAATCTAAAACACAAGCTCTGAGCATGTCCTTAAGAGTCTGAATCGTACGCTCCGACTGACCGTCAGTCTGCGGATGAAAGGCTATGCTAAAACTCAATCGGGTGCCCAAAGCTTCCTGTAGTTTCTGCCACAATCGGCTGGTAAACTGGGTGCCACGGTCGGACACGATGCAAGTCGGAACGCCATGCGGTCGCACTATCTCATCAATATAAACCTGGGCGTACTGAGAAAATCCAAAAGTGGTCTTCACTGGCAGGAAGTGAGCCGCTTTCGTCAGTCGATCCACAATCACCCAAATAGAGTCGTACCCTCGACTGGTCCTGGGTAGACCGACAATGAAGTCCATGGAGACCTGCTCCCACTTCCACTCAGGGATGGGCAAAGGCTGTAACTCGCCGGCTGGCCTCTGGTGCTCAGCCTTGACTTGCTGACAAGTCAGGCATCTCGACACAAAGTCTGTAATATCCTTCTTCATCCCGTCCCACCAGTAAACCTCTCTCAAATCACGGTACATCTTGGTGGAACCTGGGTGAACACTGTATACTGATCTATGTGCCTCCTCGAGAATATCACGCCTCAGTCCCTCTGAATCTGGCATGCACAGTCGGGTCCCAAATCGAAGTATCCCCTGATCATCAATCACGAACTCAGAAACCCTGCCCTGCCGAATCTGCTCAATAATCTCTAAGATACGGGCATCGCCGGACTTTGCCTCGTGGATACGGTCAAGTAACTGTGGGCGTGCTCTGAAATGGGCCAGCTGTCCTCCCGTAGGAGTAAACTCGAACTGCACTTCTGCTATCACATAAAACCTGCCAATCCGCCGTCGACTGCATCTGTACTGCGCTCAAACAAGATAAGCTGCCTCCGGGCCTCCTACTCAAAGCATCTGCCACCACATTCGCCTTGCCCGGATGGTATAAAATCTCGCAGTCATAATCCTTCACCAACTCCATCCATCGGCGCTGTCTCAGGTTCAGGTCTCGCTGCTGGAAGATATACTTCAAACTCTTGTGGTCAGTGAATATCTGGCACGACTCAACGTATAGGTAATGTCTCCAGATCTTGAGTGCAAATACCACAGCAGCCATCTCTAAATCATGGGTGGGGTAGTTCTGCTCGTGTTTCCTCAGCTGCCAAGAAGCATACGCGATAACTCTGTCGTGCTGCATCAATACACATCCCAGCCCCACTCTAGAAGCATCACAATATACCACGAACCCGCCTGATCCTGAAGGCAATGCTAACACTGGTGCAGTAGTCAGACGAGTCTTCAATTGCTGGAAACTATCCTCACATGCCTGGGTCCAATCAAAAGGAACCCCCTTTCGGGTCAACCCGGTCAAAAGTGCAGCAATGCGGGAGAAATCCTGGACAAAACGCCGATAATAGCCGGCCAGACCTAGAAAGCTGCGAACCTCTGTAACTGATACTGGTCTAGGCCAACGCTGAACTGCCTCGATCTTCTTCGGGTCCACGCAAATACCGTCTCTCGTCACCACATGACCCAAGAAATCGACACTGTCTAACCAGAATGCGCACTTGGAAAATTTGGCGAACAGCTGATGCTCCCTCAAAGTCTGCAATGTGATACGTAAGTGCTGCTCATGCTCCTCCCGGCTCTGAGAATAAACCAAGATGTCGTCAATGAACACAATGATGAACTGATTGAGATACGGCCTAAATACACGGTTCATCAAATCCATAAATGCTGCCGGGGCATTGGTGAGCCCGAACGACATCACCAAGAACTCGTAATGACCATAACGAGTACGGAAGGCGGTCTTCGGAATATCCTCCTTCCGAACCCGCAACTGGTGATAACCTGATCGTAAATCAACCTTCGAGAAGAACCCTGCACCCTGGAGCTGATCAAATAAGTCATCAATGCGGGGTAGGGGATATCTGTTCCGCACAGTAACCCGGTTCAGCTGACGGTAATCAATGCATAAACGCATACTTCTGTCCTTCTTCTTAACAAACAGGACGGGAGCACCCCAAGGTGACACACTCGGTCGGATAAGCCCTTTGTCCAGCAAGTCCTGTAACTGATCCTTTAGCTCTCTCAGCTCCGCCGGGGCCATCCGATAAGGAGGTATAGAGATAGGCCCCGTGCCGGGGATCAAGTCAATACAGAACTCAATCTCGCGCTCTGGTGGCAGACCAGGCAGCTCGTCAGGAAATACATCAGGAAACTCTCTCACAACAGGGACCTGGTCCAACGGAACCTCTGTGGAGCTAGTATCACAAACATAGGCTAAGAATCCCTGACACCCTTTCCTTAAGAGCTGACCAGCGCGAAGAGAAGAAATCAAGCTGGGAAGGGTAGCGCTACGATCTCCCTGAATAACAAGAACCGGCTCACCAGGAAAACTGAATTTGACTGCTTTCTCACGGCAGTCCACGGATGCATAACAGGTGGCTAGCCAGTCCATACCAAGAAAAACGTCAAAGTCTAGCATATCGAGGAGAATCAAATCAACTGAAGAATCTCTCTCCCCGATACGAACGGAACACGATCGCTACACAAAACGGGCAATAAAAGACTTGCCTACCGGGGTAATAATGACAAGCGGCTGATCTAACGGAGAAGACTCTCGGCCCAACCTCGGTGCAAAGTACGTGGAAACATAAGAATGTGTGGAGCCTGGATCAAATAATACCCGTGCATCAAAAGAACATACTGGCAGAGTACCTGTCACGACGGCATTGGATGCCTGTGCATCCTGAGGAGTCAATGCGAACACTCGGGCCTGTCCACCACTAATAGCTGGCTGTCCTCTGCCTCTACCTCGGCCTCTGCCTCTGCCTCTGTCGCCTCGTCCTCTCTGGACTGGACCGCCACGCCCACGGCCTCTAGAAGCATCTGACTGGTGTGGAGCATCATCAGGAGTAGGAAGTAAAGCTCTCTGAGAAGGTGGTGAGGGTGGTAAAGTCACATGCGGGACTGTCACCGCGTCCTGGCATCCCATGGTACAGTGTCTGACACGATGGTACTGACTTCCACACCGAAAACATCCTGGAGACGACTGCTGGGTCTGTGGATATGAACCAAATAACTGACCTCATCTCAATCCTCTGCCTCCGCCATCTCCCGGAAATAATCTATCACGATGTCTGCCCATCTCCCGCTGAGCTGGCGTATCAGTACGGATCCTCTTCGGCCCAGAAACGACCGGAGTCTCAGAAATACGCTCCTCCAAAAGTAAGGCTGCATCCATCGCGGCAGCGTATGTATCAAAGCGCTGGGTGCCGATGGCAAGGAATAGCTGTGTATCAAGCCCTCGTACAAACCTCTTTATTCTCTTCTCTTCTGTGTCGACTAGGTACGGAGCATATCGAGACAACTGGGTAAACTGTATATCATACTCCGACACTGTCATCCCAGGAGTCTTGCGCAAAGACTCAAAACTGCGGGCTCGAGTATCTCGGACACTCTCCGGAAGAAAACGGGCAAGAAATGCAGCTGTAAACTCATCCCAGGTCATAGAAGGCAGACCTGCAGCTCGGCCTCTCTCTACTGAGTCGTACCATGTCTGTGCAAGACCCTCCAGACGAAAACTCGCAAACTCCAAAAATCTATCATCAGAGCACCTCAGTGAACGGCAAATCCGAGCCATCCTATCAAGAAATGCTTGTGGGTCCTCTGTCGCATCTGTACCGGTAAAAGCTGGAGGTCTCAATCTCATGAACTCCTGTAGTGAAACAGGGATAGTCTCCGTAGTAGCAGCAGGAGTGAACATCTGTGCAGCAGGTACGATCGTGGTCTGTGCGGTGGAAGGAACGTCCTCAGATCTCTATGCCCGGCTGGACTCAACTAAAGATCCCATCATCTGCCGCAACTCTTGCATGCCGGCCTCCAATCTGGCAATACGGTCAGGATAAGGCGGATCAGTATGATCCTGAGGGGTAGGCGTATCCTCCCGCTCGATCCTCGCCTCAGACGGGCCCGCCCGAATCTCATCCCTAGCGGCAGCCCACTGAGCTCTCGTAGTCTTTGGCGGCATCGAAGCTGGAATAAGAAACATGACTGATAAGATCATTGCAATTAAATCAAGGAATGCAAGGAATCAAGAAAGGAAATACAAGCAATTATGTCCTAAGGTCACTTAGGCGGAGTATCGTATCGTAAGTATGCCGCGGATCATACCCACGCTACGCCACTCTACTTAAGTCACCTACTCCATCTACCAAGGTCGTCCTACACTCAGAAACGTAAAACCTACGCTCTGATACCAATTTTGTCACGACCCGAAAGTACGGAACGTGACTGGCACTTAGATTACGAGACGTCTAAAGGCGTACCGTAACCTAAGTCAGCCAAAGCCCAGAAATCTAACCCAAAAACAAAAGAGAGTGAAGGAAAACCTTAAATGAAAACGATTTTTAAAATAATTTAGGTTGCATAGAATCCCTTTTTAAAAACATCATAAATTTCTGAAAATTTCGGCAGAGTCTCCCCTGTATTTTCTATCCCCCAAAATGGGTACAACAAGATAATAAACCTGTAAACATAAAAATGGCATCCCCAAGCGGGAGCTAGCTCTTCGCCTAAGACGGATCACAACCACATGCAATATAATAGTAATATCAAGAAAAAAGAGCATAAAAGAAATGCAAAATACCAGAAAACACATGTCGGCTCAAGTGAGCTCGACCCAAAAGAAACCACAAATATACAAACCTCTCAGTCTCGTCACTAGGTCGCATATACAATATAAAGTGGTAGATGGAGAATACTAGATACAATGATAAAGCAAAAAGAAATAAAGTGTGCTCGCAATCCACCTACGGGCGATGTCGCGAGTCTGAGCAAAAGGAACTGAGGATAAGATAGCCCGCCGCTACTAGACTGACGGGTCCGACCTGCAATACACTATGGCACAACGGGGGTGAGTTGCCAGCTCGTGAGTAAATATAACATCTAATAAGGCAATCGTAAGAATGCACGCAATGCACCACAACATGCATGTCCGTATCTGATATAATGTCTCTAGTATGCATGCACAGGTATGCAATGTCATTATTAGGTCTTTAAGTGTTTTAAATGCTAAGGGTATTGAATTCTTAACTTTGGAACATGAATATCTGTATAATAGCTAAATACCATCAAGAAATCATCTGAAAACCCGTGTCAAGCATCGACACCAAATAGGAATCATATCTGTCTCAATATCGGGCTCCGTCAGTCCGGATCGGCCCATATCATAAATCTCACGACAACGGTCGGTATCCTCCGGATATCCGCCGCGCCAGACATCACCGGTAGGTAGTCTTCCCCTGCCAGGCTCATCGTCTACAACTCGATCTTCTTGCCCCGGGGTACCATACCGGGCCTACCATGTACCCGAGACGGTTCATCCACTCCTCGAATCGGGTCTCGAAATCCAACAGAAAACATGAAAACTCATGGTGGACGACACATACATCACGAGAAAACCGCAACTTTGTTTTAAAAATGATAAATATAAGCTTTTGTTAAATTCTTGCGGTTTTCCTCAAAAATCCAGAAATCGCAGCAAAACTGAAATCCTCAAGAAAATCATAATGTCCACATGTTATATATATGATAAATGTCTATGATATCAATGTGTATGATGTGAATTTTGGCTAGAGTTCTATGTAAATATGATGATGATGCGAGACATGTGCATGCGATGCAGTTTCATATATCAAGTATGAATGCAGGTGACGATATTAAGATAAACAGGTTCTATCGTGCACGTGGCATGGCAATTACCAAAGGCGTGTGTGTCACATGAATAGTGCGCGTGCTACAGATGCCAATGGTAATGGTGTTCGTGTCCTACAAAGTGATATCGCATAAGTATGGATGAATGTTCATGCAATCTAATATACTGTTCGCTATAAGGGTATGCAGTGTACATGAATGGATAAGCTAACTAACAATATGAATCTTGCAAGGGATAATGAAATCCTAACTAGGAGGGGGGCACATCGTGCCATTTGGACGATTCCCCCATAGATGAATACATCTACTCACCTGAAATCCCCGCTAATCCGATCCGGCCACCGCCTTGCCTTTTCGCGCCGTATCCGAAGTTTCCCCGACCGATCCTATATTTGCACAATATCAAGCATAAGATTACAAAACCTAACACAATGTAAGTCATAACATACAATTATCCACGCTCTCGAAATAATCATAGCATGCACTCGGTGCGCGGAAAAACGCACGAAAATCGCTAATTGTTAAACTAGAATTGTCATTTCGGGAAAATCGACTAAACTACAACCCGAATAGACGAAACCCCGCGTTCGCGCATTCTAATAATCCTATACGAAGCTAATAATATTGCTAACCTAACGCAAATTGAACGCATTCTATTTTTCGTAAAAATCTAGCAAGCAAATTCAACGCCGATTCAATGCAAACATCGATATTTTGTCGATTTAGTGAGCATATAAATACACCATTAACCACTACAACCAATTAGAAACCCAAAGCCCTAATTTAATTTTGATAACCATGTTTTAAACCCTAACTCAACATCAAAACCCATTCTTGATTTTTCCTAAACAACATTTACCACTT